>JADMNL010000025.1:5900000-8327500 GCA_016271365.2 Neoceratodus forsteri | reverse complement strand
AATCCATTTAGATTCACATTGCAGCAATCATCTGACTTTGTTGCCACCTCGTGGATTTGCCTCCACATGTTCAGTGTCTAGAAACTGAAAATCAGCAGGGTTTTGATTGACATGTGGTAAAATGCATGCCTATAGGGGTATTGGATCTGGATCTGCAGAAAGCCCGTATGTGTTCCTGCATCCATTCCTTCAAAGTGCATGTAGTACACCCCATGTACAGTATATCATGGGGCAAGTACATTTTACCACATATGCAACAGAAGTTTTAGAACAGTTAATTAACTGGGTAATGTTGACTGTTTTATTTGAAATCGGATGTAAAAAAAACATCACTTTGGATGCAGAAATGACACACACTACACTTCCCACACCAAAAACAACCCATGGGCTTAAGGGGCATCCATTCTGGGTGAGGGGCAGCTGTTTGTTTAACATACATACTACGAGTCAACAAGTCACTTAAGTTTTCCCCCTTCTGTACGTGATCCTGGGCCGTTCCCCTACAGCCTGGCTCAGTTCTTGATCTCCCTGAAATACATGACAGAATTTATTTACAATTGCTGAAACCTTGGGGGGCTCAGTGGTTGAATTCAGTAACAAAAGTTACTGGCTGATTTGCACTGTTGTCCCTCTGTTTAGGACTCTAAAGTTTTTTTCTGTTGAGTCTTCAAGCCTTATCAAGTGCTATATTCACAATTTCCTCAAAGTAACCTCGTTTCGAAAAGCAAATCTTCAGATCTTCAGACTGTTTATCCAGATGACATAGGATTAAACAACTGCATCTAATACAGACAAATTGGCCATAGGGGACTGCTTTTTTTTAGGTGGCGTGGATGAGCACTTGTAGCATGTAACAATGTGTTACCTATGTAACCCCCCTTGGGTGGGGCTCACTAAGCTTGATTTCTGGTATCTGGTTCTGCCAACGCTGGGTCCTTGGTGTCCCTAAGCTGCTCCTACCCACCCTTTTGAGCCTGTTTGCCCTTTATTGGAGTTCTGCCACCTAGCGGCACAGCACCAGTTGCACTGGGAAAGCCTCTGTGTTTTTTTTATTGCAGCCTATGCTGACTAAGAACCAGCCCTTTTTTGTTCCAACTCCTGGGATCCCAAAACACGTGTAGGGGTTTGGATGCATTTCTTGGGAAAGAAAGAAGAATGTGAACTGTGTAAATAAGTGTGTAAGAGTTTTGCATACACTGTTGCTTTAAGAACTGTTCTGACTGCTTCAGGGATGTATTTCTGCTTGCCGCAGGGGAACTCAGTGCAATGGTGCTAGTGACTGGCAGATAAGGACTCTGTAAGAGCCCATTCCTCAACCGGATAACAGTACAGAGAAGCAGCTATTTGATTATGGAACTGTGTTTATTAAAAACTGCATAGTTTGTTTGCAGCAAGACACTACATTTGGAAATATTGTATGAACTGTTTATATGGATGCCATCTTTGTGACGCCTGACCCTATTCTACCCGATCAGTGATCGAGAAGGTCTAAGGACTGTAGCTATGACTCGTAGGTAGGGGGTGTGGACAATGTTCTTGGTGCCTTCATTGACAGTTAATCAGCCAACGAGTAAAGCTAATGCATATTAATCTCTCTGATGGACAGCTGAATTGTTCAGTGTGAAGTGGTGTTCTCCCTGAGATGTCTGGGGAGAAGGCTGCTCACGGCAGATTTCGAGGGAGGCTCTCTGAGGAAAGAAGAGATGAGAGAGAGAGAGAGAGAGAGAGAGAGAGAGACAGAGAGAGAGAGAGACAGAGAGAAAGAGAGACATCTTGGAAGTTGGTCCAAGGCTTCCACAGCTGCCAACAGAGAGACTTGTTGAAATCTTCCATAGACTGGGAGAGCCAGAACTCCAGTTTCAAGCAGAAAAGAGATAATTTGGCACCCTGAGAAAAGCCCTCAGTCATTACAGGGGCTGGGACTGAGTTTCCAAAGTTTGAAGTGAGTTCTGGTGACTGAAACCAGCGTCGGGAGAAGCCCGCTGAGTTTCCATTGCCTGGGAAGCCAGAAATTATCAAGGATTGCTGCCTGAGAATGTGGAGACTCTGCTGAGAGACTGTCTGCCTATTTAGCCTGTGTGTGCATCAGATCTGCCACAAAGGAGCTGTGTCTGCTGCCTGCAGACAATGAGAGACTGTGTGAAACCAAGTTTGGGAAGAGACTTCGTGCCCATCAGGACAGCCTGGGGAATCAGCCAGGTATTGTCACTGCTAGGCGATACCTTATCACTTGCCCCAGGGAATTATAAGCATTGATGTGTGGTGTAGGTGCGTGGCCCTAGTTCCCAGGACTGACCTAATCCAGCTTCCACAGATCCACAACCTGAAGGCGACAAGCTGCAAGAGCCTGCATCAACCTGAAGGTGACAAGCTGCTAGACTTCAGATTCGGCCAAGCCATCTTCCAACCGGATTTGTTACTTGAGACCCCAGCTCAGCTGAGACAGACTGCATCTGCCGACCCCATCAGACCCTGAAAAGTTTAACTATAGAACTGTGAGTAACCACAAGGCCTGCTCTGATCTGGGGAGAAACCTCAGTTTTTTAACGTTTCTGTTCTAAGCTCAAGTGCACCAACGCTGGCCAATCTACGGCAGCCTACAAGCCTGCATCTCTGTTTGGGTACCCAGTTAAACACTAGGGGACACTGGTGCCAGTGGGGAGGTGGACTTATGAATGGTGTTGCTTTTGGGGGGTGGGCACAGTTACTGTTATGGTTTATGTATGTTGTCAATTCATTGTTATAATTGTTTCTTTCTGCATCTTCCAGTTCCCTTTCCCCAATAATAAACTTGTTATCATCATTATTGTTCAAACCTGTCTGTGAGCATATTATTAGTGACAGTCATTAATTGCATGCAACATAGACTATTACCTTGGTATATGGTATTCTGTGTGTGAGGTGACTGGAAGGGAAGGTGAGTGGGTAGGTATTGCATCCTAGGGGGCTGTACCACTCAAAACAACTGGCCCACTATATTTCACTCTGGGTAGAGGCACTGCACTATTTATTTTCTATCTGGCATAGAACCCCTCTTTACCATCAAGACAGAGCCCAGGCCCCTCAACGTGGTTGGAGATCAGCAGGCAGAGGTAGTAGCCCACAGTCACATGGTGCCCAGGTTATACCTGAAGTATGTTTACGGTAGAATTCTGAAAATATAAAGTGTCCATTCACCCCACCTAACTGTAAATCCAGGAAAGTAATAGAAGAGACATCTGCAGAGAAAGTAAACTGTAATCCCAGATTATTTCAATTTAGAAATCAACAAATCCTGATGCAGACGCCACATCTCCCCTACAGATCAATAATACATCATCTATATATCTGCCCCATAAAAAATATGGGTCAGAAAAGGGTTTCTGTCATGGTTAAACACAATGGTTTCCTCCCACCATGCCAAAAAACTCTGGCATAGGAGGGGACCAATGTGGTACCCATGGCAATAAATTGTTACTAGTCAGGATGAGATTAGTAGCCTCAAGAAGAAAGTCCTTTAGAAAATTCTGAGCCACAGCATTACGGCATAAATAATATTCCATTGCTGTCAGTCCTAAATCATGCTACATAAACTAGTCACGTCAATGGTAACCCAGATGAATTCTGAGAACCAGACGTACCCCTCGAGCTTGGATTGGACATCCATTGAGTCCCAAATATAAGAAGGCTGAGTGACAACTATTTGTTTCAAAAAATGGTCCACAAATATTTAAATCATTTCTGTTAAAGAACCATTAGTGGAGATTTACACGGTTTACATGGTTTGAGTAGGTAGAAGAAGGACATCTGACCCATCGAGTCTACCCCCCCACACTTTGTGGGACAATCAGTTATTTACCCAGTTTTGCAAATGTTTATCTAAGCTGTTTTTAAACTGATCCATAGTGTTTGAACTAACTATAGATTGAGGCAGTTTATTCCATTGTTTAGTTGGTATTATGGAAATGAAAATGTTTCTTTATTCTTAAATGCTCTTGGTACAAAGAGTTGAGTGTATTACATCGAAGTTTAGTAGGTTTAGAAGCAAATCTTATCCCACATTCCTGCATTAGGTGTTCATCTTGGAATATTTTATAGAGAAGCAACAAGTCACCTCTTGTACGCCTAATATCTAGTGGGTATAAATTCAGCTTATTACATCTGGTCTCATAGTGTGGATTTCTCAATCTTGGAATTAACTTAGTTGCTTTCCTTTGAACACCCTCCAGCAGCTTCCTATCCTTTGACATAAATGGTGCCCAAAAGGCTGCTTCATAATCCAGATGGGGTCTGATATAGGAGTTATATAATGTCAGGACACATGGTTCCTGCCTACTAATGAAATATTTTTTTATAGAGTTTAAGATGTAACTGTGACGTTTGGCCAGCTAGTTATGATTATTGTATGATATTTGTAATATAAAAATATAGTATATGATTGTCTCACATAAGACAGCCTGTGCTTCCATGGGTGCCCCCTCCCCCCACAGGTTGCAGTGAAGCTACAGGATATGTAAACTGACCAGAGGATGTGTGAAATTGACCAGTAAAGGGAAAACCTAGAGTTTCCTGGATGTTCTTAAGTAAGGCTCTGGTCATCTGCCAGAGGATAAGCCTAATAAACTTTTATGATTTCCTAGAGGAACCTATTGATAACAGCAATGTGTTAAAGCATCGTAAAACCCTTTGATCTCCCTAGGAAAACAGGAACCAGCCACCAGTTCAAAGGAAAGGCTTGATTAAAGACTGTCATAACTTAAGAAATGTCTGTTTTTTTTTGCTGATGGTCACATTATTAACATATCTCCTGGTAGGAAATCATTTTTTGTAATTTTATATTCTAAAAGGAGGAGCTAGATGACTCACAGAAGGGGTGTGGAGACATAGGGCCCGATTCTAGAAGGGTGGTGCAAGTTGCTGCCGAACGCAACTTGCATCACCCGCAACTGCGACATTGACCCTGCACCCTATTCTAGAAAGGACAGGGTCTCCACAGCAAAGTCCTACAACTTGCGACATACAGCTGGGTACGCTGCACAGAGGGCTTGCCTGGCCAGCATGTCGCAACCCGCAGCCTCAGTTCGCAAGTGCACCCCCCTGCACAGCAAGCCACAACAGCTGCCCCACAGTGCTGCCCACACCCCCTGCCCCTCCAAGCCTCCAGCAATCACCCCGGAGGGCTGGCCACACCAACTGGCCCTCAAAACATCCTCACAGTGCCCCGCAGGGCTGGCCACACCAACTGACCCCTGAAACATCCTCACAGTGCCCCGCAGGTCTGGCCACACCAACTGGCCCCCAAAACATCCATAGGAATGCCCCACAGGGCTGCGCAGTCAACCTCCCCATCCGTGTCCTGCCCCTGAGTCGCCCGCCACAAATGTGGCAATTACCCTGACATGCCCTGGTTGTCTAGTGGTCCCCCCCACCCAGCTGTGCCAGACAATGCAGCACTCCCCCACCCATCCCCAGCTGGCGACTGGCATAACCCACCTCTCACCACCATGGCCAGTCACTGACTAAGTTCAGTATGAGTGCGTACTGTAAGTACCAAAGTCTAATAAGTTAT
This sequence comes from Neoceratodus forsteri, assembly GCA_016271365.2. NCBI lineage: Eukaryota > Metazoa > Chordata > Ceratodontiformes > Ceratodontidae > Neoceratodus > Neoceratodus forsteri. The sequence continues at coordinate 8,321,952 of JADMNL010000025.1, read as the reverse complement.
CAAAGCTGGTGACGTATAGATGGGGCACTAAACATAAACTTTGGTTTGAAAAAGGTTCTTCTAACTGAAATATCTGATGTTGATTGTGTGTTTGGCTGCCACAATGTTAGTATCTGCCAATTTCAATGATTCATCAGTCAAAATATCAACTTTATTAGTGCCACCATCAGATTCAGTGGGAAACTTAAGTCAAAACTTGAAGTGTAGAGCCTTCAATCAGAGTGTCTGTACTCTCAATAATGTCCCATCCCATCTTTTCTTTGTTGCAAAATAACTTGTTTGAGTTTTCTTTCTAAGATCTAAATAGATACTGAACTAGTTTACAATTGTGTGTTATCTGATGGTTAACTTGTGCATGAAAACATGGTTTCACATATTTCTAGCTTTTCCAAGGCAATGTATCTACATCTGTCATTAAATGCGAGCTTGAACATATATTGAGTCCGGTCTTCTATGTGTAATGTCCCCTCCTCAGGAGGAAGAGGACGTACCTGGACTGCCACTTTGCCACTACTGGACCAGAAGACCTGCCACATAAATGCAGGGAATGGGCACATGTTCAAGCAGCCACCTGCTTGAACATGCGAGCTGTCCCGGCAGCTCAAATGTTTTCGGTACTGGAAGCACCTACTGAAAATGGATGGGCTGCCAGCTGCTCAGAATTGCTGCAGGAAGTGGGGAGCAGAAAGCAGAGCTCCCAACAGTAAGCACGGGTCAGACCCATTTCACACCACCACTGGATCGTTAAGCACAGTGGTGCCTACCAGAGTATGGACCAGTATAACTATAAAGCTGGAAAATGGCAGTTTAAATGAACTTTCAAATGGAAGCTCTGTTTAATGTAAAGACAGATGCCATTTTGTTGATCCCTGATCTTCCCAGCCAAATGGAGGTCAGGGATCTTGGCAGCAAGCCAAATGTAATGGATTGTGGGAGGATGATGCAACAAGACCCTCCCAATTGGACTGGCGGGCATTTTAAGCCAATCAGAGGGCAGGACCGGGGAGAAGGATTGCTTGGCAGCCCGGTTTGCCCAATTAGAGATGGAATGGCAGGAAAGAGATGGCTGGGTTTTGGAGAAGCAAAGGGGCAATCCAAGAAAGAGTGAGAAGGGTGCAGACCAGCTGATTGTGAGAGAGAGTAAGGTGTCTATCCAGGCCAATAACTCATCCGAGCCTCTCCAGGATTTGATAAGAAAACCACTTGTGAACCTTTTCCTGGGTTCATCAACATCCGAGACTGTTCCAGAGAGCTCTGTGTGGGAGAAATTGCTGAAAGTGTAAACCAGTGGGATACTGCTGCATCCAAAAGTTGCTGATCTGCTCCAAGTAAAATAGAAAACTACAATTTGTCCTAACTACTCCGGAGCCAGGTAAGGGGCCAGCTAGTCCTTATCTAGTGGGGTGGATCAGGGAACAGGGAACCACGGGCATGTGTCTCAGTGTGGGTGCACTCTTGATCCTGAGGGGAGTCAGACTGTGGGGTCACTCCTGTGTCTGGACTTCTTGGGGACTGGGACGCCGCTGCATAGTGCTTCTGCCTCCTAAGAGTCAAGCCAGAAAGGCTGCATCTTGAGAGTCCACAGTTTTGCTTTTTGTTTTATTCTTTGTTTGCCTTCTTATGGTTCTTATGTTTATTTTCTGTTTGTATTGTTATCTGTGCCATTTCTGAACATGGCCCGGGTCATGCCTGAAAACGGTCCCAGGGATCAGCGCACCCGCCCGGTTATCAAAGTCATAAATAAATAGTCGATCCAGAAGTGTTGCGTACATAGACATGTGAGCCAGAAGGGCTGAGCTGTTGTTGCCTATTCAAAAGAGTCCAAAACTCTTGATTGCTGTTTATCCTCCTCCTCCTGTATGCTGTTCCCTGTTCTCTTGAACTGCTCCTGTGTACTGCTCCCTTCTGCTCTGCTACGTCCGAGTGTCATGTGAGTGCGGGCATTGCTGGCTGGAGTCTGTATTTTTCCCTGTTTGGATTATATATGGGGTTTCAAGCTTTTTGAGAGTTCAAACAAGTCTGTTGGAATTTTCAGTTTCTTATCACAACGGGGGTATAGCTCAGTGGTAGAACGCATGCTTTGCATTTATGAGGTCCTAGGTTCAATCCCTGGCATCTCCAGAAGTGAATTTGTACTGCACGTTTGTGTTTATATACTTATTTATATGTTTTTATGATGGATGTTACCCGACCCTGTTCTAACCAGGTCCATCTTGTAAAAGAGCTCTGCTCAATGATGTTCATCTGGATAAATAAAGATTTTGATTGATTGATTGATTGATTGATTATCAAATTGTGCTAGCACACTATGGCCTGTTGGGGGGTTAAAATGCAAGCTTGCTAATGTTCAAGTGCCCCACCAAAAGAACCCGGGCAATGTAACAGCCAGGCCTGCACCGTGACTTTAGTGTAACTCTTGGGTACCCAGAGTCTATTGGTAGTTGTGTTATACTTGAATCTATAGTTCTACTACTGGTAACAATTAACAAGAATACCACACCCTGTGTAATTTAATTCATCTCAATGGACCCCTTGCTTGGGTGGGCATGCTTGGTTTATGGTATACTCATATATGGGGGAAGTGTTTATTGTCGACTTGTAATTGCTTAACCCATCTTTCCTTCTCCAGCTACCCAGGCCTGTGTTGGCAAATAAAAACATTGCTAATTGTTTGAATTTCACCCTGGTGTGTGCCCTCAGTCTGCACAGTCTGTATCTGAGTTGTTTATCAGCAAAAGTGATAACGGTTGGTGGTCCCCATGGGGAGGCCTTGTTCAACATAGAGAGGTGGGTAGATATTGTATCCCAGAGGTTGGTACTACACACAACATCTGGCCCATTTATTCACTCTGGGTGTAGGCACCATGCTATTTATTATTTTGTTACAACCCCCTCTGCAGGAGAATGAACAAACCCAACCCTCTCTACCAGGTGTGCCCCTTTACAGTCACCAGGCAGAGGTGTGAACCAGGCCACTGCACCAACCGGGGGATCACATACTGTAGGAACGGAAGCACCGAGTTTTCTCATCAGCGGCAATGCGCGACCTCCCCCACAGCGACGGCACACTACCGATGCAGGTATTGTGCCGCCTGTTAAATGGGTGTTTTCACCCCCCAGACTTTAGGATTCCAACTCCAGGTTGGAGTTGGTCCAGGGAGGTGGCGGAACACTGGGGGAAGGTGAAACATGGAAAAAGGACCATTACCGCGAATGTTGTTGTAATGGTCTTTTTTTCCTGTTTCGCCGTCGGGGTGTCAATAAAAAGAGGTGCACCACATAGGAACATAGGAGGATTTCCAGTATGATAGTATTAGTCTGTTTAGTCCTAGAAATGCTGAGAGCAACCAGTACAGAACTGCTTTTGTATCATAAAGCTGATGACAGTCACCAAGTATACAAAGAACTGGATTATGGGAAATATGCATTCCAAGTATCGTGGCAGTCACAGAAACATGGTTCACACAAAACCATGACCGGGACGTAAACATACCAGGATACACTATCTACAGGAGGGACAGAGAGGGCAATAGAGGAGGAGGAGTAGCTCTTTACATAAGGGAAGGAATCAAAGCAGCAGAACAAAAGGGAAAACAGGGAGGAGAAGAAGCACTGTGGGTAAATTTGGAGACCGGCAATGGCACCACAATCCGCACAGGGGTTGTATACAGACCCCCTTCTCAGGGGGAGGAAATGGACAAGGAAATGATAGAAAGCACACTTAGTAAGGCAGAAAAAGGGGAGATATTGCTGATGGGCGATCTGAATATGCCAGATGTTAACTGGAGTGCAGTTGCAGCAGCCACTTCGAAGAGTGGGTTTTCTAGATGCCCTACAGGGGCATGCCTTAGACAACTAGTATTGGAGCCCACTTGAGAGGGAGCAATCTTAGACCTGGTTCTCTCAAATGGAGATGAAGAGGATCACAGATGTAGAAGTGGGTAGCCATCTGGGAACTAGCGACCATCGAACAGTATGGTTCACTATAAACACAGCAATAGAGTCAAGCTATACAAAGGCAAAGGTACAGGACTTTAGGATGGCTGACTTTGCCAAAATGAGTGAGTGCCTAAGGAATGCACTAGCAAATGGGCAGGAAGGAGGGGTGGAAGAACAATGGGGAATAATAAAAACTGCCATCACAGCGGTAACTAGCCTTTGTGTGAAGCAAATAAACAAAACTAAACGATGTAAGAAACCACTATGGTTCTCAAAGGAAGTGGCAGTGAAGGTTCAAGAGAAAAGAAAGCTTAGGAAGTACAAGGAATCACAGAAGGAGCAGGACAGAGAACTGTATCAGTTAAAGCAAAGGAAGCTGGGAAGGCAGTCAGAACAGCAAAGGCCCAAACTGAGGAAAAGATAGCCAACTCAGTTAAGAAGGGGATAAAACCTTTATAGGTACATCAGGGAGCGAAGGAAGACCAAGAGAGGGATAGTGAGGCTTAATAAAGTGGTGGGGAGGGTGGGCAGAGGGTGACTGTGAAAAGGCAGAGATGCTAAACAAATATTTTTGCTCTATATTTATAAAGGAAGAGGGGGAGGTACCTAAAACAAACAGTAGAAACACTCTGGATACAGAAGTTGATACCAGCCCATTTACAGAAGAAAGGGTTCTGAAAGAACTCTTAAAACTGAAGGTGGACAAAACAATGGGGCCTGATGGGATTCATCCCAGAATTCTAAAAGAACTAAGGGTGGAATTAGTGACACCACTGACTACCCTGTTTAACAAATCATGGGAGGATGGGGTGGTACCCGAGGACTGGAGGAGGGCAGATGTGATTCCCTTCACAAAAGTGGGAGCAAGGCAGAAGCAGGAAACTACAGACCTGTTAGTTTAACCTCAGTGGTAGGGAAAATGATGGAATCACTTCTGAAGGAAAGAATTGTTGAGTATCTAGAGGCCAGAGGGGCACAGGACCCAAGGCAGCATGGATTCACAGCTGGAAGGTCATGCCAGACAAATCTGATAGATTTCTTTGACTGGGTGACCAAAGTAGTAGATCAGGGAGGGGCTGTGGACATGGCCTACCTAGACTTTAGCAAGGCATTTGACACAGTCCCACACAAAGATTAATACAAGTTAGCTAGCCTGGGAGTGGGTCCCAAGATAACAGCCTGGGTAAAAATTGGCTGGAGAATGGGACACAGAGAGTAATAGTAAATGGAGTCCACTCTGAAGAAAGGGGTTACTAGTGGGTACCACAGGGTTCAGTATTAGACTCGGTCCTCTTCAATGTCTTTATAAGCGACATTGCAGAGGGACTGGAAGGAAAAGTATGTCCTCTTTGCAGATAACACAAAGATCTGCAACAGAGTTGATGCACAAGGTGGGGTGGAAAGGATGAAAAGGACTTGGCAAGGTTAGAGGAATGGTCAAATGTATGGCAGCTTAGATTCAATGCTAAGAAGTGCAAGGTAATGCACCTGGGAAACAAAACCCAGGGAAGAGTAACAATGGGGGTTGAGATACTAACAACAACAAAATGGAAAGGGACCTGGGGTAGTCATATCAGATGACCTAAAGGTGGGCAAGCAATGTGAGAGGCAGCAAGGAGGGCTGGGGATAATGGGATGCATAGGAGAGGCATCACCAGTAGAAAACAGGAAGTTATTATCCCTCTGTACAGACAGCTGGTCAGACCCCATCTGGAGTACTGTGTGCAGTTCTGGAGACCCAGTCTCCGCAAAGACATAGACAGGATGGAAGCTGTCCAGAGGAGGGCAACTAAAATGGTGCAGGGTCTGCACCGGAAGACATATGAAGAGAGACTTAAGGAGCTTAATATGTATAGCCTCGAGGAAAGGAGGGAGAGGGGGACATGATAGAAACTTTCAAGTACCTCAAGGGAATCAACAAAGTCCAAGAGGGTAGCATCTTTCAAAAAAAGAGGAGTGCAAGAACAAGGGCACAATTTGAAGATAGAGGGGGCGCTCAGAGGTAATTTAAGGAAGTATTTTTTCACAGAGAGGGTTGTGGATGCATGGAACGGCCTTCCGGAGGAGGTCATGGAGTCAAAAACAGTGGTGGAATTCAAGCATGCATGGGACAGTCATAAGGCAATTCTAGGGGGTTGGGGTAGAAAGAAGTAGGCTGCTGGTTAACTAGGATCTGCAGCTTATCCAGTAGGCAGGGAAATGGGCAGACTGGATGGGCCAAGCGGTCCTTATCTGCCGTCAGATTCTATGTTTCTATGTTTAAGTATTTGTAAGTAAAAATCTGCTATCAGTTTTCATAAATTAGAGATTTTTTGGCAAGACCACAGTATATGAGAAAGGTTTGCTTGATCTTTTTCACATCTCAGCAGACATCTTTCATATTTGTATTTTAAAATGTACAGCGCCTTGATATTTGAAAGACGCTATATAAATAATGTTTTGATTGATTTATTGATTGATTCTCACTTGGCATAATTTTATTTATTTACTTTTTTCCAATTCTGTTTTATCACCTGTAACTCTCGGAGCATCACTCAGGCAAACCCACCTGACCACAGCACCTAACTCCCTACCTGAAACCCCCTGGCCGAAGAGTACCTTACCTTTGCTCCCTGACCACAGCTGGCCCCTGGATCTATACCCCCTTGGGAGGGGCCACCCATCTACTTACCGGGTGCCTTCATCTGAAATCTAGACAACCAGTCCAGGAGCTGGGCAGGGCAGGGCTGGGGGGGGGAGTCGACCAGGAAAGTCCGGTGTTGGGGATGTGGGCCGAAGTCACCTGGGCCACTGTCGCCTCCTCCGAGAGCCAGGGTTTTTTCCTGTATTGGTTCCCTCACCCTTGGCTTAGACATACAATGCATCCAGCACTGGCACACTTGCTCCCATGCATGCTTACAGGATCGCTGGCACAGCCAATACCCTTGGTTGAGGGATCATGAGCTTGCTGTGCCCACCAGCCACCACTAGGAGCCACCAGAGCATGGGATCAGAGTTCCCCTCCCTTCCTTCCAGGAGAGGAGAGCAGTCCCCCAGATGCTTAATCCTGTCCTTCCCCTGCCGACACCCGGCAGCCTGAGCTCGCTCCCGAACCCAGGTCACTGTTGTAGCATGAGGTGTGGCATCCAGTGCCTCAACCCTCAGTGCCACTGGGCCAGCTGGCTTGGCATAATTTTAGAGAAATACAAAATTACACATAACCCCATAATGTAAAGCATCATGGGATGTATTTGCAAATCACCATGAACATTTAGGCTGGTTTTACTTTACGCAGGAATGCATAGTGCCAAAGGGTCTCTCACACAATCTGCAAAGAGTGCAAAACAGAAGACACAGGACTCACATCAGTGTGCCCTGTCTGTATCACACTCCAAGGGAAATGAACCAGCCCTAAATTTGTCTTATGGGTTTGGGTCATGGTGGGCCCAAAATAAGAAAGCAAGCTAAAAAGATGAAGAACCTCAATGCAAAAGCATTGAGACAGAGGTTACACAAAAGGGGCCCACCATGGCCCAAACCCATAAGACCAACTTAGGGCTCGTTCATTACCCTTGGGGTGTGACACAGACGAGGCACACTGATGAGTCCTGTGTAGGATGAAACACATGCCTCTGTTTTCTGTTTGCACTATTTGCAGATTGTATGAGAATTCCTTTGACGCCATCATTCCTGCTTATAGCAGAACCAACCTAAATTTTCATGGTGATTTACATATACATCCCATGATGCTTTGCATTATGGCTGTGTGTGTGATTTTGTATTTCTTTGAAACTTGGGTTTGTTGCCAATGCCCTTTTTGGGTAACTCGTGCCTCAATGCTTTTGCACTGAGGTTGTCTGTCTTTCTAGCTTGCTTTCTTATTTTGGGCCCGCCATGACCCAAACCTGTAAGACCAGCTTAAGGCTGGTTCATTTCCCCTGGGGAGAGATAAAGATGAGGCACACACTGTATAGGATGAAACGCATGTCTGTGTCTTTTGTTTGCATTCTTTGCAGATTGTGTGAGAGGCCCTTTGGCACCATGCATTTCTACTTAAAGCAGAACCAGCCTAAATGTTCATGGTGATTTGCATATACATCCCAGGATGCTTTGCATTATGGGGGTATGTGTGATTTTGTATTTCTTTGAAACTTGTCTATGTTGCCAATGCCCTTTTGAGTAACCCTTGCCTCAGTGCTTTTGCACTGAGATTCTTCGTCTTTTTATAATTCCAGAAAGGGTTAGGGGCATGTAATAGATGCTGTGTAATGTTTTATATTGTGTAGCCCTTCCTTGCAATTCTCTGGAACACTTCAGAGCATTGTTCCATAGTTTTCCCCAAATATTGGCATCAATGGGGACACCCAGTTCTTTTTCGCATTTTAATCTAGATTTATTAGTTACATCAATTGTATCAGAATTGGACAGAAACGTATATATTCTCCCTGACACCCCTCTCCCTCTAACTAGTCTGAGATTCATGTTCCATTCAGAATTTTGTAGTCTTTCTAGGTCTTTGCTAAGATGTGATCAGTTGCTTGCTTCATTTGCAAGGGTAAATAAGGTCCCATCTATCAAGTTCAAAAGTTTGTTTAATTTCTTTAAAAGGTTTAATTACGTTAGATTCCTTATCTCAAATATGTTCTATGTTAATAATCCCTTTACATTTTCATCATACTTCTTTAAACATTTTACTCTTATATTTAACCATGGGATTATTCCGTAAAGGTATAAGTTTATGGGGCATAGTTTTCCATTTTATGTGTTTCATCAGAAGTTTACATGCTTTCAATGCTTGGGGAACACTAGGATGATTCCCAAGGATTCTTTCAAGGGAATGTGTAAGCAATCAGGGTGTTTGGTTTCAATAGGGTATTTTCATAAAAGACTGGGGGGTAAGGGGTAAGGGGTCAAATATTAAGGAGGGTACACAGTTGTTTCAAAATATAAGACTGGCGATATAGTTCAAAATTTGGCATTGCAAAACTGTCCTTTTTTTAAGGTAACCACAGTTTTTTGAGGCTAAGGCAAGGGCATTTGCTTTCCTAAATAAACTTTATAAAGAGCCTGTTAATTTTCAAGAACCAAAATCTTTCAATTTTTATTGGTAAGGTGTTTAGGAGATAAAATATTTCAGGTGAACTTATCATTTTGACTGAATTTATCCTGCCCCCAACGATAGGTTAAGTTTATTCCAGGAGTTTAATTCTGTTTCAAGTTTCAGCAGTAGTGACTGGAAGTTGTTTTTCTATCTTTTTGAGGTTTTGCATGATACTTATTCCCATGTATGTTAACTTGTCTTTTTCATTTGTTAGAGGGATTAATGATTTCACTTGTGCTAAAATATTCTGATTCAAATTGTTTTTTTGCAGGGTATATTTTCTGGTAAATTGTTTCAGATTGTGCCTACAGTTTTTTGTTACTGTGTTGTGCTTACAGTCTTTACAGTTTACTGCTTTATTCTTCTCCGACTTTAAATAGTTTTTTGCAGGGTATGTTTTCAGCTAAATTGTTGCAGGGTGTGCTTACAGGTTGATACTGTTTTTGCTTACAGATTACTGCTTTATTTTTCTCTGTTTCAAAGTGTTTTTTTGCAAGTTGTATTTTCTGTTAAATTGTTGTGCAGGTTGTCTTGCTGAAAATACTCACCAGGGTGGTGGGTCAGAGCTGTAGCTGATTTTTTCTGGAGGACACTGGCTTGGTCCCACCCACCCTGCCCCTCACTCTGCCCCCCAAGTGCATAATTTCCTTCATACCAGGGTTCTGACATCATTTCCCCAAAAGGACAAAGGACATGCACCTGTCATAACCTTAATAGCCCAGCATGCTGTGTAGGGGGTAAATGCATGCACACACTCTCACACACTAACAAAAAAAAAAAAGGAAGGGAGAGAGATGTGGGGAGTGATGTAATGTAATGCACTGGCTGTGGGGTGGCAGTCTTTTGGGAGATATTCTGGAGGCTGCGATGCTGCCCTATTTACAGGCACCTCTCTCGTCTGAGGGAGGAGGTTGCATGTCTCCAGGCTGACCTGGCGAGGATTCAGGAAACCTCCTCCCCAGCGAGGGACCACCAGAGCCACTGCCACTGCCTCAGAGGTTGCCAAGAAAGAGGAGCAGTTGGACCATGGTGGTCTCATGGAGAGTGAGGGTGGTGGAACAGAGGCACATCCCTCCAGTTGTACCTTGCCACAATTCGTATGCCATTCTGGTGGAGCATGGCTCCACTATAGAGACACCCACAGTGGAGAACAAGGAGAACGCTGGGAACCTCCACAAAGGAGACCCAGAGGAGGGTGGCATAAGACCCCACAGGGGAAAGAAACTACTCCTGGTGGGGGACTCAATCATTAGGAGGATAGAATTGGGGGAGGGAGGGGGAGAGAGGTAAGGTGCATGCCTGGAATTTATGACAGTCGGTCATTTCATTGTCGACTGACGTCACACCGACTCCTTTATGTCGACTGCATTTGTGGTCAGCATAAAGGGAGTCACTTCAGACTGTGTTTTCTTTGGGGGGCTTCACCCTTGAACCCCCCATGCAAGGGGCTCTACCCCTCGCACCCCCGCTGCTAAATTAATCAACTCCGAGTTGCTTCAGGGAGGGGGTGCAATACCCCCAGAAAGCAGTGCTGGGGTCCTGCGCTGACACTACAGCAACCTAGTGCTGTTATCGCTGTAGTGTCAGTCACGATAAAGTTGTCACCATAGCGATGGCATACTCCTGCCCAGTGCCATGGCTGGGAGGGACAGGAAGTGAGTCCTCAGAATCGTGGGAGCAGCTGCATGGGAGAGGGAGCTGGATGTCATTGTCCACCTCAGGACAAATGACCTGACTGGGAATGGGATCAGAGCAGTGCAGGAGGTTGTGGAGTTGGAGAGGGGCCTTAGACAATTAGCACGCATGGTAATCTTTTCAGAGGTGCTGCCTGTCTATGGCATGGGAAAGGCTAAGGTACTCTGCACCATGGGATTCAATGAATGGTTGAAAAACTGGTGTGGAACTCAGGGTTTTGGCTTCATTGGGGACTTGGGGGGTCCACCTGGAGGGATGCAGGCCTATACTGGCGTGATGGTCTGCATCTGACTGGGTGGGGAACCAGGATCCTAGGTGATAGGTTTAAATGCTTCATTGGCAAGCATTTAAACTAGCCAAGGGGGGAGGCACAGAAAAGGAGCAGGGAAATCCCCCCCCCCCCAGAAAACAGGATACTTAGCAAGGTAGACACCAAGGTAGAGAATTCAATATGGAGCAGGTTAGGGGTAAAAGGAGATAAAGGCTGTAAGGACTGGCAGAGGGCTAAAAGGGGTAAGGCCATTAAAAAATGGAGGGTGATGAGTACCAATGCCCGTAGTTTGGGTAACAAGCTCCCTGAATTAGTGGCCTTGATGGAAGAGGGATGCCTGGATATCGTAGCAGTCACAGAAACATATTACACAGAGAACTATGACTGGGATGTCAACATACTAGGGTACGCAATCTACAGGAGGGACAGGGAGGGTAAAAGAGGAGGAGGAATAGCTCTCTACATAAGGGAAGGGATAAAAGCAACAGAACTAAAGGGTAAACAGATAGGAGAGGAGGCACTGTGGGTCACCCTGGAGACAGGAAGTGGCACCACAATCCTCACAGGGGTTGTATACAGACCCTTGTCTCAGAGGGAGGAAATGGACAAGGAAATGATAGAAGGCATCCATAGAATGGCAGAAAAAGGGGAAATATTGTTGATGAGGGACCTGAATATGGCATATGTTAACTGAAGCAGCTTTGCTGCAGCCACATCCAAGAGCAGGATCATTCTCGATGCCCTACAGGGGGCATGCCTCAGATAGCTAGTGTTGGAACCCACTCGAGAGGGAGCAATCTTAGACCTGGTACTCTCAAATGGGGATGGAGAGAGGATCTCAGATTTAGAAGTGGGTAGCCATCTGGGAACAAGTGACCACCAAACAGTATGGTTCATGATAAACATGGGTGTAGAGTCAAACCATACAAAAGCAAGGGTACTGGACTTTAGGAGGGCTGACTTTGACAAAATGGGAGAGTTCCTCAGAAAAGCACAAGCAAATGGGCAAGAAGGAGGGGTGGAGGAACAATGGGGAGCTTGGCGTCAAACCAGGCATAAATTTATTAGAATTACAAAGCAGACACCACAATCGGCCAAAAGGGATCAGCAACACAAAGTCCCGACTGGTTTCATACTAACAGTACGTCATCGGGCACAGAGGCAACAAGCTGTTGTGTGAAGCAAATAAACAAATCAAAACAAAGGAAAAAAACACTATGGTTCTCAGAAGAGGTGGCGGGGAAGGTTAGGGAGAAAAAGATAACATTCAGGAAGTATAAGGAAACACAAAAGGAGCAATACAGAGAACTGTACCAGTTAAAGCAGAAGGAAGTGGGGAAGGCAGTCAGAAGAGCAAAGGTCCAAACCAAGGAAAAGATAGCCAACTCACTTAAGTAGGGGGATAAAACCTTTTATAGGTACATTGGGGAGCAAAAAGATCAAGGGAAGGATAGTGAGGCTTAATAAAGGGGAGGGGGGTGGGCAGAGGATGACAGTGAAAAAGCAGGGATACTGAATGAATGCTTCTGCTCGGTATTCACAAAAGAAGAGGAGGGGGAGGTACCTAAACCAATCAATAGAAGCACTCTGGATAGGGGGGTTGATACCAGCCCATTCACAGAAGAAAGGGTCCTGAAAGAACTCTTAAAACTGAAAGTGGACAAGGCAATGGGGCCTGACGAGATTCACCTCAGAATTCTAAAAGAACTAAGGGGAGAACTAGTGACACCACTGACTACCCATTTTAACAAATCATGGGAGGATGGTGTGGTACCTGAGGACTGGAGGAGGGCGGATGTGATTCCTCTTCACAAAAGTGGGAGCAAGCTGGCCCGGTGGTGCTGAGGGTTGAGGTGCTGGACGCCACACCTTGCTCCATGCCAGCGACCTGGGCTCGGGAGCAGACTCATGTAGCTGGTGGGTCAGCTGGGGGGGAGATAGGCTTGAGCATCCCACGATGGCTCGCCTACTCCGGGAAGGGTTGAGGCCAGGCCCGTAGACTTGCTTGACTCTGAGCAGAGGCTCAGAGTACTGCAAGCTCCTAACTGGAAGGGGACAGGAGGCCACTACACACAGCATGATGTCAGCACATAGCGCCTAGACGTCAGGGGTCTCACGTTGTAGGGGAGGGAGAAAAGAGGAAAATAGCCTGCCATCATAGGGAAGATGGAGGCTCTGGAGACGTGCCCTCAATATGCCTTCACCTACCCGCCGGCCCCGGATCAAAAAACTGTAGGGGCATCGGGGCTCTGCCCCATCCCTGCTTGAGGGGCAAGCCATAGCTCCATGGGGATCCAGGGGTCATTTTGGTAGGGTGGAAGGCAGAGGGATGTCTGCCTAGAGCTCCGGAAGGGTCGAGGATGGCAGGCTGGGAGGGTGGACTAAATAGAAATAAAAAAAGAAAAGTGGGAGCAAGGCAGAGGCAGGAAACTACAGACCAGTTAGTTTGACCTCAGTGGTAGGGAAAATGATGGAACCACTTCTGAAGGAAAGAATTGTTGAGTACCTAGAGGCCAGTGGGACACAGGACCCAAGGCAGCATGGATTCACAGTGGGAAGGTCATGTTAGATGAATCTCATAGATTCCTTTGACTGGGTGACCAAAGTAGTAGACCAGGGAGGGGCTATGGACATGGCCTACCTAGACTTTAGCAAGGCATTTGACACAGTCCCACACAAAAGATTAATAAATAAGTTAGCTAGCTTGTGAGTGGGTCCTGGGGTGATAGCCTGGGTAAAACATTGGCTGGACAGCAGGACACAGAGAGTAATAGTAAATGGAGTCCACTCTGAAGAAAGAGGGGGTTACTAGTGGGGGACTTCAGGGTTCAGTACTGGGACTGGTCCTCTTTAATGTCTTTATAAGTGACATTGCAGGGGACTGGAAGGAAAAGTATGCCTTTTTGCAGATGACACAAAGATCTGCAACAGGGTTGATACACAGGGTGGGGGATGGAAATGATGAGATGGAACTTGGCAAGGTTGGAGGAATGGTCAAAAGTATGGCAGCTTAGATTCAATGCAAATAAGTGCAAAGTAATGCACCTGGGAAACAAAAACCCAGGAGAAGAGTACATAATGGTGGGTGGGGTGGGGGGTGAGGTACTAACAACAACAAAAATGGAAATGGACCTGGGGGTAGTCATATCAGATGATCTAAAGGTAAGAAAGCAATGTGAGTAGGAAGTAAGAAGGGCTGGGGGGGTACAGAATTGCACAGGGAAAGGCATCACTAGTAGAAAACAGGGGGTTGTTATACCTCTGTACAGACAGTTGGTGAGACCCCATCTGGAGTACTGTGTGCAGTTCTGGAGACCCCATCTCTGCAAGGACATAGACAGGATGAAGGCAGTCCAGAAGAGGGCAACTAAAATGGTGCAGGGTCTGCACCAGAAGCCATACAAAGAGAGACTAAAGGAGCTTAATATGTATACCGTCGAGGAAAGGAGGGAGGGGGGACATGACAGAAACTTTCAAGTACCTCAAAGGAATCAGCAAAGTCCAAGATGGTAGCATGTTTCAGAAAAAGAGATGTCGAAGAGCAAGGGAGCACAATTTGAAGATAGAGGGGGGATGGCTCGGGGCAACACGAGGAAGTATTTTTTCATGGAGATGGTGGTGGATGCATGGAACGGCCTTCCTGAGGAGGTTGTGAGGTCAAAAACAGTGTGACAATTCAAGAATGCATGGGACATACATAAAGCAATTCTGGTTGGGAGTAGGAGGAAGTAGGCTGTTGGTTAACTAGGATCTGTAGCTTATTCAATAGGTAGGGAAACGGGTAGACTGGGTGGGCCAAGTGGTTCTTATCTGCTGTCAAAGCTTATATTTGTTATGTAGTGTCAGTGGCTCAGTAGGTAGCACACTTGCCTCTGAGACCGGGAGATCAGAGGGCTGTGGGTTCAGTTCTCACATCTGGCACTTGGGTTAATATCCCAGTACTGACACTAGTGCAGCGTGAGGGGGGTGCTGCACTTCTGAGGTGCCGTCTTTCGGATGAGACGTTAAACCGAGGACCCATCTGCCTGGATTGGTGGTAGTTCAGGTGAATGCTAAAGATCCCATGGCACTTATCGAAAAAGAGTTGGGGAATTTCCCCAGTGTCCTGGCCAAATTTCTTCCATTCACTAAAAATACCACCAACAGCTTAATCTGGTTCAATTTCAGTTGCTTACCATCTGTATCCCCCCCGCTTCCCCCGGTTGCCCCTGAAAAAGGGACTTCTAGGCCCAGTGGGCTTACTGGGTCAACAAAATTCAATAAATAATGTTTATATGTGCAGAACAGGCTTTGTTCAGGAGAAGTAATTCTGATTTATTCTAATTAATCAGCAATCCAATAAATTTCCTAAATTTTTCTAGTAATGCCAGTACAGTATGTTCTGGGCAAAATGTTGAGGATTTTGAATGGATAGCACCAGGTTGCCTGTGAATGCCAGACATTTAGAAAATTCTTTCCTTATTTGTATCCCTTCTATTTCTTTTGCATTCTCAACCTTCCTAATTAATGGTTCCATTGCCAGAGCAAAAAGCCCAGGGGACAGGGGCACCCTTGCCTGGTACCATGACTTAAAGTAATGTTTTTAGACTTTGTGCCATTTGTGAGGACTGCTGCTCTCAGGTCCCCATAAAGTATTTTTATCCACTGAATGAAAATATTTGGTAGGCCAAAACAATGTAGCATATATAAAGATAATTCATTCAGTGGAGTCAAAGGCCTTTGTGGCGTCAAGAGATAAAAGAGCTCCAGGCTTTTTATTTTTTTAGGTAAACCATAGAATCAATATCATCCTTCTGATGTTGTCAGAGCCGTGGCATACTGTCATGAAGCCAGCTTGCTTCGACCAGACAAGTTTTGTGATCACTTTCTGTAGGCGCATGCTAAGCAACTTTACTAATATTTTATAATCTATGTTTAGTAATGACATTGGTCTATAGTTGGTGCAAAATTTGGGGTCTTTCTCTTTTTTTGGTATAACTACTATGAATGCTTCTTGCATAGACTGAGACACACTGCTAAACTGTCTACCTTCACAGAAGACTTCTAAAAGTTTGCTAGTAGTAACTTGTGAAAACGCAGAATAAAATTCTGCAGCTAGTCTGTCTGGGCCTGCTTTCCCTTTTGGCAGTTTATTTATTACATATTGGATTTCTTCTTTAGAGAAGACTTTTGGAGTCCATCTCTAAGAGTTTTTTTTTTTAAACCAATTGTTGAACCAGGTGAGTCACACTAAGCTGAAAGCTTTTTTACAGATGCAATCTGGGAGCACAGGGAAGTTAAGTGACTTGCTCAGGGTCACACAGTATATGCAAGTGGGGGGGCTGTGGTATTCAAACCCAGGTCTCCAGATTTGCAGCTCAGAGCCTTAAATCACTGCGCGTTTAGAATGTTTTTACTTTTGTATAGGTTGGACTAGAGTTATCTAAGCTCAGACTTTTGATGTCCATGTCTGGGAGTTTTGGTAGGTTAATGTCAGATTTTGTCTGTGTTTGCAATGTTTTTACCTTGGTATAGGTTGGAATAAAAATTTAGAATTGTTTTTATTAATTTCAACATTGGATTACTTGTCACATGTGAAAATGGACAGTATTACCCACCATGTCTACAAGAATAAAAAATGAAAAATGAAATGGACGTGGTGATCTTCCACCAGATTTAACACAGCAGGGTAGTGTACCTTTGAGCTGTTTTTTCTTTAGTCTGTTTGCAAGTAATCTAGTAGGCATTTCCCCTACTTCCCAATATTTTTGATTTCGTTTTGTAAGTGCTAATTCTGCCATATGTGTTGATTTTTTTTTATTTCATATGTAATCTTTGCAAAAAGGCAATATTGTTTGGCCCTAGAAATTTGGTTTGCCCAGACTACACATTTCCTGTCTCTACTTCCTTTGGAGCTCTTATAGGAGTAGTGGTCCACTAAATACCTTGGGATTTACCTGGACCAGGAACTTTCATTTAGAATTCATACTGACAATGTCAACAAGACCCTTCACCAAACAAGCATTTGTCAATGCCGAATGTTGGCTTGCTGGCACTGGCATTGGTAGTGCGGGAGTTAGAGAGATGCACAATAGGATTGGCAGTGAAGTAATGAACTGACGCCGACCCCATCCCACCCTGCAGAGAGTGACAGACACTGGGGTGTGCCTTTGGGTCATTGGCTATAACGCTTATGCCATTTCACCTCACCCTACCCCGCAGAGACTGACAAGTGCCGTGATGTGCCTTGGGGTCTTCAGACCTTATGCTCACCCCATTCCATAAGGAAATATACTGACATGGGAGCAGTGTAGGAGAATGGGGTGGACGTTGGGGCCAAACAGTCCAAGGCACACCTCAACACCTGTCACTGGCTACAGAGTGGGGAGGTGGAATGGCGTGAGCATTACAGCCGACAATGCTAAGTCACACCCCTGACGCCTGTCATTCTGTACAGGGTGGGGCATTACAGTTGGAAACCCTAATACCCAGGGCATTTGTTGGTATTTTCACTCCAGATTTTCAACATGGGCTGTTTGTGACCCCACCTCATGAACAGTGGCACTGTGAGTTCATTTGCCGAAAGGTGATTTTGTGCAGCGACTGTGCATTTTGGTGCCATAGGTGCGAAAACACATTTCGGGCAGGATATGAAAAATGACAGCTGCACTGTTCATGAGGAGGTGTAAAAAAATGGCATTGTTGAAAATCTGGAGTGAACATATGAAAAATTGGTGACATCACAAGCGTGCGTAGAAAGTGCGCAACACATGCCCGTAACGCAATTATTTTGGGGATTTGTTTAACCAAATTTTCAACATAGGTGTTTTGGGAACTCTGTTCATAAACAGTGTCACTGTGATTTTGTTAATCTGGCCCGAACATTGATTTCCCATAGGGACCACGCCATTGTGTGACATGTGCGAAAACACATTTCGGGCAGAATGTGAAAAATGACAGCTGTACTGTTCATATGAAGGTGTACAAAAATTACAATGGTGAAAATCTGGAGAGAAAATATGAAAAATTGGTGACATCATGAACGTGTATAGAAACTGTGCAATGCATGCCTGTAACGCAATTATTTGGGGTATTTTTTTACCAAATTTTCAACGTAGGCTTTTTAAGGCCTCCACTCATGAACAGTGTCACTGTGATTTTGTTAATGTGTCCTGAACTTTGATTTCGCACAGTGACCGCACCTCTGTACGCCATATGTGTGAAAACACATTTTGGTCATAATGTGAAAAATTACAGCTGTACTGTTCATAAGGAGGTGTGGAAAAAGGGCAATGTTGAAAATCTGGAGTGAAAATATAAAAAAATTGTCAAAGTTATGAGCGTGCGTTAAAACTGCGTAACACATGCTCGTAACACAGTCATTTTTTGGAATTTTTCCCCCAAATTTGCAAGATACGGTTTTTGGGACCCCACCTCATGAACAGTAGCATTGTCATTTTGTTAATCAGTCCCAAAAGATGATTTCATGCAGTGACTGTGAAATTACCTTTTGGGGCCGAGTAACGAGATGACAGTGCATGTGTTCATGAGGTGGGGTCCAAAGCACCCCATGTTGAAAATTTGGAGGCACAGTTCCAAAAAAATTGCTGAAATATCCACCTAAGTTGAAAAAACTCCATTTATGCCATTATACAGCTTACCGGCATTTCTTCATTTCGTGGTCAGCTTTGAAGAGTCCAGACGTGTTCCCGGTCCACCGAAGATCATTGCACCGGGCTCCAGAGGTAAGTATGGGGTGAGCAGGTGTGTGGGGAGGTGGGATGCGCTGAGGGTGTGTGCGAGTTGGGGGAGGTGACCCCACGGCGAGGGACCGTTCTCTTTCTTTCAGGTAATTAAAAAAAAAAAGAACACCGCAAACAGTTTTCTTTTTTTTACAAGTGTATGAAAACTGTTGTGCACACTGGGGTGGGCTCCCAGTGTGCCCCATGACTTTGGGTGATGCTGGCCACACTGGGGTGGGCTGCCAGTGTGGAACACAATGGGGGTGGGGGCCGGAACATGCCGACGATGGTTGGCTTTCATTACAAGGAGGCACACTGGGGTGGGCTCCCAGTGTGCAACACAATCTTGAGGGGGGGTTATTTAGCATGCCAAAAGGGAGATTGGGCACCTCTGAAGTTGGCTTTGTAGGCATTGTGTGGCAGGTTGCAGCCGCCACTGCTGCCATGTTTATTGAAATACTTCACCAGGAAAGGCACGTCGGGAGGCGTGTTATTATGCTGCTGCATGACGAGCTTGCCTCTTATTGCAGCAGCACTTTCTTTACAAATTTTGACCACGTTACATATTTCTTGTGTGAGCACCTGCATGCTGGCTTACTGGAGAATGAAGGACACACCTGCTAAAGCTTGCCCTGCATTCGCCCACACTGATGCACCTCCAAAATCTGCTATTACCGCAAGATGTTGGCTTGTGCCTGCACAGGCTGCGTGCAAGCAAGCATAAAAATTGGTCTGCTCTACTACTGCCTTGGCAATTTCCTAACTAGGGACTGATGATTTGTCATTGCTACCAGTACTTTATGTCCCCGTCTGCAATACGGTGCCCCCATCTTACAATCCCTGAGGTGCTCCAAGTTCAACAAGCTTAGAGTACTTTACAATAAAATTGGACATTTTGCCTCCGGAGCCCCACCGGGGGAGCACCATTGTGCGGTATTGTGTTTCCTGAACTGGCTTTCTTTGGATGGCTGATTAGAGTACCCTTTCCTCTGCCTGGCCTTTAAGCTTGCCAAGGGTCCTTCCCTTCCCCTAATCTATGTGACATCTTAACAATTAAATCCTTGAGGAGGGTTCTGCATTCCTCCTGCAATACCCTACTAGAGGTACCCAGAATTAGATCCTGTGTGGGAAAAAGGTTCTTTGCAAGCTCAGCACCTTACCTCTGGAACTCCCTACCTTCTACCCTATAGGACTATTCTTTGCTTGGTGGATTCAAGAAAGGGCTCAAAGTTGTCCTGCTGGAGCATGGCCTTTACTCCTGTAATCAGTGAAGCTTACTTGGGTTTTTATAACTGCCTCTGTTTGCTGAGCCTGGTTCATGTTGATATCCAATTTGTGCTATTTGCCCTGCCTTGTGTATTCAATGATAGCTATTGTAACATGGCAAAATTTAGCAGTGTGAAAACGAGTAAACGGATTGGTTGAAACAGATCACATGATAGAAGTTGGACATGACATTAATTCCCAAGTAGTGCTTGCTCCAACTCCAATAATGCCATGCCCAACTTCTGTCATGTGCTCGGGAGCGCGCTTACTAAACCACTCAGCACTTTGCTAAAGGTGGCGCTGTACAGTGAAGTGCGATGCTGACAGATACAATAAATAATGGCAAGTCATACTCACCCAGCTGTGCGACCTGGGAGAAAATGGTGATCATCTTTAGCACCGGGAAAAAATCCAAATAGAGCCACAGAGAGATGCAACATAGAAACATAGAAACATAGAATGTGACTGCAGATAAGGACCGCTTGGCCCACCTAGTCTGCCCATTTCCCTACCTAACGGATAAGCTGCAGATCCTAGTTAACCAACAGCCTACTTCCTCCTACCCTCACTAGAATTGCCTTATGTCTGTCCCATGCATTCTTGAATTGCCCCACTGTTTTTGACTCTATGACCTCCTCAGGAAGGCTGTTCCATGTATCCACAACCCTCTCTGTGAAGAAATACTTCCTCACATTACCTCTGAGCTGTCCTCCCTTATCTTCAAATTGTGCCCCCTTGTTTTTGCACTTCTCTTTTTCTGAAAGATGCTACCCTCTTGGACTTTGTTGATTCCCTTGAGGTATTTGAAAGTTTCTATCATGTCCCCCCTCTCCCTCCTTTCCTCGAGGCTATACATCTTTAGTTCCTTTAGTCTTTCTTCATATGTCTTCTGATGCAGACCCTGCATCATTTTGGTTGCCCTCCTCTGGACAGCCTCCACCCTGTCTATGTCTTTGCGGCGATGGGGTCTCCAGAATTGTACACAGTACTCCTGACGTACAAAAAGACATCCATTGCAAAGACAACTAAAAAGCTGCACTCTAGAAGTGCAATGGAGCAATCATCAGCCTGTATTATTTTGAATCCAGCTATGCATTGTGGGGATAGTACAAATACATGGCACATATGCAAATATTTGTACTTTTCCCATAATGCATTAGTGAATCACAAGTGAAAATGAAGAAAACTAGTGAACACACCACTGCATTAGCACAGAGAAGTACATAGCTTGTTATATCTTTGTGTTGTGAAATGGGAAACATTATGCTGCAAACTATATAAAAGGAGCAGTCACAACATAAATGTATATTGTGTACTACTAAACATGCACGCGCACAACAGGACATTTAGACATTGTATCTGCTAACTGAAAACTGCTTGCCTGAATAGCATGTAATATTGCATTCAGCAATACTGTGAGTTGCTCATTTGTGTCCCACATATCATTTACCTTTAACAGTATGTATGCTGCACCTGCCATGTTACAAGCACCTTAATCCACTCCAAAGTTGAGCCTTACTAGGAAATTAATGCCTGGTTGGTGGTTGGAGGCACTCGGCCTGCAACTTTGTGCCCAACCAGGCATTAATTCCCTAGCAGAGCCCTCCTTTGCCGTGCATTAATGCTTACTTAATACCTTTGTCATGTACTGGTACTGCATGTTTTGCCATATCTATTTTCCCTCTTATCATGTATACCGACTATAATGTCTAGCTGTTATCTTACGATTTATCTTAACTATGTACTGTCTGATTGTTATATGTCATTAATTCCAGATCGCCCCTGAAAAAGGGACTCCTGTGTCTCAGTGTGTGCCTACCTGGTTAACAAAATTAATAAATAAAATAAATGAATAAGTTTAAGTATGTCTGGCAGAAAATGTTTAAACTTTACTGGGTTATTTTTATGCTTTTTTAAGTAATGGTTCAGGTTTCCCTTCAAATTTTACTAGATTTTCCCTCTTTGCATTTTCCTTCTTAGTGGAATATCCTATACTCAGCCCCCTTATGAAGCATTTGTATGCCTTCCATATGGTTGATTCTGAAGTATCCTGAACGGTATTAGTTTCTAAACAATGTGTGGAGCCTTCTGTTACTAATTTACAAACGTTTGGGTCCCTAAACAATAAAGTGTTTAGGGTCTATCTAGGGGGGCTTTCACTGTTTTTCTTGGTGTCTAGATTGCATATTGCCAGACAATGATCAGAAATTGTGTTCTCTAGGACTCTAGCATTACCTAGTCCCTGGTCTAGATCTCTGGATATAAATATGTAATCAGTTCTACTGCAACTATTATGCAGCACTGAATAAAAAATGTAGTCTGTTTTTGTAGGGTTTAGAATTCTCTAGGAATCATTTAACCTGTGAAACATAGAAACATAGACTTTGACGGCAGATAAGGACCGCTTAGCCCACCCAGTCTGCTCATTTCCCTACCTACAGGATAAGCTGTAGATCCTAGTTAACCAACAGCCTATTTCTTCCTACCCCTCACAAGCATTGCCTTATGTCTGTCCCATGCATTCTTGAATTCTCCCACAGTTTTAGACCCCACAACCTCCTCAGGAAGGCTGTTCCATGTGTCCACCACCCTCTCTGTGAAACAATACTTCCTCACATTGCCCACGAGCCGTCCCCCCTCTATCTTCAAATTGTGTCCCCTTGTTCTTGCACATCTCTTTTTCTGAAAGATGCTACCCTCTTGGACTTTGTTGATTCCACTGAGGTACTTAAAAGTTTCTATCATGTCCCCCCATCCCTCCTTTCATCAAGGGTATACATATTAAGCTCCTTTATTCTCTCCTCATATAGCTTCTCTTGCAGACCCTGCACTATTTTAGTTGTCCTTCTCTGGACTGCCTCCATCCTGTCTATGTCCTTGCAGAGATGGGGTCTCCAGAACTGGACGCAGTACTCCAGATGAGGTCTCACCAACTGTCTGTACAGAGGGATAACAACTTCCTGTTTTCTGCTGGTGATGGCTCTCTTTATACATCCCAGTATCCCCCCAGCCCTCCCTACTGCCTTCTCACATTTCTTGCTAACCTTAAGTTCATCTGATATGATTACCTCCAGGTCCCTTTCCATTTTTGTTGTTGTTAGTACCCGCCCCCATTGTGTAATCTTCCCTGGGTTTTCCCAGGTGCATTATTTTGCACTTCTTTGCATTGAATCTAAACTGCCATACTTCTGGCCATTCCTCAATCAGTTACAGTAGGGTTTTTCTTGCTTTTTGTTTTTCAGGATTATTAGCTAATCTGCTTCTATCCAAGCAAGAGTCATCTGTCAGGTTAGTCTCCCCCTGTTGAATATTAAACATTAGCTTTTCTACTAGCATTGTTCTAGCCCAACTTTTCTGAATCCCTATGTCCTGGATGTCCCCCACAAGCTCTTACTTCACACTGTTAACTTTTGTTGTTTATTTTACAGTGCGTCCTCATGTTGTGCATCAGCCCTTTTTACTGTTGCTCCATCTTCAAGCATTGTAATGCGTTCTTCTGTTTATTGTGTTTGTTTATTGATTTCTGTTATATTAGGTATAACAAATCTGCCTCTGTACATTTAAATTCAGTAACTGCACTTTAATCTCACTTACCGGGGCTATTGTTTCATTGTTTTTCACTGTTTCTCTAAGGGTCAGTTTTGCCCATTGTGAAACCCGTTCTTCTAGAATTTCTGGTTCTTCTGTGCTAGATAATTCTGCTGAATCAGATATTTTTATCTCTTGTCCCTTTAGTGGAGCAGCAATAATAGAATTTTCTAAGGCTTAGGTTTAATGAAAGACTGACCTCCCATCAAGTAAGGCTGTGTGCTCCGGTTTGCTGTGGTTTATTTTCTGTGGCATCAGTGTTGTTCTTGTGTCCTTGTTTTTGCCACTGAGCTCTGTATTCTGTTTGGGTATGTTTGTTACCTGCCAATTTTGGCTCGATATCTCATACCCTGCATGCAACTTGTTCTTTTTTATGCCTATTTAGTATCTTTTACCTCCTTATTTCCTAGTGTACCCCTTCTATGTTATTAGTGCTCAGAGTTTTAGAGGCAGAGTTAGGAGATTTAATGTCATTTGTTTTCAAAGGCAAAAACAGATAATGAATCGGGGTACTTGGTACTTTATGTAGAAGTTGAGGCTTTAGTTGTGTTAGTTGTCTTGTGCAAATCCACTCTCAGTAATGTCAGACTCCCCATCAGTTTTTGCACTTAAATGTGTAATACTGTACCGATATGTTGTGAAATACTGTTACCTATTTGCTCTTTGTATTTGTCTGCCTGCATTTTCTGATTTTGCTGTAAGTTTTGGCTGCCTGTTACCCCTTCCCTGGAATGTACCTGGAAACGAGCAATTGCTGCTCAGTGTGCTTTGCTGGTGAAACTTTTCAAATAAATAAAATAAATAAATAAATTGTGCTGGGGAATCTACTCTGCAGATTTCTGTATGCAAAGTGCTCTAAGTATATGTTTTACCCTGATTAATTTGAGGGTTCGAGTCCTAACCTTAATCCTAAGGACAGGTTCAGTGGCTCAGTAGGTAGCACACTCGCCTCTGAGGCCCAGACATCAGAGGGCTGTGGGTTCAGTTCCCACATCTGGCACTTGGGTTAATATCCCAGTACTGACACTGTAGTGCAGCATGTGAGGGGTGCTGCACTTCTGAGGTGCCGTCTTTCGGATGAGATGTTAAACTGAGGTCCCATCTGCCTGGATTGGTGGTAGTTCAGGTGGATGTTAAAGATCCCATGGCACTTATCGAAAAGAGTATGGGAATTTCCCCAGTGTCCTGGCTAAATTTCCTTCATTCACTAAAAATACCACCAACAGCTTAATCTGGTTCAAGGTCAGTTGGCATTCATCTGTATCTCCCTTCCCCCGGGTCGTGCCTGAAAATAGACAGGATTTGTCTAGTGCACTTACCTGGTCAACAAAAACTAAATAAAAATAAAAACCATTTTGGCAGTAACCCAGTTTGTAGCTCCTGGTGCTTTTTATGTTGATTGCGCGCATGCACAAGAAACATGTTACGGCAGGTTTCTCCACAAGCAGGTTGTGGAGGCGCGGCACTGTTGTGGCCAATGCCCCACAGCCTGTAAAGGCTTGTCTCGCTTCCCCCAATGCCGTGGCACGCTGCTGCTGACACTAGTTCAGCTAGCGTCCCACCAACTTGTAAAAAATTAGCCTCTGCAATCAGGGGCCACCTCGTCATTGCAGCGTCAGCCATTCGCTTCAATGAGGGAGTGACCCGTCATTGCAGGGTGGAATGTTAAAACCCTGATATTGTTTGTGAACATGGTGACGGCTTGAGGCCGTGTTCGCAAACAATATTAACCTCCCCTGCCGAGGGGGTGCCCAATCCCCTTGGCAGTATGTGCCCCCCTGACTGTGTTAATTTGCTGATGGGGGCCCCAATCCCCGTCGGCTGCAGTGCCCCAATATTTATGTTGCTGACTGGGGAGCCCACTCCCCATCGGCATTATGTCCCCCTCACCTCCTCTTCTGTTGTGTGCCGATGGTGGTGCCCAATCCCCGTTGGCATAATGTAATAACCCCCCACCTTTGGTTGTGTACTGATGGGGGTGCCCAATCCCTGTTGGCATAATGTAATAACCCCCCACCTTTGGTTGTGTACTGATGGGGGTGCCCAATCCTCCGTCGGCTACAGCTGCCCCCCCCAAAAGAAAGACTCCGTTGGCTTGCTGGGAGCCCACCCCAGCATGCCACATGCCCCTGCAAAATAAAAAACGGTCCCACGATGTCTTTTTTTTTTTTTTCGTAACCCGCAAAAGAAGCGGTCCCTGGCGGTCTCTCTACCCCCCTCCCACAACCCACCCTGCTGCACCTGCCCCACCCCCCTCCCCATACTTACCTCTGGAGCAACCATCTTCAGTGGACCGGGAACACGTCTGCATTCTTCAAAGCCGACCGCCAAGGAGGAAGTGCTGGTAGGCTGTATAATGGAATAAATAGGGTTTTTTCAACTTTGTTGCATATCTCAGGCATTTTTTGGAATTTTGGCACCACATTTTCAACATGGGTTTTTTGGACCCATCCTCACGAATTCTGTCACTGTCATGGCATTAATTGGCCCCAAAAGGTGATTTTTGTGGTCACTGCACAGAATGACCTTTCGGGACTGATTAATGAAATGACAGTGCCAGTGTTCATGAGGTGGGCTCTCAAAAAGCCTATGTTTCAAATTTGGTGGGAAAAATCCAAAAAATGACTGTTTTACAAGCGTGCATTGTGCAGTTGCTACGCATCGTAACTTTGCGAATTTGCAATATTTTCACCCCAGATTTTCAACATTGGCATTTTTTCAGACCTCCTTGTGAACAGTATAGCTGTCATTTTTCACACTCTGGCCAAAATGTGTTTTTGCACTTCCGGCGCAGAATAGTGCGGTCGGTGTGGGAAATCAGTGTTCCACACAGATTAAGAAACTGACAGTGGCACTATTCATGAGCAGATGTCCTAAAATGCCAATGTTGAAAATTTGGTGACGATATTCCATAAAATGACTATTACGAGTGTGCGTTGTGCAGTTTGCACACATGCTCGTAAATTCACAAATTCATAATATTTTCACTCCAGATTTTCAACATTGCCATTCTTCTGCACCTCCTTATGAGCAGTACAGCTGTCATTTTTCACATCCTGGCCAAAATGTGTTTTCGCAGTTCAGGTGCAGAATAACGTGGTCGCTGTGGGAAATCCATGTTCGAGACACATTATGAAAATGACAGTGACACTGTTCATTAGCAGAGGTCCTAAAATGCCTATGTTAAAAATTTTGTGATGAAACTCCGTAAAATAACTGTGTTACGAGCGTGTGTTGTGCAGGTGCCATGCACCCTTGTAAGTTTGCAAATTAGTAATATTTTCACTCCAGATTTTCAGCACTGGCATTTGTTCACACCTCCTTATGAACAGTACAGCTGTCATTTTTCACATCCTGGCTGAAATGTGTTTCCACGCCTCCGGTGCAGAACACCGCAGTCGCTGTCGGAAATCAGTGTTTGGGACAGATTAGGATTGAGCGACTAGGGGGGGAGTGACCAAGCTCAACTGAGCTCTGTCAGGACTGCTGCAGATATCTTTGTGGGCAGGAAAAGGTGACTATGCAGGCAGGAGCCCAGTAAAAGAGGGCAGTATGCAGCGCCAGGAGACACAGAATGAGTGAGTGAGGGAGGGGGAGTGAGTGAGCCCAACGGAGCTCTGTTGGGACTGCAGCGGATTTTTTTATGGTCAGGAAAAGGCAGCAATGCATGCAGGTCCTGAGTACAAAAGAGCAGCCTGCAGCGGTGGGACAAACAGAATGAGCAAGCAAGAGAGGGGGACTGAGCGAGCTCAACAGAGCTCTATCATCACTGTTGCAGATTTCTTTCTGGGCAGATAAGGGTGGCTACTCTGGCCAGAGCCCAGTACATAAGGGCAGCCTGCAGTGCCGGCCAAAATGGAATGAGCAAGTGAGACAGGGGGAGTGAGTGAGGCCAACGGAGCTGCAGATTTCTTTGTGGGCAGACAGAAATGCAGACAGAGGCAGGAGCCCAGTACAAAAGGGCAGCCTGCAGCGCCAGAAGAAACAGAATGAGTGAGTAAGATGGAGCAGTGAGCGAGCAACCTCAATGGAGCTATGTCGGGACAGCTGCGGATTTCTTCGTAGGCAGGAAAAGGTGGCAACACAGGCAGGAGCCCAGTACAAAAGGGCAGCCTGCAGCACTGGGACAAACAGAATGAGCAAGTGAGAGAAGGGGAGTGAGCGAGCTCAACAGAGGTGTATCGTGATTGCAGCGGATTTCTTTGTGGCCAGGAAAAGGTAGCAATGCAGGCAGGAGCCCAATACCAAAGGCCAGCCTGCAGCGCTGGCAGAAACGGAACGAGCGACTGAGAGAGGGGGAGTGAGGGAGCTCAACGGAGCTCTCTCAGAACTGCCGCAGATGTGTTTGTGGGCAGAAAAAGTCACCAATGCAGGCAGGAACCCAGTACAAAAGGGCAGCCTGCAGCAGTGGGAGACACAGAATGAGAGAGTGAGGGAAGGGGAGTGAGTGAGCTCAACGGAGCTCAGTTGGGACTGCTGCAGAATTTCTTTGTGGGCAGAAAAAGGCAGCAATGCATGCAGGGGCCAGTACAAAAGGGCAACCTGCAGCGGTGGGAGAAACAGAACAAACAAGTGAGAGAGGGGGAGTGAGTGAGTGAGCGAGTTCAATGGAGCTCTATCATGACTGCTGCAGATTTCTTTGTGGGTAGAAAAGGGTGGCAATACAGGCAGAAGCCCAGTACAAAAGGGCAGCTTGCACCGTGGGCAGAAATGGAAGAAGCAAGTGAGACAGGGGGAGTGAGTGAAGCCAACGGAGCTCTGTCAAAACTGCTGCAGATTTCTTTGTGGGCAGAAAAAAATGCCAACAGAGGCAGAAGCCCAGTACAGAAGGGCATCCTGCAGTGCCACGAGAAACAGAATGATTGAGTGAGACAGGGAGAGTGAGTGACCTCAATGGAGCTCTGTCAGGGCAGCTGCGGATTTCTTTGTGGGCAGGAAAAGGTGCCAATGCAGCCAGGAGGCCTGTACAAAAGGGCAGCCTGCAGCGCTGGGAGAAACAGAATGAGCGAGTGACAGAGGGGGAGTGAGCGAGCTCAATGGAGGTCTATCATCACTGCTGTGGATTTCTTTGAGGGCAGGAAAAGGCGGCAATGCAGGAAGGAGCCCAGTACAAAAGGCCAGCCTGCAGCCTCCACAGAAACAGAATGAGCGAGTGACAGAGGGCAAGTGAGCGACCTCAACGGAGCTGTGTTGGGACTGCTGCACATCTCTTTGTGGACAGACAAAGCCACCAATGCAGGCAGGAACCCAGTACAAAAGGGCAGCCTGCAGCAGCAGGAGACACAGAACAAGCGAGTGAGGGAGGGGTAGTGAGTGAGCTCAACGGAGCTCTGTTGAGACTGCTGTGGATTTCTTTGTGGGCAGAAAAGGACAGCAATGCACACAGGGGCCCAGTACAAAATGGTAGCCTGCAGTGGTGGGAGAAACAGAACAAACAAGTGAGAGAGGGGGAGTGAGTGAGCAAGCTCAATGAAGCTCTATCATGACTGCTGCAGAGTTCTTTGTGCCCAGAAGAAGGCGGCAATGCAGGCAGGAGCCCAGTAGAAAAGGGAAGCTTGCAGCACCGACAGAAACAGCATGAGCGAGTGAGAGAGGGGGACTGAGCAAGCTCAACGGAGCTCTGTCACAACTGCTGCAGATTTGTTTGTGGGCAGAGAAAGGTGCCAACAGAGGCAGGAGACCACTACAAAATGGCATCCTGCAGCGCTAGGAGAAACAGAATGAGCGAGTGAGACAGGCGGAGTGAGCAACCTCAACAGAACTCTATTGGGACAGCTGCAGATTTCTTTGTGGGCAGAAAGAGGTGCCAATGCAGGCAAAAGCCCAGTACAGAAGGGCAGCCTGCAGCACCAGGAGAAACACAATGAGTGAGTGAGAGAGGGGCAGTTAGCAAGCTCAACGGAGCTCTATCGTGACTGCTGTGGATTTCTTTGTGGGCAGAAAAAGGCAGCAGTGCAGGCAGGAGCCCAGTACAAAAAAGCAGCCTGCAACACCAGGAGAAACAGAATGAAAGAGTGAGACAGGTGGAGAGAGCGACCTCAATGGAGCTGTGTCGGGACAGCTGCAGATTTGTTCGTGGCCAGAAAAAGGTGCCAAAACAGGCAGAGCTCCAGTACAAAAGGGCAGCCAGCAGTGCCAGGACAAACACAATGAGCGAGTGGGAGAGAGGGAGTGAGCAAGCTCAACAGACCTCTATCATGACTGCTGCGGATTGCTTTGTGTGCAGAAAAAGGCGGTAATGCAGGCAGGAGTCCTGTACAAAAGGCCATCCTGCAGCGCCGTCAGAAACAGAATGAGCGACAGACAGGGAGTGAGGTAGCTCAATGGACCTGTGTCAGGACTGCTGCACATTTCTTTGTGGGCAGAAAAAGCTGCCAACAGAGGCGGGAGCCCAATACAAAAGGGTAGCAGCAGTGCCAGCGGAAACAGAATGAGTGATTGAGAGAGGGCGAGTGACCCACCTCAACACAGCTCTGTCAGGATGGCTGCAGATTTCTTTGTGGGCAGAAAAATCATGCCAATGCAGCCAGGAGCCCCGTACAAAGGTGCAGACTGCAGCACTGGGAGAAACAAAACAAGCGAGTGACAGAGGGCCACTGAGTGAGCTCAACAGACCAACGCAATCAACATTCGGCATTGACAAATGCTTGTTTTCTGTTGTTTTGGTCAGCAACCAGGATAGTAACTGCAGTGTCCAATGTATCAGCTGTTTTTTCAGCGCTTATTGAAATCTGGCTCTAGTTGATTTTTGAAGCTACACATGCCTATTTTTGCGCATTCAGACTTTTTGCTGTAGCATTAGGGACTGCTTTCTTCATTTTCACCAGTTTTGATGCATTTTTGCTGTTTCTTGCTGGATTTTTTGTTTGTGGTAGCCCTTGTCAACCGTCTGTAAGAGGAACTTCTTCTGTGAGTTCCAGGAACTCAGCTGAGCTTCCTGTCATTTTGGTGAGTGGCAACTTTGCCACAACTCGCAGTTCTTTCTCTCCCTGGTAGCATATCAACAGTTGTTCCCTGGTCTGTGTGGGATTTGGTAAAAGAATCAGACTAAGTACTGTTGGGGGGGGGGTGCTTCTTCGAAAAATCTGGTGCAAGCAGTTGTACTGCTTGGGATTTGAAACATAGAAACATAGAAGTTGACGGCAGATAAGGACCGCAAGGCCCATCCAGTCTGCCCATTTCTTTTTCTATCTTATAAATGTGCCATCGGCCTTTGCTATGTCAGTGACCTATCTATTCATAGTCATTTGTATTGCTCCCTTATGCCTATCCCATGCCTGTTTGAAGCCCTGCACTGTATTCATAGCCACTACTTCTTGTGGTAAGCCATTCCATGCATCTACCACCCTTTCTGTGAAAAAGAATTTCCTCACATTCCCCTTAATCGGCCTCCCTCTAATCTCATGCTGTGTCCTCTTGTCCTGCTATTTTTCTTATATTTAAACATGTTAGACTCTTTCACTCTTGTTTATGCCCTTAAGGTGTTTAAATGTCTCGATCATATCACCTCTCCTCCTTTGCTCAAGGGTATACATATTGAGCTGCTAATCTGTCCTCATATGTCTTCTGATGCAGTCCCTGCACCATTTTGTTGCCCTTCTCTGACTGCCTCAATTTGGTTAATGTCCTTGTGAAGGTGTGGCCTCCAATACTGCACGCGTACTCCAGATGGATGCCTAACCAATGTCTTGTACAGAGGGATTATTACCTCCCTCTTACGACTTGTGATACCTCTACTAATACACCCTAACACCCCCTAGCCTTACCTACTGCTTTAGAGGTCTGCTTGATGATTTCAGGTCATCAGTGATGATGATGCCCAAGTCTCTTTCTTCCTTTGTGACTGCTAGCAACCCTCCCAGCCTATAAGTGGCTTCAGGGTTTCTCTTCCCTATGTGCATGATTTTGCACTTCTTTGCATTAAATCCCAGTTGCCACTCTTCTGACCATTCTGCTAGTTTATCCAGATCTCTCTCATTCTGCCCACCCCATCTGGATCATCTACTCTGTTGCAGATCTTGGTGTCATCTGCAAACAGACAAGCCTTACCCTCTAGTCCATCTGCTAGGTCACTAATGAAGATGTTGAATAGGACTGGCCCCAGGACTGATCCCTGAGGTACCCCACTTGTGACTTGCATCTCTTCTGACTGTATACCATTTACCATCACTCTGTTTTCTGCCAGTCAACCAGTTTGCCACCCAGTTGACCAACTTCTGACCCACCCCGAGCCTACCTAGCTTATTTATCAATCTTCTATGTGGAACAGTGTCAAAAGCTTTGCTGAAGTCAAGGTAGGCGACATCAACTGCTCCCCTTGGTCCACCACTCTGGTTACCCAGTCAAAGAAATCTATGAGATTAGTTTGACAGGACCTTCCTTTGTAAACCCATGCTGTCTTGGATCCTGTGCCCCTATGGATTCCAGGTGTTGCACTATCCTTTCCTTAAGGAGTGCTTCCATAATCTTGCCCACTACTGAGGTAAGACTGACCGTCTGTAGTTCCCCGCCTCCTCCCTGCTACCACTCTTGTGGAGTGGGATCACATGAGCCCTTCTCCAGTCTTCTGGGACCTCTCCTGTGCTCAGAGACTCACTAAACAATTCTGCTAATGGCTCTGCTAGTTCCTCCTTTAGCTCCTTAAGTACCCTGGGATGTATGCCATCAGGTCCCATTGCCTTATCCACCCTGAGCTTAGCAAGCTCTGTAGGACCCTTTCTTTTGTGAAGGGAGTAGTGCTCACCTCCCTCCCCTGTGTCCATGATGCTGAGCTGTGGGCCCTGCCCTACCTTCTCTTCAGTGAATACTGAGCAAAAGTATCTATTTAGGATAGATGCCTTTACAGGGTCCTCCTCCTCACATGCTCCCTTTTCTCCATTGCTTAGCAATACCCCTCTGGACTTTCTCCTTTCACTAATGTATCTATAGAAAGTCTTGTCACCTTCTTTACTGTTTGTGCTAGTGTTTCCTCAGTTTGGGACTTTGCCTGCCTTACTGCCTTACCTGCTTCCCTTAGGCAGTTTGGTATGCCCCTATCTTCATCCCCTGTGTTCCCTTATATTTTCTGAAGGCCAGCCTTTTGGCTCTGACCTTTTCTGCTACTGTATTTGAGAACCAAAGTGGTTTCCTTCTTTTTGCACTTCCTTTTCTGTCTAACACAATGGGATGTTGCTTCAAGTATTGTATCCTTAATGCTTGCCCACTTTGCCTGTACCTCCTCACCTGTGTTTCTTTTTCCAGGGCTAGCTTAACTCTGTTGGCCATCTTATCAAAGTCAGCTCCTCTGAAGTCCCATATTTTTGCCTTTGAATGGGATGATTTAGATGTAGTAGCCAAATTGAACCATACCATGTGATGGTCACTGGCCCCCAGGTGACCTTTCTACCTGGAGATCTGTGATCCCTTCTTTGTTAGTCAGTACTAGATCTAGGATAGCCTGTCTCTTGTGGGTTGCTGTACCAGTTGTTTGAGGCCCTCCCCTGCAGGAATCCACTATGAGTCTAGTTCTGGCAGATGTTCCTGCTGGTATTGACCAATCTGTATCTGGCATGTTGAAGTCTCCCATTATCAGAACCTCCCTTTAGCTGTCATGTTTTGTATATCTTCTAACAGTAATGTGTCTATGTCCTCCTCTGGTCTGGGGGCCTGTAGACAACCCCAGTTCTTATGGCTGTCCCATTTCCTGTTTCCAGGGTGACCCACAGTTCTTCTGGCTCCTTATGTGTATTCTGAATTTCTGTAGCTTTGATATTTTCATTAACATACAGGCCACTCCTCCCCTTTGCACCTCGGTCTCTTCTGAACAATACATAGCCAGGTACTGAAGTCTCCTAAGTGTGGTTACTGGTAAACCACGCCTCACTAATTGCTACTATGTCCAGTTTAGCCTCTGACATTATTGCCTGCAGGTCTGGGATCTTATTTCCAGGCTGTGAGCATTTGTGTACATGATTTTCCATTGGCCAGATTTTGGTGTGTTAGTTGTTGGGTGAGGTTTGGCATTACCCCTGTGCATCGTATGGGGAGACAAACCTTTTTTCTTACCTGGTGATGCAAATGAATGGCAAACACACTGAATTCCAGTTTGACCACTAGCTGAGGGGGGAAGGGTGTTCTTCCCATTCAATGTATGGGGTGCTGCACCCCTCTCCCCATTTGCTAGTTTAAATATTCTGCAAAGATGTCAAACTTCTGCCCCAATGCACTGACTCCCTCTTTAGTCAGATGCAGTCCATCAAATTTAAAGAACTTTATACTGAACTTGCTGTCCCACAAACAACTTCAATGGGATTTTTAAGGTACTGTTTTTTTCTGTTTGGGAAGGCGTCTTAGGCGACATTTAGTATGAGGATGCTTGTTTAGCAGTTCTCGGTTTCATTTCTCGGAGTCTCATCAATATGGATTGACAGTCCAGTACAAGAACACAAAAATATTGAGTAGCAGTGGTAAGATTATCTTAGAAAGGGAGGTCTCTTATAACTATACACCAGACAGCATAAGGAGTATTGCATTCCCACATGGAGGTAGACATTAGGTATCCCAAATGAAGAACCACGTAGAACCTTAATTGCTTTTGCCTAGTAGAGCAATTCTGTGCATAATTCCTCTTTGTATACACATTTCAGTGGCAAATAAGATTCTGCATTTAGTATTTATGTAACCCCCAGGTGGCGCTATCCCCAGGGGCTACTATCCCTGCCTGCCTATCTGCTAACAGGTTGAGGGGCCTAGGTTCTATGGCGGGTGCCTCCACCCAAAGGTCAGGGTTTGCAGTAATTAGACTAACTTGGTCACAGCCCTCTGGGGCACTGAGACACCCTTATATTCTTATTAGTGGCCCACACAATACACCATGAGTATCTTTGCTATTTACACTTACCCCCAGGACTGGTTCGGTCAGCTTGACTCTGGGGACCTCCTGTAAAACAAGATGATGCAATACGATAGCCACAGTACAATACTTTAACGTAAACACATACTTCAGTCAGTATAACTTTGCTGAAACAAACAGATCTGATTTATTTAAGGGGCTGTAACAAGGACGGGGAAATCAGGTTAATTAGGTTAGACACATTAATAATCACAGTACTGTGTGCATATTCAGAGTCCCAAAATGTCACTTTCACTGGGTACCCAGGATGGTGGGGGGCTAGCCAGGATCGGTGCAGCTGGTTGGGGCCCTGTGATGGAAAAAACACTTGCATAATACCCAATTGTAATCCGGAGCCAAGTGGCTCAGTTCATGAAGGAAGAAAGAAAAGAAATCAGATGAAACACTTGCAATTAAATGTACAGATGGCAGGGAGCTACCCTGATTTTCACTCACAAACTTGATACTGAAAGCTGTCACCAAGGGGGTTATGGATTGCCAGACGCCCTCGCACAGCAGGGGGATGAAATCCTACAGCAGGCACACAGCTTCAAGCAGCAACAGATTCAGTCCACCTGCACGCAGTTGCCTTACTGTCTACACACATGGGACAAAAGGACTCATTTAGCTGTCTTTCACCGACACCCCCCACATTCATATGTAAAGGAAATTACTATACCAGGCAGCTGCTCTCAGGTCCCGATTGCACTTACTGCTAACCCGGGAGTTCACACTGCAACTTCACTTTCCTGACAGACTGAGCGCGATTAAGCAGTTTCTCCAGTCCTCTACAGGGTGAGCCTGGTCCCAATTGTTCAGCCTCTCCTCTTCTCGGTAGCTGCGGAGTCAATCTGAATCACCATGGCAAACGCACCACCCGAGTTTAGGCCTCCACACGCGCTTCCCGCGTGAAAACTCTGCAGCGCAGGAGCTCGGAGCTCCTTCCCCAGTCACGGTCACAACAGATCTGCTTTTCCAGACACAAGGTAGGGTATTCTATTCGGGCGCCACTCGGTCCAATTGGTGGACTTCAGTTGTCAATCACTCAAAACTCCCCTTGTTGGTGAGAAAAGTGCCACGGTCCAGAATTTAACTTCCCAGAATCACTAGCTATATTTCTTATGGCAGGCCGGCTCCCAAGAGAGTCCTGATCCTGATCGGTCTGCTTAAACTCCATTTTAGATGTGCCTCCTGCCTGATTGGATCTATTCAGCAGTTCAGATCCAAAATGGAGGGGCAAACCACACAGAGTCCCAGCTGCAAGAAAGGCAGGTTAGACAAATTACATTTCCACTAATACTCTAAATGATATGGGGCAAAAAGTTACATCTCTAATAAGTGCCCCTTCTCCCCACTTAGCGACAGCAGTAACGGAATGATTTGTCAGCAACTCGAGCAGGACTTGAGCAGGGAAACACACAGTCCCCCTATACAAACTAATCATGCCTGCAAGCAGACAGCTCTTACAGAGACAGTACCAGAGGCTCTAAAAGCACTCACAAATAAACGGCTTAAACGCCGAACATCATTCAGGCTGGGAGCACTTAGGCAAGCTCCTAGGAGGCTTTTTGGGAACCCTCATTTGCAGGAGGGTTACATTCAATATCAGTCTAAAGTCTGTGAGGAGTTTTTGAGGGGTTTTCTTTGGTAACACCTTGCAGCACCTCGGCTCCTTCCATCTCTTGTAGCTGCTATCTTTCCCCAGAGCAGGGTAGTCCTTGATGTGGATGGTGAAGGAGGTAACCGGTTTCCAGCTTTATGGGTGAGTGCCAAAGTGCTTTCTGGCACTGATAATGAGGTGGTCCTGATTAGCTAGGCTTTTAGTACTGCAAAATTGGTCATAGCTTCTGTGGTGCCATCTTAGTCAGGGTCAAATCCAGAATCCAAACAGACAGAAGAGAGAAAAAAAAATAAGTACCTTAGCTGGAATTTGAACCCAGGCCACCCAGAATACCATTCTGTTGCACTATCAGCTACAACACCAAGGCAACTGAAAGCCTAGGACCCCCAGAAGCACCTTCCTTTTTCTCTCAGCATGGTGCTACACAGAGAAATTACATCTTTAGAAACCTGGGACACCCAGAAACAATTGTGAAAAAAATGCAATGATCTGCACAGCACCAGATTGTGCATTACAGAAAAAAATAATGTGGTTCTGAGAGTCCCAGGTTTCCAACTGCGCTGGTGGCGCAACTGATAATGCAAATAATAGTATTCTGGGTGGCCTGGGTTCAAATCTCAGCCAAGGGACTTACTTCTTTCTCCCTTTTGTTTGTTTGGGATTCATATATGAGTGCACACCACATCACACCACACCACACCACACCACACCACACTCTTGTGAATAAAAATCAAATCCATAATGTAATTTTCCAGTAAATGCATTTTATTGGATTTAACCAAAAGACTGTTTTACACATAAGCCTTTGAGACCAACACAGGGCCCTTCTTCAGGCCCGAGGAAACATTGCTCCTGAAGAAGGCCAGTATTGTTCCTGAAAGCCTGTGTGCTGAACAATCTTTTTGTTAGTCTCATACAAGGTATTATTGGAAAACTACATTGTAGAAACAGTCATTTTATAAGCTGGGAGAAATGAACATGTAATATCAAGCAAGTGCTACTCTGTAGTGTATACCCCACCCACTCTGCTACCAGGTACCTTGTCATTCCCTTGATAATTAGAACTATGTCCAGGCTTACCTTGAAGGTCTGCACTTCCTGTCCACTGCCCCCACTGGTAAGCTGTCCCATAGGTTCACCGTGCTCTGGGAGATGTACCTCCTAAAGTTACCCGTGTATTTACCGCCTGTGAGCTTCAGGGGGTGTTTTCTGAGGGTGTTTTCAGGGGGTGCATTCTGCTGCAATAAAACCATATTAAACATCACTGTCTGTTCCATTTCAAAAGTATCCTTCAGTTAAAGCAGCGGTGTTTGTTAGTTGGCAAAACATTTCAACATATAGTTTTTAAGGCAAAATGTATTTCTGACATCCTTAGATTCATGCTCAGTGTATTTATAGTTTTCCCAGATATTTGTAAAGCAGCTTTTATAGATTATTTTGTAATTAATGACTCAGTCACATCATTAAAGATGGCCATCGCCGGCCCGGTGGCGTGGAGGGTTGAGGCGCGGGCACCTTACCTCTTACCACGCCGGCGACCCGGGCTCGGGAACGGACTCAGGCACTGGGGGTTGGCAGAGGAAGGGGAAGGATCGAGCGTCTGTAGGACTGTTCTCCTCCCCTGGGGTGGGTTAGGGATGCATGGCCGCTCTGCAGCGGCACCCAGTGGAGATTGGGAGCATTGCAGAGGGAGCTTTTCAGGGGAAACACCAGAAAATGGAATTACTGCTCTGGAGACTGGCCGGATGATGGCTGCCAGCCTAAGGACACCTCCAAAGACTCCTGGAGGCCATGCAAAGTCTCAGCAGCACCCGGGACCGAAAGAAATAGTGTGCTGCTTTCCTCCCGCCGGTGTCTTCCCCCTCGGAGGAGAGGGACCCACCCGGTACAGGGTTACACCGGGCTATACCGAGGTTGGCTGCACAGGAGGGCGGCTTGCATGGAGCTAGTAGGAGAGGTATGTCTGAGGGTCATGGCAGCTTGAAGGAGAGGCAGCTCCTGAGCACGATGGGGCAAAAACAGATAACTCAAAAAAAAAAAAAAAAAAGATGGCCATCACTCACAATATTTTAATATCTATTTTGCTGAGGTTACCTGTTGACAGTACATGCTAGATTCATACTCGGGATGTATTAGGATGGTGCTACCACATGTTTCTGATGGTAAACAGCACAACCTTGTACCAAGATATTTTATTTTTTTATCACGGGTATGGCAGGGGAGTGGGAACCTTTAAAACATTAAAATTTCATATCTTGGTTCAGGAATGAAATACAATGAAAATAAAAATCCTGGACTTTAGGAGGGTGGACTTTAGGAGAATGGTTGAGGTACTAAAAAAGGCAGCTAGTGAAAATTACAGCAGCTATGGAGGTGGCCCAAAAATGGACTATGATTAAGGAAGGATTAAGGGCTGCAATGAATGAGTGTGCTAGATACAAGGGGAAGAACTCAAAGATCAAAGCAGCCCACTGGTTCAACTCTGAGGTAGCCCAGGCAGTAAGGAATAAGGGGCTGGCCTATAGGAAATTCAAAAAGACCAAGAGAGAGGAGGACAGGGAAAAATATCTAGGGCTGGCAAGGGAGGCAGGAAGAGTGGTTCAGAAAGCAAAGGCGCAGAAGGAACTGTGATTAGCAGATGGTATTAAGAAGGGGGAGAAGACTTTCTTCCTCTACATAAGCAAGAAAAGAGACAAGAAAGATGGGATAGTTAGACTAAGACAAGGAGACAGGTGGGTGGAGGAGAATAGGGGAGAAAGTGGAGTTAATGAAGGATACTTCTGCTCTGTCTTCACAAAAGATGGCCCAGTGCTGATGGGGGGAAGGGGACCAGAAGGGGGAGAAGGACAGATGGGGCACTAGAAGGGGAAAGAGTGGAAAAAAAGGGTTGCTAGCTTTGAGGATAGACAAATCACCAGGCCCGGATGGAGTACACCCTAGGGTGCTGAGGGAACTGGAAAGGGAGCTTGCCGAGCCGCTGGCAGATCTGCTCAGTTGTTCACTGGAGATGGGCATGGTACTGCAGGACTGGAGAATGGCACATGTAGTGCCCCTCCACAAGAGTGGTCCCAGGGACGACCCAGGGAACTACAGACTGATCAGTCTCACTTCAATAGTGCGTAAGCTTATGGAGACCATACTGAAGGAACGATTGATAGAGCATCTGGAGGAACATGGTCTCCAGGATGCAAGGCAACATGGATTTATGGGAGGGAGGTCTTGTCAAACAAATCAGATCGACTTCTTTGACTGGGTAACCAAAACAGTAGACAGGGGCCAAGCAGTGGGCATTCTCTACCCAGATTTCAGCAAAGTCTTTGACTCTGTATCCCATAGGAGGCTGATCAGGAAGATGAGTTGCAATGTTTGGTAACCAGCACACTCCTAAAGGCACATCAGTATGTAGCTCATACGTGGCTCAAAGCAAACACTTGGACTGGTACTTAAAGTGCTGAATTCTTTAATAAAGTGCAGTTCAGTAAGATACTCACTAACCACAATATCTCATGATACTTCACAGTGCAGCAAAGAGTCCATGAAAGTCCATAATATTCTTTAAAAAGTCCAAAGTGTTTCTCACACAGGTAGGCCCAAACACAAGCCTGTGTAACATGCTCCCACAGCAGCCAAGGTGGAAGGGTCCACCTCCCAGACGTCACCTGATGCGTTTTGTACTCTGACCAGTACTTTCTCAAAGGTGTACCTAAGTATAGTATGTTCTGTCTTTTAAGGCAGTTTCTTAAAGGGCCAGCATTACTATTTAAAAGTCCCTATCACATATACATTCACATATAGTTCATCATAAATAGTAATAAATCTCCACAACATGCTGTCATATTTTGTGCAAATGAAACAAAGATAATAACATAAACATATCTAGAGCTGAATTATTGTTAGAAGAAGGAACAACTGTGACCCACAATGTACTTTTGTTTCTACTTACAACCCCCAATCTAACCAGGTGGCAGCAATCATCCAGAAGCACTGGCATCTGGTACAAAGGGACACTAGACTGAGAGATGTAGAGGAATATGGTCCAAGAATAGTGTATAGAAGGGGACAAAATGTCAAAGACATAGCAGGCCACTCTATACAGCCATTGCAGGAAAGACCAGGGAATTGGCTAATGGATAGAATGGGGGGATGTAATAAATGTGGGAATTGTAAATTTGGCCCTTTGGTGAAAAATACTAAAATCTTTACAAATCACTACACTAAAAGGGATGTAAGAATCAGAGGTTCGATCACTTGAAGTACACCTGGTGTAATTTACATGGCAGAATGTAAATGTGGAAAATGTTATATTGGTAAGATGAAGAGGCAATTTAAGATAAGAATAGGGGAACATAGTAGGGCTATTTAAAACTCAGATTTAAAAAATGCACTGGCCGTGCATATTTCAGAAGTGAGGAATAGAGGTAAACATGGATTTTTGTTTACTGCTATTGAAAAACCAATATTAACGAGAAGAGGAGGAGATTTGATTAACTTGCTTCTCAGGCGTGAGCAATATTGGGTTTTTGCCCTATGTGCCATGCAGCCACCTGGACTGAATGAGAAAATTGAGATCAAACCCTTTTTAAAAAGAAAAAGATGAAGAAACAAGAAATTTTAGGGGGCTTGGAAGTTAGAGTATATGTGTATTTTTATAATCTGTTTTGTTTTGTCTTTTTTTAATATAGCACTTGTGGCAATTGCCTACCAGGGTATATGCCAAGACTGTTGGGAAGAAACTGTTATACCTAGCAACAATGGACATGTGCAGATAATTAAATCCTGGTGCCCTATTATGTATAGATGGCACAGTGTAACATTTTAAATTTGTGTTTATATGTTTATGTTATTATATTTGTTTCATTTGCACAAGATATGAGAGCATGATGTGGAGATTTATTACTATTTATGATGAACTATATGTGAACATAGATGTGATAGGGACTTTTAAATAGTGATGCTAACCCTTTAAGAGACTGCCTTAAAAGACAGCACATACTATGCTTAGGTACACCTTTGAGAAAGTACTGGTCAGAGTACGAAACGCGTCACGTGATGTCTGGGCGGCGGACCCTTCCACCTTGGCTGCTGTGGAAGCGTATGTTACAAAGGCTTGTGTTTGGGCCTACCTGTGTGATTGTGTGACTTTTTAAAGAATATTATGGACTTTCATGGACTCTTTGCTGCATTGTGAAGTATCATGAGATATTGTGGTGAGTGAGTATCTTACTGAACTGCACTTTATTAAAGAACTCAGCACTTTAAGTACCAGTTCAAGTGTTGCTTTGAGCCACGTATGAGCTACATACTGATGTGCCTTTAGGAATGTGCTGGTTACCAGACATTGCAATTTATCTTTATTTTTAACCTGGCACCTCCGACCCCTGGATGCAGTTGCTATCACAACTGTACAAATTGATCAGAAAGTCGGCAGCCTTTGGAGTCAGAGAGAAGATGGTTAGATGGGTGCAAAACTGGCTAGGAAATGGGACCCAAAAGGTGATGGTAGGGGAAGAGTTATCTAGTTCCAGGGTGGTCACAAGTGACATCTCACAGGGCTCGGTGCTAGGGCTGGTGCTAGTCAATGTTTTCATTAATGATACTGGGGATGGCATCAAAGGCCAAATGTGTCTGTTCATGGATGACCCCAAGCTCTGTGGGAGGGTGGACTCAGCCAAGGGGATACAGGACCTTAAAGAGGACCTAAGAAGACTTGCAAGGTGGTCAGGGATCTGGCAACCGAGGTTCAGTGCTAAGAAGTCAAAGCTGTGCACACTGGAGCCAAAAACCCAGGTACAGAGTACTACCTGGAAGTGGTCTTGGTATCTCCCTCAGAGCAGGAGAAAGATCTGGGAGTGATGTTAACTAGTGACCTGAAGCACTCTGTGCAATGCAAGAAGGCAGTGGCAAGGGCAAACAGGATATTGGGGGTGCATAGCCAGGGGGATTAGCAGTAGGCGACGGGGTGGTATTGCCCTAGTACAGATCACTGGTGAGGCTACATCTGGAATATGCAGAGCAGTTCTGGTGTCCTCACCTTAAAAAGGATATCAACCTGATGGAGACAGTCCAGAGGAGGGCTGTGAAGATTATTGTGGGGCAGCAGGGTAAATCGTACGAGAAGAGACTGAGGGCCCTGAACAGGTACTCCCTGGAGGGAGGAGGGAGACATGATTGAGATCTTCAAGTACTTGAAAGGGATTAATAGCATGAACAAGGAGAGTCTCTTCAGGCTAAGCTGCAGCAAAACCACAAGGGGCACAGCCTTAAATTGGAGAGGGGCTTTTAAGAGGGAGGTTAGGAGACATTTCTTCACAGAAAGGATGGTGACCAAATGGAATGCACTGTTAGAAGAGGTGATGTCGGCGAGGACAGTGGGCAGCTTCAAGAGAGGCTGGGATAGAAATAGAGGAGGTTAAAGGTCATGGGAGAGGATGAGGAAAGGGATGAAAAGTTGGGGGAGAGGGGAGCAGGCACAACAGCCTGATCTGCGAACCCTGCACAATGAGCAGACTAGACAGACCAAAAGGCCTAATTCTGCTGGCTTCTTCATATGTAAAAATGGATGTCTTGACATTTTTGATTAAAAAAAAAACAAAAAAAAAAACATTATTGCTGAACAAAACTATATGGAGTCTACCAAATACTGCTGCTTTAAATTGATGGAAAACTGAGATCATATACCCTCTCAGCCTCATTTTCTCTAGGCTGGACATGTTACAGGCCTGCAGTCTCTCCCCACTGCTTTTGTTCCTAGTGCCTCTGATCATTTTGGTGGCCCTGCATTACACCCGCTTGACTACCTCAGTATCATTTTTGTAATGAGTAGCACAGAACTCCATACATTGCTCTAGGTGGGGTTTGACCAGGACTTGTAAAGTGGCAGAATTACTTCTCCTAGCCTGCTAGTCAGTCCCCTTTTGATGCAGCCCAGCACTCTGCCAGCAATCTTGACAACAGCCGAGTGCTGTTTGTCATGGTACAGGCCCCTGTCTGGTATCACCGTCAGGTCTATTCTTTCTGTTGCAGCAAAAGAAGACCCGCATGATGTGTAAGTCCTTGCATTTGGCTACATTGAATCTTAGACTCCAGGAGTTTGACCAGTCATAGCCTGTCTCAGTCCTACTATAATTTGTCCCTATCTTCAAACAAGTGCACCCATCTGGATAGCTTAGTGTCCTCTGTGAATTTGAATAACCTACCCATACCGCTCAACTGTCCCACATTACGAGGAAGGGTTCCTCATTTTATGTCACAGAAGCACCTTGTTCCACATTGAGAGGGGTTTGTCCCACATTTACTGACATTTTAAAGAAAGAATTCATAGCAATTAATGTGAAAAAAATTATTTAACAGCAATCTTCCTGATCACAAAGGTACGCATTTCAACAGTGTTTCAAGCTTCTAAGTTAAATATTTGATTAAATGTCCTACATTTTGCCTATTTGGTCCACATTTTTAAGGGCAGTGTTCCACATTCTGGGGAGGAAAGGTTGAGAGGTATGCCGCCAGCGTCTAGATTGTTGATGAAAATTTTGGGCAGCAGTGGTCCCAGCACAAATCCTTCTCCCCTTGGAGTAGTGCTCGTCCATCACAACTCTCTGCTTCCTGCTTTCAAGCCAGATAGCAGTCCACCTTTCGTACTATATATAGAATAAGCATATGGAGTGTGGTGTAGCACACATCCTTACATTACCTGATGGTGCTGGGATGCCACATAAGACCCAAGAGCACAGCTCAAGGGGTTTATCTCTGCATCCAACACTGGGGGTGTGTGTAAAATTCAAGATTCACACACCACCCCATATTTTATTTTATATAAATGCTGGGTTTCACTTTTTCACCACAGCAATTATATAAAATAACAGATATTCTGGGGCGGCTGGAGTTTGGTTGGCTTTTAGCACAGTCAGCAGTCGCCTGCTGACAGGTAAGTTTTTTTCCCCTGTTAGTTGCTTTGTGAAAGAGCAATGGTTAAAAAAAAATAATACCACCAAGTCCGAGTGGCGGTGAGAAGGCAGGGTGGCAAGCAGTCAAAAACATGGAAGAGCTACAGCTGGCGCATGTGCAGAGTGAGGGGAAACCTGGTGCGTGTTTGCCATTATAAACACTCCTCCATAACAGCAAATTACGCAATGGGTTTCCCTATGTGGGAAAAAGTGAAACCCAGTTATTATTAGTGTATAACACACTGATGTAGTTTGTCCTTATGCTTCTCATGTTTCACAGTGTGAAAGGCCTTGCTGAAGTCCAGACAGACTGTCTATGGCTCTAATTCTGTATGTGGGTCTGGAGTTAATTCTCTCCACAGGTCAATCTGGGACTGCTGCAACAGAGAATCCTGTTGTCAGCACCTACAAAACAAATACCATTGCAATAAGACCAGATTGGCACCAGCCATATGTTGATATTAAGTTTCATTAATTTCCTCAATTGTCCCCTCCCCTGGCTGCTTTTGGAAGCAGTGACCCCTGATATGGAATCCTGACAGGTGCAGCTGTAAGCGTTTTATGCATCAAAGCTTGATTCTTCTATCCCATCATCAGTAAACAGGATTGCTAGGCACTAGGTAAAAGCATGCAGGCCTTGGGCAGTTTACACGGGTTTGCCCTCCCCTAAAGGCAAACACATTCCTCAAAGCTAAGACAAACACACCTCCTTCACCTGGCATAACTGAAGTCTGCAAACCAAATGCATGACCATCTTACAGTTACTAAAGCTAATCATGGGTATTCCACTGGGGGAGCCAAATATGGGAACAGCCTGTAAGTCTCTTGCACTCGGGGTTGGCAGAGGTCAGGTGCATTGAATGGTGGATTGAGGCGATTATTCTTCAGAGAGGGAGAGTTGTCAGGTTGCTCTTTAGCAGCTGATGTGGCTAGACAATAATGAGGACTTGGCAGA
This sequence comes from Neoceratodus forsteri, assembly GCA_016271365.2. NCBI lineage: Eukaryota > Metazoa > Chordata > Ceratodontiformes > Ceratodontidae > Neoceratodus > Neoceratodus forsteri. The sequence goes on along the minus strand of JADMNL010000025.1, from coordinate 8,277,003 downwards.
GTCTCAACGGAGGCGTCCTCCCACACCCTTTGTGGCTAACAACAGGCATCATTTGACAGGGGGACAATGGCAAAAACTATGGATAACATTTTTTTTTTCAAATGACAATTGGAATTGGTGCCAAAGGAACTGGAATCGAGGGATAACACTCTTATCTAGTGTTAATCATCAGCATGACAGGCCCCCTTATCACTAACCTGATTAGGAGCTGCCAGGTCTGACAGCCCAGGAGTGCTTGGATAGGTAATCCAGTAAGCAAAATGTCAAGTGTTACCAGGTGGGGTTTGTTGCCTGTCTACTGGCTGCCTTCCTCTGCTGCCGCCTACCTGGCCTGCCTCCTCCCCGGCTTGCTGTTGGCTGATGCTTTGTCTGACCTCTGGTGCTCTTTTGGCTTCCACTTTCCTGCACCCTGTTACAGGTTCTCACCTCTCTAACTTTACTCCTACTTCCTAAACTTACTGTCTCATACCCCTCTACATTGTAATTGACTATCTCGATTTTGCCTGTACAGGGCTTTACTCTTTTCCTCAGAGGCTTGAGCATTTTCCCCCATCATACAGAATACGTCCTACCTACTCAGGCAGTCACTGTCCTTTTCATTGCCTTCTATCCTCACAGGTTATTTCCTCCTCAGCACATCTGCACCCACTGACATATACTTGCCTCCTTACCATACTACTGCTAACTCCTACCTCACTGGGCTCACAGCCCAGGAGGTCAACATGATCACTCTGCTCCCTGCAGTCCACATCTCCAGGGTGGTGCCATTGCCAAGTGGAAGTCTTTTTAACGGATTGACTTGATAGCACCTCTCAGCCTTCCTGTGTTCTTCTCCCCACCTGGAGGATAGGACTCTCACCTTTGGGGACCCTTTAGGCATGCAGATCAACTCAATGGCGCCTCTGGGTGTAGTATGTATGACTTCTGCTTCTTGAGGGCAGAGACTCACTTTCCTCAGGGGTCCTTCAGCTATGCAGATGACTTGGTGGCACCTCTTGGAAGCAATCCTTCCTACATCTGCCTATGGCCTGCCTGGTCTTGCTCTGTATCTCCTTTAGCCCCCACCATCATCATTGTCTTCAAATGAAATCCCTTAATCTGGTCTATCCTTACACTGTACCTGACTTGATTTTTGATTTATCTTCTGTTTTAACTTGTTTGTTCACACAATCTTTACTTTGTGTTTCCTATTTTTGTTTTGTTTCTGTATGCTAAAACTGTATGTTAATGTCTATCCTCACATTTATAACCTCCTGGTCTGTACCTGGAAATATGTACTTGTCTAAAGTGTGTACCTGGTCAATAAAAACTAACAAAATAAATAAGGCATAAGTTAGGCATCCTCATGGAGCCAACATCAGCCAGTCTTTACTCTCCTCACCCCCATGCTTTGATGGTGGGGGCCGCTTTACTGAAGGGGGCTCCTCTAACTGTGCAGAGCGACTTGACAGAACCTCACAGTGTTATACTGTTACAGTGCTAGAGTAAGACCCTGCCTATTCAAACTGTTCCCATGAATTGGATCCTAAATTCAGCAATAATCGAGCCACCATAATAGGAACCCATACCAGGAGGGATGGCTACAAAGGCCTTGGTTCCACAGTGGTTTACTCCACAAAGCAGTTTTTCCTCTTCTTGGTGCTGAAGGTCATCATTTTGTGTACATAAAAAAATTCTACCGAGAGTGGGAATTATATGGTGGCCCTTCATTTCTATCTTCTTTTTCCTCCTTTAATTTGGTGTTTCTCCTCAGGATGCATCCTTCTCAAGGCTGTGACGCTTCTCTCCTAAGGGAAGTCAGTGCTTGTCTGTTCTTCTGTTTAGTCTTTGGGCTTTCTTTTCTTGGTGCCTTTAGTCAAGAGGACCTCATCCCTGCAAAAGCTGTAGGGGTAGAACCCTCCTCAAGCTGGTTTCTGTTTCTTTCTTTGTGGCACCCCAGAAGAGTGGTAGCCCCATTAGCGAGGCAGAGACAGTGTAAGCCAAAATTACAATAATGTTGTCCAAGCATACTACACACTCCAACCAAATGACCACAGTACCTGCACTGAATCATTGCCTCCTACTAAGCCAGTCCTACCAAACTCTACTGATCCTCCCCAATGTTTCCTAAGCATTCCCACATACTATAGGAGCCTGATGGCCCATTAAATAGAACTGCTTGGGCCCACAGGGCAGTGGATGATCTCATCATACCCCCACCAAGTAGTACTTAAATTGCACATGCCTGAGTATCCTTTGGATGCCCTGTTCCATTGCTGTCGCCATCCTCCTGTCTTCTTCCAGTGGCACCTGTTTTTCTTTCTGGATGGACCATCCACCCAGGTACCTTTTTTCTAGGGCACCTCATCCCTGCAATACCTTAAGGATTGGGACCCTCCTCAAGAGGGTTCTTTGTATTTACAGCACACCAAAAGGGTGGTAGCCCCTTTAGTGGGTCAGAGAGAACATAAGACAAAATTACAGTCATGTTACACAAGCATATTGTATATTACCACACATCCTTACCTCCTCTGAATCATTGCCTTCTACCAATCCAGTCCACTGCAGGGTTCCTTAAGCATACCTACATCGCAGCCAGATGGCCAGCAGAGCAATAAGTAAAGGTCAGAAGGGACTCTAGGTCCACCAGATCCTTCCCTCTTCATAAGCAGGGATTAATAAGTCCATGGTGTAAACAAGCAGTCGTGTCTTAGGATACATGATACATTTCTGCTACCCACGGTACCCTGAAATTTCCTTAGTAATCAGAAATGTGTCCAGACTTACCTTGAATGCCTGTACTGTCTTTATGTCCTCAGTCTGTACTGGTGGGCTGTTTCTTAGACACACTACCCTCTGGGAGAAAAGTACCTCCTAATGTTACCTTTGTATTTACCACCTCTAAGCTTCTGGGCATGTCTCTCCAACATGCTTGAGCACACCAGACTGAACATCTCCATCTGTTCAATCTTGTTGATAACACTGAGTAATGCAGAATAATGAGACCATGTTCCCATTCAGTCTGCTTTCTTCACACTGAATATGTGAAAGGTCACCAGCGTCTACTCATTCCTATAGTCCACATACCCCTATTCATTGTTCTGGCCCTGTGTTGCATGCTTTTGACTACCTCAGTGTCTTTTTTATTGAAGTGCCCAAAACTGCACACTTTAATCCAGGTGGGGCCTGAAGAGGGCCTTGTAAAGGAGCAGGATTACTTCACCTGCACTGCTGGTCAGCCCTTTTTTAATACACCCCAGCATTCAGCCAGCTCTCTTTACAGAGGCTGCACATTGCTTGTCATGTTTCAGCCCCTTGTCAAGTGTAACTCCCAACTCCTTTTCTTTCTCCACCACAGCAAGAGAAGTCTCACACTGTGTGTAGGTCCCACCTTTATTTTTCCTCCCTATGCATAGTACCTTGCATTCAGCTGCATTGAATTTAAGGCTCAGGGAGTCCAAACAGTCACTTAGCTTGTCCAGGCCCTCCTTAAGTTTTTTACCACATCCTCATGGGAGCCCACCATCATGGCCAGCTTAGTCTTGATAATGACCTCTAGGACTTTGCTCAACACTGATGTCAGGTTAACTGGCCTGTAGCTGCCTGGGTACAACCTTGCCCCTTTTCTGAAGATGGAGACCACGTTGGTCACCTTCTATTCCTCCAGCACCACACCTGTTGGATTAGACTCATGAAAGATTACTACAAGTAACCCCACCAGTTGCTCCTTCGGCTCCATTATGATCCTGGGGTGTGTTCCATTCACACTTTGAGACTTACCTGGCTTGATCTTTGCCAGGTAGTAAGCTACCAGAAAAGCTGTGGTGTCTGCGGCAGTATTGTGATAGGGTTAAATGACCCATCAAGGACAGTTAGTAGTGGCTGGGTCACATAATCAAGCAGACAGAGTCATCAGCGGCCAGATTAGATAACCCACCAGGGACAGAGGCAAGAGTGACTCGTTAAGATACCCAAGCAGGGACAAGGGCAACTGGGTCAGATAACCCAACAAGGACAGAGTCAGAACTAACCAACTCAGATAATCCAGGGAAAATGAGTTTAACAACTCAGAAGGGATGGAATCACTAGTTGCCAGAACTGAAACCTAGCAGGGGTGGAGTCCGGAGTGACCAGACCTTGCTTTAACCTATCAGGAGTGACATGAACTGAGAATATAGTAGGGACAAAGGAAGGAGAGACCAGGACCAGTAACCTACAAGAGATGTTCTCAAGAGTGACCAGACCCAGTGACCCGGTGTGATGGAGTAGGAGGAGGAGTAGTAGTACTGAGCAGAATTAATTATGTATATTCACAGAAAGGTCAAAGTGTGATCTTAGAGGCTATTTCCTCCATGAGGCCCCACAATTTGATCTTTGCAAGGAAGTACTAAGACCATGAGGGAGCCAGAACTCTTGGGGCTGGCGGCATCATTGCAAAGCACTAATATATGATGCCATGGAATATCTAAATGATACAGTCTGTCCCACTTATTGCAGACACCATCAAAAGCAGACAGCTACTTGTTTTAGACAACAAGCTAAAACCCACACCACATACGTAAAGCCCTTGGTAAAATATGCACATTATAGAGTACAAGGGGCCTCATGTATTTCAGACCTCTCAACGTGTCCTATCACACTCGTGTTCCAGCACATGAGTGAAACAGTGCAGGAGTGGAACAGGATATTGCTGGCATCTTAGGCATCCGCAGGGGTCTGCAGGCAACAACAGGCACGCAGGGGGTTCTGCTGGACTGACAAGGTAAGGTAGGGTACCTGTTAGCTTACTATTACCTGTATAGGGAATTGCAGGTGGTGGGGTGGGAAGTATCTGCGAGGGAAAGTAACAAGAAGGTAGCTGCTACAGTTGGGAATAGGAGAGACACCCTATCTAACGTAGGGTGCAGAAACTGTTTAAGAAGGGCATAAAGGGGAGGGTTGATTAAAAAAATAAGAAGCAATGAGGCAGAGGGGTACAGGGTGTGATACAGCTGAGCAAGTAAAGAACAAAGCAAGAGGAAAAAGGGGAAGCAAGAAACACCCTAGAGTAGGTTGATAAAGTAAATACTGCTAGAAGATGCAGGCAAGAAAGAACCAGACACAGGAAGGGGCAGTAGGGGCAAGGTATAGTTGCTGGCAGTAGGCAGCAGTACGTAAAGTCAGTTACATGCGTGGTGCAGTGCAATGGATGCAGAGCTGCAGTTTTCCGGGAGACATTCTGGAGACTGAGGTGCTGCCCCATCTGCACGCATCTCTCTGGGTTGAGGGAAGAGGCCGCTGGTCTCTGAGCCAAGCTGGCTAGGATCCAGAGGACCTCTTCCCCCACCCAGGGGGCACTGAGGCTACTGCCACTGCCCCAGATGTTTCCTAAGCGAAGGAGGGCTGGCTGGACCATGGTGGGCTCCAGGAGGGTGGAGCAGTAGGTCAGGGGCACATTCCGCAGCCTGTGCTACTACAGAATTAATTTTCTGTTCTGGTGAGATGAATCTGCTGGAAGGAGGCACCTAAAATACTGGCAAGAGGGGGATGTGGGGGTCATCCATAGGGGAGGCCCCTAAGTGGGAGGTAGTGAACCCTTGCAGTGGAGGAAATAGCTTCTGGTGGGGACTCAGTTGTTGGGGGAGTAGACGTAGAAACAGGTAGAGGGGGTTAAAGGGAGGTAAGGTGCCTACCTGCCACCATGGTTTGGAGAGATGGGCAGTGGATCCTAAGGATTGCTAGGGCAGCTGGGCAGGAGGGGAGATGAATGTTATGGTCCATCTGTGGACTAATGACCTAGCAAGGGATGGGGCTGGGATTGTGCAGGAACAGTTCAGGGAACTGGGGAGGGACCTAAGGCAAGTAGTACACACCATGGCTTTTGCCAAGGTACTGCCTGTCCATGGCCGAGGGAAAGATAGGGTACTCCACATAGGCAGCTTCAACTTGTGGTTGAAGGAATGGTGCAGAGAAGAGGGGTTTGGCTACATTGGGGACTGGGGATAAATCTGGAGGGATGAGGGCCTATACAGAGGTGATGGGCTGTATCCATCTGGGAGAGGAACCGCAGTCCTCTGTGAATGGTTTAAATGCCATTGATGTGCAACAGGCAGCTCTGAATGCCCTGTTTAGAGGGACAAAACTGTTTGGCTATGATGACGAAGAGGTATTATTTGGCTTTCAGACCACAAAAATAACTCTAAGGTCTGTAAAGTCCCTGTATCCCACTCCTGTTAGGGATCATTGGAGGGGCTTCTTTCAACAGCCTGCTGCCTGAGGTGGCCGTGCCTACTGTCAGCAAGGCCATGGTAAGGGTAATAGCCCCCTGCCGGGTCCACTCCCACCTGGTGCTCATACAAAAAGCACCTAAAACAATTGGTTCTAGTGGCACTGCCCCCACCGGTTCCACCTGACTCTCTGCTGGTTACAACTTCACCTCCACTGTTACCTCCAGGGGTGGTGGGTGGTGCAGGATTTCCATGCCTATGAAACAATGGTGGAAGATCCCCACAGATGAGTGGATTCTGAAACACCGGCGGCATGTTTGAGCTGTTAGAACTCTCCAAATCATCCTCCGCCTCCTTCTTGCTATTCTCTGGGCTCCTTGTCTCTTCTGAAGGAAGAAGTTGTCATTATTCTAAAATGTTATACACCCATTTCCTCCTCAGCAGAAAAACAAAGAGTTCTGGTCCAGATATTTCCTCATCCCAAAATGGACAGGGGATCTGTGCCCTGGATTGGATCTCAGGGATCTCAACTTCTACATTAAATACAAAAAGTTTTGAATGGTATCCCAGCAAGCTCTGATCCCCCTTCTGAAAACGGGGGACTGGCTTTGTTCTCTGGACATGAAGGATGCATACCTTCATGTAACTGTCAAGAAATCTCACAGACAACACCTCTATGTTATGCTGGAGGGATTTGTTTTACCATTTCCTAACTGTATGTTAGCAGTTGCCCTAGAGCAAGTAGTACGAATACAACATACATAAATGCAAGGGATTTGCATAATAGAGCCAGTTATTTATTATTTTTGTTAAAAATGTATTTCAAATGACCTGCCTTGAATGCCTGCATGCTGATGCTCCTGCATACCCGTGATATAACATGGTGCCTAGCTGTGGGTAAACTTGTTCAATTTTCAAATACAAAATAAAATGGGTAAGAGTGCTTGTTTTGGACCAAGAATCACTTTGCTGACAGCAGCGCTATCAGTACTACAGCTATGTTTTGTTCATATGCAAAAAAAAAAAAAAAAAGAGAAAATGACACACTCATTTATGAATGAGCTTACCCACGGCTCAGCGACATGTTACATCCCAGGTGTGTGTGGGCATTGGCATGCAGGCATTCAGGTCAGTCTTTCCAAATATATTTTTAACAAAAATAATAAAAAGTGCCACCCTTATGTAAATCCCTTTGCATTTATGCATTTTTTTATTCATAGTACTTGCTCCAGGGCAACTGCTAACATCTCTCCCTCTATCAGCAAACTTATTGTTCTCTTGAAAACTGTAAAATACAGCTCTCGGTGACACGTTCAATGCAATGTATAGCTGATATTGATTCTGCAATATTATAACTAAAAAAACTGTAACCTTTAGCTGCCATTCTATGTCTGTATGTATTAAGGGTTTATGTTTGTTTTTCTGACGCGGAGCCTATGTAAATGAGTCCCTGGCTCAAAGGTTGTAACCCTAAAGTCTGTTAAATAAATAAATAACATACACTTGGGAAATGGTTAAAAAAAAAGAGCTGACAGTGTTCCTTTAAACTAGCAGATGGCGTGGCGGAAAGACAAAGGTAGGCATAAACTGCCCCCCCCCCAGACTGAAGCAATAGGAAGGAAGGATCCATAGGGAGAAAAATCCCCCAAGGAGCAGGTTAATGGGAACAGTAGAAACAAGTAGAGGACAAGAGGGACAGGAACAAAACTTGCAAAAAGAGAGGGGAAAATGAGGTGGCGTACAAGAGGAGGAAGGGGGGTTGCAGGTAGAGTGGGAGCAAGGTGTGGAGGGTCATATGTGAAAATGCAAGGAGTCTTGGAAATACAATTCCAAACCTAGAGACCATCATGATGGAGGCAGACCCAGATATTGTAGCCATTACTAAGTCATAGTGCACAGAAAGCCACAACTGGGACAGGGCCATACCAGGCTACACTCAGTACAGGAAGGATAGGGAGGGGAGAAAGGGAGTAGGGGTTGTAGTATAGTAAGGGAAGTTATCAAGGCAATGGAAACGCTCAAGAACTGGAGGGTAAGGAGGGGCCAGAGGTACTGTGGGTCACCCTGAAGACAGGAGCTGGAGCCACCAATCACACTGTGGTGATATACAGACTTCCAGCACAGGGGGAGGAACTGGGTAAGGCAATGGGGGAAGTCATCAACACAATGACAGAAAAAGGGGAGGTACTTCTGGTGGAAGACTTCAATCAGCTGGATGTAGATTGGAATCTCCAAACCCCATCCTTGACTAGAAGCGGGGACATCCTAGACTCCCTGCAGGGGGCATTTCTGAGACAACTAGTCAAGGAGACCAATTATGATGGGGCAGTACTGGACTGGACCTGGTGCTCGCAAACACAGACAGTATCGCAAACGTCAAGGTGGGATTTGACCTGGGGACCAGTGATCATCGTACAGTGTGGTTTAATGTAAGGACAGCAGCAGAGGCAAACCACAGAAAGATGAGGGTCCTGCATTTTGGGAGGGCAGATTTAAAAAAAAATTGGTGAATGCCTCACAGACAACCAAGCTGGGGGGATTGCCTGGATGGGGCAGAGGAACAGTGGACCAAATTAAGGGACAGTATAGTGAAGGCAACAAACCTCTGCACAAAAGTGAGCAAGAACAGGAGAAAATGTGACCACTATGGTTCTCAAGGGAAATGGCTGCAAAGGTAAAGGCTAAAAGGGTAGCATTCAGGAGGTACAAAGAGATGCAAAGGGAAGAGGATAGGGAGATATAATGAGAAAAGCAGAGAGAAGCAGGGAAGGTGGTGAGGAGTACAAAGGCACAAACTAAAGAAAGGATGACCAAAGAAGTAACTGAGGAACAAGACCTTTTTTAGATACATAAGTGAGAAGAGGAATACTATGAAAGGGATTGTGAGGTTAAGAAGTGCAGGGGAAGACTGTGCAGAGGAGGAACAGGAAAAAGCAGATATCCTGAACAGATACTTCTGTTCAGTCTTCACAGTGGAAGGGGAGAGGGATGGATCATATAAAAACAGTAGGAACACCGGAGGGAGGTAGACACAAGTCCATTCACAGAGGGAAGAGTCCTGATAGGACTTGCAAATCTGAAAGTGACTAAAGCTATGGGATCAGACACAGTACACCAAAGCTGCTGAACGAGCTCAGGGACGTACTGGCTGCACCTCTGTCAGCCCTATTCAACAACTGAAATAAGCAAAATCTAGCACACTCAAAGAAGGACTGAGACACTCAGACATGCTGCATTCTTTGATATTTATTTGCCACATGGCAAAAAAGTGCAAAATGAGCAAACACCAAACTTCAGACTAGATGCCCCAGCTCTTCAACCAAGGATCTTCGTCAGGGGGCGGGATCCAGCTAAACTGACAATAATGCAGTATATACAAATACATGGATCAAGTTACACCAACTGATCATGCAAACATATTTTAGTGCAAAAGTTGAAGCTCATAAGTTACTTATACTATACCCACAAATTTCTTTGTTACTCCACATACAAACAGTTTAAAAACACTCACAAAAAAAGAAAACTAGTATTTCACTTCTGGTTCATCCACACTTTATCCTTGTAGACAAATGCATTTCATACGATTCCAAAAAATCACAGGTTAATAGAAGCTTAGTTAGAAAATGAAAACAGGATTATAATTATAGGATTCAGAGAAAGATGGAAAATTGCTACAAGACTCTTGTAAAGAACGTGACTCCCTGATCTTGTTTCAAGGGACCCAAATAGTGATCTCCCTAGTGCAAGTGCTTTTGAAATTTGGGACAGGGGATCTATAGGAAAAAAACATAAGAGTAAGGGCTATGCCTATATATCACTGTTTGCATGGTGCTGCACATCAAGGCCATATGTTGGTGTTGCCTTCTTTTAAAAGTTGTAGTCACGCTGGTCCTAGCATTTCCAGCCCTACGACTAAAGAGTGTGACTCTGTGGAGGAAATAATCTAGAAGATTCATTTTAGTATTCAGCAGTAAAACACTGTAATACTGAATCAGTATCAATACGTAAGTAGAAATAATAAAAAATAAAAACAAAGTGGGAGAGAATGAGAGAAAAAGTGAAGAAAGGGATGGAAACAAGACACAGAAAAATAACAGAGTAGTTGAGGACTACTGAAGGAGAATGAGTGGAGAACATACAGTAGTCGATCATAAGATAGTGAACTGGATCAAGAACTGGCTGCAAGATAGGACCACAGAGTGCTCGTCAATGAATCACTATCAAGGGAAGGCAAAGTAAGCAGTGGTGTCCCACAGGGTTCTGTTCTGGGACCGATCCTCTTTAACATATTTATTGGGGATATTGCAAATGACTTGAAGGGGAAGGTTTGCCTGTTTGCAGTTGACGCATAACTCTGCAACACAGTAGACATGCAGGAAGGAGCAAAAGTTTGGAAGCAGACCTGAAAAAATCGAGGAATGATCCAGGAATTCGCAGTTGAAATTTAATGCTAAGAAATGCAAGGTTATGCATATAGGAAAAAGAAACCCAGGGATAAAGTACACACTGGGAAGGCATCAGTTAGAGGAGACAAAGACAGAAAGAGACCTCGGAGTAGTCATCGGGGATGACTTAAAGGTTGGAAAACAGTGTGAAAAGGCAGCACAGAGGGTGAGCGGCATCCTTGCATGCATTGGTAGGGGAATGACAAGTAGAAAGAGAGAGGTTATCATTCCTCTCTACAGGTCCTTGGTGAGGCAACATTTAGAGTACTGCTGTCAGTTTTGGAGGCCCCACCTCTAAAAAGACATAGACCGCCTGGAGACAGTACAGAGAAGGGCTACAAAGATGGTGCATGGACTGCATCGTAAGCCATATGAGATAAGACTCTGGGAACTAAATCTGTACACCCTTGAGCAGAGAAGAAAAAGAGGGGACAGGATAAAAATGTTTAAGCAAGTTAAGGGAATCAACACAACACAAGCAGGAGACCTCTTCCAGCAAAACAGGGATGCATGTACAAGGGGGCACAACTTGCGTTTGGTGGGAGGCAAGTACAAAAGCAATTTCAGGAAGTACTTCTTTACAGAAAGGATCATAGACCCATGGTACAGCCTACCTCAGGAGGTGGTGGAATCCAAGACAGTACGCGAGTTCAGACTCGCATGGGACAGACATTGTGGACACATCAGGGTGCAGGCTAAACATGGAGGGGGCAGAAACACGGGCAGACTAGATGGATCTTGCGGTCCCCATCTGCCAACACAATTCGTATGTTCCTATGTTCCTAAGACATGAACTGTATGCAGACTGTAAGAGATGGACTAGAGAAGTAAAATCACATGAAGAAAGCCAAATGTCAAACATTGCCCTCAGAATACACTTAAAGAATGCTATTACATGTTGGCATTTCTGGTCCTATAGTTACAGAATGGCTTCCATTTAACTTCACAGCATCTATTAATACACTATCATGAAGTGTGACAACTGCTCTGTTTTTAAGGCCTCCACAACCTCTTGGTTCCATTCTGCCAAGATAGGAGCCCTGTCAAACCATAGCTGTAATTAGTACTTTTGTTGTCACTGAAATTAATGCAACTGTATGTTTGATTTCTTTATTTTTTCCTAATTGATACCTGATGTCTTCCAGTTTATTTTGGTGGTAACATTTTCAGTTTTCATTATTATTTAAGAATGTTATGAACATTTTAAAGTAATTATTTCTCAAGAAAAAAAGATGGCCACCTCATTTTTGCATAGAAATAATACTGAGGACCTGAGGAGGATAGTTGTCCAGACAAAACTGCAAATATACGGTACAAAGCATAGAAAGCATCCAGGAAAACCAAATCAACAGTTCTGCCAATATTTTTTACAACCATAGTACAAAATTAGCTTTTTGGAATAACTTTTTTCATTGCACTGCTGCTTTAAAGTTGGAGTATTTGGAAGATAACCAGTAATACAAGTTTGAATATTTAAATTTCTTTTATTAAAGGGGATTTTGTTTTTTCCTTAGAGATTTTCTTCTCGGCTGTGTTCTTCGTGCAGGGATATACCCTGTTCCCAGGGATATAACCTGTTCATGCCTGCATCCTCCAAACCCCTCTGCCCCCAGAAACACACTGGTTACCCTCACAGCTGTCCCTCTGTAGCTGGGGCTCTGGGAGGCTGGGCCGTCCTCCTCCTTGAGGCAGTTCACAGTGTGGACTAGGATGCCAAGCCCGCAGGCACTAGGACCCAGGGGTAGTCCAGAGGCCCAAACTGTCATTTATATGGACTTGCGTTATTTCTCGTTTATAGATCCCTCCCAGCTCTCCCAAAATGAGTGCAGCCTTCTTGGTGGTGCACACACACACACACACACACACGCACACGCACACGCCACCTTCCCTATGGCGGGAGCTTGCTCACTGACTCAGCTGCAGGGGTTGCTGTGGTACTAGACCTCAGATTTGACCCTCTCTGGTGAATGCTCACTGCCATGTGGCAGCTGTCCGAGCCTGGCCTGCCTCTCAATGTGGAGAGTCAATTTTGCTTCTGAACACGGGTATCCATCATGGCAGTGGAATGTTTTGCTACTGCCATCAGGGCAGCCTAAAGGGTATAGTCTTAACAAAATCTTTGTTCTGGTTCCCAAATTGTTGCACTCTGTGACAACTCCAAAACAAATGGATCAGTGAAGCATACCCATTGCCACACTTTGTACACTAGGCCCAGATATTCCCCAGGCCAATGTTCATCACCTTCAGGAATTTAACCCCTTCAGGAATGTATCACATTCTGGGTCTTTGAGCTACAATAACAGTTTTCTGGTCCCCGGTAGTTCACCATTTCCTGTGGATTTGATTACTTTTCATCAATCACGTGGCACCTCTGAGAACATGGCTTTTTATATTGTGCTCTGCAATATCATGGGGCAAACGCAGACCAGCAAGGCCAGGAGGACTAGATGCCCTACAACAAAACTAGTCTGCAAAATGATTATTGCGTACCTTCTCAGGATACTACTTATGCTACTTCTGATATCTGGAAATGTTCATCCTAACCTGGGGCCTACCGGCCTAGTGCCGCATGCCACAAAAAGGCGGGAGGGGTCCCTCACATTAGCCTCAATCAATGTCTGCAGCCTCCTTAACAAACTTGACATCTTGCAAACCTGGGTCCAGCAACATAGCCCTGATGTACTTTCTGTTGTCGAAACATGGCTTAATCCCAAGATACCAGATGCTGCAGTCACCATCCCTGGATACTCTATATTCAGGCAGGACAGGGTTTCCAAACGAGGTAGGGGCTGTGTCATCTACCTGAGGAATTCCTATCTGGGTCAAGTCTTCCCATTCTCAAACCCTAAACCACCCTCGCAGGTTCTCGCTGTTAAAGTTCTACTCGGGGCGCACAAAAAGGAGCTCACCATTGCCTTTGTGTGCCTACCCCCTAAAGATCAGCCCAATGGATTTATGAGCATATTGAAAAGCCTACAGAGATTACACCATAACTCTGAACTCATAGTACTAGGCGACTTCAACATAAATTGGCTATTGCTGGAGGCCAGAAACTACAAGAATGCTGCCACATCCCAGAACCTCACCCAGCTTGTTACCACCCCCACCAGATGCAACTATAGGACAGGGTCACACACACTTCTGGACTGGATCCTTACTAATCACCCTGAATGAACCTGAAAAGTCTCAGTGCTCCCTGATGGGATCAGTGACCACTCACCGGTCACATGTACCTGGACAAACAAATTCATTAAGCTCCCTCCTAAAATAATCCACACCAGAGTGTTAAAGCAGTGGTACCTTAAGCTACTAAAGACACACCTAAGCCACCTGGACTGGACACCAATCGACTCTGCCATTGATGTAAACCAAGCCTTAGACCTTTTCATCAGCCGCTTCACTGCGGCCTGCAATATCTTTGCACCTCTCAAAAAGCTGAAGGTCAGGGACAGAGCTAATCCTTGGATAACCCCCGATCTAATCACTTTACTCAAACATAGGGATTATCTCTGGCACTGTGCCCATGCAACATTCAAACCTGGGGATATTCATAAATATAAAGCTGCCAGAAATGAGTGCACGCGGGCAGTTAGGAGCGCCAAAAGCAAATACTTCAAGGAAGCTCTCTCCAACTCCTGGGGTGATGGAAAAAGATTTTGGAGTAACTTGAAAGACCTTACAGGCAAGGACCCTAAGTCATCACCCACCATGCTCAACATAAATGGAACACCAACATCTGACCTGTACACAATCACCAACACATTTAACAATGCGTTCTCCAATTTGGATAGTGTCCTCCCTTCTAATTTCTTTGATGCCCCCTCTGGTAGTAACCCTCCTGCAACTACTCCTCTCCTACACCCTGCCCCACAATTCTACTTCAAGGAGATCCCAGTTCATGAAGCCAGAACCTACATTCGGAAGGCCATTCACAATGCAGGCTACAGCGGTGACTTCCTTGACCTGAAGTTGTTAGCACTTGTCCTTGAAGAAGTCCTTGAACCCCTGACAAAGGTTCTCAACCTATCACTAAGGATGTCCCAGTTCCCATCTCACTGGAAACAGGCGACCATCACACCGATACACAAAAGTAGAGACAAATCACTGCACTCCAACTACAGACCTATCTCCATCCTCCCTCCATTGTCTAATGCCCTGGAGCACATTGCCTCAGACCAACTAGTCAAGTACCTGGAAATATATGACATCCAGTGTCTTGAGCAACATGGTTTCCGAAAAGGGCACAGTACCACCACTGCACTATTAGAATTCACGGGCTTCATCCATACCATGCTCGATCAAGGAAACTGTGTAGGGGCAGTATTTATTGACCTTACAAAAGCCTTTGATACTGTGAACCACCCACTCCTACTCAAGCAATTATCAAACATTGGGCTCTCCAATGAAGTGCTGCTCTGGTTTTCAAGCTACCTTGGTGAGAGGGTCCAGCGGGTTAGGATTGCTGGTGTCACCTCGGAAGAAAAGCCAGTCCTTTCAGGGGTCCCACAGGGGTCCATCCTGGGGCCACTACTCTTCAGCCTCTTCCTCAATGACCTTCCCAGTGTCTGCCACCAGAAATTACTGCTCTACGCTGATGATGCAGTCATGTTCACCAACCAACAAAAGCAGAGCTCTCCGAGAAACAATACAGTACAGCTTGAATTCAGGCGATTGAAGAATGGTTCAAGTCACACAAACTGGTCATGAACTACAGCAAAACAAAGGTTATGACCTTCTACAATGCCAGGAGCAAGTACAAATCCCGTGACCTCACCATCCTAAACCAAACAGGGACCTTACTTGAACACGTTCCTGACTTTAAATACCTAGGTGTCACATTGGACAGCTCACTCTCCTACCATCGGTCGGCACATAGAGTCTGTCGCCAAAGCCACCAACATCAGTATAGGCCTGCTCTACAGGCACAAACACTGCATGACTCCTGACACTCTCTGGTTGGTTATCAACAGCTCTGTCACCTCCATCATTGATTACGGGCTAGCAATTTATGGCTCTGCCTCCACCTCTGCCCTCTGCAGAATTACAGTTGCACTCAACAAAGCATGCAGGCTGCTAACTGGGGCTGACCGACATACACACACTTGTGACCTGTACACTCAGGCAGGATGGCTTCTCTCATCAGCGGATACAGTATCAAACCTGCCTCTAAGCCAAAAGTCCTCCTCGGGTCATACCCCGGCATTGAAAAGCTCCTCATTGACCACCACAGCACCCAGCGAACTAGAAGTTCACAATAACTAACCTTCCTTGTCCCCAGATGCCGGACTACCATGGGCCAGAGGGCCTTTGCCCACAGAGCACCACAGTGGTACAATACTCTCAACAAAGAAACTCTTACTGCTGCTGCTCTTGGCCTTTTTAAGAGACAACTCCGACTTCATCTCATTTCAACTAGTCGTTGTGACTGCCTCGCCTAATCAGGGGCCCACCACTCACTGCCCTCCACTTCAGTCTTGACAGCTACCTCTCCCCGCCTTGCCCCCTTCTACCTGCCTACCTCCTTGCCCCCTCTCCCTTTCCTCCCGGGCATTTCCTGACTTTTATCCTCCCCCCCTCCCTCCCCTTTAGAGCTCTTACCCTCACCCTCTACCCTCTGACAATGGCCTTCCTGCCTGCATACCCCCTTCCCTCTCATCTACAGTGCTTATTTCTAAGATTGCCCTTGGCTGGTATGTCATGCTACCTAACATTTGGCACATTTTGAATTACTGGAATTTCCTAAGCCTCAGTCTCTTACTTCTTGTTATTGTGTAACTATGTATTATTATGTTGACTTTTGTATGTATGTATACCCCCATTCCTTCGACGTGGAACCTTTGTAAATGAGCAGTTCCTGCTCAAAGGTATTTGTAATCCTAGATTTCAATAAAATAAAAAATAAAATAAAATTCAGAAATGTGCCAAAGGTCAGCGCAAGTCTGGCGCAGCGCAAAGCCAATGCATCATTGCAACAGAAGCCATATTCAGAGGTTGTGCTGGCGCATTGCACCAGCTAAACCTGGTCATGGCACAGGTGCACAATAGTGCCATCAGATGCCATGCATTAACCAGAGGTGCGCCATGGTACAGCCAGATAAGCCCCAGGGCAACCATGGGAGCAGAGCAAAAGAGCAACAGAAGGGGGCATGGCACAGAAAAGTGACCCAGGGACAGAGCCAGGGAAGCACAGTGACAGGCCAGAGGAGGCCACCACCAGCTGGGCACAGCAGGGTGCACACAGGCACCCAGACCCCCACCCCAGAACACAACAATGGCACAGACAGTAGGCAACAGGAGGTGCCAGTGGTGAACGGAGGGCCACCAAGGGGTGCTCTCCCCCAGGCTGCAGGCCATGCTCCCCCTACACACCCAGACCAGAGCAGGCTACACCCAGGACCACACAGCCGAGCACACTCACCCGCCACACACCCCTGACAGCTGCCTCATGGGCACCCCAAGGCACAGCCACCAACCGAGGGGAGGGACACGACCACAGTGGGATGCACCTCAGCACACAGCAGTGATCCACAGAAGCACAACATGCACCCCGACACATGCACACCACATGGACAGGCACTGGGCCACTGCAGCATGGCTCCTCACACCACCTCTAAAGCAGACACAGACACAGGCAGGTATGTCAAAATATATATATATATTGAAAATTCAACTATGTACAATGAAGGGTGTGGGGGAGGGTAGGAAAGTGAGGGAAGGGGACAGAGAACGGGGACTGTACAGTGCAAAGAGAGACTTCAGGGGGAGGTACAGCTGGGTAAACAGGGGAATTCAGGGCCCGACTAATGGCAGCCGTGGCCTGCCACCACTTGCAGTCTACACTGCCTTCTGTCTGCCAGCAGCATCCTGCAGACCTGCAGCACCGCCTCCATGGTTGTCGAGGTGGTGAGGATAAGCTGGCATCGTAGCCAGCAGTAGAGGGGCCTCCTGCACCACTGCCGGACACTTAGGACAAGGGACAGGACAGGTGATCAGTGCAATGTCCCAAGGAACCATGCCCATCCACAGCGTGCAAAGGGCAGTGGGATCACACACCCCTGGAAGGCCCATACAGGCCACCCACAGGGGGGGTGGGCCAACACCTGCCAGCAATGCGGCACACTACAACAGTGCACAGCGGTAGTCCCCACCGCACAGTGGCCACCCAACTGCACTATGGCAGTCACATGGTGCAGTGCTCTGGCAGCACCACAGCAACATCAGTGGCAGCCGGGTGCACACCCACCCCACCAACAGCTGGCACATGTGTCCAATGAATGCACCACAGTGGCGGGTACCATGCACAGTATTACGCACACAGCTGCCACGGCACAGGTGGCCATGTCTGCACCCATGCCCCCACCACCCCCATGTATGATGCGAAGGACTATGTCAGTGTCTACCTGCTCTCTGTAGCCCCACTGGTGCCAGAGCCGCTCCTCCACCACCACCCTGGGCTGCTGTGGACTGCCTTCCTGCTGCCACTGCCCTTCTCCTGTTTTCAGGCCCTGGGAATGGAACAGAGACAGGTACACATCAGTAACCAACCACAGCAGCTGCCCACTACCCCCAACCCTGTGCACAGGGTGAGCCCCTGCCCGACACATCCCACACAGCAGCATTCCAATGCAAGCAGCGGAGGGCGATGCGCACGATGGCAGTACACCACCCTGCAGGGCATGCCAGGCAGCCTAGCCAACACCACAGTACAGAACCAGGGCACACATGCATTATGGGCCTACTCACCTAGCTGTGGCACAGCCCCACACCTCACATGTACCTTCAGCCTCCTGATGCACCCTGGGTCCCTCCGTGCTAGGTCACTATAGCGGTGAGGACACTGCTCTCCCATCCTGGCCACCCCTGTGCATTGCAGCAGTGAGGCAGCAATGCTCTGTCAACCGCTACCCGGGGCTGCTGCAGTGGTGCCTTCCCAAATAGTTGGGGTGCGTGGGGCTGGACGCAGGTGACAAGGTTGACCAGTTCAACCTGCATCCAGTTAGCCACCCATGGTGCTCTCTGCTGCGCCATGCTGCAGGTCTGAGTCATTAAGCAAAAGGGCGTCGGTAAGCCCACATGGCCACAGCATGCACCAGATGCACGGGCCGAGGGAACATGTGCTGTGTCCCGCATCATGCAGTCATGGAGATGCACGGCATGGGCATGGCTAGATGGGGTCATGGGTGTGGGGGTCACCCAGAGGCAGAGGTCACAGCAGGAGTCAAAGGTTTGGCCACCACACAGTGTGCATGTGCACAATAGCAGGCCTGGTGCACCATGCGCTATGCCCCACATCACACAGTCAGTTCACAGTGCACAATTGGTGACATTCCACCATCTGGCACATGCGCACTGTGATCCTGCACACCGCACTTATGTGTGCATTATGCCGTGTCTTGCTCCGGAGCAAACTCATTGCACACGGAGCAAAATCATGGTATTCAGCCGCCACATGCAAATGAGCTCATCAGCCAATGTGTGACACACTGGGGGAATTAGCATGTCATTATTGTTGCGCCAAAGCTCATTTGTATGCGATGCGCTATAAAAGCGCCATGGATCAGCACAGACCATGGACTGGTATTGCATCCTTTTGAGGTAAGTTGCACATGCTGCTATAGCACGCTGGGTGCAGCCAGCACAGCATGGGGGATGCAACAGGGTGCTGCCGCTGCTGACTCACTGTGCTGTCCATGTCCACAGGAAGCGAAATGTTGGAGTGTGAGGAAGGTGAGGAGTGTGCCTGCTCACAAGCGCAGGCTCAATTTCACTAAGGCAGCGACAGAGGCCCTGTTTGAGGCCTACTTTGACAGGGAGCCCCTGCTGAGTGGTGCCACGAGCATATCAAAGGCCAGGGCTGTGGCCTGGGTGGAGGTAGTGGCATGTGTGAACCAGCAGGGCAGCCACCAGTGCTCAGTGCAGGAGTGCAGGAAGAAGGTGGGCATGGACAAGAGGTGCATCAAGAAGAAGGTGGCAGCAATCCGTGTCTCCCGGAATGCCACCAGAGGGGGTCTTCAGCTGCACCACCACTCACGGCGCAGGAGGAGTTGGTGGCAGACACCATGTGCTGCAGCACAGTGGAGGGTGTGCCCAGCAGCAGATTTCAGATGGGTGGAAGCCCATCACTTCATGGTAAGTATGTCAGCCATGCACAGCTGGGGGCATGGAGGGTGCGGACATGGCTGTGCTGGCGTGCGTGTGGCCGGCATGCTTGTCATGTACATGTGTACGCACCCATGCATGTGCCAAGCTTCAGGGCACAGGCAGTGGCAGTGGGGGGGGGCACATATGGGCAATGCATCACTAACATGCCTCTCTTTCTCTTGCAGTACCAGCACGCCTCCGTGCGGATGATGGGGAAGCGGCGGCAGCAGCCGTGGCCACTGGACTGGCCACGGAGGACCAGTCGTCCACCTCCATGGGCATCCGGAGGCCTGACAGGCTGAAGCTCACCACTGCAGTGCAGGTGGATGTCCTGTACCTGGGGTCAGATGAGGCCCTGGATGTGTTCCTGCAGAATGCCAGCCTTGGGGTCCTGTGCACACAGACACAGATCGGGGAGGGCCCAACACCGATGACGACATAACGCTCATCCTGGACAACATGGCTACCATTGTGGGGGAGACACCCTTGCTGGCTACTGACACAGGCAGCACACCCAGCAGCCTGCCTGCAGCAGAACAGCTGCCCGCCACCACTGCAGGCAGAGTGGTGTGCACCACCCAGGCTATGCCCTGCGGTGGAGGTGGTGTTGCTGCGCAGGTGCTGGGTGGTGTGCAGTGGCTGGATGGGCAGCAGCAGTGGGCTGTGGGTGCCACTGGGCAGCTGGATGCAGGGTCTGCCACTAGTGAGCCTGCTGTACCCACTCTCTCTGCAGGCCCCACTGTGCAGCGTGGCCAGACACCACATGGAGAGTGGTGTATGGCCTGGGAGCCCCAGGACACCAAGCTGCTAGCTGAGCACACCCATTTGCTGTGAGAGTCCATTCAGCAACAGGTGCAGCTCGCCATTAGGGTGTGCGCACTGTGTACAGATGTGCACTAGTTAACCGAGCAGCAGGAGAGGAGCACTGTGCAGATCCTGGCGGGGATGCAGCAAATGACCGCCTCCCTGGATTGTGTTGCCACCTCGATCTCAGATGGCCTTGTGCTGCTGACTGCCACAGGGCATAGATGGGCACAGATGACTCCCTGCAGTGCGCTAGCCACCCTGCGTACCCAGCATCAGGCGACCCCTGAGCAGTTGACGCCGGGCTCAGATGTTGGCATCCTAGACATGCCTGGGGCTGGGCTGTTTGGGTGCCTCGACACACCCTTGTGGACATGGTCACGGTCCCACAGTTCCACCCCTGGGGGGGCTGTTGCACACACACACACCCATGCCCAATGCGCAGACTGTGGTTGCTGATCGGCCCAGGCATGGCCACCCCCATGGCCGTGGTAGCCATGGTTCCACGCAGCAGCCCTGATGTGCAGCCCACCCCACCTGCAGTCTGCAGCTGCTGCCCAGTGTGCGCATGGGCAGTGTGTATGTGTGCCTGCCCCAGGTGTGGCTCCTGTGTGTTGCTCCACATGCTGCCTGTGTGCATGCTTGCCTGACCACTGGGCCATGTGTTGTGGATGTGATGACAGCAGTCCTGCACCAGTTGCACCTGTGCACTGGTGAGATGCATCTGATCATCGCCACATACCCATGCCTGTGTGTGTGTGGGGGGGGCTGTGCATGGTGCTGTGTGTGGTTGTGTGCCCCTGTCACCCGTACCCCTGCTTCCAACCTCAGTGTGTGCATGCCCATTGCCATGCACAATCCTGCATGTATGCTGTACCTGTTTGTGTGGCCTAGTATTCAGTACCACCTACTTGTCTGCACCAAAGTACTCCCGTGACGTGGTGTCCCTGTGCCATCTTGCCTGCTGGATCAGCCGGGGATCACTCCACCCAGGGGGTGGCTGTCCACCTCCCTCCAGCCCATTGCCTCCATTGTCCACACTACTGTCACCCTCATCAGCCTCGACAGCTATCCAACAGTCAATGGCCATGTTGTGCAGTATGCAGCAGGCCAGGAATAGGCCACATACTTTTGAGGGGCTGTACTGTAGGGCACCGCCTGACCTGTCTAGGCAATGGAACCATGCTTTCAGCATGCCAAAGACTCTCTTGATGATGTTGTAAATGCTGGCATGTGCCTTGTTGTAGCGTTCCTCTGCTGGGGATGACGGGCGCTGGTAGGGGGTGAGCAGCCAGGGCCGCAGTGGATAGGCGCTGTCCCCTGTGTGGATAATGACATGGTTAGCCCTCTGCTATGCTAGACTGTGCCCCTTGCCTCTCCCTCCCACCCACACCAACATGCACACCCAGTCCTTCTCATCCCATGGTATGATCTGCCCATCGCCCTTGCCCTAGCCATACTCACCCACTAGGTAGCTCATGGGGATGTCCCCACATTCGAACCTGTGGCACAGGACAGAGCTGTGCCAGATGAATGCGTCATGTGCACTCCCAGGGTGTGTGGCGCAGACATTGGTTATGTGCTCCGTGGCATCACACACCACCTGGCAGTTGACACTCGGGTTCCCCTTCCTATTGATGAATGTCACACCCTCGGGACCAGGTGGCATGTGGATGCCCATGTGGGTGCAGTCAATGGCCCCAATCATGCCAGGCATACGTGCTGCCCTGTGGAAGTCCTGCATTGTTGCTGTACACTCTGCCTGTGTGCTGGGGAAATGGACGTATTCCAACGCACGTGGCAGCAGAGTGTTGAGGAACTGTGTGAGGAGGCGGGACATGGCCGATTGGGTTATGCCTGTGGTGTCCCCTGTTGGTCTCTGGAAGGTGCCTAATGGCGAGCAGGCATATGACTGCTGTCACCTTCGTCTCCACGGAAATGACGTGGCTCCGTCTGGTGGGTGCCTGCATCTCCTCACTGCACAGCTCACAGAGCTGCCTCAGAATGGCCCTGTTCAGGCGGTACCATCCCACGATCTCCATGTCACTGTACTGCTCAAACGTGATGCAGGCACGGTACCACTTGTGTCGGGCATACCGCTAATGGGCCCTTCCATCGTCACGTTGCTGTTCCTGCTGCCCCCTCACACCCGTCATTATGGCCTCCATTATGAAGGGTACACTATCCATGGCCCTTGTTGTCCTCTATTCCTTTGGGTGGTTGGCTGCTGCGGGCTGTGTGCCACTCTGGTGCATTGCCTGGCAGTGTGTCTGCCTGCCTGTCACACTCTCTCTGCCCCTGTCTCTCTCTCTCTCTCCACTGCCACCTCTGTCCCTCTCCCTCTGTATCTGCCTTGGTCTGTCTGTCTGTCTCTCACTCTCTCTCTCTCTGTCTCTGTCTTTCTTTCTCTCTCTCTCTGTCTCTCTCTTACTCACTCCCTCTAGCCTGGCGCAAGTGCTTTCTGTGTGCTTGCGCCCTGTATTTATAAGAACAAGTCTGCTCGGCACATCTCTGATTTGCTCCGCGCCTGCGCCATGGTTCCATGGTTGAATATCACACTGTGCTGGAAATTCATGAGCACACCCCCTGCACTTGCACCTGTATTCATTATAGTTGCATATTGGCTCAATGGGATTTGTGCTGCACACTGGCTCCTGCTGAATATCGCTCCTTGGCGCAAGTATGCACTTGCACCAGTGCAACTCAGTTGCGCATGCTTTGAATATCCAGGCCTAAGAGTCATGACTTCATAGAAGCCGGGTTTGTAAAATTGTTGGTGGGGCCCAGGGGTCAGGAGTCAAGCCCAGCCCCTGGCCCTGGGGTCAAGGCCACGCCCCCGGCCCAGGGGTCAAGGCCCCACCCTCTGCAGTAGACAAAGTCAAAAACAGAGCAGGATCCACCAGGTTTTTTTTATCTGTCGGCTAGTAGAGGAGCCAATAGTCATGAGAGAATCCCCACATCAAGTCACTCACGCAATTTCTTAGCACAGTGCATCCCCTTCTGGGTTGCCCTATGTGTTTAGCAGAGGTCAGGAGAGCCATAGTGTGGCATAAATGGAGTCAGTACTGCATTTCACTGCATACCCATATATGCCATTATCACCAGGTAGGTAGATTACAAAGAGCCACTGACTCTATGTGCCCATGGCCAGTCATGTCCAAATAAAGTTTATATCATATATATATATATATATATATCAGAGACAAAAAACTCAGTTTAATGCATTAGTTAGGGTTGTTCCACAGTGACAAAAGTGAGGAAATTGGTATTGGCGTTGAAACCCCCTTGGACCCCGCCCACCCCCAACCGGCATTGGAGTGCGCATTGGGGTGCGTCAACCTAACTCTCACCCCATCACATGTGTAAAGCAGCAGAAGTATAGGAGAATGGGGTGAGAGTTAGGACCGACAACCCAATGCGCACCCCAATGCTGGTTGAGAAGCGGACGGGGAAGAGGGTTTTCAACCTTAACACAGAATTTCCTCACTTTGTCACGTAACAACTAACCAATGTCAAACAAATTTTGCCTTTATTTCCTTCTTTTGAGAATGATAATGAGAAATAGTGAATGTAATGCAGCGGCAGGAGCGCGGGGCCCCCACCACGTAATGCGGCGGCGGGAGCGCGGGGCCCACAGCAACGCAAACAGAAGCTCTAATAGTGGTGCACAAGGTAACGCAAGCGCAAATGAGAACAGAAAGGGTAACGCACATGGTGGCGTAGACGGAAACGGTCTGCCACGTGATGTGTTGTCACATAGTAACATGGTGCCTGCAAACAGAAATGTCAATGGGCATGGTGACACAAAGTGAAACAGAAAGAGAAACAGTACTATAGACAAAAATGGCAAAAAATAACAGAAATGCAAGTGCAAATGAAAATACCAAGGACAGCGCACATGGTGGCGTAGACATCAACGGTAAGTGAAACGGGTACGGAACCGCAAGCGGAAAGGGCAACAGTAACAGTAATGTAAATGCACAGGCTGGTTTTCCCCAAAACCTGCATAGAGAAAGACAGTGAGTACAAAGAATGTATGCATAACAATGGGTATCAGAGTAGAAAATGAGGACTTGGAATACTAAATAGGTTATATCTCAGGAACCGTATGACGCAGAAAAAAAATTTAAAAGTCATATGATTTACAACTGTCCTGGCTAGTTTTGTACTTTTAAGGGGCTAAGCATTTTTCTGACGAAAAGTCCGTATCTCGCACCGTTTCCGAGATACGGGCCCTGAAAGGCGCGGCGAACGCCATAATGTTATCCTATGGGAAAAAAAGAGAAGTTCGGAGTGCCATAACTTTGCCTCCCTGTAATATTTTTTCACCAAACCACTGAAAGGCAAACCTGTTCGCTGTTGGCTGTCTTCCCTCCAAATTTCAGGAAAAAAGACCAACCTGTTATTTTGCAGCAGGGTGACAAAGGATTCCTGTAATGCTTCGGGCGCCATATGTTATCCTATGGGAAAAACCGTCAACTTTGGAGTGCCGTGGAGCCATTTCTATGTTAAACCCCAAACCTTTGCACCTTAATAACTTTGCAAATGTTTGATGGATTTGCCTGAAATTTGGAATACATGATCAAGAACCATAGGCCTTGGGATCTGCCAAGTTTCGTACTGGTCGGATATACGGCTGCGGAGTTATTAAGTGTGATCTGTGCGCGCGTTTACGCTTTTCTGGAATTCTATGGTCGTGCCTACAGGTTGTACAGTTTGCGCGACCGGCCCGAAATCTTCAGGGAACGTGTGGCCAGGGTCCCCGATGTGCCTTTCAAAGATTTCGTGAAAAAATATTAAACGGTTCAAAAGTTATTCAAAAAACAGTTTCCCATTATAAGTCAATGGGAAAAGTCAACAAAAAGTTCAACACTTTCGCAAATGCATTTTTACTTTCGCAAATGGGCCTGTTACTTTCGCAAATCGGCCATTTTGTTTTCAGTTGGTGATCAGAAAAATGGTTGGCATTTAAATTTGGGACCCTCTAGCAACCTAATTTTTTTTTATTCACCTAGTCGGGCCCTGAGGATGCTTGCCATGTCTTTATTTTGTGGTAAAACACCCCAGAAATATGTTTTTCAAATTTCTGGAAAAAGTACTTTCGCAAATTACTTTCGTGCTCACGAAAGTGTTGCAAATTTTTGCGAAAGCTTTCACAAATTGCAACAGTAGTTTTCTAGTCTGTGGGAAAATGACAGCAATTCTTTGGCACTGCGCTGCAAAAGAACCGTTAGGAGTTTTGAGCTGAAATTTGGAGGGAACGGAGCCGACATCTCACAGATGTGCCTTTCAGTATTGTATTGAAAAAATATTACACAGCGGAAAAGTTATGGCACTCCAAAGTTGACAGTTTTTCCCATAGGATAACATTACGGCGCCTAACGCATTACAGAAATCCTTTGGATCCCTGCTGCAAAATAACGGTTTGGTCTTTTTCCTGAAATTTGGAGGAAGACAGCCAACAGCTCACAGATGTGCCTTTCAGTGGTTTGGTGAAAAACATTACAGGAGGCAAAGTTATGGTGCTCGAACTTCTCTTTTTCCCATAGGATAACATTGGCGTTCGCCGCGCCTTTCAGGGCCGTATCTACGAAGCGGTACGAGATACGGACTTTTTGTCCAGGAAAATTCTTAGCCCAACTAGCTAGGACAGTCATAAATCATATGACTTTATATTTTTCTAGCCATACTGTTCCTGAGATATAACTTATTTAGTATTCCAAGTCCTCATTTTCTGCTCGATACCCATTATTATGCATACATTCTTTGTACTCACTGTCTTTCTCTATTCAGCTTTTGGGAAAACCAGCCTGTGCGCTTACATTACTGTTACCATTGCCCTTTCTGCTTGCGGATCCGATACCCGTTCACTTACCGTTGGCGTCTGCACCACCATGTCATCGTTATCCTGCGTTTTCATTTTGCATTGCGTTTCTGTTACTTTTGCCATTTGTGTGTACCGTACTGTTTCTCTTTCTGTTTCACTTTGCGTCACCATGCCCATTGCCATTTCGATTTACAGGCACCATGTTACTATGTGACAAGACATCACGTGGCACACCGTTCCCGTCTACGCCACCGTGTTCGTTATCCTTTCTGTTCTCATTCGAACTTGCGTTACCTTGTGCGCCACTGTTAGCGCTTCTGTTTGCATTGCTGTTCCTGTTACTATGCCACAAGACATCATGTGGTGGGAGTGTGGGGCCTTTGGGACCCGGCGCTCAACTACCGCGATACGTGCGGGGCCAGCGAGACCCTATGTCTGTATCCTGCGTTTTCATTTGTGCTTGCTTTTCTGTTATTTTTTGCCATTTGTGTCTACAGTACTGTTTCTCTTTCTGTTTCACTTTGCATCACCATGCCCATTGACATTTCCATTTGCAGGCACCATGTTACTATGTGATAACACATCACGTGGCAGACCGTTCCCGTCTATGCCACTGTGTGCATTACCCTTTCTGTTCTCATTCGTGCTTGTGTTACCATGTGTGCCACTGTTAGCATTTCTGTTTGCGTTGCTGCTCCTGTTACTATGCTACAAGACATCATGTGGTGGGAGCGCGGGGCCCCCACCGCTGCATTACATTCACTATTTCTTGTTACCATTCTCAAAAAGAAGGGAAATTAGAGGCAAAAAACTCCATTTAATGCATTAGTTAGGGTTGTTCCACAGGGACAAAAGTGAGGAAATTCGCTGTTGGGGTTGAAAACCCCCTTGGATCCCCACCCACCCCCAACCGGCATTGGGGTGTGCATTGGGATCGTGGGTCTAACTCTCACCCCATTCTCCTATACTTCTGCTGCTTTACACATGTGATGGGGTGAGGAGTTGGGGCTGACGATCATGCCCAATGCCAGTGGCAGAATAGGGGTTTTCAACTAGCAATTTCACTTTTGTCATGTGGAACAACCTAACTAATGCATTAAATGAGTTTTGCCTCTAATATATATATATATATATATAGTATATATATATCTTACTGTATCTTTCCTGAACAGATGCTTTTTTTTTAGACATGGCCATAAACCCATAGAAGACCAGGGGTCAAAATTAAGTTTTGCAGCCTGTAGCCAAAAGGGCTAGTGACTGGGAAAACACACTGGTCCAACAGACATTTCCAGTGGCACAGTTGTGTCCTAGCAATCCAAGAGCCATTATATACAGTAAACCTGCTTTTCAGTAGCCACAGGGCCACTTAACAACAGTGAAGAGGTAAGAACCCTAGAAATAATTCAGATGTCTGGCAGCTGTTGCTTTTTTAATGTTTCCCTGTGCAGTTTAATGAGGAATGCAGCTGTTTTTTTTTTTTACTTTCTCATTATGCTACAATGGCCGCACTCTCCAGCTGGCCTTTTTGACCCCTCTCAAGTCACGTTTGTGCCCACATCTCATCACCACACCACTTTCTTCTCCAGGTTGCTTAACTCCCCCTGCCCCCCCAAAATCTCTTGTCAATTCATGTTGATAAATGCTTTAGTAAAAAAAAATTTACATTACACAGTTTTCAGCACAACAGAAATATCACTGCACTGGGGTTTATTTCATTTCACTAGCACATGCCCTACTGGGAACAAGTCTGTAATGTTTGATTATATCTTTAAGTGGATTCCCCAACTTTTTGTCAATAATCTGAAACATGGGAAAGACTCTATTTCATCAGGGGATGCATACTTCACATGTAACATATAAGCCCGCAATCTTTATTTAGAATTTTACAGTTTATTTTCTGCCCCTTGAGGCTGACACCTTGAAAAAATAATCTTCATTTTTTATTGATAATAAGCATTTTTTCTTTTCCCCTGTGGTATTTTCAAGAAACTGATAAGCAAATACATATTAATCACGGTAGTGGTGGCAATAATTTGTTAGCTGAATATGAGATCATGCAGTTGCAAAACAATGATCTGATTAGGGCTATGATTGCACTGGCAGTAAAGGAAAAGGATGCTCATATTTCAGAAACTAACTACTAGTACTACATGACTTTGTTCTTGTATTCCCAGGAGAGAATAAACATGACCCAGCTCTGTTGCTGTTTACAACATGACAGGGTCTTTAGGATGGACACAGAGACCTAGAGTACTGGCTAGCTTACTAACTTGCTTGCTGAAGGTTTCAGCAAGACAGCAGGCAAATTAGCAAGCTAGTCAGTAGTCTAGGTCTCTGTTCCCGTTTGGAAGCTACCCAGGCTGTTCACCCCTATGCATCATACATTGCAGAGCTGCCAGAGACAGAGTCCACTGCATACCCATCAGACTAGTCACACACTGCTGCAGAGGCAGGCCACCAGGCCCACTTCATTCACTGGACTCAATGCCCCTCTCTTCCGTCCAACCACAGAAGCAGCATCAGCAACCCTTCCATCAATCCCTGCAGAGGCAAAATCAGCATCCCTCCCATTCATCCTCACAGAAGCAACATCAGCATCCCTCCCATCAGTCCCCACAGAGGCAACATCAACATCCATCCCCACAAAGGCAACATCAGCATCCCTCACATCCATCCCCACACAGGCAACATCAGCATCTCTCCTATCAATCCCCACAGAGGCAAGATCAGCATCCCTCCCATCAAACCCCACAGAGGCAACATCAGCATCCCTACCATCAATCCCCATAGAGGCAACCATCAGCATCCTCCCATCCATCCCTATATAGGCAACATCAGCATCTCTCCCATCCATCCACACAGAGGCAACATTAGCATACCTCCCATCAGTTCCCACAGAGGCAACATTAACATCCCTCCCATCAATCCTCACAGAGGCAACATCAGCATCCCTCCCATCAATCCCCACAGAGGCAACATCAGCATCCCTCCCATCCACCGCACAGAAGGAACATCAGCATCCCTCCCATCCATCCCCACAGAGGCAACATCAGCATCCCTCCCATCCATCCCCATGGAGGCAACATCAGCATCCCTTCCATCCATCCCCACAAAGGCAACATCAGCATCCCTCCTATAAATCACCACAGAGGCAACATCAGCATCCCTACCATCCATCCCTCCCCACAGAGGCAACATCAGCATCCCTCCCATCAATTCCCACAGAGGCAACATCAGCATCCTTCCCATTCATCCCCACAGAGGCAACATCAGCATCCCTCCCATCAATCCCCAGAGAGGTAGCATCAGCATCTCTCCCATCAATCCTCACAGAGGCAACATCAGCATCCCTCCCATCAATCCCCACAGAGGCAACATCAGCATCCCTTCCATCCACCGCACAGAAGGAACATCAGCATCCCTCCCATCCATCCCTACAGAGGCAACATCAGCATCCCTCCCATCCATCCCCATGGAGGCAACATCAGCATCCCTCCCATCCATCCCCACAGAGGCAACATCAGCATCCCTCCTATAAATCCCCACAGAGGCAACATCAGCATCCCTCCCATCCATCCCTCCCCACAGACGCAACATCAGCATCTCTCCCATCCATCCAGACAGAGGCAACATCAGCATCCCTCCCATCCATCACCACAGAGGCAGCATCAGCATCCCTACCATCCATCCCCACAAAGGCAATGTCAGCATCCCTCCTATCAGTCCCCATAGAGGCAACATCAACATCCCTCCCATCAATCCCCATGGAGACAACATCATCATCCCTCCCATCCACCCCACAGAAGGAACATCAGTATCCGTCCCATCCATCCCCACAAAGGCAACATCAACATCCCTCCCATCCATCCAAACAGAGGCAACATCAGCATCCCTCCCATCCCCACAGGGGCAACATCAGCATCCCTCCAATCAATCCCAGAGAGGCAACATCAGTATCTCTCTCATCAATCCCCACAGAGGCAACATCAGCATTCCTCCCATCCATCCCCACACAGGCAACATCAGCATCCTTTCCATGCTTCCCCACAGAGAAAACATCAGCATCCCTCCCATCAGTCCCCCCAGAGGCAACATCAGCATCCCTCGCATCAATCCCCACAGAAGCAACATCAGCATCCCTCCCATCCATCCCCACAGGGGCAACATCAGCATCCCTCCAATCAACCCCCAGAGAGGCAACATCAGCATCTCTCTTATCAATCCCCAGAGAGGCAACATCAGCATCCCTTCCATCCATCCCCATACAGACAACATCAGCATCCCTTCCATGCATCCCCACAGAGGCAACATCAGCATCCCTCCCATCAATCCCCACAGAGGCAACATCAGCATCCCTCCCATCCATCCCCACAGAGACAACATCAACATCCCTCCCATCAGTCCCCACAGAGACAGCATCAACATCCCTCCCATCCATCCACACAGAGGCAACATCAGCATCCTGCCCATCCAACCCCACAGAGGCAACATCAGCATCCCTCCCATCAATCCCCACAGAGGCAACATCAGTGTCCCTCCCATCCATCCCCACAGCGGCAACATCAGCATCCCTCCTGACAGAGACACCGCCACCATCAGAATCCCTCCTATCCACCCCCACAGAGGCACCGCCACCGCCACCATCAGCATCCTTCTCACCAATCCCCACAGAGGCAACATCAGCATCCCTCCCGACAGAGACACAGCCACCGCCACCATCAGCATCCCTCCCATCCATCCCCACAGAGGCAACATCAGCATCGCTCCCATCCATCCCCAGATGACAATATCAGCATCCCTCCCAACAGAGACACCGCCACCATCAGCATCCTTCCCACCAATCCCCACAGAGTCAACATCAGCATCCCTCCCATCCATCCCCACAGAGGCAACATCATCATCCCTCCCATCATCCCCACAGAGGCAACATCAGCATCACTCCCATCCATCCCCACAGAGGCAACATCAGCATCCTCCCCATCAATCCTCACATAGGAAACATCAGCATCCCTCCCATAAAATTAGTGTAAATGTGCCAGGCCAACTCCTTCTCCAGCATGGGTTAAGCAGCTCAGAGTATACCATGAGCTGAAGTGCCTGAGGAGAAGGGTTATTTCTTTAGTTTGCCAGGAGACACTCTACTGTAATTGAATGTGCACCCCCACTGAACAGTTCTGCTGCTGCTGGCCTACCTTTGCTTGCTGACTGATGCTTTCCTTCTCTGCTGCTCCTTGAAATGACTTGTTCTGTGCTGCCGCTGGCTGCCTGGATCAAAGGACCCCACCTGGCCACTTGTAGTCCTGCCACCTGCCCAAACCTCCTTAACCCCAACCAGCACACTCAGGTTGCCCACTCGCTCTACTCCATCCCCTCTGCAGCACTAGTCTGCTGCTCAGCCTACTTGTGCTTGACTGTTGCTGCTGCCTGCCAGAGACCATATCCGTAGCTGGCCTGGATGGTTCCACTCCCCGGCCACCCGGGTCGTTCTCCCTCTCATTCATCGCCGGCCCAACCCCTCAGACTACAACTGGCCTGCTGCACAGCGCCTGGCTGCTGCAGGTATGGTGTTTTCCAGGACTCCTGCCAACTACTGACTCCTGCTGCACCACCACCAGTCTTGGCTGTTCTCTCCAGTGCAGCTCCTCTCTCTTCTGGCTGGATGATTGGACCACCACTGCTCTCTTCTTCCAGGCCAGCCCGCCGCTCACTCTCTCCCGCCGCCACACAATGGAAACCATCGCCTCTCACACTAACACACACAGAACTGCCCCGATGCACACACGCATGTCGTGCCCAATACAAGCCCCCGGCCCCTGCAGCTGCCGTCAATCACAGTGCAGCATGCTGAAAACTTACACTCTGGTTGAACCCCAATGATTTTCCGGGGGGGAGCACAAACTAAGGGAAAGGGAGGAAGGCATCAAGGCAAAGGCATGAATTTTAAATAATGCCAGCCATGGCCAGCCTAATTAAACTGTGGGGGGCAGTGGAGTTGGGGGGGTGCAGGCGTGTGGTTACACACAATCACAGCCAGCAGCAGAGGGAACACGCAGAGAAACCAGGGGGGAAAATGCCTTAAAAAAAGGCAACATGTGGCTAAATATTGCTGGGGCTCAGCCCAGATCAAAAAATATTGCTGGGGCCAGTGTCCCACGGGCCCATACAACCCGGACCCTATGCAGGACTTATTTCCGTTTTGAACACCTGAGAGGGTATGCAGCATAAATTATGGTTTTAAAATTAACCAATTTCAGACTGGCTATGGAGAAATCCTATGTAAAGAAATACAAAATGTTATGTCAAAGCCATCCATTAAAATCATCTGCCACCACTTGTGACCATCAGCTGATGCTTTCATCAGTCTTCTCTCTAACTCTATTAGTATTTGCAAAAAGTCAATATTCTTGGCTTTATCTGAATACATTGTAAGACTCTTCTAAGAATGCTTCTTTTGAAGAGTTTCATGGAAGGCTGTCTCACTGGCTGGTAATAAATATTGCTCTGAGATGCCTTGAAAAGAAGTTGTTATACTTCCTAATATTCTAAAACAACATAATGCCCTTACATTGCCAACTAGGTTTGATGATAATATTGCTATTTAATAATAATTTTAGTTTTCTCCATAAAATTTTTTGATTAGACCTGTTAAGAAGTGTGTTTGACCACTGAGAAATGTGAACAATAGTGTCTGCCATTATGGTGTTGTTTTTAATATTTTTTAAGGTTTGGAGAACAAAAGAGATTGTGGTTCCCATATTCAAAAA
Organism: Neoceratodus forsteri; assembly: GCA_016271365.2. Taxonomy (NCBI): domain Eukaryota; kingdom Metazoa; phylum Chordata; order Ceratodontiformes; family Ceratodontidae; genus Neoceratodus; species Neoceratodus forsteri. The sequence goes on along the minus strand of JADMNL010000025.1, from coordinate 8,243,834 downwards.
GTTAGCATGGTGCTAGACTTGTTAGTGCAGCACTAGCAGGGAACAACATAGTAGGATGGGACAGGGCCATATTCGAAGGCCCTTGGTGTTGGATGTTAACCCGATAGTGTAGACGCACAGAATATACTGTTGCACCCATGCAAATGAGGGATCCCTCTTGCATACTGGGTACAGTGGTAGATTGAAAGGTTTTGAAAGCACTAAACAGCCTCTGTTGCAACACTGTTTAATGCTTTCAAAATTCTACTCTTATTGCTGTGCACAGTGATATGGGAACAACCCTGTACCAAGTGCCACATCACGAACTGACAGCAGGAGCAGCCAGTCCCTGCTACCATGCCTCTCCACCCCAAATGCTGTAGATATGCCGTTGACATATTTTGTTATAATATCCCTGGAGTTTAATGGCCCCCGCCCCCAATCCCCATATATATGTCTCCAAACATTTTGTTATGATATCCCTGGCATCTAGTTCCCCCCCACTCTATGATTTCTAATCCAATCCCACCACCCTGATTAACTTTCTAATCCCCTCCCCATCCTGCCCTCTCAGGATCCTCCACCCCTATTCCCTCGTTGGCCTCCACTCACCCCAGTACTCCTGGAGACTCCAGTGACAGTGACTGGCACAGCCCCTCCACCAACCACCTTGGCTTGCCACCATCTCACTGACAGGAAGTAAGTGAGCGCCTACTGTAGAAATAGCTGTGTGCAGGTACAAGGGTGAGGGATCAGACTGGCAATTGGGGGGACCACTGGACACCAGGGATATTATAACAAAATAAGTATATATATATATATATATATATATATATATATATATATATTGATATATATACATATATATATATATACACACACATACATACATAGTTGGGACCTATTAGATACCAGAGATATTTTAAAAACATAGTCCTGGGACAAATAAATGGCAATTAATGGGCATGGGACAACATGAGTCAGGGATATTAAAAAAACATATTTTGGGGTGCTATATCTGGTGATAGGGGAATGAATGGACTGCAAGAGCGAGGGATGTTTTAGAATACTGTTGCAGAGGCATCAGATCAGCCATCGAGGTGGAGTGGGGGGGATCACGAGAACCAAGGATGTTCTACAATAATGTATGGGGCATCAGACTGGCGAACAGAGGGTGTGCAGCTCTACAAACGCCTCTGCAAAGTTGTGTGCAGTGGCATTGTATGGTCTACTAATAAGCCTATAATGTCATGCAAATTGCCCCTTAGCACCTTTCATGCCCAATGGGCTTATTTATTTACTTAGTTTTTATTGACCAGGTAAACATGCTTATTTTCATGAGCATCTCAGGAGATTACAAAGTAGAGAAAGACAGAGCAATGTCACCGTTCACATCTGGGCGGAATCAATTCTGGAATTTTATTCATTAGCAGGAACAAAAGACTCTGGTTGCATTCTGCTATTGTATCAACGAAAAACATTATTTTATAATAGTGGAACAAAAAGAAGTTCTTTCATTCAAAGAGTGGGTGAATGAGATTTTTGACTAGAGTTAGCTGTGTAATAATTGACACCCAATGTATAAAACAACAGAACAGACAGATTTTATGAAATGTTATGAAATATAGAACCCTTTTCTCTGCTCTCTGTTTTGTAAGTTACCAGTACTTGGGAACACCTGAAAAACAGTTGTTTGGTCTAGAGCTCATTTAAATATAAATTTAAGAAATATGAAATAATATGTATGTATTTCTTTATTTAAAGAGTTTCATCAGAAAAAAACATTCTGAGCTAAATAGCTCATTTCCAGATGTGTCCTGGGAAGAAGGGGATAATTACAGTGCAGTAATACGCTAAATCAATAAATTACAATTATTATTATTTTTTGTTTACTATACTTTTTTACAGGATCTGGCCTCCATTGGCCCTACTGAACACCCAGCCCCTTCATCCACCGCTCCCCGGGACTTACCTGCCAGAGTTACGCCCAGGGTGGGGCCTTTGGGAGGGGGCACCCACTTTTCCCTCCTGCAGGACAACAGGATAGGGCTCTGGGGTGCCACGGGTTGGTGGTGGGGGACCTGTGGCGTGAGGTGGGTGGCATCCCTGCATGGTCCCAGTTTTTCCAGTTTTTCTCCCCAGGAGGCAGGACATGCAAAGACATCATGGGTGCGTATGCCAATGTCTGCCCTGATTCCAGAGACTGCTTGCACCAGCTGTTGGACTCCTGGCCTCCACCAGGGGTTGGGCGAGTGCCGGAAGCCTCCCCACCTTCCGCCCCCAGAGGAGAACAGCAGTTTGTGTGACACTCGATCCTCCTCCCCCAGCCAGCAATCTGATGAACAGGCTTGCTTCTGAACCTGGGTCATCATCATCGCAAGTGGTAGCACTATCACTGTGCCAGTGAGCAGCCAGCCAATAAAATTACAATTATAATTTATTTGTTTATTAAATTCTCGGATTACGCACCCGGTGATAAGGGATCGCCTAGCATGCTGGTGACCCGGGTTCGCGCCTGAGCCTGGGACATCAGGAGCTGAGGCTGGCAGGGAGGGCTCAAGAGCATTCTTTGGATGTTCTCCTCCTTGGGGGAGGGTTGTGGATGCACCTCCTTTCAGTGGCTCCTCTTGACAGGATTCGGCCTTGCACTTTGTGGCGTGGGTGACCACAGGCTGCATGTGCAAGCTCCGAGGATGTTGTGGTATGTATCCAGCAGAAGTGGGGGAACAGAACAAGAAAAATGGCCACCCATGACGGCGGCCCACTTCCCCTGGCTGTGAATCCCGTGAGTTGCACCCTGCTACCCATCCAAAATGCGAGGGGGCACCGAAGGGTACCTTGATCTCCCCTCCTGGATTCCTCCTACAGGTACGGGCCCCCCTGTGAAGGGATATGCCAGGACAGTTGGACAGGCGGGGGCAATGGACGGTAGAATGGGGGAGCAGCAGAGGGTGAGAATCAGCTGCCCAAAGGAGTGGGCAGCCAGGTTGTAAAGGGGCATAAACAGAATGTGCAAAAAAAGAATTATTGGATTACAAGATCTTTACAATAATAAAAAGTACATAGTAGACAATTAAAAGGTAGCACGGTGTCCAAGTAGTGTAAAACACAGCATATCAATAGCAACAGTTCAGCATAGTGCAACTGGCAGCAAAATGAGGGTGATAGAGGGAGGCTGTGAGTACAATGGGGACAAGTCCAAGGGGGATAGTGGACCGATAAATCAGGGCAGTAGAGGGAGAGAATAATATGGATGGAGGAGCAGTGAGACTAGCCTAATATCAGTGGCAGTTGTAGGAATGAGTAATAAAGTCATAGAGGATGGATTCTAGAAATAGGAAAGAGGGAGCATTGTGAATAGCAACAGGGAGGGTACTCCACAGTTTGGGGAAGCAGAAGGAGAAAGCAGCTTGACCACCAGAGGATTTTGTAGCGGGGAGGGGACTGAGCAGGTGTCAGAGCTGTGAAGGGAGTAGATGGTGGAAGGAGTGGAGGATAGGAAGGAGGAAAGGTGGAGGGGAGGGAGCTCAGCCAGAATTTTGAGATGAAGGTGGCACCATGAGCAAGGTGCCTGGCATAAAGGGAGGACAAGGAGAGGGAGGAATGCAAGGAGCAGTTGTGGGTTCTGGGGAGGCAATCAGGGCAAAGTAGCAGCAGGAGTGAAAGAGGGGATCCAGCCTGGTAACCATGGACTTAGGAGCAGCACTATATACAATGTTGCCTTAATCAAAGATAGGTAAAATAATTTTCATGACACTCTCTCTACAGGCAGGAAATGGGATACTTACTTTGTTCCTGTAAAGTGCTCCAAGTTTAGAAAGCAGCTTCTGGTGGATGGCATCCACATGAGTAGAGAAGTCAAGATGACAATCCAACCATACCCTGAGGTATTTAAAGGAGGAGAAATCCTCAATCCCAACACCATCATGCGTATGGAAGGAGAGGGGTGGGGAGAGCTTGGCAAGAATCTGCCTAGTACCAAAGGTCTTGGAGATGTTGTTTTAGCATTTAGGGACAGCTAATTGGCCATAAACCAGTGCTGGATGTTGTTAAAATCCAACTGGAGTCATAATTAGGTCAGAGAGGAACCAGAGGCATAGCGAACCATGTCATCTGCATACATGTGAATGGACATGAAAGAGCAAGTGATGGGGAGGTAATTTAGGAAGATGAAGAATAGAATAGGATAGGGTCTAGGACAGATCCTTGGGGGGACACCAAAGCACATAGGGAGAGAGAGAAGAGAAGATGGTGTCACCAATACGAGCAGCTTGGGTCCTACCCTCAAGATATGAGTGAAACCACTCAACAGAGCAGGAGGAGAGCCCAGTGGCCTTTAGCGTATCCAGAAGGATGGGATGGGCAACAGTGTCGAAGGCTTTGGCCAGGTCAACAAAGGTGGCAGAGGTGACCAAACACTGGTCCATGCCAGAAAGGATGGAGTCAGTGACCCTAGGAAGGGAGGTGGAGGCGGAGTGGAATTTCCTGAAGCCAGACTGGTAGTGAGTAAAGAACGAGGAGCTGCCAAGGAAAGGGGAGAGATGGCAAAGGATCTGATGTTCTTGATGTTTATCAAAGGAGAAGATGAGAGAGATGTGGTGGTTGTTGCCTGGAAGGGAGGGTCACCCCCTTTGGGAAGGGGGATGACTGTGGCATACTTCCAAAGATCAGAGACTGAGGCAAGTGACAAGGAGCAATTTAGGAAGTTGGTGATAAGAAGGGCAATTGGCCGAGGTGGAGAGAAACAAGAGTTTGGGGCCAAGGCAATTGGGGCTTCCTCCTTTGTGAGGGTTAAGAGCTAGGAGAGCCTTGAGGGTAAAAGAGGGAGTAGTAGAGGAGAAGAAGAAGGGATGGTGGGGGGGAGAATGTTGAGGCAAAAGGGAAGGGAGTATGAGGAGGAGGAAGTGAAGGGAAGGAGGGAAAGGGCACAGGTGATGAAAAAGGAATTAAGAATTGAGACAACTGCTGCAGGATTAGAGATGGGGGAGTCGCCCACTTTGAGGATGGGGAGGGGACTGGGAGGATGGGGAAAAGAGGGTGTGAATGACTTTCCAGAGCTTTGAGGGGTGGTTAAGGTTGTTGTTGAGCGTGGAGGATGCAAAGTAGTCAGCCTTTGCAAGCCTAGCTCTGGTACAGGTGTTGTGAAGTGACTTTGTTCCTTGAAGAATAGCCCTACGTTACTTTAAATATATTTACATGCCTAGTCAGTAAGCTATGAACTAACTAAATATTCTGATCTCTTGAAATAATACTCAGTAACTTAAATTATATTAACATGATGTAGTGTTCTGTGATGTATGTTGTTGAAAACTCAATAAAATACTGGTTGCAAAAAAAAATTGCAGATGGATTGCCACCTATCTGGTTTTAGACTGGACAATCCAGTTTTTAAGGTCCTTATCCAGTCATCTGATTCTGCTTAAATGTAGTCCCCTTTCTGGGCCATTTTGAGTGCTCACATACTATTGAAACTGTATCAAATTAGTCACTGTTTTGGCAGCATGTTCAGGTTACAAAGAGGTTCCGATATCACATGCCTTCCTTTGTAAAACGAGTCTGTCTGGGAGGTGTACAGGATGGTCATTGAGACCATTAGCAGCAAATGAACCTAATCTTTTCCACTCATAATGTTAAGTCTGATCTTTTACTGCTGTGTTAGGAAGCAGTTTCTATACCCGTATATGAGCTCATGTGTTCCTTTTTGTTTCCCCAATATTCTGATTAGTTTTAGACCCATTTTGTTAATCATCTAATTTTATTGCCTTTATCACGACATTGATTACTTCTCTCCTAAGTTCTCAGCAGCTACTGCTTTCATTTTTTTATACAATTGAACATTCCATGACATTAGCCACACCATTACAGGCTATTCAGATGAATAGCCTGGAATGGTGTGTCTGAGCTTGTGGAATGTTTTAGAAATATAAAAAGAAATAACAGTAGATGCTGAAGTAAAGGGAACACAAGGCAGAATTTAGGGTACAACAAACAATAATTAAGTCATCAAAAATTGGTCAAAGCATATCAGAATACATGACTGAACACATGACTGACATGGAAAGGAAAATGGGAGAGTGTTTAAGTGGTTAGAGCAACAAGCTGTGAATGAGCTTGATACACCCTTCAGACCTGGTTTGATTCCCACCGCATCCATCTGCATACTGTGTGATGCTGAACAAGTCAGTTAACCTCCCTGTGCTCCAAGGTCACCCCTGTAAATTGGCCATGTGCCCAATGGGAGTTATTGGTTTACTAAAGAGCAAAAATAAATAAATAAATAAAACACAGTATAAAAATGATTTCACGTCACTGTTAAAGTTTATGCTGACATTACAAATGGCTTTGGAGGAGAAGCAATTAACTCATCAGTCATAAAAAAAAGGGGTGGAATCAGAAACAGATTTTGTGGTGTGGTTTAGCATCTGGTTTCCACCTCACCTAAAGGTGGTGACCGAAATTCACAGTAGCAAAGAAATAATGGGAACACTTTCATAGCAGAGGTGCAAGGTCAGAATACACAAAATCACAATAAATAACACAAAGTTAGGTAACATGAGGAGACTAACAGGTTACAGATACCAAAGCACATCACAAAATGGAGCTTCGTAAGACAGCATCTTTATGAAAGCTAACAGCTTTACAGGGAGAAGTCAGCAGAAGTAACATGACATAAACTAATTGTTAAGTGCAGTAGCCTCCTGAGTCAGCCTTCAGATGGTCCCACAGGGAGCTTCTGAAGAGGGAGCATATCATGGTTAAATATTGCTCACAGGAGCAAAGGTGCTGTCCTCGCTATCCTATATGAGACGTGCTGTCTCCATTCCCTCCTGCGGGCCATTTACCTGAAGGGGCTGTGTGAGCACCATGCATAGTCACTGTGCGCTGAGACAGCCCCATAATCAGACAGCTAGACCATTCCAGTCAGAGTATGCTGCTTGAATATTGCCCCCAGGCTGGCTGTGCTCTGTCTCATGGGTACCGCTAATGGGTGTGCAGTACAAACAACTGGCACTGAATATGGCACCCCAAATTTCTAAATTTAGCACTTCTCAAGCATTGGATTCTAGCATTATGCATTCTGGTATATAATTAGCAAATATCTGAGGTGAGAATCACTTTACAAACTGCTGTACTCTGCAGGACAAATAATAAGAGAAAGAACTTTGGTGGTTTAAGGTCTGCATTTTTTTTTTGTTCTGGATAATTTAAGATAAGTAAGTGAACAGCATTTATAAGGCCAAAGAAACCATGTGATTATGATTTGAACCAAAGAAAGCCACTGTTGATACAGTTTGGGATCACAGGAAACAAAAAAATTGTTCTTGAAAGCATATTCATTGTAATCACTTCTAATCTGCCCCAGAAACTCAAGGGTAACATGCAATTATGTACATCTGTTTGTATCTTATCCTTAAGGCTCTTAAAATGTTGCAAAATAGTCCTTGAGATTGATTTGTAAATTTTAGTACCAAATAGTTGATGCAGACCTTCTCCCAATTAATGCCTGTTTATTCCTCCAACATCTGTTGTTTAATGTCAGAAAGTGAGATTTATCCTTATTTAATTTATAGCCTGACAAAGCATCAAAATATTGTACTGTACTCATTACACTAGAGCAGGATTTCTCAAATGGTGAGGCCAGCCTTCCTGGGGAGGCCCCAACCTGTTCCAAGGGAGGCTCAAGCAAGTCTGAAAAAGTAGTGTATTTGAATTTTAAGATATTTTGTGTGACGGGATGAGGCAAACTGAAAGAGGATAATGGGGCAATTTATGTATTTATTCACACATTGGTGACCAAGAAAGGTACACTGAGATAAGGCTTATTACAGGTGCACTCGAGGAAGGGTAGCAAGTGAATACAATTCAAAAGGTAACTGCAAAGCAGTCAAGCAATACAAAATGAACAATAGTGCAAACAAATAGGAACCACAAACAGATAGTGAAAGGCAACAATTGACCAATTAGGCTTGTGGTAGAACAGCCCAATATAACAGCCCATATACAAGGCTTTAACAGAGAGGTACTATGAGCAAAAGCAGGAGAAAGCAAAAGGATCCCTGAGGAGTTGCTTAAGAGCAGAATAAGAGGGGGAGAGGTGGAGGTGGGTAGGAAGGTTATTCCAGATAGAAGGTAAACAGAATGAGAAAGCAGTCTGACCACATAGGTATTGCAACAAGGGGTAACAATAGTTTGGGAATCAAAATAGTAGAGCAAGTAGGTTGACGGGGGGGGGGGGGATCAGTAAGCTGAATAAAGTGAGAACCAACTATTCAAAGGAGTTTCACTTTATCCCTGATGAACTGTGCAAAGTATGCTATTTTTCTATGGGAGGCCCAAGATTATTTCAATATCTGGGGGAGGCTCAAGATCTTTTCCATGGCTTGGGGGAGGCTCACTATGACAAAGACTGAGAACCATTGCACTAGAGGGAGAGGTAGCTGAATATGAAATTGACAGAAGCATATTGTCTGTAAATAGTAAACACAGATATTCTTCACTGTATGCTTCTATGGCCTGGATTTTATTTTAGCTATTTTATTTAAAATGTGGTGACCGGGAAAGGCACACTAAGCCGAGGCTCGTTTCCAGGTGCGACCCGGGTACAGAGGTGTACATAGAAGTTATCCAGAGGAAATAAGTCCAACAAATTCATTGTTACAGACAGAATTGCACAAACAGTTCTGGGTTACAGGCAGTAGGTACATTTGAATCATGCAATGATCATTTTCTTGTAAGGGGATAAAGAGCAGAGGAAACAAGGGGCAATCCTGTTTTGTACCTCTGCCAAGTTTAAAATATATGGACACTAAATTGTTAGTTATAACAGCAGCAAAGTCACTGTATAGGATTCGTATCCAGCTAATAAAGCCCTCAGGAAAGTCATATATGTTAAGAGTGTCAGCCATATAGGACCAGACAACCCTATTGAAGGTTTTCTCAATATCTAAATATATTAGCTATATATAGTAGGTAATTTGCCGTTTCCGCAATTGTCTTGTGAAAAATGCCCCTATTATTATCCACTGCAATACTATTTTAATGAATCATGTTTGCAGTAGTCCAGTTAATATTGGGATAACTTTTTTTAATCATGGAGAAATATTTTTTGCAAGTATCTTCACTTTGGAGTTGATTACGGAGGCAGGCCAGTAATTTCTGCATAGAGTGGGATCCTTTACTCATTTTTGTAGTAGAGTGAGCAAGCCCTGTTTCATTGTATTAAGGTATTTGTCTGTTACAGTATGCCTTGAAGAATTCTACCTTTAATATCAATGAAATTCCATTGACAAAAGTATGGTAAAAGTTTATGAAGTTACCATCAAGTCCTGAAGAGTTGTTTCTTTTACGACAATTGGTTACGTCAACTATTTCTGACAGGCTAATGTCTTGAGCCAAAACTGTTAGCTGATCATTAGGAACAGTGATTAGACTGGAAACGTTTAGGTAGGGGAACTCTTATATCTAGATATATAGGCAGTGGAGCTGTCATTTCTTGGCGGTGGTGGAACCCTCCTATAGTAGCCAATGGAGGAAGATGACAGAGGTGGTGGAACTGTCATACAGTTTGTAATGAGGTAGTGGAACTGAGTTTCTGTGGGCTTCTGCCCAATTTTAACCCAATTAGGAATGTTTGGCATATTCGTTCCATTGCAAAGATCTTAAAGATAGAAAGAAACATTAGTCTTTTCCTGAGAGTATAATGTTTTGTAGAAATATTCAAAAAATTCTGTATCCTGTCCAGGTCCATCTCATAAATTAACTTTGCTCAATGATGTTCACCTGGTTAAATAAAGATTTTGATTGACTGATTGATTGAATTCATTTGTTTTACTATAACCAATGATAGAAGGTTTATTTTCTGACTGTTTAATGAATGTAATGGTGGTTTTATTATTATTTTACTCTAATTGCTAGTAGTCTATTAGCATTTGGAATGGCTTCTCATAGTCTCATAATGTTCAGTCTTTGCCTTAGATGAGACATTCCTATTCTCAACAGAAACAAGTGTGAAAATACTTAGTTCTATATCTTTCATTTCTGAAAACAGTACTTCTGTTTTTCTTTATTAAGAGTTGAGGAGGCAAACATTAGATAGCCACATAGCCAAAATTTGAAGGAGTCCCGCTAGCCCAAGAAGTGTCCCCTGGTTTTCTCGTTATAAAGAAACTTTAAATTTGCTTTTATGTTTAGAATGAGATCCTGTTTCCCTAACAAGAAAATTATTTATTTTCCATCTCTATGTTCTACCTGGGTTATTACTTTAGATTTGTTAAGTGATACCAAGACAGGGGAATGATCTGAAATCCCCTGTTTATTTCTTTTTAGATTATTCAGTTGACCATATATAGAGGGACGTATATCTGGCCAATCTGCTTTATGAAATGCTGATCAAAAGATATATTCCTTGACATTAGAATTTAGAGTTTTCCAATTTTCTGCAAGGTTCAAGTGTCCAACTGGATAATGCATCTCCTTGTCAGTTTTATTCCTAGTTTGCCAAAATATGGACCTGTCTAGAACAGGGCCCAGAACACAGTTTGCATCACCAGTAACAATAGCAGTACATAGAGAAAACATCCCCATTAATACCAAAGTCCTGGATTTTAGGAGGCCAGACTTCAGGAGAATGGGCAAGGTGCTAAGTAGGCACCTGGCAGGCATCAGAGCAAATGTGGAGGTGGACCAAAAGTGGTCCATCATCAAGGATGGAATAATGTTTGCCACAAAGGAGTGCATTAGGCTCAAGGGGAAGACCTCAAGGGCCAAAGCACCCAGATGGTTCAGTTCTGAGGTCACCCAGGCAGTAAGGGACAAGAGGCTAGCCTATAGGAAATTTAGAGAGACCAGGAGAGAGGTGGATAGGGAGAACTACATAAGATTGGCTAGTGTGGCAAGTAAGGTAGTCCGGTAGGCTTAGACACAGAAGGAACTGCAAATAACTGAGGGAATTAAGAAGGGGAAGAAGGCCTTTTTTCACTATATCAGCAAAAAAAGGGACAAGAAGGATGGGATTGCTAGGTTTCAGAGAGGGGGGAAGAGTGGGTGGAGGAGAATGAGGGAAAAGCAGATGTACTAAACAAATACATCTGTTCTATTTTCACCAGGGAGAAAGATGGACCGGTGCCTAGAAGGGGAGAAGAGGAATTAGGAGAACCATAGATGTGGTGGTAAAGGATAAAACATGGTGGTAAAGGAGGATAGAGTGAGGGAAGGTTTGTCAGCATTGAAGGTGGACAAATCACCAGGCCTGGGTGACATACACCCAAGGGTGCTGAGGGACCTAGCAGAGGAGCTTGTAGGACTACTGGTGGGCCTGTTCAATAGGTCACCAGAGTCAGACATGGTATCACAGGATTGAAGAATGGCACATGTGATGTCCCTCAATAACAGAGCTCCTAAGGATGACCCAGGGAATTAAAGAATGGTCAGTTTGACCTCAATCATGTACAAGATCATGGAGATCATAGTCAAGAAAGGATGGTAGAGTATCTAGAGGAATATGGTCTCCAAGATGCAAAGTGGGAGGAAAATCATGTCAAATGAATCTGATTCACTTCTTTGACTGGGTCACTAAGACAGTAGACAGGGGCCAAGCTGTGGACATCTTTTATTTGGACTTCAGCAAAGTCTTTGACTCTGTACCCCACAAGACATTGATCAGGAAGTTGACAGATCTCGGGATTGGGGAGAAGATGGCCAGATGGGTAGAAAACTGGCCAAGGAACAGGACCCAGAGGGTGGTGGTGGGGAGTTATCTAGCACCAAGGAGATCACCAGTGGAGTCCCACAGGGCTCAGTGCTAGGATCAGTGTTGTTCAATGTCTTCATCAATGATATTGGGGATGGCATTAAGGACAAAATGTGCTTCTCTGCAGATGACACCAAGCTCTGTGAGAGGGTAGACACAGACAAAAGGATACAGGGCTGGCTCCATGTCAACTCCAAGAAGGGAAATACCGCGTGGTAAAAACAGCGAGGGGAAAACCTCTAAAGTCCAAACTGTGCATGAAGAATCCTGCCAAGAATTTGTGTGTAAGTGTGATTTATGATTCCAACACCATGACACCATGGACCACCATGCCAGTGAAATGTTGTCACTTACCATTTTTTTCTTCTCTGGCTGTATTCTTTTTTTTTTTAATTCAAGTTTATTGAATAATTGAGCATAATTGCAGAGTACATCATTACAAATAAAAATATTATTTCTTACAAATGGTTACAGATCTTACATCATTCAGTTAATTACAGTTATATCTTTCTTTCCTCCCTCCTGTACAGAGTTTTAAAGAACAAGGGCTAGTCAAGACCAGGAAAACAGTTCATCAGTAGACCCACCATTTTGCCCCTTTACCCAATCTTGTGAAATGATACAGTGAGTCGGGTATATCCGACCCTTAATAAGGCCATCCCCATCTCTATCTGATATCCCTCATTTGGGTGTTCCTTGTTTAGGTGTGCCCCTGTGAGTTCTTCCCCCTCTGTACTTGCTCCCCAGTGGCCCCTCTTCACATCAACCATCTGGTCCATCTGTTCAAAAATAGTGAGGTTCTGGAGTTAATCTTATGTGTCAGGTCTTCCATTTCCAGTATCTCCCCCACTGTTTCCTACCATTGTCCTAATGTGGGAGGTTCCGGGGAGAGCCACCTCCTAGTTACAGCTTTATGGGTGGCTGCAATCAGGATATTCCAAAGGTATACCTGGTCCTTGCTTTTCACTTCCACTGGGGGTAGACCTAACACCAGATGCTTCAGGGTCAGAACTTCACCAGGGGAAAAGATGTTGTCCATATCATTCATCACTCCTTGCCAAAAGTGAACTAAACTTGGGCACTGCCCAAAAACATGCACGTGACCTGCCTGTCTATCCCCATACTCTCTCCAACAGTTAGGTCTGTGCCCCCTATCCCATTTATTTTTCATCACCGGGGTGATGAAAAATCTTGTTCGAACCTTCCATTCAAATTCTTTCCATCTCTGGAAATATGTGGTTTTATGGGCTTGTAAGAAAATATTGTCCCACTCTTTTTCTGTGGGTTGTTCCCCTAACTCTCTCTCTCCCATCTGTTCTTGAGGGGAGTGGTAAATCCCCTTCCAAGGTCTCTAAGGGCTCCAAAAACAGCTGAGATGTGTCCCTTACCTAATTGGGAGCGCAGTATTTCCCTAGAATGATCTGTATGGCCAGTATAATTCTGGATCATTTCCATATTGCTTCTGTAGTTTTCGAATGTGGGCCCAAACCTGTAGGTATCGGAAGTGGTCAGTTTGTCTTAATTGAAACAGTGCTCTAATATCTGCAAAATCCCTAATCATATTTCCATTTAAAAACTGCACCAAGGTGTTCAGGCCTAGTCTTCCCCATCTCCTGAAAGTAAGGTCTTGCCTGGCCAGTCCAAACTGCCCATCCCAAGCAAATGATCTCGAGGTCCACAATCTCCCCAGGAGCCCATGCTTGGTCCATATTCTGTGGACTGCATCTAAAGTACTCTTTACTGAGATCAGTGTGGTTCTCTAACCCTTGTTTATAAATTTAGGGGTAAATATTCTGGCTAAGAGGGGCGTCTCCCTCCATGTCGTCCCTTTCCAGTACCTTCCATATCGCCTGGTAGTCTGGAACCGTCCACAATAGGGCATTTCTTTGTTGAGCTGCCTGGTAATAGTCTTCCAGGTTTGGGACTGCTCTTCCTCCAAATGTTTTATTGGTCTGCAGTGTTAGATTTTTAATTTAGGTTTTTTGTTGGCCTGGACAAACTTCATTATTATCCTTTGCCAGATTTTAAATTGTTTTGGGTGTGTTTTGATGGGTAAGCACTGAAAAAGGTATAAAAACCTGGGCAGTATGTTCATCGAGATAGTCTCTATCCTAGAATAGAGAGGAAGGTTTAGGAGTTCCCACTTTTGGATGTCCTTTTAAATTTGTCCCATAAGGGGGTCAAAGTTGTTCATAAAGTGGTGACTAAAGTTTTTAGGGATATTTCTCTGGCTGTATTCTTCATGTGCGGTTTGGACTTTAACGGTTTTCACTGTGCTTTTCCAGACTGTGCGGTAATTCCCTTCACGGAGCTGACATGCTACCTACAGGACAATCTGAAAAAGCTTGAGTGGTGGTCTGGATTTGGCAGCTTGACTTCAATGCCAAGAAGTGCAAAGTTATGCACATTGGAGCCAAGAATCCCAGGATGGAGTACTACCTGGGAGGGGTCTGAGTATCTGCAACAGAGGAGGAAAAGGATTTGGGAGTGAGGATCACTAGTGACTGGAAGCACTCCATGCAGTCCAGGAAAGCAGCAGCAAGGGCAAACAAGATGTTGGGCTGCATAGTGAGAGGGATCAGCAGCAAGCGAGAGGAGGTTACATTGTCCTTGTACAGGTTGCTGGTGAGGCCACATCTGGAGATGGAGAACAGTACTGGTGCCCACATCTTAAAGGTGAACTGTCAGCACTAAGAGCCCCACACCCAAGTATGGGGCTGGTCCTAATTTGCACTCTGTAAGCAAAAACATTTTGTTTATTTACTGTTTACTGCAGCATAGTAGATTGCATCACACTAATTCTGTTGCCCCGAAAGCTGACATTTTCTGTAACTACAAATCCCAGAATCCCCTGCAGCTGACATCAGAGGAGGGCAGCAGCAGTTAGAGATTCAATAGCCTACAGTGTATTTTAGAGTTTTTATAAGCTCTGATCATATGTTTGCTGGTTCAGTTGTTCTCCCGGGGCTAAGCACAGTCATCTATGACTGTACTATTAGCCCAGGGAGGACAGTAGAGAACAGCAAACAAAAGATCAGAGCTTACAAAACTCTAACATGTACTGCAGACTACTGAATCTCTGACTGCTGCAGCCCTCCTCTGATGTCAGCAGCAGGGGATTTTGGGATTTTTTGTTACAGAAAATGTCAGCTTGCAAGTCAACAGAATTAGTGTGATAGAATCTACTATACTTCAGTAAACAGTAATATGTTTTCACACACAATGCATAAGTTAGAACCAGCCCCCCACTTGAATATGGGGCTCTTAGTGCTGACAGTACCCCTATGAAAATGACATTAAGTTGCTGGAGATGGTCCACAGGAGGGCAATGAAAATGATCACGGGGGCAGCAGGGTAAAGCATACGAAGAAAATGTAGCCCCTGGAGGAGAGGAGGGTGAGATGGGACAAGACTGAGACCTTCGAGTACTTGAAGGGGATGAACAGGATGGATAGAGAGGGCCTCTTTAAGCTAAGTGGCAACCAAAAGATGAGGGAACACAGTCTTATGTTGGGGGGGAAGTTGAGAAGGAAAGTTAGGAAGCACTTCTTCATGGAGAGGGAGGTGGCCTGTTGGAATGCGCTGCTGGAAGAGGTAGTCTCATTGAAGATAGTGGGCAGCTTCAAGAGAGGTTGGGATAGACATAAGGGGAACGTAAGGGTCATGGGAGGGGCAGATGGAAAGGATGGGTGGATTGCGGACGGAGGGGGTGCAGTGTCAGTAGCTTAGCTATGGACCCTGCAATACGAGCAGACTAGATAGACCAAAATGGCCTTATTCTGTTGGCTTGTTTGTATGTTTGTATATGTAGGCCAGTGCCAAAAAGAACTACAGGGGACAGCCCTCTTTCTGACCCCTTCAACATACCCACTGGGGTCAGAGATTGGGCAATAACCAGTCAGGCTTCAGGAGCCTTGTATAGAGCCTGGAGAGCTCCTGGGATGCTGAAGGACTCATTAATTTGCCCAAGAGAGTGACCCATCAAGTGACACCCAATCACGCATGAAGTGGCAGTCAGACAGCCCCTCCATCTGTGAGTGACACAGGGACTGACAAATGGGAAGGCTGTCTCCTCATGTGGAGCCACAGACTTCTCTACAGCCAATCAGTCTGAGTGAGGAAGAGCTAGAAAGCAGTCCTGTGGTCTGTACTGCCTGTGCAAGCATTCAGACTGAGAGACGTGTGCTTAAGCAGCCTCAAGGTAGAAGACTGCTAATCACAGAAAGAAGGCATGTGATATTGAACTACTGCTGAGCCTTCTGTACTGTGAGAGACTTTGACTGGAAACTGACCTTAAGGGCTCAAATCTGTATCAGATCCGGTAGGCTTAGGGCCACTGCCTGGCATCATAGCCAGGAGTGGCTTGTTAGAACAAGGAGTCGCCTTGGATTTGCCCAAGTCAAGGATAACTTACAAACAGTAGGGAGAAATGGCCAAATGGTTTCAGTGGTTTTCAACTTTAAATATTTAGGGGAGCTGTTAGATTCATGCTTTAGCATGGTACCACATATTGATAACATTGCCAAAAGATAAACCAGAAGTTGGGGTATTTGTATCGTAACATTGATTCATTGACAGATGAAGCACAAATGTTAATAGCAAAAAAAGTGTTAATTCCTACCCTCAGTTATTGGAATGCTTTGTACCTGAATCAAAACAATGTTTTCTTAAAGAAGCAGCAACATATTTTAAACAATATTTGGAGTTCTGCTCTTAAAGTGCCATTTAGAACACACCATTGAAGTCTTTGATGGGAATTTTTCCCCCTCAGCTAAGAATTGACTTTAATGCGATAATATTTGCTCTTTGCATCTGCAAAACCATGGACCTGGCAATCTTTTTTTCCTCCTTCAGTCTGTACCCAAAGTCTTTTATTACAAGGAACAACACCAATATTCTTTTCCAGTAAAACCTACAAAAATAACTTTGGGGAAAAACCCTTTTCATGGTTCAATCCCTGTATGCTGAACAATTTGTCTGATCTGGTTAAAACCACGTGAAATGTCTCACATTTTAAATATCTTTTAAAGAAGTTGTACAGTGAAAATGTTAAACATGCATGTTTTACCTGATTGTATTTGTACTTATGCATTACTGTATGTAAGCATTGTTAAGTGTTTAATGTCAGGCATGACTGAAAAAGGGACGTGCCCAGTTCAACTCTTGGTTAAAAATAAAAAAAAAAAGGAAAAACATTTTGCACTGACAGGAGGTGAACTGGCAGCCTGGGTTTGGCCTGACCACCCTGAGTCAGCAGAGGAGCAAGAGCCCAGCTAATTTGCAGAGATGCCAGACAGAGCAGCCAGGAGGGTTGATAGAGCCGTCAGATGAAACTGCATCCACCTAGGATTGCAGCATTAGAAGAAGGCCTCCCAGCCTGATGTAACCGTGAGTAACCTACTAGGTCTAATAGGATCTACCATGCCTTAATTTTTAGTTAGATAAGGCCACAGATTCAGAGCTACAGTTATATAGACTAGGCCATCCAACCAGGGTAACGAATTTGGGGTTGTTGCTTTCCGAACTAGGCCAGCCAGCTGGGAGTTGCAAAGCTGGGTTTGCAGTTGTCATTTGTTTCTTAGCACGCCAGCACTAGCCAACCACATGCAACAGCAGTGGGCCTACACCAATTCAATGCCTGAGTACACAGTGACTGTCTGGGGGGGGGGGGATGTCCCATTTGAGACCTAGGGTAATACTGGTGCCAGTAGAGGATCAGGTTGAGGGGCCCACACGGTGCAGTGTGGCGAGTGCCTGGTGTTGTTGCCTAACCATTTCCTTCCCTTCCAGTTTAACCCCCCATTCCCCCTTCAATAACCCATTTTTTTGGCATTCTAAATCACTGTGTGCAGTGCAGCTCTGAGGGGTTTCCTTACCGAGCCCACCAACAGCAGAGACCCTTGTGTCACAGCCGATTGGAGTGTTTCCAACTCTCGTCCTCATTTATACTGGACATTTTTGGTTTATCAAAGGGAGTGGCAGTGCTACGTGAGCGGCCTGGGGGAAAAGTACCACTGGTCTTCCATTAAACTTTCAGTTAAAAGATTACTTTCTTGCCAACTTTAAATGCTCATGTTTCTAACAAAATTGGACTGTATTATTTGTACTGACATGTACTACTGTACTTGTACTGAAATGTATGTTTTCTTTTGTATGTATGGCCGTACTGTAATGTTCGTTATACTCGTTGTGATAGTAATCTGTTCTTACCTGTGAATCACCAACTTAGCATCTTAAACAGAAGTAATACAGCCCTAGAAATGGTACATAACTTCAAATACCCGGGGGTCACACTAGACAGCTCGCTTACTTTCTCACTACACATTGATCAAGTGGCAAAGGCAGCCAACGTCAAAACAGGTCAGCTCTATAGGTACAAAAACTGTCTGACAGATGGTGCAATAAGGCTTGCAGTTACCGGTTCTGCCTTATCAGTCATTGACTACAGGCTAATAGTATATGGTGCAGCAGTGGACTCTGCACTTCACAGAATTAAAATGGCCCTTAATAAAGCCTGTAGGCTTGTCTCTGGGGCACATCACCTCACACACATATGTGAGCTGTACAAGCAAACTGGTTGGCTCAAGTTGCAATGCAGGCTTAAATTCTAGTCATGCCTGCTTGCCAAAAAGTCCACTACGGCACTCACTCCCCAGGGGGTTCAGAGCCTCTTGTGCCCAAATGATAGTAATCTGCCAACCAGAGGAGTCAGCCACAATCAATTTAAAGTCCCTTTCCAATGTACCATGCAAGGTTAGAAGTTCTTTCGGGTACAGGGCACCAAATTGGCTGAACTCCCTCCACGTAGACACATTGGCTGAAACAAATTTAGGTCCCTTCAAAGCGAAACTGTGCTCTCACCTTATCGCACTTAGTGGTTGTGACTGTAAGTCCTAAATGGTCCTAAGGTGCCACCAACTATTCTGATCAACCCATCATTCCCATCACCCTGCTCCCCTACCTTACCCCCCCCCCATCTTGGTACCTCTCCTCTATCACAACTTGCATAGGACAAAGCCCATACAGCGGATTTATCTTCTTAATCTCTTCTGTACCATCTCCTTAACCCCCCCTTTCTCCCTTTTCTGCCCCCCTTCCTGGCACCACCCCTCCATCCCAACCATCCAACGACAGAGCCCTAGTGGCGGATTTGCCAATTATTCTTACCCCGGTTTCTCTATACTCCCACCTCCTCCTCTCAGTCTTATGCCCATCCCTCTCCCTTATCTATGGATTGTAAGCCTAATCCACATATTTTGTATATTACACGTGTAAACCATGGGGTGGCTTTTTAGCTTGTCCTAAAAATGTTATCATGCCTGTAAATACTGTGTATATCTTCAAAATGTTGTATTCTTATGATGTGGAACCTCTGTAAATGAGCTTCTAGCTCAAAGGTACTATAATCCGAGACTCAATAAATTAAAAGAAATAAAAAGCTTATCAACATGTGAACCCTTTCCGGGTCATTCCTGTTAAAATAAATGAATAAATAATAAATACACAGATAAATAAATAGGTATTAGCAATGTAGAGGATGGTCTCACAGTGGATTCACAGCCTTCTAGCATCTTGCATTTGTATGGGCATATAAAAAGGGGACTGGAGACTGGTGATGGGAGAACCCCAAACGGTTCTAAGATCTTGAAAGGTTTTGAGAAGCTATTGGACTTCTGATGGTTATGTGAACCTTATCAGAACATTCAGTTTTTTTTTTTAGATTTTTTTTTATTGTTTTGAAGTACAAAAACAGATTTTAACTTAAGTTCAACTCAAAAACTGTTGTCAGTGAAAGGAAATGACAGTGCTGTTAACACATTTAGAGTTGTACTAAATATACTTAGTGTCATATAGTTAACTAGTTCCCCTTTGGCAACACCACTGTGATGACAGGCCTGGCCCACTGAGTCATTCCCTCGCTCCATCCGTCTTTCTGGGTCTTATCATCACCCACAGCACCACTTCAGGACAAAGACCTACTGGAGGAGTACATTACGCTCCAAAAATCAATTTTTTTTGAAATGATCAGAACCTGTTCAAGACCTGAACTAAAGTTCTGATACAGAAAATGGCAGAGGTTCTGGAAGGTTCTGAACGTATTCAAACTGGTTCCCCTATTCTTAATGAAGCTTAACGTATACCTGACTATCAAACATGGTGTCCCTGATGATTTTGGTATTTTGTTCCTGATTTATGGATCGGGGGTTGTGACTGGGACATATGCCCTCTCTTTGCTTCATTTTCATCACCCATGTCTTGAGTGTCAGCTGTGTCCCACATTTGGGTAGCAGATGGCTAAGAGGTATGATGAATATCTGAAATGTTTTGGAAACCATTAAGAAAAAAGGACCAGCGAGAGAAAGGATTTAGTAAAGACTGCAGGCAGTGATAAAGTGTATGGTTGCCTAAATGCAGAAAAGGGAAGTGACTGGTCAGTCACCCCTTTTCAAACAGGGCACATGATCTTATCATGGTTCTTCTTTAGAAGGAAGCTGCCAGCCCCCATGCTTCCCTCGAGACTCACTGTCAAGAGGGAAGTGTGTGGTTTTTATAAAAAAAAGATATCTGGGGTCAAGGGGAGTGCAGGAGTTGCACAAAACCTGCAGCTGCAGTCTCGCCAAGTCTTGTTTCTCTCTTTAGCACTCCCAACAGCTTCTTTACAGACTGCCGACTAAAGCAGTTTTAAAAAGAAAGCTTCCAAAAGACCCCTTTCACCATTCCTTGTCTTTCTTTTTCTTAACTTCTCTGCCTCTTTTTTAACAATCGTCATGGAAACCTGCCGTTGTCACAATGGTGCCTCAGCGGGGATGGGGGGTGGGATTCTGCTGGCTGTTTTTTTTTTTGTTTAATTTCTATATTGAGATGGAAATGAGTAGCTAAACAGTAGTGCTGTTTTAACATGCACAAACTGAAGAGAATATCTCAGAGGGAAAACCAAGCTGTGTTCTGCTCAGATTTATAGCGTGCTGTGCCAGGGGGCGGGCAGGGGTTAATTTATAGCCCAAGAAGTGCAGGGATGCATAATACTTTTTGTTTCTAGAGAAGAACTGAATAGAAGTCTGCATTACTTCACTGGAATGCCATACTGTCCACAGTGGGCGCTGACGTATGTTACCAGCTATGCCCTAATGTTCGGGGTGTGGAGGTAGCAAGAATGCAACTGCCATTTCAGGCCCTCTGCTTAGTTGGGCTGTACTGTGGCAAGTAGACATGTTTTAGAATGCTAGTTTGGAAGTTTCTGCACAGTGCACCTTATATGCTTCAATATGGCACAGTGAAAGAAATATATTAAAGGAAAACTCCAGATAACCTGTAAAGGATATATCTAAGGTCCCCTATTATACAAGACTACACTAATAGAAACTGTTTCCTCAATACCATTTAAGTTGAAGGAGTTGTAAGCTCTCCATACCGTGCTGATGGCACCATGCTGAGCGGTAAGCCCTGCTCACACTATACATGTGATGCTCATAATACACCTTAAAAGGCAGTGGCAATTCTGTGAGACAAAGCTTGGGAGCCTCACAGAGCCACACCTGCCTTATGGCATGCTCTGTACCTCTCTTTTGAGTAGTGCAAGTTCTGCTTACCTCTCAGCATGACACCAACACAGCACGGAGGGCTTACAACTCTGTAAATTTTGAATAGATTAGAACAAAAAAAAATCTTCTGTAAGTGTAGTCTCTTCTTTAGGTATCCCAGGCTGTACCAAGTGGGGTAACTGGAGGCTGCACCTGTAGCCATGCCGAAGGAGGGGATACACTTATAAAATAGGGTCTGATAGCCGGCCCAGTGGCACTGAGGGTTGAGGCACTGGACGCCGTACCTTGTGCTATGCTGGCAACCCGGGTTCAGGAATGACTTCAAGTTGTCGGGGTGCAGGTGTGTGTGTGGGGGGGAGCAGGATTGAGCAAGTCAGTAGGCGGCTGTCCTCTCCCAGAGATGGTGGGGGTGGGTAGTTCCACTCCCACTGTGTGGAAGTCTGGTGGGTAGTGTAGGCGGGAGGGGGCGGCATTGTTATGGGTGGACGGAAGGGCTGGGCTGGCGCCATGGTGTGCGTGCCTCCACATGCATGCACAGCTGTGTGCCAGGGCCTCGGGCTGGGAACGGGAGAAAACCTACAAAAAAACCCCACAAAAACTATATGTACAAAACAAAAATAGGGTCTGAGCAATCCTCCTGATTGGTCGATGCCTGGTCACATGGAGGGATTCTTACCCTATGTGTAATGCTGGCTAGCGATGTGTTACCTGAAAAATAGCACTTTTGGGTTAGAAATCATTATCAAAATCAAATAGAAGCACATGACATTTACCATACAGGCAACACCCAAATCACCCACAAAATCAAGCATTTGCAGCTCCTCTCCTCCAGAAAGAGAAAATTCCTCTGAAATCAGACCTTGCACTGGCCTAATGGCACTGATCATTGGGGGGGGGGGGGATGCAGTGGCATGCTGGCAACATAGGTTTGTGCCCAAACCTGAGTGTCAGGAGTATAGGCTGGCAGAAAGGGCTGGTAGCATTCTTGCAGATGCTCTCCTCCTGGGTGGCTGTCACAGACTTATTCTCTCCCAGAACTCAGTCTGCTACCAGTTTGCATAACTCTTCAGACACCTGAATGATTACCTTGGTATGCTGCCACCATCCAGCTACAATCTCATTTGGAGTACCTCTAGGTCCAAATCCTAGCAAAGCCACTGCTCACACAATACAATGCTCTTTCCCAAAGGGCAAATAATCCATCCCTTTTGTCACAGCTGAGATCACTGCTTAAGATTAAGATATGGTGCTTAATTTTAGGTGGATGCAGAGCTTGTGTCAAGACCTGCATCAGCTGCAGTGTTTGGCACAGCAGCACCAAACCCCTTTGATGCAATGCAGCCTGATTTTGCAAGGGATGGTGCAGCTGCAAATTTGTCCTCACTTTATGGCAGCTTGTGCTAAAGCTTTGGCATAAGCCCTGTAAAATGGATCCCCCAACTGCGCATTTAAGATCGGGGGGAGCTGGTCTAACTTGCTGTGTTCGGCACATGGACTTGCATCATGGGGTTTGAGGCAAGCTTCTTTACAAAACTGCACTTGTTGCAAAGTTTGATGCAAGTCACCCCTTGCATCAAACTCTGCCATAAGTCCCTTGTAGCAATCTAACCCGCTTGTAAAATCGGGCCCACGGTAACTTTTCAGCCTGTCTCTTCGGAAATGGATCACAGACTGTCAATTTACCCCAGGTTATCTATCCTGAAAAGGCTCAGTCACAGAAAGCATGATATAAATAAAAATAATATTTAATACTGTATGATATTTACCTGTGTTACAGGACAACACAAATATGGGGAATGCAGTATTTCTACAGAGATAAAAATAAACACATCTGAAGAAGACAGAGGTCTCTTAATTTCTGTAGGGAACGGCAGGCTTTCTGAGCTCTCCCCAACTCCGCATGTCTGACCTTCCCTTAAAAACACACTGTCTTGAGGGAGAGATGCCCATGGCTGGGCTCTCCCCAGTCTGTAACCGTGGCTCAGAACTGCTGCTCCAAGTTTGTTCTTCAGCTACAACTTTCCCTGCTGCTGAGGGAAGGGTTGCTTCCAGCTGCACTTCCCCTTCTGTGTCCACAGGAGCCAGTTCCTAAGCCTTACTATAGGTAGTGAGACACACAATGTTGGCCTGATTATCAAAGCCATTACCCATAATGACATTAATAGGCATGTCTGATATAACACCTACCTCCCATATTCCCTAGCAACCTTCCCAGCTTAGAAAGATCTGGACCACTGGCACTGAGGAAGCAGGACCTGTCACTCCTCTAATTCTGGAATACTAGTCCAGCAGGATCTGTTCCTTGTGAATCAAATCCAGTTTTACCAATGAATTAACAAACAAACAAATAAATAAATGGAGGCCCCAGCATCCCTCAGTTTCTGGGTTACCATCCCATTTAATCAACGCAGGATGCATGTGTACAGTAGAGTCAGTGGGAACTGCACTCTAGGTACAGGTCGTTAGCTGTCGGGAGCTTCCAGAGCTTCCCCCTCCAGCTGCGTTTGCCCCTTTTACTATATTTTTTGGCAGATATACAGCGGAGTCAGACACGAAGCAATGCAATAACTTACAGTAAGCCAATGTGAGCTTTTCCAAAATAAAATTTAGGTCCCAAACTGGGACTGGATTTTGGATAGGAGGCTTTAAATGTAGAATGCCTCTTAAGAATGTACGGGCTACCTTCAGTTGAGCCACTGTATGACCACTGATGTGCAAATGGAAAGCTGATATAGCAGCCAGGTGCACTTTGATGGACGAATACTGCAGGCCAGAATCCAATAAGTACAGCAGCTATTCTGCAACCTGATTAACTGGACAGGTGAACAGATCCAGGTGGTGAGAAGCGGCCCATTAAGCAAACTGCTTTCATTTCATGGAGTAAGTGGACCTAGTGGATGGTTTTCTTGCAGCCTCTAGAACATCTGCCACTTTTTGGGAAACCCCAAAATAGGCTATGGCTATGTCTTCAGGAGCCATCTGGATGGACCAGGGTGCCCTGTTCCTGGATGGTAGATCTTTGCTCAGGGGCAGAGGAACTTGAGGTTCCACTGCCAGCTGTTGTAGCAGGGGGAACCACATCTGTGGAGGTCAAAGGATAGCAAGGAGTACCAGAGTTGCCCCTCCATTTTCAGTTTGAGTAGTACTCTCTGGGTTAGAGGAAAGAGAGGAAAGGCATACAGAAACCTTCATTTCCAAGAGAGGGACAAAGCATCTTGCAAGGAAATTCCAGGCCCTGGAGTGAGTGAGCAGAAAGGCAGCAGTTTTGCTTTGTGTGGGGACGCAAAATGATCCCACTCTGGATGACCCCATCTTTTGAACAGATCATCAACTACAGAGGTCAACTGTCCTGACTCATGCATTCTGGACTGTGACTGGCTGAGATTGTCTGCCAAGACATTTTGGATGCCTAGAACATGTACTGCTGAGAGTTCTACACTGTGCTCTAGAGGCCAATACCAAACTCACATGGCTTCCATGCACAGCAGATAGGAATGAGTCCCCCCCTTGTTTGTTGATGTAACGAATCATACTGACATTGTCCATCTGTATTAACAGAGGACCTGGCAACAAGTGGTTCTGGAAGGCCTGGAGTCCATACAGGACAGCTCACCTTTCCAGAACATTGATGTGCAAGGTGCTCTCCACTGGAGTCCACATGCCTTGTGTCTGATGACAACCCAAGTGTGCCTTCAGCCCAGCCCTGCAGCATCTGTGGTAAGGATCTGAATGAGGGGGGGGGGATCAGGAATGGAATCCTCTTGAGCAAGTTGCTGGGTTCCATCCACCATTTGAGCACTTTGCACACAGGGGATGTGACTAGAACCATCTGATCTTACTTCGAGAGGGTTCCTGCAGTAGGTCTTCACATATAGGACTGTGCCCCTTGGCGTCAGGTTCCAACGGCAAACTTGTAGATAGCAATCATCAGCGGGGACCGCCCCCGACGTCTGGTGATGTGACGTCAGTCCTGCGCCTGCCCTCCAGTTCTTTCCCGCCGTCGCCTCAGTTCATTCGGCTCATGAGATAGAACAGCGATCTAATGCCCGAGCGTCAATCGAAATTTTACCTTAAAAATGTTTTCTTCAAATTTTCGACCGATTGTATGTTGACTCTAGTCAAGAAGAAGTGCTTGAAGTGTGGAGCCCAAATCCCACCCAGGGACAACCATTCCCACTGCCTCTTGTGATTAGGCCCCAAGCACAACTCGAACGAGTGTGCCATCTGCCAGGCCTGCAACCAAACCACCAGGACCAGGCGCAAGCGAACCCTCGAGGCCCACCTCCTTACCAGACGGCTGACATCGATGGAAAAGGAGCTCCAGGAATTGAGGGAAAGGTCATCATCGCCAGCCCCCAGAAAGATGAAGAGCAAGGAGAAGCGCCTGGGACAGGAGTCCTTTGCCACGCAGGAGCCTGCTACTAAAACCATGAGTACTCCTGCTGGTGCCCCGTCCACCTCTTTGGGCTGAGCACCTTCTCCCCCTTCTGCTGAGGTGAGCGGACAGTTTCAGGGTAGCCTCTCTCAAGGTCTCAGTGGTGTCTCCTCCTAGCACTGTCGGTAAGTCTCCCCTTGACCCTGTTGATGGGGGCACAGCTTTGGCCAATAAGTCTAGCGGCGGCCCTCTCGCTGCCACTAACCCGGTTAGGTCCAATCAGTCAGACGGCGGATCCTCCGTCACCTGCCTGGACTCCTCTCACCCGTTGGGCTCCTGCAAGGCCCCCGATGCCAGCCAGAGTGTGGTCTCAAGAGACTCTGCATCCCTTCAGGTCTTGCACCCCAGGGATTTGTCATCCGATCCTGCTCTGTCCCTGTCAACAGGATCGTAGTTCGATCTTTCATTGGGGTCCCTTCCAGAACTTCCCCCTTCACCAGGTCTGTTGCCATCTCCGGACAATACTCCGCTGCCGGCTAAGGATCCTGATATGGAGCCCCTCCCCTCGGGACCTTCAGGGGCCCTCCCAGATCCTACGCTACCCAGTGGCCCTATGGCATCTCTCCTGGTAGGTCCAATTGACCCTCCTGGCGGTCTTCCACAGCCAGACCCCAGGCATCGCTACTGGGTGGCCCGCCATTGGCTCCTCAGTACCTGATGCCAGGCCCTGTGCCTCCGACGCTGGCATACCTGATGCCGGGATACCCTGGGTATAATGCGGGATATAACCCTTATGGCTATTCTCTTGGATTGCCAGGTTTTCAATACCCTTCTTGGCAATACCCACAGTACCTGGGTTACCCAGGGTACTAGCCTCCTCCTCCTCCTCCTCCTCCAGTGCCAGATCAGGAGACGATCCCCACATGGTGGCAGGATGCCAGGACCCAGCTCATTACGGAGCTTCGGCAATCTGTGGGAGACATCCTTCTTCCAAAGGCCCCTCCCCCACCGATACCCTCCAGCAGAGCAGCGGGTGCTTTACCTGTAGGCTCATCTGGGGCAGACCCTTTCATCCCCAGTGGTTCCGTGTCTTCTGACACAGACTCTGATTCTGAGCCTTCAGACCCTAGGTCCCTGGTCAAGGCACCACACAAAGAATCCCATAAATCTCCTCCAGAGGATCCTTCCTTTGGGGACCTTTTGCACACTATCCAGGCAGCAAGAGGCTGGCCTTCCAAGGAAGTGGACCCCCAGCATAAAAGGCTGGTGGAACATTTGGATTTAGCCACCACGGACCCTCTACCCATCCCCCCCCCAGATGGGTCCTCATGAGGATCTGGTGACTACTATCTGGCAGCAGCCATCTTCTATCCCGGCTGTCTCCAGAAAGGCAGACCGTACCTACTATCCCCCGGAAGGGATTCAACATCTCACGACTCATCCCAAAGCTGACTCTATGGTGATCACTGCCGCCCATGACCGGTCAGTGCACCCAAAGCACTTAAGTTCCTCCACTCCCAACAAGGACTCTCGGCAGCTGGATCAGTTTGGCTGAAAGGTTTACTCCTCTTCCTCTTGTGCCATCCAGTCTCTCAACTATGTCTCTCACATGATGTCTTTTCAGAAGGCCTCTCTCTCTCTCTCTCTCTGAGCTGGAGAGGGATCTTCAGGAAGTCCAGGATGAGTCGCTCCATAATAAATTGCTGGACAAAGTCAGAATGGGCAAGTCTTCCTGTCGTCATGTTTTGCATGTAACGTATGACTCAGTAGACTCAGTGGCCAGGGCGGCAGCCACGGGGATCTGCATCCGTCGCCTTTCCTGGCTTTGGATTGTGGGTTTGGCATCTGATGTCCAGTCCTCCCTTCTGGATGCCCCTTTTAGGGGTTCCTTTCTTTTCCGCGGCAACGCCAAAGATATCATTACCAGGCTGCAGGAGAGTGGACGCTCCCTTCGGGACGTACGTTCAATGTACCGGGTGGGGCAGAAGAAGCAGCAGCCTTTTCGTCACCAAAGGAGATGGAACAAAAACCAGGTTAGCATCAGGGCAAATGACGAGCCCCTGGTTCGGGAGCCCAAACCCCCCAGGCCAAGTTCCCCAAGCCAGCCTCAGGGGCAAAAGCTCCCCTTCCCTCAGTGTCCTGACTCCTTTCCCCTCCTTCCACTGCCTCCAGCAGTCTCGGAGGAACTGGTAGGAGGGAGGCTCAGTCTCCACCTGGAGGGGTTGGGGTTCATCACTGCAGAAGCATGGGTGCTTCAACTTATCCAGCGGGGTCACTCGATAGAGTTCACCGAGATCCTAGTGCCTCATCTTTCAGGATGGTCTTTTTATCCAGGGGATCAGATCCCCATAGTCTTCCAGGAGATACAGGCCCTCCTGTTAAAAGCGGCCATAGAACCCATCCCTCAAAATCAGCTAGGCAGGGGATTTTACTCCCACTTCTTCCTAGTTCCAAAGAAGACAGGTGATCTGAGACCGAGCCTGGACCTCTGCATACTTAGTCTCTTCGTCAAATACAAGAAATTTCACATGCTGACCGTTCAGGGACTTCTCCCTCTGCTCCAAACAAATTCTTGGCTGTGCTCCCTGGACATGCAGGATGCCTACCTGCATATCCCTATCCTCCCGGCCTACCACTGCTTCCTCCGTTTTACTTTTCAGGAGAACAGTTTTCAGTTCCGAGCACTCCCCTTTGGCCTTTCCTCTGCCCCTTGGGTGTTCACCAAGTGTTTAGCGGTGGTTGTGACTTTTCTTCGCCACCAGGGCATGTACGTGTTCCCGTACCTGGACAACTGGCTCCTTGCAGTACCCTCTCCGATCAGCCTGAAAGAATCTCATTCTTTCACTCTGAGCTTGTTTGTTCTTCTGGGTATCACGGTCAATTTGCCCAAGTCCCAGCTAGTACCATCTCAACAGGGAGGCAGTATAGCGCAGTGGTTTAAAGATCTGAGCTGCAAATCTGGTGATATCCAGCAGACCAGACCTGGGTTTGAATCCCACAGCTTCCACTTGCAGACTATGTGACCCTGGGCAAGTCACTTAACTTCCCTGTGCTCCCAGGTTGCACCTGTAAAAAAGCTTTCAGCTTAGTGTGCTAGTCTTGGTTAAACAACTAACAACAGCTCCAATTCATTGACACAGTTCAGAGCAAGGCTTTTCTGCCATCGGATAAGCTGAGACCCTAGTTTCTCAAGCCACTTTCGTGGCCCAGGCTCGGTGGATCCCAGCAGACGCTGTACTTCATCTTTTTGGGACTGATGGCAGCGGCCATTTCCACAGTCCCCTTGGCCAGACTTCACATGTGGGTCACCCAATTGTCTCTTCAAGTCCAATGGGATCAGAGGACAGACAACATGACTCGAATGGTCATAATCTCCAACAGCCTTCAGAGAGATCTTCACTGGTGGCAAGATCTCTCCAACCTCTCACAGGGAGCCCCTTTCCATTCCCCTGTCCCAACCCAAATCCTTACCATGGATGCCTCAGACCTGGGCTGGGGAGCCCATCTGGGGGCTCACAAGACTCAAGGGTCTTGGTCCGACAAGGAGTTTCTGCTCCATATCAACGTTCTGGAGACCAGAGCAGTTCTGTATGCCCTCCAGGTGTTCCAGTCCCTTCTATTACCGGGATCACTTCTGATCCAGGCAGACAACATGCCCACTGGGTACATCAACAAACAGGGAGGAACTTGCTCGTACCCTCTCCGCAGAGAAGTCATGAGGGTTTGGTATTGGGTGATTCAGCACAGCCTTTTCCTGACAACAGTCCACATTCCAGGCTTAAGCAACGTCCTGGCAGACAGTCTCAGTCGATCAGTGGCCAGGGCTCATGAGTGGGAATTAAAGCTAGAGGTAGTCGAAGATCTTTTTCTTCGATGGGGTTGACCAGAGATAGATCTGTTTGCCTACCCATTCAACGCAAAACTACCCAACTTTTGCTTGCTCGTTCCCGGGCATGGTGCTTTTTTGGCGAGACGCACTGTCTCTCTCTTGGACAGGGAGGTTTCTTTACACTTTTCCTCCCTTTCCTCTCATTTAGAAGGTTCTGGTGAAACTTCAGGAGGAAGGGGCACATTTGATTCTGATTGCCCCTCTCTCTGGCCTCACCAGATTTGGTTCCCTCTTTTACAGCATCTGGCGCTAGAACCTCTGGTTCCCCTGCCATTATTCCATGGTCTTCTGACTCAGAAACAGGGCACCCTGGTGCACCTGAGCCTTCGGTCTCTTCACCTTCAGGCGTGGCACCTGTGGACATAGTGGCCTCCCGCTATGGGGTTTTTTACTCAGGTTGCTCATATCCAGGTGAAAGCCAGAAAACCATCTACTAGATCCACCTATGCCATGAAGTGGAAAAGATTCTCGATCTGGGCCCTAGGCAGGAGCTGGGACCCCTTTTCATGTTCGGCTGCCCAGGTGTTGGAGTACCTCACACATTTAACAGAGTCGGGCCTTAGCTATTCTTTCATTAAGGTCCATCTCTCTGTGGTGTCGGCCTACCACCTCCCGATGGAGGGAAAACCTTTGGCTCAACTGAAGGTTGCTAAGACTTTTTTAAAGGGCATCCTCCACTTGAAACTGCCAATTCGGAATCCATGTCCCCCCTGGGGCCTGAATTTTATGTTGGAAAAACTGACCTTGCCTCCTTTTGAACCAGCCTCTAGCTGTGACTTGCACTTCCTTTCCTGGAAGACTCTATTTTTAGTTGTAGTCACTTCCGCCCGAAGGGTCTCGGAACTTCAGGCGTTTATCTGTAAGGAACCCTATCTGATTTTCCATAAGGACAGAGTAGTCCTTTGGACAAACCCTTCATTTCTTCCTAAGGTAGTCTCAGAAACCACTCTCAACCAGAGTGTCGAACTGCCGGTATATTATCCACAACATTCTAATGGAGGGGAATACCTTCTGCACATTCTTGATGTGCACAGGATTCTGAGGTATTACACTAACCGGACTAAAGAGGTCCGTAAGACAAATCAACTCTTTGTGGCCTTTGCTCTCCAGTGCCAGGGTAAGGCCATTTCCAACAGACCATTTCGAGGTGGTTGGCTAACTGCATCCACTTCACCTTCCAAAAGCATGGAAAATCCCTTCTGGTGGCAGTTAAGGGTCACTCCACTAGGGAGTGTCGCTACTTCTACTGCCTTTTTCAGGAATGTGTCCACTGCAGAAATCTGTGCAGTGGCCGCGTGGTCATCTGTCCACACCTTCACTAAGCATTAGTCTGGACATCGCCTCTAGGCGCAGAACTGGCTTCAGTCTTGCGGTTTTGCAAGGCCTCCTGTCATAACTAGCAGTTGGCGACTTCTCCTCCTCCCGGATGTACCTCTGTTTTATCTTTGGGCTGCTTGGTATTCAGTCCTATATGTGAAGACCTTCTGCAGAAACCCTCTCGAAGTAAGATATTGCAGTTATGTAAGAACTTACCATAACAGTAGATCTTCGAGAGAGGTTCCTGCAGTAGGTCTAGTTTCCCACCCACCTTCTCCCTACTCCTGGATCATTTCCTTCATTTTCATCCTGCCTGGCCCTTGGGTCTAGAGAGGAAGAATGGTTCCAGGAGTCTTCACTCCTATTTTTTCTACTTACCCTTTTCTAGGTCTCCGGAGGAAAAGAACTGGAGGGCGTGCGCTGGACCACCCCTTTTATAGTCGGGCTGATGTCATGTCACCTGACATCGGGGGCAGTCCCCACTGATGGTTGCTATCTACAAGTTTGCCATTGGAACCTGACACCAGGAGGCACAGTCCTATATGTGAAGACCTACTGCAGGAACCTCTCTTGAAGATCTACTGTTATGGTAAGCTCTTATGTAACTGCAATTTCTAAGTTGTCCATGAGCTGATCCCACTGGACTGTTGGGGTCCACTTGGGAATCCGCATATGCAGTCTGGCTAGTAATACTGTAACAATGACCATGGCCATGAGTCCTAAAAGGTGCAAAAACATCCTCGCTGAGACATAACCACTGTCATGCACTAATTGTGCTCAGGCAATTAGATGGTTGGTCCTATCCAATGGCAGGACATCTGAGCCCTAGGCCGTGTCCAGGACTACCCCATGAACTACAGTCGCTGGCAGGGTGTTCAATTTAATACTGCCAAATGCAAGGTTATACATTTTGGTTATAATAACATTAGAGCACAATATTCATTGAATTCACATATATTAGAAGCATCAGACAGTGAAAATGATCTGGGGTGAAAATAACAGAAAGACTGAGTTTTGATAAACATAATAAGATCTGTGTTACCAGAGCTAATAGAATTATTGGTAACCTGTTGTGTAACATTAGAAGCCGAAGGAGTGAGGTTCTTGTTCCCTGGTGAGGCCTGTTTTGGAGTACGGTGCTCCCTTCAGTTCAGTACAAAGTACAGGTGGGATTAAAAGAATGGAACGAGTACAGAGAAGGTTCACTAAAAAAGTGAGTCTGGAAAACAATCAAGAATACAATGTCAGACTGAAACATCTAGGTTTATACTCAATGGCATATAGAAGAACGGGGGTGATTTGTGTTATGTTTATAAGGCACTGAGTGATGGATTAGTATGTGAAGTGGCAGGTTTGATCTGGAAAGAAGGTACAAGGAAATGTGCAAGGACGCATGATAAACAACTAAAAGGAGAGCTATACAGAACTAATAGAAGAGGAAGATGGTTTAGCCAAAGGGTTGTGAATGCCTGGAATGGTCTCCCAGGGGAGGTGGTGGGTGCCAGTACCTTAGAGACATTCAAATACCGGTTGGATATGTATATGGGTGAAAAAAATGGAGCTATGTCAATTAGCTGGTAACAGGTCCTTATATGGCCTTTTAGGCTTATGGACCTGAACACTTCCTATGAACACTGGTTTTGGTATGTTGACTGTCACCCCAGAGCACTGAACAGCTGTCTGCTTCGAGTTAAGGTTATCAACGGCTGGTCCCTGGAGTGGACCTTCAATAGCGAGTTGTCCAGGTAAGGGAAAACATACAATTCAATTCAATTTTTATTTTACCAGGAAAAAAACACCATTTAGCAAGCTCATTTACAAGGTGGTCCTGGAAGGACACAAGTGAAATAAAGTACAATCAAAACGCAGTTTCATGGCAAAAACATATCAAATCACAGTTACAACATGGTGGCAAAGTGCATTATGCATGAAAGACAGTACATAGATAACATTTGAAGTATCTATTACAATTCTAGTTTACACATAGATGACGATACATGGATTCCACATATTTCAGGGTTCAAAGGACGAGGGTAGGTACATTAGGGATAAAATTGGTGCTCTCTGTGGACAAAGAAAAGCAATAGAGGGGGTCAGGGGGAAGGAGGGAGTCATAGGATCATAGGTAGTTTACAAGCTCAGTAGGCAGTATTGGCTTTTTTAAGCTCGCCACCATTTTTATTGGTGGAAATGAAATTTTGTGTTACCCATATATATGTCTACTCTGTTTTTAAAGATGTTTATTGTATTACTGTTTACAATGTCTTCAGAAAGAGCATTCCACATAGATATAACCTTTTGTGTATACTACTGATTCCTCTTGTTTGATTTATTTTGTGTGACATTTAATTTCTTTTTGTGAGATCTTGTATTAGTTTTGGAGGGATTCATGCATAAACCAATGGGTTTCATATATTGACTTTTTTAATTTTGCTTTATAAACTAAGATTAGGTCTCCCCCAGTCTCATGCACTGCATAGAGTAAAGTCCCAGTTTTTTTTTAGTCTTGTACAGTAATCCATACCTCTTACAGCTTTGATTTTATTTTAGCGGCTTTGCTTTGAACCTTTTCTGTAAGTGTGTTTCCTCTAACTGAGGTTGGGGCACATACAGATCAGCAGTATTCAAGATGTGGTCTAATAAGGCTAGAAAAGAGTGGGCTTATGACCTTTTCATTTCGACTATTTTTGTTTCTTAATATACAGCCCAAAATCTGATTCCCTTTCTTTACAATGTTTGTTGTGTGTGTTTCAAAGGACATGTTTTTAGAAGAGATGACACCTAAATCTTTTTCATTTTCTGTTACTTGTAGATTTATGTTGTTTAGTTTATAGGTGTAACATGGGTTATGTTTCCCAAGATGCATCACCTTGCATTTCTGAGCATTAATAATAATTCATTCCCAATAGACCATTTTTCTAGATGTGTGAGATTTCTTTGTATTTCCTGGGCTGAAATTTGATTTGTTATAATACTGCTGAGTTTCCAGTCATCCATGTACTTGACCATCTAGCAATGATTGTTTAGAGGGAGCATGGAAGATGTCAACATGTTAAAGACTACTGGCCCCAGCACAGATCCCTGAGGGACACCGCTAGTAACATTTTCCCAAGTAGACAGATGGCCTTTTAATGAAACTTGTTGTCTCCATTCTGTTAGCCAGGACTCAATCCAATTTATTATTGATTGATGTATCTTGGATTTTGTTAACTGTTTAATTAGCATATTATGAGATACCAAATCAAAAGCTTTAGAGAAGTCCAAAAAAATTACATCCACTGATAAGCTTTTGTCCAGGGCTTCACTTACTAGCTCAAAAAAGTTTAAAAGGTTTGTTTGACATGATCTGCCCTTTACAAACCCATATTGGGTAATATCTGTCTGCCCTGTATCTGATAGATGTTACATTATTCTATTTTTTTAATAATCTCTCCATTAATTTACAGAAAATTGCAGTGAGGCTTATTGGATGGTAATTCTGTGCCAGATTTCTGTTTCCATTTTTATATAATGGGATTACTGTAGCCTGATTTCAAATCGGTATAGTAGTACCTGTTTTGAGGGAGAGGTTGAACAAAGTTGTTTATGGTCCTACGAGCTGATTTGCAGTGTTTTTTATAAAGATAGGAGAAATTCCGTCAGGCTCCACAGAACCATCGGATTTAATTATCTTAATAACATCCATTACTTCCTCTTGAGTAAAAGGTTTGATTGTTTCAAAAGGTTTTGAGCATTGGGAAGCTGTATCGTGTTTGGGACTAAACACACTGATAAAATATTTATTTAGCTTTGTTTCTATTTCCACTTCATCAGTAATTATTCAATTTGTTGTATTTAATGGTCCAATTGTAGGACTGCTTTTTTCAAGGACCCAATATAGTTAAAGAACATTTTTTTATTATCCTTAATAGATGTAGCTAATTTTTCTTCAAAAAGCTTTTTTGCTGTTCTTATTATACTCTTGCTTTTATTTACTTATTTTTTGTATGTTGCCCAATTATTTGTTGTCGGATGCTTTTTATATCTTCTGTACAATTTCTTTTTTCTACTTAGGCTTCTTTCTATATTCTTATTCCACCATATAGGGGTTCTTTTGTTATTATTGGTTTTGTATTAATGCCTATTCGGTACCCACTGATTTATGCAAAATTGTATTTTGTTTTGGATTTTAAGACAGATTTTGCTCAGATTACAATCAGAACAATCAGAAGTCCAGTCCCAATCCTTTAAATATTTATTTAATAGTGTATAATCAGCTTTATAGAAGTTTTTTTTTTAATATTGGTACAGCCTTTACTTACATTATTTTGTTTTGCATTTGCAGTAACCAATACCATGTTATGATCACTATTTGATAGTGGATGAATTACTTCGACTTTTGTTATGTCCTCTTCTACATTTGTTGAAAACAAGTCCAAAATATTGTTTTCTCTTGTAGGTTCCCTTACTAATTGTTCCATGTTATTTAGAACCATTTGGTTCATAAATCTAGTTTCTAATTCAGATGTGCATATGCCGTTTACCCAGTCAATTTTTGGGAAATTGAAATTAGCCATTAGAATATAATTTTTATCAAGTCCCATTTTTTTTTCAATATTCCTCATGAATAGATTGTTTTCATGACTATGTAGGTTAGGGGCTCTATAACCTAATCCAATTGTGATACTGTAATTGTTTGTAATTAATATTTTAGTCAAAACTAATTCAATATTGTTATTTTCTTCGGCAGTACAATTCACTGGGCAGAATTTGTAGCTGTTTGATATATATAGAGCAATGCCTCCACCTCGTGCATTAGAACACCTTTTTTCTATCATGGTATATCCAGTTATATCTGTTCACCAATCAGTATTGTTGAACCAAGTTTCAGTAACCCCACATATGTCTATGTTGTTTGTTATTAAGAATTCCTTTAATTCGTCCATTTTGTTGTTTAGGCTGTGGGTGTTGACAAGAAGTATGTGTATCTGTTTTTATTTTGTTTATATGTTTGATGAATATTGTTTTATGTTTTTCCTTGTTGTTAATTGTGCTATTTTTTATTTTAACTTTTGTAGAAACCTCCTCTGTACCTCCATTGTTTTTACTGTGGTTCAGACAGTCCAAATATTTGGGCCTCTCACCCCTAGTTGTTAGTTTAAATTTTTGTTGATATGTGAGACAATGTGTTTCCCTGAGATACCATTTCCCTTCCTGCTGAGATGAGGTCTGTCCCATGAAAACAGTTCATTTGTGTCTTCAAAATCCTCCCAGTGAATGATGCATCCTATCTGTTGTTTTAAGCACCAACTTCGTAGCCAAATGTTTAAGTTTTTGATTTTTGCTTGGTATGACTTTGTTGCCTTGGGGATCAGAAGTATGTTTGAAAATGCTGTTTTGCACTTAAGAAGTGCAAGTTTGTTTGCCATCGACACAATATCTTGTTTTATTTTGAAAAATGGTTCCCTCGGTATATTGTTTGCACCAGCGTGTATGATTACCCATGAATCACATGAATTTGCTAAGATATCATCTAGCATTAAAGTCACATCATTAATTCTTGCTCCCCCGAAGGAAGACAGTGTTCTGAATTCCTTTTCGCTGTTACAGACCATTCTGTCTAAGTACTTTATTATTGAGTCACCTAGTACGTATATTGATTTATGTATTTGTTCTGATTGGAAGTCCATAAGATTTGTGTCTTCTATTTGGTATGGGGCTGTATCTTGAGTGCATGTTTGCTCCTGAACTGAAGTGACAGTATTAGAAGGTCTAGAAATTGTAGTCGGGGGGCACTGGGGTAAAGATTTTTAAATCCTTCTGTGTCAGTACTCAGTAATATTACTGGTAACAAGGGCATTGTATGTTTGCCTTAGTTAATTATTTGTTCATTTGAAGGATCACCAGGACAACTAAATATATCATAACGATGTGTTAAAGGTACCTCAAAGGTTCCAACTTTACTGCCTTTTTTTTGGAGCTTTGGCGCTTTGTACAGTAAACCGTTCCTCCTCTGTACAGGTGTCAGGTTCTCTAGATCTTTTCCTGTTATGTTTTAAGTGCTGGTTCCTTTCTGCAGTTTTATTTGGTTCCTGTTGGACCAGCATAATTTGAGTGTTTAAATCTTTATTTGTTTTGGCGTTAATATCTCCTATTTTATTTGTTTTATTTAAAAACACAGATGCCTGAAGGTTGGTATCCTTGTTTGATTTAAATCGGGTTGCCATTTCAGTTTGGCTTGCCTCTAGATAGTTTAATCTGCTGCTAAAACAAGTTATCTCC
This sequence comes from Neoceratodus forsteri, assembly GCA_016271365.2. Taxonomy (NCBI): domain Eukaryota; kingdom Metazoa; phylum Chordata; order Ceratodontiformes; family Ceratodontidae; genus Neoceratodus; species Neoceratodus forsteri. The sequence goes on along the minus strand of JADMNL010000025.1, from coordinate 8,206,722 downwards.
TGTTTCATTTCTTCATTTTCTAGGCATTTAGCACATTTAAACTGAGCTTCAGGCTCTAAGGCTTTGGCAATCATTTTATACATATTGCAGTAAAGAAATTTAACCCCCATGAGCCCATTTACTGTCATGATATAATCTGCCATTGTTAGCAACAAAGTCAGTGCCAGATTAGTTACTGGCAAGATGTTTCTACAATGGTCTAAATGCAAGTTTATTTACTTTGAAAGTTGCTTAGGCCTTACCCAAAATAGTTGGAATTGTATGGGCAACAGTGTAGTGTCTGATCCAATCCCTCTGCAAACGCATGCTAGATGCACGTGTCTTGGCGTGTGTCTTCGCATGCATAGGAGTGTGCACCCGCCATGCTTGCACTTGCCCTGCTCATAGCAGGGCTGTTTAAATGCTCAAGTGTGACCCAGAACTAGATCCATGGGTCAGGCTATTCAGCAGCTAAATGTTTCACTTTAAAAATAATTGTTTAGCACCAATTTGCTGGCGAGAGCCACTCATCCACAGTTCTGGCAAGCACCAGGTGTAAAAATATGTGCCCAAAATTCATCTCTTTATAAAATAAACTGAAATGTAGTCCTACTGCCAGAAAATGGACTACAGTTCACTCTTCCTGGAACCAGACAGGTCACAGGGCTCAGGCACACCAATCGGGTGCTTCCCTAGCGATGCTCAAACAAAATGCAGCTTACAATACAATAAAACAGCTGCAAGCAGTCTCAGAAACACATCTGCAGTGCCCTGAGGCTATACAGAGACTGTAATGCAGTTGAGGGAGTGGAGGAACTTAAGGGTAGACTGATGAAGAATGCAACCAAAGGGGTGGATGCAGGAGTGATAGCTCCCAATCAGGATGAAGAGAGAAGGGGAAGAAGAGGAAGGGAGAGGGGAAGGAGGCTGAAAAAGGGGAAGCATGTAGGGGTAGGAATTCATAAAAGGGTATAAATGGAGGAGGCCACTGCATGAATGGCAACAATCAATCAGAGTAGGATGGTAAGTGCTGAAGATTGAGTATAGCACCGGTTCTTCTTAATTACGATTTGGGTTAGGAGTAGCAGTTACAAGTTTCCTTCAATGAGCGTCTTAGCAGAGATTTAAAGGTGAATATCCCAATTAATTGTTAAGCTTTATGGATTTCTGAAGGGTATTCCATAGTGTGGGGAGAGCATGGCTTATGGATGAAGTGCCGTAGTGAGTTCTTATCGTGGGGATATCGAGCAGGATACAGAAGTATCTTCTAAGAGGATAAACCTCAGGAGTGCATTTGAAAAGGTCTGTGATATAAGTGAGGAATTTATTTGTAATGGCTCTGTAGATCCAGAGGGAGATATTTCTCCACCTCCTAGTGCTGAGTGAGGACAAGCCTAACTGCATGTGGGTGCTGCCATTACTGCTAAGCATTTTGCAAAGACCCATGGCACAGAAGATAAGCCAAATAGCAACACTGAATTGGTAATGTTCCCCTTGAAACAGGAACCTCAAATATTTTCTGTGAGGTTTCTGGATTTTGATATGCAAGCATGCATTCTTCATATCCAGGGAGCATGTCCAATACCCTGTATGCAGTAACAGAAGGAGACCCTGCAAAGTGACCATTTTGAACTTCTTGTATTCTATGGAGAAGATGAGGTTTCTTAGATCCAGAATAGGCCTCAAGTCTCCTGTCCACTTTGGAACAGGGAAGTACTGGGCATAAAACCTGGTGTTCCTCTGTTCTAGAAGGACTGGTTCTATGGTCTGTTTCTGAAGCAGAGTCTGTATTTCCTCCCACAACAGGGGCAGGTGCCCTGGAGGATAGATTGTGAAAAGTGGGGATGATCTGGAGGGGTTATCCAGAAATTCCAGAGCATGCCCCTTTTCGATAATCTCCAGAACCCATGCATCTGAAGTCATCTTCCTCCACCAGTTTAAGTGAAGGGATAGTTGACCCCCTACAACCATCCTGGAGGTAAAGGAGGTTGGGGGGTGTCTAAGGAGTCAAGCTAACCCAGTGAGGGTGGCTCCACCATCTCTAGGGGCTTGTTGGGCACCTGGGGTGGTACAGAGGATTGGCAAGGCTCCTGATCCTTTGTCCCTGACCTACTGTCTGGGGCTGGATGCAGTCTAGCATCAGCTGGATGAAAATTACCCCATCTCCTACCCCCTGGGTTTGGTATGGTAGAGGGACTGCACAGACTTCAAAGTCCTACCAGAGGCCTGGAAATCTTTCAAAGTCTCTTGGAACTCATGACCAAACAATTTCTGCCCTCTGAATGGGGCATTAAGAATGGTTTGTTGCACATCATTAGCAAAACATGCTGCCCTGAGTAATGAATATCTCCTGAGACAGATGCCATAAGCCACAACTCTGACAGAAGTATCTGATAAATCATAGACTGCACGGAGCAAATGCTTGCCCACATCATCCCCAGCTGTTACAACTTTCAGTAGCTCTTGTTTTGGTGTACCCTCAGGCAAGGCTTGTGCAGCTGTCTTGACCTTTCTCCAGAGGGTGTTCTGATACTTCATCATGTGGGCCTGGCAACTGGCTATGTGAAGGCCCAATGATGCAGAGGCATATGTTCTTTTGCCTATGACATCCAACCTCCTGGATTCTTTATCAGGAGGAAGGAAACTGAGATGTTTAGGTGTCCTAGACCTGTTATGGGCAGCATTAATAACCACTGAGCCAGTCTCAGGTTGTGTGGCATTAAAAGGCTTCCCAGAAGGGGCCATATACATTTTGTTTGCCTTCCTGTGGACAGCAGGCATGTTGTTTGGTCTGTACCAGGCAGCAAAGGTGTCATCCTCTAAGGCTGGAAGGAGAGGAGGCACCACAATGGCAAGAGACTCAGGCAGTTCCAAGAACTCTATCAAGTTCTTCTTGGTAGTGTCCTGCTTCTCCAGGACAAATCCCATGGTAGCTTGCAACTGCTGCATCATGGTGAGGAAGGTAGGATACTCTGGAGGGGACTGTGGTGTGTTCACCATGCAGTCCTCACTGCATGTAGAAACAGTGGAGCTGGTGCTCCTTTCATATGGTCTTTCAGCATAATCCTCAGCCTTATCCTCTTCATCCTGCATCATAAGATTAGGATTGTACTCGTACTCATCATTGACAGGGTCAGTGGGAAGGAGGGAGCATGCCGGGTATGTCAGTGGTGCATAGCAGGTGGCTGTGGCAAGGGAGAACTTTGTGGCATCAATGGGAGGTTAGTAATAGGCCTTGATGGGCCCACTGAAATAAGGAGACCAGGCAGAAAGCATCTTATGTCAGAAAAGGAAAAGAGAACTGTCTGGGTGTTGGTGCCACTGTGGTAGATGGGTGCGATGGGAGGAGCCGATAGGAAGCCTAGTCCGTGACATCAACAGCAATGTACCAGCTGTAATATGCCTGGTAGTGCCTGCGACAAGTTCCAAACTTGGTGTCATGTCCATGGTCAGAGAGGTGGGGCAGTCAGTGCCGCCACCGGAGTGGACCATGTCAAAATGGATGGTGTACCTGAAGAACATTGGAGCAACCTGGAATGCACTGGAGAGGCTTTCTCCTTGTGACTCCCCGGTGCCTTTTCCCTGGACTTAGATGATTGTGATTCAGTTGACGGAACCAACAATGCTGTTGTCTTTTATTGGAACTCTTTCTCTGTTCCAGCTACAGTCTTTTGGAGAATAAACTTCTCTAAAGCTCCTGCATGGTGTTGCCTGGTTCCTGAATTAAATGCCTGCCAAATTTTGCAGACTTTCATGTTGTGGTCTAGGCCTAGGCAGCAGACACAGACGTCATGGGAGTCTCCAGTGTAGATCTTCTCCTCACACTCACAGTATCAGAAAAGTTTTGTTGTTTCTTTCAATGATTATTTTTCTATACAGAAAATAAATAACCAGCGGCTATTGCAGTGGCATTTCCACAGCAGTCTGATGAGTCTATTGACAGTGGGAAAAGATCTAAGGAGAGGAGGGGCCACCCACAGTTATGTGGATGCTGACATCTGATGTCGTTGTGGGTGGCCCCTGGCTGACTGACAAGTTTCCATGTAGTACTAGTGCCTGGTGGCTGTAAGTTCCATAAGTGTAGCCCGATGAAAGAGATATCCTCGAAGATCATTTATTTATTTTATTTATTTAAGAGAGAAATCGGAATTATAATCCTTTGAGTCAAAGACTCCACATCAGATAGACACATATACATAAAATAACAGGATACTTACATACAGTAGGTAGTACAGTACAGGGAATATATACAATTGGCAGGTTACAGCTGTAGTGGTCATTAGCAGTAGACCCCATGTCATAGATATTACATATGTAACCCCCCTGTTACCAGGGGTTACTAGAATCCCAGTAAGACGTAGTGGTAGGCAGGGAAGGCAGATTGTGAAACTCCAGTTAAATGGATTTCACACTGTCTCACTCTGTTCTCAATCTCAGCTGAGACTGAGGGATGACATCACCATAGAACTCTCGCAGCTGCATGAGCCATACTTGAGTGCTGCAGTTGGAAGTTAGGATAGAATGTTGGGGATTTTGAACAGAGTCTGTGTGCAGTCTTGGTGAGAGACAGCAGCACAGCAGTCTGTGTGCAGGCTCTCAGAGCTTTAAGTTCTGTTTTAGAGCTACTGTTAAGAAGATGTGTGTTTCCACCATAAGAGGGACACAGAAACTTATTGCTGAAGTGGTGGAGACCGCTGTCACTGGTCCAAGAGGGGATGGGGGGGGGGAGAAGTTTTGCCTGTCTTCCAGGGGCAACCCTCCTGGTTTCGGCTAAGGGAAGAAGCTGCCTATTTCAAGTTGTGCTGCAGCACCAGAAGATCTGAGAGAGAAATTCCTGTGGAGGAATCACCTGTGGGGCACCTGCAACCAAAGGGTGATTTCGCTCTGACAGAGGGCCAATGTTTTTCACCTGAACTGTTGGAACGGTGGGGATTGGACTACTTAATCTGTAGGAGGTCTAGTGTAATAGACATTGCCAGTTAACTCAAGTAGGTTCAAGTCCAGCACCAAAGATTGAAGTAAAGTGGGGATTGGACTGCTTAATCAGTGGGGGGGGCCTACAGCAATGGGCTATGCCAAGTAAAAGTATGTTCAAGTCCAGCACAAAGGGAAAGCAAGACAAGTAGAGGAATGTGACATACATTTAGCCTTAATCTACATTGCCAAGCTTTACAGTAGGAGGTGTTTATTGTCCAGAGAAATGGCAGGTATGAATTGTGGGCAGAGGTGGGAGACCCCCCATCAGTAGTAACCAAATTTGCCTCTACGGATTTGCTCTGTGGCACCTTATTTCTCTCAGGTACTTGGCCAGTGCCTGAGGAAAGTACCCAGATGTGGGATTAAAAGGAAAATTCCCTGATAGAGCTGAGGTGCTCTTAGGTGGTTTAGGGAGCCACCAGCAAATGTTTTCATGACATATGGAAGGTGTCCGAGTGGCCGGCAAGGGAGCCGAGCCAGGGAAAACCCAGATCAGTGTACAAGTTCGGGCTGTGTACACAAAGCAGCGTACAAGTCCGGGCTGTGTGCCTGGTGAGTTCAGAGCCTGAGGGCTGAAGTGTTGAAGAAGTGTTCTTGATTCTTTTAATCTGCATTACCAGGAATGTAGCCCCATGGGGGTCCATCTATGCTTTGTTTATTCTGCTTGGATGTGAATAAAGCCACACTTTAGAATCCCATTTCTGGTGTTGGACATTACAGTTATTGCTTCCTGTGTTCGGAGTTACTTGGGTGCCCCTGTGCAGAGTAGCCAAACCTAGCCTTTGTGCCGAGTGACCTATTCCTTCCCAAACCCAGTCCCCACCTGGTACTGCTGTCAGATTTAAACAGCATACCACCAGTCATTTGCAAAATGATGGGGGTGGGGGTTACACATATGTTAGGTTTCAATTTCAGGGGGGTCTTAAGTGGACCCTGAATCATAATATATACACAGTGTGAGAGAAGTAATGAGGGAGTTAATCAAGATACAGATATGGTTCCCCTTTCCAGTGTGTATCCTAGTGAGTAAACTAACAAGATACGAAAATATTCCTCCTAGGGATTAAGGAATGCAACATATAGAGATGAAAAGTAGGAAGATGGGGTATTATGTGCAGTCATAGGCTGTGGAGGTAAGGAGGAGGGTCTTGAGGCTGGTTTTAAATTGGCCAAGGCTGGGTGCCATGGAGATGGAGGGCTGAAGGTTGTTCAACCACATGGGAGCCTGATACCAGAAGGATAGTTGTCCGTGGGAGGTCCTACAGTGTGGGACCAGGAGGGTGGTATTGGGGGAAAGTCATCTGCCTGTATTGCTAGCCCAGGCAGAATGCATCTGATCATTTCTGAGAACAACGCCAGAACAGCCTGAGAGTCAACAGTGCTATGTAAAGGGTCCGGGACTACTGGTGTCGACGGGCCTTGACCTGACGATGATGGCATTCTACTGTCCATAGTAGGTACAGCAACTCCTAAGCCATGTCCCGAACCTTGGTATCTCATTGACAGTTGAGGGGTTGTGGTGAACATCACTGGAGTGGGCAATGATGCAGTAGATTTACTTTATCTCAGAAGCAACCAGGATGTTGCTGGTGAAGCAGATCTTTTTTTTCTCCAAACAGATTTTTGCCCACCTGCTTCTGTCATTGGGCACATCTGGAGTCTCCTGAGGGCCGTCACATATGGTGCCTGGGGGACATAGACTTTTCCCCTAGTTTTTCTCCTATTCCACCGTTAGGGGCGTACACTAGGTAGTGTGGAGGTGCGTACACACACCCTCGGAGTCCTGCTGCCTCCCTTCTACTGCCTTCCTAGACCCGTGACTACTAACAGGCTCTCCGTGGCAGTCAGTTCCCAGCGGAGTGTAGGTTCCTCCTCCCAGGAAAGTAGAGCAGCTGTCGAGCACTTAATCTTTTCCCTCCCCGGCCAACCCCCAGCACCCACGCTCATCATCAAACAGGAGTCGCTGCTGCGGCAGACGGTAAAGTGACAGCGCCTCAGCCCTGCACGCCACTGGGCCAGCAAGTAGATCTTTCTTTTTCTGTTTGTACTTGTGCCCAGATGGCGAGAAGGGCCACAACAATGACTATTCCCTGTCCTGATCCCTCTAATTCAGTGGTGTCTTCTCGGCCGATGGTGAGGAAGACACAGACTTTGGGCCCTGTTCCTTCTCCACGGCTTTCATAGTTTTGAGAAGGAGAAAATTTTCTTGAGCACTCTTGCAGCATCACCTTTTAGCCTAGTTGAAACTCTGGCAAATCTCACAAGTCCATATGCTGTGAGAGATGCCCAGGACAGCCACACAGAAACCGTGTGTGTCTTCTTTATAAATGTTTCTTCGTGACCATAATTTAAAATAACGACTCTTGACTTCGGTGTTATGCAGAGATGACAAAATAAACACTGTAGTAAGTTAAAAAAATAACCGGCAATGGATACGTTGGTGGCATTTCCTTCAGCAGGTCCGACAAGAATGATCAATGGCGGGAAAAGAACTGAGAAGTGATGGGGCCACCCAGGCCTATATAGACATAGATGTGGTATGTTATCGTGGGCAGCCCCCAGCTAGTAAAAGTTTCCATGTGGTTCTAGCACTGACAGTTGTAGTTCCAAACGTGTGGCCTGATGGAGGATATATCTTCAAACAAGATCTATGATTTTTCAAAGCTGATGGAGAGGAACAGCCTTCTTCTCTGTACCAGCAGTCATCAATGTCCACTGGTCGATAACATATCCATGGGCCAGATGGTTTGAGTAAGACACATACTGTATACTGTACGGCATGGAAAGGGAGTTCAAAAAGCAATCTGGCATAATGGCACAGAGATTCATAGATCAAGGTTACCCACCTGAGAGTGTTTTAAATGGATTACGGAGAGCAGTTTATACAGACAGAAGAGGCCTACTGACACCAAGAAAAAATTTTGCTACAAACCAACCAATCACTTTTGTATCACATACTGTACACAAGCTAATCAAATGTTTGCCTTAATAAAACACTGGCGAGTATTTATAAGTGACCCAGTGTTTGCCAGTGACAGATTTACCAAACGATGAGTGAGGTACAGGAGGGGAGAAACATCAGGGACAGAGCAGTGCATTGTCTCTACTGTAGTACACCTGAGAGAAGGATGTGGCTACCAGCTGTACCACATCGAAACTTCAGATGTGCACACTAGCAGCAACATGACAGACTCCCCCACCATTAAGACACCAAAAGTGAGGAAACCTACCCAAAATTAGCTAATTCATAAACTGGTCTGCTGAATATGTCATTTACCTGCTTACTTTTCCCGGTTGCCTGGTGTACATTGGCTAGCCTAAATATCAGCTGTAAGAACTCAATGGCGAACACAAATCTGCAATCTGGAACAAAGTATTTGCCAGTGCCATGGCTAGACATTTCTTGGAGATGGATCACCGGCCAATCTGAAATTTACAGGAGCTGAGAAAGTGACAGGAGGTCCATGTGAAGGTGACCTACAGAAAAAATTGACAGAGGGAGTGCTACTGGATCCATATGCTTTTGACATCAACACCAAGAGGATTAAATGAGGAAGTACTGTTACAATGGTTCCTCAATGATAATTGACCGTTTTGACTTTGTCATATTTTCACACCCCAACCCCTTTGTTTTCATGCCCCTTCTTCCCATTCAGTTTCCCTTTTTCCCATTAGTGGTTTCCTTTCCCTATGTGTGCTCAATAAAATATTGATTTCTAACTGCTCATAATGTGTTTTAATCAGTACGTTCACTGACTTTCTTTTCTTACAGACAGTGAGCTGTGCATTCAGCTGCCATCAACCAGTGATGGAGCTAGAGGGGGAGCTGGGGGGGGTGTTCTCCCCTCCTGGCTGCCTCATTGTGAGTAGTGGCGCCCCACCACCATCATTATTCACTGTTTAGTTCCCATTGTGGAGCCCATGGTTGACTGAATGGCACCCCCCGGCTCCCAAACCCGGCCCCGCCACTGCCATCAACCTGCCCAGTGCCACCACATGAATAGTTATGTACATGCCTATTGATGAAGCTTGTGTGGGTGAACCAGTCAGCAGTAAGGAAGGCATTGCTGAAACATCAGCTGACTGGTGGCGTAAACGTTACGTATATGCATGCTGTCAGTCCAACTGCCAGTGAGGGCCACCAGTAAACATGCACCTAGTAGGTGCTGTCGTGGTTTATTTTTGCTGAATGCCCTAGTTCTGCTGCTGCTGTTTTCTGCAACCTGCACTCTTGCAAACAGATTTAACAGAGCACTTTGAAAAAAGCTATTTTTTCACCTATAAGATAAGCTGTGTTTATTATAGAGTTAGCAGCGCTGTAGTCGGTGCTGCAGGAAAGGAAACAGTTTCCACTATTTCCAACCTGTAGGTAGGGAGCTGCTGACACTGCCCGTCACCCACAGCACTGAGGCAGTCCCTCTTTTCTGCCTGCAGGTGGTGCTCCATTAGAGGTCAGTGTGAGATACCTCTGCATCCAATAGCCTGTTCCAGTACTGTTTTTTTAACTCATTTTAAGGGTTCCTTAAAGAGCTAGTGTACTGCCTGGAAACTGCCTGAAATTAAGTGCAACTTTCAGATGTAGTCAGCGATCACTTCTTGTATCTCAAGTATTTTTTCCTTTCTGTTTGCCAATTAGAAGATTTTTTCACCTGGTAGTACTGGGGTGTGTGTGGAGCAGCACTCTGTCTGGAAGCTAAAACATAAAAAGCCAGTTATGTTCCTCCCGCTACATCAACACTGAGACCACACTGACAGCGACATCACTACTAACCAGGGAGAACCATTTCTCACTGCCAGATTATTCTCTTTCACATGAACCTGCAGGGATTGGCTCCTCTTGGGTACTAGTGATGTCACAATTTCCTGAGTTTTGACTGGTAACTTTTGAAAGTCACTGCTCAGACTGCAAGGATTGTGGTGAGTCAATGTGTTTGGTCACATTTCTGATGATTTAGTGGGAGGAACAGAACTGACTTTTTTTTTTAGCCTCAGACAGAGTACTGCTCCACACATCAGCTCAGTATTGCCAGGTGGAAAATCTTCTAATTAGCAAACAGAAAATAAAAAAAATACTTCAGATATAGGAAGTGATAGTTGACTGCATCTGAAAATTACTATTAATTCCAGGCAGTACACTAGACTACCTACTGCTCAGGTACATTTCTGCAGGTTACCTTAATATTTTAGCAAACATTCTCTGTATGCATAATAAATGTTCACCCCTGGGCTCGCTGTGCCTAGTTAAGGGCTGCGGAGCAGTACTGTATTGCATACCTGCCTTGAACTTGACCCTCATTCTCCTGAGTCTGGTTCTCCTTCTCCAGCCTGGCGCTCTCTCTCTCTCTCTCTCTCCCCCCCCCCCCCGTCTCTGGTCACACTAGCCCTCTTACTTCTCTATTTAATTCTTTCTCCCCAGCTCCCCCTGGATCTTTGTTCCTGTACTGCCAGACCATCGCTGCCAGGCCATCGTGGGTCTTTGAGGGGAAGACAAAGGGGAGGACAAAGTCCCAGGCCCTCCTTCCTGCACCTCTTCTCTATCTGAGCCTACATTGACACCCCAGGCACTCCTGATTTCTGGTTCCTGGCATGCAGAGCCACGCTGCATGTGGTGCTGCAGTGTAGTTGCTTCCCACCTGCCTCAACCACCCTCCCACCCAAAGGCAGCCGTTATTTTATTTGCTGTTCTAAAACGGTCTAAACCAATCAGTCTATTCTACACCCCTGCCTGCATCCTGAGTTGGACCATTCCTTCCTCCCCTTCTCTCACTTGGTTGATTCTGCTCTGCATTCCCTGGCTGGATTTACTTCCCACTGTTACCTCATCCTCGCTGATCTACTTGGTCTTTTAGGGAGGCAAGCTCTGGGACCTTCACTAACGTCCTTACTGTCAAATTCTACACAATCTAAACCAGGCTTCAACAACTTATATACAATTTCCTTACCGTCACTAATTCTCCCATTTGCCCCCTAGCCTTACCTCCTTTACCACAACATCATCTCCCCTTCCCTCCGTCATGGCCCTCCTCAACTATGTGATCACCTGGGGCTCTTATTTTTTCACTCTGCCTACCTCCTACTGTGTTTTATACCTGCCCCTGTTTTCAATCTGCTAAAAACTCACTGCCAGATCCAAATGATTTCACATTCTCCAATCTGCTTGCATCTCATAGTAACCGCTCCAACCCCACCCCATTTCTCTCCTCTAACCTCTTTCTTCACACTATGGCGTATGTAACTAAGAAATGCCTAAACCGTCCCCCATACTTGCTCCCCCATTCATCCATCGCAAACTTTGGTACCTATGCCTTTTTGCTCTTATCCTGGCTGGTGACATACAGCCCAACCCAGGACCCCTAAGCCCCCCCTTCCACTCTGACCCAGTCTGGAAGGGTGAAAAGGGCTTCGAATTGTACACCTAAAACACAGGAAGCCTTCTTATTTCTGAAACATGGCAGACGCCTTCCATTCCTGACTCTGTCCCTTCCTTACCCAACTACAACCTACTATGATGGGACCACCCCTCTCTCAAGCGAGGGGGTACCACCTTCTTCAAAACACATTTAAACCTCTCTACTCTCCCCGCGAAGCACTGCATTCTGTCCTCTGCCTAGGAGATACCAAGAAACTACACGTCGTCTGTGCATACAATCCTCCCATTGTAGGCATTGCTGGTCTCTTACTTCTTTCCCAGACCTTTGTGACTGCTAGTCACAGTGAAGTCATTATCCTTGGGGACATAAATATTGACTGGCTAGGCAGATCCAATAAAGCCTTTTGACACAATTATCAAATGATTCAGCCTTCATCAACTTATCATTGACTCCACTAGAGTGTTGACAAACTCTAAATCACATACCCTAATAGACTGGGTCCTGGCCAAAAGGATCAACAGAATGCCGGTGCGCTCTCCAACGCCATTTCAGACCACTCCCCCATTTACTGCATCTGGTAAGCAATCTCGCTCTCCCCTTCCCCTAAAATCATCTTCTTTTGCAACTTCACCAACCTAAACCAATCAACATTCCTATTAGATCTCACCAGTATTGACTGGACCTGTATATACTCCACAAATGACGTCCAAGTGACGCTTGACTACTTTTTATCGCAGTTCTGTGCTCTTCAGAACTTATGTGCCCCAATAGTCTCACACTGGATCTGTGGTACACCAACTAGGTGGCTTAAAAAAGACCTCCTTGCACAAAAAAAAACAAAAACCAGGCATTAAAGATGGGCTTGCTCCATGGCCTCAGGCCTCCTACCTGATTTATAAGGCTACAAAGCTAAGAGAAATGCATGTAAACAAATATACACCTAGCAAGAAGCTCCTTCTGTACAAATTTGCTACTTACTGCTGCTGACAATTCCAAAAAGGTTCTGGACCTATGTAAAGACCTTCCTGGGGACTAAATATACCCAGTCAATAAATGACATGGTTCTCAATGGTGTGCACTGTAACAACCCCACTACCATAGCACACTCTTAAACACTTCTCCGACCTATCCATATACACAGTTCCCTGCTCTACTTCTCAGCCCTCAATCCCAAACCCCAATGATGACCCAACTTACTCATTCCCTCCATTTCGCTTCCATCTTATAACTAGGCAGAAGATTCCCAAGCTGCATAAGACCATTTCAGACTGTACCAGTGTTGGAGCTGATGGACTCGAACCCAGACTCAAACTGGCCACTCCCCTTATTGCCTCTCTTCTTGCTAGAATCAACTTGTCTCTGTGTAATGGTACTGTCCCTAACATTTGTAATGTCGCTAGAATAAGAAAGGTGACCCCAAGTCCATCTCAAACTACTGGCCAGTTGCTATCCTCTCGGTGCTAATCAAGATCCTTGAGAAACTGGTATCCCTTCAAACTATTGCTTTTCTAAATTACCACAACCTTCCCATGGTTGCAGGAAAGACCAGCACCTAAACTTCACTGGACACAGACTCCATCCTAAAAAAGCTGTGCCCCAAATTAGGTGCCCTTTACAGGAACCAAAGCTGCCTACCTCTACAGGTCAGGCGGGAGATTGTCCAGAAAATGATACTACCCAACTTTGACTACTGCAACGTAGTCTACAGTGCCGCACCAAAGTCGTCCTTAACCAGATTGGACACGCTTTTCAATACTTTGTTGTTTCACTTTGGATGCCCCTTCCTTTACCCACCACTGCGATCTATATCACTGTCTAGCTTTTCCTTCCTTGGAAAAATTGCCATTTAGCCCACTGCATAAAATTTGTCTTGAAATTCTGGTTTGATACACTTACCCCTTACCCTGTCTCCTCACTGTCCTCCCACCCCATTGCCCCCCTCTCCCTCAGATCCACTGACTCCAGCACCCTAGCTATACCACGCGCACCACCGCTATAAGTCAATCATTGTTCTCCTATAGGTTCCCTAAGCTCTGGAACTCAATGCCTCATCAAATCAAGCACTTCTCCTCACCGTGGTCCATCTCTACCTCCCTCAACTTCCTTTTTCCATCCTGCAGCTGCTCTTAATTTCCCCTCTGGCTTCCACATCTCCTTTCCCAGCCTAGCACTTAACGCGAGGAGTAACCAATGTACTTTATTGCACTTCTTTGTCCACACTGTATGTATTCGTCTGCAGTGATATTAATTTGCTCCTCTCACATCAAATCCCAATGTTTGTCTAATGCTATTGATGTATTGTTTTGTCACTCTGTTGCTTCTCTGTTGTATATTACCTTTGGAAATGTGTTGAGTATTGTATATACACTTTTCTATAATACTGCATGGAAATGTGCTTTTGATTACTGCACTCCCATGGTCCCTTTCTCCCAGGATGCTCTGTGAGATGAGCAATTTTATATTGTTCAGTGTGCCTTTCCTGGTGAAACTTTTCAATCAATAAATAAATAAATAAATAAAGGTCATAGCACTGCCATTGCTCTCCTAAAGTTCACAAATGACACTAAAGTCACCATGAACAATGGCCTTCTAACAGGGGCAGTCTTTATAGAGCTGACAAAGGCATTTCATCTGGTCAATCACCCGCTCCTTTTAAAAAATGCAGTCTCTAGGCTTCTCTTCTGACGTCACTTGGTATAACAGGTACTTGTCGGATAGGAAATGAGGGGTTAAATTTAACTCCACTGTTGCCGATTCCCCCCATAAATATTGGGCCTCTACTCTTCTCTATCTTTATATTAATGATATCTCACAAAATGCCTCCACTTGCTTGTCACTGCTATATACAGATGATTTCATTCTTTATCACGGCTCCAAAACTATCTGACCTAAACACCTCGCTTTTGTCCGACTTTTTCTTTATTCAGTGCTTGCTCACTAACAGCCACCTAGTCCTCAACACTAGCAAAATGCAATCTATGCTCTTTGGCTCTGCCCCAGGTTAAGAAACTGTACAGGGCAGTTGTCAATTACCAGTGATAATGGTTCCTGCACTGAGAATGTTAGCACCATCAAATATCTTGAGTCACGCTTGACCTCTCTAGATTCTGACCATCACAATTCCATCACGTGCAAAGCTGTCAACTTTAAAATTGGTATTGCCTACAAAACTAGCTATGCCTTAACACCCTCCACCGGATTTGCCATTGCCCAGGGTGCTCTACTCCCTGCTCTTGCCTATGGCTCTGTAACTTATGCTGGAGGCGCTAAAACCAGCCTCCACAAATGGGATACCAGTTACAATAGCATTTGCCACTTTGCCTTAGCATCTCCTCGCCTCACCCATCACTGTCAACTTTACAGTGACCTAAACTGGTCTTCACCCACTACCCACTGACTTCCCTCCCTTGGCTCCCTTATAGAGGGCATCATTCGAAATGGTGTTCCCTCCTCACTTTCACTAATGCTGACACAGGTTAACCCTTGCTACAACCTCAGGTCTGGGGATCAAACCCTTTTACATGTCGCTAGATGCACAACAAACATGGGGTCCCAGGCCTTTTATCACACTGCACCTCAACTCTGGAACTCACTACCGTTAGCTCTCTGGCCCTCTCCAACCCATGCCTTCTTCAAAAGGATGCTACCACTCATATTCTAATGTCTGCCCCTTGTGACGGTTTCCATCCTCCTTGACCTCCCACTGCTCTGTCTCTCCTCCCCCACCACCTCGCCTACCTTCCCCAGCACTGTCCCTGCGCTCATCTCTAGCTCTTCCCACACCCTCCCTATGCAAAGCTGTCCCATTTCTCTCCTCTGCTCCTTCTGTACCCGCTTCTTTCTGCGTACTCTGCAAAATGCCCCATACAACTTCTGTTTTTCTTCTCACCCTCTTGTTGGGCACCAAGGAAGTTTACTCCTCTGCGTACTATTCCATTTGTACTTGAAATTTTGTTCTAACATACTCTTGTGCAAAATTTATTTTATTGATTTGCTTTTGGTAACTGGGGGAGTGCACTAGGCACAAGGATGCCCATTTTCAGGCATGACCTGGGAGGATACAAGTCAAATACAATGAGCAACAACAATGTGACGCAGCACATAACAGGTCATACAACATGAGGTGTCAATTACAATCAACTAAGAGAATCAGTGAAGTACATCTCTGTTCTGTTTTTGCAATGTATTCTACTCATTTCAGCTTGTATTATTTTCTGGGCTGTCTGACTAATGTAAGAGTTGTACTGCTTGTCCTGTATTATATTCACGGCCCCTGGAATTCTGCGATTGCAGAATTTTCTGCAGAATTTGCATCAGAATGTATACAGTGCCACAGATTCACTGTTTTTGGTACATTTTTATTAAAATATACTGTTTTTCCACAGTGTCTGGCTTTCTTTCCCCATCTTGTTTATCCTGAAGCCCCTCCTCTGTGCTCAGCATATGAGGTCATTGATGACACCACATCATATTTAACCAATGGCAGGACTGCATTCTGCTAGAGAAATGAATAAATCATGCCGAAGAAATCAGAAAATGCTACTGCAGAAACCAAGGAGCCCTGCCGCACAAATCAGAAAATTCTGCTGCAGAGCACTAGGGGCCCCGATTAGACTGTATTTTGACTGTCTCACTTGCATTCTCCCCGATCGTGCCTGAAAATAGGCATTTCTATGTCTAGTGCACCTACCTGGTTATCAAAAATGAAACAAACAAAGTTCCAGACCCCACCAGCACAGGTGATGAGTCAGGACCGAGAATAGATCCCACGTGGTCCAACCCCTTAGAAAACAATTCTGGAGGCTACTTTCTCAGACCTCCATAAAAACTGTCCCACATGGAGAAGGTGCAGTCTCACATGGATAAGTCTGATTCATATCTGTCCTCTGTCTCATATCAGGAAGGATGCCTCATTTACTTTACATAACCCCTGTCCCTCACAGATATGGTGCTGGCCCACATTGTATAAAAGGGTTCTTTCCTTTCAGCTGTCCCACATTAGGAGGGACAACTCTTATTTTACAACTCAGAAACTCCCAATCTCCATGGAATATTCTGTCCCCACATTGTACATTAGGATTTGTACCTCTCCACCGCCCCACACAAGGAGGGATGCCCCCCATTTGTCTCAAAACCCGTGTTCCATATGAAGGTATGGTCCCTCCCCCTTTTTTTGTCATCGTTTCTCCTCCTGCCTTGGCTCGCTTCTCCCGTCCCCGATGCTCCCCCAGCCCCATCACCTGGCAACCCCCCCGATCTTACCAACTTCCGATTTCCTTATAGCTTTATGCCCCCGAGCTCAACCTGCCAGACAGGATCTGGTTAGAGCTGTGCCAGGTCACTGGTGGGGGTCGTAGAATCATCCTGCCAGCCAGAGTGATTTTTCCATTCTCCTTCCTTCTCCCCAGTGCTGAGCAGCTGACATACAAGGATGTCAATGGCGGTGCTATGCACTCTTCCGTATGCAGCACACCAGACATCTGCCATACCTTCATCCCCTGCATTGTGGTCCCAGCTAGGGGCCATGCTAACACCAGGCATTGCTCCCACCCTGGACAGCAGTCCAGACATGTAATTCCCCCCCCACTGACCCATGATCAGGGCATGAACATGGGTCACTAGCAATGAGCGCAGTAGTTCTACCGCTGCACCAATGAGCCGGCTATGGTCCCCTATTTTATAGTGGGATTGGTACATCCCAATTGCCCCTCATTTTAAGACGTTCCCCCTTCTGTGCTGTTTTTGACACCAGACCAAACAGTAGGGGGGGTTCCATGATTTGGGGAGGCTGTCCCTGTTTTACCCCTGCTTTATTATCCTTACAATGTTTAAGGCCAGCTGTGTGACAACATTCAAATACCATTTTACCTGAATTACAGTGAAGAATGGTGGTGTCAACAGAAAGAAGTAACCTTGTAGGTAACACATCTCAAATTAAAAGTAGAGACCAACATCACATGGCATTTATCAGCAAAATAAGCTGCTTTATTAAAAGCAAAGGTTGATGGGTACCATAGCATTTCCATGGTAACAATCAGGTTTTATTCCCTGAGAAGCATTTTTTTTTTGGTTTTACACATATACATCTTTTTTAAGTTCCAGATACTGGAACATAAATTAAGTTAAAAAAGCAACTATTGGAAGCATTAAACACTTCCCGATTATCGGAAGCATTTCTGATCCACAGAAAATACACATTCAAGCAATCCTCACAGGTATGCAGCAACAATTGTTCTTACAAATCGTATAAAACCACGGACAGTCAACAAACACTGCCTCCGATACTTATTTACAGACTTAACCCAGTATGGGTCATTTTCATAGAACATGGAGTGGACAGTTTGTAACAAACATGGTCTCCCATAAGAAATTACAATTCTCAGTTGCATACAGCTGGCACCGTGACTCAAAGATGGCCCCCATAAATCTCTAAGGGCCATTGGCCTTTTTGAATTTTTAAGATTATAGCTGCACTTCACTGAGAAATTAACACCACACATGTACCTGTCTTAAAGTAAAATCATAAAAAAAGGGGGAGGGCAGGTGGCAGGGCATCCTTTGTGCTGTATGAGAAGGTGTGGGAAGCAGGGTATTATGTTTTAATAATGCCGTTGCCTACCTTGCCAAGTAATTGATGCAAGTCATTTTAAGGTGGGCATCAGTGTCCAGTGGTAGCCCAACATCTAGTATTGGCCAATCAGAGGAGGAGCAGCAAGCCGTCTAACACCTCAGACTCAGAGGGTGACCCAAGATAGATTTGCAGAGAGACTATATGCTCTCTCTCACCCTTTTGAAGCAGAGTAGTACCTAATTATCTACCTTTAAATATTTCCAGTTAATCACAGTTATCTTCTCAATGGGCCCTGTCCTCATGTAATGCTCTCCTCCAGATGACAGCCACAGAAGTTGCTGAATGACTGAGGCAGGCTTCATCTCACATGACAAAGCCAACCATAAAAGGTATTGCTTAATCAGTACCTAGCTAGGGACCTAATTTCCACTATCTTAGTCTGACTTCTATGACGGCATTATAGAACAGTAATGCCCACCTTACGGGACAACTGGCAGTTTTTTGTTGTGCAACACGCATTTGTTTTCCTTCCGCCACAGAGTGCTCAAAGTGCTGCATCACAACTTAAGTGCCTTGCCTGCCTTGTACTTGGTGGGGGAGGGGAGGGGAGGGAGTAAAAGGCATCTTATCCCCTTAATTTTCCGTTAGCTGACCTTCGAGGTAGGTAACTGGGAATTATAAAACGGACACAAGAAATGCTGAAAACTGATTGGTGGAGAGCGTTTTCATTCATATTATTCTAGTACAATCTCACAGGTGAAAGTACTGCCCACAAAACAGCCTACTTGCAACTGGTGATCCATTTTTATAATTGCAGTGAGACATGCCAGAGCCTTGTACAAGTGCTATTGGAAACAATGAGTTTAATAAAACTAAGGTGAGGTACGGAGGGGGACCTGGTAAATGTTCTAGTGAGGGTGACCGTAACAGGCTTCCATGCAACTGGGAGTCAAAATAATACAACAGGCTGTGAAAGTGAGCATTACTGTAAAGGCCCATCAAACCCTGCCCAAATATACAAATAGGGCACCTCTAGCCCAATACTGTGTTGCAGTATTTGACCATTTTGCACAGGACAAGAAAAGCCAACAGTTAATATTGACAGAATACCAGAGGCTGCTGGTGTTGCAGCACTACAACACGCTGTGGTACCCATTCTTTGTGGTCAGACATAGGCCGCCACCAATGAGTAAACAGACACTGCACATGAAAACAGTAGCAAGTGGCAGACTGAGAGAAGAAGTGGAAAGCATCATCAGAATGGGGACATTGTGTCCTAAACATCAATAAATACTTAGGAGGAGTCAGAGTACTTTATAAATGATGATGTAGCAGAAAAGAACATTCTCCTGCAGCATTTACAAGGAATACTATGACGTCTCACCAGAGACCGAGGAGGAAATTAGAATCCCAGACTGCAGAATAAAGGAAGACCATAGGAAGGTTGAAAATAAAGTGTCACGGTTTCAAAACACTTTGTGGTAACGAGTTACCGAATAATTTAAAACTAAAGCTTAAGTTTGACACTAATGTTTCCAAATCATTATTTTTCTTACCGAATATACACTTATTTTGATCATGTCTCAGGTTAAGCCTCAAGTTTTGGCACCCCCCCCCAACCAAAAAAAACCAAGATTAAATAAATTATTTAAGGAATTAGATTATCGCAGTCTTCCTTTATTTCTGCATAGAGTTTTTATATATAAATTAACTGCTACTTATAGAGTTTCTAATTATTCCGCTAGGAGTATAAAAAAAAAAAAGCTCTTAAAAATACAGCAGACAAAAAGTTTCCTATAATGCAAAGTGCTTCAGTTACATGGACGAGTCTCAACTACAGTTGAGGCCACGCCCACAGATGTGCCTAGGGGGCCAGCTCAGAATTAAAATTAAGAAAAACCAAAAAGTTAATTAAAAAAAAAAAAAAAAAGATGTAAAAAAAGTGGTATCGAAGGGACCTTCATCTCAAAACAACATTTCCGGAGTCTAGAATAGGATTACACCTTAATAAAAATGTTATCCTGGAGAACAAGAATGAAAAGTTCTCTCTAGGCAAGTGAGAGAAACTCCCAAAAAAGGAGCATGCTTCAGACATCAAGATTCTGAGAAGGATGTCTTCTATTCTGTGTTGGTGGGAAAATTATTATTTTATTTATTTATTTTTTTTTTTTAAAGCCCTGTGTGGACTTCAGTTCCCAGCTGAGCCTATGTTCAGATCGGCTGTTCTGTTAGTATTTTTTGTTCACTTAATTTTGTGGGTTTACTGGCAACACATGGTTTGGTACATGCCAATGTTACCAGATTTGCTTAAATTCTATTCAATACTAACTGCAAAAAAGAAAAATTTGCGGACCAAATTAAAAAATAAATAAATAAAATAAAGTCAGTCCACTAAGTTCCTTGTGATATGGGAATTTAGATTCCGAATGATGTTGGAAAGACCCACCTTGGGGCAGCAGTCGCATTTACGTTATTTTAAGGCGGGGTCGGGAAAGGGCTAGCACAGGGATATTTAAAACTGGGGTATACTGCTGACCAGTTTTAAAGACCAACCTTGTGCATCTGTATAAAGGCTAAAGAGCAAAATAACAACATCTGCTACTTTATTTCCCCAGACCTCTTCTACTGCTTGCACAGGCCTAGAGTAATGGAGTAGCAGATGGGTTCCTCACATCCAAAGGATCCAAAATGCAAAATGTGTAATTTGAGGTGATAAAAAAAAAAAAAAAAAATTTTAGCTGGTACCCCTTTTGGGTCTTCCAGATAATGAGGGTTGAACGACCCAAAAAATAAATTTCAAGTCGCTCAGAGCTGGCCACTGGCACAATATTATTACATTACATTCTATGAGAATCGCAGACACATTGCAAGCAACATTTACAATATATTTCAACGCAAGCAAGTCCAAATGTTCAACACACATTTGCAGTCACTCCGTCGATGTGATGGTCGAAGTCTTCGGCTTTGTCTCCACTTTTCCTTCGCACCCTGGCTCCTGGTCGAGTCCCAAAGTTTCACTGTGCTGGAGGAAGTCAGTACAGTAGGGTGCAACTGAAGAGGTGTGGGTGAGGTACCCAACGTCAAGTCAAGCCGCAATCCGTAACAGAATAACATGCCGCACAGCAGCTCAATTAACAAACGCCACAATTTACCGTGGCAACACCACTAGTAGCTTCACAGCAGGAAAGAAAATGTACGCTGGTCCCTTTCGGCCCTTTGGATACCAGGGCATCTTGGGACGGGGTTACAGAACATGGGTCATGCATTAGTTATGCACAGCAGGAGGACACCAAGGTGTATCTGGATACAACAAGCAATGAACAGATCGGAACCTGAGGAAGAGAGAAAATTCAGCTTAGTTACTGAAGCCACAACAAGTTTCTACAAAAATTTACATGGTTACCAGTACATACTTTTGTGCTGAATTTAGTGCTGGTAAAATGCTGAGGTATGGACAAGTAGTAAGACTATTTTTCTGTGTATCAGTAGGTTAACTACAGTGTAGGTGGGCAGGGCCTCCCCACCCAATATGTCAACACTATCAATAGTTTCAAACATGGCTGGGACAGAGTGAAGGGCTTAGTGGTTGCCCAGGGTGGTAGTGATAGGGCAGGGAGCATGGGGTGGGGGGTGGATAGTGTGGGTTAGATCCCTACATGGACACTAGGTCCTGGGTTTGCTAGGGTTTATGGACAGACAGGATGGACCAAGGGTCTTTTTCTGCCATCATTGTCTATGTTTCCATGTCACCCACTTTCGGGAGAAAACACAATTGTGGTGGTGGTGTGATTAACAGAGGACAGGAAGCTAAAAGACATATTGATATATGCATGGAAAAATATACAATAAACCACCTTCCTCTCAGATTCATTTTGTATTTATTGTAGAATAAACTTTCCCAGGGTAGCCCAGCTGAGATGCATCATCTCGTTGACAGTGGAGTTCTGCTTCAATCCAGTTTTAGAACCATGAGGGATTGAAGCTCAGGGAGGTGATGTGATTTGCTCAAGTTCACATCGAGTTAGTGGCAGAGCGGAGATTCTTACCTGGGTATCCTGGCTCCTAAGCCTGTGCTCTAACCACTACACTACACTACACTACACGGCACTGCCTTCCAACAGCACTCTTTCACATTGCGATCTTTACTTATTTACCAGCCATCAAAACCACTATTCTGAGTACAGAACCTGGTTCTAGTTCCGAAATGTCTCAGCAGACAAACCGTGAACTCACCTCCTCAGTGACTGGTTGCAGTAAGCTTTCCAGGTGACAAAAAAAAAAAAAAAAAAAAAAAAGGCCCTGCCCTGGCAGTCTCTGCACCTCACCTCACCTCATGGCACATCTCAGCAGCATAATACTGATGGCAGACAGCAAGCAGGCACACTGGATTTTACAATGTCCCAGTTGTCTACAAAATTACAGCTGTGCTTTCTTTTTTAAATCAACATCTAAAACATAAGCATGTTTCCCCTGGTTAGGTCAAATGGTTGCACCATGTGACATGGCACAATGACAGCAGTGGATTAAATTATTAAAGATTACACAATATCACAGCAGTAGACTAGACCACATGAAAGGGTGCAAAGTGATGTCCGTGGATTATACTGTGAGGTGGTAAAAACTGGACCAGAGACTTTATACCAAGTGAGATGGTGTGAAGTGACCCTATTCGCATGCAGCAGCAAATACCATGTGCAATGACAGTGGATTTTATATTATGCGAAATGGCAATGGACTGTACCATGAAGGATTTATTTTTGTTTAGTCTGTGGTAACTGGGTAAGGCCCACTAGGCATAAGTGCCTGTTTTCAGGGGCGACCTGGGAGCACTGGGCGGTTAAGTGACTTGCTCAGAGTCACACAGTATACAAGTGGAGGTTGTGAGAATCAAACCCAGGTCTGGTCTGCTGGATGTACCAAGCTCGTTCACAGCTCATTACTCTAACCTCTATTTTGGCAGAATAGGATAGCAGTATGTTTTCTGTCAGTACAGTGTCATTTGAATGCAGTACAAACAAGGGCAACACACGAGACTGCATTGCTTTAACAGTTTAATGTGTTTCCGACTCCCAAACACTGCTCCATTTGGTCAGCTGGCATTCAGCCCATTCTTCCATTAAGTTTGTCAGCATAAATTTAAATCAGAACCGAGAGGGGTTCAAGGAATGTGTCAAAGGCATATTTTTTTGTTGTTGATATATAGACACACTCAAGGAATTTCCCCACAAGCGTGTGTGTGTGTGTGTAGGTTTATTTTTGGATGAAAGTCAGGGCTGGGGGAAATGGAGCAGTTGAAAATTGCTGATAAACAGGAAACTATCTACAGCAAGCCTCATCTCAGGAGTGTTAAAAGTCTGCCAGTGAGCTGAAGTTGCAGCATTGCTCTCGGAAGTGTTAAACTTTGCCAACGAGCTGAGGTCACACCATTCCAAAAATAGTCATCAACACACCAAGGTGTGATGATAAAAAAAAAAGTACCAACTGGCAATGAGTCACAGAGACAGATGGAGAGACTGACACTGGAGAGGATTTTTTTTTTTTTTTTTTAGCCAGATGCAGGTCTGATACCACAGTAGAACTTCACAATGTGATGTCTAGACACACAATTCCAGCTTATCTTATCAACCTCTACTGGATAAGTGAGGGTGAAGCTATTTGACTAGCAGATGAGTCTCTAATACCTCTTCTTGCGAATCATGGATATTATTCTCACAAGTGACAACAAGTCATGTGAGGATGGTTAGCCCATTATGCATTGTTCCCCACCCCCGACAGTCAGTCTCTCTCTCCCCCTCCATATCTCCTCCCCTCCCCCCCATAATGGAGGGTAGGGGAAAGAAAGGCAGGTCCAATCTGGAGCCCCAAAATATAAGGGGATACATGAAGAGCTGCACACAGTTGCCTCTATGCTTACTAGGGTATCTGAAGTATCCGTGAACTATATGCCACTCACCTGGATGGATCCTCCTCAACGGAGAAAGCCCCCTTCATGGTTATGGAGTTCCTCTTATTTTCAAACATTCCGTAGCTCAACGTGACCTTGAAAATGAACACATGCAGAGAAGACATTTATTTCTGGGACACTTATTTAAACATTGCACACTGGCATAGTCTTAACTTCGGTGTAGTTAGGGACATGGTCTCAGACTTGGCATATTATAAAGTAATGTAGATCTAACCATACATAGAATAAATACTAGAAAAGTGTAGCACACAAGGAAATAATGCTATTTAGGGGTTCTAATATGTGCTCTTTAGACCCCTGAAATGGCATTATTCCATGAGACTACAGCATGTTGAATGTTTTATACATATAATACAATACATACAGATAATATATCAGATTGGTCAAAAATGGCTTTATTTAAACTTTAAGAAATGCTTTAAAAGTGTGCAGTAGTGCAGCAGTTCATTCCTTTAACAAGTGTGGGAGGATTAGAAGCATCCGTCCAATTGCTGTAACTAACTGCATTTCTTGGTGGAATAGATAGCATCAGTAAGATAATCATACGACTTTCAGATAATACGACTGAGGAAGTGGAAGATGGCAACCGTCTGCTTTGGTGCCAAGTTGTTTCATTTTGACTCAAAAATCTCAAGTTTTAGTTTGCAGCTGTAGAATGATAAGCACATTACTTTTGCTGGGCCCAAAATGTGTGCTGCCAGTTTGAAAAGTTTTTGAAAATGGCCAGTGTGGTAGACAACTTTCCTGTTTGAAGTTTGTTTGGTCAGCCAATGGAAGCAGAGAGACTTAAGCAGCCCCCTCCCATAGAAACAGAATATGATGCCAGATGAGAACTGCTTGGCCTACCTAGTCTGCCCATTTCCCTACCTAATGCATGGGCTGCAGATCCTAGTTAACCAACAGCCTACTTCCTCCTACCCCCCCCCCACTAGAATTGCCTTATGTCTATCCCATGCATTCTTGAATTCCCCCACTGTTTTTGAGTCCACTACCTCCTCAGAAAGGCTGTTCCATGTATCCACAAACCTCTTTGTGAAAAAAATACTTCCTCACGTTACCTTTGAGCCGCCCCCCATTTTCAAATTGTGCCCCCTTGTTCTTGCACATTTTTTTCTGAAAGATGCTACTATCTTGGACTCTGTTGAATCTCTTGATGTACTTGAAAGCTTCTATCATGTCCCCCGCCTCTCCTAGAGTGTACACATATTACGCTTTCTTTAATCTCTCTTCGTATGTCTTCTGGTGCAGACCCTGCACCATTTTAGTTGCCCTCCTCTGGACAGCCTCCATTCCTGTCCATGTCCGTGTGGAGATGGGGTCTCCAGAACTGGATACAGAACTCCAGATGGGGTCTCACTGTCTGTACCAGTAATTATAAAGATGTAATGCTATCAAAGGGTTCATGTATTTCAGACAGGAATTATAGTTCACCATATCTTTTAAAATTTAGATGACAGCAAGTCACAAAACAAAATTAAAAAAAAAAACACAAAAACTGTGTTGCAGGCATTGACGTAAAATAGTGGAAAGTACATATACAAGGTGAATGTGGAGGCCAGACCTCCACAATGGCACATGGCATCACCACTCGTGAGTGGAAACTTACCCCTCAGTTGTGGGGACAAATTTATGTTGTTCCACTGCAACCCATTATGTATTGTGTGTGTGTGTGTGTGTGTTTAAGGCTGAACACAGCTGCTTACCTGGTTGTGGAGCTCCGACTTTGGCACTTGTTGCAAGTTCTCCAGATGGGAATGGAAGAGGTTACTCCTGATCAGCCGAACGCCCAGCACAGACTCGATGATGTACCCAATCGTGCAATCATCTGGCAAGCGGATTTTCTCTGCAGTGTTCATAAAATGTCCACCACTGCGTAGAAAGAAACCAAATGCCATATTAAAGCTGTGTGGTAGTAGACTAGACTACTATTACCACTAATAAGTGCAGTTTCAGGGATCAAAATTAAGTTTTGCAGCCACTAGTCAACAGGGCTAGTGACTGGGAAAATCCATTAGCCCCACAAACTTTTCCACTGGCCCAGCTGGTGTACTTACTGAAATGTTACCTTCTTCAGTACAAGCCCACAGGGCTGGTTAAAAAGATCTTATTAGCCAGATACAAAATCTGCCAGCATTTGGCTAGCGGGCCAGTGCTAATTTCGACCCCTGCCATTTTGCACCCCTCCTTTTTTCGTCCTGTTTCTCTGTCCCCCACTCTGACATTAATCGCATAATAATTTAAGGTCAGAAGGGACACTAGGACCATCATACCTGCACCACTGCTTCACAAAGGGTATGGAAAAGTATTCAGTGCCAACATGCACACATTCACTAGGGTTACCTACCCACTCTACTACCCAGGGTACCTGTCGATTCCCACTGGTAAGCCTGCTGGTACAGGCTTACCTGAAATGCCTGTAATGTCTTTATGTCTATTGTCTCTGCTGGCAGACAGTTCCGTAGGCTTGCAGCTCTCTGGGATAAAGGGTGCCTCCTAACTTTACCCCTGAATTTACCACCTCTGAGGTTCAGGATGTGTCCCAGCAGCCTGCCAGATATTAGGCCACATTCTTTCTCTGTCTGGGTGGGCAGGTGAATGGCTGCCACCACAGCTGACAGAAATGCTGCTCCACGGTTGGCCAGCAGGGGCAGCTGCAATGCTGTGTGTCCCTTGTCCTCTCTCCCAGGGAGCACAGTGCTTCACCTCCACAAAGGATGCCATCTCCAGTCAGTCGTGGTGTGAGATTCCAGGAATCATGCCTAAAGCAGTTTTCCAGTTGACAATGCAACTGGGTGCTAGTACTTGGGTGTGTTAATAAATTCCACATGAAACTGCAACAGTACAACTGTTTGATAGAATACTTTCATAACCTATGTAATAATCTCAGCAGTGCAGTGAAAGGAAACTCAGTTTTACAGCAGGCTGTACTAAAATTGCAGCAAGTTAACCTGAACAGCCAGAGTACACATCTATTCAGAAGCATATTCTGGGAAAGAAAACGGAACTCCTTGCTCCTTACCTAGCCCATGGACTCATCTTCAGTGCCAGCCCCCGGCTGATGCAGAATCCAGCGCCTCCAGTTGCAAACCAGAAATTGACAGGACGCTAAAAGAGAGAACAAACACAATAATTACTCCCTGTCAGCCACAGATCTTCACTGCCCCCCGGTTTGTCTACTGATGCCAACTGAAACTTCAAAGGGATCAGCAGTTTTCCATATTCTCAGTTGAAGACTTAATAAGTTCATATGATAAGGTTCGCCCGACAGCCCAGTGGGAGTACTCTGCGTTACTGCACCACGCTGGCGATCCAATCTCAGAAGGCAGTCCAGGATGCTGGTGAGCAGGTGACCATGGTGGAGGAGTGCTACGGGCAGCAGTGCAACCTCGACTAGGGAGGGAGTCACCTCACTACTGCAGCAGCAGTCACCCCTCTGGTTGCACCCTGGAGGGTTCCATTATACAGCCATAGGGGAAGCCGAGGTTGCTGAGGCCCCCAGCAGTTGTAACAAGATGCTACACCGGGAAGGCGGTAGAAAGAAAGAAGAAAAAAAAATAAATAAAAAACACTCATCTTGGTAGTTGTTTGACCCTCTGGTACTGCACTGTGTGGACTCCAATAAGGCAATGGTTGTTGGAGCTGCGAGGTTACCAGTCTTGGACAAAAGGACTAAGGAATGGCAGTGAAGGAGACTTTTTTTTTTTTTTTTTTTTAAAGAAAAGGTCCAGCCCAGCCGGGTAGCATAGCAGTAAGCTCGTTACTGCTCATTACTCCAGCAACCTGGGTTTGCAAATCAACTGTCTGTAGGGGGCCAGCTGAGGAAGGAGCAAAGAGCATCCCACTGGACAGCTGTCCTCCTTTGGGGAGAGGGATTCTGTCCTCTGCTGTTTGACTGACAGCCAGCAAAGCCTGGGTGGCAGCACAAGCAGAGGCTACCAGAGGGTCACTGGGCTGCTGACAGATGCAGATATGTACTCACGCACCACGGCATGTACACGCTGCTTCACTACACACTGGCTAGCAGGATAGTGACCAGTGGTGGAGCTAGAGGGGCTGGGTGGGCGGTCCCCTCCTGGCTGCCTTAGTGTGAGTAGTGGTGCCCCACCACCATCTTTATTCACTGTTTAGTGCCCATTGTGGAGCCCATGACTGACTGAATGGCCCCCCCCGGCTCCCAAATGCTCCCAAACCTGGCTCCAGCACTGATAGTGACCCGACCCTTTGCAGGCCCCACACCGTCAACCAGGCATCCATCTCATGGGCCAGATCCTTGAGCCAGCTGGGGAGGTTGCGCTCCTTGTGGGCCCCACCATGGGGGCCAAGCCATGAAAGAACCAAGGAGGCCAGAGTAAGTACCTGAAAATGGTGGGTGACAGGGCTGGGGTCAGTCAGATGGGTGCCACCTTCTAGTAGGAGGAAAAACAAAGAATTGAAAGAAAAGGAAAAAATAAGAAGGCCACAGAATAATCCAACCAGGCTGGTTTGGCAGCAGTGCAGGAGATCTGGTTTCAGGTGGCCTCAGCTCTGTCTAGTCACAGGCAAGTGGAGAACAGCCACTTTGTGGTGCAGACACCTTCCCTCTGTGTGGAAGGGGGAAGTTAGTATTCACAAATAAATGGTACTCCCTAGCAACTGATTTGAAACAGGGCATGGCAACAGTACTGGGACACAGTGCTACACTCCATGTATGTACAGAAAAATTATTGCATTAATTTTTATTATATTATATATATATTTTTTTTTTTTTTTTTTTTTTTTTTTTTTTTTTTAAATGCAAGCACCAGTGGTGTGCATTCTACAACTGAACATGAAAGGGGAAATTGTTTAACCAGGCAAGGCGCACTAAGCCAGAGCTTGTTTCCAGGTGCAACCTGGAAGCACAAGGACGTTAAGTGACTTGCTCAGGGTCACACAGTATGCAAGTGGGGGCTGATGGGATTCAAACCCAGGTCTCCAGGTTTGTAGCTCAGTGCCCTTAACCACTACATTATACTGCCTCCTAAAATTAAGTGATTTGCTTGTAGTCACACAGTATGCAAGTGGCGGCTGTGCGATTCAAACTCAGTTCTCCAGGTTTGCAGCTCACAGCTCTTTTAACCACTGCACTATACTGGCTCCCAACATGAAGTGAGCTGCAGCAATAAAGAGATGCTTTAGCTCTGGAATCAGATGATTCTTGTCCAATAAGTGGAGCTTCCCCCCCATGAAAAATTTGGCCCTCAACAGTACCATCATTTAATTGGCAGTCAGGGAACAGATAGAGGACTGGCACAATTTGAAATAAAAAAAGCTCAAAGGGTGTTCCAAATTTAAGTAATGACATGCCGTTTCAGCACATTTTGCTTCAGCACTGAAGAGGAACAGCATTTAGATTTGACCTCAAATTGTTCTTAACACAGTATGGAAATTGTTCATTTGCTCCCCAGCCAATTACCATTTTGTTGTCGCCAAGCCTTTCAGTGGCTTGGATGGGTCGGTCCAAACTGGGTTTCCCGAGGTAGATATCTTGAGTGTGAGGGAACTGGGACAGCAGTTTCACCAAAGTTCGGACATTTACATAATTGTCATCATCCACGTGGCAGAACCACTTTTTGCTGGACTCTATGAACTTGTCATACTCTACTGCCATCTTGCAAGAGAGTGCCTGGCGACTGTGAGCTGCGGAGCAGTTGGTGTTGATGGCGTGGTCTCCTGTTTTAGTGAAAGAAAAGAAGAAAGGGTTGAATGAGTGGCTAAGAATGGGTTAAGCTAGTCTGATTGGCAGCTGACAGGGTCTAGGGGGCGGAATGCCACACCCCCTCCCATTCACTCTGGATTTTCCCAGCATCAGCCACCTGTTACTTAGGGGACCTCCCCGAACAGAATTGATTTGCAGTCTGAATAGGAATCATTTCCATGAGGACAATAGAGGACTTGACTCTGAGCTCTCCATGGCGAGAGGGAATGTAGTAGAACAAAAGGCAGGGTGACACCCATTGACAACAAGGCATACACACACACACTAACCCCCCCCAGCAGAGATTACAGCCATGTGGTTTAACACACCACAAACTGATAAAGATGAAGGGGTGTGTAAATTACAGCATTTCAGTTTAAATATGGGGTGGATTATGAGAGTGCTACTCTAGGGCTGGGGGGGGGGCTCCTGTGCTCAATTCTGCACACCAAATTAGAGTGGCAGGAAGGTGACCTTGTCCCAAAGGCTGATAAGTGAGTGACTTGCCTTAGCAGCCAGTGCCACTCCTTGAGTGCTGATTGTAAAGGGGTTTGAGATACCTGCATGAAAGATGCTACATAAATGCAAATGGTGCGGTATGATCGCTTGTTGAAGGCATAGGTGTCGGAACCACAGTGCAGTGGGGGGAAAGAGGCCAACCCCCACCATTATTTTACATGTGTGCCCTTTAAGCCTTTCATGCATTACCTGCCCTTACAAAATTCAGTCTGCCATTATAGGCTCTAGGTGGCCATTCAAACTTCAGCCCCACCTCACCCCTTTTTTCAATGTTCAGACGCCTTTGGGCAGGGGGTACAAATACTGAGTACCCCCGGCCTCCTTCCCTGGAAGCAGAGAGCCTCACTCCCATGATGCATTCAGTCTCCAGTCAGCCTCAGTGTGGGATTCTGGGGCTCACAAAGGACCTCCCCATGCTGCAATCCCTTCCCAGTTATTTTATTTATTTATTTATTCATTCAATTTTGGTAACTGGGTAGGCCCGCTGAGCCCCGAATGTCCCTTTTTCAGGGGCAACCCAGATTTAGTTACAGAGGTATACAGGTTCAGCATTAGTTACAGAGGTATACAGGTACAACACAGGAGCAAGTGCAGAGCAGTTCAAGGAGAGCAATGGGTCCGTGGTAAAAAAAAATATATATATAATTGTTTTATTGGCAGCAGTGGAGGAGTGAGCGTTGGTGGGGTTTTATATATATATTTTTTTTTTTAGTGCCAAGGTGTATCTGCTGGTAGAGATGGTTGAGAAAAAGAAAAAAAAAAGGAGATATTTGTGTTTCTGTAAGGTCTGCTCAATTCTTTGACAGGACTGCTTAAGAAGAGCACAGTGGCTGAGATTGGGCATGCAGTAACAGTACAGCCTCTAGTGGCGGTTTCTGATAAGCTGTTGGTGGAGAAGTAGGGTGACTGGCTCACAGCGCCTATAAAAGGCAGAGCCCGCCAAGGGTGGTGGTGGGGCAGCTGAAGCAAAGTGTCAGCAGGGTTCCTCCGGTGCAATTCGCAGCTCAGGCGCAGGGAAGCACCTGCGGAGCATCCGTTTTCCGTACCTGGTTTCTTTGGCTGTGGTGGCTCTTCTAATGTGCCCCAGAGTGACCTCCCGCGTCGGGGGGGGGTGTGTGCGCGCAAGCTGAAGCCGTGGGAGCCGAGGAGAGAGAAAGACAGGCAGCGATTAAATAGGGTAACAGAGGGGGAAGGGGTGATGAGGACAGGAGGTAGCGGGGTAGGTAGAATAAATTAATGCAAAGCTAAAGCTCTATATTATTTAAATCTCAAGGCAGAAGGCAAATTGGATTGTGATATTCATATAGCAGACTTGTCTGTCTGCACAGCCGACTAAGTAGGTTTAGGATTTAAATTTAAATGTTCCACTTCTATGCTCCAAATTATCTAAATCTCAAGGCAGACTGTCAAACAGCCTATACTTGGCAAGGTTGGAGGAATGGTCAAATGTACGGCAGCTTAGATTCAATGCAAAAAACTGCAAAGTAATGCACCTGGAAAACAAAAACCCAGAGGAAGAGTACACAATGGGGGTGAGATACGGACAACAACAAAAATGGAAAGGGACCTGGGGGTAGTCATATCAGATGACCTAAAGGTGGGCTAGCAATGTGAGAAGGCAGTAAGGAGGGCTGGTGGGATACTGGGATGCATAGGGAGAGGCATCACCAATAGAAAAACAGGAAATTGCTGGCCCTCTATACAGACAGTTGGTAAGACCACATCTGGAGTACTGTGCACAGTTCTGGAGACCCCATCTCCGCAAATACATAGACAGGGTGGAGGCTGTCCAGAGGACAGCAACCAAAATGATGCAGGGTCTGCATCAGAAGACATATGAAGAAAGACTAAAGGAACTAAAGATGTATAGCCTCGAGGAAAGGAGGGAGAGGGGGACATGATAGAAACTTTCAAATACCTCAAGGGAATCAACAAAGTCCAAGAGGATAGCATCTTTCAGAAAAAGATGTGCAAAAACAAGGGGGCACAATTTGAAGATAGAGGGGGGACGGCTCAGAGGTGATGTGAGGAAGTATTTCTTCACAGAGAGGGTTGTGGATACATGGAACAGCCTTCCTGAGGAGGTCGCAGAGTCAAAAACAGTGGGGGAAATTCAAGAATGCATGGGACAGACGTAAGGCAATTCCAGTGGGGGATAGGAGGAAGTAGGCTGTTGGTTAACTAGGATCTGCAGCTTATCCGTTAGGTAGGGAAATGGGCAGACTAGGTGGGCCAAGCGGTCCTTAGCTGTCATCAAATTCTATGTTTCTAAAGGGAGACTGTCCAATGAAAATGGAATGGTGCCTTTCTGTTGAGCTATGCAAATGTAAATACAAATGGGCTGCGATTCTAATAAGCAAGTTGCTTAATGACTAAAACAGCCTGCGCCCCCCGTACAAACCCTACTCACAACATGCTAGAGTGCTGGTGTATGTAGCACCTCCAGCTATTAACCTTTAAAATCTGAAAACCAGTGTCCTGTAATCCCAGGATTCAAACCTACTGGTCTTGTGTGCACGGGAGAGCTTTGCCAGCACCTTGGAACACTGCACTTGCCTTGCTGTACATGTGTACTCAGTGCACTGCAGAATTCACACCCCAATATGAGTAACCAAAATGGCAGAGATTTCGTTTCAGACCAAGGTTCAACAATCTCAAAAGTATTCTTAGCCTGCCTGTCTCCAGTCTCCTTTTCTCAGTGAGCAAAAGCGGATTTTATCAGTACTGACTAGTCTTATTACTAACACCCCGCCCTCCACCACTACCACTACTACTACCACCACCACCTCATAAATGGAGTAGCCCAGTACGCAAGTTCCTGCCCACTGGTCACCTGCCATGCCACTTTGTGTAGTTCCGTAACTGTGCGTTCACAAGAAACGCATTTCATGCCCTTAGTGGGGGCCCACAAACCCAATTCTTTAGTAGTTTTCTCTTTTCTTTTTGTAATACGATACTGTGACTCATCCAGTAAAGGTGAACAGTGCAGTCTTCTACAGCCACTGCAATGCAGGATCAACACCCAGCTGCCTAGTGTGAAAATGAGGTTATGCCTGACCCCTAGACAATCTTACACTGTAAGGCACAGGGTTTTCCTTTTTTGAAGTAAAAAATCAGATTTGTGATGATCTGTAGTCTGCAGAATGAAGAAGACCTAACTAGATACGGGCACTGCTTTGCCAGGAATTGCAGAACCCTATAAGGTGGTGAAGTGACACACAGGCCTTCCATGGTGTCACAGCTTGCATTATTTTTATTGCAAAGAAAAAAAAAAAATAACAGGTGACATTTTAAGAAGCACAAAATGATGGCTTTTTTTTTTTTTTAGCACTTCATGTTTCTGTGAATTCTCATGCACTGGTGGGGGAGGGGCAACTCACCCATCTTTGCCTTCAGTTCCTCATCTTCTCCATCAGTGAACACATAAGTCTAAAAAACAAAAAAAAGATACAGAATAAAGGACAAGTCACTCAATGGTGGAAGGCACAACAGATGAATTGTAAAACCATATTCCTTCCCATCTGTTAAATGTTCTCCAAGGACTTTACCCCTGTAATAAGAAATGAGAAAAGATTCTTTTTTTTTTTTGGGGGGGGGGGGCAGCTATTTGATAAGTCTAACAGTCATCCATGCCCAGAAGGGATCGACAGATAAAAGCATGACACTGGTGCAGTTGTCACATGTTAAATATACAAACAAGTCAGTCAAAAGTAAATCCCCTATTGAGATGATTTTTTTCCCCTTTGGCAAACTCCAGTCCATCTTGAGAAACTGGGTGAGGCACTACTGTTGTATTAGCAAAGAAATTCAGCACACCATAGACAATGAAGTAGCAAGCACAAAAACAAAACAAAACTAAACAAAAAATATATATATATATATATATATATATATATATACACACACACACACACACACACACACACACACACACACACCTCATCTGTATTTTTGCCAACATTCAACATTTTGACAAACATCAGGAGGCTAGACAGTGCCCTGTGTTCCTCTGGGTATCAGCCCATACCTCTTAATCATCCCATATCAACAGGGGCATCCCACATACCCCCAACTTGGCAGACCTTCACCCCATATGTTGGAACTGTAGCACATACGTGCAGCATTTTATTCTCTGTACAACCACTGGTATATTTACATTTTTTAGAGGGAGACAGCAATGTTAGTCCTTGGGACTGTTCTTCCCATCTCACCCATTACTGCCCATCTGCCTTTACTGATTTGGTCATAGCTTAGTAAGACATTTCATGACACCATGATGCCACATCAGAAGTGCTGCACAGCCAGCCCTTTGTTGCTGTTTTAAGAAGATACGATTAAAAAAAAAAAAAAAGCATTTAAAAATTAAGGTAAATTACTCTGGTTGGGACCCCACATAAGCAGGGGCCTCCAGCGACCGCAGGATTTACAGAGTCCTAAAACCGGCTATGCATTTTACCTCTCTAAAATCTTCTCTGTCCCACATTGTTATGGTGCTGTCCGACACTGTACAGAGGGATTCATGCCTCAACTTTGCCCCACATCAGGAGGGACATCCCTCATTTTACCTCTTAGAAACCCTCTGTCCCACATTGAGAAGGTGCTGAATTGTACGCTGAGATTTTAAAGTGGAAATTCATAGAAATTCTTGTTGCTCAATTAGCGGCAAGTGTTATGAACCAGTAAAAAAAAAAAAAACTTTCTTCCATAATGTTATGAGCTTCTGTCTCTAATGTGACAACTGATCCCACGTTCTGTCTTTTCCCCACTGTTCATTTGAAATGCACGCCTTTCCTCTGACGTTTTGGGTCTGTCTTTTGTTACTACCATTCATCTTTAACAAACTGGCTGTAGACCGAGCATAAATGATTGAATTGGACACTGACCGACCTCTGTTGAAAAAAAATCTTTGGTTTTGTTGTTAGAAAAAGACAAGTTAAACAAGTGAAAAGCACGCACGATTTCCCAGAAACAATCTGCTGGGACAAAACAAGCATCTTGCTTTGCTTTCTCCAAGGAGATGGCCCCAAAGCTCGGACAGCATCATGACCCCTGTGGTAACATGACACAAAGAGAAGGGCAACGAGACCTCCATTCCGCATGCCCTGCACTTTACAAAGATCAAGACTTGGAAAAAGGGGGGAGGTGACTCTCTGGATGAATACCAGCTGAGTTGCTGCTTCCTTTACCTGTGTTCTGTTGAAGCTGCATTTCAAATACCGGTTAGCAAACTTTGCATCCATACTGCATTAGTAAATTCACTGCATGTTTCTGCTTTACATACTACTGGCGAGGACCACTACAGAACTGTAGGAAATCAGTCATGTCCATATTGGTACGTACCTCTAGTCTGTAACTCAGAACCATCCAGTTTACTAAAAGGCCAGTAAAGATGGATCAGTACTGAATGTGAACCAGAATCTAAGGAGGAGATTCTGCAAGAACATGATCTGGCAGAGGTTCTATGCAGTTGTCCTTTAAGGCGCACACTGCCCAAGTGGTAAAATGGGGAGGGGGCGAGCTGCAGTTAAAAAACAAAAAAAAAAAAAGGGACATCCCAGACAAGGACAATGTAGGGAGGTGTGTGTAACCTTCACTGTTTAATGAAAGTGGGTGGAAAATTCCTTTATGTAATTTTTTGGGTTGAAATCCTATAGCCCACCTCTAGGCTGGCTGTATGTTGCAAAGTAATCTGGGTAAGAAGCAGCCACAAGGGGGATAAGTGGAGGAGAAATCTGCACATGAGAAAAGTGGAAATGTGCATGCATGGGCTCCAAGTGGCTCATTCTTTTATATGAGCCCAAATCGGGCCGAATTGATTTTGGCCTGGCTAACCTGAAATTGGCCCATCTTCCCACATTTCTCAGCTCACATGGCCCTAGTCATTTAAGCTGGAAGTATAAACTCACATAGCATGTTGACTAATTGCCCACCAGACTCTTGTCTCAGATGTGGAGTCTTTGTAAAAGAGCTCTGTGCTCAAAGGTACTTTCCAAATGAATTAACATTTTAGTCAAATGACAAAAATCTTAGCCAAAACTTACAAAAATCAAATCCAGATCTGCCTTATGTGAATTTGTTGTAGCAATTTGGGTACTAAAACAATGCTATTCATCACTAAATGCAAAATTGGTTAGTGGCAGCTTAAACACGGCTAGTAAGGAGAGAGAGAGCATCAGCTCCACATGAAACAAAGAGGACTCTGGCTGGTCCCACCCAATGAAGAATATTTATGAGCCAAAATGGGGGCTGAATATTTGGGGGGGGGGGGTCTCTGGTGGTTGGAGTTTGAGGGGGATATGCAGAGAAGGAAACGATCTTAGAAAAGCACAAAAAAAGTGCGATTCTCTTATTGCTGCATGATCCATCTGTTCCAACAGCAATGTAAACTGCCAGAGAGGAATGAATGGCTTTTCAAAGCAGAACAAACACTGCCGTTAGTTAAAGGCAAGGAAAATAAATGGCACGGGTTCCTTGACCTCCCTGGTTCTCCCAGCCGTTGTTCATTTATTTTTTCTTCAGGTGAGAGGCAGCACCTGCCCCGAGCTGCCTCACGCTGCCTTATCAATGGCACGCGTCTGCACCTTGCCTAACCTGCCCAGACAAGGTAGGAGTGCGGGGGGAGGGGGGGATGTTTGCACAATTAACAAATCTTGCTGCACCTGCCGGTGTAGAACAAGCTCTGCTCGAGACTCATCCCCCTCCAACCAAATTCATTTTTTTTTTAAATATGAACCATAGCCAGGAGTAATAGACCCCCCTCCCATACACATTACCTGATCCACCTGCTCCTTATTTGAACAGCTAATTCTGAGCAGACGCAGATCGTCACACCCAACCCCCATCCCCTCCCTTTCTCTGTTTGCTCTCTGTGGGTGGAGAAACAGTGTAAAGAATCAGACTGATGCTGCTTCTATAGAAAAAAAGCCACAGAGCCAGCTGCCAGTCTGGGGAACCAAGGCCACCCCCCCCCCAAAAAAAGTATTTCTAAGGAGTGAATTGCAGTCAAGCTGGAGATGGGGCTGTAACTCATTCTGACATCACTGGGACTCGTTGCGCTTCTTCTCCTTTTTAACTGGAACAAAAGACCAGGGTTTTACTGCCTGGGATTTAACTCCCAAGCAAGTAAACTGCACTGTGTTTGCTCACATTAGCATACAGCTGGCCTGGTTAACTGCACCATGGGGGGTGGAAAGAGGCAAATTATAAAAAAGAACAGAGACCTTTGGCGCACACACTGCGTATTCCAATTTGGCAAGGCTGATCCATCAAAAAATGCCATCTTCCTCAACCAGAACTCAAACTTAACTGGGCACAGAGAGTGGGCTGCCAAACTCTGCAAATAATAAAATAAACAAACAAAAAAAAGCCAGGCTTACACATTCGTAAAGGATGTGCACAAGTGTGTGTTAGGGAGTTGTGGGAGTCCTTACGGCACTATTCCTTTAACATGAGCCCAAGCTGTTACACTGCAAGTTTTCAAACAATTTTTTCCTCAGAAAGCTGTCACTCCTTCCACTAACTGCATGTATACAAACCACTGGTGATCAATTTGCTCATATAAATTTGTCACTTCTGTCTAACCTCCAGCTATCCTCTGCCAGAGAACTAATCATACAGCAGCTTTACAATGCATATGACATCACTGTAGCTCTGTGCTGGAATAAAAGGAGCTGTTAAAGCTTCACACAAACAACAGATTTAAAAGTTATTAAACAGAGATTGTATACATTGAGCACACAGTAGCTAGACTCAAAATAACCTAAGTTATCTCCCCTTGTGAGGGGGCAGAACTTTCATAACTGCTATGGTCTTGCCCCTCAGACTTGTCCTATGTGTGTCTATAAAATACTCTGTTTTGCTACAAGAGTCCATCTCGTCCTACACACTGCAGCTCAAAGTACTGTATATACACCTACAATGACAAAATCAAACTGAGCACTATTAGTCACAGCACAAATGCTGCAGTTGCAGTGTCTCGTATAGATCGGCCTAAAGATCCTATCTTCCGATTGGCTCTTAACACATAACATGGTGTGTAAATTTATTTTTTTATAACACATTTTAAAACGTGTTATCTTTGCTTTACTGATCTTTTATTGCTAAAAGTTGTTGGCACTCAGCTCCAGGGTGCATAGTTATAAAGAAATGTACATACTTCTCAGGGTTTGCAGGCATTCAGCTGTGCCTTGCACTCAGACCCTGAAGCTTTCACATTTGTTTACAACCGCACGCCCCAAAAAAGCGCCATCTTT
Organism: Neoceratodus forsteri; assembly: GCA_016271365.2. Classification (NCBI taxonomy): domain Eukaryota; kingdom Metazoa; phylum Chordata; order Ceratodontiformes; family Ceratodontidae; genus Neoceratodus; species Neoceratodus forsteri. The sequence goes on along the minus strand of JADMNL010000025.1, from coordinate 8,168,372 downwards.
TCTTGAGCCACTACGTTTCCTCCCAAAAATGCTTTTCTGCCCCAAATTGTATCGAAAAGCATTATAGACACTGTAGCACTACAGACAGAATTACAACAGGGGTCGAAAATTAAGTTTTGCAGCCACTTGTCAGCAGGGCTAGTGACTGAGAAAATTCATTAGTCTCCACAGACTTTTCCACTGGCCCAGCTGGTGTACTTACTGAACTATTACCTTCTTTAGTACAAGCCCACAGGGCTAAAAAAGAAAATCTTACTAGTCAGATGCAAAATCTAACCAGCATTTGGCAAGAGGGCGGTGCTAATTTCGACCCTGTTACAATTCAACTCTAAAAGGGACAGCATTTTTCTCAACAAACTACAAAATGTTTTAAAATGCCAAACCGAGGGGTGTTTGGGGGTCTCTTTAGGCACTACTGGGGACTGCCAGCAGGAGCCTTACAGCATAACTGTAAATAGGGCCCCCACGGCTCTTGAAGCACCTAAATGTCACTACAACACTACCTCTTTAGCCCCCTCCCACCTCTCTGACCTACCCTGTCGCTACCTGCACTCTGTCAGCACTAGCCTCTTTTCTAGTCTGTTAATCAGTTTCTCATCTTCTTGAGCAGCCAAATGTCTTCGGACTGTTCCCCACATCCATCACCTACACCCCTCACAGCTTTGCACATCGACTTCCTGCTCATTTTTCAACTCTATAAACCATTTTCGAGATGCACCATTTAAGAAGCCACCGTATCAATTAACAATGTTCTGCCTTGCAGAAGATGGGGTTAACACACCATACAGCAGATGCACAGGTGCAAGTTTAGGCTTCCATGGTTGACTCCCCCTCAATCACCCACATACCCCATAAAACTCAATCTATACACCAAAGTGTTAACCATCTTGTGTCTGCCTTTTCATCTCAGAAATAAGGATAGCAGAAAGAGAGGCCAGTTTCTATAAATAAACCAAAACACAGTTCAGAACTGCGGTTTCTTATTTCAATCAGAAAATGACCCCCCCACCACCACCTTGGAGACAATAAAAGTATCTTGCCAGCAATTCAGCACTGTGCAACCATGGGGAAGCGCCCTTCGACTCATGTAACGAAACTCCGGAAAGCCGCAGCCTGCCTGCCTGTCTCTTGCTGCCCAGACAGGAAGGGCACAGCCTGCACGAGGCCTCAGTGTCACCCTCAGAGTGATTATCTCAGCACTGCAGGCCCATGGCCCTGCTCCCTCCTCCCCCTCTTTCCTGCCTTGGTACTCTGCGGCAGGCAGCCAGCCAGCCAGGAAATTCAATTAATCCAAACTGTGATTATTATTGCTGCATTCTGCTTTAAATAGTTTTCGGCTTTGCTTACAAATGGGAGCTCTCTCTGCTAGCCCTTGCATCAAAGACACTAATGGATCCATGGTCTTAAGAAATGAGTGTGGGTTGAATGGGAAATGACCTGGAGGTGGTATGGAACACATGTTGTGCAGCTGAGAAAGGATAACAGGAATCTGACCCCCAACTCCCAGTGAAGAAATTTGGGCTTGGGCTTTGCGGACAGTTGGGGAGTTCAGCTACTCCAGTCCTAGCCTTTCTAAGGAAGGGGGCACCATAGGTAATAGTGTAGGGGTAATGTGTGTGTGCGTGTGTGTATTTGCAGCCTCTCCCAGCAGAAGTCACTGTAGACTATTGTTTAAGAGCACTGGCTAGGGGGCAACAGGTTGTTCTACTTGTAGCCTTTCCTAGCAGGAGTCACTATAACAGCGCTGTAACATAAATGGCCGTGTGTGTGTGTGTGTGTGTATATATACACACACATGTATAAGTGAAGGAAAACTTCCCTAGAGTGCTAAGCACCCTCTCCCTCTCTTTGCTGCAACATCCACAGGACAGCGACAGCAAGAGAGTGTGCTGCCCAGCTGCACCCTCCCTTACTGTCAATTTAACACAGGACTTTTCAGATGGCGATCCAGACTGCCTGCCCTTCCATTCTCTGTGCCTCTAGGCAGATAACACAAAAGGGTCCATTTTGCAATGGCAGCATCCCGTCCTAACCCCCACCCTGGTGTTTCCATCTGCCATGTGCCGTCTTGCCCTTGGTGACTTTTCCAGCTTCCCCTCGCCTACTGAGAACTCTATTCATTCTGCCATTTCCACAAATTAATTAAAGGAACTCAAGACCTTCAGAGAACCTTGAAGCTTGTGAAGGCACTCTTTGTACAGCCCTACCCCCTCAACGGTACAGGGCTGCTTCCAGACCTGCAGACACAGATGGCATCTGGTTCCTGGACTAAAATGTCATCCATATCCAGTGAGGGACATCTGGCCTTTTCTTTTTTTCCTTAAAACGAGGTCTTCTGGAATACAATTTCTGCTAATGACAGATTTATTTTTATTTGAATTTGTTTTATTTATTTGAAATTGTTGACCAGGCAAGGCACACTGAGCTTTTATTTCCAGGTGCATCCTCGGGGTGGGGGTGGGGGTTACATGGAGCTACTTTATTGACAGTTAGCACGGGATCTTTAACTTTCACCTGGACAGTGACCAGAGGTGGGAAGAAGGGACCTTGCTTTAACATCTCATCCAAAGGATGGCACCTCACCAGTGCAGTACCCCCTCCCCAAATACCGTACTACAGTGTCAAATTATGGGCACCCCCCTCCCGTACCTGGTTTGGGGTCTACCCAGGTTAGTTCAGCTGAGATGCAACCTCTCACATCCATTGGGGGCACTGCCGCTACCCACTTCCTCAGCTGCAGGGACTGGAGCACTGGGAGGTTATGTGACTTGCCCAAGGTCACACAGTGAGTAGCTGACTGTGCTTTGGTTTGAACTGGAGAGCTCCCATTTCCCTAGTCAGTGCTATATCCACTAGATCACACTGCCTCCTGTGTGAGGTGAGGTAATGAAAGGATTGTAGTCCATTTATCCACAGGCCAGGTACAGTTTACCCCCACTTAAAAACTGTTGTTCATGAAAAGCAGAGCCAGTGCTTGTTTTCAGGAGCAATCTGGGATATTCAAACTGCAGGCATCCTCACCCTGCTCTTACAACTTCTCACTACCTGCGGACATGGAGGAAGCAGCTTATCTGGATTGGGCGGGGGTATATGTACAAACCTGAGATTTGGGAAAACAACTCTGGTAGGTGTCTTCAGCATTACAGGAACTCAAATCAAGCCCCACAAATATCTTCCAAAAGGGAGTCTGCCTTTGTGCTTGCAGAAAACTGCCAGAGCTAGTCAGATTGTGTGGGGCTGCTTAGATGTCTGAGGACTATGTACCGTTTCTTTAAAAGATGGACAGTGCCCCCACCACCCCCCTTCCATTCTATTGTTTTGAAGGGGGGGGTATTATTTCTGGATGTCCAGGAAGCACCGATCGTTTCCCCAGCAGTCTTGTAAAGAAACACCGGATACTGCAGACCTGGCAGAACAATATGGCCAAGAAAAGAATAGCTGGGGGTGGGGGGTGGGGGGGAGGAATCAAACCAGAGATGGCTTCAAAAACTTCTCCACCCCACTACACACACACACACACACACACACACACACACACACACACACCCCTAGAAAACAGAACAAATTCCTTACTGCTAGTCAGAGCTTTAAGTTAACAGGCTGAATCTCTCCACTAGCCCCCCCACCCCAAAAACCAGTGCTGGAATCACAGGGGCTTGCCCAGATGCCCTCCAGATACTTCTAAATGCCAGTCCTGATTAGTAAAGGAGTCTTTCTAGACAAACTGACAAATTCAAGAGTCTTTTTTGTTTCGTTTTTTCAATCTCTTTGGTTTTCTTCCATTCCTACTTCACAGCAACCGATCTGGAGGCAAGGGGGATGCTGATTGAAAGGCACAGCCATAGCACATAGCTCTGTAAGGTGACAGACCTAGAACTGGTAACAAATTTGGGCCTCACTCTCTGGGCAGGTACGCAAAAGACACCCTGGAGGTGATGTATTTTACTTGTGGGGCAGGGGCTGTGCACACCATAGAAAGAGCACCTCCTAGTGGCAGATTCATGCATAGGGCTTGGTGTCAGTTTGATTGCAGATCACTTCACTTGCTTGCACTCCCTACTATTTTAAAGTAAGGTGCTGGTAACATGGCTAGAAAAAAGCAGGATGGGGATGGGAGCAGACATTAAAACAAAGTAGTGAACAGGAGAGCTTGTTTCATTCCATCACTTACTCATTCCATTCTCCATCGACTCCAACACCTGCTCCTTCATCCCCCCCCCCAGGCAGCAGCACCAACTCCTTCAGCCCCCCAGGCACCAACACAGACTCCTTCATCCCCCAGCCAGTAGCACAGTCTCCTTCATACCCCCCTGCACCAACACCTACACCTTCATCCCTCCCAGCCACAACTCCTTCATACCCCACCCCAGGACCCTTCACCCCGGCACCAACATCTACTCCTTCACCCCCCAGCACCAACACCCACCCCTCGATTCCCCACACTCCAGAACACCAACAGCTACTCCTTGATCCCACCCCCGCACCAACATCTACTCCTTTACTCCCTCCTGGGCACCTACTCCTTCATCCCCCCAGCACCAACACCTACTCCCTCGTTGCCCCTCAGCTCCAACACTTACGGCATCATTCTCCGCTATCTTCAAACACCTACTCCCTTATTCTCTGCTGTCACCAGCACCTAGTTCTCATTCTCCATTAGTTCAAACATCTACTCTGAAGGATCCAGTTGCACAGGTTCCCCATCTACCACAATTACGAAGTTCACTGTATTCTGCTCCATGGGCAACTTCTGACCCATCCCATAAGATGACCCTTCCCCATTGCTAATACTGCTGTTGGCTTGGCACATTGGTTTCAGAACCTGCACCACTGGATGGTGGGTGGTGATGATGAAATGGGGCATCTAAAACTTTCCCTAAGAAATGGCCACATGGTAGAAATATTGAAGTATTCCCCGGCCTGTCACGGATTATCTACTTAATGCAGCAGTATCAGAGATAAAAAAAAAAAAAAAGTTCATGTCTTTTTTTTTTTTTTTAGAATAAAGTATTTCTATAAAATCAGTATATCTAGGTTTTCTTTCATTCTGTTTAATTTCTGAATCAAGATATGTAGATTTAAAGTTTCTGAAAGTTTCTTAACTATCAAAATGTGGGTGCGGGGGGGAGGAGGTTGAAAGGGTTTTCCAACTGAGGGTGGGAGGACAAGAGGCTGGGATGGTTTAAACTAGATCTGGGCTAGGGAGGAGGGCGGGGAGATGGGGGCTGTTCTTCACCCTTTTTTTTTTTTTTTTTTTAATAAAAACAATGGAACCGAATCATGAATACCGAATGCTGAATATTTAGAGGCACGGAATGGAATATACAGTGGAACAGTCTAAATACGGTGTTCGCACACCCCTAGTTCCTGTACACTTGCCACACCCACTCTGAATAAATTAAACAACTTGGTGTGGTGTGTTTAACATCAGAAACATGTGGTAGTACCATCTCAACACCTTCACAGCATGAGTCTAGTTTGTACAGTCAAAATTTAACCTCGACAGAAAAGGTTTTAAAACATATTGGCATGCATCAAACGCATTACTGATTAAGAAAAATACATTTTTTGTGGCGCTAATGGATACTGCTACACTCTGTCTAGCACGAGATCTTGCTGACCTGGTTTAACCAACATATATGTTCTGCGCCTTCACCCCACTGTACAGCTTTACTACAGCAGGAACCCAGCTACTAAATTTTATTTTTTATTTTCCCACTGGTAACACCTGACGGTAGGCCTTTCTTGTTTACTGTAAACATCACACACCTTTTGCATTCTTTTCACTTTGAGAGACAGTAGCAACAATCGCCACCCCTTGCCTTGGGCTAGCTGGAAACTACAACTTGTTTAAAACCTTTTGCACCAATTGAAGCAGCAGATCAGTTTCACAAACTGACTGGAGTGAGATTTGAAACAGTATTTTTAACCAAAATACCACACACACACACACACACACACACACACACACACAGTCCTCAACTGTACTGATGGATTAGGGTGGGGTGAGTGATATGAACCCCTGCGAACAAAAGCACTGACACACACACACACACACACACACACACACACACTCTCTCGGGGGATGGGGGCAGTCCGATCTAAGGGTGCACATAACTGAGTGTGTTAGCTGATCAGAAAAGGTCAGTGAACAAAAGCGCAGTACTAGTATTGGAAGGGGGGTATAATGTTTTCTGCCCAGGATGGTGATCCCAATTTCAAGACACTGGAAGCAAAAGAAACAGGAAACTGATATTAGGCTTCTAGTGAGGGTGGAGCACGGGTTTCATGTAGCTGGAAGCCCAAGGCTAATCATCCTCAAAGTACTTTACCTCAAACAGGCGGCTTGGAATGCTGCAGAAATATTATCCACTTTCCACACTGTTCTGTCAGTAGCTGTGTAGGGCTGCCAAACTGAGGACAGTAACAGAGCAGGTTAGGAACAAGACAGCCTCCTCCTTTACCTCAGTGCTACACCTGGCCTCATCTCGCAGCATCCAGGGATTGAAAGGTTCATGTCCTGGGCACATGCAGGCAAATGCCACAGCAGAGGGGATGGAACTGGTTCCGTCTGGCTCTGTTAGCTACCTGCCACTCGACTCAGCAAGGTGCAGCTGCATTTTTGTTTATAGTGTAAACAGAGTGCTGACTAGCTTGGCAGCCTTGTTTATATATAAACACACGTGTTGCACAAACACACACAAACGTATAAGTGTTTTTGCATACAAGGATGGAAAGATGGCAAAAGGGTGCAGAAAGGAGACAGCACCAACACCTGTAGTTCTCAGCACCCAGGCATAAGGCTCAGAGGCAAAGTACAAAAACTACACGTGCTCAGTCAGTTCAGCAAGGCTAAAGACCTGGCATGAGCCAAAGTGGTATTTGGCAAGGTCTCATCTATCATTCGGAAACAGGAACTGGTTAAGCAACTAAATGTTGCAGATCTATAGGGTCAGCTGGATGCAGAACTCCACCCTGTAAGGATCCTCCTCACTCAACATTCACCACCACCGAATTGAGCACTGAAGGGGTACTAAAGCAACCCCCTTCCCCTTAAACAGCATGTAGTCAGCTGAGAAGCAGAACCACCGACTCCAGTGATGCCTTCGGATGTTTCATCTGACATCACTCACACACATGCACGCACACACAATATGATTTTGGAGCGGTAATACCAGTTTTTTTGTGACCATCCAATTGGAAGTATTTTGGGATTCAGCTCTATGAAAGGTGGCATGAAATAAATATATTTGTATAAAATACAGATTTTTTTTTTTTTTTTTTAATTAGACGGGTATAAATCATTAAGATAAAAAGTGGTTATTACAACAGATTCAAAACCATCTAATCTGGAACAGGACACAGTAACTGCTCCTTCATTTGCACTCCACAGACCCTAGCAACCTGCCTCCCATCTCACATGCTTTGACTCAGTGCGGAAGACTCCTCCCAGCTATGTGTTTCAGCCACTGCACTACCCGCGTACCCATTCACCAGGCCCACTTAACACTTTGTGTGAGATCAGTCACTATAGTACAGTCAGACTACACCCCCGTAGAAGGACTCCTATCTAAATGTATTATTTCACATCTGAACGGACAATGTTGTTAGACAGAATTTCTTCCCCTTGCCTTGCACCAACTTAATAGAGCAACTCTCAACAATATACAAAATTACCTGTTTTGGTTAGGCATCTATAATAAACGTAAAAAAAAACAAAACAAAAAAAAAAAAACAAGATAGATTAGAAAAATAAATAAAAATCCCTACTGTGCTTTTTTCAAGTGGGGGTGCACTGGCCATCAATCTAAAGACAAGCGGAAGAACTCCTTGACACTTTAGTAGCTTCTGCTCAGAACAATAGAATGATTAAGCCCCCTAACACACGCACACATGAGCCTCACCATCTCCAGAGGTGAGTGGGGGAGGGATGGGCAAATATTTTAAATTCTTTAATCCCTCAGTTTCCACTGTTTGTGCAGAACATGGGCTAGGCCATCCTGCATGCAATATAGTCAGTGGTATGCTTGTGGGAGACTTGCCCGGCAACGACTCGTGATGAGAAGCTTGTGACAGTGGAAACTGGTGCTGTGAATGATGGAAGTGCCCCCCCCCAACCCCCAAGTATTACTTACTCTCAGTGGACCTCTCCCAGAACTGTGGGGATCGGGAGGGGTAAAGGGTATCCCTGGCGTAGGGCATCCCACTTCATAATTCAATGCAGTGCTCTCTCCTTGTGGTACAGGTGGCTGGCAGCCGTGGCATGACATGAACCAGACTGCAAAGAGCCAATCCCCAGCTATGAACATCCCCATCCATGGCTCTGGGCTGTGGCCCTTTTCTCATTGCCTGCAGACTGCAGAATGGCACCTTTGGTGCAGTCTGGCTACCATATTTTTGGGGCTGGCAGACTTCTTGTCTAGCATTACTAACAGGAGTTGTGTTAGTTGCAGAACAGAATGAACAAAATGGTAGGTCACAATGATGCAGGGAGAAACAGGCAAAACAATATTCAATGTGACAATGAGAAAGACTGGATCCCAGACTGGATGTCACAATACAGATAGTGGCTAAATATTTTGTTTGCAGGTATTTGTGCCCACTGGTGTGGTAGATACACACGGATTTAAATATATACAAGCCCCACACAGACACAAGCTCATGCAGTCACACTGATTATTTCTGCTTCCTATCTTCTTGATACCCCCTCAATACCTATATTAGACAATATTACTCAGTGACCTTGTCACAGTCATAACAACCCCCTTCTCCACCTCAGACAGCAAAAGTATTTTCGCTGTCACCAATGAGAACCCCCTCCCCAACCAAGCTTAACCCCCCCCCCATTGCTAGGCAACCAGACCTGGATGCAGTCCTGCCTCCAAGCCCGGCGGCTTGGGCTCCCACGTTCCCATGGTGAAGCTCCACTCAAGCAGGCTGGGAAAAGCCTTTTCCATTCTTCCCTTCTTTTCGTTACAGAAAAAGGGGCATTGTTAGCAATCGATGGGGAAACAGCGTGAGAGCCAAGGCCACAGACTCTGGGAACTCAGTGTCCCCCATGCAAACAAAACAAGCCCCATCAAGAGAAGCCATGAGAAACGCAACAAACCTTCCCAGGGCTGTCACTTGAAGTGCTCAAGACTTGCCACTGGGCTGGAGGGAAGACGCGGTTCAGAGCAAGACCCTACAAAACAATGAAAACATCAAAAAAACTGTCCCACTTGGAGGAGAGTTCCCAGCAAGCTCAACTACAAAAAGGTGGGAGATCTCAAAGCCACAAAAGGGAAAAGAACAGAATTCCTGCTCTGTTTGGAAGGTGTTTTTCCCATTACATAATTCAAAAGGAGACAGTGGGCAGTGGTGGTTAGGCTGACAGCAAATGAACCCTCAAAGGTGGGAGTTCAGCTGTAGGTGTTTTTCTTCTTAAAGGATGAAATTCAGCTGTGGCATTCAGCCAATCTCCGTGACCCATACTGAAACATCCAAGGACTGAGCCACTGGTGCTGGTGGTTGTGGGGGCTTGTGTAGATTATTTGCTGAGCAATTACTGTGTAGTCTTGTACAGAAATCAAAACAGTTTGCCAATGACACATGTGGAGCATTTCACGTGCGGATGAGAATGGGGGTATAAAATAGAAAACTAAACAACAACAAAAAAAAAAAGCAATTTATCTGAGGTGCCCTTTGTTCATCTACATCCTTCTAGTGCAAGACAAATCGACCGAATGTACTGACTGTTAGTGAGATAATGCATGCATCACACAGCACTATACTTTTTAAAAGTATAGCTGCCTGATTTTGTCCATAGAATTCTATTCCTTGTGGATTCCTCAGCCAAGTAGCTTCTATGCCTTGCCTACTCAAGGCTTCGTTGAGGCTTGCTCTGTGCACTCATCATAATTTGCACAGAGTGTTAAAAATGACAGTTCAGGACATGTCCTTTAATTTGAAGCAACTGACCAGGTCACCCTGAAGATGTCTCGTCAGTGGGGGCCTGTGACAGAGACACTGTGCATACCAAATGACAGACAGCTCACTGTTGCTAGTTACTTTTGTAGTAAAACTTGCCCCACGGATGGCTCCAGGGCACAGGTATCGCAGCCTAACAGAACATACAATGTGCTATAAACTAAGATGTGATCAGCCTCAAGTGCATCTGAGAGCTTCAAGGAAGCCACCATATGCTTTCATTGTTGCCCACCCATGGCACTGCTTGCCAGGTGAGGTGTCATAACTTGACCACACACACTCAGCAGATGCTGTAAAGATATGGTGTGGGGGTGAAGCTAGCTGATAAAAAGCCAAGACTAGAAGTTAGCCAAATTCACTTCAGCACTGCTACACCAGTATTTTGGTGCACAGCAGCATGACTCCAAATAACTGTTTCCACTCATACCCCCAGCCTTTTATCTTTCTTTGTACAGTGTTGCCAGTGCTTATTCTCAGTTGTTTTTGTTACTCCAACAACATTCCCAGTGAAGCCATGTTTGTGTGAAGTAGCTTCCCACGGCAATCAACACTTGTAATTCAGTTAGCGCCCCCCCAACAAGCCCCCTGCCCACCTTTTCAATAGAGATCAATCTTTATGCTAAGTGGCCCTGGCTCCTCAGCTTGTTCTACATCTAACAAGCCTAGTCAAGTCAGGGGAAGACAGAATGAGAAAACCTGACCACGACACTAATTGAATTTCATGGCCGACTTTCAATGAAAACTCCCATGACACTTAAGAGGGACAGGTCGGTATGAGATAAAGAACAGGAATGATAAAATATATGCCAGAGAAACCAGGTCTGAATGGGGGAGCTGTCCTCAACCTGAAATGCAATTGAGTCACCAAATAAAATACCAGTTTGCATAAACAGACTCTTAATTAACCAACTTTCTAAAACATCATGGACTTTCAGGGCATTTGTTCTTATGTTAATAATGCAGGTGCCCTGGTCCAAAAATGCTGTGCCACGCTGATGCCCAATGTGATACAGAGTACCACCATAAGAATAATACGTACACTTTGCCTTGGTGCCCTGGCTGCCGCATGTTATGCCCCCAATAATCAGAGGCAGGAGCCACTATTGTAATATGATTATGTGTAAAAAAAACACACCCCTTGTCCCTTAGAGTTCAGTTTGTCAATGCTGTTCAGGGGCCCAAGTGTTCAAAACCCCTGCCTGTGATCACCAGGGACTAGTGCTACAGAATGGATTGTGATGTCACAAGCAAAGAATTAGGACAAACTGAACTGTAAAGGAGAAGGACCAGGTACTGAAGCACAGCATCTTTACTGTTAAGGAAGGCAACTGCTTGAAATTTATTTTATAATGTTTAGTAATTGGATCAGGTGATGCCAAATGTGTATATGTATATATTTATTTATTTATTTTTTACTGGTGACTTGTAACTCATGCGTGATGAAGTCACAAGTCAGTTAAGATGTGCGGAAAGAGATAAAGGAGTTATTACACCACAGCTAATTACGTATTGTACAAAGTCACCAAGTAAGATATGGGGGATGGGTGGGGGTCCTGTAAGCAGCATCTCAGATTCATGTGGGGCTGCAATAAACTGAGACACATAGGCACCAGTTCACAACAAACAAAAGCCAACCAGTTATCCAAAACTTTCGTTCAAGTAAATCTTTTGTACATTTCTAGGAAAAGATAACCACACCTTTCATGTAAAAGGCCAGAAAGACTTCTTTTATCTCTTCCACTGTGTGCTCTAATTTCACATCTCCAGGGAGCCATTCAGCCCCCTCACCCACTGTCAATCTCTCACTCTGTCCATACTGATTGTTTAAATAGATGGTAAACTTCTGTTTCCTGTTAACCCTCCCCCAAAACACACACACACACACTCAGGGTTTTGTGGGGATGACAGAATGTAAGGGACCAACAGTTCACTGGTGAGTTAAGCTAGGACTATCCCATTCTGTGGAGAGAAATGTGCTGCCCAACAGTAGCCTACTACACTTACCTGCCACAAGTCAATGTGGGAATGAACCTAGAAATACAGACACTATGTAAACGGATAGGCATGCCTTTAGAGAAACAGACAGGTAGGGGTATGTTGCAGTTTGCCACGGACTAATGATTTTACAGATCAATGGCATGGCAACATCAAACAAACTCTAGAACAAGCTTTTGCATAGGTTGAGCAGCCATGTGCCCCGGAAAGTTACAAAGTAACCCGATAATCTTACAATCTGCAACACAGAAACAGAATCTAGCAGCAGAAATGGACCCCTTGGCCCATCCAGTCTTCCCAGATGTTCCATGCCTAGTCTGCCTCCCTGGATCCCAACTGATCTCTGGTACACCCCCCCACCCACCTATTTATATATATTTTCCTACAGTCCATCCCACTCATGCGTGAGGACCCCCACTGTTTTTGCCTCCACCACTTCTGCCGGCAGTCTGTTCCAGGTGTCTACCACCCTTTCAGTGAAATAGTACTTTTTCACAGCCCTCAAACTCATCTCTCCAGCTTCACTGCATGCCCTCTGGAGCCCTCTCTCATTTGAAAGAGACTACTCTTCTACACCTTGTTCACCCTTGTGAGGTACTTGTTGGTCTCCATAATGTTCCCCCTCGCTCTCCTCTTTTCCAGGGTGTACATGTTGAGCTCCCTCAGTCTCTCCTCATAACATTTCTTATATAACCCCTGCACCATTTTACTTGCCCTCCTCTGGACTGCCTTCACCCCTTCTATGTCCTTTCTGAAGTGTGGTTTACAAAATTGGACATGGTACTCCAGGTGGGTTCTCACCAGCGGGTGATACAGTGGCAACACCACCTTCATCCTCCTATTGGACATACCCATACCTATACATCCAAGCATCCCACTAGTCCTACCCACTGCTTTGTCACACTGCATGCCACTCTGATGTCATCAGTTATGATAACCACAAGATCCCTTCCTGCTTAGTGACTATCAGTACCCCCCCCCCATCCTGGGCTCCTATGCCCTGGAGTGCATGATTTTGCACTTTTTAGCATTGAACCCCAACTGCCATACTCTTGACCACTCATCGAGTTTCCCCAAATCCCTGGGCATTCTCTCTACCCCCTCTTGAGTGTCCACTCGATTACAGATTTTTATATCATCTGCAAAAAGCTGCACCTTCCCTTTCAGTTCTTCGCAATATCACTTATGAAGACATCTGGGGGAAAAAAAGACAGGCAGAGGACAGATAAACACTGCTGATTGGTTGCTGGCCACCTGCTTCTCCACCATCTCCCGGAGGGATGCTATACACAAGGGACATGGTAAAAAGACTGGAACCAAACTGTAATGTCCTCTCTCATATAGTACCAGTGGTGACATTCAGTTCAGGGGGCATTCCAGACGTTCTTCGACCAGCTAAACATCAAGACCCCCAAAAAAATGCCTTCTTCCATATAGTGTTGGTGCAGCATTCCACTGGGGACTTTGTCTGGACCCAGTTCAACTGGCTGAATTTCAAGCCCCCCCCTTGGGATACTGAACTTAAGGACTTATAACAACTGGAACTGAAGGGGAATGCCATCTCCCATATAGTGCTGGTGGGGACCTTCAGTTAGGAGGAAGAGTGTTCCAGACCCAGTTCAACAAACCACCCCCTCTTATTACCAAAATGTGGGACGCCAGCTGTCAAAATAAAAAAAAAACAGGAAGCCAAATACTTGGGAGGCTGGGCTTCCATTGCACAGCGAGGGGCATCATAGTCTCCATATGGGACAGAGGGGTTCTAAGATAAAATGAAGGACGTATCTCCTTAATTTGGGACCGTTTAACAAGGCAGGATATACCGCAGGTCAGAGAAAGCTGTTCCGCTAACAAACTGAAGACAATAAATGCCGCTGCCAGCTATTTAAACAGTCAATTCTCGGATTTCACCGTTTGCACCCCTATAGTTCCCTCCCAAATTCCAAACTACCGTACCTGCTCCTTGTTCCTAGATATCCAGGTGTCCAGCAACAGTTCTAGCCGGGACTTGTGGAACTTCTTCGTGGTTTTCACCGCGATGAAGATATCTCGGGCTGCGAGCTCTTCTGCTGGGGGGCTCGGGGTTCCCACCGCTCCCGCCGCCGGCTCCACTTCTCTCTTGGTCCGGGTGAGATGGCCGAAGTAAGCGGAGAAGCTCTTCACCTGGAGGGGGGCTGATGCCGGGTCCCGGGGAACCGACTCTTCCAGTGGCTCCGAGTCGCGGCTCTCTCCGGCGGGGGACTCAAGGCTTTGCAGCGCCCGCCTGCCGACTTCCACTCCGCCTTGCAACTCCCCCTCCTGCCGTTCCTCCTCTCGCTTCAGTTGTTGCTGATCCACCATGAGGACCAGTAGGCAGGTGAAGGTGGCTCCAACCAAAGACAGCAGCAGCTTCCTCCCGCAACCTTTCAGCATCTTGCAAGTTGCAACGTCTAAAACACACACAGCAGATCTCTGCAACAGTAAACTGGTAACTGCAGTCACAACGGTGTAGCTAACTGTCCAAAGCGTGGTTTCTCCTCTCTGGGTATTTTTTGCTTTGATGCAATCTACAGTTTCATTCCTAATCTGACAGCAGCATGCACGCCCCTTACTACACTTACTGCTACTACCGGCAACTTCCCAAAATCAAACTCTCCAGCAGTCGGTCTCCTACTCTGTTTTGTTCCAGCACCTTTTCCCCCTCGTTCACTTCGCAACGCTGCTTTATCAACTCCCCCGCTGTAACTAAACCAGCCGAGAGGCGGAGCGTGAAAGTCAAGCACCGCCCATAGGAAGGCCGTGAGGGGCAGGACCACCTTTCGCAGCAGCGTGCTCTCGGGGGCGGGGCCAGCTGTGGAATTAACTACCCCGCTGGGACGCACGTGGACCGCTGAATGAGGGAAAGACAGCGGGTGAGTGTGTGGAATGGTAGCAATCTGTGAAATGCATTTAATGGGAGCTGGGATGCACTTGTGTTATTTTAGCAGTTTCTCCTTGTTTTGCTAGCGACACACGAGCCGATGGCACAGTCCGAGTCCTTGTGATCGTTGCTTCCCAGGGTCAAATAAATAGCAGGGCAAGCGTTTCGCAGCTGTGTGGCAGATAAAGGTGCTATGGGCGAGGAATCTGGGTCGCACATGCATTTCGTGCCGTGCAGGCATACTCACTGTACACATTTATGTACAGTTTTGTTGAGTGCCTGTCACAAACCCTATGCCTTTCTGTTAACATTTTCATTCTAATCTGTAGTATTTAGGTTAGTGTGTGCCACTGAGGAGCGTCACTGTTTAAACGTTTGTTTAGCAGACAGATACATGCATAACCTCTCTAGAGAGTAGAGGAATCATCTGACAATCTGATTTGTTTGGATGGGGGTACCATTTGGGGAGGATGGGTAATTTTTCTGTGAGGGGGGCTAACTGTTGGAGATTGCGTGTAATAAACGTAAATTTCTGGCTACACACCTGTGTGCAGAGTGGACTACCCAACGGGGAAATGATTAGGGGTAACTGTGAACACTAAGTTAGGCTGGAGCCAGTAAGACAGTGCGCTGCTGCAGTCAGCAAAAAAAAAAAAAAAGGCATAGGGAATGTTGGGATGCATTAGGAACGGGCATGGGATAAGAGAAGAGGACATTGCCCCCCCCCCCCCCGCTTCTAGCGCGGTGGTTGCTGTGGTGAAAGGACACTGAAGAGCTCATGAGTCATGACTGGTTCTGACGAGCACAGGGCATCCGTACTGATCTTAAATGACTTGGAGGCAAGAGCTAGGAGAAGTTTGGTCATACTTATTCAGTGGTAGCCAAGAAAAGAGAAGGCTTAGAGGGGACATGATCGTAGGTTATGAGTACTGATGGGAATAGCTCAGGCGGATAGACGGAGTATACACAAGCGTTGGATCTGATGAGTGCAAGCAGAATTGAAGTGAGAGGTAAAATAATGGGGAATGTTAGAAAACATTACTTCATTCAGAGGGCGGTTTTAATGTAAGGATGGCCAAATGCTGAATTTGCATTTGATGAAAGTGCCAAAACCCAGCATTTTGGACACCAGCGAAGTAGGCCCTAAGGAACTTGGTTTCTCTTTGGCACTTCAATGTCAAGACGCAGCACTTTTTATAGGGAGCACACACTGAGAATCCCCAAGTTGTTGACAAGGCACATGACCTGAATTGAAGCACCCAATCAGTGATGCTGGAGATTGAGACTGTGTAGCGCTGTGCACATCACCATGTCATTTCTAACACATGCACACACACGACTTGGTTTCTGAGGGAGGTCATTTTATGTGGAAAAGAGTGACTTTGATCAGAAAACATTTGAAATCGTCACAGAATTGTGCCTTATTCTAGATGGCTAATTCTCAATGCATCTGACTGTAGTTCTAGGCAGTCAGGCTAGTTAAATCGTGCTGAAAAGGAGAGGCACGAGAGCACAGTGTCAGACTGCACTGGCAGCAGCAGGCCCTTCAGCAGAACAGGGCGGAGTGAATTTAGCAGACTGGGAAAGGTACAGGGTGTACATCTGAATGATTTATTTGACAGATATTTTACTCCGTGAGTGCTGCTGTGCGGGTGAAGCAGAGGTCACAGAAACCCACCTTATTTTTTTTGCCCTTAGCGTATTACCGACTGGCAGCTGGCGGTGGTGTAGGGCACATAAATCTGCCTTTAATTTTTTGTCTGTGTGTGAGCCTGCCAGCCAGTCAGTGAGTGAAAAAGTAGACAGTGAAGTGAGACACAAGGGGACCAGTATTCGAAAATGGGAAAAGTCTAACGCAGACTTTTGCGTTGCACTTTGTTCTTGCCCAGGAGTCTGAGGATGCTGTATTCAGTTGGATAGCTCTCTGGTGCTATCTGACCCAATATAGGGGCATGTTGAAGTAGGGCTGCCCTGACATGATCCAAGCTATGCAGGTAATAGCAGCATCAGACCTGACAACACTGGAGTGTTAGGCACCATATTCAAAGGGACACATGCAAATAGGCCCATTGGATATGCAAGGTGCTAAGAGGCCATTTGCATGCCCAATATGGGTCATTTGCATGGGTAGCGGTGGCAGGTTTGCGTGGATCTGGCCCCCCCTTGGGTGCCCAGTCCTGTATAATACAGGACAGTCCCTGGTGTTCAGTGGTCCCACCCCAGTTCAATTGGAGGCCTGGTAAAACAGAATAGTATCCCTTGGGGCCAGTGGACCCCCCTTCCTCTGATCATGGTCCCGTGCTGGGAAAAGAAGTCCCTGGTGTTCAGTGGTCCCTCCTGGTTCCAGATTCCCAGACCCGTAATGTCAAGCGTGTTCCCTGGCATCTAGTAGTTCCTCCTCCAGACCCATTATGTCAAGCACACTCCCTGATGTCCCATGTCCCACCCCAGACCTATTACATTAAACAGACCCCCAGTGCCCCACTTCCCGAATAACACCAACCCCCTGGTCCTGTGGGTGCTTGTGGACGGTGTTCTGGGTGGGTGGGTGGCCACTCACGGCTGGCGGCTGCTGTGTTGTGCCCTGCAATATGGCAGCCCACCTGTCCATGGCCAGGAGTTGTTCCACCTTTTCACGGGCTCAACCTTGAGCCCCCCCTGTGCAGCGCAGTGCAGGGTTGCACCAGCATATGCGCCGCACATCACGGGCTGAATATTGGAATGTGCCGCATATGCATGGGCACTCCCCCCTGAATCTGCGCCACATACATTATTGTGCCCCCGAGCATTGGGATTTGCGCTGCACCAGGCAGCCTTCTCAATATCCCGCCAGGTGCAACCCCTTTGAGCATCCGGGCCCCAGAGTATAAGTACAATGAGCACTGTTTAATGCCTGTACATTTGGTAGCTATTTCTGTTTTTTATGTGGCCCCTGAATTCTTTCGTAGGGTATTCTGCATTAGTGTTGTAGTACACATAAAGACCTTTTGATATATAAATTGTCCCTTAACTGCAAATACTGATGGAGTTATGGCTCGTTAAAGTTGAAATGTGAAAAAAAAAAATGTTAATACTTTTGTTGGTATGAAATTATCCTTTTTCGTGAGATTGTATCATTGTCACGAAAATACATTCCTTCATATGAAAAAAGAATGTGAAAAAAAAATCCAACCTTTTTTTTTTTTTTTGAGATGAAGGAATCTTTTTTCTTGAGGATGTGTTCTCATGAAAAAAGATTCCTTCATATGAAAAAAGAAGGATACAAAAAAAAAAGTCCAAATTCTTTTTTTTTTCTATTTACATTTTTTCCGCCCCATGCTGACTGGCCTCTTCCTACCAGTTCCCCCTGCCCCATCAGCCCGATGTCCACTGGGACCTACCTCAACAGCACAGAGGTGCCCAGCTGGCCGGGTGCGGAGCCTGCGGGGAACCAGCGTCATGCTGCTGATCGGCATTTTTCACCTGTTTTTCTCCCTGTCCCCAGTTCTTTTACCTCTACCTGGACACCCACCAGGACAACACCAGGATGGGCAGAAGGGACCTCTGTTTAACGTCTCATCCGAAGGACGGCACGCCCCAGCAGGGCACGCCCAGCAGTACAGCACCCCCAATACTGCACTCGGCTGCCAGCGAATTTTAGGTGCAAGTCCAATCCCGGTGTGGGACGAGAACCCACAACCTTCTGGTCCAGAGGTGGATGTGCTGCCAGCTGAGCCACACTGACAACCAATCACCCAATAGCCATCACTAAAACTATAAACCAAAAAATCAGTGTCCTCTATTGCATCCATCCATTTCTTACATTTGACCTCCTGCCACAAGATTGCGGATGCCACACTCCTGCCCCTCCTCATGTATGGTGCTCCTTTACTGTGCTCTGCTGCTGTATCTGTACTATCACGCCTATAACAGGCCTACCATGGAGTTATAGAGTTGGCAGGTTTGCTGTCGGGACCAGTGCACAGCACCATCACTGCAATGTCCTGTCTGCCCTGGGATGGCTACCCTATGAATTAAAATTACGCTATGCCACACTAAGCTTTGAACATAAGCTTGCCCATTGCTGCACTCTTCCTTGCCTTACTGATATTGTTCAACGTCATCTCCCCCGACGTGCCTTCAGATCTACCTCCTTGCCCCTTCTCTCAGTGCCGAGCCTACGACTCTCCATGGCTCAGAGATCATTTGCATTTTCTGCTGTGTCCTACTGGAACTCTCTACCTCTTTCTATACTGGCCTGCACCTCCCTCTCTCAGTTTCAACGTTTGCTGTTATCTCACCTAACCGCCCCACCTTGCTTCTGCTTCCGCTGCCTCCTAACTCCTGTTCACTCCTTGCATGATTCTCCTAGCAAAACTTTCCACTCTTTCTATCTCATGCTCTCCAAGAAAAAAAATATACTGTAAATGATGTTTGTATGTATGGTGTTGATGACTGTTCTTTGCATTACTTATTTTGAATAACTGAATGCAATTGATGTACTCTCTTACTGTATGACTGTTCCTTGTCTAATTTCTTGCATCAGTGAATGCACTATCAATGTTCTGCACATCCCGGGTTGCCCCTGAAAAACGGACTGTCTTGTCTCAGAGGGTCTACCTGGTTACCAAAATTAAATAAGTAAAAAACTAAAGGGGGAAAAAAGTCTGGTGCTACAATTCCAGCAAAATCCAGCAATTTAAGAATTTATTTAACTAGAAAAGACACCTATTTATCACATTTAAAATTTGTACTTGATTTTACCTTCAGTCAGTTTTGGTTGAACATCATCCTTGTCATCGGTCAACTAGTTGCTTAGTCTTCTCCCAGAACTGTACTCCTTGCTAACACCAGATAGAAAGTTTCAAACTTTTGAGGCAGCCATTCAACTCCTCCCCACCACCCACAATCCACAGTACCACAGACAGTCCCTTGAAACCATTTCCCTTGGTTCATGTTTTGGTTCCCAATCCCACTTTTCATTTCAGGTCTCTAGGGGCTGTGTTGCTAGCACTTTAATATGCAGCTTTAGACACTACCATACATCTCAGCATTAAAATTCATAGCGCTGTTCTTCAAAATTTAGAAAGAATGGCCAGAATGTGTAGCACATCTTATTTTAAAGAATAATATGTTCATGAATAGTGGGCCCCATATGTTTAGTGTTAAGGAATGTTTCTATGAATTTAATTCAATGTTTTAGTAGTTTATGTGTCCAGAAACAGCTGTTAATATTATGAGGAACATCAGTAAACCTTTGTGGAGCAAGGGTAAATTTGAGTGCAAAAATCATAGTGCTATGCGAAATTCATAGCAGTTGAGAGGTATGAACACTGCCCCCCAGCCAGCTAATCTAGCCAGGCTATTATTTAGTTATTAAAGGTCCAGTGTCCTGAAACTTTTTCACTGTTCAGTATGATAGGAACTTCTCATTTTAACCAAAATAACTGATTTAGATTTAGTTTTTGGAATACTTTTACTTACAACAGTGCCTATGTAAAAAGCGCCAAGTGAAGGAGAAACTGGATGGGATTGCAAGTAGCAAGCAGTGATCCAGCAGGGGAGGTGTGTGTCCTAAATTGAGAGAGAGAGGAAAAAAAAAAAAAAAAACTGGGTTGGCTCAGCACACACAGCAACTGACCATACACATTATTTATTTATTTGAATTGTGTTAACTGGGCAAGCCCACTGAGACAAGCGTCCCTTTTTCAGGGGCGACCTGGGATTAGTTACACAAAAGACGACATTATCTGGGTTCTGGTTCTGAGCCCATGCATCCCAGTCTGTGTGCCATGTTGTTTTGCACAGCATGCGGCTGCCATGATTGGCATGAGCCAGAACTTTATCTGGATTCCCCTAGGCCTGCCTGGGACAGGCATAGGGGACCCTAGCAATAGGAACGAGAAGGTAAAGCTGGAGATCAAGTAGGGTCTGAGCCTTTTAGGGTAGGCAGGGAAAATGATGGGCCTAGCTGTCCTCATCTGCCGTCAGCTTCTATGTTTCTGTTTCTATGTAACATTCAGTTACAGTTCCATAGCAATGGTACAGAGATGCAACAGGCAATGCATATGTAGAACAAATACCGTTTTAGTTAATTACATGTGGAATTTTCAGGACAATATGAATGGTTTGCACCAAGTAGACACAATTACAATGTGGAACTTTTACAAGTCAATATGTAGACATGGTAGGCAAATGTCAAGGCAGGTCAGCAAGAAGGAACTGGGGATGTGGTGTTAAAACCTGGATTCCCAGCCTGTCCCTTTGATTGCTACAGACAAACGGGTAGCTGCTATTCATGGAGGTGCGAATGCCGAACCTCAGTCAGGCTAGTCTCCAACCATAAATAAAAGGAAAGGTGCTAGGAGTCATAAAGTGGCCAGTAACAGTAAACATGTAAGTTAAGGAGAAGTTAACGTTGGCATCTGCTTAAGGGCAGGCTTTTCACACTTATGTGCTGAGTGTGTGCATGTTGATTGTTGGCTCGTGTGAGAGCAAACTCTTTTGTTTTCTGTCTGTGGCACTGGCAGCTTCAAATGGGCTTTTGGGGACATAGAGAGGTGAGAGCCTGAGAGCCTGTACTGCAGCAGGCAGTGTGGTTCTCAGGTTCTCACTTCACTTCTGTTTGTTAAACTGTCTCTGTGTTGGCGCGTGAATTTGATCACTATCTGTGCTGTGACACATCTGCTATAATAGCAGGTGGGAACATAAAGTGAAGCTGAAAATGTGGAGGGGGACATGATGGCTGGCTTAAAAAAAATTGAGGTGACATGTCTCCCTCACCCCCCCTCTTGTGGATGAGCCCAAGCATCCCAGTCTGTGTGCCATCTTGTTTTGCACAGCATGTGGCTGCCATGATTGGCCAGAGCCAGACCTAAAATTTATTGTAATCAATAAATGCCCTGCCCAACAAACAGGTTTATATTGTTGTCCTTACTGTATATTGTTTTGTATCATATCTGCTTAATTTACGACCCCTAGGTCAACACAGTAAAAGGTGCTGTGGGGCCAGTGGACTTACCTGGGAAACAAAAACAAACAAAAAAATGGTGAAACTGCGGGGGCAGCTGGTGGTGTTGAGTGGCTCAGTCAGTAGAGTATTAGACTTTTAATCTGAGGGTCCAGGGTGCATGTCTGTGTGTGGGTGGAGTTCCTTTTGGAACTGATTGAAAGTATTCTCTAAACCACTTTTACTTGTAATAAAAACATACTGAGTAAATGGTAAGGGCATACAAATGTTTGTTGCACTATACACTTTCAAAAACAATGTCGTAAAAGTCTAGGGTGTTTTAGGTATGTAAGTGAAAAGAGGAAGACCAGGGGTGGGATTATATGGTTAAAAAGGGAAAGGGGGGTGTGTGCAGAGGGGGCCCCGAAAAGGTGCACATCCTGAACAGATACTTTTGTTTGTGTCCAGCGAATGGATGGAACAGCGAAGGAGTGGAGCAGGTGACTGGTGTCACAGGCATCAGCAGAAGGAAGCAAGGCAGCAGGTACTCTGTCAGTTGACTAAACAAGGCACCTGTTCACTACTGGGTAACACTCACTGCTGGGAAGGGTGGGAGGTCAAAGTTAGGCCACAACTGGGAACAGGAGCAACACCAATCTAGGGTAGGAGTATAAAAAAGATTTAAACAAAGCATGGGAGCACACAAATGGAAACAAACAAAAAAGGGGAAAACTAAACATGCTATCAGGGGTAAGGGTACAAAAGCATTTCCAGGTAACACAGGAAGAATGGAAGTTGAGAATGCTGGGAGTGGTGCAGTGCAGTGGCTGTGGGGAGACAGTTTTCCGAGAGACCTTCTGGAAACTGCAGTGCTGTCCCATCTGTGCACACCTCTCTGGGTTGAGAGAGGAGGTCGCTAGACTCCAGGCTGAGTTGGCTAGGATTTGGGGGACCTCTTCTCCCACCCAGGGGCCACCAAGTTTGCCATCGTTATCTCAGAGGATGCCAGGGAAGAGGAATAACTGGCCTATGTTGGGCTCTGGTAGGGTGGGGGTGGTGGGACAGAGTCACATTCCTCAACCGGCACTAGTACGTAATTCTTACGCCATTCAGGCAGGCTGGAGCTGCTGGGAGGAGACACCCGCAGTAGTGACCAGGGAGGATATGGAGGCCCTCCATTGTGGAGATCTCAAAGAGGGTGGTAGAGGACCCCACAGGAGGAAGAAGCAACTTCTAAGGGAGGACCCAGTTGTGAGGGGGATAGGTTTGGGAATAGGAAAGGGGGGGGAGGCAGGTTAGGTGCCTACCGAGTGCCATGGCTCAGAGGGATGGGAATTTGTCAACCTGGGGACTAATGACATGGCTAGAGACAGGGCTGGGAATGTGCGGGGGGATTAGGGAGCTGGGGTGGGGTATTGGGTAGCTTGCTCAGTGGCTTTCACTGAGGTGCTGCCTGTCTATGACAGGGGATGAGAGGGATCTGCACACCAGGAGCTTCAACTCATAGCTGAAGAAATGGTGCAGAGAGGAAGGGTGTGGCTACATATGAGGACTGGGGACTCCCCTGGGAGGATAAGGGCCTATACGGGGGTGATGGCCTGCATCCATTTGGGAGACGAACTG
Organism: Neoceratodus forsteri; assembly: GCA_016271365.2. Taxonomy (NCBI): domain Eukaryota; kingdom Metazoa; phylum Chordata; order Ceratodontiformes; family Ceratodontidae; genus Neoceratodus; species Neoceratodus forsteri. The sequence continues at coordinate 8,144,958 of JADMNL010000025.1, read as the reverse complement.
CTGTCCTGAGTGGATGGTTTAAGTGTCACTTCAGTGAGCATTTAAACTAGCCAAGGGGGGGGTGGCAGATGGAATCAGGGAGTCGGAAACTGCCCCCCCTCAACAGACTGAAGTAGAGAGTAAGGAGAACTGGCTGGTAGTATAACCTTGTGGTTAGAGTAACAAGTTGTGAATGAGCTCAGTACGTCCAGCACACCTGGGTTTGATTCCCACATCCTCCACTTGCATACTGTGTGACTCTAAGCAATTAATTTAACCACCCAGTGTTCCCGGTCTGCCCCTGAAAACAGGCACTTGTGCCTAGTGGGCCTCACCCGGTTACCAAAGAATAAAAAAAACAAACAAAAAAAAAAACAACCCAAGGGGAGAGGAATCCCCCAGGGTGCTGACTAATAAATGAAGCAGGGTGGAAGAGATAAAGGGGGAAAGGAACAGGAGCATTAAGAAAATAGGGGGGGGAAGAAGGGAGGACAAAAAGGGGGGCAACAAGCAGAATGGAAACAAAATCTGGAAGGCCATGTGTGCAAATGCTGGAAGTCTAGGGAATAGGATTCAGGACCTAGAGGCCATCATGGCAGAACCCGACCTGGATATTGTGGCCATTACTGAGTCTTGGTTCACTGAAAACCATGACTAGGACATGGCCATACCAGGCTATACTCTGGTCAGGAAGGACCGGGGAAGGAGGGGTGATGCTTTGTGTGAGGGAAAGCATAAAATAGACAGAGATGCAGGGAATATAGGGGGAGGCAGAGGTACTGTGGATCACCCTGGAGATGAGGAATGGAGCCAGTATTTGCAGATTTACTGTCCTCCCTCACTGTGCACAGAGGGAAGAATTCGATTAAGGTAATGTTAGAAGCCATTGGCAAGGTGGCAGAAAAGGGGGAGGTGCTGCTTGTGGGGAACTTCCTCCTGTCAGATGTAGTTTGAAGCCTCCCAGCAGTGGCTTCAGCTAGAAGCAGAGAGATCCTAGACTCTCTGCAGGGGGTGTTTCTCGGGCAACTAGTCAGTGAACCCACTCATGACTTGTCATACTCATCATCACCTTTTTGTTTTCCAGATTCTTTTCTTACTTTGCCTGTTGTCACTTTTTCTCCCAGAGCCTCCCCCTTTTTTCTTTCTCTGCATATATATATATCCCTTATTTCCCCTTACCTCTCTACTAACTTTGCTTTTTTCTCTTTTAGATAATTCCTGAAGAAGATCTAAGGTTGAAACATTGATTTTAACTCTGTTTTCAGCATACATTTAATATTACCATTTTGTTTTGTTTTCAGACCACACGCTGACACAGCACCTTGTTTTTTAATTCTTCCTGTGTTACGACTTGTAATGTGACAATAGTGGACCTGGTACTCACTAATAGGGACAGTGTTGCAGGCGTCAAGATGCGAGACCACTTGGAGACCAGTGATCACTGTATGGTGTGGTTCAATATAAGGATGGCTGTGGAATCGAACCACACAAGGGCGAGGTCCTGGACTTCAGGAGGGAGGATTTTATAAAGATGGCCGGACTGTGTCATGCTGCGGGGTGCACAGTCTCTTTCTCGTAGGCCTAGAGCCAGCCTGGAAAATGAGCAGAAAATCATGGAGGTTAATGAATGGCTCAGATCATGGTGTTTGGTTAGGGGGTATGGGTTAGTGGGGGACTAGGGTGCAACTTGGGAGAACAAGGGACTGTATGCTGGGATAGGCTACACTTAAATTTGTGGGGGGGGGAGAGGAAGTTTTGAAACTAAAACTGACCGAATTTATCGAAGCTAGGTGGGTTTTAAACTTGTGAAGGGGGGAGGGCTGGGGCTTGAGGCTGCCAATGGCAGGCACAGCAAGGGTGGGCTTGGCCGTCTCCCCCCAGCAGCAGGGAAGGGGTACTCAACGGGGGCACCTGACAGCGTGAGGGGGAAGGGAGCTTACAGTTAACTGGTGGAGCTCGGGTTGGGGAGATGGGCAAGGGGCAGGGATGGAGGGGGGTCCGGATAAATGCCGGGAGCATGGGAAATAAGAAGCCTGAGCTTCAGGGGATGCTATCTGAAGGGGATGTGGATGTGGCGGCAGTCACTGAAACCTGGGCCACACCCCACCACGATTGGGACCTGAACCTGAGTGGGTACGCTGTGTTCAGGAAGGAGAGGACTGAGGGGAGGTGGGGTGGCACTCATCATTAGGGCTGGTATCGATATATTCAGGGTGGAGGAGGCAGAGGGAAACGTAGAGGCGTTCTGGGTCACCTTGCGGGTGCCTGGGGGAAGGAGGGTCAACCTGTGAATGGTCTACAGGCCTCCCACGCAGGCTGAGGAACTCAACGAGGGCCTGGTAGCAAATCTAAGGGATCACTGTGGGCAGGGTGGGGGTAGAACTGTGGTGCTGGGTGACCTTAACATGCCAGGAGTTGATTGGGGTACTATAGCATCCTCATCAGCTAGAGAGCAGCGCTTCCTGGACGTCTTCCAGGATGCATTCCTATCTCAGCTGGTGGGTGACCTGATGAGGGAGGGTCACATCCTGGATGTGGTCATGGTGGACTGTGACCTGGTCAGGAACCTAGTTGTAGGGGATCCACTGGCGGAGAGCGACCACACCACGGTTTGGTTTTCCTTGGACTTGGGGGGTGTCGCACTAAAATGGTAGTCACTGACTTCAGGGGAGCAGACTTTGAGGGTATGGCTGGGATTCTCAAGAGGCACTTGGAGGGGATCAGACAGGGCATGGGCACAGAAAACAGGTGGGGAGTTATTAAAAGAGGGCTCCTGGAAGCACCAAGGCCTGCAGAAAGATCAGATGCGAAATTGGGCCAGAAAGCTGAACTGGTGGACTAGGGAGGTCCAGGAGGTGGTGAGGGAGAAAAGAGCGGCTTATAAGAAATATAAGCACTCACAAGGGGATGTAGATGGGGAATACGATAGGATATCTAAAATGGTAACCAAGGTGGTGAGATCGGCCAAGGTGAGCACTGAGCAGAGGTTAGCGCAGGGATTCAGAAATGGAGGAAAAAGGATTCTTTAGGTATATCAGGGAGAGGAGAAAAGTGAAGGGACAGATTGGCAGACCGAGGTCAGGGAGGCGGTGGGCTGAAGAGGCCAAGGAGCAGGCAGAGGTATTAAAAGAATATTTTGCTTCAGTCTTCACAAGGGATGATGGAGGGCCAAAACCACATGGGGGTATAGGCTGGGAATGAGGAAGTTGGGAGCTCTCTGTTGAAATTTTTCTTGGTTGGGTGAGAGAGGCTCTTAAGTCCCTAAGAAAGGATAAGGTGCCAGGTCTGGACGGCCTCCATCCCAGGGTGCTGAATGAGATGGCAGATGTCCTTGCTGCACCTTTGGCAGATCTTTTTAACTCCTCCCTTCAGACGGGTTGGGTGCCTCAGGATTGGAGGATGGCTCATGCCGTGCCTATCCACAAGATTGGCTCACGGGAAGATCTGGGTTACTACTGGCCTGTCAGCCTGACTATGGTGGCGGGCAAGATGATGGAGGCCATCTTGAAAGAGGGACTGGAGGTGTTCTGGAAACATGGGGACATCTGGATGACCACCAACATGGCTTCATTCTGGGCAGATTGTGTCAGACTAACCTTGTGGAGTTCTACGATTGGGTGACAAAGGCACTGGACCAGGGAAGGCCAGTCCCTTTCTTGACTTCAGCAAGACTCAGTGCTGCACTCAGGTTTGCTGGGCAAACTGGGGGGAATGGGGGTGGGGGAAGGGGTGGTGAAATGGATAGGGAACTGGCTAACTGGGAGGTTTCAGAGGGTGGTGGTCGGGGGAGAGGTATAATCTCCTAAGAAGGTCATTAATAGGGTCCCACAAGGGTCAGTGTTTGGTCTGCTCCTGTTTAATGTATACATCTCAGTTCTCAGACATCAGGGAAGGTATCAGGAGTGAGATGAGCCTCTTTGCTGATAGCTCGGAGCTGGGGGCGGTGGCGGACGGGGAAGAGGGTAGCAGAGCCCTACAGGGGGACCTGGAAACTCTGGAGAGGTGGTCACGCACTTGGAAACTGAGGTTTATTGCCAGGAAGTGCAGTGTTCTCCACTTGGGGCTTGAAAACCCTGACTAGGAGTACTTTTTGGGTGGGGAGAAACTGCAAGCTTTGGGGGGGTTGGGAAGAATTTTGGGGTGGTTGTGGATGCCAAAATGATTAACTCCGAGCAGTGTAGGAGGGCAGCGGCTAAAGCAAATAAAATGCTCAGCTGCATTGCCGGGGGATAACCTTGAGGAGTAGAGAGGTACTTCTCCCTCTGTATAACTGCCTGGTCAGACTGCACCTCGAGTATTGCATGCAGTTTTGGCGCCTGTACTTGAAGAAGGACATTGCACTGCTGGAAAGGGTCCAGAGGAGGGCGACCAGGATGATACATGATCTGAGGGAGAGAGCCTATTAGGAGAGGCTTGATGAGCTGAACATGTACTCCCTGGATGAGAGGAGGGACGGGGGGATATGATTGAGGTCTTTAAATATCTAAAGGGAATAAACAGGGTCAGCCCAAATAAGGTGTTCCAGCTGAGGGAGGGAGGGAGGAAGGGGCCCGAAGGGGGTATTCCATGAGGCTGGTTGGTAAGAGGCTCAGGAGGGAGGTTAGGAGGCGCTGCTTTACTGAGAGGGTGGTGGATCCATGGAATGCACTGCCTGCGGAACTGGTGGCTGTTGATACAGTGGTGGGATTTAAGAGGGGCTGGGACGGGTATAAGGGTAAAGTAAGCTGAGGAAAGCCTCCAAATCTGAAGGTGTAATTCTGATGGGGGATGGGGTTGAGGGGAGTTACGGGGGAGACAAGGGGGCAGCAACGGTGTCATAGCCGGTACTGATTTTCAAGCAGACTCGATAGACGTTTAGGTCTATTCTTCTGGCATCTTAGTATGTTAGTATGAATGCCTCAGGAATGACCTGGCAAGTTGGGGATGACCTGGGTGGGGTTGAGGAACAGTGGGTGAAATTAAAAGGCAGCATAGTAAAGGCAACAAACCTGTGCATCAAACAAGTGAGCAAAAGCAAGAGGAAAAAGGGACTGCTGTGGTTCTTAAGAGAGGTGGCTGAAAAGGTAAAGACAAAAAGGATAGCATTCAGAAGGTATAAGGAGACACAGAGGAGGATAGAGAGGTGTATCGAGGGAAATGGAGGGAAGCAGGGAAAGCCCAAACAGAAGAGAGAATAACCCAGGAGGTAACAAAAGGGGACAAGACATTTTTTTAGGTATATAAGTGAAAAGAGGAAGCCCAGGGATGGGAATGTAAGTTTAATAAGGGAACATATAAACATACTGTAGAATTTGATGGCAGATGAGGACCGCTTGGCCCACCTAGTCCACACATTTTTTTCTACCCACTGTATTACTGCAGACCCTACTTGTTCTCCAACCCCCACTTTGCCTTGCCACTAAGGATTCCTTATGCCTATCCCATGCTTCTTTGAAGGGGCCAGCAGAAGGGGTCCAAGAAAAGGCAGACATCTTGAACAAAAACTTTTGTTCAGTGTTCCCAGAGAAATGAGAAGGGCCACAAAGTAACAGAAGCTTTGGAGGGAGGTGGACACTAGTCCTTTTTTTTCTGGAGGTCAGAGTCCTGAAGTGACTTGCTAATTTAAAGGTGAACAGGGTAATGAGGCCAAATGGGGTGCATTCAAGGGTATTGAGGGAGCTCAAGGAAATACTGACTGTACCTCTGAGGATTCTGTTTAACAGCTAACTGGAAACAGGAGTGGTTCCAGAGGACTGGAGAAGGGCGGATGTAATCCCATGACACAAAAGTAGTAAGAGGGAGGAGGCTGGCAATTAACAGGCCTGACATCGGTGGTGGGAACATTTATGGAATCACTGCTGAAGGAAAGGATTGTGGAATATCTTGAATCCAGTGGGTTACAAGACCTAAAGCAGCATGGTTTCACAGAGGGGAGGTCATGTCGGATGAATCTGATGGATTTCTTTGATTGGGTGGCCAATGAACTAGAGCAGGGTGGAGCAGTGGACATGGCCTACCGAGATTCCAGTAAGGCTTTCAACACCGTTCCACATAAGAGACTAGTAAGCAGGCTAGGTAGCTTAGGAGTGGATCCAAAGCTGCTAAACTGGATGAGAGTGGTTAGGGGCTAGGTGACAGAGGGTAGTGGTAAACGGAGTTCAGTTTGAGGAAGGGAAGGTTACCAGTGGGGTGCCTTAGGGATTAGTGTTGAGACTGGTCCTCTTTAATGTCTTTATAAGTGACATTGCAGAGGAGCTGAAAAGGAAGATCTGCTTCTTTGTGGATGACACCAAAATCTGCTGATGGCAGCGAGGCATCACTCTGCAACCCCCAAATCAGCATGCGGGTTACACTTCCCCCCCACAGAAATGCTTCACCTCCTGGGGAAGCTGTCTGACACTGGCTAACCATGGCTGCTGTGCTGCGTGGGGTAATGTGCACTCCCCCACAGGCCACCACATCCAGGCTGCTGTGCTGCGTGGGGTAATGCACACTCTCCCACAGGCCACCACATCCAGGCTCCGCCAGTCAGGCTGCATGGCAGCAGCCTTCCAATTAACTAGGTGGACTTACCCACCTACCTGCAGGTACCCGGCATCGCAATAGGGGTATGGCTACCCGGCCTGAGTTCCGTAAGACAAATTGCTAGTACTGCCAGAGCCAGCATCCCAACTGTCTGTCCCCCAGAGGGACCCCAGACATCCTACATCTTTCTCCAACAGGACCCAAACTATGCCTAGGGGTCATATTTGGTGCATCCAAAACATTTTTCAAACATTTCTCTTTAACCAGATTCCTACCTATCTGTCTGTCTGTCTGTCTGTCTATCTATCTATCTATCTAGCTATCTATCTATCTATCTGTCTATCTCTCTACTAACTACTTATTACTCTAACAGTCCATCAGGGTGGGCTACGGATACTGTTTCTTTACAACTGGGAATGCTGCGGCTGCTGTTCCCCCCACAGAACTACCTAGTACCCTGCACAGATTTACATGGTTTTCTAAACTACTAAATAAAGAAATAAAGCCAACACGCTGGCTCACTACTCTACTGTCTAGGCTACTTAGCAGTATGATGGCTCCATGTATGTGGCAACATAGGTGGTGGCCCTGCTGCTACAGGCGGCACATGGGCAGGGCCACGGAAACACTGCAAGTACACTGGCTGTCTTAAAGGTTCATAAAAATCTAAATGAGCCACCTGGTAGGCCCATTGTTTCAGGTAATGCGGCACCCACAGAAAATCTGGGGCATTTTGTAGATTTTCTTCTCAAGCTTTGTGTGGTAGAATCGCCATCTCACCTGAAAGATACCACTGACACCCTAATTAAGTTGAGTGAGGTAATTTGGGATGAGCACAAAATCTGGCTGGGTATTGACATTGAATCACTGTATACTTCAATTAAACACAATCTTGATATATGCGCATGCAAGTATGTTTTCGAGAACTATGCAAAAGCCACTGAAATACCACTTGACTATGCTACAGTCCCTGGAATTCATATTATCCAAAAATGTGTTTGAGTTCCAAAATGAAATATTTTTTACAACTGTGTGGGACTGCAATGGGTGCCAGTGTGGCACCCAGTTTTGCAAATCTTTTTTTTAAGGCGGTGGGAGCAGTTCACTGTATTGAACCTGTGGTTAACCCTTTTTTCCCCCTGAGCATATTAAAGTTTGAAAGCACTGTATAGACGATTGCGTCTGTATATGGGAGGGTAGCCTAGAGGAAATAACTGAATTCATGAAATAGCTGAATGTCAACTATCTTAATCTTAGATTTGCCCACATGATGAGTAGGGAAAAACTACATTTTCTAGATTTGGAACTTGAAGTGGTACCTGGAGAAAAAAATCAGAACAAGCTGTTTCAGGAAAGCAACAGCTACTAATTCTGTGCTGTGAGCAGAAAGCTTTCATCTACTCCGTCTTAAAGATTCAATTCCTATTAGTCAAATACTGCGATATAAGGAGAAATTGCAGTGAGCCAACTTTTTTTTTTTTTCTTTTTTCCAAACAGGTCACTGAGCTAGAAGAGGTTTCTGAATAGACGGTACACTAGAGACACCTTGACCAGAGGTAGAGAAAAGGTCCTCTCCACTGACAGGGATGCCATACTCCACAAAAAGAATCTAGCCACTCCAGCCATTCTAGCTGACCTACCGGTCACGTTTGTGACGGAACATAACAGGCTAGAAGGGAGAACTGGCAATATAGTCCATAGAAATTGACCCATTTTAACCAGCCATACTGGAACACTTGCAGCAATGCAATGCTAAGCCCACAGTCTCCTTTTCCAGGGCTGGTTGTCAGTTTCCCAGCAAGGCCTCTGGGTTTTAGGAACTGGCTACCCGAAGGGCTTACAGGCTTTTTTTTCAGTGCAAAAGGTGCACAATTTGTAAATTTGCCAAAGCAGGTGGTACTTTCAACCATCCCCTTTTGAATAACTCCACTGTGGAATTAAAACAGTGTATGACGTGATACCACCTTTATTGTTTATGCTCTGTGGTGCTCCTGTAGAAAATTGTACATTGGGTGCACGGTTAGACCATTAAAACAGCGTGTGTAGGAGCATACCAGATCAATAACCAGTAATAGATCTGACACCCCTGTAGGTATTCATTTCTGTACGTATCATAACTGCAGTACTGATTCCCTCTGCTTCATGGGCATCAAGAAAGTTAAATTGAGAGCTAAAGGAGGTAACGGAGCCAATGAACTTCTTAAACGTGAAAGTCATTGGATTTTCACACTTAGAAGTGTGAAACCAACCAGTCTCAACAACATTTGGGACATTAAACCCTGTTTACTAGATTACACTTTCTAGTTCTGATCTACATTATAATATCTGTTTGAAGGTTTGAATTATGCAAACAATAGCTTGAGAAGTCTTTCTTTAAAGAACCTGTATATTTGGGGATAGTTACCATATATTATATGTTGAAACCTTCACCACTCTTTGGTGGTGTGAATGCCTTGGGATGGTCTTACGATCTTTTTCAACCCTGGCTGAAATAGAGCCAGAGGCTGAAATTCTGACCACCCTTTGGTGGTTGAAATGCCTTTGGATGGTTTTTACCAGCTTTTTCAACTGTTGTTTGAAATGGAGCGAAATTGGTAACTTTAGTGATAACTATAATATCTATTGACGAGCTCGTATTGTGCAAATAATAGTTTGAAAAGTCTCTCTCTATCCCAGCTTATACTCTTTTGAAAAATCTATGTATGTTGGGACTGTTTCCATATTTTTAATATTAAAACCTTCACCACCTTTTGGTGGGTTAAAATACCTCTTGATGGTTTCACCAGTTTTTTCAACTACTATTGAAACAGAGCAATAAACGTTGAATCCCTTACCACTCTATGGTGGTTTAAGTACCCTTGGATTGCTGTACTAGCCTTTTTTTCACTATTTTTTAACCACTGCTGAAACAGAGTAAAATAGACAACTTTAGTGAATTTCTGATCTGGTTATCTGTTTAAACAGTTTCTAGTTTATGACCTTGTGATAAAATGAGATGTTAATATTGATTTACACATAATATCTTTTTGTTTGCCTCTTGTAGATGTTATGTGGGATAAACTTAGCATTTGAATAGGTTTCTCTTTCTCTATGTTTTTCAGGGTACCACTTACCTTTTTCCCCCCTCTGAAGTGAGTTTACCAGGCTGACCACAATATTTTGGCAGAGCGCTAAGTACTTCCTTCTAGCCTAGAGTTTGGCTCGATTAAAACTTTCCTTCACTGACCATCTCGAAGAACTACAGAAAAAATTAAGGCAAAGATTAGGACTATTCTACAGAATTGACCACCTGCTCACAAAGGAGGCCAAGAGTCAACTGGTTCAAGCTACCTTCCTATCTTTAATAGATTACACGGACCTGCTCTACAGCCACTGCACTGCTTCTGCACTGGCTAAGTTGGACACCCTCTACCACAGAGCTAACAGGTTCATTACTGGCCTTCCACTTTCCACACACCACTGCTCCCTGTACTCACTGTTAGGCTGGACTTTCCTTCACTATAGAAGGAATAGAAACGTCGCCCTATGGGCCGTCAGAGCGGTGACCAGCAAGCTCCCCTCATATGTTTCAAAATTGTGTTCCCCGGAGTGTGTTAGGCGCCTGTGCTGTAACGAGCTATTCCCTAATTCCCCTCCAAGTTCCAAGGGTCAAAACTCGTTTCGGCAAAGCTGCTCTAATCTTCTCTTTACCCACATTGTGGAACGGTTTACAAGGGAACTTGAAGCTGAGCTGCCCTGTTAGCCTGAATATCTTCAAGGCGCTGTACGATCGCCACATGAAAGCACCTTGCAAATGTTTTCCTCACTGCTAGCCCATTAATTCCGCAACTCCCCCTTTCCATCCTGACGCTCACCATGTGTCTACCCCTGGCTCTCACTCTTTCCCTATTAACTCTTCCTGCTGCACCCACCCTTCCCTGTCCATTCCAGCCTGGTTAAAGTCCCACCCCATCCATAGCAGTGTCCCAATTATCTACCCCTCCTCCGTCATTATCATAATAAACAAGTACACGACAGCCATCGTCACTTTCAGTGGTTTTAGCACAATTTTTCCCCCAGTCATCAGTAATATATCCCTCCTCTTCTTTACCTCTCTAACCTGCCACCCCAAACACGGCCTCTTTCCCCTATATGCATAGCTGCCGGCTGCTTCACTCAAAAGATCTCTGCTTATAATCCTGTATGCATATGGTTGATTGTACATCTGCTAACTTCAATTGTAAAATAATGCCTTTTTTTTTTATTTCAACCTTGTATTGTACTGTATATACTTTTTTTCTTCCTTGTATATTATTGCTTTTTGTATATCTGCTTCAGTACTGTACTTTGATGTATTCATGACTAGGTCCACCTTGCAAATGAGCCTTGCTCAATGGTGCCCGTCTGGATAAATAAAGATTTTGATTGATTGATTGATTGATTGATTGATATTTTAAGAGACTAATGAATTTCTGTTATAGTTTCGCTTTCTCCATAAATGTGGCTGTCAAAATTGTCACCCTGTGAAATTAATTTGGGTTTGCTTGATTCAATTGAATATATATGAATCTAAAAAAAAACCAAAAACCTGAAACTAATGAAAAATATAGTGGCCCAGATATTCCGAGGGTTGCGCCATGCAGTCCCAAATTGCTACCATTCTCCATGATATTCAGTAAGGAGGCAGTTGCGCCACTGAAAACATGCTGAGCAACAGTGCAATGCTAATGAATGCATGCTGAACTGGAGGGGGAGGAACCATGCATAAACTGCACAGCCCGATATTCAGCCGGGCTGTGCAGAGTTGTGCAGGTGCAACCCCCAGCCTGCGCCTGCACAACTTTGAGCCAAAAAAAAAGGATCGAGGGCCATCCACAGGTGAGCTGCCGCATTGCAGGGCACAACACAGCAGCTGCCACCTGTGGCTGGCCTCAACCTACTCCCTGTGTCCTGCAGCCCGATCACGGCAAAAGTGTCAAAATCCTCCCACCCACCCCGACTGGCCCGACTGGGCAAAATCAGAAAACTCCCTCCCCAACTGGCCCAATTATGGGCATAAGCTTAAATCAGCTCCCAACCAGCCCGATCACGGGCAGCAAAGTGCCTCCCACTCCCAACATATCCCTGGTGGTCCAGTGGAAGCCCGATCACGGGCTGAAGAAGTGTAACAACACCCCCAGAATGTATCCCTGGTGGTCCAGTGGACCGCTAAGCCCAATCGCTGGCTGAAGAAGTGTAACCCCTCCCAACGATCCCTGGTGGTCCAGTGGATGCCGAATCGCTGGCTGAAGAAGGTAAACCCCCCGAAACATATCCCTGGTGGTCCAGTGAAGCCTGATCGCTGGCTGAAGAAGTGTAACCCCCCAACGTATCCCTGTTGGTCGAGTGGAAGCCCGACCGTGGGCTGAAGAAGTGTAACAACCCTCCCCCGAACGTATCCCTGGTGGTCCAGTGGACCGCTAAGCCCGATCGCGGGCTGCATAATGTGGCGAAACCCCCGCCCCCAAGACCATATCCCCTGGTGATCTAGTGTCCCCCCACCCACGAAGCCCCACCACCCCGCCTCCCCCACGCAGCCGGGGCGGGCGGCAGCATCCCACCCACCTGCCGCCACGCCGCCTCGACCGCCTGTAGGCTGCTGCACCATTGGTGCAGAGCTAAGAGCCAATGGGCGTGCAGCCCATACCGTACAAGGCAGTCCAGATATGTGAATGAATTAATTCACATAGTCCACAACCACGAGAGCAATGACTCGGGCACATTTGCAGTCTTGCCAGCAGGATCTGGTGCAAATGCCATTTCTCTGAGGATTTGATTTTTATTCTTTGCTCCCTCTTTCATAGCTCCCACTTTGTATTCTGCAGCTTGTAACCAGTGCTTTGTAATCCACAAGGTTTATAGTCCACACTGTTTTATTTTTCTTTCTTGCAGTTTTCCTTTACAGCAAAACTTTTAAACAGCTTTGTTGGGCTAATGGTTGTCTCTCTTTCTACCACGCTAGTCCTGGGGCCGAGTAACAGGCAGTCACATGGTCTCACTCTTATCTAGACACATCTCATTAGTCCCATCCACCAATCAGATCACAGAAGTCTCTAATTATACATTTGTCACATTTTTTTTCACATGAGGGTGAGACGCCATTTTGTTTCCTGACGAAGCACTTCACACACAACTTGAAACTTCTAATCAGCACTGCGGCCCACCACCATTCCATCACCTCAGATTATGCCCTCCAGTCGTGACAGCTCATTGTGCTTCATCTTCAAATCCTGCATGATAGCCTCCATTTTTATAGCCACCCTTCCTCCTGCTAAATGATGTGATTATTTGTAAAATACTTGCTCAGTCTTATTCTAGCTTCTTCCTCGCGTTTTGCTTAAATTCATTTCATACAGTCCACTGAACAGGCAAGCAGCTACTCACTCCCAGTCCCCGAAGTGACACATCTCCAGATGGCTACCCTCCTTCCCTTCCTGTCTAGGGGTTTGGAGATGTTAACGAGTTCATGGAGAAGGGGGGGGGAGGGACCAGCAGTTGGACTAGGCAGCACAGTACATGTAGCAGGGCAATAAACAGTCACAGAACCTTTGAATTGTAGATTGGGATTCGTACCGTGACGGCGTGGACTCCATCGAGATGCAGGCTGGTGTTGACTTTTCCTCCCTCATGACTGGTGGACTCAGGCATTTGGTTCGACTGTCTAGAGAAAACTTGGGACACACACACAGAAACAGTCTTTAAAACACGTCAGCAATGATTTGGCCCAGACAGGATCTCCGATGCAGTCGAGCACCATTTTATTTGTAAAAGTCAAAAGGCTCAAGTGGAACAACTGCTCCATGGAGTGGGAGTGGTATTTACTGTTCATTTGTACATTTCCACAATGACTACGGCAAACGGTCATGGCTCAGCACTTAGGGGACCTGTGTCCTGAACCTGGAACCTCTCCCACACAACATTTCCTTTGGTGAGCCAGAAGGGGTTTCTCTTCTTGTCAGCACTCAGAGGTGCTCATACTGGCAGTCACTTTAAATTCTTCCCACCAGTGAGAGCGGGGCCAAAACCATACCTCAGACCATTGTTTTTTTTCTTCTTTCCCTCCTGGGGCACTGATGTTACCAAGGGCGCAGTCCTTTCTCCAGGTGCTGGCCCATCCTGCCGATCCACAGGCAGATTTTGCACAGGGCAGCAGCCACCTTCCATGCTGAACACAGCATTCTGTAAATCCTCCCCACAGCAGCTCTCTCTCTCTCTCCCCCCCTGAGGTGGACATGGACAAGCACGGGGCTGCACTACCACCGCAGCCCCTCCTGAACCTTTCTGCCGCCTCAATGCTCCGGTCCCTGTCATGGCAGCCACCCCTGACAGATCTTCTTCAGCTGGAGCCAAACAAGCTCCAAACAGGCTTTCCTCTGCTCACTGCTGCTGTAGATTGCCATCTGCTTCCCCTACTGATGGGCTGTGGGATACTGCTGCTGCCAAAGTGGGGCCAGGGGCAATCTCTGCTCCTTGGCCCCAGGCCTACCCGGCCATGACTGGTGACTCATCCCTCAGGCCTAGGAACTGGCTTCAACCACTCCTCACACACCGACTGCTGCTCAACTCTCTTCCAATGGATCCCCCTGGCGCCAGTTGGCACTTTGAAAATACCCTCACACTGCCTAGGCCCACCCTCTGGCCAGCCTGGCAGCACGTGTGCACAGACTGCTGATGCCAGCAGGGCATCACTTGGTAACCCCCCAAATGGGCACATGGGTTACATGTGAAACGATCCCCAGAATGTGATGAAGCTTTTTGGGCCATCAAGGCTGCATTTTGTTCAGTCCCTGTTTTAAGAAGTCCAGACTTTGAGAAACAATTTCTGTTACAGACAGATGCATCGGAGGTAGGCCTAGGTGCAGTCCTGAGTCAGAATATAGATGGAAAGAAACATATCATTCTTTATATCAGTAGGAAACTGCATCACAGGAAAAAAAAAAAAGTACTCCACTATTGAAAAAGAATGCATTGCTGTAAAATGGTCAAATGAGTCCCCTAAGTTTTATTTGCAAGGAGCTGAATTTTTACTTACAACAGATCACAGTCCTCTCCGTTGGCTAAATCAAATGAAGGATAAAAATTCCGGAATCACAAGGCAGTACCTGGCACTACAGCCATCTAAATTCAAAGTGATGCACATATCCAGAAAAGAGAATGTTAATGCTGATTTTTCTGACAAGATGTTCAGGAATTGAGAATTCAGAAGGTTGAAAAAATGTGTGCTTAACTGAAATGTTTGCTGTAAAAGGTGTTGTGAGAAGGGATACTACGTATGCTAAGAACTGTACATGTTATAAAATGATGTTATATAAGAGAAATAAAAGGAGGTTTTGGAAACTTGTTTTTTAAAGAAAAAACAGGTCCCCTCTTAAAGAAGGGGGTATGTGACAGGGTTGAGTAAGACTCTGTCCAATTTGTTATGCAGAGAGAGTTAAAAGCAAGGATCCATTCTGTCCTCTCCTGTTCTATTTCTTGCCTGTCTGATTGCACAATTAAATTTTACTTGTGGCATCTAGGAGTTGGCCACTCCACCGGTCCTACAATTTCCTCCTGTTTTGTTTCCCCTTCCTTCACGTGCTGTTTCCTCTCTGTCTTTCTCCCCTTGCTTCTCTGTGGTTAAAAAAATGTATGTGACTCTGTATGTGAAACTGGGATCTCTTGGTTTGCAATTGTATATAATTACATTATTGAAATGTTTGCAGAAAGCTATTTGGGTTTTTCTGGAACACAGGTGGTTAACCCTGAGGTACATTTTGACCTCCATAAGTTTGTTTACAGAATTATGAACAGGAAACCAGCCCTGGGATCAGGATGTCTTAATGGATGCACCTGTTAAGAAGACTGATGTACTCTTCAGGCTGGTCACAGGAAAGAAACTGACATAGTCTTGTTACATTTTGTGCTAGAGAGAGAGAGCTGGCGATTTTAAAGAGACTCTCCGATGAAGGACTGTGTGGTTTTTTTTGTACTGCCTTTAAGAAGAGCTATCCTGGGTGTGGCCTGATAGTGCAGAGGGCTCAGGCACTGGTACCTTACCTCACACTACGCCGGCGACCCGGGTTCGGGAACGACCTCGGGTTGCTGGGGTGCTGGCTTGGGGGGGGGAGGGCTGGAGTTGGATTGAGCCATGGCTCTTCCCTCCAATGGGGTGGATGCCTGCCCATCCGTAGTCCTGCTCCCACTAGGTGGAGGTCCGGTGGGTGTGCAGGCAGCAATGGGCAGCAACAAAAGTCAGGGGAAGGGCAGAAGGGAACACTGGATCCTGGCTTCTACGTGCTCCTCCATGCATGTGTACACTGTAGCCTCGGGGGTGGTAGGGAGTAGAAAGAAAAAATTGTATATGGGAAAAAAAAGAGCTACCCTGTACAATTTATTTATTTTCTCTTATTGCTATTGATAGTAAAAAGCTATTTGCACATTTTATGACTTGTCCTGGTCTGCCTATACTTCTTGCCTTACACTTCGACAACAACCAGGTAGTACAGCACAGCAGAACTTGGAATTGGGAAACAACATTTTAAGGCCAATAACTATGGCAGCAGTGATTCTGATGGATTTCAGTCCACCTGACTTTGACTGGGAGGGTGGCACGTGCCCAGGAGAAAACAGCGAAGAATTTCATGTTAGTCCTGAAAGGCTGTACAAGCAGGGTAGGCATCTTCTGCTGAGTTGTGGGGGGTAACATAGAACAGTAAAGACTGGGGAGCCAGTGGGTAACAGAGACCATAGTAGGATTGAACTAGAGGTGATAAGGGGAAGCAACTGTAATTCAGAAATAAGACCATGACACTAAACTTCAAGAGAGATGATTTTACATAGAAACATAGCATTTGTAAGCAGATAAGGACCATATGGTTCACCTAGTCTGCCCATAATAAAATGAATGTGCCCAGAGTAGAACCCTAGTCCATCAACGTTCTGCTGACTCCCGCTGCCTGTGGCCCTACCCTCTGAGCCACGGATGGATTAGGCTTTGGAGGACGATACAAAGCACCACACTACACAGCTGGGGCGGGCTGTGTGCCCTAAACATGAAATGTAACAACAAAAATCACCACACACTCCTGAGCCAGGAGGAAATTCCTCCCTTCAGTGAAGGTATTTAAAGAAAGACCAAATCCAGTTTGTAAACATGCAAAAATAATGGATTTATTCCCGATACAAAAGAGGAATATTAGCAGCAACTAGTTCGTTGCAAAGTCCTTGCAACGAGTGAGTTGCTACTATCATTTGCATCTTTACAAATTGGATTTGGGATTTCTTTAAATACCTCACAGTGCCGCCCAGTGCGATGAGGGTTGAAGCTCTGACGCTTACCCCTCACCCACCAGTGACCCATAGATTTGGGAACGGACCCAGTCGTCGGGAGGATAGGATTGAGCATCTGATAGACTGCTCTCCTATCCTGGGGTGGGTTTGGGAATGGCCTCGCTCGGCAGCAGCCCCCAGTGGAGACTGGAGGCACTACAGAAACAGCGTGTCGGGGGGAGAACAGAAAGCAGAAAAACCGCTCTGAAGACTAGCCGGATGATGGCTGCTGGCCCCGGGCACCTCCGAAGACTCCCCGGAAGCCACAAAATGCCTCCGCAGCACCTGGGACCAAAAAAGAATACTGTGCTGGTCTCCACCCACCGGTGCCTTCCCCCTCGGAGGAGGGGGACCCACCTGGTGAAGGATTACACTGGGCTACCCTATGGAAGGCTGCAGATATGAGGTAGGTGGCCGAGGGGGAGATAGTAGGTGGAATGTCTGTGGACCGTGGTGGCCCAAAGGAGAGGCAGCTTCAGAGCACATGGGCACAAATAATACAAAACAAACAAAAAAAAAAAGACTCCTTCACAGGAGGGAGAGATTTCCTCCTGGCTCTGGAGTGTGTGGTGATTTTTGTTGTTACATTTCATGGATTAGGTCTTCCCTTTCTCCTTGGTGGATGTTGAGGTACTGATAGTTCCATTCATGCCCATGCTGAGGGAGATGGATGTGACTAAACTGATGAACACACCATTGAGTTGGAGCACTAAGAGCAAGTGGGAGGCCCTAAAGCAAAATACAGTGGGGTGGAGGGCTGAAATGTTCCCATGGGCAACAAGGGCAAGAGTGCTAGGTAGAGACCAGTTGCCAAATTGGCAGCACATTAGTGAGTAGCAGAACTACTTGGTTTACTCTGAGATGGTGGTGCTAAGCCCAGGTGCACTATGTGTCTGTACACGGAGCACCCAATAAAGTTGAAATACCTGTTACGAAGATGAAAAATGTTGTATTGTTGCAAAATGGTTAATGGGGGTGGCGAAGCCTTTTGGGGAGTGGTTTTCCTGTTATTAGGAGTTCTTTCATTTAAGACATGGAATAACCTACAGAGTGAGGTTGTAGAAGCTAGTACTACTTAGGTTTTTTTAAGCAGAACCAGAAAGATTCCTGAGGGAGACTCAAAATGCATCTCATCATCCTTGACTTTAGCTCCCAGCCAAACCACATTGTGTTGTCTGTATATCCATGGCACCTCCAAACCTTACCTTAGGGTTATGTACGCCTGATAGGCTGCTGATGCACATGTGACCTAAGATCAAGTTACGGTCTCTCCTCCAAGCCCCTTCCTGTTTCCTCTCATCTCCAGTCTTCGATGTGCATCTGTTTAGGCTGCAACACTTCCTCCAGGCTCCAGTGCAACTACAATACAGGAGAAGGTAATTAACCCTCTTAAATAACTTTTTGGCACAGACAGTACAGTACTGATTTCACAGAGGAGGAACTTAAAGTAGGTTTTCTCAAGGTGGAATCAGAATGTGCTCAGACTATGCAATTTAGAGCAGTTTGATTCAGCATCTAGCAGTTTAAATCAGCATGTAGCTTGTTACTGCATCAATTAGCGTCGGTTTTTGAGGAGATAGCATAAGTCAGAGTGAAAGCAAACTGCCAGTGAATATCTATAACAGCTGTATGAGTGGTTTAAAAAAAAAAAAACGATTTTTGGCTATATTAAGGTACTGTGCTTGCAACAGAGCCTTCCCTTCCAAGCGAGGGATTCTGGCAACATTACACACGTGCAATCCAGAGGTGCTGCAGAGCTGGTTTTAGACATATCGTAATTGCACCCAAACTTTTGTCTCTCCTCTTATCCGCTTGCATTGCACTGTCCCATCACCTCCTTCTGCCCCAACCCACATCCAAAAAGTTAAAAAAAATACACTGAACAAGAGTAATCATCTGCTGTAATTTTTCTCCCCAGGACCTACTTTATGGGGTACCGGAGGCACAAGAACATTCCTGAGGAGGGTACCACTCCTGGAGGTTCTGCAGGATTACAAGCCCTATGCGTAAAATTTCCTTTGGGAAGAAGCACATAAAGAGAGAGTTGAGCTGTCAGAGGAGGCGTGGAGGATGGTGGGAACAAAGAAATCGGTGTCCAAAGGGTGCTGTGGGCATGCAGTATTTTTAACATTGGTGGGGTGTTCATGCATTGCCTGCCACCACACTAAACCTCAGGCTCACCTTCCAATTTACTGGTTTAGCAGGTAGCTAATATGGAGTGCATGGGACAGTTGATTGCTTGGATTATTGTGGTACATGCTGGTACAACATAGTATGATGTTTGTGCAACTAAATGGATAAGGTTGGCGAGAACTGTTGATAGCTCAGTACTGTTAGAAATGTGGTTAGATTGAAGTCTCTGTGACCTTTCGCACTGTTCCCAAGGAGCTGCCACCTTTTTGGAGTACCAGTGACACAGGAACCCTCTTGAGAAGGGCTCCATTCCTGGAGGTGCCGTAGGACAGCTAGTCTGTTTGCTAAAGGTACCTTAGGGAGGGATTTCAAAAAGTTGAAGCTAAAGGCATGAATGGAATTATCGGTGCCTCAGCATCCACTAAGGAGAGAAGGAAGACCACAATGTTAGAGAACCGGTGAAGGGAGGAAGCTCCATCATCCGAGTCCTAATCCAGCCAATGGAAGATAAGCTAAGCAATAATATATTAGCTAATTTTATGACCGTTAGCATGAAGGAAAGGAATCATCCCCCCCCCCCCATGTAAAGGAAACCTCTGGGGTCCAAGGCTTAAGGTCGCCATCGCTCCAGGCAAATGCTATACTGTTGAATGAAGTTTGAAGTGAGAGATGCAGTGCACGGCAAAATATTAAGGAGGATACGAGCTTCTCTTTTTGACCTGAAGGACTTCCATCGGCAGAGGAGCCGAAAGCTACCCTCCAGGAGTATTGCTCTGCTATGCTAAGGAATGTTGTGGTTCACAGTACCTCCCAAAAAAGAAGACTGGAAATAACTGCTTCTGGTCTGGTAGCCGTAAACTCCCTTTATCAAAACTCAGGGATATAAGATGCTAATCCCTTGAAAGGATTGGTTAATTGCAGTATGAACCATAGAGGGCAAAAACATATTGTTTGGTGCAGTACCAAGCTATAGAGGGTCAAAGTCTATTGGCTATTGAAGGGCAGACTCTGACATTCGATGGAGGGTTGTATGTCCATTAATTGATGGTGGAGTGTATGCCCATATGATATTGGGGCATGTGTCTGTTGTTAGGTGTAGAGGGATTTGCCGAAAGATGTAGGTAGAGTAGGAATGGTAGGAGTAGTAGTAAGAGTTGAAGGGGTACGGTTGAGGACCTGACAGCCGCCTGGGCAGGCTGGTGGGAGTTATGAAGCAGTGGAGCACAGGCCCACAAAACGCCCAGAGCAAGCTCAGCCATGGTGGCATAGAGGAGCAGTTTGATGCTGAAACCGAAGTGTTTTGAGTCCTTTGAGGGGTGAAGAAATGGCAGATGCCTGAGCTGAAGGAGTGACAGGAAGGCCCAAAAAATGCAGGAGGTGGAGCACAGCCTAAACCATAGCTGGGAGGAACCTGGAGGCAGGCAGTAAGGATGGAACCAGCCCCAGCAAGCAGCCTCCCCAGCAGGGAGCAACAGTAGCAAAGGTGGGGGGGCAAGCAGAATCCTTCCCCCCCCGGCAAAATGCAAGAACAGAGGGAGTGGCTGATGGCAGACCAACAGGAGGGGAATCCAGGAAGAGAGAAGCAGCCCCCCCCCCACACTATTTATTTATTGAAATGATTCACCAGGAAGACACACTGAGCAACAAGTCGCTTGTTTCCTGGTGCGACGTGGGGGGAAGGGGTACAATAGGAATGAGACATTAAACATTTAAGTTACAAGATCAACATTAACATACAGTTGAAAGGCAGGTGTTAACAGTGTTGTGCATAACATGTAGAAAGAGTGGACAATAATGAGTGCCGGGTTAATATGTAAACAAGTGGTTACATGAAAGAAAAGGGGGAAGGGGAGGGAGGGGTGAGGTGGTGGAGGGGGAAGAGTCGTGTCCCTGGAGACCCCCTCAGGATGCGAAGAACCCTGCAAGGGACTGGTGGGACCAGAGAGAAGGGGATAAGACAGTGTCCCAGAGAGACCCCTTTAGGCTGGTTGGGGAAGGGAGTAGATCAAAGATACAAGCCCCTTGGGGGGTGTAGGAGAGGGACTCGTGGAGAGCATTCGGGGTCAGCAAGCAGAAGTGGGATGCAGCCAGCTGGACATGGCTAGAACTAAAGGAGCGATAGCAGGCTTGGGAACAGCGTACCCCCAGCAGCAGCAAAAGGAAGAATGGCCACAGTAGATAAACAGCAAAGCAGCATTGGGGCACCAGAGTGCCGAAAGCAGCTGACTGTCAGATGAATAGCAGAGAATGAAAGGCAGTACAGGGAAACGGAGCCCCAGCAGAGTGAGCATGCCTGCAGGAGAAGCCCTGGTGACCCAGGAACAGAAAAAAAGAGAAACCTGACCAGCATTTTTAGGGACCAAGGCACCACAGAAGACAGAACTGAACAAGAAGGACTCTGGAACAGATGACAATCAGAGAAAGGATGTAATGCATTAAGTCCCAGATGAATGGCAGAGAGGAGGAGGAGGAGGAAAGCAGAAGAGAAGCCAGTAACTGTGCAGCTGCAGGCAAAGAAATGCATCCAAAAGATGCATGGGGCATGAGCTATTTA
The DNA here is from genome assembly GCA_016271365.2 of Neoceratodus forsteri. Classification (NCBI taxonomy): domain Eukaryota; kingdom Metazoa; phylum Chordata; order Ceratodontiformes; family Ceratodontidae; genus Neoceratodus; species Neoceratodus forsteri. The sequence goes on along the minus strand of JADMNL010000025.1, from coordinate 8,123,462 downwards.
TAGTGCTTGGTGGGTGGGGAGTTGCTGATGCTCAAATGAACCTTATGTTCACCTTGCAATTACTTTTGATTACTTTTGTTACGGCAATGAATAAATCCATAGCCATATCACTCAGAAATGTATTCGACGATTCCTTGGAGCCGAGTGATGAAACATAGAAGCTGATGGCAGATAAAGGTTGCATGTGCCATCCAGTCTGTCCTTTTTTGTTGCATTGCTTACACTGTAGACCCCTCCAGGTCTATGGCACTTTCTCTGCCGCCCCCTTATATATCCATTATGACTCCCTGGTGCTTAGCCCAGACTTTTTTGAATCCCACCACTGTTTTCGTCCTCACAACCTCCGACGAAAGACTTCCAGGTGTTTACCACCCTTTCTGTTCATTCATTCATAACATTTTATTCAAAGTTGTGAATAGGATAGTTTTTACAGTGTTCCATTGAGCAAAGCTAATTTCAAAGGAGGTCTTCCAATTTATACATTCATATATCAACAAGTTACATATATAATTACAATTAAAAAATACACTCCTACAATAGCAAGACATTTTCATAAAATGACCAGCAATCCATTAAACATGAAAACATGAAAAGAGTGTTTACATACTCAAGTTAGCAGAGAATTGCAGCAATTTTGTGGTTTAAATGCTTTGTCGAAAAACCACCTTTTGATTAAACAGAGTTGTGGAGACTGGTTAATCGGTCTAAAATGAATTGGCAAATTATTCCATAGAGAAATTCCTCGCCCCACAATTGAACTTCTACTTACCTTTTAAGTTGAAGCTAGGTGTATCGAATTCCAGACCCTGTGCTGATGTTAAGTTTCCCCTGGTCTTCCTCTCTGTAAACCTAAGATATATGAAGGCATTTTACCCTGAGATATTTTACACATATTGGTTATGGCATGGCAGTTCCTTCTATTAGTTAAACTTATCCATCCCAAGGACCAATACATGTGACAATGGTGGCTTAGCCTCGGGGCACCTGAGATAAATCGAGCCAGCTTGTTATACATTGTATCTAACTTATGTAGATGTAGTTTTGAAGCGTCTGCATATAAAATGTCCCCATAATCTAGAACAGATAATACCATGGTATCAACAACTCTGAGTCTTACAGCCTGTGACATGAAATATTTAACCCCATGCAGCATTTTCAGTTTCCTACCTAAATTATGCAATACATTTTCCAAATGTGGGGCCCAACTAAGTTTATCATCCCTAAATATGTATATTGTTCTACCTATTTAATTCGGGTGCCCTGGATCAACTGGATTTCTAGATTTCCCTCCAGCACACTTTGATTGAGAGAATAGCATTGACTGAGTCTGTTTTAGATTTAAGCAAAGTCTGTGTGCCCTAAAGAATTCTTGCAGGCACAAAAAAGCATCTTGTAAGTTGGACTGAATACCAAGTAAATATTTCCCTGCTGTGTACATGATGGTATCATCTGCATAAATGTGATATTTTATAGAGGGACACGCAAATTTCAAATCATTAATGTAAACATTAAAAAGCAGGGGACCGAGTCTCGACCCCTGCGGAACACCTGTACTAATCTGTGCTGGAGAGGACCTAAAGGAACCCACCTCAGCAACTTGTTTTCTATCAGTTAGGTATGATCGAAACCATTCCAGTTCACTGCCTCTCACCCTCAGAGTGGAGTCTGGACAGGAGAATGCCGTGGTGCAGAGTGTCAAAAGCTTTAGAAAAATCTATAAATAAGGCACCCACTGACATTCTCCTGTCCAGACTTCCCTGTATGTCTCCCACTTCCTTCAGCAGTGCTGTATTAGTACTGTGTGATGGTCTGAAACCTGACTGATAGATATTCATCAGACTATTAGATTCCAGATAATCCCGCAGTTGTGGGGCTACCAAACTCTCAGACCTTTGAGACTATTGGCAATAGTGAAATGGGATGGTAATTATTTATGTCATACCTTATGCCCCCTTTGAAGATAGGAACAACTTTGGAAAGCTTCCATCCTTCTTAAAACTCGCCAGTCATTAATGAGAAGTTGAACAAGTAGGTTAAGGGACGGGCAATACAAGGGGTTGCATATTTCAACATCTTGTTTTGAATATTATCCATAACTATTGCTTTTTTAATATCCAACTTAATTAAAGCTTACGTTACCTCTGGTACCTCTAACTTTTTAAATTAAAATCTGAGATGGGTATCTGGGTCTGGTGGTGCCTGGTTATCTTGGTCTTTGGATTCAATGTCTTAATCAGGTTGCGTTAGCTTTGTGCCAACTTCGGAGAAAAATCTGTTGAATTTGTTTACCACATGATTATTTAGTGTGGCCAAGTGTCCATCCAACTCTAGCCTTTTCATTTGGTTACTTTTTTTAGTGCCCATTAAATCTGTTATTTTCCTCCAAAACAGCCTGGGATTTTGTGTGGTATAGTTATCAGAGTCTGGTCTATAAAAAGCTTGTATGGTTTATCTAACTTGACTCGTATATTTATTTCTAGCATATCTGTAATCATTCCAGTTTCCATTAGTGCCAGTTGATTTTGCTATGTACCATTTTGTATCCCTTATCTTTTTTCAATTTATGGAGTTTAGCATTATACCACCTTTGGCCGTTGGATTTCACCTTTCTTTTACGTACTGGAGCATGTATGTTTTGTGAAGAAGTGTTTCCTCATATCTCTCCTAAACCTACTTCCCTCCAGCTTCATATCATGGCCCCTTGTTCTGGAGCACCCTTTCCTCTGAAAAATACCTCCCACTTGTACCTTATTCACCCCCATGAGGTATTTAAAGGTCTTGATCCAATTCATATCCCCACTCTCCCTCCTCTCCTTCAGAGTGTACATGGTTTAATTCCTTTAGACTTTTTTCATAGGACATTTGATGTAGACCCTGTACCATCTTGGTAGCCCTCCTTTGGAAGACCTCCATCCTGTCTGTGTCCTTCCTGAGATACATACATAGATACATAGACAGTGTCGGCAGATAAGGGCCTATGGCCCACCCAGTCTGCCCATTTGAGCTTGTAAGTTCAGTTTGTTTTCCTAGAAGTCTGTTGCACCTTAACCCTGACCTCCAGAATTCCTTTATGTCTATCCCATGCATTCTTAAATCCCGTGATTGTTTCAGCCCCCACCACTTCCTCTGGCAGGGTGTTCCACTTGTCCACCACCCATTCTGTGAAGAAATCTTTCTCATGTTTCCTCTGAATTGTCCTCCCTCCAACTTCATCCCATGCCCTCTAGTCCTGGAACATCTTTTTCGCTTAAAATAGTGTTTTCCTGCCGCTGTTCCTCCCTGTAAGATACTTGTATGTCTCTATCATATCCTCTCTCCTCTCCTCCAGGGAGTACATGTTCAGTTCCTTCAACCTGTCTTCTTAGGACTTGTGATGCAATCCATGCACCATCTTTGTTGCCCTCCTCTGAACCTTCTCTACCCTGTCTATGTCCTTACATAGGTATGGTCTCCAGAACTGTACACTGTACTCCAGGTGGGGCCTCACTAGTGTCTTGTATAGCGGAATTATGACCTCCCTTTTCCTGCTGGTGATGCCCCTGCCTATACATTCCAGCATCCTATTTGCCTATGTGGCCTCCAAAACTGGACACAGTACTCCAGGTGGGGTCTTACTAAAGACTTATATAGTGGCAATACCACTTCCCTCTTCCTGCTGGTAATACCCCTACCTGTACATCCTAGCATCCTACTAGCTCTCCCGATTGCTTTGTCGCATTGTCTGGCTATCTTCATGTAATCCAATATGACTACCCCAGGTCTGTCTCTCTCTCTTTTTTTTTTATCACAACACTCTACTCCCTGCGGCTCGGTCTGCCATCGTCCGACCGCCGTCCTCTGCACCCCATGCGATCCCCGGCAGCTCACTCATACAGGGCTAACATGCACAATACCTGTGGTGGGGACCCCTTAATCCCAGCCACCAGGCCCGGATCTAATACCCAGATGTGATTGCACTTGGGTTTGAGGGTGTGCAGCGGCACGGCCATCAAGCTGCCATGACTGATCGCCATTTTTCCACCATTTTTTTCCCTCCTAGGAGTATGGACGTACAATGATGTCAGAGCACAGCGTGCCAATGTCCACCATACTCCTCTCTCTTGTTGCACCGTGACTGTGGAACCCCCGATCATCATCAGGGGGCCGCTACAGCGCGGCACAAGCCCTGAATCCTCCCCAGGGAGAGGAGAGCAACCCACAGATGCTCCGTCCACTCCCTCCCTGGCCGATGACCTGTGCTTTTTCCCGAACTAGGGTCACCAGCATGGTGCGAGGTGTGGCGTCCAGCACCTCAACCCTCAGCGCCACTGGGCCAGCCCAAGTCTCTTTTCTGCTTGGTCAGAGCTAGTATCTCCCCCCATTTTGTACTGCATCCCCGGATTTCTGTGACCCAAGTGCATTTTTTCTTTGCACTTTTTTTGCATTAAACCTTAGCTGCCAAACTTCTGACCAGTCCTCCAGTCATTTCAAGTCTCTTTCCATCCCTTGCACCCCCCCCCCCAGAGTGTCCACCCTGTTGCAGGTCTTGGCATCATTTGCAAAGAGGCAGACCTTCCCTTCCAGTTCCTCTGCAATGTCACTAATGAAGACATTAAAGAGGACTGGCCCCAGTACTGACCCCTGTGGTACACCGCTGGTCACTCTCCCCTTCTCACAGCAAACTCCATTTACCACCACCCTCTGCCTCCTATCCCCAAACCAGTTTCTTACGCAGGTCACCACCTTATTGCCCACCCCCATGCTACCCAGCTTCTTTACCAGCCGCCTATGTGGAGCGTTGTGTCAGAGGCCTTGCTGAAGCCCAAGTAGGCCATGTCCACCCCCCCCATCCAACATCCATTTCCCGTCCCCAATCTCTTGGTGCTTATTTGTGGTCCCTCCCCTTCCCCCTCAACTGTGCATACAGAGCAGAAAAATTTGTTTAAGATATTTGCCTTTTCTTGGTCCTCCTCAGTATAGCCCCCTGCCTCCTTTATTAACTGCTCAATCCCTCCCTTGGTCTTCTTTTTTTTGCTGATATACCTGAAACATTTCTTGTCCCTGTTTAATACTCTCTGGGTTATTCTTTCCTCAGCTTGTGCTTTTGCACTCCTTACTGCCTTGCCTGCCTCCCTCCATTTCCCCAGATACACTTATCTGTCCTCCTCAATCTGGGTCTCCTTATACCTTCTGAATGCCACTGTTTTTGTCCTTACCTTTTCTGCTACTTCCCTCGAGAACCATAATGGTCTCCTCCTTCTACTTTTGCTTATCTGTCTGATGTACAAGTTTATAGCCTTTACTTTGTTCTCTTTTATTCTGGCCCATTTTCCTTCCACCCCACCCTTGACATGTATCCCCGTCAAGTCTTCTTGGATGCATTCCCCCATCTCTGTAAACTCAGGCCTTCTGAAATCTGGGACCCTAGAGCACTTGTGTGGCTGGATTCTGCTGCTGTTCTTATATTAAACCTTACTGTGCGATGGTCACTGGTCCTCAGATGACTCCCCACTCTGAAGTCTGCTACATTATCCCCATTCGTAGTACCAGGTCCAGTATTGCCCCACCCTGGGTGGGTTCACTGTCAGGTGTCTGAGAATGCCCCTGCAGGGTCCAGTCTCTGCTCCTAGCTGATGCCGCAGCAGGTGGAGTCCATGCTACATCTAGCAGATTAAAGTCCCCCACCAGCATCACCTCCCCCTTAGCCATTTTGCTTATGTCTTCCAACATGTCTGTGTCTATGTCCGCTCCCTCTGTTGGAGGCCCATATACCACTCTTATGTGAATGGTGGCTCCATTTCCAGACTCGAGGTTGACCCACAACACTTCGACCCACTGTCCTCTGTGTACCTCCATCATTTTGATGTTTTCCTTAACATAAAGCATCACTCCTCCACTTTCCTTTCCTGCCGTGTCCCTGCTAAATATTGTGTAGTCAGGTATGACCATTTCCCAGTCATGGTTGTTTGTGCACCTTGTTTCGGTGATGGCCACAATATCCAGGCCTGCCTGAGCCATTGTGGCCTCCAGGTCTGGTATCTTATTTCCCAGACTTCTAGTATTGGCACACGTGGCTGTCCAGATTTTGTTAGTGCTGCTCTCACCCCTTCTGATGTTTTTAGTTGTTCCCCTTCTTCTCCTTTGCATACTGCCTGCTTCTCTTCCCACCTCCCTCCCATGTTGATCCCTTGCACCCTTGGTCACGCTTCATTTTGGTGGGAATCCTTTCCCACAGAAGTTCTCTACCCTCCATCACAGCTTGGGGGGGGGGGGGTCAGTTTCTGCCACCTGTTTCTGCCATCCCTTTGCCTTCCACTCCCCTGCCCCCCGGGCTAGTTAAAATTTTTGTCAGAGTAACACTTAAAGGGGAATGGTCATCAACAAGGTTTCTTAATGTCTGAAAGACCATAAACAGCTAACATGAGTGAGCCATTGTGTTTATCTTACAACACTTTCTACATTTATAATACTTGTTTTGTATGTGCATTGGAACTAGTGAGTTATCACCTTTACATTTCAAACTGTTAGTAAAAATTATCCATCTTTAGGGTTGCTTTAACCTCTAGGCTATACTGCCAGCTGATCATCAAAAACTACACATCTCAAGGTTGGTTCTGTGGTGCCAACTGGTATTGGGGCCCCATATCAGGATTGCTAAACCCTCTCTGTGTTCATGTCAGTACAGATTTCTGGGGCTGCCACAGCACCAACTTCGATCTTTTTCCATTCCCTCTCTTACAGCCTTTTCTCTTACAATTTTGGGTGCAAACTCAGATCTACAAGATGCAAATGTGGTTACGTACCTACTGGCCTGGCATCATGGGTCCAGCCTTGAAATGTGAAGTTTTTGATTATCAGCTTGCAGTACAGCCTAGAGGTTAAAGCAAAGAGCTGTGAACAAGCTTCATTTATCCAGCAGAATGGGGTTTGATTCCAACATGCTCTATGTGTATATCATGTCACCAGAGCAAGTCACTTAACCTCCCTGTGCTCCCAAAACACACCCGGGAACACGCTGTAGCTCAGTGTACCTTTTCTGGACAAAGACAGTAAAACCTGAGTACATGTTATGATTCTGAAAATAATATGCTCTTTCTATCCAGATTTGAATTGAAAAGAAAAAAATAGGACACCATTACTTGTTTATTAATTGCAAAAACACATAGATGGATAATACACTTAAAACATGCATAATCTGAAATGCATTATTAAAAGAGTATTTTTCTTCTTTTGATGAAGTTAAAAGTATAACAGTTTCTTACTGAAATACTTTGGATGGAATCGGATTTTCTACCTTAAAGGAAAAAAAAATCAGCTGATCCTGCCACCCATACCCTTCAAGCATGTCTTACACTCCGCAGCGATGCCGACAGACCGCAACTTTCCAGAATACCATTCCCACTGCAATGTAAAAAAGAAATAAAAAAACCAAAACAACGGGAGAGACAGGCTGCGTGTGTGGTGTGTGAATGTGTGTGTGTGTGTGTGTGTGTGTGTGTGTGTGTGTGAGTGACTGTATCTCTGACAGAAGTGCTGCACTATCTGAACTGTGCTGAAAGGGAAAACAATTATCACCATTAATTAAATAAAATAATATATGGGTGGGCAGATGTAAAAACCTGAATTCTGTACACACCCTCAGTGTGGGATGCTTTTATAAACTCCTCGGACTTTGCCATCGGAGTTAATGTAGCATCCCACACCTCGGTGTGTGTAAAATTTTGGTCACACACACACACACACACACACACACACACACATATTATTCTGTATTTCAAAATGCAGTCCAGATTATGCTTTTTTAAACAATGTTGTCCATCCATATGTTTTTGTAATTAATAAACAATTAATGGTGTCCTATTTTTTCTTTTCAAGTCAAATCTGGATAGAAAGAGCATACTATTTTCAGAATCATAACACGTGCTCAGGTTTTACCGTCTTTGTCCAGGAACGGCACACTGAGCTACAGCTTGTTCCCGGGTGCGTTTTGGGAGCACAGGGAGGTTAAGTGACTTGCTCTGGTCATACAATATACAAGTACAGCATGTTGGAATCAGACCCCATTCTGCTGAATGAATGAAGTTTGTTCACAGCTCTTTGCTTTAATCTCTAGGCTGTACTGCCAGCACACATTTAAAGGCTGGCCCCATGATGCCGGGCCAGTAGGTACGTAGCCACATTTGCATCTTGTAGACTTGAGTTCACACCCGAAACTGTAAGAGAAAAGGCAGTAAGAGAGGGAATGGAATAAGACAGAAGTTAGTGCATGGCAGCCCCAGAAATCTGCACCGACATGTACACGGCCAGAGTTTAGAAATCCTGATACAGTATAGTGCCCCAATACCTGTTGGCACCACAGAGTCAGCCTTGTGATGTGTAGTTTTTAATGATCAGCTGGTAGTATTGCCTAGAGGTTAAAGCAATCCTAAAGATGGATTATTTTTACTAACAGTTTGAAATGTAAGGTGATGTCTCACTAGTTTCAATGCACATACAGAACAATTATTATAAATGTAGAATGTGTTTTAATAACACCTAAAACACACTTAATAAAACAGACAATTTCCTGTTTAACCTATAGTCAATGGAAGGCCAAGATCCTCGGTGACATTATTTCCTTGTCGGGAGCCTAAAACATATGGCTACCCCCAGCCCTTAATTATAGGCTGATTTACATATGAATAACTCCGGACTGCAAAGACTCACAAATAAACAAAATAGCTCACTCAAATTAGCTGTTTATGGTCTTTCAGACATTAAGAAACTCTGTTGATGACAGTTCTCCTTTAAACCATCTATTGCGACCTTCCACTCCCTTCCTGGATAGATGCAGGCCATTCCCCCAGTACAAGCTCTGATCCCTCTGAGTAGAGCCCCAGTCTCCAGTGTAGCCAGATCCCTCCTCTCTGCATAATTCCCTCAACCATGACTCGAAGGCCTTAGGGTGGAGTTCTCTCCTTCCCCCTGTTGTAGACAGGGAGCACGTTTATAAAGGCTACAGTGTGTGCTACCTGGCTAAGACCCTTTCCCAGCTCTCTAAACTGCTCCTGCAGTGCCTCTGTCCCTTCCCGAAGTAGGTAATTCATTCCAAGGTGGACAGTGATGTCCAGCTTCCCCTTCCTTCTTATAGCCCTTGTGATTCGCTAGATATGCTTTCCATCCCTCTGAGCCAATGCACCAGTTATGCACTTAACCTCCCTCTCTAACCCCTTTCCTTCCCCCCAACTCTCTAGCCCCCTGACTGTAGAGTCCCCACTAGAAGTTGGTTCCTCCTCCTTCTCTGGGGGTCTCTTTTCCACCTCTGGGGACTCCATTTGGGCATTCCCTCACATCGTCTCAGTCCACCACCTCAGGTGCCCCTTCATGGCAATCCTGCTCCACCAGAATGGTGTAGGAGTTTCTCAGTGGTATTGGATAAGAAATGTGCCTGTTACCCCCCCCAGCCTTCCTGACCCTACCACCACTCCTGCCCTCCTTGAGCCTACCTTAGTCCAACTGCTCCTTCCTTCTGGCAACCTTTGAGGTAGCGATGTCTGTCTACGTGGTCCCTGGGTGGGGGAGATGGTCCCCCGACTCCTTGCCAATGTGACTTTGAGTCTCATGACATTCTTCTGACTCTTTGCCAGTACTGCTTGGAGCCTTGAGACTTGTTCCCTCCACCCAGAGAGGCACACACAGATGGGACAGCACCACAGCCTCTGGAAGGTCTCCCTGTAGATTTCCTCCCCACAACCACTGCATTGCACCTCTCCCCACATATCCTTTTCCCTGTTCTTCTAGTCCTTCCATTTTTTTTGTCCTAGACCCAGTTGGGCTATCCTACTACCACCCAGTAACCATACGCCCTTAAACCCTGAAGCTCACTAATGCACAGCAGGCTTTTTCATGGCAAATCCCTACACCCTTCTATATCTAGCAACTATTTAACAGTAGGCCCTTGATCGCTGAATCACCTTGGCTCCTAGCAACAGTTTACCTACAATCTCTACTACTTAAAAACACACTAAAACCTTGTACTATATCAGTTAAGAACAAACAGCACAATACTAAAGACAGGGAAAAACAACAGCAAGCTTCTAAGCCCACCGACACTCTTAGCTGGCCTCCCAAGTGTAGCCACCCTATAATGCAGCCCCAACAGGCTTACCTAGGTAGGGTCCCCTCGGGTTGCCAGGGGAGCAGAGTGGCTGGCTACTGCTGGCTGACTCCAGTGGGCAGATGCCAACCTCCTTTGCGTGTTGGTCCTTCACATAGGGGGCTGCAGCGTGGGGGATTGCTTGCTGGCCTAGTCCTTAAGAACGTCCCTGCCCACTTCCTGGGTCCCAGGCAGTGCCTGGGGTTGGCTACGGATCAGGGATAGCAAGATTGATCTCTGACCAAAAACTAACTACAGGGAAGTTTAAATGTAGACACCTGCTTCACTTCTGCCTAAGCCACCCTCCTGATTAACAGCTCTCTTCTTGACCCAGCTAATTGCAAAGATGATCATCAGTTCCCTTCCCCCAACTCAGACTAGCACACCAACTCTTGTGTTTTTGTATTTACCCTTACTGAAGGTCCCAATTTACCTTGCAGACCCTACACTTCTAATAAAGTATCTGTCTACTCTACCCCTAATCAGAAATGCTCTAGCAGAAGAGTTCTAGCTGCCTTAGTCAGCTGCCTCCTTGCTCTGACAGCAAGATTGCTCTCTGACCAAAAGCTAATGGAGGATTGAGCTAGCATGCTGGCAACCTAGGGGTCTTGCTGCAAGCCCAGGATGCCAGAGGAGGAGGCCGGCAGGGAGGGCTCAAGAGCATCTAATGGATGTTTTTCTCTGTAAGGACCAGTTACACTGCTCTTACAGTGGCTTCTGGTGATGGTGTGGTGGAGGTGCAGTCTATGACATAGTTAACCACACGTCATTGGGTAACCCCTTGGCCAGTTTTTTTTTTTTTTTTTTTTTATATTCCCATTTTTATGCCTTCTTTCTCAGCAGCTGTACCTCTCCCTCTGGTCCCCCCAAGGTACCTAAGCTGGACTCTGCCTGCTCCTGGACCTCCTCTCGATGCCATCCTCCACACTGCCTTGGTTTGCCCACTGGCGGGGAAGGAGGGGGCAGCTCCCCATTCCACTCCCCCTACCTGCATGTAACTTTTGTCAGGTAGCTGGCCGAGATCATCTGGTTTCAGTTATTCTGGTGCTTCGGTACTGGGGGCCGTTGGGTCAGCTGCTGTTTTTTTTCCCTTGTTGCTTCCATCTCTACTGAGGAACTGGCATGCACAGAGGACCAAGGAGCGCATGCACACAAGGCATGCAAGCGCTCTGGAACTCGGCTGGCATCCTGTCCCCTCCCATGGCATACTCCAGCTACATCTCCACCTATGGTCGCCCAGGTGGTGATACTGCAGCAGGGATGTCAACCCTTCCTCCCCGGAGGAGAGGAATGTCTCCTGGGATGCTCCATCTACCTCACTCCAGCTGGCCCTCCAATGACTCGAGTTCACTTCTGAACCTGAGTCGCCAGAGCTGCGAGTGGTAGCACTACCATTGCACCAGTGGGCCGGCTCCCCCCTTGGCCAGTTGTGGGTGTGTGTGCAATCGTGGGAGGAGTGGAGGGAGAAAAGCAGTGGAAATGCTGATGTCCCTTGTTGCCACCCCTACCAGCTGTCCTCCAGCGTACCGTTCTGACCCAGCTGTCTTTCCAGTCAGCAGCAGGGTTATCTGTAGGCACGCCCTCTTCTTGGTCAGGGGAGATCCCCAGCAGGGACAAGCCATCAACAGAGGAGTCAGGGGTATAGAGGCACACCTTCACTAGGACAGAGGAGGCTCCAGGCAGGGACAGACCTCCCCTCGATGCTGTAGTTACCAGAGGTGAGGATGGTACCTGATAACTAAGTTGGGTGGGGGAGGGGGGCACGAATTTGAAAGCAGTCATGCGCTGTAATTAGTAACTTGAAAAAATAGATTGCAAGTTATTACAAATTACCGATCACTTAGCACTCTGTATAGAGAATAGCAGATGAGAACCATGAACAACAAGCTTTCTGCTGCCACAGATGGCTTCTGATTACATCACTGACCTCAAGAGCAAGCTCAAGAGGGCCGATGTAATTAGAACCCTGAGGTGGTAACACAGGCTTGTTTTGCCAATGGTTGCTTATCCAGTATTTTTATAGTGTACAGTTGCCTTCTTTTCTTTGGAATCTGGTAGAGAAATTTCTGTGTGACCATGTGTTTCAGTGTAAGCGAATGCAGCGGAACCAAAAGTGGAGATGTACTGAAACTACTGTCAAATGGTAACACTGGAAGAAGGCATGTTATGGGAAACATTTTTTAAAAAGTTAAATGGACTTATCTATTACATGTTGTCTTCCCATTCGTCATTTGTGACTGGTTTGTTAGAAAACGAAAAGTCCTTCTGAGTTTGTGACCTGTCCCTCCCTTCTGCAGCGTTTCTTTTTGTTTTAACTAATTTGTGTGGCGGGCAAATCTTAGTCGATAAAACAGGTGGCACAAGGATTTCTGATTAGCTGGAATGTTGTACCACAGAAACGTCCAACATTCCATAACCTTGGACTGTAGAACAACAAGAAAAAATGACTCACCTTAGTAATTATGTTTCTTCTAATGGAGTCTTGCTGTATTCTGACTATTGCAGTTAGCCCCAGCACTCAAACTGCCCCGGAGAGTAGAGGGTTAATTTTCTATGCAGAGCATAGAACATTGAGCTCGAGCTCGGTTCAAACCTCTGTCTGCTGCACTTTGAAGCGCAACTGTGAGATTCTTATGAGCTAATACTAACTACTATGTGGAAATTGTAAAATTTTTACTAGCCAAATGACAACCAAATGTTTTAGATCCCCAAAAGACTCAAGAAATCCAAAATCAGAAACCAGGTAGTGAACAACTTAACATAGAAACATAGAAACATAGAATTTGATGGCAGATAAGGACTGCTTGGCCCACCTAGTCTGCCCATTTTCCTACCTAACAGATAAGCTGCAGATCCTAATTAACCAACAGCTTACTTCCTCCTATCCATAGAAACATAGACTGTTAAATTAATAATATAACCCACTCTCCCTCTCCCAAAGAAGGGAGTACCCAAATTCAACCCTGGGGTGCAACACTGCACCTGCCAGCCCACTTGCCAAAAACAGGTTCTGAGAGGGGGGAAGGAGGGAGGTCGGAATACAGCAAGACTCCATTTGAAGAAACATAATTACTTAGGTGAGTAATTTTTTTCTTCAAACAACATGAAGTCTTGCTGTATTCTGACTATTGCAGACTACCAAGCAGTACCTCCATGGAGGAGGGAATCAAACCTACCTTGGGAATAGGCTCTGCAGTACTGCTGTACCAAACCGTGCATCACTCCTAGCCTGGATGTCCAGGGAGTAATGCTTGATAAATGTATGGACTGTTTTCCAGGTGGCTGCTTTACATATCTCTAGCAAAGGAATATCACTGGCTGCAGCCAGGGAAGCAGCTGTACCTCTAGTCGAATGAGCCCTCAGGCCTGAGGGAGGTATTTTGCCTAGCTTCTCATAGCAGAATAGAATACAAGAGACAATCCACCTGGCAATAGTTCTCTTAGTGACAGGTTTGCCCTTACCCACTTCCCCATAAGTGAGAAACAACTGAACAGATTCAAACATGTGAGCCTTAGTATGCTCAATGTAGTAACTAAGGGCTTTTTTAACATCCAAACTGTGTAAACTTCTTTCTCCTGAAGAAGAATGATCAGTGAAGAACCCAGGGAGAGGCATAGATTGGTTCAGATGAAAATCTGAAACCACTTTAGGTAAAAACCTCCTATTAGTTATAAGGACCTCTTTATCTCTATGGAATGAGGTAAAATCAGGCTCCACTGACAAGAGCTTGCAATTCACTGATACGCCTGGCAGAGGCAATAGCTACCAGGAACACAGTTTTCCAACTCAAGTACTTAAGCTCTTCTGAAGACAAAGGTTCAAAAGGGGGTTGCATAAGCTGAGCAATGAAAACATTAAGATCCCAAGCAGGGGTAGGATCCCTAAAGGGGGGATTGGTATGAAGCAATCCCTTGAAAAATTTACAGAACACAGGGTGAGATGACTGTGAGGAAGGCTTTCCCAGTGACAGAAAAGCAGAAATAGCTAACAAATGTACTTTGAGAGTAGCTGGTCTGAAGCCTAGGCCATTAAGATGAACCATATAATCCAGAACTGTAGACAATTCAGCAGTGTCTGGGGATATATGCTTCTTGGAACACCAAATGCTGAATCTTTTCCATGTGGAGTTGTACGTTTTTCTGGTGGCAGGCTTTCGAGAGGCTTTGAGAACATCCAGAACCCCTTGGGACAGATGCAAATCTGCATACTCTAACTCTTCAAGAGCCATGCCTTAAGATTGAGAGACCGAAGATTGGGGTACCAAATCCTCCCCAAGCTGTGATTTCTGGGAAGAGACGGGGAAGATGGACTGCCAAGGACAGCAACGGGGGGTACCAAGGCTGCCTGGCCCAGTCTGGAGCAATCAGAATCACTTTGCAAGGCTGTGACCTTACCTTGACCAGAACCTTGAACAGTAGAGGAAAGGGAGGCAAGGCATATAGAAATTTCCCTTCCCAGTTCAAAATCAGAGCATCCAGAGGGACTGAGCCCAATACTGGGGGTCTGCAACAAAACAGAGGAAGTTGGTGATTGTCTGGGGCTGCAAAGAGATCTATCTCTGGAGTGCCCCACCTTGAAAAAATCACTTTCAACACTAGAGGGTCCAGGGACCATTCGTGATGGCCCTGGGAGATCCTGCTCAATGCATCTGCTAGCACATTGTTCTTCCCTGGAAGGTGGACTGCTATCAGAGAGGTCTGCAGAGAATAAACTAGGGACCACAATTTCATAGCTTCCATGCACAAGGCCGTGGACCAAGTGCCTCCCTGCTTGTTGATGTACCACATGGTGGTGGTGTTGTCTGTCCTGACCTGAACCACCTTGTTCTGCACTGACTGAGAGAAAGCTTGCAGGGCCAGAAAGACCACCGTGAGTTCCAAGAGATTGATATGAAGAAGGGATTCCTGAGGGGACCACAGCCCCTGGGCTGTGAGAGCCCCCAGATGGGCTCCCCATGCCAAAAGAGAAGCATCCGTGGTTAGGACAACGGAGTGAGACTGAGTGACGAATGGGACTCCTTGCCTGAGGTTGCCCTCATCCTGCCACCATTGGAGAGCCTGGATCAGAGTCTGGGTCACTGGAACTAGTTTGGTTAGAGAATCTTTCTTCTGAGACCAAAAGGCCCTCAGGTGAAACTGAATGTTCCTCATCTGAAATCTAGCCACTTGGACCACTGCTGTAGAAGCTACCATGTGGCCCAGAAGTTGAAGGAATTGCCTTGCTGGCCGAGAAACCAGAAGGTGGAATGAAGAAGGCAGCTCTACAATAGCCCTTGCCCTTTCCAAGGGAAGAAAAGCTCTTGCTTTGACTGTATCCAACTCTGCCCCAGTGAAAGTGAGGAGCTGTACAGGCTCGAGAACTGACTTGGGAAGATTGAGAAGGAATCCTAGGGAAGTGAGCACTTGCTGAGTCACTTGAAGGTCTGACTTGACTTGGTCTGGGGACTGACCCACAATGAGCCAGTCATCCAGGTATGGAAATATGGAAATATTTTTCCTTCTTAAAAAGGCCACTACTACTGCTAGGCATTTTGTGAATACCCTTGGAGCTGATGCCAGGCCGAAGGGCATACAGCAGCTTTGAACTGATAATGGCCTGAAGGCAATCCGAACCTGAGGTACTTTCTGTGGGAGCACTTGATGGGAATGTGAAAGTAGGCATCTTTTAAGTCCAGGGAGGCTAGCCAGTCCCCTGGCCTTAGAGAGGGAAGGATTATTCCCAGAGTCACCATTTTGAATTTTGGTTTTAAAAGATGTTTATTCAGGTATCTTAAGTCTAGGATGGGTCACCACTCCCCTGTCTTTTTGGGGTAAGAAAGTACCTGGAGTACAGACCTTTGCCCTTGTGCAATGTAGGAACTCTCTCTACAGCCTTTAGAGCTAGTAGAGATGAAACCTCTGCCTCTAGGGCAATGGTTTGGAGATGCTTGCAGGTGGAAAAGATCTGGCCCTCAGCTTTGGAAATTTCTTGAAGCTGAGAACTAGCCCTGGCTTACCACCCAGGACCCACTTGTCTGAGGTAACAGACATCCAGTCCTGGACGAAGTAAGCCAGCCTGCCTCCTACAGGAATGGGGGAGTCGACCCGGGCTGACACATCAGGGTATCTGCTTGGCAGGAGCCTTAGGTTGAGGGATGGATGCAGCCCTGATCGTCCCCCTTCTGCCTCTTCCTCTGAAGAACCCCCTCTGAGGAAAGGGAGAGGAGGCCTGTGCTTAGTAGAAAGGCCTACCCCTGCCCCTAGCCTGCTGCCTTTGAGGAGTTGCCTGCCTTTTCTTGGCCTGTGCACTCCAATAGGTGATCCTCTACTCATCCATCTTTTTTGTGTAATTCTCTGTCTGCTCCCCAAACAGAGAATTACCCACCACAGGGAAATCCATGGCCTTAGCCAGGGTGTTCTGTGAGAGACTAGTATATCTGAGCCATGCCATTCTCCAAAGAGCCACAGATGTAGCCATGACTCTAGAGGGCACATCATTGGAGTCCACAGCAGCATGGAATTGTACCTTAGATGCCTCAATCCCATCAGCAGTCACCCCCTCTAGCTCCAAAGCCTGCTGGGGGGAGGCCTGCTTAGCCAGTGCCAGTATAGTGTCCCACCTGGAGTTCTGGTACCTGGCTGCATAGGTCATATAATTAGCCTGCCTGAGTCCCAAGGCGGATGCCATGTACTGTTTCTTTGCCATGGCATCCAGCTTCCTAGAATCTTTATCTGGGGTGTGTGAAACCAAGGGTATTTTAGCCTTATCACAGGCTGCAGCCTGCACAACCCCAACATGGCTGCATTGTTGATACAAGTACTCTGTACCAGAACCTGTTAAGGTGTACCTTTTGTCCATCCTTCTGTCGACAGGAGATATAGAATTTGGAGTTTTTAAAATCTTTTGTGTCTGTTTCCCACAAGACATATGAAGGGGAATAGATGGTCTCGTGGACTCTGGGATGTCCATCATCTCCACATAATCAGGTTCCTCTTGTTCCTCTACGGCTTCTTCCACAGGGAGCTGGAGGGTTTCTGCCACTTTCATGTAAAACATGTAGTGAGAAAGGGACTCAAAAAACCTAGGAAGGGAGATGTCCGGTTCAATGGGCTCAACCAGACCTCCCACACCATCGTCATCATCATAATCTTCATCCCCCTCCAAATCCAGTTCATAGAAATCTTTAGGGGCATAATCTTGAACCGGAGGAACTGACCAAACTGAGCGCCTGCCAGAATGTGCCGGATTAGACGGAACTGGATGAAGCAATTCTACAATCCTTATCGCATTGGCAATCTCTTCAGCGGTCGGAAAATGGGTCTCTGGATCTGAACCGGCCGAGTTTTCTTTTCTTTTTCTTTTTGTAGGAACCGATCCCTCAGGATCGGCTCTCCTCTTGCCCGAAGAAGTATTGCCCTGGTCAGAAGACACACCCTCAGGTTTGGTCGGAACTGAACCGGGCTGGCCATCCGGGTCAGTGGACTTCACTGGCCTCCTTATCCCTAAGCCTACCTAATCTTTTTTCCAGGGTAGACTTAGAAATTTTTACAGATTTGGCAGTCTGAATCGAGGTGATCAAACCCCAGACAATAAACACAGGTGGTGTGGGGATCAGCCTTAGCAAAGACCTCCCCACACACACTGCAGTGTTGAAACCCAGTGGGCCCGGTTTTTCTTTTGGGTTTCTCAGACATAGCCATCCTAACCACAAACTTACCCTTTTTATGGCAAACAACCAGGCAAGACACCCTTATTGGTTTCTAACCGTGTCAACGGGTATTGGAAAAAAACACAAGAAAATGCAGTTTTTTTTTAAAACCGATAAGGACTGGTAACCACAGTCTTAAGTTTAAAAACAAAGACAAAATATATAAATCACTAAACGGACAGTTCAGCCGAACCAGTCGAAAAATCAGTTTTTACAATTTCCACAAATTTACTATGTCTAGTTCACTACCTAGTACTTACTGTACCACAGACAGAGATCTGAACCGAAACTTGCGAAAAATAATCGGTAAAACCGAGGACTTTAACCGACTTACGAACTGTGAGCAAAGGAGAAATCTCCGGAGCGGCCGTTCAGTTAGGCGGAGTAAAGAATCTGACAGTTGCATTTCAAAGTGCAGCAGACAGAGGTTTGAACCGAGCTCGAGCTCAACGTTCTATGCTCTGTATAGAAAATTAACCCTCTACTCTCCGGGGCAGTTTGAGTGCTGGGGCTAACTGCAATAGTCAGAATACAGCAAGACTTCATGTTGTTTGAACATTTTAGCAAAGCTAGAAATCTATGCAAAACAAGCGACAATGATCTAGTATATATATTATTACACCTGGAGCGTGTCTTTAGATTTTAAAGTGAAAAAACTTTGAGAAATATAATATTTAAACACAATTCATCTTATATTTTATTTATTGTCTGCATTTCTTTTCTCCATGTTCTTCATTACTAGGGCAATGTCCACGAAAACAGTACTCTTACTCTCTGGAGTTGATCTACTACTTCTGCTTAATTCCTTGCCGAAGTTATCATTCTCAGTTTGTGACATCACAGTTTGTTGCTGTTGAAATTATGACGATGTCACAAACAGAGGACCGTGACTTCAGCAAAATAAACAGCAGGAGCAGATCATCTGTAGAGGACACAGATCATGTTTCCATGTAAAATAATCTAGCAGTAAAGAATAAAAGGAATGGAAATACGGAAAATCTACAATAAAAGCTGAATTGGATCTAAACATTATGTTTTCCTAAAAGCGTCAAACATACCAAGTGTTTAGTGATGCATTCTGTGAGAACAAGGCTACAGAATGTTGCAATGTACAATTATAACTGTGGACATGTCATAAGACCTAGGTTACCGACTTGGGTAACCAACAGATGAATACAAATGTACACTACCGGTGCATACAGGAGTGCAATCACAGGGTTTAAACAGGCATGAAACTGTGTTTATACAGTTTTGAAATTAAATCTAATGTATTGTGCAGCATTACTCTGTATAGAATTCCATCCTTTTCAAAATACTGTTATACCACAGTTCATAAGCCATGCAATGTGACTGTACCCTTTTGTGGTACAACAGCATTCTAACTCTAGAGACTGTACAAGTCAGTTTAAGTCTGAAAGTGAAAGAACCAGTGTGCTCACATTTCATATTATACTATACACTATAAAAAATACAGGATGAGCAACTTTACGTACAACCAGTTTGTTCTGCCACCTCTGGGTTCTGATTCCCAATGAACTCTCAAGCTTTGCTCTTGAGGTCAGATGGAATCATGACTCCTCTGTGGCAGAACACACTGGATGTGCATAGTTGTCCATCTAGTATGCTCTGTATTGTGTTTGAAAGTCACACTTTGCTGTGTTACTTTCATGCTGGCAAGTCTGGTGCACAGTCTCCAGTCGATTGCTACATTGCTCTTAATGAGTTTGCATGCAGAAACAGAATGTCTTGGGATCCCCCGACAAATAAGATGGTGTCATCTAATAGGGTAGGAGGTGTGACTGTGGAAGCATTCTGAATACATACAGTGTGGGTTTGCTGTTTTTTTTTTTTTTTAGTACATTTCATGAAATAAACCATAGTTTGAGGTTGGGAGATATAGCATTCCACACTTATGGAATCCAGATGGTCAGCGAGGCTAGGAAAAGCCTGGGGGGGTAGGTGGTGCATGATGTTGGCAGTGTCTCGGTAACTAATGCAAGGAATGAAGGGTCGTACATACATCTCTCAGTAAAGTTGGCCTAATTATAAACCCCCCCAGTGAGATTTCCATAGAATTTTTAAACAAACAACCAAATGAATTCCAACAAGCCTGACTAAGCATCTGTGTGTACTTTCAGGCCTTGGCAGTCTTGGTCTCATGAAAAGAGATGAATAGATTCTTACACTGGAAAGGCAAAACCAGTCTTTGTCTTCCCCAGCAACCTTTCAGGTTAGGCTCCCAATACAGTCGGTAGGTTAAGTAGCCTGTGATAATATTACGCAGCTGAAAGGGGAAGTAAACATTACAGGGGTCGCTCGAATTGTGAAAGCCCATGAAATAATCTTTCAAACGAGGTATTGGGCTTACCTGTAGGTGTAGGGTTCTTGAGATATGTATACGAAAATCATCTCTTAATCAAAGCAAGACAGCAGTCATTTCATGGAATCTTGAAACAGAAAGTGATGTCATTGAGGGAAAAGCTGTACGTTGTTAGTTACAGCTTGCTTTTCAGTGACATCACTTTATGACTCTCAAGATTCAATGAAATGGCTGCCGCCTTGTTTTGATTTACAAATGATTTACATATTCGTATCTCAAGACTCCTGAAACCTGCAGGTAAGCCCAGTACCTCATTTGAAAGATTGTTTCATAGGCTTTCACAGTTTGACCAACCCCTGCAATGTTTACTTGAAGTAGATGA
Source organism: Neoceratodus forsteri (assembly GCA_016271365.2). NCBI lineage: Eukaryota > Metazoa > Chordata > Ceratodontiformes > Ceratodontidae > Neoceratodus > Neoceratodus forsteri. Next base: position 8,102,958 of record JADMNL010000025.1, on the reverse strand, counting down.
TAAAAAATATGGTCCGTGCTGGGAAGAACTTGAGCCGAGCGACACTGCTAAGATTCTTTGGTCAGGGAGCCAACTGTTTTTTTGAAATTTACTCGGTCCTCCTCCCTGGGCATTACCTCTATCCTCCATTCTTCACTCTGTTCCTACTCCCGCTGCTGCCCCTCAAGCCACTTGTCCTATTCGCTATTTTCCATCCCAGACCCTGACTACCTGAGAATGAGCCTGCATGCTTACCACCTTATGGCAGGGTCTGGCCCAGCTCCAGTCCTCCTGGCCTGGGGGATACATTGAGTTCTACCAGGAGTCAGGGAGATGCAGATGGTGCCAGGACTTCAGTAGTTTTCAATGTGTGGCCTGCTGCCTGCCTATATACTACAAAAAACGAAGAGAAATACATCACCCTTCTTCCGATAAAGCAAATCTAAAAGTCATTCCAGGAGTCTTTGTTTCCATGGATTCAAGTTGAGTCACACAGGCAAATAAAGCAACATGTCAGGCCAACTGCAGCAGTTGGCACCCAACTTTGCCTGGCTTAAAATCCTTCTACTCAAATACAAACTCATCAAGTCTTTCCTCTTAAAGTCTCTGGGGTGATTTACCTGAGTAATAATGTCTCAGTCCTGGAGAGTTGGGATGCAGCTGTTAGAGTTGCCCTGATGAGGTACTGGTCTTGACCATATGATCCTGGTCTGTGTGAATGGCAGAGTGACTCCACCTCATTCGCTGTGGGTTTGGATCCAAGGGGCTGCCAGTCAGACTGGGACTTGAAATGACACTGTAGTGATCTTCTAGCAAGGACATAGGTAGGAGGCATGCTTCCAGGGGTTAAATTGAGCATGAACTCAGTTCTGCCTCTTCTGACACTCTTTTTCCATTGAATAGCATGGAGAGTTCCACTTCCACAAATGGAGAGATTGCAGTTCCACCTCCTAAACATTTCAAATTTAACTTCTGCATGCTTCTATCAGCAATAGACCTGACATGCCATAGACTTGGATTCCCTGTTCAAACCTGTCCCCTGAGCTTTCTTTGAGGAAGGCTCTTGCAGCAGGCCAACACCACTAGGACTAAGCCACCAGGCGCCAGGATCACAGAAAGCTTTCTAGCTAGTAGTCTAGCATGGGGGGGGGGGACTGCCCACCACCAACGTCAGCTGCTGACATCAGCTTACCCTATAAAGATGGGCAGCCCCACACACACCCATAAATTCTTTTCCCACCATTGACCTGCACACATTGGACCTTAGCTACAGTTGATTGCCATTACATGTGCTTGCCATGCTTTTTTATTTTATTTTTTCTGTTAAGTAGTAACATCGAATTTTCGGTGTTCCAGCTGTTGAGTTTATGTCTTCTCCGCCAGCCTCGTCTTCCGACTGCTCCATGAAGTGTGCCTGCCGCAAGCAAATTCCTGAAAAAAATGGCCACTCTGCTTACATCCTTTGCCTAAGCCCCAGCCATGACACTGAAGCCTGCCAGATTTGCCAGAAATTCAACTAGGCCACTCCGAGACATCGTCTTAAGATTCTGGAGAGCCACCTTATTAAGTGGAAGCTGGTTGAGATGGAAAAGGAGCTGCAGGCCAGGAGCTCTTCAACCTCCTGGCACAGTCCTCTGGGGCTTCTTCCTCTTCACAAAAATCCAGTGAGAAGCATAAGCACTGGGATAAACACTAGGACTGGTCTGCTTCCCACTCATGGGTTGCCACATAAATCCTCAACCACGTCAAGGTCATCCTCCCGCGGGAGGCCGGCTCCCTCAGCCCTGCCAGTCCTCTACCGGGCTAGCGGGGGCACAGCCACCTGCCCTCATTGCCATTATGGGTGGTGGCTCCTTGGGGCAGGAGACTTTGTCTACTGCCTCCCAGTCCCTGATGCTCAGGACCATTTCCTTGATGGGTTCTCAGCAAAGAGGCTCTTCTGGTGTTTGTAGCTCATGCAGCGGTTCCTCCACCATAGCCCCCCTGGCCAAGGCACTGCCTTCATCAGTCCTCTCTGCAGGGCCCGACGTCAACCCTTCAAGGCAGTGCCTACAGCAGACTACCGCCACTCAGCGCAGCCTGGTGTTGCCTCTGCCTTCGCCTGGGAGATCTCCTCTCCTCCAGGCGCCTGCTTCTCCGGCTCACCCAGCACCAGTAGATCCCTCTCCCGGGTGCTCCCTGCTGATGCCTGCTGGGCCACTGCCAGCACTGCTGCTGCCCCAGCCTGTGGACCTGGCACTAGCATCGCCTCTTCTGCAGCTTGCAACGCTGTCAACTCCTGGACTGGCTCCAGACCCCCAGCTGACACTGGGTGGTCCTTTGCTAGGGTATCCTACTCTGGCCCCACCACCATCATACCCTTACACAGTGCCATCTTATCCATACCCGCTGGTCTACAACTTCCCTCCGTCGGTGGACTACAACACCCTGTTCAATGCCTGGTGGACCTTCATTCAGAGGCAGAATCCCACTCCTCAGGGCCCACCCATGGCGTCCCCCAGCGTTCCAACCGGGACCCACCACCCCAGGATCTGGGCAGGTCTGGCACCAGTGAATCCCGGACATTGGTGTCTTCTGGGTCTTGACCTGATGTCGGCTCTGGCTATCACCAAGATGAAAATCTGCTGACAGAAAGTGACCTGGACAAGTCAAATGGGGATGACTCAGATTCCTTGCAGTCTTCCTCGTCACCAGGGGAGTCTTTGGAGGGTGAAGAGCCATCCAGGGTGATTCCCAAGTCTCCTCCTGATGATCCATCTTTCAAGGGTGTCATGTGCCACATCTAGTCCATGATGGTATGGGAAATGGAGGAGCAGGACCCAGAGAGATGTCAGCTGGCCATTTACTTAAGGCAACGGGATGCCCTCTCGGTGGTGGTGCCACCCTTGATTGACTCATATGATGATGTCACCAGAGCAGCTTGGAATCACCCCTTGGCTACCCCCCAGTGCCTAAGAAGGCAGACCATCTTTATCATGCCCCTGCTGGTAAACCCTTCTTAGGGGACCATCCTAAGGCAGATTTAGTAGTCATTAATGCGGCACATGACCGTACCAAAAGACACAAGCACATTAGTGCCCTTCCTCCAGATAGGGAGTCCATGCAGTTGGATCACCTGGGTAAACACATTTTTGCGAAAACTACCTTGGCTATCCAGCCATTAACTACCCGACCCATATGGTCCAATATCAGAATGTCCTCCGGGATCAGCCAGGGATCTGGTGCAGACTTTATCAGAGGATCCTACTAAGACTCAACTTGCCCATACCCTTAAGTCATGCTCCGACATTGGCAGTCACATCCTCTGGGCTGCTTACGACCTTATGGACACCTCTGGCAGGGGTGCAACCACTGGGGTCTGCCTCTGGCACCATTTGTGGCTTCAGGTGTCAGGCTTTACCTTAGATGTGCAGTCCAGCATTCTGGACACCCCCTTTCGCGGCTCCATCCTCTTTGGTGGGGATGTTCAGGACATAATCTTCACACTTTAGGAGTCAGGTTGAGCCCTTAGGATGGTTAATTTGCTCCATCATACCCAGCATAGAATGGGTCGGCATCAGTCCTTTTGCTGCTCCTCTCATAGGCAGTTCTGGCAGCCTGCCAAAGGTCAAGGCAAGCGAAAGACAGCAGCGGTCCCCAAAGCAGCCACCGCAAGAGCCCTCAGAGCACCCACGGCCGCCCTTCTGGCACCCACCCCCACCTTCTGACTCCTTACCCGACTCTCCCCTCCAGCAAGGGTTTTGGGGAAGGCTGTTGGGGGGTCGGGTCTCCCTCCACCTGGACAGGTGGTGGGAAATCACTACGGACAATTTGGTGCTTCAGATCATAGAGCACGTTCACACACTAGAATTTCTAGAGTGGCCTCCGGAAAATCCCCTGGTAAACTCTTCATACCCCCCAGCCCATCTGCTCCTTGTCTGGGAAGAAATTCAGGCTCTTCTTCACAAAAGGAGCCATAGAGCCCGTCCCTTTGGCTCAGTGGGGAAGGGGTTTTTGCTCCCACTTAGAAACATAGAAATTATCAGCAGATAAGGACCGCTAGACCCATCCAGTCTGCCCATAGGCCCTATACATATATGCATCCACTCATCCCAAGTGGTCAATGGCTTTTCATCACTCCCTTCCTGCCCAAGGTTTCCCTGTGCTTGTCTCAGGCATATTTAAACCCCTCCACTGTGCTTGCCCCTACCACCTCTTGTGGCAGACTATTCCAAGCATTCACCACCCTCTCCATGTAGAAATACCTCTTAATCTCCTCCCCCTCCAACTTCATATAGTGTCCACTTGTTCTGGTATCTTTTCTACATTGGAAAAGATCTCCCAACTGCACCTTGTGTATGCCCTTGAGGTACTTAAACATTTCTGTCATGTCGCGCCTTTCTCTCCTCTCCTCCAGTGAGTACATATTGAGGTTTCTTAGTCTCTTCTCATATGTTTTGTGGTGAAAACCATGCACCATCTTTGTCACCCTTCTCTGGACAGCCTCCACCATGTTTTGGTCCTTATGCATGTGTGGTCTCCAGTACTGCACACAGTACTCCAGGTGAGGCCTGACTAGTGTTTTATACAATGACATCACCACTTCCTGCCTCCTACTAGTAATACCTTCGCCTATGCACCCCAGCATGCCACTGACCCTCCCTGCAGCCTTTGCACTCTGCTTTGATACCTTCTCTTCTTCCTCGTCCCCCAAAAGACCGGGGATCTTCGGCCCATCCTGGACCTGTGTCTTCTGAATTTGTACACTGAGTACAAGCATTTCAGGATGATCACTCTTCAAGGGTTGTTACCCCTCTTGCACCAGGGGGCTGGCTCTGCTCGCTGGACATGCAGCATGCCTACCTACATATCCAGATTTTTCCTGCCCATCATTACTTCCTCCACTTCCACTTTCAGGGGGCCCATTTTTAATTCCGGGCCCTCCTTTTTGGCCTTTCTTTGGCCCCCAGGTCTTTACCAAATGCCTGGCAGAGGTGGCAGCCGCTCTGAGGAGGCAGGGCTTCTGTGTGTTCCCCTACCTGGATGACTGGCTGCTAGCAACCTCCTCCAGGGATCCCCTGGTTCAAACCCTGGACTGTACCCTCCATCTATTTCAGACTCGCTGTCAATCTGCTGAAGTCCTGCCTGTCACCCTGTCAACGCCTTCAATACATAGGGGTGGTTCTTGACACCACTCTGGGTACTGCCTTTTTGACCATGGACAGGGTGGAACGACTGATGGAGCAGGCCTGTCTGGTTTCCTTGAGTCGCCAAGTCCCTGTCAGGGTGTTCCTACAACTCCTAGGACACATGGCAGCAGCCGTTGCCACCGTCCCCCCTCATCCGCCTGCACTCACGGGTTCCTTAATGGACCTTAAGGGTCCAGTGGGACCAACGCACGGATGACCTGGATCATGGTCGCTGACCAGTCCAGTGAGCCAGCCAACCTCCTTTGGGGGGGTCTCTTTTCAACTCTTGACCCCCCCCCACCAGATTCTCATGATGGACACTTCAGGCCTGGGATTTGGTGCTCATCTGGTTGATTACCAGACCCAGGGTACCTGGACGGAATTGGAACAGGGTCTTCATATCAATGTCCTTGAGATGCGAGCAGTCCTTTACACTCTGCAGGCCTTTCAGACTCATCTCCTTCCTCGTCTGCTGCTTGTGCAGATGGACAACATGTGTGGTGTATTACATCAACAAGCAAGGGGGGGGGCCTCACTTTTACTCCCTGTGTCGGGAGGCAATGAGAGTTTGGTATTGGGCCATCGAGTATGATCAGGAGCTGTCACCTGTACATGTTCCAGGTGTCCAAAACATCCTGGTAGACAGTCTCAGCCACTCCTGGTCACAGGCTCACAAGTGGGAGCTTCTGACCTCGGTGGTCAAAGATCTCTTCGTCAGGTGGGGTCATCCAGAGTTGGACCTTTTTGCATCCCCACTCAGTGCAAAACTGTTGCTTTTCTTGGGCCTGGAGTTATCTGGTGAAACGCATTGTCCCTCTCCTGGAAAGGGAGGTTTCGTTACACCTTTCCCCTCTTCCCGCTCCTCCAGAGGGTTCTGCTCAAGCTCAAGCTAGAAGGGGCGGATATGATTCTCACAGCTGCCTTCTGGCTGCATCAAATTTGGTTCCCATTGCTGCAACAACTGGTGGTGGGACCTCCAGTGTTCCTGCCCCTGTGCACCAGCTTGCTTTCCCAGGACTAGGGCACCCTGGTCCATCTGGACCTCAAGTCCCTGCATCTCCATGCATGGCTCCTGCGGGCCTAGACATTGCCCATTTTAGGGTGTTCTCTAGGGTTATAGATGTCCTGGTGGCTGCCAGGAAACCTTCCACCAGAGCCACTTACACCATGAAAAGGAAGCGTTTCGTCATTTGGGCTGCTTCATGTCAATTGGACCAATTCACCTGCCCAGTGAATCGGGTGTTGGAGTATCTTCTGTCCCTTTCTGACTCCAGCTTGGGATACTCCTCACTCAAGGTGCATCTTTCCACCATCTCTACTACCATGCACCTGTCAAGGGCAAGGCTGTGGTTCAGCTTAAGGTCTCCTGCCCCTTCCTGCAGGGCATTTTGCATCTGAAACCTCCCATTCAGGACCCAGTCCCGCCATGGGACCTTAATTTTATGTTGGAGAAACTCACTTTACCTCTCTTTGAACTGGCCACGAGTTGCGAGCTGTGCTTTGTGTCATGGAAAGCACTCTTTTTAGTTGCTGTTACTTCTGCTTGAAGGATTTCTGTGCTTCAGGTTCTTATGTGCAAGGAGTCTTATTTGGTTTTTCACAATGACAGGGTGTCTTTGCATACTAATCCTGTTTCTTCCCAAGATGGTGTCAGAGTTCACGTTGAACCAATCCATCCACCTTCCTGAGTACTCTAATCGGTGTGAGGCTTTGCTCCATACTTTGGATGTACATAGAATCTTGCGGTGCTATCCGCACCGGACCAAGACTTCAGGGAAGTCTGACCAGTTGTTTGTTTTGTTCGACCCCAAGAGAGAGGGTGCTCCTGTTTCCAAACAGTGTTTGTCTAAGTGGTTAACCAGTTGCATTGTTTATTGCTACCATAAGTACAACAAGGACCTTCCGGGAGTGGTGATGGCACATTCCTCAAGGGGTATGGCTGCCTCCCTAGCCTATTTCAGAAATGTGTCTGCTGTGGACATGTGTGCAGCTGCCACCTGGAGTTCTGTCTACACCTTCACCAGGAATTGTCTGAACATTGTCTCTTGGCACAGGGCCAATTTTGGCCTGGTAGTACTCCAGGGCCTTCTGTCCTGAGCTCTTGGTTGCTGATCTATCCTCTTCCCGGTGCTGTCCTCCTGATTATGCCCAGTACTGCTTGGGACTCAGTCCTATCAGTATTGGCCTGCAGCAAGAGCCTTCCTCGAAGTAAGATAATACAGTTAAGTAAGAAGTTACTGTAACAGTAGATCTTTGAGAGAAGCTCTTGCAGCAGGCTCTGCTTTCCCTCTCACCTTCCCCCTGTTGTTCCTTGTTCCTTTCACATTACTTCTGCCTTTTCTTCCGTGGCTTTTGGGAACCCCCTTGGTTCTCCATTCGCTGCCTGCTTTGGGTCTCTGGTGGGAGAACTGAGGAGGGTGTGGGGGATTGCCCACCTTCATAGGATAGGCTGACATCAGCGGTGGGTGGTCCCCCTTGGTAGACTGCTATCTACAAAGTTTCTCTGTGGTACTGGTGTCTGGCGGCTTAGTCCTACCAGTGTTGGTCTGCTGCAAGAGCTTCTCTCAAAGATCTGCTGTTACAGTAAGTTCTTACGTAACTGTACTTTCTATACTGAGGAGTTCCAGGTGTGACATGAAGGTGATGGGCATTTGTTGTGTGGGTGGGAGGGGAGATATTTGTTGCTGTTTGAGAGCACTTCCCAACAGTTGGTATGAGGTGAAAAGCCTTGAAGGTCAGTGTGGCAACATTGGTATGTTGTCAGTTGCTGAAGCTGTAGTCATTGTGGGCGACTCCAATCAGAAGCAAGAGGATGGGTTCCAAGGGCTGAAAAATTCCCTCCTGGGCTCCTGTGTGTGGCAGCAGAGTTGCAGTCAGGTATGAAAAATTGCAGGAGACGTCAGGACAAACCACAGGAAGTTAGAAGTGGGTTTCAGATAATCTCAGGCTAAATCAAAATGTTTGGGGAAGCTTGTCCCCCTCCCCCCAACAATGATACCATCACTCCTCTATGCTTCTGCCATGGCTGTGCTGCCTGGTCAGAGTCCCATGGGGGGGGGGCGTGCAATCTGCAGGTAGTGACACTGTGACAGTAGGATGGGTGTAAGGGGGAGTGACTTGACCAGTTGAGGTTCAAAAAGGATCGGATGAAAAAGAGAAGCTGCTGGGTCTGGACACAAACAGAGGTCCCAAGGCAGTGAAGTCTCTTAAAAAATTAAGAATGCCTGGGCTGGCCCACCATCACAGTGTAAGCGCTTCTGTCTGCGGTGCCGACGACCGGGGTTCAGGAATGGACTCCAGATGTCGGAAGGTCGGCCGGGAGGGGGGAGGAGACTGAACATCCCTGGGACTGCTCGCCTTCTCCAGTGAGGGAGGGCACTTGGTACTCTGCGCCTACCGATCCCTAGCGTTGGAAGGGAGGCATGGCAGCTGGGACCATAACAGGAAGTTCAGCGGGGCAGGGGCTGGTTGACCTCTGCACATCAGGGGCGGAAGTGCACCTGGTCTTGTGCCAAGGTCATTGCACAACCGGCCCCAACTTGGCTGGCTTGGGAGGGGGGGATATATGGAGCAAAAGTTCCTTGGCGCGAGCTCCATGAAGTTGGATCCCAGTAAGTACCGGGACCTAGCTGATATAATGGATCCTTCTCTTGCAGCGACCGTAGGGCCGAGAAACAACATTCATGATAAAAAGAATGACTGGCACACTGGTAGGGTACAGAGACCAAGTGTCCAGGCAAATACGCAGAATTTCAGTTTTAGTTATATTGGCAGCCGAGTTACTCCTGGCACACTACCTTAATGCAGCAGATTTTTACGGTGGTATTTGCCCCATCTAACTCTTAGCTGGAGCCGCCACTGCCAAAATGATTGGAAGTAATGGAGAGATGCTGACTGAATGATAAAATGTATGTCTTATTAAGATGAAAATGAAAATGTTTCTGAGAATTACAGACTGATATTTTTATATGCATGTAACAGAACCATTGCACTGGGGGTTTTGCTTGAGGTTTGTATAATTCTGCACTGCACAGTATTTTTTTTCCTGTGGTCTCTGAGTTTACATAAACACTGGTCCCCATGGAACAGTTTCCCATTTTATAATGATATCCACTGTTTAATTGGGCCACAGTGATACTTTTGTTAAGTTTTGACATACGGTAATTATTTCCTGGCTTATGGTATTTCACTGTTGGTGGTGGGTGTGGGTGGAGTGCGTTGCTGGGCCCTTTTTCTCAGTTAGTTGACTCAGTTTAAAGAGACACTCTCTCTCTCTCTCTCTAATCTAAATCTGTTTACTTCCTTCCCCTTCCAGTAACTTTTGAAATGGATTATCCATCCCACCCCCACTGATTAAGAAAACAGACTCATGATGCAGCTTTACTATTACACAGATCAATCCAGCAGGTGGTCTCCAAAGTAAAACAAGCAGTTTTAGCCTCCACAACCCGGCTGGTGTGGGAGGGGGAAGGTTAGTGGCACTGCCTTTTTCCTCCATTTATCTACTGTCAACATCTGCTCCATAGTAGAAGGTCACAGGCCCCCTAGCTCATCATCATCATCATCGCCAGTCTGATGCCAGAGAGTAGGGAGGCAGTACAAGTGGTCACATTGCATCACTGTAAACCCTTAGATGCCTCATTCAAACGGAACTGCGGCCGGTGGCTCTCTGTGTGTGTGTGTGTGTGTGTGTGTGACTGTGGGTCAGTCAGTTCCAGATTTGGTGACAGAGCCTCTTTCCACTGTGCACCATTACTATGGGATGGATTCTCATAATCTGAGAGACCTGATAAATATTATGGCATTTAAACAGAAGTTACGAGATTTCATTATGGCAGAACATTTTTTAACTTGTTCTTATTTTTATTTATCGAGCCTTTTTGCACTTCAGGGTGGCCTTGTTTAGGTGATCTCATTTATATAAGTGAACTAGGGGGACATTATAGCAGCAGATGTCTGTTACAGATATAACATTTAACCAACGTTTTTACCTGATCAAATTCAGGGGAAACATCTCATGGATATCTGATTTTGTGCATGCGTTTAACCCTTTGTATACTGTTTTATTGCATATACAGATGTATGAATTATTTGTTATTGCTTTGTTTAATGCTTTTGGCCCAGGTTATTTATGAAAAACTGCCCTCTTTGGCCCAGTGTACTTACTCAGATAACAAATAAATGAAAATTAGGCAATTAGTAAAAGCTGCTGTTGTAATTGTTTTGGACTGCTTACTGTCTGTAACTCCATGGTCTGGGCCATGGTCTCAATGGGAATATTAGTCTCAATCCATTTCTTTCTCCCTTTCATCAATACAATAAATTTATAAAATGGGTAGGAGCATTTCTATACTGTGATTGGTGGAATCCAGTCACTTGACTGTGAAGTTACAACAGTATGAACACATAGGTCAATTAAAACTTCTTTTCTTTTCAGGTTTTGGAAATTTTTTCACCATTTTTTTAAGTGTGAACACTCCAAGGTGTTGGTTTTGTTGTACACTTCACGGGTGGTTGGAGGCACTCAGCTGTGTCTCATGCCTCACACTCCACCTGGGACATGCAGTTATTACAGCATAATCACACACGATTTTGTGTTATCATTTACGTAGCAAACTGTTGTCGGCAGATATTTAGAAGATCAGAAGGTCTGGGTTTTAGTCCTACACCAGGTGCTTGGGCTAATACCCAATACTGTAGTGCAGCACTAAAGGAGTTGCATTGGTGAGATGCAATCTTTTGGATGACACATTAAACCAAGGTCCCTTCTGCTTATCTGGTGGCTGTTCTGGTGGAAGATAAAAGATCTCATGGCCCTTATTATGAGAGTAGGTGGATTTTCCCCAGTGTCCTGGATAGCATTCCCCTGTCAATAAAACAGTTCCATGTAATGTGCTCCCAGAATGCACCTAGAAATCAGCTGTCATAGCTCTGTGTGCCTTTCCTGATGAAAAATAACAAATAAATAAATTAGGTGAACACATTGTGGTTAAATGTGAGACTGAGGGAGTTGAGGAAAATCTTGGAGGGTAGGAACAGAACAAAAGAGGGAGATGGGAGGTTAAGTACGGGAGAGGTCAAGTGATTTACTCAAGGTCATGCAGTGAGCAGATGTTAGTTGTGAGATTCAAATCTGGGTCCTCTGGCTCATAACCCTGCACATTAGCCACTAGGCTACATCCTACTGTGTACATCAATATGTGTATCTGTGAGTGTTCGTGTATTTATATGGGCTTGTATCTGAATATGTGTGTGTGTGTATTTATGTGTGCAAGTATCTGAATGTGTGTGTGTATTTATGTGTGCGTGTATCTGTGTGTGTGTGTGTATGTGTATTTATGCGTGCATGTACCTGAATATACGTGTGTGTATGTGTGCATATATCTGAATGTATGTGTGTGTTTATGTGTCCTTGTATCTGAACATGTGTGTGTGTGTATGCATTTATGTGTGCATGTATCTGAATGTGTGTGTCTGTGTGTATTTATGTGTACATGTATCTGAATATGTGTGTGTGTGTGTGCACATTTATGTGTGCGTATATCGGAATGTGTATGTGTATTTATGTGTGCATGTATCTGAATGTGTGTGTGTATGTGTGCATGTATCTGAATATGTGTGTGTATGTATTTGAATATGTGTGTGTGTGTGTATGTGTGCTTATGTGTGCATGTATCTGAATATGTGTGTGTATTTATGTGTGCATGTATCTGAATATGTGTGTGTGTGTGTGTGTGTGTATGCATTTATGTGTGCATGTATCTGAATGTGTGTGTATTTATGTGGCATGTATCTGAATGTGTATGTGTGTGTATTGTTGTGTGCATATATCTGTGTGTGTGTAGTTATGTGTGCATGTGTCTGAATGTGTGTGTGTATTTATGTGTGCATGTATCTGAATGTGTGTGTGTTTATGTGTTCATGTATCTGAATGTGCGTGTATATGTGTTCATGTATCTGAATGTGTGTGTGTATTTATGTGTGCATGTATCTGAATATGTGTGTGTGTGTGTATTTATGTGTGCATGTACAGTATTTCATAAATAGAAGCCACCCTCGAATAGAGGCCACCCTCAAATACAAGCTGCAGGTCATAATAAATACTTTTAATAAAAGCTGTCCTCAAATACAAGCTATGGCATCTAATCAGGGTTGAAGTCGTGTCAGATAAAACTCTGTAGGTGGGACTCTTTATGATTTTTTTCACGGTAAATATGATTGTCATTATATTTCTTTTTAAAATTTTTGACTTTAATTCATGTTTGTTGTTCTTAGTTTGCTAGAAAGTAGACCAGTAACAATATATTTGATCATATTCAGGATATGTAATATTTTCTTTTTCACACTTAAAATAGGATTTTGCAATACAAACCACCCTCAAATACAAGCAGCAGGTCAAAATAAAAAATTCAAATAGAAGCTGCGGCTTCTCCCCCAATTTTTTTAACCAGGAGAGACACAGTAAGCTGAAAGCTTGTTTACAGGTGTGACCTGGGAGCACAGGGAAGTTAAGTGACTTGCTCGGGGTCACACAGTATATGCAAATGGAGGCTGTGGGATTCAAACCCAGGTCTCCAGATTTGTAGCTCAGAGCCTTAAACCACTGCACTGTACTGCCTCCTTCTATTCAATGAAATACAGTATCTGAATGTGTGTGTGTATTTAAATGTGCATGTATCTAATTATGTGTGTGTGTGTATTTATGTGTGCATGTATCTGAATGTGCATGTGTCCATGTATCTGAATATGTGTGTGTATTTATGTGTGCATGTATTTGAATATATGTGTGTGTGTGTGTATTTGTGTGCATGTATCTGAATGTGTCCATGTATCTGAATGTGTATTTGTGTGCATGTATCTGAATGTGTGCATGTATCTGAATATGTGTGTGTATTTATGTGTGCATGTATCTGAATGTGTATGTGTGCATGTATCTGAATATGTGTGTGTATTTATGTGTGCATGTATCTGAATATGTGTGTGTGTGTATGTGTGTGTGTGTAGGTGCCTGTACAAGTCTGCAATACAAACATGTATGCATATGCAGTATGAGTGTGCCTATGTGTATATGCACATTTATCACAGTGTGGGATGTGTACATGCATACAGTATGTAATAACCATATTATAGATAATGAGTATTTTATGCATGTGTGCTCCCTTTGTTGCTTTAAATCCTCAAGCTCTGTCTTGAAATGTCTATCAGACATCTGGCACCACAAAAATAATCTGTAGAGATGTCCATTGGATGTTTGGTTCCACAAAAAGTAATGTGTGTTGTATAAGTGTTATTCTAAATAACACCTGACTTTTTTACTTTTATCCCTGTCCTTCCCTATTATTGGTTGCTTATCACAGCATCTGTAGCAACTCCTACTGGTGCAGACTGGCTGTATTACTATTTTAGGCCCAGTAAAGTCCTTCCATGGCCAGTCCAATGTCACTGGCATGGAATGGCTCAGAGCTCAGAGTCTGGCCTCCATGTTTCCCTCCTCTTCTGTGGAGGTGGTGGTCGGGCTGGGCTACTGCTCCTCCTTCCTCCCCCTCCCGTCCTTCCACACCTCATGCATTACTACACTGGAACTTGCTCCTCTGAGTAATATTTAAATCAAGCCAGCAGCACTGAGGTTCAAACCGCAGTCGTCCATGCCAGCACAGAATCACTAGATACGAATTGAACTATCTTTCTGGCACCCCTTACTGCGCTATGCTACATGCTGCAGTCTGAACTGCTGGACTGGCCATTGTTTAAGCAACATAGAGAATCAAAATGACTGAAGATATTTTGAAAACTTATTAGGGGTCTTACAGGCCCCCACTTGACTAACCTCTTAGCACCATAAAGTGTTAGTTATTCCTTCTGTAGCCCACACTGTCGATCCTTTGTGTTGCTCAAAGTAAAGTCTCATTATGGCGGAGCCACTTTTGCTGCAGCCATGTGCTGGAACACTCAACCCCCTACAATTAAAATTCTAGTTCCTTAAAGTGACACTGTCAACCCCCCACCCAGCTTCAAATTGTCCCTAGATTAAAAAAACAAATGCTATGACTGTTCACATTCTGTAGAGTTTGCTGATGTTGTAGCCGATAGTTTGATTCTAATTCTTTTTTTTTTCATTTTAAAATTAAAAATGCAGACTGCCCACCATACTGGTGTTACCACACAAAACCATGTTTGTTTACATTCTTTGATCAACTTTCACTGCATCTGTCCTGGATTTGGGAATGCCTCGAGTCTAACACAATCTAGACAAGCAGGCTGCTGCAGGAGGCGAGGAGACTATTGCATCATGTGTGGCCGCACTGTTTGGGGGTGTTCCTGACATTTGGGATGTATGCAGCAGGAGTAGATCAAGGACTGGAAATAACACAAGGTTGAGTGTAAAGGAACCATTCCCATACATTTAGTTCTTCTAGGAAAGGACCCAGATCAAACTACCAACAGCGTCAATGTGTTCTAGAGAAGGTGGCCGATCGTAAAGTGTGGGGTTTCAACGAGAAATAATATGATGCAAAGAGGGTTGACAGTGTCCTTTTAGCTGATTCAGTTGCCTGCAGTGCTAAGTGAATGCGTTTGCCTTTATTGGTGACGCTATATCATCCCTGAGTAGTTGTAGGTGTCTCTGTTAACTTACAATACTTACTCAGGTTCTGATGCTTCGATATGTGATGTATTTGATGCACATGGCTTGTCTGGATGTATTGTTACGATGTCTTTTTTATGTCTTTGTATTTTTGTATGATTTTTGCACAGCTTGTTCCGTACAAGCATAATGGGTCCCCACTGCAAATGAGCCTTGGATCAAAGGGTTTAGCCTTTGAATAAAATGAAATGAAAAATGATTGCTTTTTGCCATGTTTAAATTATTTCCTGTATGCGTTGTTACTTGCCTCTACTGTCAACAGGATATCCCAGACTACGGCGTATCGTGACTTTGTGGGCCTAGCCTGTAAAAAGTTTCAGATAAATAACTAGCCCAGAGGAACTTGTTCAGCACTTTCTCAGCATGAAATTGAGTTTTTCTTTCATTTTAAGGAAGTGGTATAACTTAGAGGATTAAAGAACCAAGCTATGAATCTGGAGAGACCCAGTAGACCCAGGTTTGAATCCTGCAACTGCCACTTTTTATTGCATTGCATGTGTGACCCCAAGCAAGTCACTTAACTTCTTTATGCTGCTAGGATGCAGCTGGAAATGAGCTTTAGGCCCTATCCACACTCGCTAGTTTGTACCATTACCATGGGTCACAGCTGTTACTGAGCATGAGAAAAATGGTTCCCGTCCGCATTGGTAACGGTACAGGATGTGTGTTTGCTACTGATCTCAAGACCTGTTGGAAGGTAGTCTCGAGATTGGTAGCAGGAATGTTTAGTGGCAGCAAATGGTTTAAAAAATGAACACTCACCAGTGTGGATGGGCAAGTGCTGGATCCTTTAACCCCAGTCCTCCATGGCCGCACCAGGCATCCCATGAAGGAGCGTGACACTGTTAATTCTGTTTAGCCGTTTTAACAGCTAAAACTGCTCTCAGGGTTGCTGCTTCTTGTCGCAAGAGGTGAAAAAAAAACATATATTTACTGAGGATCCCTCGGCATGATGCCATGCTCGCTTCCGATTACTGTGCCCATGGAAACGAGCAGTGGCATACTGGGATACGTTGTGAAGTGACGCACAGCATTATGGGATTGTGTGCGTCACTTCTCTGGTATCGAATGATGGTGGCAGTCGGAATGAGCACTGGGGGACAGAAGTGTGGATGCAAGGCGTGGGACAACACACCTCGGGAGAGAATGCTTTGGGGAGAGTGCGGACAAGCGGTAATGGTAAGACTAAAACCATTACTAAAAACATTATGGTGCCGCGTTTGCAAGTGTAGACAGGGCCTTAGTGTAATGTGCCTTTCCCCATCAAAAATTCTAACAAAAAAATTGTGTTTTTTTAATCAAGCTTTTTCTGTTTCTTGTTGCCCTCCCAAGCCTTGAACAGTCCCTCTGGCACCCTCCTAGCCATGAAAATTCTACCTTTCCACAGTTACAGTTGCAGTTGGGGGGGGGGGAGATCCACATAGCATGGGGTTCAAGAGTGCCAGCAGCTGTCATCAAGACAACAAGCAGGTTTTACCAGTTTTCTCCCTTAAGCCACACTCTGCCCTGTATCCCGCTGCCAGGTTATGTGCAGGCAGCAGCTCCCTGACCGAGCAGCAGGCTCTCCAGCCCACCACTGGTGTGTGTGTGTGTGTGTGTGTATGTGTGTGGGGGGGGGGCTTTGCAGCGGAATGCACTGCCAACCTTCCTCAGCTGGTCTGCACTGCTTCTGGGCAGTGCTTCTCCCAGCCTCAGTGGCCTAATTGTCCAGCCAGGGTCTGATCTGAACCCAGGTCACCAGCACAGTTGCTCAGTGCTTTGACATGTGGCTATCGAGGGCTTCTTTTCATATTCTTTTTCTCCCTGTTTTTTCCCCCAGATTACCCTAACCCCCTTCAATTCCCTCTCTCATTACCAGCTGCATTGATGACATTCCTCCCTGTCTGCAAGGGATGTTTATTATTAATTTTATTTGTAATTTTTAACCAGAAAATGCTCCCCTACCTGTGATACATTGTCTCCAGATGCATCCTGGGAGGTGGGTTACATGGATGTGTTTTATATGGGGGCGTTGACCATGAAACCAGTGGAACTTTCCTGCTCTTTTTCGATAAGTGCTATGGATTCTTTAACATTCCAAAGGAACAGAAGAGCTCTTGTGTTTGTTTGTGTTCTTTGTGCATGTAGGGTAGCAGCCACTGATCACGCAGTACCCTATTTTGCAGTGCCCTTCCTTTTTGGAGCTCTTGATCTTTAACTTCCACCTGGACAGTGAGATCAGCAGAAGGGACCGAGGTGTAATGCCTCATCCAAAGGACCTCAACAATGCAGCACTCCACCCTGTACTGCATTCCAGTGTCAGGTATGGGTATTAACCCAAGTGTATAGTGTTCGGATAGGATCCACAACCTTCCGATCTTCTGGCCCCAGAGACAAGCATGCTACCTAATGAGGTGCCTACATTGGATGTGGTTGAATGGCCATCTCTGAGATCAGAGACAAATTCTACCCTTTCCCTTGCTGCTAAGGGCCACATGTGTCCTCCACCCTTCCCCGAGAGCAAATGCTTCACTTCTGTAGTTTTTGTTTTTCCATATTGTGTTTATACTCCTTGTCCTCCGGTGCCCCCTTCAGACCGACCCCCTCAAGCCCCGACATCCCAGGATTAACGATGCTTACCTTTCTGCCCAGCCCAGGAGCAGAGCCTGCGGAGGGTTGGGTGTCTTCCTGCAGTCAGAGGATCCATTTTTCCTCCAATTTTCTCCCGATCCCCGTTGCTGGGGTGCACATGCCAGACGTGCGTGCGTGGAGGCGCGCGCAAATCAGCGGAAGTCCTGCAGCACCCTCCCTTCTGTGCACCCTGCAGACCCGTACTTCCATCAGGCCTCCACCTGGGGGCGGTCATTTGGTGGGAATGCAACCTCTCCCCTCCTGGGAGAGGAGAGCAGTCCTCTGGGTGCTCAATCCTCTCCCTCCTCTGCCGACACCCAACAGCCCGGGCTCATTCCTGAACCCAGGTCGCTGGCGTGGTGTGAGGTGTGGTGTCCAGCGCCTCAACCCTCAGCACCACCAGGCCGGCTACTCTATAGTTTATTTATTTAGCTTTTGTTGATCAGGTAAGTACACTAGACAAATATTGCCTACTTTTAGGTACAACCTGGGAGGTTACAGGAAATAATACAGACAGTGCAAGGTTTAACAAGGTTCTAAGAATGGATATACAGACAGTGCAGGTACAAGTGAGGCAAGAATAACAGCACATAAACAATGTATGCAGTTTAGTAAAGTAAGTGAAGACTATAATCAAAGCTAGACACAATAGAGAACAGACAAAATGAAAAATGCAGCATTTCTAGTGGTGGTGGTAGGGGAACTACCACTAGGTACAGTAACAGGCCAAGGTTAACTTCAGATGATCTCAGAGGGACCTTTTAGTATGTCCACTCTCCTCTGGCACAGAGAAACCTTTGACTGCTCTCATACCCGGGTTTCCAAGATTGCAGCATGACACACTGCCGACAGGGCAGGCTGGACTGTTGTCCTTTCAGAAGACACACAGCCACCAGATTGACTGTGACCTGCAGTGCAGGCAAATGTTTCCTGTCTCTGGTAGCCAGCTTGTGGGCGCAGTTGCCCAGCCGCCTGAGTGCCATGGATCCGGTGGAAGAATGCAGCAAGAGTAAGACTAGCCATCCTTATTGACTGCTTCTTCGGAAGCAAAGAACACAAGATTTGTCACAGCCAGCATTATGCAGTCAAGACAAGGTCAGTGCTATTGTGCTAAATATATACACTCACAAAAGCTTGCTCCTGCTTCCTCAGGGTTGGGGGTGGAATGGTGGAATGGAGTAATGGCACGTGCAGCTGTATGCAGAAAGAGGTCAGCAGATCATATGGGGTCATCCTGCAAACAAGGCTCTGTGATGGCGGGGGTGGTGGTGGGGTGGGTGGAAAAAAACGTGGCATTCAGCCAGTCCATCAAACAATCCAAAACTTATATTTGCCAAAATATATAGTGATGAACCATTCTAAGAATCTTTGGGAAACACAGTTATGATTTTACTACTTATACAGTTCCTTAAAGAAGCAGTACACCTTCAAATAGGCAAATAAAAGTATTATTACGTTTCCAAAGTAAGCAGTTACAGTTTTTTTTTTATTTCTGAAATCTTTTTTCTTTTCTCACAAGATTTTCAGCCTGACAGTAGTGGCAGTAGTAGTAGTAGTAGTAGCTTTTATCTATACTTGGTGCCCTTCCCCGGAGGTTCGGGGTGCCATTACAATAAAGTGCATTAGTAGAAAAATACAAGTCAAAAATCCTTACAAGGAAAACAGCAAAATAAATTAATACATCTCTAAGTAAATACAGCAGATAGCTAGATTGTCAGCTAGAGGAAAAAGGGGATAAATCCCCAAATGCTTGCAGAAACAAGAAGGTCTTATGACCCCTCTAAAAGGCCTCAACCAAGGGGCACTCCCTCAGGGCCCTCAGAAGCAAGTTCCAAAAGACCAGGTCAGCTACATCAAAGGTCTGGTCTCCCGAGGTTTTCAGCCTAGCCCTGGGCATCAAAAGGAGGTCCTCCTTGGTACAGCAGACAGGGTGTGAAGACACATAAGGGTGCAGAAGATAAATCCGATAGCCCGGGCCCAACCAATGTAGGGTCTTATAAGTTCACAAACCAACTTCAAAAGAGATACGCCATTTTACCAACAACCAATGCAAGTCACACATCACCAGGGAGACATGACATGCCCTTGAAAGGCCAGTCAGCAGCCTAACATCTGCATTCTGCACCAGCTGCAGGTGCTGCAGTGTATCTCCACTGACCCCGAGGTGCAGGGCATTGTAGTAGTTGAGCTTGTGAGTCACAAATGCATGCACTAGCGTCACCAGGTCTCCAGGGGTGGACAGTGTTCTTTTTTTAAATCCGGCTGATGTTCCTAGGATGGTAAAAGACACTGTGGACTACTGCCAACAACTGAGCCTCAAATGTTAGCCCTTCATCCAGAATGATGCCCGGATTTTTCATCTTAGTGGTAGCCACAAGACCAGAGGAACTGAGCCAAAGCCCCATCTCCCTCTTGGTAGCCACCATACCCTATCTTTGACCAGACTCAACAACCAGTATTTTAGCCTTGTCAGGGTAGAGTCTTAACAAGCTTGATGACATCCAGTCTTGAACTTCAGGCAAGCATCTATTCAACACATTGACCACACCCAGTGTCCCGGGTGCAAATGACAGTCATCTGCTTAACAGTGAAACCCAAGTCCATACTGTCTAATGATCCTTCACAAGGGTAGCATGTGCACCGTGAACAACACAGGTGAAAGGACTGAATCCTGGGGTATGCCACAGGGAAGTGCCACTGAGGGTGAAAAGAACCTTCATAACACCACTCTCTCTGTTCTGCTACCAAGATAGGATTCAAACCAGCAGATGAACCATCAGATGATTTTACTGGTAAGCCCCATATACTCCCTTAGTCATCCAAGTAACAGCCGATGAACCACAGTGTCAAAAGCTGAGGAGAGATTGAAGAGAATGAGAATTGACCACTGCCATCTGTCTGTCACCCTGAGCAGGTCGTTATGCACCCTGACCAGTGCAGTCTCTGTCCTATGCCTGGATCTGAAACCAGACTGGGGTGACTCAAAGATGTCAAAATTGATGAGAGGTGTGCCTCCAGCTGCTGCACAACCATCTTCTCAATAGCCTTCCCCCGAAAGGGCAGGTTAGAGACTGCTCAGTATTTTGCCAGGACATCTGGGTCTAAAGATGCTTTTTGTGTTCGCCGTGCGCACAAGTGCAAGCAAACTTGTTGGTATGAGAGTGCCCTTTGAGGGGTGTGACACTGTCCACCCAATGCAGAGTAGTGTAGCAGGGGCATGAAAGTGGCAGACCAATCAGCACCCAGGCTGACTATGACAGAGTTTCGGCTTGCTGGGCTGGAACGGTCACCAACTTCAGAAGAAGTTGGCATCCCTTTGATCCACGCCACCCAGCAAGCCAGGCTGATTTGTCATGATCAGCCTGGAATGTGCAGATTGTGTGCCTGCAACAAGGAAAACCATCCATCAATGTCTGTTGCTGGCGGCCCTAACTGTCCTCCCTGTCGGCGCTCTCCCCCCAACACACACAAACAGTAGTGACACTGGGGGTGCTCAATCCCCCAGTGTCTCTCCCTAAAATAAAGAAAACTGTCCCTCGTCCTGTTTGAAAACTGTCCATCGATATCTGTTGCCAATCCCCCACACATAACATAGTGACACCGGGGGTGCCCAATCCCCCAGTGTTCTCAACATAAATGCCCCTGAAATAAAGAAAACTGTCACTCATCATTTTTTTCCCCAGACAAAAAGAAACCTGTCCATCAACGTCTGCTGCAGTGGCACCTCCCCCCAAACATTACTCAGTGACACTGGTGGTGCCCAATCCCTCAGTCTCCTCAAACAATTAAACAGAGATCCTCCCAGTGACATTGGGGGTGCTCAGTCCCCCAGTGTCCTCCATGAATATGAAACTGTCCCTGAAATAAAGAAAACTGTCCCGCATTTTTTTTTAAACCTGAAAAAAGGAAACCATCCAGCGTCTGCTGTGCCGTTAACCACCCACCCTCCCACCTTCCCACTCAGGACCCATCCCATACTTACCCACCAGAGGTCTGTCACCATACTCTTCTCTGGACCTCAGACATGCCTTCACTCTTTAAAGCCCAACCGCGAACTGAGGTAAATGCTTCAATGTATTTCAAAGGGTTTTCTCTTTCAATTAATTTCAATGGGGGGTTTCAACTTAGTGGCATAACTTGGCTATATTTGAATATTTTTGCCTCAACTTTTCAACATCCCTTTTTGGGGACCCCACCTCACCTCATGAACAATTAAGTTACATAACACAATTCTGTCCCGAAAGGTGATTTCATGACCGCTGCACAAAATTACCTTTTGGGCAGGAGTTGAACATTTTCTCCACCTTTGCTCATGAGATGGGGTCATAAGAAGACTATGTTGAAAATCTGGTGTAAAAATTAAAAGAAATAATGAAGTTATAAGCCTGCATTAACATTTGCGAATGCAGGCTCGTAACACTGGTAATGTTCGACATTTTGACCCCAAATTTTCAACATAGCCATTTCTTCACAGCACCTCATGAATGTGACAGCTGCCTTTTTTTCAAATCCTGGCCAAAATTTTGTTTTGCATTCCAAAAGGTGATTTCGCAGTCACTGCGATAAATCACCTTTTGGACAGGAGTTGAAATATTAACAAACAACAAAGTTGAAATTTATGAATGCAGACTTGTAACTTTGGTGATTTTCAAAATTTTTACCCCAAAGTTTCAACATTGCCATTTCTTCACAGCACCTTATGAATGTGACAGCTGTCATTTTTTAGATCCTGGCCAAAATATGTTTTTGCATCCTGAAAGGTGATTTCACTGATGCTACACAAAATTACCTTTCAGGCAGCTGTTGAAAATGTTCTCCACCTTTGTTCATGAGGTGGGGTCATAAGAAGGCTATGTTGAAAAGCTGGTGTAAAAATATTAAAAAAACAACAAAGGTATTAACCTGCATTGAAATTTGCGAACGTAGGCTCGTAATTTTTAATATTTTGACCCCAGTTTTTCAACATTCCCATTTCTTCATAGCACCTCATGAATGTGACAGTTCTCATTTTTTATGTCCTGGCCAAAATATGTTTTTGCATCCCGAAAGGTGATTCCGCAGTTGCTGCGTGAAATCATCTTTTGGCCAGGAGTTGCACATTTTCTTTGCACTTGTTCATGAGTTCGGGTCATAAGAATGGTGTGTTGAAAATGTGGGGCACAAATATTACCAAACAAGACAGTTACGCTGCCCAACATCATCACTTCTACTTTGTATTCGTAAATGTTAATAATATGATTCCTTCACTGAAGCAATTTTCAAACACACACCCCCTATAACACTAATGCACATGGCGAGCATTCGGCATTGACAAATGCTTGTTTTTAGAAGAGGCTTCACCAGCACATTTTGTCAATGCAGCTTGGAACACGCCTTCTGATAAGGATCACTGATCTATTTCAGCGAAGACCAGGCTCAGCTCCCAACACAACTCACTAGTAGTTACGTAGGGCCTGGATCCAGTTCACAAAATGTTGGCAGCAGCTCAGAGATAACCCAATCTGGCTCCTCCATGTCATCAGTATAAACTCTTCCCATGGCCGCTTTATACATCTAAGGCACATAGTCATAATCCTTCTAGGCTGTGATGTCCCACTTGGTGAGATCCCAGACTGAATAGAAGACACCCTCTGACAAGAATTGAGAAAAGTCTTCACATTTCGTAGGTGAAAAAGCTCTAATGAGCTCCACACAGGCCAGATGAAGAAGCCTGTTCCCAGTCCTAAAGAACTGAGCCAGTTGGCTCCTTCCAGCTGCAATCTCCCTAGACAGAAAGCTGTCCTTCTTTTGGGTGATAGCCTTTTGATACTCACCATGGTAAGCAGTCAAAGCCAGTCTGTCTTCTTGGGCTCTGTGTCTCCTCCAGCAACACTCTTAACTACCGCCCCTTTTTTTCATCTCCCTTAGCTCAGTATCTTACCATGGCAAGCCAAAGTACAAAAGCAGTGGGTGTATATGAGTAGGTGCCATGAGGTTGAAAGCTGCCCCAATGGCCCTGTTGTAGGCCACCACAACTTCCTCCGGGTCCCATGGCACATGTCTCCAACATACCCCCTGTATCCAGCACCACAAAGAGTCTCTCTGACTATAGACCTCATAAAGTGTGGTACTGGACCATCTCTGCAGGGGGTTGACTACAAGGACGGGCCCTGAAACAGAACCTGATGGTGCAGTGATGTGACCAGCTGACTAGATCAATCTCAAGATCCTCAACCTTGAGCCCCAGATTAAATACCAAGTACAAGGCATGGCCATGTTGGTGGGTTGCAGAAATAACAACTTGTATGAGGCCCAGGGATTCCATACCCTGAAGGAAATCTTGACCAAAATGCAACAGTTTGTCATCGAACCAAGTATCGAAATCACCTAGAATAAGCCAACTAGGAAACTCTGCAAAAAATGTCCCTCTCATCCCGGGGGCCAGTATACAAGAAAGATTCTGTAAGCTGCGGCTGGACCCCCATGCACAGCCATGCATTCAAATGATAAGGTACTGTATCTTCTACTGGCTGCACCACCAAATTGATGCCCCCCACAATCCTTCCTTGGGCATTGCACCATGGAGAAAGTGCCTGGGATGGCTTACTCCAATGTCTGCCAGCGTTGTCACCAAACCAGGTATCCATGATGCAAGCCAGATTGACAGAGGACTCAGCAAAAAAAGTCTTCTGTAGTAGCTGTCTTATTATGCATCAATCTGGCATTGCATAGCACCGCTGAAAGAGGATGAATAGAGGTTGCAGCCCCCTCAGCTACCTTCACACTAGATCCAGTGGGATCCCTGGGTATGGGAACTACACATGTCTGGCCTCTCACAAGTTCCCATTTCACCCTGGGGCATCTCCTGGTCCTGACTGTCCTATATAGCAACTCCCATCAGCTCTTCCCATGTGCCCAGCCCCACCTCTGTTACCTCTTCCCGATCCCCACCTTCCTCAACCGATGGTATGCCCCATTTGGCATGGGTGGGGGTTGTGGAAGGGGTGCAGATCATGAGGAATGGACAGTGGGGAGGCTGAGCCTAGGGTCCTGCTGTATTAAACACATCTCAGCCACTACCCTATTATTAATCGACTCAACCTTAAAACCACCCAATCCACCACCCTCTTTCATACATCACTTATCCTAAAATAACCTCCTCAATACACACATGCAAACAAACTAAAAATAAAACAGACATTTCAGTCACATAGTACATACACCAACCACAACTACATACACACCCCTAATCACTCCAACAGAAAAAAATATTACAAAACAAACAGCATAAACAAGCAGAAAAGTGGTGCACAGCAGACTGTTTCCAGATTTTGAAGTCCAACAGTTTAAAGTCCAGCACTAGCAAAGTCCTAAGCAGCACATAGACTATAGCCAGTCCCCAAAGATGCAGAGTCTCTGATCAAATACAGGTGCAGTAAGGATTAAATTTAAATACTGAAATGCTGTCCCCTCAGCTTTCACACAGAGGGAACTTGGGAACCAAATGAAGAATTCAAAACACCATCCCTGCCACTGGAAGGGATAGAGCTCACAGTAAAAACCCACACACTGGTAAGGTGAGCAGCACAGATATAATGCAATTTCAGGAAGCAAATGAACAGTCGCAGCTCCCATGGCAGCATGATGTTCACGTCCAGCAGAGACGAGCAGCATAACTTTCCTGCAACTCCTCATTCAAGTCTCCGTTCTCAGGAAACACAGAGTTGCCTCTTCTATTGGTGTCTCTGTGCTTCTAGTACCAGGGAAGGGCTCTCTCACTAGCCTCTCCCGGCATGCTCCAACCACATCTTCAACTGAGCAAAAAGCTCCTTAGTTCGTGAATCTTCACTCCCTTGGCACCACAGGGAGACTCTATTTGGGCAGTACCCCCTCTCCAACCACAGTCCAATCTGTTCTCTCCACACAACCAGCACATTGCTGTGCCATAGCTTTCATTCTCTCTGCTGCTACCCAAGAAATGGCGACCTTGACCTGCAGAACACTCTGGATGGTGCTGGTTATGTAATGATGGTAAATTCTGTTGAGGTTCAAACAAAGTTTATAAATTGATAGTGGGCTATAATGCACAGCCCAGATAGTTTCAAACAACTTAGTGCTGGAATGCTGGAGCAAAGAACCATCAGCGTAGATGAAGAAATTAGTCTGTAATTTAACATCACTGCCCTACCTGAAATTAAAAATCACTATCTCTTACTTCTGCCTCACTAATAATACTACCCACACTAAAAGAACATGCCCTTCTACTATTTCTAACTAAAAGGAGGTGATTACAATATGCAATCACTTTCCAATACTCCAAAACAGGGTATTTCTTCTCAGAATACTGAATTCAGGGAATGAAGTTCAGGATGACCTGCCCAGCTTGACCGCCATCCTCCCTTTAAAGTACAAGGGGCACTGAGTACGACAAGCACTTAACCTGGAGACTGGCACTTGTAGTGCTGTTTCCCCCATTTCTTCATCAGCAACGTGACCTTACTGACTGACATCACAAGTGATCAGTGAGGAAGAAGGATGTGTCCCTTCATCGTCAGGAAGAGTGGCCTTTCTTGGTCACTTGTGATGTCATAGTCTCTGAGGTCACAAATGCTGATAAGGTTTAAACAGCACTTAGTATGTCAACCTCCAAGAACAGATTGTAATTCTATGCATCAGGGACTGAATTTCAAAAGGCCTGGAATGACTCAGTGACAAAGTTGCTGTGCGCAACTCACAAATGCATTTTTGCCTCATAAAAATCAGTCCCACATTTGCATAGATGCTACACCTGGTTCTACCAGGTATAGCATCAGCATAAATAAATAAGTGCATGCTGCCATAAGTTATGTCAAAGGTTGTGAAAAGGCAACCTTTTTGAAACTCACACCCATGTGGCAGAAATTGCTGTTGTGTAAGGGCCCCCACATGTAACCTTTCCTACTGCACGTGCATGATTTTTGGATATTTGAAAATCGTACCCCAGATCTCTTAATAAAGAGGTTTTAATCTTATTGGGTGGGATCTTCTGGTAAAATGGCAGTTGAATTAAAAAAAAAATGTTGCATTGTTGCGTAAGACATTTATAACTGGCAGAGAGAATACAGATTTCAGAAATAACAAAGGTGGTAGTCTCATTTTAAAATGTAATACTGTTTTGAGTCTGCTATTCAAGGTTAGCCAGTAGTTATTCTTCAACATTTTTCCAAGCAATTACAGTCATGTTGGAGGACATATTGTAATTACCAAGCAGTTATGAATAACCAGCAGGGACAACAAGAAATGACACAGAAACACAATTTTTGGTTCAGTTCCTTACATACTCGGGTGAGAAGAGATAACACCGAGAACAGGTTTTCATTTACCATGGTGGCCTGGTCAAGAGCTTCCCAAAGTTGCAGTCAAGGAGAGATAATTAAGTTCTCGAAGCAAATGCACATAAGCTAAACAAAGAGGATTATTCCACTCACACACATTTACATACTATGGAAATATGTGTAGATATTCACAGAACAAAAGATGGGTCAAAAGGATTAGAAAGCTTCTGAAAACCTTCCCTGGACTCATGGAAACTAATTGTGAAGGGGCAGCTGATTAGACAGCTGGGAGTAACGACTGTGAACACAGGCTCACCAGACTGGGTGGAGGTGGAGGGAGCATAAGGGGCTGGTTTGGAGAACGCAGACTAAAACTCTAAAAATAAACTTCAAACCAGTCAGATAAATGATCACGGACCAGGAGAGAGAGTTTCAGTTCAGTAGAAAAAGGCATAAAAATCGCATCACCGATTCATCAATGCAAATTGATCTTATAATAAAAACAGTTATGGTTATTGCAGAAAAGGAGCAGAATACAAAGGCCTTTTAAGAAAATAGTTAATGAAGAACATTTAACCCTTGCTGTGCCATGGACTGATAGTCCAGAATTCCAAAATGTTCTATTTCTGTCAGCAGCCTACGGGCTAATACCCTCTCCACTCATTGCAACAAACATAATGAGGGCTCTATCAAGTATGTAAGCAACAGAATAAAATGTGTTTTTTATCCTACAGGTAAAAGAATCAACTCATGACTCAGGAGGGGTGACAAAGATTGCAATTTGTGGTTTCCCACTATTTACTCTTTCTCTGATATTATAAAATGGTTGATAGAAAAGGAACAATATCACTGGCTTAACCACATCACAGTGTTGTAAGAACTGTGTACCGCAGGGCTGGATGTCTGTAAAGTTAGTTGTTGTTCTTTTGAACTTGTATCTTCTATCCATGTTTGACTAAACAAGCGAGGAAAAAACAAAGCAGCCTCGAAGAGAGCAGAGGGTCCACAGGTTCGCAGAAGACTTTGCCCTGGAAACCACAAGACTAAGGCAGCATCTACCTGAGTTACATCCATGATGGTTTACAGTTCTGCTGCCTATGCTGGTGATGTCACTATTATAGAAGCTAGGGGCCCCCATCTTGGGATTTACACATTTAGCAAGTAGAGTACTGTGGAGTGTAGCAGCACTGGGTAAGCATGTAATAATTTGATAGTCCTCAGCCATATTTCCCTATCTGGGGTAGGTAGGCATTCAGTGTTGGAATTACAGGGGGGCTCCACTGGGGCTCAGCCCCCCAGCTCTGGAGTAAGCCACGGTAACTCACACATCACTGCCATTGACTTACAATGGGAAGGGGGCTCAATTTAAAAATAGCAGCCTTATAGTGCCCCCCAGCTCATGAAGGGTAATTTCAGCACTGGGTAGGCCTGTACAGTACCCCCCAGACAGCTGCCGCAGTTTATTGAAAGGGGCCATACTCCCTGTCTGTGGTACCTCTTTATAGTCCACAGTAATTCGCATCACTATATGTCATGGGACCAAAACTCCCTATCTGGGGTAGGCTTACATAACCCCACTTAGGAACCTATAAGGTCCATAACTCTCCAGTGGGTTATGTATGTAGGGTCAGGTAGGAGGGTGGGTGGAAATAACAAACTGTAAGGCATGTGGCACGGCCAATTGCCAGAGGGTGCTCCAGGAGATGGGCAGGTGCCTGGTTTTCAGGAGGTTGGGCTTCCTGGTGCTGGAACTGAACAGCCTTAGGTCAGAGCTCTGGTACCTGAGAGGTTCCCCAGTCCACTGAGGATTGGGGACTGGAGCATCACTCTACCTGCAGCCCCATAGGGCTTCATTGGGATGTTGGTACATGATGGGAAAGGAGCAAAGGTGGTTGAGGTAGAAAGTGATTCGGTGTCCAGACTGATAATGAGAAACTGGTATCAGGCTGTGGAGACTTTGTGGAGGGATAACACTGCTTTCCCTAGAGTGATAGTTGAGCACCCACCTATTCCAAGCAACAAGGCTCACCCCACAAGGAAGGAGCCTGGTGGGAAGAGAGGGAAGGTAGAGAGCAAGGAAAGTAAGTATGTTATTGCACCAGGGGACTTCATAGTCAGAGGGCCAGGGAGGCTGGTTGAGGCCCCAGCAGGCAGAAGATCTGTGATTTGCCTCCCAGTTAAGACAGCTGGGAGAATACTGCCGTGGCTTGAGTCCTTGACCAGAGGGGAAGGGGAAGCCAGATGTCATGATCCCCCTTGAACGAGTGATTTGGTAAACAGCAGTGTAGAAGTGGTACAGGAGAGATTCAGGGTGTGGGGTGTAAGCTCAGGGAAGCTGTATACTTGGTAGTCTTCTCAGAAATGCTGTCAGTGCCACATGCAGATAAGGTTATGAAAGGCAAGATCTTGGAGTTTATGTGTGACTAAAGGGTGTGTGTGTGTGTGTGTGTGTGTGTGTGTGTGCAGAGCAGGACTGGGGAATCATCTTGGAAGATATTGGTCTGTTTGCAAAGGATGGCCTACACCTGAGAGAAGGTGAACCAGCACACTAGGAAGAGACTAGATGGGTTCATTAGGCATCATTTAAACTAGCCAGTAGCAAAAGATAACTGCTCTGACTATGGCGGAGCCCTAGGATAAACCTCAGGAACAGCAACCAAAACACCTGAGTTCTAACACCCTCAACAACAAAGGCACATAAACTGCCAGATAAGGTGGTAAAGTAAGTTTAATAAATCGCATATAGCATAATAACAGTTTCAAAAGTGTGTAAAAAGGAATGCAGAGCTGCTGGACAGGGGAGCTGAATGAGCTTACCCCCCAAGCTAGCAGGGATGGTATCAGGGAAGGATCACAGGTGGGGTTAAGGATGGTGAGAAACGGGTTAAGGAAGGGAAGGAAACAAGCTGGAGGGTGGTCTCCCTGAATGCAAGAAGCCTGGGGAACAAAACAGCTGAGTTACAGGCTCTCTTGGCAGTGGGGGTGGTGGACATTGCAGCTATCACAGAGACTTGGGCCACCCAATACCAAGACTGGGACCTGATGATCCCAGGGTAAAGGATAAATGGAAAGGATAGGGGCAAGGGGGAAAAGAGGAGGGGTGGTGATTTACATAAGGGAGGGGATAAGGTGTGTAAGGGAAGAGAGGAGGAGGGTAGGACAGAGGCATTATGGATGCAATTCCAGGACTGAAAAAATAGGTCACTTAGGATGAGTGTGGTGTACAGGCCACCAACTCAAGCAGAGGACTTGGACAGGGAGTTAGCAGAGCAGATTAGAGGGGTCTGTGAGAAGGGGAACACCATGATCGTGGGGGACGTCAATCTGCCTGAAGTGGATTGGAGCATGCCAGCTACATCGAGTGCTAGGGAGCAGGTCCTGCTGGAAGCATTCCAGGACAGCTTCTTGACACAGTTGGTAAACAAGCTGACTCGGTGGGAAAAACTCTAGACCTAGTACTGTCTAACGGGGGAGGCTGTAAAGGAGCTGGGGGTGGAGGATCCGCTGGCTGGGAGTGACCACCAGTCAGTGTGGTTCACACTCAACATGGGCAGGGAAGCTGTAGGTACAGAAACCAGGGTGCTTGACTTCAGACGGGCTGACTTTGATAACATGGGGGAAATTTTGGAGAGGTATCTGTTAGGAATTCATCCACGCTTGGATGCAAGCCAAAAATTGGAAATTATCAAAATGGGGCTGGTGGAGGCTACGGGAACATGTATCAAGACACAGAGCAAGAAGAGAAGGGCTAAGAAGCCAAACTGGTTGATTGGGCGGTCTTGGAAGTGGTTAGGTAAAAAAAAAAAAAAAAAAACCTTTAGGAGGTTCAAGAAATCCGGGAAGGGGGAGGACAGGGAAGTGTATGTGCAAACAATGCACATGGGGAACATCGGACCTCCCTACTTAGATCGCAAACTGCCAACTGCAACACCCATCCTATCTGTTGGGGAAGGAGGCACCTCTCCCTCCTCAGCTAGCACTAAATCAGAAGTTTTGTATGCGTCATTTACACCACCACGGGGAAGGGGGTCCAACTCCACAAACAACACACATGGGGAATATTGGACCTCCCCACTTAGTTTGCAAACTGCCAACTGCTCAGTGGAAAATCATGTACACAAATGCCCACAGCCTGGGATACAAGCTCCCTGACCTGGAGGCAACAATGACAGAGGCCGAACTAGACATAGTGGCCATAAGCGAGACATGATTCACCAGCAACCACACATGGGAAACTGTGGTACCCCTGCCATGTAATGTTCAAAAGGGACAGGGTAAGAGAGGGGGGGTAGCCTTTTATGTCAAAGACAATATAAAAGCAACCGAAATTCAGAATACACAGGAAGGGTTAGGGGAACTGTGGGTCACCTTGGAAACAGGAAACGGCACAACCATACGAACTGGAGTGGTCTACAGACCTCCTGAACAGTGGGAGGGAATGGATAGAGTTTTGACAGAGAATATACAAATTATGGCAGCAAAGGGGAGGTTCTGCTGATGGGAGATTTTAACATGCCTGATGCAGATTGAACCGTATGTCAGCAAGAACCAGGGATGTAGTGGATTTCCTCCAGGGGGAGGGCCTAAGACACCTAGTACAAAACCCCACCAGAGACAGGGCTATCCTAGCTCTCATACTGACAAATGGAGAAAGGATTACAGATCTTTATGTCGAAGGGCAACTGGGGTCCAGTGACTATCACATGGTATGGTTCAACTTGGTCATAGGTACACATTCAACCCAATCTAAGGCTAAAATCTTAGACTTTAGAGGAGCAGACTTTGGGAAGACAGGTGAGAGCATTAAAATAGCCCTGGCAGAAAAACATACAGGAAGGGGAGTAGAGGCAAAATTGGCAAAGATTAAAAATGCAATACTCAAAGTAACAGGCCAGTGTGTGAGAGAAAAAAGAAAAAGCAAAAGAGGGAAGAAGCCACTTTGGTTCTCAAAACAGTAGCTGAGAAAGTCCGAGCCAAAAGGTTGGCCTTCAAAAAATACAAAGAAACACAAAAGGATGAAGATAGAGAGGAGTATCAGAATTCCCTAAGAGAAGCAGGGAAAACTGAGGCAGGCAAAGGCCAAAACTGAGGAAACACTAGCACAAACAGTGAAAGAAGGTGACAAGACTTTCTACAGATACATCATTAATAAGAGAAAGTCTAGAAAGGGAATTGCTAAACTCAAGGGGGAAAAGGAGGAATTGGTGGAGGAAGACCAAGAAAAGGCATCCATCCTAAATAAATACTTCTGCTTAGTGTTCATGGAGGAGAAGGAAGGACAGGGCCCACAGTTCAACACCATAGACATAGGGGGAAGGGAGGTGAAAACAGGACCATTTACAAGAGAAAGGGTCCTACAAGAGCTCAATAAGCTCAGGGTGGACAAGGCTATGGGACTGGATAGCATACATCCCAGGATAATAAAGGAGCTTAGAGAGCAACTGGCAGAGTCTTTGGCGTAACTGTTTACTGAGGATTTAAGCAGGGAAGATCCCGGGGGACTGGAGGAGGCCCCATGTTATCCCACTCCACAAGAGTGGCAGCAAGGAGGAAGTGGGTAGCTACAGACTAGTTAGTCTTACCTCAGTCATAGGAAAGATCATGGAGACGCTCCTAAAGGAAAGGATTATAGAGCACCTGGAAGTCATAGGGTCACAGGATCCAAGACAACATGGATTCACAGCAGGAAGGTCCTGTCAGACTAATCTGATAGATTTCTTTGACTGGGTTACCCGGGAAGTGGATCAAGGAGGTGCAGTCGACATATCCTACCTTGACTTCAGCAAAGCCTTCAATACTGTTCTACATAGAAGATTGGTTAACAAGCTAAGTAGATTTGGTGTAGGGCAAAAATTGGTCAACTGGGTGACAGACAGAAAGCAGAGAGTGGTGGTTAATGGTATCTAGTCAGAAGAGATGCAGGTCACAAGTGGGGTGCCACAGGGATCGGTCTTGGGGCCAGTCCTCTTTAATATCTTCATCAGTGATATCGCGGTTGGGCTAGAGGGTAAGGTTTGCTTATTTGCAGATGACACCAAGATCTGCAACAGAGTGGATGATCCAGATGGGGTGGATAGAATGAGATGAGACCTGGAAAAGCTCTAGAAATGGTCCAAAGAGTGGCAACTAGGGTTTAACGCAAAGAAGTGCAAAATCATGCATGTGAGGAGGAAAAACCCAGAAGCTAACTATAGGATGGGGGGGAGTTGCTAACAATCACAAGACAAGAAAGGAGCTTGGGCATCATCATCACTGATGACCTGAAATCCTCCAGGCAGAACACAAAGGCAGTAGGAAGAGCTAGAGGGACGTTGGGATGTATCAGTAGGGGCATCACAAGCTGTAAGAGGGAAGTAGTGATCCCTCTTTACAAGACACTGGTTAGGCCCCAGCTGGAGTCCTGCATCCAGTTCTGGAGGCCACACCTACAAAAGGACATTAACAGGATGGAAACAGTCCAGAGAAGGGCAACCAGAATGGTGCGGAGGCTGCAGCAGAAGACGTATGAGGACAGATTGCAGGACCTCAATATGTACACCCTGGAGCAGAGGAGGGAGAGGAGAGATATGATAGAAACCTTCAAATACCTTAAAGGCCTAAATAAGGTGAAAGAGTCCAACATGTTTCAGAATAAGAAAACAACAGCACAAGAGTACATGACATGAGATTGGAGGGAGGCTGATTGAGTGGTAATCTGAGAAAGTTATTTTTCACGGAGAGGGTGGTGGATGCATGGAACAGCCTGCCCAAGGAGGCAGTGGAATTGAGCACAGTGCAAAGTTTCAAAAGAGCATGGGATAGGCACAAGGGAATAATACAGATGGGTAAGAATAAAATAGGCCAGTGCTCAAAATAGAGACATATGGCTGCATCAACCAGGTAGAAATAATGGGCAGACTAGTCCTTATCTGCCGTCAACTTCTCTGTTTCTATGAAGAAGTCCAGAGGGGTAACTAGACTAGTCAGGGTGGCCAAGGCTTCCAGAGAGCTGAGGCTGGCACAGGGCATCAAGGACGGGGAGAAGTACTTCTTCAGATACATAAGGGAGAGACAAAGCTGCAAGGACCAGATAATGAGGATTAGCAAAGACGAGGGGTGGGTGGAGAAAGGGGCGTAGCACACAGAAGCACTAAATGAGTACTTCTGTTCCATGTTCATGAAGGAGAAGGGCGGGCAGCTACCTCGGGGGATGGGAAGGTGGGCAAGAGGGGAAGGGGTGACAGATGGAGTAATTACAGAGGGCAGGGTGCTGGAGGGACTGAAGGCACTGAGGGTGGATAAGGCACCAGAACCAGACGGCATTCATCCCAGGGTGCTGAAAGAGCTAGTGGAGGTCCTGGTGGGGCTGCTGGCAGACCTGTTCAATGCATCCCTGGACACAGGATGCATATCACAGGACTGGAGGGTGGCTCATGTGGTGCTCCTGTACAAAAGTGGCACAGAGGATGAACCAGGCAATTACAGACCAGTAAGCCTCACATCAACTGTAGGGAAACTAATGGAGACAATCCTGAAAGAGAGGCCGGTAACCTTTTTAGAGGACAATGGACTCCAGGACAGTCAGGAACATGGGTTAGTCTCAGGAAGATCCTGCCAGACCACCCTAGTTGAGTACTACGACTGGGTGATGAGGAAACTGGGCAAGGGCCATCCGGTGGATGTTATGTATTTGGACTTCAGTAAGGCCTTTGATTCGGTGCCTCATGGGCATTTGCGGGAGGGAAGTTGGAATAGGTGGGGGCGGGGATAAAGATGGTGAGCTGGATTGGGAACTGGCTGAAGGGGAGACAGCAATGGGTGGTGGTGGTGGGGGGCACTCTCATCCCCAAGGGCAGTGATGAGCGGGGTTCCACAGGGCTCGGTACTGGGCTTGGTGTTGTTTGGACTATTTATAGTGGACATCTCACATGGCATCAGGAGTAAGATCAGTCTGTTTACTGATGGTAGCAAGATGGGGGCGGTGGTGGATGACATAGTAGAGTGGCAGGGGCTACAGGGTGACCTGACTAAGCTGGGGGAATGGTCGGAAATGTGGCAGTTGGGTTTCAATGCTAAGAAGTGCAAGGTACTGCACTTTGGAGCAGGGAACCCAGGGAGGAGCTACCAGTTGGGATGGGTTCAGATAGAGACCACCGAGGAGGAAAAGGATCTAGGGATGGTTATAACAGCAAATGTGAACAACTCAGCTCAGTGCAGGAAGGCGGAACTAATGCCAACAAGATGCTGGGGTGTATAGCGAGCGGAATCTCCTCCAGAAGTAGGGAGGTGATACTGCCTCTATACAGATCACTTAGGCCACACCTGGAGTACTGCGTGCAGTACTGGTGCCCGTTTCTGAAGAATAATGTCAGATTACTGGAGGGAGTACAGTGCAGGGCAACAAAGATGATCCAGGGATTGGAGGATAAACCCTACAATGACAGGCTGAGTGGGTTAAATATGTACTCACTGGAGGCGAGGACAGATTGGAGGGATATGATTGAGACCTTAAAATACTTGACAGGGACAAACAAGCCAGGTACAGAATGGGTATTTAAGTTGAGGAAGGGGAGGTACATGAGGGGGCATGGTCTCAGATTGGAGGGGGGGAATATTTAAGAGAGAGATGAGGAGACATTTTTTATGGAGAGAGTGGTGGCCAAATGGAACACTATACCTGAAGAGGTGGTGTCCTGTAAGATGGTGGGCAGTTTTAAAAAGGGATGGGACAGGGTGGGGGGTAATGGTGAAGGGGAAAGGGGAGGGTGGGGCTGCTGCAGTGTATGGGTGCTAGCTACACATTCGAGCAGACTTGATAGACCATGAGGCCTGTTTCTGCTGGCAGATTCGTATGTTCATATGTAAATGGGGTGTATTGAGCCACCAATGTCTAATGTGTGCATGCACTTTCTCAAGGTATGCAGTGATCCCCACAGGCCTCCCTTTTATACTGCACCCTTAATATGTTAGGGCATGATTCAGAAGTATGTAACAAAAGCAAAATTACATAAACACCCCAAATATTTTTTATATATATTATAGTGGTGCGTTAGCACCACTATAGTTAGGGTTGAGTAGGCAGTTTAATGTTAAACCTCAAATTTTGCAGTTTAATAACTGTGCAATCGTTCAATGGATTTGCACAGAATTTGGTATACGCTGTCCCGTGGGTAGATCTCTTGACATACTAAGCTTGGTTTTGATTGGATTTGCAGATTTTGTGTCGTGCATAGTGAAAAAAATGTAAAAGTCACTTTTTTCACCTGTTTTGGCTATTTATTCCTCATCGTGTTGCGGCCGCACCCATTTGGAATTTTGGTCTGAAATTTTCAGAGTAGAAAGAGCTTGCCCCAAAGAACAAGCCAGCGTTGGTTTGGTGAAAAAAAATATGAATCCGTTCCTAAGTTATTCAATTTTTAAATTTTGGGTTCTAAGCATGCACAATTTAGTCTTTTGGATAGCTGCACGGTACAAAAAGGGAGTAAGGCCTCATGAACAGTGATTTTGCTAGCTCCCAAAAAGGGATTTATTAAATTCCTCTTTGTGAGAAAAAATTCCTTTTTTGAGAGCCACCATCTTGTTTAATTTTTCCAGTCCAAACAAAACATTATAACTTTCCCAGGGATATCTTCTGCAGACATCCAAGTGTGGGTTTTGTTCATGGGGACGTCCTGCACACTTCTGTGCCTTTGGTTTACTTTAGTTTAGTCACAAAATGCTAGTTTTTAAGTTTAAAAATCCCTTTTCGCGACTCACTTCTGATCCCTTTTCATGAGCTGTCAAAATCCCTTTTGTGAGAGGACGACCAGATGGCCCTACCCCGTGAAAAGAGATTTGCTCACAAAAAGGGATTTTGACAGCTCAAAAAGGGATCGGCCCCACAAAAAGGGATTTTGACAGCTCATGAAAAGGGACTACTTTTTAAAATCCTTTTCGCAAGCTGTCAAAATCCCTTTTTGCCAGTTGTCAAAATCTCTTTTCATGAGCTGTCAAAATCCCTTTTCATGAGGGGACAACCAGATGGCCCTACCTCGTGAAAAGGGATTTCTCATAAAAATGGATTTTGACAGCTCGCGTAAAAAGATTTTGACAGCTCACAAAAAGGGATTGCCTGCAGGGCCATCTAGTCGATCTTATTAAATTCCTTTTCCTTTTCATGAGCTGTCAAAATCCCTTTTCGCGAGCTGTCAAAATCCTTTCCTCAAGAAATCCCTTTTACTAAGCTGTCAAAATCTCTTTTCATGAGGGACAACCAGATGGCCCTACTTTACTATAAAAGAATTTGGCAGCGAAAAGGACTTTGACAACTACAGCGATTTGACGATGTGAAAAGGGATTTTGACTGTTTGCATAAAGGGGTTTCTTGTGAAAAGGTTTTGACAGCTCATGCAAAAGGGATTTTTAAAGGTTACTGTTTCTTTGCCACTTCACTGCAAAGCGGTTAGGACGTTCGGCTTGAAATATGCAGGACATAAAGGAGTTGCCCAACGGATGTGAGTCCTGTTAGTTTGGTGAAAACATTTACATCAGTTCCATATTTATAACTTTTCAAAGTTTGGAAACTTCCCAAAGGATAACATTGTGACGTACACGGTACCTTTTGGAGCCTATATCTCAAAAACGTTCGAGATACAGATTTTTCACTAAAAGCAATACTAAGCATGCATGCAGATTGCCAGGCCATGATTATAACTGCGGTGGAATTTTTTCCAAGCTTGCTATGGTTACTGAGATATTGCATCATTTGCATCACAAGGGTTACTTGGAAAATCTGTAGGCATGTGCTGCGTCTCTACACTTATGGCTAGGTGGGAACGCAGGGCCCAGAGGGCCTTGTGCACCCACCTTGCACTCCCACAGTTAGATGCAACCACAGCACACTATAGACCGATCGGGCCCCTGCGCTCCCACAAACATATTAGGGTAAGATTACACTTTCTCAAAAAGTAAGGAAACTCATTACAAAAAACTTCATTAATGCATCAGTTAGGGTTGAAGCACCAAAAGTAGGGAAATGAGGCATTAGGGTTTCAAACCCTAACACCCCCCATCCCTACCACCCCACCCCTCCCCCACCCTCCACAAACCAACAGGCATCAGGGTGCGCCTTGGGGTCATCGGGCCTAACTCTCACCCCATTCTCCTATACTGTACTATCTCAGCTTTGTTCACATGAAATGGGATGAGAGTTAGGGCCAACACCCCAAGGCACGCCCGACACCTGTTGGTGTATGGAAGGTGGGGCAGATTGGGTGGTAGAAAGTGAGGTGTTAGGGTTCAAAACTGTAATGCCTCATTTCACTTTTGTTGTTTCACTAACTGATGCATTAACAAAGTTTTTGCAATTAATATAGATAGGGGATATGACATGACCTGACTGAAGATATCATATTTATCTTCACAAGAGGCCAATAATATCATGATATCTCACGAGTGGCAAAGCCATGAGTGAGATATCTTGATGTCATTGGCCTTGGGTGAAGATAAACATGATATCTTCAGTCAGGCCATGTCATGTTCTGTTTATACAGCATATGTTTTTTTTTTTCCCTATCACCCTTACTCCCCATCCGCTCAGACTCTGATGCACCTTCTTGTCCTATCTCAACAGCCACCTCAAACAATAAACGTCTGTGACTGGCCCAGTGGTGCTGAGGGTTGAGGCGCTGGACACCACACCTCACACCGCGCTGGTGACCCGGGTTCAGGAGCAGACTTGGGAGCCTGGGGTTAGTTGGGGAGGAGAAGGATTGAGCATCTGTCTGACTGCTCTCCTCTCCTCTCCTGGGGGGGGGGGGTCTATGTCCCACAGCGCTAGTGGCTCCCAGTGGAGACTGGGGGCATAGCAGCTGGGGACCACATATCTGGGGGTGACGTCAGGTGGCTGTCCTGTGGCATGGGCAGGATCGTGCTGGAAGGCATTGCATGTCCTGCATCGGGGGAGGGAGCAAACAAAGGAAAATCCCTGGTGACGAGGAGGAGAAGGAGGAGCCCTGTGGACATGCCCACACGCCCAATGCTGACCCAAACCCGATACACCTCTCCGTGGTCTCTGTCTCTCTCTCTCAATGGGCCTGGGGGAGAGGGGGGACCCAGCATACCCAATTTTCTGGTCAGGCAAGGGTTCAAGTGGGTGGTGGAGGCATGAGACCCTGTGGGTCCTCTGGAGAGATGCCTTGGAGCCAGCGTAAGGAGGAGAAAAAAGATTCTACCAAAAAAAAACCAACAAAAAAACACAATAAACTTCTATCAGGATTGTCCCAACATCACTCTCATTTTACCATCCTATCCTCTTCCCCTGCAGTACAGAGTACCCCCTGCAATGTTCACTACTCCTCTCCCCTCTTTCCATGCCCCACGCATATTTGGATCCGTCCACTGGGAAATGACAAGAAAATAGTTTAAAATGTGGTCAGGGCAGCAGGTCTGGATCAGATGGGCTGAGAATGCAGTTGTCTCTCTGCATGTCTTTTATTGTCTAGTATTGGTCACTTTCCACAGTTGACTTTTATGAAAATATCATTTGTGCTAATTATGTTTGCTTGCACGCATGTGCAAGAAACATAGTGCCATCATCCGAGTTTCTGGAGGTGTGGCACCCCCTCTTCCAATTCCCTCCGTGTGTTTGCAGGTGAGGGCCACAGTTGCCCAATGCATGCTGCAGCTGTCTGTGGCAGCACTCGAGAATGCAGTGGCTTACAGTTGAAAGGGAGAGCGCCGCTTCAGTGAGCACGATCAGATAAGGGAAGTGCTCACTGAAGTGCCCCCCCCAAACAGTCTTCCAGGTGCCACGCTGGAAGCCCACCCCAGCGTGGCAACAATGTGTTTGGCCAACTGGGGTGCCCAATCCCCAGTCGGCTCCACAGTCCTCCCCCCCCAAGAGATTGCCGAGGTGCAGCGCTGGAACCCACCCCAGCGTGGCAACAGTCGAAATGGCCGTGAGGGTGCCCAACTCCGTCGGCTCTGCCCCCAAAGCTTTCCAGCTGCCACGCTGAGAGCCCACCCCAGCATGGCAAACGTCCTGTGTCATGTAATTGCCTTGCTGGGAGCCCACCCCAGCATGGCAAACGTCCCGCGTCGTAATTAAAAACAAAAAAAACTGAAAACACAAAAACGGTCCCTCGCAATCTCCCTGCCCCTCCCCACCCGTGCCCACCCTCTGCACTCTCTGCCTCCCACACCCCCACCTCACCTCATACTTATCTCCGAGCTCGGCGCGATGATCTTCGGTGGACCAGGAACACGTCTGCACTCTTCAAAGCCGACCGCGAACTGAGGAAATGCCGGTAAGCTGTATAATGTAATGAATAGGGTTTTTTCAACTTTGCTGCATATCTCAGGCATTTTTTGGAATTTGGGCACCAAATTTTCAACATGGAGTTTTTGGGACCCCTCCTCATGAATTCTGTCACTGTCATGGCGTTAGTCGGGCCTGAAGGGTGATTTCGCGGTCACTGCACAAAATCACCTTTCGGGACTGATTAATGAAATGACAGTGCCAGTGTTCATAAGGTGGGCTCTCAAAAAGCCTATGTTGAAAATTTGGTGAAAAAATTCTAAAAATGACTGTTTTACAAGCGTGTGTTGCGCTATTCCTACGCACGCTTGTAGATTCGCGAATTTTCAATATTTTCACTCCAGATTTTCAACATTACCATTTGACCACACTTCCTTATGAGTAGTACAGCTGTCATTTTTCACATCTCACCCAAAATGTGTTTCCGAGCATGTAGCTTACAATGGCGAGTTGGAATGCAAATCAATGTTCAGGACACATTAAGAAAATCACAGTGATGCTGTTCATGAGCAGAGGTCTTAAAATGGCTATGTTAAAAATTTGATGAAAAAATTCCCAAAAATGACTATTTTACGAGCGGCGTTGCGCTGTTCCTACGCACGCTCATAAGTTCATGGATTTTCAATATTTTCACTCCAGATTTTCAACATTGCCATTTTACCACACCTCCTTATGAGCAGTACAGCTGTCATTTCTCAATTCTCATCCAAAATGTGTTTCTATGCATGTAGCATACAATGGCGCAGTCGGTGTGTGAACTCAATGTATGGGACACATTAAGAAAATCACAGTCATACTGTTCATGAGCAAAAGTGTTAAAATGGCTGTGTTGAAAATTTGGTGAAAATATTCCCCAAAATGACTGTTTTACGAGGGTTTGTTGTGCTGATCCTACGCACGCTCATAAGTTCGCAAATTTTTCAATATTTTCACTCCAGATTTTCAACATTGCCATTTTACCACACCTCCTTATGAGCAGTATAGCTGTCATTTTTCACATCTCGCCCAAAACATGTTTCCACCATGTAGCACACAATGGCACAGTCAGTGTGCAAAATCAATGTATGAGACACATTAAGAAAATCACAGTGACACTGTTCATGAGCAGAGGTCTTAAATGACTGTGTTGAAAATTTGGTGAAAAATTCTAAAATGATTGTACATGAAAGGAGCATTGCGCAGTATCCACGCACCAGTAAGTTCACTTAATCTGTAATATTTCAGTCCAGATTTTCACCAGTGACATTTTTCCACACTTCCTTATGAACAGTACAGCTGTCATTTTTCACAACATGGCCGAAATGTGTTTTCACACTTTCAGCACAGAAATGCGTGGTCGCTGTGGGAAATCATTGTTCGGGACAGATAAGGAAAATCACAGTGGCACTGTTCATGACCGGAGGTCCCAAAATGCCTGTGTTGACAATCTGCTGTAAACAATTCCCAAACTAATTACATTATGGGTGCACGTTGCAGCTGTTCATGAGGTGGGGGGTCACAAAAAACCCATGTTGAAAATTTGGAGTGAAAATACCAACGAATGCCTGAGGCGTTAGGTTTTCTGACCATAACACCTCACCCTGTAGAGAATGACAAGCATCAGGGCTGTGACTTGGGATTGTCACCTGCAATGCTCATACCATTCCACCCCCAACCACACCCTGCAGCCACTGAGAGGCATCGAGGTGTGCCTTGGACTCTTCGGCCCCAAAGTTCAGCCCATTCTCTCCTATACCGCACCCATCTCACAATATTTCCTGATGGAATGGGGTGCACATAATGGCAAAAGACCCCAAGGCACACCGTGACACTTGTCAGTGTCTGCAGGGTATGGTGTGGTGAAATGGCGTGGCCGTTATTCCTGATGACCCAAAGA
Organism: Neoceratodus forsteri; assembly: GCA_016271365.2. Lineage (NCBI taxonomy): Eukaryota > Metazoa > Chordata > Ceratodontiformes > Ceratodontidae > Neoceratodus > Neoceratodus forsteri. The sequence continues at coordinate 8,061,113 of JADMNL010000025.1, read as the reverse complement.
CACACCCCAATGTCACTCTCTGCTGGGTGGTGATGGGGTTGGCTTCAGTTCAATACTTCACTGCCATTCCTATTTTGCAGCTCTGTAACTCCTACACTACCAATGACAATGCCAGCAAGCAAACATTCGGCATTGACAAATGCTTGTTTTAATTTGTGTTAATAGGAAGTGCTTTCACTTTTCTTGCTGCACTTTAGTGTGATGGAACAGTCTCAATGCTGGTAAAAGAAGTAGTGCCAGGCATTTAAATTAGGGCAATCTGTGTTGAAATTGCTTGAAAACTGAGTATTTTATGTTAAAGTTTTTAGGTATGTTAGAAAGAAGCTGTTGTAGACAGGCAAGAGTGAGTTCATCAGTGGCTTTAGAAATGTAGAAGCAAGCAGGAGCGTGTGTTGCCATAGCAATGGTCACTCGGGCTTGCACGTTAATTTCTGAGGCTGGCTATTCGTTCACTCTCGAGTCTGTACAGTGAGCATCTTTTTTTTTCATAAGTAAGAAATTGTAGCATAAAAGACTCAGCTCTGCAGTGTTTTCAGCACAGACTGCCTTAATGTAAATGTCTGTCGGCACTTTCTTTTAAAGTATTGATATCGCTCAGCTAGGGTACATACAGTAGTGGAAGGAAACTAAATGCACTTCTTTTTAGGAGAAAGTCAAAACAGCACACATTATTTTTATGTTTGCTTGCACGCATGTGCAAGAAACATAGTGCCATCATCCGAGTTTTCGGAGGTGTGGCAGCCCTCTTCCAATTCAGTCAGTGTGTTTGCAGGCGCGGCCGCAGTTCTCCAATGCCTGCTGAGCTGTCTATGACGGCTCCAAAATGCAGTGGCGTACAGTTGAAAGGTGGAGCTACACTTCAGTGAGCAGTGATCAGATATCGCCTGCTCATGCGCGCTCCCCCACACACACACACACGCTGTGTGCTCGCCCCAAGCACACACTGTATAGCCGACGGGGTGCCCAATCCCTGCCGGCTCCACTGTCTACCCCAAGTACAGGGTGCCCGCTGAAGAGCCCACCCAGCGGTAACACATCTGTTATAGCTGGGGTGCCCAATCCCGTCGGCTCCTTGCCCCCCAACCAGTCGTCCTTCTGCCACCGCCTGGGAGCCTACCCCAACATGGCAAACGTCCGTCATCATCGTCAAAGAAAAAAAACAAACTTAAAATAGTCCCTCGCTGTCTGCCCCACCCTTGCCCACCCACTGCGCACCCTGCCTCCCCACACACCCCTCAGCCCATACTTACCTCGACTCCGACCGCAGCGATCTTCGTGGACCGGGAACACGTCTGCACTCTTCAAAGCCGAATCATGAACTGAGGAAATGCGGTAAGCTGTATAATGGGATAGATAGGGTTTTTTTAACTTTGCTGCATATCTCAGGCATTTTTTGGAATTTTTGCACCAAATTTTCAACATGGGGTTTTTGGGACCCCTTCTCATGAATGCTCTCACTGTCATGGCGTTAATTGGCCTGAATGGTGATTTCGCAGTCACTGTGGAGAAATCACCTTCGGGACCAAGTAACAAAACGACACTGCCACTGTTCATAAGGTGGGCTCTCAAAAGTCAATGTAGAAAATTTGGTGTAAAAATTAAAAATGACTGTTTTACGAGCGTGGCGCTAGTGTTCTTACGACGTCAGAAGTCAAGCGAATTTTCAATATTTTCACCCAGATTTTCAACATTGCCATTTCACCACACTCCTTATGAGGCAGTACAGCTGTCATTTTCACATCTTGCCCAAAACGTGTTTCCCATGTAGCGAAATGGCGTAGTCGGTGTGTGAAATCAATGTATGGGACACATTAAGAAAATCACAGTGACACTTTTAATGAGCAGAGGTCTTAAAATGGCTATGTTGAAAATTTGGTGAAAAAATTCCTAAAAATGACTGTTTACGAGCGCATGTTGCGCAGTTTCTACGCACGCTCGTAAGTTTGCGAATTTTCAATATTTTCACTCCAGATTTTCAACATTGCCATTGTATTACACTTCCTTATGAGCAGTACAGCTGCCATTTTTCACATGTCGCCCAAAATGTGTTTCCGCACATGTAGTGCACAATGATGCAGTTGGTGTCTTGAGCAATGTTTGGGACATATTAAGAAATCCATAGTTACACTGTTCATAAGCAGAGGTCTTAAATGGCTATGTTGAAAATTTGGTGACAAAAGTCCATAAAATGACTGTGTTACGAGTGAGCATTGCGCAGTTTCCACGCACCCTTGTAAGTTCATGACTTTGTAATATTTTCAGTCCAGATTTTCACCAGTGGCATTTTTCCACACTTCCTTATGAACAGTACAGCTGTCATTTTTCACAACATGGACAAAATGTGTTTTCACACTTTCAGCGCAGAGATGCGTGGTCGCTGTGGGAAATCATTGTTCGGGGCAGATAAAGAAAATCACAGTGGCACTGTTCATGATCGGAGGCACCAAAATGCCTAAGTTGCCAATCTGCTGTAAAAAATCCCCAAACTAATTACATTACGGTATACGTTGCACAGTTTCTATACGCTCGTATTCACCAGATTTTTTCAATATTTTCACTGCAGATTTTAACATTGCCATTTTACACATCTCCATGAACAATAAAGCTGTCATTTTTCACATCCTGTTTGGAATGTGTTTTTGCACCGTGGTGCTAAATGCCGTAGTCGCTGTGCATAAGCAGCTTTCGGCTAACAAACTGATATTGCCACTGTTCATGAGCTGGGGGTCACAAAAAAACATGTTGAAAATTTGGAGTGAAAATACCAACGAATGCCTGAGGTGTTAGGGTTTCCAACCATAATGCCCCACCCTGTAGAGAATGACAGGCATCAGGAGTGTGACTTGGGATTCTTGCCTGTAATGCTCATACCATTCCACATCCTGCAGCCAGTGAGAGGCATCGAGGTATGCCTTGGACTCTTCGGCTCCAAAGTTCACCCCATTCTCCTATACCATACCCATCTCACCGTATTTCTTGATGGAATGGGGTGCGCATAAGGGCCAAAGACCCCAAGGCACACCGTGACACTTGTCAGTGTCTGCAGGGTAGGGTGTGGTGAAATGGCGTGGCCGTTATGCCCGATGACCCAAAGGCACACCCCAATGTCACTCTCTGCAGGGTGGTGGTGGGGTTGGCTTCAGTTCAATACTTCACTGCCATTCCTATTATGCAGCTCTGTAACTTCTACACTACCAATTCCAATGCCAGCAAGCAAACATTTGGCATTGACAAATGCTTGTTTCAAATAGTGGACTGCTGCAATTGGGAAATACTATGCAAAGGAAGACATGCTGAGAGGGATGACTGATGTTCTGTCTTATCTAGATCTGCTGCCATCACAAAAGTTTAAGTTGCTTTTTGTACGAATTTGGCAGCATAGTGTACCATTGCCCAGGTTTTCTGGTATTGTGGTTAGTGTTCTTTTCATTGCTTTCAGACAGTTTTTTTCCTTTTTATTATTAATCTACTGTAGAGTGCCAAGAGCGAGCTCATCACCAGCTTTAGAAAAGTACAGGCTAGTGTGAGCGTTTGTTGCCATAGCAACGCTTGCTCGGGGCTGCAGCAAAATGGTTAGTGTCCAGAATGAGAAACGTGTACTGTGCAGCCGAGTAAGCAATAAGGAGGTGGAGGCATGCTGACAGTTTAAATTCTCATCTAGTCTTATCCAGGCTTGCTGCCATGAGTACACTGAAAGTTCGTTGTTGCCATGCCATTTTACAGGACGGTATATTGGATTATTTCCCCTTGAATTGAGGTTCATTTTGTTTTTATTGTTTTAAGACTTGTCTTTTGAATTTTTTTTTGTTTTGTTTTACTGTGGAGTCCATAAATGGACAGGTAGCACAGTGAAAATACTTGTCTGTCCTGTTGCTACAGTCGGCAGCGTGCTTTAAAAACTAGTGCTTATATTTAGGAATACAAACCTTAGTTTTTTTATAGAGTATGTGCTATTTTGAAATTGTAGAAGCACCTTATTCAGTGGTATTGTGAGTGGTGGTTCACAGTACAGTGAATCATGGAAAGTGGAAGTTGTTGGTTTTGTATGATGTACAGGACGGAACATAAAGATATCACCATGATATATAGGAACATGCAGATATCACCATGGCATACGGGAACATGGAGATATCAGTAATATCTCCACTGCCTGCCAGAGATTTTAGTTTTTAGCCCTGCATTTATCCCGAAATGTGTTGTATAAACATACACCTATACATATATATATATACATACACACACACAACATTGGAAAGCAGTTCAATGCATTGCACTAATACTTATTACAGTTGTTAATCTCTGCTATATGTAAAAACTGTTTCTGAATACTATTACCGTATACATTCAGTTTGTATTATTAATGCCACTTAATAATCATTTACAGTAATTAGTTTCAGCAATGTGTGGAGTCAGTTTCTGAAAAGTATTGTTCTGTCTGTTAATTTTTTCAGTGAGTTGTACTTCTCTGACTCCCGCCACTGTTGTTCTTTAAACTGCTGAACTCATGGAAGTCACATAGGACATCCATCTAGTGCACAATGCACTCCGTAGACAACTGATATAGACTTCATGAAGACTGAAACAATCAACAAATATAGAAAATGACTAATTTAAAAATGGTATCAAATCAAACCTAATATTTAGTCCTTTCCCACCTTATGCTAGCCAGTTTAGAATTCCCAAACTCTTTTATGAAGCAGTGGGTCACGAGGCAGGCTTCATACTTTCCACCATGCCCCAGCTCTCATCTCCTACCCAGAAGGTCCCCACATTACCAGCCCAAAGCAGTCCTGACTTCCAACCATATCCATTACCCCGATGAGGCCAAAATGAACAGGATGGTGGACTGGGATGACAGTCGCCCCACCCTAGCCCTGAACCTCAGCCCTGCAACCGAAATGTTTGGCACTTCAGCCCAGGAGACCTACCTTCCTTTCCTGGGCCTCCTCGAACTCTCCAGTCATGCCAAAACCACCCCTTTTAAGGGACTGCCAGCCCCCAGCTCCACCCACCTGCAGGCAGAACTGAATACAGACAAAACAAAATTAAAAGGGCGTACCTAGTAAGCTGCCAAAGGGGGCTTACACTGTTTTCCTCCTTTAGATCATTCACCTCTTGGTGAATGGCTCAGCAGCTGTCCAGCAGGTCCAGCCATGGGGAGGATATGCGCACTCTCCTGCCCCCAGAGCTGTCCCTGGTTATTATTGCTGCACCGCCATGGTGGTGGGTACCCCACATAAACCTAAAGGGCAGAACCCAATTAATCTACAACCCAGATAAGCCACAACTATACAGGATCTGGTGACCCACCCATCATACCCAGAATACTGATCTGGGTACAGGGGCAGTGTCCCCAGCCCTCCCAAAACTCTCACACTGACTACCAATGTGATGCTGCCACCATCAGGCCAAACAGAGCATAGCCATTTCCCATGTAATCTCACCCACTTACAAAACATAATTTTAACACAGCGCCATAAAGAGGGGTGCAATAGCAATTTAAAATAGGCAGTTTGATACATTTTTTCCCCCAAACATGACACCACAGTAACACCACACTCACACGCAGCCACTCTTCCATTCACTGAACAGTCGAAAACCTCTCAACATTCCACACAGGCCTCACACTGTCCCAGCCACACAATCTAGATTAATACCTGGTGCCCACAATGGTTTTAGGCACCTCTTTTAAGTGTCCATAGCAGTCTGAAAATGGCAGTCTAGAGTTTAGTTATTGCAATTCACTGCACTTTGAGGCAAACCCCAAAAGTGGAACAAACAAACGAATCATTTTAACAGTACGTTATCAGGATCGACAGTTACTGCAAACCTGAACAGAAGGGACCCAGGCTCCCTCAGATGGTGGGGTCAGTCCAGAATAAAGTCCCAACAGATTTTTCCAGTCCAGAGAGGTCCATATCCTGCACCTAGGATTGGTCAGATGCAAAATGTAGCTTGTAATCTGGCTTGGTAGTTTCTTCTCCAAAGGAGTCTTCACTAATGATGTAATATTTAACGTGTTGCCCTTCGGCATCCTGCACCATGGCAAATGTTTTGAACAAGGTCACTCCCATCCACATGGTAGTGATGCACAGCTTCTTGGCTCGGTCGACGGCTTCGTCATGCCTAGGTCCAGGGTCAGTGGGGTCCACCTGGTTATGCTGTTTGACCTTATCCAGTGCCATTTGGAACACCCAGTCTTCATGTCTCACCTCTATGATGTCCCATATAAGTTAACATAAATAGGGGTAGGTCTCCCTCGGATACTGTTTCCTGATGCACCCCCTGACCCACCATTTGGCTTGGGACCAATCAGGTATACTCCTGACACTGGTTCTTGGTGCAGTTCCCTTTCCAAGCCAGCTCCCAGAGGTGTAAAGGCAGTACCAGGGGTCAGAAGGCCTCAAATAATCCATATTCCTCCTCTTCTATTTACACACTTGGGCCAAGCAAGGGATAGTGCAGGCTGGGGAACCTGTAAGGCCTGGGTATGTCTCTTTCCCATGGCTGATCCTCAAAAACCAAGGACACAGGAGTAGTACCGTGAGCAGTGGGCATAGCGTCAACCCTTTCCACACACTTCTCCTAAAGACTAGCTCCCCTCTCCAATAGAACTTTTTTTACTACCACATCTGGCTGCTCTTTCTCCGGGGTCATAGAGGGGATACAGGAGTGGTCTTCATCGACCCTGCCACTGTGGGGGCAACATCTAACACAGGAATCCCTACTGAATCTGGTTCCTTTGCCCACCCACAGCCTCTCTCTCTGCCATGGGGAGGGGCAGGGTCCACTGGAGGGGAAGGGCTGGGCAGATGTCTGTCGCCCTTCTCCTACGGGGTCACCTCACTCACTGCCTTCTCCATCTCTTCCCAGTTCTCCAAGCTGGAAGCATGGGTACTCAGCTACACAGGTGTGGGAGGCCACTCCCTGGATGGCACATAAGGTGTAGAAATCTGAGACAATGGAGGAGCTGCACTACAGGAGCATTGTAAGGGTTGTAATTCTGATATGTATAATAAATAAATAAATACAGTTAAAGCAAACTGGCAGGCACTTGATATTAGTTCCAGTATGATTACAAATCACACAGTGGTCTCTCTCACTGCTCTTCTCGACCAATTCCCATAGCCACAGCAGGAGGGAAGATGACAGAGCCACCTCCTTTCCAGTTTTCTCAGAAGCTCCAGCCATGATAAAAATTAGGCACTGTGATAGCACTGTCTTCAGCAGGTATCCAATACACTGTCTCTGCCTCACAGTCTGTCCCAAAATGGCACCTTCGCCAACATGGTACATCAGGCTCCTCCCTGCCTCCCACTGCCTCTTCCAATCAAATGACAGCTCCCACCAGCAGTCACACAGCGAATCATGTGCAGCAGAACTAAAGGCGCCACAACCGGGACCAAGATGGCAACTCACCAATTGCTTCAGTCTAAACAGATGACTAGCTCAAAAGCAGCAAATCTCACCACTCCCACCGATGCTGCACCCCAAAATCAAATCCCGGATGAGCCCCCACATTGTAAGCCCCCTCCCCACGTCTAGGGGTATACCTTATGTTAAACTATCAGGGAAGGGGTACTCCACAACCAGAGAAAACACAGTCCAAGGAATAAATAGTTCATACATGGGTTATGATGGTGCCACGATAGCAGGCAACGTTGGAAGGTTGCAGCAGGCTGATGTAGAAAGAGTTATTTTAGGGAGCTGGTGGGGGGGGGGCAAGCTCATTAGCAATTGCTGGAAATAAATCCAATGTCAAGGCACAATTAGCAAAGTAAAAAAATTTAACTCATTTAATTAACAAAAAACAGGGTCACATTCTATGGAACACTGGGAACAGTTAAATCAGGACTATTATTACATTGAGGAAAATACCATTTCTTTCAGTGCAGGCCAAAGGATCTTCACAGCACAAAACTTTACATTTAAGCTGCAACTCTCTCCTGCTGGTGGCTGCAGCACAGTCTCCCTGCAACACTCCAGCTTCTACACTCCTACACTGCACTTCACGGTCCTTTAGCAGACAGCTCCACTGCGAATGTGTGAGGGGCGCCTCCCTCACCGGCCTGGGCATCCTGATCCCAACTCATTCTGGGGCTGGTGACCCCATGGCAACAGTGCTCCACACATACTCCAGCTTCCGAAGGCCTAAAGGCCTAGGAAACTCTCTTGTGGAGCTATTCCTTTCTCTCTTCAGTCAGACCTCCTACTCCACTGGACTCAAGCTTAAACCCAGGGACCCCAGAAGCAGGCTGCCACCACTGCCTCCCACAGTGCTGTCTCTCACCACTGCACAATGCCTAACCCATGGCAACCAGCGGACTTCTTATTGGGATACCTCCTGAGGGCTACTCCCAGTGTTGAGGGTCATGAGGCAGGCCACACACTTTCCACAGGGCCCCAGCTCCCATCTCCTACATGGAAGGTTCCACATTACTGGTCCAGAGCATTCCTGACTTCCAGCCACATCCACTACCCCAAAGAGGACAAAATGGACTGGGCAGAGGACTGTGATGGCAGTCCTCCAACCCGGGCCCGAACCTTGACCCTGCAGCTGAAACATTTGGCAGTTCAGCCTGGGAGCCCTACCTCCCACTCCTGGGCCTCCTCTAACTCCCCAGTCATGCCCAAACTGCCCCTTTTAAGGGACTGCCTGCCCCCAACTTCACCCACCTGTAGGCAGAACCGAACATCGGACAGCCCCAAATTAAATGGCCCTACCTAGTAAGCTCCCAAAGGGGGCTTACACCATTGTTTACACTCTAAGTGTGGTATTTTCTAAACTGGAGGAAAGCACAGGGCAAAGTCCCCTATTGGGGAGGAGGTTGCCAGACATGCACAAAGTGGTATAATGGAATGGGTGGTGAACCAAGTACAGTATATGCAAAGTCTGTTCCATCCATTATACTGCCATGGGAGCATAGGGCAATAAAGTAGCAAAGTGCATCCAAAGTACCCAGCTGGCCTAGAAATGAGGGACAGCTGCTGGAAAGGCATAGGAAGGCCTTGATCACAGGAGCAGTAGGCAAAGCTGTTTGCTCTTGGGATACACAGTCCAATAATGGAACCAGGATATACAAATGACCACTTTGCCCATGAAAGGGGAAAAAAAGGATATTTGTATGTCAGGATATCCTCATTACAAAAGGAGGAGCAAATATTTGCCTCCCCCAAACCTGTGTTCGCTGAGTACTCCACACTGTAGCCAACAGTGATTCTGGTCTGACCGTCCAGCCAAAGACACAGCACACAGCACAGGTCTAGTGCCCCCCCGCCCCCATAGCTGCATACATCCTTTGCATCCAGTGCCCCCCCCTTTCACCAATTCCTGTTTCTTGTAGTATAATAATCCCTGATGTGCAGCGCCCCTTCCCCCACCCTGGTTCCATCCAATCAATACCCCCTAACCCACATACCCACTGGCACCCAGAACCCTCCCCCCCTCAATTCCAAAGGATATATGAACAAATACCTGTAATAAATAAAACAGTCCCCTGCAGTGAGTGGCAGCCACCCTCTCACAGCACTGATTCATTTGAGTAAATGAATCGATGTTGGCATGAGTAGTAACCGCTGGATGGTCTGTGTCGTCATACATTTAAAGTTATGTGTTGCTCCACTCCCTCAACAGATATCTTAACTCTCCCCATAACTTTCTTGAACTGCCTATGGGTTTTGTGCTTACCAAGTTATCTGGTAATGGTAATGTATTCCACTCTCCACCACTCTCTCTGTGAAGTAGTACTGCCCGACATCCTTCTGGAACCTACACCTGGCCAATTTGCAGCTGTTTCCCCTTGTATTTTTATTATCTCTGAACCTTGCTATTTCTGAACCTGAATTATTCCCATGTATCTACTCTTAATGCCCTTCAGGTATTTAAAGTGTTCAAACATGTTCCCCGCTCTCTTCTTTCTTCTAGTAAGTGCATATTCAGGTTCTTTAAGAATGTCCTATTCAAAGACCTAATCTCAGTTAAGTCCTAAACCCTAAACTACTTGCAACAGATTTATTAAGGCTACGATTCTTGATATTAAAGTAAACATAAAGCCAATCAGAAAACAGACAGATACAGTCAGAAATATATAATGCAGGGCCCTGAAATCGATTGAGTGTTATAGATTTTCATTTCATTTCATTTATTTTGAAATTGCAAGTAAGCACTCTGGAATTTGCATGTTTTCAGGTACAACATGAAGTCAAATACAACATGCATGTATACATATTTCAACAGTATAAAAATACACACATAAACAACAGTAGTACAATACGTTCATTTGCATATACATTCGTTCAGACTTTTAAAATAATTAAAAGCTGCCGTATTGAAAGTATTAGCAGAAGTAGATTGCTTAACATTGATAGGTAAAGTGTTCGAAACAGAAGCAGCACAGTAGGCAAAGGTTCTCTTGCCTGAATTTGATTGTATAAGGGGCAAGACCAATTGAGATGTTGTAGATGATCGTGCCTCATAAGTAGAAGAATAAATGGTAGGTAAATTTCATAATGTGACTGGAATTCCAATATTTATTAGTTTGGATGTGAAACGGGACATTATAAACCTGTAATTATTCTGTACAGAAAAACAGTTAAGTTGGTTTAATAGAAAATATGTTCTCAGCTAAACGCACATGTACACCATATCTTTAATTGCCTGTTAACTGCCCATATCTACTTTTATTGCTGTAGTCATCTTTTTTCAGTGGTTAGCACTAACTTTCTCACCGGCTGCCGATGTGTAGAATATTTAATCCGAATTTTCCATGCTAATCCCACCCGCCAGTTATCTCACACTAAACGTCTAAAGATTTCCCAGAACAATGTTTTTTGTTGGACATGAAAGCTTCAGAAAAAATGGAGGAAAGCTGGGGTCCAAGGATATATATGCTTCTGTAACTGGATCACCATGGACATTGTAGTTACTGTCTCTGTCTTGTGGGCTAAAACTAAGTTGAGGGGCCTGGGTTGGTACACTCCTGATTGGGGGGTTGTAGCCAAGGTTTAAATTAATTGCATGATGTCTTCCCTCAGAGAAAGAGTATGGTGGGCCTGGTCAGTATGGTACAACTCCCTGGGATGCATTACCTCCTCACCTCACAGGAATCACCCCACCATGAACCAACAAAGTGCAATAACAGTCACCTCAATGAGCATGTAACTTACCACTTTAAGTAATCATGGCTCAGACAAGGAATTCAAATAGAAGACAGGGAACTCTATCTAGGGACTGCAAGGTCCTATATAGGGGTCAAAGGTGGGGCTGGTTAGCAACGAGATAGTAGTGTACAATACCGGCTGGTTCTTCTAGGCCTAGCCTACATACACAGGGTGGCTGTTCTGTGCCCGTCTAGGTATAGCCAAATAACACTGGTAACCCAGGGTTGTGCTTTTAAGGGCCCTTTTAGGCTCAGCCCTCTAACAATGCCCACCCCTATGTCACATGCTGCATAATACAGTAGTTGCTGTTGCCCACCTGTACTGGGGGCGCTACCCTCTACCTACTTGTACCAGTGTAAAACCCTTAGCTACTATAATGGAGCTCCTGGTACTTCACTGGGCACCATGTCATGTAAAAGGTGTAGGTCCAATATCATTGCATGTGGTTGGCTGTCAGTGATGCACTTCAACAAATAAAGCAATGTTCTCAAAATTTAACCTCCAAACCCAAATGCTTTTTATCCCAAATTAGGTATTTGTAAATGCTGGTCGGATAGCCCAGTCCATCAACTGATTTCCTAAACTGTGATACACAGAGGTGTTGATGCAGAGTAAACCATGAGTTTACACATGGTTCTGGCAGTATATCCCTTCTGGCCCTCTGCCCTAAAGGAATTGAAAAAAAAAATTGTGAGTCTGAACCCAACAAAATACTCAATTAAAAACCTCCAAATTATTGAATACAATGACTTAATCAGTTTGAAAATATATCAGTACGTTTTTTTCACAGCAAACTGATATTTTTTAGAGCCAGACCTGTGTATCATACAACACATTAACATTTTGCTACAACACTGTATCTTCCTCAGTAAGTCTGACTCTGGCAGTGTCCATGAATACAGCTGAGAAAAACATCCAATTTGCAGTATATATTGCTTTGAGATAGAACAACTTTGTGGGCAGTAAGCTCTGGTATTTCTACATCTTAACCTCTGTTTCTCGTTCCTTGAAATGTGAGAGGGACCCATGAAACTCTGATGAGGAGCATAGAAATGCTGGAGCTAGGTTCCCACGATGTTATGAAACTGTTCATACTGAGGATACTGTCACTGTTTAATCTCAGAGCAATATGTACAGCAAATTGGATGTTTTTCTCAGCTTTGCTCATGGACATTGCCAGAGATAGACACCCTGAGGAAGCTACAGTGTGTAGTGAAACGGTGCGTTATGTGTGTAACCCCCTTGTTCCCAGGGATTACTAGAATCCTGGTTAGAATCAGTGGTAGGCAGGGAAGGCAGCTAGTGAAATGCCAGTTAAATGGGTTTCACTCAGTCACTCTGTTCTCACTCTCAGCTAAGCTCTGGAGGGATGATGTCATTTAGAACTGTCGTAGCAGCACAAGTCACACTGGCCGGCAGCTGCTAGGGAGGTAGTTAGAATGTTGGTGGGAGTCTGAAATTGGAGTTCTAGGAGGAGGCTGCAGTGTTAGATAGCTCCTCAGTCAGCTCTGTCAGAGAGCTACCTGTTTGTTTTCTTTTAGTTTTCACCCTAGTGGATGACAACTGTTCCAATTTTTGGAAGTGCTGGAGACCTGGGCAATAGGTTTTCCCTGTGCCCCATCCCAGGAAGGATGGGGTGAACTCTAGGATTCAGGGGCAATCCCCTGGTCCTTTCTGGATTTTTGAAGCTACCTTGTGACGGCTGCTCTGTGAGTACCTTGTTTTTCTGTGTAAACCCTGGAGTACCTGCAATTCCTGTATGGTGATTTCTCTGATAAAGGGACCGTCACCTGAGATTTTCTCTATAAAAGAGTCTGCTTACATTTGGAGTCCATTATGTGACTGTCCATGTACAGAACTTTTAATTTCTGGCACCTCTGTGGTGGTTAGGTGTGATATATATTTGAGACAACATATACAGTTTTCTACAGTTGTGTGGTGTTATTAACCAGATGAATGGCCAAGTATAAGTTTGGAAACAAAAGGTGGGAGACTCCCCCATCTGGACTAACCAGTTTACCTCTACGGGTTCTGAAGGGCACCTGTTTCTTTTCATTCAGTGCTATTGGCCAGTGCCTGAGGAAAGTGTTTACCCCTGGATGTGGGTTTGATTCTTCCAGTTTATCCCAGTTTAGTGGGTTCTGAAAGTCCTGAGCCAGTATGTGCTCATTGTGGTCGTGTGTGCCACATTCATTCCTATGTAATATGGTAACAGTATCAGTACCTGGCTGGATGTGCCAATTTCCAGTAGGAACCAGTGTGTTCACCAGTGTGTGTTTTCTTCATCCTATGCTAAATGGGTATTCAGGAATGTCTGTACTTCAGTAATCTGCATTACCAGTGTGTGTAGCCCTATGGGGGTCCATCTTCGCTTTGTGATTATTCCTACTCTGTTATGTGAATAAAAGCCACACTCCAGAATCCCAGCCTGGTTTGGACAGTAATGTTATTGCTTCCTTGTGTCTGGAGTTACTTGGGTGCCCCTGTCCAGAAGTGCAGACCTAGCGTAGCCCTGAGCAAATGTTTTCTCCCAGGGACCTGGGTTGTTGGCCATGGCAGTTAGTCCCTACCAGGTGTGTGCCAGGCAGTTACCACACTTGGTTGTCTGTTTTGTATAACAGTCTAGTCCACCCTGTATGTGGTGGCTTTGGTGGTTTTTTAAAACTTCTTTGCAAATGTAATCCTCCACTCCTCTCTTTACCCCTAGACGTTTTGGGGCGAGGCAAAGCCCTACTAGTTAAACAAGGGGAGGGGGGGGTTACAAGTGATTCAGAGTTATGGAAAAATATCAGTGTGCTGTGAATAAATATACTGATACATTTTCAGACTGATTGGCTGAGTGAGTCCCTGTATCCAACAACATGGAGATTCTACTGATGATTATCCCAGACTAGAGGATCTCCATTGTTGCACAGGGGTGATGGCTCAGTTTACAGCAAGTCCCACAATGGCTGGTTTAACTCTCTCTACTTCCTCTGTGGTGCCTGCCTCTGGTTTTGGCAGACAGACGATTGTTGTCTCTGGTCCCAGTCAGGTTCTCCTGACCACCACATTTAACAGTTGGTCATCCTCCTGCTCTGCCTATGAAACTCAATCCTGACCTGCTCCACCCAGCATGTGCTGACATCCAGTCCCGACGGATGGTGATTACGTGTACCTGGCTGAGGTACCGATCTGGTGGTTTCCCAGATGACCTGGGGTCCTAGTTAAGCTTCACACTGGACTGAAGCAAAGTCTCTCACTCAGCTGCAGCCCTCAGATCTTGCTTTCTTGTTGGGCTAGCACATGATTACTTCCTTTTCTGTAGCAGGAGTTCTGCTTCTTACTCTAGCTCTCTATCTCTGACAAAGGCAAAGTCTGCCTCTGCAGCAGCTCCTCCAGTCTGCTCTCTGCAGTCACACACAGACTGAGTGGGTCCAGGCACAGCCCTGTTATTCACTGAGGAATATCAGCTCATCATTGGTCCACTGGGATGCCAGTTATTCTGGAGTCAGGCTGGAGGTCCATCACTCATTAGGTGGCTGGCCAGAAATTTGGGCCGGGAATTGTCCCAGGAGCTCTGTCTGGCTCCCTTTCTAGGCTTTGCTGCTCGATTGGCTGAAGATGCCACCCCCAACCACTGTTGCTGTGGTCATGTGGGTTAGGGTGCACCAAAGTGGTTGCGTTCCTCTATGTTGTGGGGCATTGGCCCCAAGTGTCTTTATTTTAAAAGAGATGCAGCTAATAAACACATATCTGATTTCTCGTGTGTCTTCACAAACGTTGCGCGGCAGTCCAGTTGGTTCAGACTTTTGATTGGGAATTTCCCTGTACTCTGCGAGAACTATCACACTCAGTCATCGGTCACCTTTTTGATGTGCAGTAGGTAGCCGCTTGTTCGTCAGATGGTGTGATTGTAGCCAGAGAAATCAATTGCTGTTTTCTCTGGTCCCCCACCACCGAGCTGAAGTTCCCAGGGGTCAGAGAGAACATACTACTGACAGCAGCAATCTAGTTGCAGTTTCATTGAGCCAAAGGTAAGGCCCCACACTTTTTTTGGTGGGGGGGGAAGAATCCAAGCTTTTTTTAGAGCTTTGACCTTGGAGAGGTCTGAGAAATCTTTAGGCTTCCTATGAGTTGTAAGTATTTTTATGAAAAGCTTGGGGGGGGGGCTGACCCATTGGTGCAGAGGTAGGGCTACCATTTGAAATGCCAGCGGCCCAGGTTTAGGAATGAGCTGACGTTGTTGCGGGTCAGTGAGGTGAGGAGGATCAAGTATCCCTGTGGATGCTTTCCTCCTCTGGGGTGGGAGGGTATATATGCCTCACTGTGCTACCACCACCTGCGTATCCAAGATGGTGGTGCAAGCTAGAACTGCTCTGTGGTGGGCAGGGACTATGCTTGGTGTTTGTGCATGCAGAGCATGCATGCATCAAGCAGCTTCTCATGGGTGACATCCCTGGGGGCTGGGCAAGAAAAACAGAAAAAAAGCCCTGTCAATTACAGAATGAAGTTGTGCTTCTTCCACAGGCCTCATACCACCTGCTGTGACTCCTGCCTCTGCCACACATAAAGCCTGTAGTGGCTAGGGAGAGAGCCCTGACAGACCCTCCATGGGGGGGGGGGGGAGATAGGGACTATGAGGTCCAAGAAGCAGTAGGGGTAAGTTCCCAGGGAATGTGGGTGACAGTGCTGGAGGAAGCAATGGGAGAGGGCAGGCCAGAAATGAAAGGGAATAAACAGAAAAAACTAAAAGCTTTTAAGCATGGGCAGTGTACCTGACAGTGAAGTAAATGCTGACTCTATGCCTATAGCTAGGTTTGAAACCATCTGACATAGATTCAAGGGGCTGGTTATGGGTGCAGGGGGAGTGGGGCAAAGGGAGGAATTTGGTCTTGGAAGGAAGAAGCTGCATCATGCTCCATCTAGAATAGAGGGATGGGCCACCATGTCACTGCAAATACATACTTTAATGAGCATATGCAACCACAGTATGGAGTAATGCCTGCGCAACTTGTTGGTAGCTGAAGACTAGTTCTATGGTAGGATGTTGACTGTCATTTGTAGTTACTTTGGCCTTTTCCCCTCTCTCTATCCCTGGAGGGGCTGCCACCCTATCAGGATACCAGGAAGGCAAAGGAACCTTCTTGAGGAGGGTTGTGACCCTAGAGGAGTGCAGAAATGCAATTTCTTTGGCTAAGGTGCCTTAGTAAGAAGCCCATGGAGAATCACAAGGCTCTGGGCTGGGTGGACAGTGAGCGCAAAGAAACTGCTAAATGAGGCTGGAGGAAGCTGGTTTATATAGCCCAGGAAGGGGGTGAGGCTGGTTGCTCTGGCCCATCAAACCTCAGACAGGCCTTTTAATTTAATGGGTATATGCAACTATAATGTGGAGTAATGCTTGGGCAACTTGTTGATAGCTGAAGGCTACTTGTTTGGTAGGATGTTGACTGCCATTTGTAGTTACTTTAGCTATGCACTCTGTCCCCTGAGGGACTACAACCCTATTGGGGTACTGGGAAGACAAAGGAACCCTTCTGAGGAGGGTTTCACTCCTAGAGGTGCCACAGGAACGTGATTCCTTTGGCTAAACATACCTTAGGAGGAAGTCCAAAAGATCTGCAGTGTGTGATAGGGTGTGGGTAATTGATAACTCAGTCCAGGCAAAGCAGAGACAAGACACAGAAATGAAAGGTATGACACACAATAACTTCTTGTGTGTCCTTTATTAAATATCCAAAGTAAATTTCAGACGTTAATATTTAACTGGGAAAGCAATAAAAGAAAACAAATCCTGGCTCACCAAGAGCTATATAAATTACTGTAACATAAAGTGGAAGTAGCAAGAAACAGAGTTTCACTATCATCTATGTTTTACCAGGAGAAGAGTTAGAACCACTGTCTCCTACCTCCCTGTCTCAACTGAGCTCTTGAGCACTTATATATGCTTTAAGACAGGCCTTACTGGTCATGTGGACTGATTTGATCGACCCCAATTTCTAATAATATAAAATTCCTACGGTAATACATACATGTGGGGGATCAAACAGCCTAGATGCCACAGAAATGTCTTTTTAGTATTGTACTGACGCTATTTTATATTATTTAATCGTGTGGGCCAGTGAAGTATACCACTTGCATATCTAATAGCCTAATTATCCCTAGAGGCTCCTCCCATTATGTGAGGTCATACTTTTCTGATCTCTATAAATAAGCCTCTTTCTGGGCTGCTTGCCGCCTTATAGTAACCTTGCCTAGCAACAGAGCCCAGGTAAGACATAGAAGAAAATGGATTTAAACAGTACCATTATCAGTTATGTATTACAAGTAAACATTTCTATCAAAAAACCTGTTTTACATGTACTTGTACACTTTAACCAATTGTAGAAACCAGAATGCTGCCTGTCGGCTGTACATTTCAGCTGATGGATATAAAGTTTAAATGGGCCCCATTTTATTTATTTAAACGAAACGGCAGTAACAATTCCCTATCTCTCAAGACAATCTCAAAGACACTGTGCATCTCTAGGCATATTCGTTTTACTAATTTGGGGCTTCATTTAGGTGAATTCTCTGGCTTTAGACTTGGGCGCACTCGATGCTCACACTGGAGTCTATACCATTCCTTCCCTAGCTTAGCAACAGTGGCAGGCCCACATTAACAGCACCTGAATATATTTCTCCCTGCCATTTCTTAGCTTCGGGAAGTATTGTGAATGCATTACACTGTACCTGTGCTGGTAGCTACTGAGGTGCATTTGCTAACCGCGTGGCACACCACGGCACAGTAAACAGGAGTCCCTGTGATTACCACTCAGCGCTAGAAGCGCTTTACTTTCCTTTTACTCACTACAGAGCACCGGGACATTTGTGGGACTCCGGCAGTGAAATAATCAAATAGCAGGGCTAACACTTCTCCTTATACTTAGCCCGCTGTGATCCAGTATGCTTTATTTTATTAATTTTATAGTCCATTTCAAAGGCTATGAGCACATGTGAGCTTCGGGGGGGGGGGGGCAGGCATTTTGTTCCTTGCCTAGTAACCTATCGCAACCTGGTACCCGAGGCAAAAAGAAGAATTAAAGAGGGGACAATGATAGACAGAGATACTACAGTAGGAGGCCACCATACTGTAGTAGAAATATGAAAAATAGCTTAAAAGGATAGTAAGAAATCAGAGCTGCTGCAGCAGACTTTGAAAAGGGGGTAAGATGAGAGGAAAGCCTCGAGGTGCCTCACTGCACATTACTGGGGGACAGCTCTGCCACACAGTGCCAGAGCAGAAATGACAGATGAGGAATGTGATAACAGAGACAGTGGCTAGCTGGTAAGGAGTGATAGTAGACTGAGGTGTGGCTTGCAGAGGAGAGAGGGAAAGGCAAGATGGCAGGACTGTAGGAAAAGACAGGTCACTATCCGACCCCAGCTCACAGCGGAAATTCTAATACTGGGTAAAAGGTACTGGTAACTACTTTATGGCCTGTGGCGTGCAGAAGAGTAAAACAAAAAAAACAGTGAAAACTTTTGGAGGGATAACTCTTGCTCTGTCCCTGTAATGGAGTAATGCTGTGAGAGTGCCACAAGTGAATCTCAAAGCCAAAGGAGGTACCCTGGGGAAGAATTCCCCCAAAACTTGGACTGAGGAGAGGGTGACTGCTGAAAGACTAGCACCCAGCCTTAGGATGATGAGGAGGCCTAACTTTGACTGGAAACTAAAGGAAGGGGATACAGAACATGACTGGATGGACCTTAGGCAGTCGCAGGGAGAAAAGCTGTTGGAGGTGCTGCTAACATGTTCTGCACAGATAAAGGCACCCATGTTGACTCAGGGCCCCATCCTCCAGCAGCTGAAGTCTTAAATGCTACACCGTGAGGTGCTGCCAACCGCAGGTCTGCGTAGTTGAAGATTCACCCTCAGCACTGGACCTTCTCACCACTTGGAGGGACTATCAGGAGGCACCGTAGGAGATAAGTGGTCTGGAAACGACCTTCACCGGTGAGGGAATCACCTGAAAAGTATGGACTTCAAGGGGAGCAAGTGAGTAGGGAAGTGAAATACAATAATTACAAGTAGGAATGCATTCGTAGGGCCTGATGGCATGATGCAGAAGTGGACTGATTGTATGATGGTTTGGACTGCTGAACAATGACAGATATGGTAGTAAGTAACTGAATGACAAGGTACTGAATGTAGGAACGCATGTCAAAGGCCATTAATCATAGTGAGCACCCAGCCGTTGGCAGGAGTTGTAGTACTAAGCAGACTGACTGAGTGGTGGCTGAATGGTTGATAAGGAAAGGCTGGGACAGGCAGTGTGTATTGGTTGGGTTCAATTCTATTCAATTTTTATTTAACCAGGAATGCACCATTGAGCGGACTCATTAACAGAGTGGTCCTGGATGGACATAACACAAGTAGTACAAGACATCGTAACAAGTCATACATTTTACAAAACCATAACATGTTTAGACAGCGTAATAAAAGGAGCATTTTTACATACATTTTTCAAAACCATAATTAATTGGTTGCAGCTGCTAGCTGGAATGCAGTGCATTCAGAGGGACTGCCGTGAAAAGGGTGTAAGTGCTGGTTTCGAATGCAGGTAAAGCAGGTGGAGAAAAAAATAAAATACAGGAGATGACAGATGCAGACCATAG
This sequence comes from Neoceratodus forsteri, assembly GCA_016271365.2. Lineage (NCBI taxonomy): Eukaryota > Metazoa > Chordata > Ceratodontiformes > Ceratodontidae > Neoceratodus > Neoceratodus forsteri. The sequence continues at coordinate 8,041,316 of JADMNL010000025.1, read as the reverse complement.
AATTGAGTCAGCACTCTAAAACCACACTGAAGGTGAGCACTAGAGTGAAATGAGGACATGAGAGCAGCTGGAGTGGCTGCCCTTGAGAAAGCAGGGAGCACAAGTTACAGCAAGAAAAAGTAAAAGCATACTAACCAGAGAGTTGCAGAAGGGACAGACTAAACAGAATCCAAATACAAAAACCCAAAAAAAAGGCCCAAAACAACTGAGAGGAAAGCAACAACCACAGGGAACAGGGGAGGGAAGGAGGGATGTAAAACCTACAGCTGCAGCAAAGAAATGAAGCATCTGAATGAGGCTGGAGAAAGCTAATTTATGTAGCCCAGGAAGGGGGGACTGGTTGCTCCTGCCCATCAAACCTCAGGCAAGCCTTCTAATGAAGGTCTTTGGGAAGACCTGAGGTCTTTCTCTAACTGTAATCTTCTGGGCTCCATATTCAGAGCCAGGCACATTGCAGCGTGGTGTGCATCTGTTCGTGGTATTCTTAAAGTCTATTACATTAAAACCTTATTTCTAACCAGTGGCGAGTGCTGTGTTTTGCTGTGGACTGTCATTTCAATTATTGCACCTCAGGTCGGTGGAACTGGAATTGTTCATTTTGGACATTGCAGCGCAGCCTGCTATGCATGGCTGGCTCTGAGCGATATTTAGCCAGTTAGCATCCGCTGATGGAGTGGTGCCAACTGACTGGATATTGGGCCATGTCGGCGCAGTGCTAAGTAGATCTGTGCTACATTGAAAGGGACCAAGGCTGCATATGGCCCACATGAGATAGCACTGCCCAAAACAGGATAGTGCTCCATCTCCTGCGGATGCTAAGGGACCTTCTGCATGCCCATTATGAGTTCATTTGCATGTGGTGCAGCAGCCACTTAGCACCCTTGCCATCACTACCATTAGTTCCCGAGAGGTATAGCTGTGCCCCCACCCCCTGATCACCCATCCTTCATAGAACAGGTATGTCTCTGGTGACTTAGTGGTACCCCCAACCCTCATTTGCCCATCCTTCATAGAACAGGTATATTTGTAGAGGTTTAGTGGTCCTCCTGATTGCCCATCTTTCATAGAATAGGTATATCTTTGGTGGGTTAGTGGTTCCCCTACCCCACCAAACATTCACCAACCTCCCACCTGCCGGGGACCCCCATTCTACCCCCCCCACCCTGATCCCCACTAACCAGTAATGCGGCAGCTGACACAGCTGTCTTCTCACCTTCTCAACCGGCCACCATCTTACAGTCATGGAGCGTGATCACGTACGCAATTGTGTACTGTGACTGTCAGATGGCAGCCTGACAAGGAGGTGAGAAGAGGGCTGTTCTAGCCGTCAGGTTAACAAAGAGTGGCAACTGGGGTGAGGGGGTGTGGGGTGGGGGTCCTCGGTGGGTGGGTGAGGGTTGGCAAAAGGTCAGAGGGATCACTAAACCAACAAGGACATACCATTTCTAAGAAGGATGGGCATTTGGGGAGTGGTGGGACCCCTAAATCACCAGGGATATACCTATATTATGAAGGATGGGTGTTTATGGAAGGCGGGGGGGGGAGGGCTGCAGTACAGCTGCACTATGCCGTACTGCCTTTAAGGGTGGGGCACCAGATAAGGTGTAGTTTTGGGGGCTGTTTAGCACTGCCACAAATCTTTGAATATACTGCTGTGCCAGTATGCATTGCAGGGCCCTTTCATTTATATAGGCACAGTGGTATGGATATCTCCTTGGTGCTGCTGGGTTTGGGCAGCACTCTGTAGGTCTCTGAATATGGTCCCATCCAAAGTGGCGGCACAAACCCAGATTAGCGCTGGCTCTCACCGTTGAATATTTCATTTCATTTATTTGTTAACTAGGTAAGAGCACTGGACCAAAGGCCCTTCCTCCGGCCCAACCCGGCAGCAACAATAAAAATTTCAAACAGATTAAAACTAAACAAACAAAAAACAGTCATACAAATAGAGCTGTGTACCGAATTCATAGAAAACAGTTGCAGACAGATTTCAACAATAAATGTTGCTTTAGTTTTACTTTAAAATCACATGTTGATGTAGCCTGGCATATAACAAGTGGTAATGCATTCCAGTATTGGGGGGCAGCTATAGAAAACGCTCTGGATACTATTTTAAGTTTAGGTAACACTGAATCTAACAAAATACCATTTGAAGAACGTAATCTTGAAAGAACTACTCTGGATTTGATAAGATCTGACAATGGGAACAAGGATTTGAAAAAAAAAAAACACATTTAAAAATAAGACAACCATAGAAATATTCTATTCTAAGAATGGGAGCCAACCAACCCAAATTGGAATGCAAAACATGGTGATGAGTTTGCAAAGGTACCTGTAAAATAAAATGACAGATATTATTATTGACAACAGACAATGCATGTAGCTCCTTGCTTCCAAGACTCATGTAGATCCCAGAGCCATAATCAAAATGAGGTAACAGTGACACAACTGCAATAGATTTTCTTACTTCTTGGGAAAAATAACTGTTGAGCTTATACAACAGACCCAACTTTTGATTTATAGTGCATGCAACAGTATGAACCTATAGGGAGAGTGTCAATCCAGGGTCCAAAAGGACCCCCAGATATTTAAATTGGTACACTTATCCAATAGTTAAACCATGTAAGTCCTTTAAAGATAAAATAGGACTAACCCTAAGCATAGTGGGAGTTCCAAAAATCATGGATTTAGTTTTATTAGGATTTAAGACCAAAGCATTATCCAGAAACCATTGGCAAACTCCTTCAAAATCATGACTCAAGGCAGTTGTTAACTCAGTGAGGGAACTCAATTGATAAGAAAGAATCAAACCATCAGCATACAATATCATTTCAGAGGTCCTATTAACAGAAGGAAGTTTGTTAACCAATAAAGAAAATAACAAGGGCCCAGAATGGGGTTCTAGAGTTCTGTTACTGGATGGGGAACACTAGATATCAGACAGTGAATATTGAGGAGGCAGGGTCTGTCACCTCTTGTGCACACCTTCTGTTACTTATGGGTTCCAATATTTTATCCTCTCGCTGATATTGTACCTCATGGTTTCCTATTATTTACTCTCTTTCTCTAATATTATCGCTCAGGAATGGTGATATAGACAACATGTAGGCAGTGTATTCTAGAGGTTAGAGTATCAAGCTGTGAACCTGCAGACCCAGGCCAACCTGGGTTTAATTCCCACTACCTCCACTTGAATATTGTGTGAGCCTGAGCAAGTCACTTAACCTCCCTGTGCTCTTGGCATGCACCTGGGAACAAACTTTGGCTCAGTGAACCTTTCCCGACCAAAAGTCTAGATAAAATAAATATTCTATGGTTTTCAGTTATTTACTCATTCTGATATTTATAACTCAGCAGTGGCGGTATAGATCATATTTCATGGCTTCCTATTTTTTCACTCTCCTTGATATTGTAACTCACTCAGTATGATTGCTATAGACTATATTTCATAGTTTATCATGATCTACACACTTTTTGATACTGCATCTCTGGAGTGAAGATAGAAATCACATTTCGTAGTTTCCCATGATGTGGCTTTCTCCAGTGAACAAGCAGCTGCCGTGTTGGCCAGGTAGTCTGATGGTCTGAATAAGTTCTGAGTCACACATTAGTCAGGGCCCCTTCTTTTATTGCTGTAATGTAAATGTAAAGTTTGTAAAGTATGGTTGAATTCCATGGGAGTGATGCAGGACAAATCAGGACTGTTAGGATATAACAATTTGGGGCTTGTTGCGCTGCTGTTTCAGTAGTCGATGACTCGCATCTTGGCAATTAAGGCATTTACTCCCATCATGGTGGACTTTACCACCAGTTAATGGGGTATGACGGAATCACTGGAGAAGAAACTGGATCTGCTGGTTTGGACAATCAGTTTTCTAATGCAAGCTTCAATACACATATTTAATTTTTTGTATATTTTTTAGTGAATGTAGTGCTTGCAAAATGAGCTGGATGGATAGCAGTGGAGACTAAAGCCCTTTGTTTAAAATAAACACAGTCTGTATATTTGTTTGTGTCATATTTATGCATGGTTCTAACAGGGGCAGGTCTATGATTTGTGTTTGGGGAATTGTGCAATATTGGGGTTCTCAGAAACGTTCTGCCCCTTGGAAATTAGGGAAATTTACAGTGGTACTTCAGCAAGATGGGGGGGGGGGGTCAGGATCTCTATGCCCCCCCCCTCGATTCACCAGTACTGCATTATTTTCTTTATCATCATTTGAAACCAGCACTGGGGAAGTCTCTTGAAACATAATGAGAGAAAGTAAGGCAGAATGGCACAAAGTGGCCCTGCCACTCCAAAGGGTTAAAAAGAGAAAGAAATTAAAACAGTTAATTTCTCTTTCTCTCTCTCTCTCATTCTTTCTCTGTAACTCATCAGTCTGGCTGTTAAACATTACGACACTCCCCCTTCCAAAGCCTGGCATGTTTTTTTGAAGAGGCTTTTGGAACATTCTTGTGGTAAAGTGGGCCACATTTAAGAAGGATTTCATTTCTTTCTCTCAGTACAATGGTATTTAGTTCTGACTCCTTCAAACGGCGAGTTCGCAGGGGGGCAGACGTGGGGGGAGGATAAAGGGGGTCCCCTGCATTTATCCCAGCAGAGAGAAAAGAGTCGTCCTTTTTACACCCTCTGTCATTTTAACAAAACCCTTTGTGCCTTTTATTCCCTGAGTTATTTTTTGGGAGGGGGAGAGGAGGGGAAGGAAAACACTGAAAGGGGACAAAGAGAACCCAGAAAGACCACTGATCCTTAAAAAAGAAAGAAAAACAGACAGGAGCAGTGGGACAGCCCACCAGGCCTGGTTTCTCATGCTCCCTTTTTTTTCTTCTTTAGCCCTGCAGTTTGTGAAAAATGTAAAAAGAAGCAACCTGGAACTGACAAAAGGAAGGCAGGGTTCCGCTGTCCAGGGCCTGATTCATCACCATGTCCCATCTTTGTCTGCAGGGCTTACAGAAAGAAATAAGGAATGGCATTTGCTTGGCACGCACGTTTAAGTAACTTTGATAAATTTCAAAGTGACCAATCGGCAAGCTTCCCTCTGTAAGAATGAGAGTGCATCTGTGAAGGCAAAGTTCTTTTACAACAGGTTTGTTCATTTTGACATGCTTAGTCTAGGCTTGTTACCATTCACACTCTATGTTGAGCTTCAGAAGTGGGAAATAAATATCAGACATTTTGATTGCCCAAGTCTGAATACATGTGTAACAAGGTCTGTCAAAGGATGCTGCAACAAGCCCTTTATCAGTATGGCTGTTTACCCCCAAGCTACCACCTACGCCTCCTATCGGGTCAGGCCGGTGACTTCCCAGCCCTGTCAGCCGCTCCCCCATTGTCAGAGCTTTTGGGGATCCATGCAGAGCAGGCCCTGAGGTTACTGGCAACCATCATAGAAGCGGCTTGGCGGACAAGATTTTTCTGCGCCCCACCCCTTTCGATCCCCCCTCTCCACCTAGGCTTTGTGCAATGCCTGGATAGGCCTTGTGAGCACACAGTGACATCCTGTTGAGGAAACAAGCTTCTTGGGCCACCACAAGGGTGTCCGCAGCTGCAGAATCTGGTACCATTCCCCACCAGCTGGAAGTGTTCCTCTCCCACTGACTTATTGACCCAGCTCCCCAAGTCCAAAGCCGGCCTGGTGGTGCAGAGGGCAGAGGCACTCACTTGCTGCCACGTCAACGACCCGGGTTCGGTGACTGACTTGGGTTGCCGGGGGCTGGCTCGAGAGAGAAGGACTGAACATCTGGTGGATGGCTCTCCTCCTCTGGGGTGGGAGGGTTGTGGGTCCCGGCACCTGTCTGGCCCCTAGCGGAGGCTTGAGGATCAGCAGCCAATGTTGGTATACTGGGGTTTGGAGGGTTGGCGGTCATCAACGTCCCATGCACGGTAGCATGCGTGGTGCATCTGGATGACATTGCACGTCTGCCCCTCCATTAGCATGTGTAAATCAGTCGGTTGCAGCTTGGATGATGCTGACCCTTCGCCGGGCCTGTGAATAAAATATTTAAATAAGGAAGACAGAGCCTTGGTGGTCCTTAAAAATATTGGGTTATGTGTGCCACAGTTTTTCGGATGACTAAATTGACTTGCACTGGTTTGAGCACCACATTCTCTGTGTGCACTTTTATGTGAGAAGTATTAATTTGCATGTTGCAATCTGAATGGCCAACCATATCCAGATATAGCAAGCTCAACCTTTGTTCAGTCACAAAGTTCTAATCACATTTCTTATATTTTCCTTTTGATTGTAGTGGTGCTGGTGGTGGTTGTCAGGGGGAAGAGTGCCCAGCTATCAGCATATTGCATTATAATTGTGCACATGATGCTAATCATACACATTCTCCAAGGGGAGGGCAGCAAAACTTGCAGGAGGAAGAACTGGCAGGCACCTGATAGATGAAGTCAGAACAACTCCCACGACCAACATGGGTCTTGCTCGGACGTCTTCCTAGATCTCCAAGGCTCCACAGTAGCTGGCCAGGTATGTGGGACTATGCTCATCAGGTGTTAAACAAGATGGGACCCCATCTTAAGAGAGTAATACAGGAGTGTGACAAGGCTGTATGACAGGGAGCCAACAGTGTGTGTGTGTGTGTGTGTGTGTGTGTGTGTGAAATGGACTCCACGGTCGGGTAAAGGTCTCAGGTGCTGGTGCATGGAGGTCTAGTGGGCAGGCCAGAAAGAGGGAAAAATATGCAAAAAAATCCACCTCCCCTTAGACTTAGAGGAGGCAGTATAGTGCAGTGGTCTAAGGCTCTGAGCTGCAAATCTGGTGACATCCAGCAGACCAGATCTGGGTATGATCCCACAGCTTCCACTTGCATACTGAGTGACCCTGAGCAAGTCACTTAACCTCCTTGTGCTCCCAGGTTGCTCCTGTGAAAAAGCTTTCAGCTTAGTTGTGCTATACCTGGTTAAACAACTAAAAAAAAAAAAAAAAAAAGACTTGCATTATAAACCATAATTCTGCTTTAAATCTAGCTCTTTAATTACCGTTATTATTAAGAATGTGGAATGATTATCTACGTGTACTTTATTATCGCTAGCATATTTGTTGTTGGATTACTGTCTGTATTTCTGCTGTTGCAATCCCAAGACAGCTTTAAACATAAGGCATTAGTTTCAAAGATTTACATCCTGTGGTTAAATACTATTACAGCACTTCTGTACAGAACAATGTGGTATGCATCTCTTAAAACTTGTATCATGTGCCCATATTAAGAGTGCAGAAATATGGGGTGCCATTTGTAACGTTAACATTGTGTCCACAGAATGCAGTTTTTCGCTGCAGTTAATACAGCGTAAAATGAATCAGCATAGATACATAATAAGCTGCTTGTGCAATACCCTTTGTGTACAGTGACAGCTGATTTATCTTGAGAGTGGCTTTTCTCAATACAGTGCAAAGATAATAAACACAGGTTGGCTAGTGCAGCCAATCACTGGTCCTGTGCAGTATTTGCAGATGAATGCGTCCCATGCCGAGCATTCTCTGGTGTCCAGTGGCAGCTTCTCCCTCTTCTGTCCAATGCCAGGCACTCCTTGGTGTCTGGTGATAAATGCTCCCACTCTTTGTCCCTTGCCAAGCACTTCCCGGTGTCCAGTGGCATCCTCCAATCTCTTCATTCTCTGCCAAGCACTACTTTGTATCTGGTTTCATCCATTCCTCTTCCTGCCTCTTGCCAGGTACACCCTGGTGTCCAGTGGTACCCCCCTCATTTTCTTGTGCCATGCCAAGCACAATCAGGTGTTCAATGGCATTCTGTTTCATCTCTTCATCCCATGCTAAGCACTCTCTGGTGTTCAGTGGTAGAGGTACCCTCACCCTGACCTTTGTCAAGTACTCCATGATGTCCCATTGCATCCCCTTCTCCCTAATCCTGTTCCGTGGCAAGTACATCTTGGCGTCCGGGGCACTCTGTCCCTCACTCCATCCAGTGCTGAGTATTCCCTAGTGTCCAATGACACACCTTCCCTTACCCATTCCACTCCATGCACTTCCTGTTGTTCACTAGTAGCCCATCCCTCTCCCTGTCCTGTATCAAGCTATCTATGATGTCCATTGGTACCGCTTCCTCCCTCACCCCATCCGGTGCCAATCACTCCTTGGTGTCTAGTGGCAGCCAAAATCCATGTTTCCCTCTTCTTCACCCTCTCACAGATGGCACCCACCAGCACAGTCCTCCTCTCACCTTTTTGTCCAGCTGCCATCAGATTAAAATACTGCTAAACCACTATTATAGTATGGTTGTCGTTTAACTCTATTGTTAATCAGACAGTGATCAGCTAAAGAGGTGGGAGGATGGATGTGACCGTCACCTTTGGGGAAGGGGGGGTTGTTCTGGTACTGTGGCTGGGCTCCTGGTTCCATGGTAATCTGTCGGTGAGAGACTAAAAGGGCAACAGGAATAGGCTCCCAGTGCCATGCTAATTGGTTGGGGGAGTGGGGCTTGCTGGCCTGGGGGATATGCTCCTAGTGCCTCATGAGTTGGTCAAAGTGGAAGGTAATTTGGCAGCAGTGGGGGTGGACACCCAGTGCCATTTATTAGTCATGGGGACTTTGACAGCAGTGAGGATAGACATTTGCTGCTGCATCAGCTAGTTGGAGAATCATGAGGAGGACTTTAGCAGCACTGAGGATGGGCTCCCAGTGCAGGGTTTTGCCTTGAGGGCACAGGGTGTTTATTGGGTGACACTGTTGATGAGCTCCCATTGCTGAGTTAACTGGTCGGGGTGAGGGGAAGTCTTTAGCAGTACAGGAGGGATGGGCTTCAACTGCCCATAAATTGGTCATGGGGGACTTTGGCACCACTGGTTGCCATGTGACTAGGTAAGGGTTTGTGCACTTTGGTGATACTGGGGATGGACTCCTGATGCCTCCTTTTGTTTAATTTACTTTTTTCTTCTCCTGTCCTACCTTGACTTGGCTGACCAGCTAGCTTGTTTGGGCCACTCATGCCCACTGTGTTCAATCTTTGGCTACCTCTCTCCGACTGCCTAGCCAAACCATTGACTGCCAGCGAAGCCCCAGAGCTTGCCTCTTCTGGTAGGGCCCAGACCAGGGGGAATGACCCAGGAACATTGGTCCATTGATGCCAGTTCCAGGGTGGAAGCATTGTGGCCGGATCATGACAGTGGACATGGGGCAGAGGGCTGACCATCACTGGTAGCTGAAATAGGGTATTTTCCTTTTTCTCCATGTTGACCCTCCTACCTCTCCATGATGAATTATGCCTGTTGCATCATTCATGCTGGCTTGTGGGGAGGGAACCAACATTGCAGTCATTCAAGAGGGTTAAGGCTTCTCACTAATTGCAGGAGGTGCTGCAGAGCGAGCAGCTTTAACCCTCACCTGAGGGTTTGTGCACTCTGCCTCTGCAGGATGCCCAAGACCCTGCTGGCCGGGAGAGTGGAAGTCTCTCCATGCTGTACCATTGGCTTGTATTCCCAGTACCATGTTAACTGGTCATGAGTGAAGGTGAACTTTGGCTGCACTCAAGATATGATATGGTTCTGTTTTAATTGGTCAGTGGAGGAGGGTAGGCAGATTTTGGCGGCACCTGAGATAGGCTCCTGGTGCCGTAATTTCAGTTGTAAAGGGGGGGATTTAGTTGAAACGGTGATGGTTTCCTGGTGCAGTATTTTAACTTGAGTGGTGGGGTGCGTGTTGGGTAGCACCAGGAGTGGGCTCACGGAGCTACATTAAGTGTGCAGGACTATGGAGTGTCATTTGTAACATTAACATTTTGTCCACAGAATGTAGTTAGGAATTTGTCAACAGCATGAAATTAGTGGTTTGTCAAAATGCATTTTGTCCTCGGAACTGAGTTAGCAGTTTAAGTTAGCATTCTGACAAAAGGCAGTTTTTCAAGAGAATGAAGTATAGAAACTGGCAAAATACAGTACATTTTACCACAAAATGAATTAAGGAGTTGGCAAAAGGCATTTGCCCACAGAATGAAATCAGCAGTTTAACAAAAGGCATTTTGTTCACAAAATGCAGTTAGTGTTTAACAAAATGCATTTTGTCCACAGAATAAAAGTTAGTTTGAAAAGGGCAAGACATTATGTACAGGGTTGTTTGGATTCAGTGGAACCCATTCCACTGTGCATTCATCAGATTATTAGAACTTCCAATTCCAACTCCAGTTCTGTTCTGATGCCAGTTAAGGTATCAGAATCGAGATTGGGATCAGAAGTTTTGATTCTGCATCTGACTACAGTTAACACCCCTGCACAGAAAGAGGAACCCTTGCTGGAAATTGAAAGACCTCCCCCCTTCCACACCCTTGTATCTCTCCTCCCATACTTAAATGATGACCGCTGGACTGCAGTGATGTCACTGGAGGGCAGTGGAGGCATGAGGGTCCAGTAACATTTGGCTTCTCAGTTGAACTAATTAAACTGGGACAGGTCCATCCAGGGCATCAAGCAGTAATTGCCCAGTCAGACTCCAAATAGTGACCCCTGTCTCCAGCAACAGAATCCACTAGTGCCCACCGACCACATGCTTTGTCTCAGTTACTCTGCAGTAGTTCCCTAGAGTAGCCAGCCTGGTCCTGAATCAACCCAGTTCTATTTATTCAGAAAGGTACTAGAAGATATTGCTACTACGTCAATCTTTCTGGCTTCAGTAATCCAAGTGACTGAGAGTCTGACGATGAGCAAACAACAACAGCCCCCACCCTGGCCATCACAGACTCCCTTTGTGAGCAGGGAAACTACTAAGCTGGCTGACCAGGCCAAAACCTTGGGTTACAGGCTGTGCCAGACAATGTACTAGGAATATGTCTGTTGGAGTAACCCATTTTGTTCAAGCTGGCCATCTCAGTAGTCTAGATAGCTGTGAGGCTGTTGCTAGATTGGGGTAGTTATGGGGTAGATACTGGAGTGTGTGGGTAACTGTGTAAGCAAATACTGATGAGTAGTGTAGTTGTGGTGTGAGGGTGGTTGTGGGGCAGAAATTATGGACAAAATGCATTTTGTCAAATGTCTTCATTCTGTGGATAAAATGCATTTTGTAAACTCTGAAATTCATTGTGTGAGCAAAATTAATTTTTCATCTCCTTAATTCATTCTCTGGACAAGTTGCATTTTGACAGCTACTTAATTCATCCTGTGGACAAAATACATTTGGAAAAACTGCTAACTTTATTCTTTGTGTGCACAAAAAATTATTTTGTCAAACTACTGATCCTGTTCCATGACAAAATACATTTTGTCAGGCTGCTGTCTTTATTTTGTGGACCAAATACATTTATGCACTCCTAAATTAATTGTGTGGACAGGGCGTATTCTGTCAATTTTCCTAACTTCATTTTGAATGCAAAATTAATTTTGGCAAAATCATAACAATATTCTGTGGACAAAATGTATTTTTTTTTAAACTCTCTGTATTATGTGTAGAAAGTGCCTTTTGTCAGACTCCCAACTTCATTCTGTGGGCAAAATGCATTTTGTAGAATTACTAATTTCAGTCTGTGGACAGAATTACATTTTGTCCACTCAAATCATTCTGTGTATAAAATACATTTTTTCTGCTCCTTAAGTCATTATGTGGACAAAATGCATTTTGTCAGCTCCTTAATTAGTTTTGTGGACAAAATGCATTAAGTCAATTTCCTAATTTTCCTTTGCAGACAAAGTGCATTCTGTCAGATTGCTAACTTAATACTATGGGCAAAACATATTTTGTCAAACTGGTAATTGCTGCCTGGAAGTGGGGATCATGAGGAGGCACCGGGGTCGTAGGTTGGGTATAATTAGACTGGTGAGGACCAGGAGACACCCTGGGATGAAATGGGATATGTAGAGGTCAGATGTGCATAATTCTCATACCCAGGACTCCCACAGTACTGAGTGGGAAAGTAGCCAAGAGACCTGCTGCACTATTTGTCCTCTTTGGGCAATGCTATGCAACACCAGATTGTTAAGGAATAAGGCTGCTGTTGTAGTGGATTTTATATGTGATTCCTTGGTTAATCTGGCCTACGTCATGGAGACCTGGCTAGGTGTTGATACAGACCCCGTGTTGGAAGCAGCCATCCCAGCCAGATTTTCTAGGAGTGCACTGCTTGAGGAAAGATCGTGGGGAGAGAGAATCTGCCTTACACCGAGTTGGACTTGGTGGTGCACTCGGCCGAGGAGGCCTTGACGTTTGAATGCATGACCATTTGTGGTGGTCCAGGAGCCGGTTTTAGGATCCTCCTCATTTATTGACTTCTGGGTCATGAGGGGAAACTCATTCAGGAAATCACAGACTTTATTATTGACAGAGTACTGGAGTCACCTGGATGGATACCTCTGGGCAGTTTCAATGCTTGGGGCGACAATAGATTCTCACATGTTGGACAAATTTCTGCCAGGTGATGAGTTCATTGGGCCTCGCACAAGTGATTACTTCTGCAACCCAGTTACATGGTCATGCCTTGGACTTGGTCTTTTCCTTGGGGCTTGAGGTTGAGGATCTCAAAATTGATCCATTCACTTGGTTGGATCACTGCACTATCAAGTTTTCCTTCAGGGCCTTCTCTTGTCAACCACCTGCGGAGATGGACCAGTACTTCTCTTTAAGAGGGCTATGACCAGAAGGACTTATGGCAGTACTAGACATCTTGTGTCTGATGGCCGCATGTGGCACAGAATTGGCGTAGGCAGTGGTGGCCTATAACAGGGCAGTCTTGGCGACCTTTGTTACTGTGGCACCTTCCCGTGTACATCCCCATATCTGATGCTATTACTCACAATGGTTCGATAGTGAGCTGAGAGAGTTGAAGGTGAAAACACAGAGGTTGGAGCATTGTTGGAGGAGATCCAGGGCCCAGGACTACAGGCTAGCTTTGCATATTCATTACAATGAATACTGAAGGGCAGTTATCCAGAAGAAGGCATTTTTTCTGTCCAGGGATATTGTTGCTGGAGGAATTGACCAGCTCAGCTCTACCAGACTGTAAACTGGCTTCTTCCTCTTGTCTGTCTGGAGTCTATGCAGGCTTTTTCACCCACTAAGTCTGAAGAGTTTGCTAGATTCTTTTCAGACAGAGTGTCATCTATTTGGGCTGGGATCTCCCCAAGTGGACTGTGGCAACCTAGCAGGGGCTGAGCTGTCATGTCCCAGATGTGCTTAGCTGTCCTGGGGAGCATTTAGACTGGTGACAGTGGAAGAGGTGAATGGGGTGATCTCAGAGCTGTGACCAATGTTTTGTGAACTGGGTCGGGCCTGGCTACTGATGAGTTGTGTTGCGCATCTGGGCATGTATGCCTTCATGTGGTGAGCGGTTTGCATTTTTTGCTTCTTTGTTTGGATTTTCTTGCAAAGCTACTCCCTCTACAATCCTTTGCACTGGATTGTTTTTGCATGTTTACCTGAGGATGAGGATGAGGAGGAAGATATCGAAGTGGACTCCTCTGGCGGGTCCACTGTCTCCTTCAGGAGTAAGGATTCTATCAAACATACCCTCAAGTGCCCCCGGAGAACCCCTCATTTTTCAATATTATTTTTTTTTTTTTATTATTTCTTTATTTTTCCACCTGGAGTCCTGGCAGGCCTTCCTTCCGGAGGGACTTACTCTCTGGTCCCGCATGCTCCCTCCCTGCCTACCCTGGAAATTCCCCCATGGCAGGGCTAGGGAGGGTGTGCACGCTTCTCCCGAGACTCAATCCAGACACAGGGAGCAGCCCTTGGGATGTGGCGGACCTTCCGCAGGCCTGCCAGGCTGCCAGGCTCTTTCCACCATTTACCTCCTACCCTGCCTTGCCTCCTCTACTGACACAAGGGTCTTGGTGCGTGCCTTGATCACCCCATACACCTCGGCCATGCCAGAGGGCAGTCAGTGAGCTGGGATGACAACCCGAGAGGAGAGAAGTCCTCTGGATGCTTGATCCTCTCTCGGCCATGCCGACCCCCAGTAACCTGGGCTCGTTTCTGAACCTGGGTAGCCAGAGTGGCACAAGGTGTAGCGACCAGTGCCTCAACCTCCAGCACCATCAGGCCAGCCTATTTTTCAATATTATGAAGCAGCTGTCCTCCATCATGGGTTTCAAATGGAGGAAGAGGATGAAATCATGAGGAATCTGGTGGCCTTCTTGGAGATCCTGGAGTCACCACCCAAGGTTATTCCTCCTCTGCTGCCAGCACTGAATGATGCTGCCACAGCGGCCTGGCACAGGCCCAACATGGTACCAGTTATGCCCAGAAAGGCTGACAAGCTCTACCAGGTACCTGAGAGGTTGCCATTTTATGCTGCCCAGCCTGAAACTGACTCTGTGTTTATCAAGGCCGCTCATGACAGAACTGAGGCCCTTAAGCATCTTAGTTCCCTGCCCCTGACCGGGAGTCCAGGAGGCTAGACCTCTGGGGAAAGAAGACTTTTGCCTCTGCCATGCTGGGCCTTATGATTGCCAATTACTTGGCCCATCTGATCAAGTACCAAAATACCCTCTGGAGGAAGGACAAAGCTGCTGCCCAGGCCCTCCCTGAGGGTTCCAAGAGACAAGAGCTTCTAAAAGTTCTCCAGGCCTCAGAAGATGTTAATAAGCATCTCCTCAGAGCCACCTATGATATAGCTGATACCATAGCCAGGGCAGCTGCCACTGGCATTTGCCATAGAAGGCACTTGTGGCTTAGGGTCTCAGGCTTTGTGACTGATGTCAATCAAAAGGTGTTGAATGCCCCTTTTGTGGGCCACAAACATTTTGGACCAGACGTGCAGGATATTATCAATGACATGCAGGGTTATTCAATCTCTCCACTCTGTACCATACACAGTCCAGGAGTAGACCAAGGCCCTACTTTCATAAGGTTTCTAACAAGTCAGGTTCCAGAACCAAGCTTCAAGGTAAACATAGAGCCAGCTCTGCCTTGCCTGCCCCTTACTCCACTTCTGGTTCCTCTCCCAAGCAGTCCAGAGGAGAAGGTGTGATCCCAGCCACCAGTTCAGCTTCAGCCTAACTCTTTGATAGACCCCCCTCTCTTGTTTCAAGCCAGGAGTTGGTGGTTGGAGGTCGGTTCTCCCTCCATCTGTCCCAGTGGAGAACCATCACAACAGATGCTTGGATCCTGCAGATAATAGAGCATGGACATGCTCTAAAACTTCTAGAACCTGTTACCCTCCAGACCACATAGAGGTGCTCAGGGAGGAGGTCCACACCTTGCTGTGCAAGCGGGCCATAGAACCAGTGACCAGGTGGTAAAGGAACATGGGGTTCTACTCCAGGTTCTTCCTGGTTCCCAAAAATCAGAGGATCTAAGTTCCATTATCAACCTCAAGGAGCTGAACCTTTTTATCCAGTACTAATCATTCTGGATGGTCACTTTGCATAGCCTTCTTCCTCTGCTCAAGTACAGCAACTGGGGATGCTCCCTCGATGTGCAAGATGCCTATCTGTATATCATGGTTTGTCCTCCTCACAGACGATACCTGTGGTTCCTGTTTCAGGGGGAGCATTTCCAGTTCAGGGTATTGCTATTTGGCTTATCCTCTGCCCCTTGGGTATTTACCAAGTGCTTAGCAGGCCTCTATGTGTTCCCATATCTGGATGACTGGTTACTAAAAGTGCAGTCCAATGAGCTCTTGTTGTTGACTGTAGAATGTACCCTGCAATTATTCCAGTCCTTGGGCATCACTGTCAATCAGCTCAAGTCTGTGTTAACCCCTTCTCAGAAACTGCAGTACATAGGGGCAGTCCTGGATTCTACTCAGGGCAAGGCCTTCCTCCTCAAGACAGGGCGGACCTCCCAGGAGGTAACTCAGAGCTGACATGTCCCAGCTAGGACATTCTTCAGGCTACTAGGCCTCAAGGCCGTGTCTATTGTTACAGTCCCTGTGGCCAGGTTGCATATGAGGATTCTGCAGTGAACCCTGAGGGTTCAGTGGGATCAGTGTTCAGATGATCTGGACCAGCTGATCCTAGTCTCCTTACCAGTACGCAGAGTGCTTCACAGGTGGATGGACCCGGCCAATCTCTTAAAGGGGGTGCACTTTCTTATCCCCGCTCTACTCCAGATCCTCACATCGGATGTGTCGGGTCTGGGTTCGGGAACTCATCTAGGTCCCTATCAGACCCAGAGTCTCTGGTCCCACTGGGAGGCTTACTTCCACATAAATGTCTTAGCAATGAGGGCAATTCTATATGCCTTACATGCCTTCCAGAACCATCTCTCTTTCTGGGACCTCTGCTGGTGCAGTCCGACAATCTCAGTGTGGTCTATTACATCAACAAGCAAGGGGGGGTTCCCATTCTTACCCCGTATGCTGGGAGGCGATGAGGGTCTGGTACTGGGCTTAGATCACAGTCTAGAACTGTCAGCCGTCCAGGTGCCCAAAATGCCTTGGTGGACAGCCTCAGCAGGTCGTAGTCCAAAGTGCATGAGTGGGAGCTGCTGACCTCTGTTGCAGAAGACTTGTTTGACAGGTGGGGTCATCCAGAGTTGGGCCTTTTTGTCTCCCCACTCAATGCAAAACTGCCTCTTTTCTGCTCACTAGATTCAGGGCTTGGAGTTTTCTGGTGAATTATGCATTATTTTTAGTTGCCATTACTTCTACTTAAAGAATTTCAGAGCTTCAGGCTCTCATGTGTGAGCAGCCTTATTTGATTTTCCACAAAGACAGGGTCTCTTTGCGTACTAATCCTAAGTTTTTTCCACCTGTCTGTTTATTGTCCAAAGCATGCCAATCCAGGGGAAGCATTGCTCCTTACTTTGGATGTGCATGGAATTTTGTGTTATTATATGCAACATATGAGGGACTGCAGGAAGTCATCTCAGTTGTTTGTTTCTTTCATCCCTGGCATGAGAGGGCACTCCAGTTTTGAAATAGTGTTTGTCCACATGGTTGGCCAAATGTATTATTTTTGGTTACAGAAAGGGGTTGTTAGGGGCCATTCCACTAGGGGCATTGCCACTTCTGTTGCCTGTTTCAGGGGCGTGTCTGCAGTTGAGATTTGTGCTGCTGCCACTTGGAGTGCTGTCCACATTTTCACCAAGAACTACAATCTGGACATTGCCTTCAGAGGAAGGTCAGATTTTGACATAGCAGTGCTTCAGGGCCTTCTTTTACAGGCCTCTGGCCTCCTGCCACCCAGACTGTACTTGCATTCAGCACTGCTTGGGACTTGTTCCATAGGTGTGACCTAATGACAGACATATCCCCAAAGAAGATAGAACAGTTATATAAGAACTTACCATAACAGTAGATCTTCAAGGGAATCTCTATCATCAGGTCATGCCATCCCTCCCTCCATCCCCCTTTCTCTTTCTTTCTCTCTCTATAGCTCAGCTGTCCTGTTGTTCCAGCCTTTCTGCTAGCTGGACAACTTCTGTCTGTCCTTGGTTCCCTGGTGGGGACTCCTGTATCCCATGGCCTCTGGCTAGGGAAAGAACTGAGGAGGAAGCGGGGCCACCCACACTTATATAGGCTGTGTGACGTCGGAGCCTGATGTCGGATTGGGTGGCCCCTTGTAGACTGCTAAAGAAAAAGCCTCCATGGGATCCTGACTCCTGATGGCTAAGTTCCATAGGTGTGACCTGGTGATAGAGATTCCCTCAGAGATCTACTGTTATGGTAAGTTCTTGTGTAACTGTTCTGTGCAACAGGTGTGGGCTTCTGGTACCACATTAAGTGCACTGGGGAGGTGTTCAGCAGCACTGGGGAGGGGCTACTGGTACCATATTAAAGGGTAGTACAGTCAGAATTTGCAAAAACATGTCTTGTGGCCCGGCCTGGTTGCACCGAGGGTTGAGGTGCTGGATGCCACACTTCACGCTGCGCCAGTGACCCGGGTTCAGGAGTGAACTTGGGTGCGGGGGGTCGGCAGGGGAAGGAAAGGATCGAGCGCCTGCTGGGCTGCTCTCCTCTCCTGGGGGAGGGTGCTGGGCCATCTGGCACTTCATCTGCCCCTGGTGGAGACCAGGGGAGCTGCAGAGTGCTGGACTGCATGTAGACAGCGTGGCCCGATGCAGGCAGGGTTTCCTGTGTACCGCAGTGTTGGGACATGCACCATGCATGGGGTGGGAAGGGGGGGAAGGACATGCAAGGGAAAAAGGCCCTCCAGACGGATAGGCAATGGCTCCTCCAGTGCTGCCACCACATGCTCAATGTTGGTTTCCCGCCACTGCCCCTTCAATCTCCCTGGGGCTGTAGCCCCCCCCCCGGTGTCCTGGGGAGTCGTAACAACATTGAAGATGGTGGAGAACACAGCAGGTGGTAGAGTGGTGCAGGCAAGTGAGGTAGCCTGAGAGAGTTCTGAGACTGGAGGAGAGAAATAAAACTAAAAAAAAAAAAAAAAAAACATGTCTTGCGCAGAGTGTTTTGATTTTTGTGTAGCACTAAACCATGCTAAGATGGAGATCCCCAGGGACCATAAAACTATTGTAATTAGCGGCTAATTTAGAAAAAACTAAATTAGCTGGCTAGTTTTACAGTAGTTTTATGGTCCCTGGGGATCTCCATCTTAGCATGGTTTAGTGCTCTTCTTTTTCCTAAAATGCATCCTGTATCGTGTGACCATACCTCTCAACCTCCCAACTTACCAATGTGTGACAGAGGGCTACAAAATGTGTGACAAATGCCAAAAATGTGGTACACCTCATTTTTCACAGCGTGAGGAGTCGTGCACTGGCGTTGTCACGTTAAGTGAATTTTACCACACTGAAACTATTGTTTGTATGCTTGACATATGGTTTGTGTTGCAAATTAAAGAGAATGGTGTGTGTGTGTGTGTGTGTGTGTGTCCTTGAATAAAATAAAATGATGCAAATCCTATATATGTGTATATGTCCTTAATTACAATAAAGAGTGATGCAAATCCTATATGTGTGTGTGTCCTTAATTAAAATAAAGAGTGATGCAAATCCTAAATGTGTGTTAACATTCTATCAATGTAATCTATAAATACACCTCTAAAGAATGAAACAAACACTGCTTATTCATTTGAAATCATGACAGTTTATTGAAACTATACTAATGCAGCAGTACTGGAAGAAACAACTATTTGTAGAGCGTTTGCAGATCTTAAAACTAAATGCGTTCTGATTTGAACCTACGCTAATACTACACTATAATATATTAAAAAAAGTGAGTTGAATACTGCTCTGCAACTATAATACTATTACATACTATACTAAATAAATGCACCAGTGAATAAAACAATTACAAACTGACTGACAGTTTAACCTTAAAAACCCAATAAGCACTTATTGCACTTAAATAATAAAATGTATTCACATGCAACCACAAACACCTGCTGGCAGCTGGACACTAAAAAAATAGTCTATGCAACTGCAAACCTATAAATCACAGCTGTCGGATCACAAAATGTCAATGTCTTTCTTCAGAACACTGTGGGAGTGTGGGGCATGTTGTCTCTGTCTACGTTGTGGTCTGGTGTTCTTTATTATAGGCGGCCGTTGCTTTTCTGGCAGCAGCAAGAGTCTCCTTCGAATACTGAACTTCATAGCAGTCTCGCTCCTCGTTCATCTTGATTGCCAGCAAAGAGTTCAGCGTTTTGAGATGCAGGGACTGTCTTAGTTCTGTTTTAACTTTACGCACCATGCTAAAAGCGCGCTCTGCATCTGCATTTGAATGCGGCAAGCAAAGTAGTACCATCATTAGTCTTTTAAAGTACTGCAGTGAACCATCTCCACCAACACATTTGAGGACTGTGGCCCAATGTTTTGGGAGGGCTGAATGGGGTCCATTTATTGGTCCAGTTAGGGTCCCTGTATCAGACAACTGGTACACAGAAAATTCATCCAGCAATGTGTCCTTCTCTTCTATTGTCTTACAGATTCCGAGATGATCTGCCAAGTCTGTTACCATAGAGGGTGTTACCTTGAGCTTCGAGGAAGGATTGAGGAGAAGTCCTACATTTTGCACAAACTTGTTGTTCACAGGAAATTTCTTTAGTATTTTTGATATGACAGTAGAATAAAACACAACTGCTTTCTGGTAGATGTTGGTTTCAATGACTGTTCCAGCAATGCTGTCATCCTGCTCCATCATGTACTGTCGTATTTCTGCTCCTAGACGAAGGTCACTGTGGCATAGAAAACTGTCAGGATTGTCCAGAATGGTAGCATCATTGTAATTTAGCAATTACCTGGCCATCTCAGGCTGCAGAACTCTGCCAGCATATATGTGGAGGAGTCGAGAGATGTCAGAGTGCAAAGTCATTAGTTGGCTGTCACCTTTTTGCATCTGTTGATTGAACTGACACAGAGGTTCAAGTCCATATTTCAGGAACATAAACTGCATTCGGATTTCATGGCTCTCCAGTCTTTTGGTGATGCTCTCCACTTTTGCTGGTCTTTGTTCTGCTGACCGGAAATATGACAGGAGTGCAGGCCACAGATCCAGCATCCTCTTGACAACCTTATTCAGGCTGAGCCACCGTGTTGGTGCATGCTTTATAACCTTGAGTGGTTCAACATCCACAAACAGTGCAATTTTTTTTAACTTATGTTGTCTTTGTGCACTTGAAGCAAAGTGGCAGTAGACATCTGACACAAGCTCTTCAATCTTTGTTAGAGTCTTTACTGCTGCTTTGCTGCAGATATCTGCCAGGTGGCAGAGACACCCCATGTTGACAATATGTGGATTTAGGGTTTGGAGCCTTGATAAAACAGAGTTCCTCTTGCCAATCATGGAGGCAGCATTGTCAGATGACAGTGCAACAAGATTATCTGTTGGGATGCAAATCGGTTCAGTGTGTCCATAAGACAGTCAAACATGCTTTGTCCATTTCCTGAGATACACTCAGGCATATCCAAGAACTTGATCGCATGCTTTCCTTGCTCATCATCAAAATAACCCACAAGAATAACTAGCAGTTTTTCATCTCCCATGTCTGTGCTTTGATCCATGTAGATACAGTATGGTACTTTTCGGCACTTTGCTGCAACATCTTCCTGGTACATAGGCCCCATGACATCCCTTGCTATGCAGGTTGCTTTTGTGGCACCGCAAGTCATCTTTTTTAGTACTTCAGGATCAGAGCAGTACTTCTTCATATATTTAATAATGTGATCACCACATGAAAATGACAAGTTGTGCTCTGCAAGCATTGCAACGAAAGCAACTTCTGCTTCTATGACTTTGGAGCTTGCTTGTGCTGCAAACAAGTTGGAGAGCTTCTGTCCAGACGTGGCATGCTTGACATTGTTGCAGTGCTTCTCCGTAGCTGCATAGCGCTGCAGATCATGGCATCCTCCATGGCCTGTGGTGAAATCACAGGAGCATATCTTGCAGAATGCATATGTTCTCCCTTTCCTACTGTCACTGACCCAATCAAATGAAGATTTCCAGGTAGCCTGGAATGTTGTGTACCGTCTTTGCTTCTTCACTGGGCTGTGCACACTGTAATTATCCGATTCCGAGTCACCCCCGCAATCTATGCAAACATAAAAGGCAAACATCTAAACCAAAGAAAGGCAACGCTCCTCGACTTTGCCTCCGCTCTCAGAGACTGATCCCTTCAGGCAGACAATAATAAGACAATAAGTTTCAACTTCAAATACTTATTTCTTCTCTGGTGTGGCAGGTGGCAAGGTGTAATGCCTTACCTCCACACCACTGGGCCAGCCTGCCAACCACGCCATCACCATCTGCCACTACAGCCATTACAAAAAAAAAAAAAATCGGCCATTGTTTGGACGCAGCAAGTGCCCCCCCCATGCACCCAAACACCAGTGCAAACAATTCAGTTACACGATTCTGACTCAGCATCAACAAACACAAACAAGTCGCCATGAAAATACGCCATGTACCTTGTTTTTGTTGGTGGAGGGCCTGCTTGCTGTGTCCAGTCAATCCTTATGGTTTATTAGCATGACTGTAATGTGTTAGTGTAACACTACAATCATACCAATAAATCAGACATTGTCTGGACACGACAGCACGCCCCCCCCCACAAGACTTCTAAAACAGTTCAATTACACATGGCATCAAACAATCCAACGCAATGTCATGTAGCAAGCAAGATACTCACTGCTAAAACAGGACATGCACAACATCATTTTTGGGGTTGATGGGAAGGGGGCCATGCTTGCTGTATGCATTCAACACTGATGGTTTATTAACACAGCCATACTGCATTTTCCACAGTTCACACTGACATTATTATTATGAACTGAGGAGCATAAAGAGGAATCTGATTGGCACGGAGCTCTTTGAAGCCATGATGATATTGGGCTACATCATCACGGCTTCAAAGAAGTTCCAGCACCACCAACTTCCTTGCTCTGTTCTGTCTGAGAACTATTTTTTCAAAATGTATTTCTACATCAACCAAAATCTTGTTCATAAAACATTTAAAAACCTTTTTTTATGTTATGAAAATTTAAACCCAGCTCATAATAGCAATAAGGCATGATAGGGCGTGGTATATCATAGGATATCTTCACTTTCGGGTCGTTGGATGCACCTGCGGCGTGACGATATTACATGATATACCACACCCTGTCATGCCTCATTCCTTAATTATACCACCTAGGTGTCACACAGCAAGCTGACCCCCCCCCACGCATAAAACAAGGCATACCGCCGTTACTACTTGCACAGTCAGTTCTATAAAGTAACCAGAATATGACTGGTAGCAGGCAACAACCTACCCCCAAAAAGCCAGTTACCTTAAACGTCATGTACAAAAACAGTTCCAATTTCCAAAAATCCCCAGCAACATACCTGTGACACAATTCAGCTGCTGCTGCTCCTCCTCCGCCTCTCGCCTCCTTTTGCTAGTGATGAACGCCTGCATAGTGGTGTAGTCTGTGATGCAGTTCCTCGCCAGATTAGTGGGGGTTGCTGGTTGGGCTTCTTTTGCGTTGGTGTAAGTTCCCTCACAGAACTTCCAGTACAGTTGCAGCTGATGTATCTGGTGGAGAAGGAGAAGAAGAGAAGAAGAATTAGCACAATACATATTCCCCCAACACTGCAGGGACTTTCTCTATTGGACTCTTGACATCTAGGGTTATCTTAGTGATGAGGGACACTGCTGCATGCCAGGCCAGTTTCCCTGATAGAACAGAGTTCACCCTAGCACTGGAGAGCAAGCCCGCTACACTAGGAATTAACCAGTTCTGTGATGAGAGCTTGTGAGGAATGCAAGTCGACTGCACTCAAGGTTACAGAACCTAGGCATAGGTGTCAGAACCTATGGGTGAGTGGGTCTGATAGCCCGGCCCCCTCCACTTTGTCCATGAGCATTCAAACTAAGTGCCCCTTTAATACATGCAAAGTTAGGAGGGAAATAATCATGGTCTCTTTTGTAGTTACTACAGCAACCCAATATTTCCCGGCACCCATACTCCTAGTAGGTCCTTGAAAGCCCAGGGTAGGGAAATCCTCTGGAGATGTGGCTGACTTAATGGCAATAGGCAACCTAAACAAACCCACTGGTTTGTGTCTCCATGGTTACCCCTCCCTATGACTCAACCAGTGCCATTTGAAACCTTGGACCATGTTTTATCTTATTTATTTTTATAATATAAAATTTATATATTTAAAAGTTTCACCAAGTAGGCATACGAGCAGTATTGCTTGTTTCTACATGCATCCTGGGGGGAGGGACATAACAGGTTGCAATAGTAACAGAATATATAGCATTACAATAGAATACAATAGTTGCAAGAGATACAACATTAGAACAATGCCATGGAATAAACAAAATGCAGGTTACAATAACATGCCATCTCAGTAAGGGACAGCAGATTTAGCAATATCCACTGGATACAAGTCCATGTTGTGGACCATATATTGTTGCAAATAGTGCTAGGGGACTTATCTCACCCATGTTTTGGACCTGGGGTTTAGAGACATACAGTAGTACTTCTCTTTTGGAATATGGTACTAAGATGTAAACATTTTATAACTGCCAGAAAGTCCCTTCTTATGATGTATGACAATCCCCAACTATGGTGGGAGGATACAAAGAGAAAACTGCAAATGTTTTTTCAACATCAGGCCAAGATACAGAAAATGATAATTATGATGGCTTCCTGGTCTAAAACATAGAAACATAGAAACATAGAATTTGACGGCAGATAAGGACCACTTGGCCCACCCAGTCTGCCCATTTCCCTACCTACTGGATAAGCTGCAGATCCTAGTTAACCAGCAGCCTACATCTTTCTACCCCCAACCCCCAGAACTGCCTTATGACTATCCCATGCATGCTTGAATTCCACCACTGATTTTGACTCCACAACCTCCTCCGGAAGGCCGTTCCATGCATCCACAACCCTATCTGTGAAAAATACTTCCTTAAATTCCTCTGAGCCCCCCCATCTTCAAATTGTGCCCTCTTGTTCTTGCACACTCTTTTTGAAAGATGCTACCCTCTTGGACTTTGTTGATTCCTTGAGGTACTTGAAAGTTTCTATCATGTCCCCCTCTCCCTTCTTTCCTCGAGGCTATACATATTAAGCTCCTTAAGTCTCTCTTCATATGTCTTCCGTGCAGACCCTGCACCATTTTAGATCCTCCTCTGGACAGCTTCCATCCTGTCTATGTCTTCAGGAGATTGGGTCAGGAGGAGTGTTCAGGATTACTTAGTTCAAGGGGTACCATCTGACCATGGATCTTATGCAGATTTGGATGTGGCTACATGCAGATAAATGAGAGGTGTGGCCAGGTGGATAGCCCTTGAAACACAGATAGGGGAGGGCACAAACCCAGAGATATTGATGTGGGACACATCCAGAAAAAAAAAAAAGACAGTGGGATACCATCTCCATGCCTTCATTTTAGGAGTATGGATGGAAGGACATCCCTCTGTATTTGTGATCCCTGTGGCACAATCCAAGGAGGCTTCCAAGTTCCACCTAGCCTGGCAGGAATGGGTAGCAGGGTCATAGAGAGGGTGGGAGACTTGTTTTTCTACCCTATCACGAGTAGTTTTAAAGACTTCTCAGAGTTGAAGTCAGAGGGCTTACAGTTTCCTTTATTTTCACAATACAAAAAATACAATAATTATGCAGGTAGGAGCAGCAAAAACTTCAATAAATTATCCCATCCAGGTAGCAAGGAGACAGTACATGATTGCACCAAAAAAAATAACAAAAAACCAGAAGACTACCTCTGCAGCCGCTGGCGGTAACTTACTGTCTGTTGCCTTGCTTGCTTGGGAGTCGGGACGCTCGCTTAGCTGGTGCGTGGTGCAGTCCAGTCGGTGCCTGACTTGAAGGCTTCTCCTTCTCCAAAGACTCCTCCAGTCCAACTCTCCAAGTCGACTTGAATCACGGGATTCGCGGCGTTTTCTGAGTTCAAAATCCGAGGGTCGGGAGCCTCAGTCAGAGCCTGTTTCGGGCGGCTTCCTCTCTACCTCTTCAGTTCCTGATGCTGCTGCTGCACGGTGATTGGTAGCTGCTGGCAGTGGTGGTCCTTCTCGAGCAGCATCCTCCAGAAATGCTCCTCCTGATGCTATGGTTCCCCCTCAGTGGAGTCAGGCTGCTTATAGTGGGGCAGCGGACCTGAGGGGGGACCTGAGTGCACTGATGACAGAAACACTTAATCTGTTTGGGGGGCGGGGGTGTAGGGTAGCTTTGGGGGCGTGCCTGACATCTTCGCCGGATTGCAGTCCTCCAGCCACTGCAGCCTGAGCCAGCCAGTAGTTCTCCACCGCTCCACGACTCCAACTAGCCCCCCCCCTGACATCATCATTTGCGAGACTGCTTGCGACGACGAGAGGTGAGCCCAGGTGCCGCCGAGCCAGGCAAGAGTCAAGACTAGTGGGACAAACAAAGGGGATTAATGTGCGCGCGGTGCAGCCGCGGTTTTGGCGGAAAAAAACGGGCGACTGCAGGGCAGCGGTACAGGCAGTCTTCCAGCTCCAGAATCCGGGACATCACGCGCAAACCGGTACACTTGAGAGGTATGCATGTGACAGTGATGTATCGGGGACCATGGATTCAACAAGCACTGGTTTAGACACAATTTACAACAGCGAAGCTGTGATTTTAAGTAACTTTCCTTATCCAGTGAGTACTAATGGTTACATTTACAGTTTAACAAGTACTTGAGGGCTAATTGAGTGGGTTACTCTGTAAAAAAGCAACTTGAATCTTTACTAATTCTAGCATTGACTGCATGGGATGATTAGTGTGCTTTTTGCGTTGCTTGCACTTGCATAAGAAACGTTTTGCTACAGAGAATGGCATTTCAGAGGTGTGTCATTGACTAGCCCAATGCAGGTCAAGCTGTGTTGGGCTCATCCTTGACAGACCAATGATCATGCAAGCTAAGTACGACAGTGGTTCACTGTTTATGGGCAGAAACTTTGTGTAGCTGAAATGAAAGAAGCGCTTCAATGAGAGAGCACTTTGTTTGTGTCATTTGCATAATGCCGTCCCCCCTCCTCTCCGTCACTCTGTTCTGTCCTTCCTGTCCCTCACTGTATGGTCATGGAAACTCACATTTTAGCTGGGAAAGAGGACAATTGTGAGACAAAATCAGTGACAATTGAGGTGTATTACTTGAACATTCGCTATCTCCCTCCTCATCTCAGCCCCGCCCCTGCGACTCTCCTGCTAACAACCTGTACCCGCTGATACCTGCCATCCCTTTATCTCTCCTGGGCCAACTGTAGTAGGACGCCAGCTTACCAGCCTCCTATCACCACCAGTTATCTTGGTACCAGAATATCTTACTTCAAGAGGGCTGTTGCAGTAGGTAATAACTGTGAGGACTGCACCCCCTGGCATCAGGACCACATGGAAACTTTAGCTAGCAGTGTCTGACAGGGGACTGCCCACCCAATGTCATGTGACAGACATCAGCATGATGCTATATAGTGGGTGGTCCCCATGCCTGCCTTCCAGTTCTCTCCCACAGTTGACCTGAGCATGTCGGACCTTGCGGAGATCGTATGCTGCAGTTTGACTGCTTTCTTCGGATAAGTATCTGTTTTTTCTGTATTTAGGTGTTTTATTTGATTTTTTTTTGCATGTTGTCGTTGTCTTCTATCAAGTTGCATAAAAATAAGTGCACTTCATGTGGTGCACAGCTACCACACAGAAGGCTCTCACTCCCTCTGACCCATCCCTCCATAGATGCATGACCAAATTTCAGTATAACCATCTTATTACCCCAGCACATGTACCTGGTATAGAAAATTTTAAAATCCCCGACAAAACATAATTCTGTGCAACTGCAATGCCATTCCATGCCACAGGTGTGAAAACACATTTTTGCCAGGATTTGAAAAATGACAGCTGTAACATACATGAGGTCAGATAATAAGAAAGTTATGTTGAAAATGGGGGTTGAAAATATTTAAAATTTCCAAAGTTACAAGTGGGCATACTGAAATTGCAATGAATAGTCATAACTCAGGCATTTTTTTTTATATTTTGACCCCAGATTTTGAACATAGCCTTCTTATGACACCACCTTATAAAACTCGTAGGTGAAAATGTTCAAATCCGTGTAAAAATGCCACAGCTGCGAAAACACATTTTGGGCAGTATGTGAAAAATGACAGCTGTATTGTTCATGAGGTGGTGTGAAAAAATGGCTATATTTAAAATTTGGATTCAAAATATTAAAAATTACCAAAGTTAAGCTCATGCATAGAAAATTTTCAACCAACGCACGTTAACTCGGCCATTTTTAGGAATATTTTTATCAAATGTTCAACATGGGCTTTTTGGGACCCCACCTCATGAACACTGGCACTGTGGTTTCGTTAATCAGTCCTAAAGGGTGATTTCATGCAGGGACTGCAAAATCACCTTCCAGGCCTAAGTAACAAAATAACAGTCACAGTGTTCATGAGGTTGGGTCTCAAAAAGCCAGTGCTGAAAATCTGGTGAAAAAATTCCCAAAAATGGCTTAGATATCAACATAAGTTGAAAACACCATTGAAATACATTATACGGCACTTACCTTCATTTCTCAGGTTGTGGTTTGGCTTTGAAGAGTGCAGGTGTGTACCAGTCTACAGAAGATGGCAGTGGACAGCCTCCAGTGGCGAGTATAGGGCAGGGGTGTGTGTGTCTGTGTGTGTGTGTGTGTGTGGGCTGGTGGATGCTTAGTAGGAGGCTCGGGATGGGAGAGTGTGACGCCGGTGACAATGAGGGACCGTTTTCTTTCTTTTAGGGTAAAAATACAAAAGATGTCAGGGGATGGTTTTCTTCATTACAGGGTAAAAAAAAGACAAAGTTGGTGACACTGGGAGTGGGCTACCCAGTATCCCACACTACTGGGGAGGGGGGAATTTTGTACTGCCAACACATGGATTGAGCACTCCAATGTCTGGAAATAAATACAAGGGACTGGGGGGGAAGGCGGAGGACATCTGACACTGGGGGTTGGCATCCTGGTGTCAGATTTTGTAAAAACAATGAATGGAAATGGGAGGGTGGATTCTGTGAAAATATGCCACGCTCCCTGTGGCACCATGTGACCTGTTCCCGAAAACAAAATGCCTCTCCACGAAAACAAGTCTTTTCGCACGGGACATCAATTTTTTCCATAGGAAATCATGGGAATTAAAAAATTTAATACCTTTTGAATGGATTAATATTTTTTCACTAAACCTTCAAAAGGCACATATGTGAGGCAAAGGCTTTCAACCCTGAAAATTTCAGACCACAACCAAAAGCTGTTTCCGAGAAACGGCTGTTGAAACAAAATCACCCAAACCATCAAATTTAGCATTTTTCACCACTCTGTATCTCAAAAACCACAAAAGGGATTCTCACAAAGTGCGGCATATCAAGAGACCTGCCCATAGGGGCAAACCATGCCAAATTTTGTGAACATCCGTTGAAAGATTGCAAAGTTATTAAAGTGCATAATTTGAGGTTTAACATTAAACTGCCTTGTCAACCCTAACTATACTGGCACTACTGCATATATATATATATATATATATATATATATATATATATATATATATATATATATATATATATATATATATATATAGATACATACATAGACAGTGTAGGCAGATAAGGGCCTATGGCCCACCCAGTCTGCCCATTTAAGTTTGTAAGTTCAGTTTATGTTTTCCAGGAAGTCTGTTGTATGTATATATATATATATATATAGTAAAAACAGCTAGTAAACAGCTAGCTACATATACGCATCTATGAAGGAATGGGAGCGCAGGGTCCTTCAATAAGGATACAATTATACTATCTCAAAAAGTAAGGAAATAAATTGCAAAACACTTTGTTAATGCATCAGTTAGGGTTAAAGTGACAAAAGCAGTGTGGAGGGGTTGTGGGATAACAGATGGACCAGACACCGAACTTCAGGTTCAACATACAGTCTCTGTGCGATGTTTATTCAAAATACAAGAAATCACTTTCTGCAATGGCATATTTCTTCTTCAGTACATCAGTTTGCAACAACAGACCATGAATGTCCTTTCTCTGCACTTAGCCAGCACCTGCTGACACTGATCTCTGGTCCCCTTCATTAGTGGAGCTGTAGCCATAACCCTTATGCAGGCTTCATTTGCTTACGTAGTGGGAGCCCAAAAAGGAGAAAAACAAAACAAGCTATAAACAATTTGCGACAGTATTTTGTGACACTATTTTCCATGCTTTTGCAAATGCAACACTGTTGTGTCTTCCGTTGGCGACAATATTTTGCGACACTGTTTTATATGCTTTTGCAAATGCAACACTTTCGTCTCTTCCGTTTGCTACACTTTCGTGTTTGCAGAAGTATTCTTCGACAGTATGCTCCTGATGACTGCACATCTTTGCCATCATCCTACAAGCAAACGGTTAGGTCCTTTGGGCTGAAATTTGCAGGGTGGGAAGCCCTAGTCCCACAGATCTGCCTTTTCGTGCTTTGGTGCTAAAATACTTAAGCATGACAAACTTACACTGTTCCAAAACTGAGCAATTTGCCATACACTAACATTACGATGCCCATGACGCCTTTTCACCACCCATATCTAGAAAACGAAGTGCGTTACACTGTTTTCGCTACTGCCAGCTGAAGTTAGATTTCTTACCTACTTGCTACGGTAACACAGATATACACCTCCTGCTGGTTGTGCGTGATTGCTTGTGTTGCCTTGGTCCTTCCCCTACTTGCATGTATATGTGTGTGTGTGTGTGTGTGTGTGTGGTGGTGGTGGGGTTGGGGGGGATGCTCAGTTAGGGTTTTCAACCCTAACACCGATTTCCCCACTTTTGTCGCTGTGGAACAACCCTAACTGATGCATTAAACAGAGTTTTTTTGCCATGAATATATATATATAACAGGGACCTGTGAAATACATGATTTATTTTCACAAGAGTTGTTTGACCTTAGGTAACCTCACGAGTGGCGTAAGCCATGAGTGATGTGCCCAAGGTCAAACAGCTAGAGTGAAAATAAATCATGTATGGCCCAAGGTCCCTGTTACATATTTAATTTATGCAATAGGTATCCTTTAGGATAGTGCAGAGAATTGTGTTTTAAATTGTTTATTTACTTTTAATATAAATGTACATGGACTTTTTGTGGTTTTCCTAGTGTAGCTCTGATTAGTATAGTGGTTGCTAAGTGGTTGTTATGGATGCTCCAACTTTTCATTATGGACAGTACATAATGAAAAAGTTTGATGCACAATTCTTTTGGTTTTGCATTTTTTTGGAGGGCCATTTGTTCGTCAAAAAAGCACAAAATTGAATTTTCTGCCATTTTCTGCTGATTGCAAAAATCTAAAAGGTATGTATAAATAAAACACCTCTCATTTTATAGATGTTTTTGTGCTGACCAACTTTTGTGGCCAAAGTACAATGTTATCATTTTTCATTTTAATGTTATTTGCATTTGTTTGTTGAAAAAGTGCAACCGGCCCACCAATTTTCTGCTGTTTTTTTTTGCTAATTAGAAAAAAAAACTAAAAGGTATCTATAAATGAAAAAAACACTCATTTTGTAGATAGTTTTGTGCTGGACAAACTATGTGCTCACAGTACAGTGCTGTCATTTTTCATTTTAAAGTTATTCACGTTTGTTAAAAAAATGAAAAAAAAAAAAAAAATGCAATTTTCTGCTGGTATTTGGCTAATTATAACAAATCTAAATGGTATCAGTAAATGAAATACCACTCATTTTATAGATATTTTGTGCTGAACAATTTTCATGCTCACAGTACCATACTATCATTTTTCTTTTTAAAGTTATTCACATTTGAATATGATCAGTACTGCTACTGAGGCCGAACATTCTAAATTAACTCTGAGTGCTTGTGCTGCACCTAGTGACATAACAGCTGTATGGATAAATCGGCTGATGACATAACAACTATGTACATAAATGAATGATGACATAGTAACTATGTACATAAACAAAATTTATGTACATAGTAGCTCAAATATCAAGATTTATGTAATGGCTATGTTGTCCATACCTACTGTACACACACACACACACACACACACACACACATATTGCAAAAAACTTTGTGACAAAAGTAGGGAAATGTGGTGTTGGGGTTTCCAACCCTAACACCCCATTCCCCGCCCTGCACAGACCCGAAAGCGGTGTGGAGGGGCTGTCTTGGGGCCATGAAATCTAACGCTCACTCCATTCCATTACAAAATTACTTGACTTGGCTACATCATAGGAGAATGGGGTGAGCCCCCACCCAAAGTCAGTTCTACTTTTATAGGCACAAGATTGGACTGACAGGAACTTCCTGTTTGGGAGCAGGAAGTGAGTGATTACAGAGCCACCAAAGACTCACCATCCTAGAAGGGCAAGAGTAGCTTTCCGTCCCCCCTAGCTGCTGAAGGTCTGACTCTGAGGAAGTAAGGAGACTACTGAGAAATATAGGAACTTCTTGTCTCAGAACAGGAAGATCAGGAGCTAAAAAGGCACAGAGGCAGTAAGTAAGTTGGGAGAGAAAAGAAATATAAACAAACAAACAGAGGAAAGCATAAGTATTCCAAACAACAGTTAGGGGGCCAGAAATAAGACATGATGGAAGTGGTGTAGTGCAGTGGCTGTGGAGCAGCAGTCTTCCGGGAGACGTTCTGGAGGATGTGGTGTTGTCTCATCTGAAGGCACCTCTCTGGGCTGAGGGAGGAGGTTGCTCATCTCCAGGCTGAGTTGGCCAGGATTTGTTGGACCTCCTCTCCCACCCAGGGACCACCAGGGTCACTGCCGTTGCCTCAGAGGTGTGCAAGAAAGAGGAGTGGTTGGACCACAGTGTGCTCGGGGAGGGTGAGGGTGGTGGAACAGAGGCGCATCCCTCCAGTTGTACCTCTCCACAATTTTTATGCTGTTCTGGAAAAGTGTGGTTCCTCTACGGAGGCACTGGCAGGGAGACCAAGGAGGATGCTGGGAACCTCCACAAAGGAGACCCATAGGAGGGTGGCATGGGACCCCACAGGGGAAGGAAACAATTCCTGGTGGGGGACGCCATTGTTAGGAAGGCAGAACTGGGGGAAGAAGAGGAGAGGGAGGTAAGGTGCCTGCCTTGGCGCCATGGCTTGGAGGGACAGGGAGCGAATCCTCAGGATTGCAGGAGCAGCTGCACAGGGGAGGGAGCTGGATGTCATTGTCCACCTAGGGACAAATGACCTGGCTAAGAAAGGGATCAGAGCAGTGCAAGAAGCATTTGTGGAGATGGGGAAGGGGCCTTAGACAAGTCGCATGCACGGTAACCTTCTCTGAGGTGCTGCCTGTCTATGGCATGGGTGAGGCTAGGGTGCTCCACACCATGGGATTTAGTAAGTGGTTGAAAAACTGGTGCAGAGCTCAGGGATTTGGCTTCACTGGGGACTGGGGGTCCACCTGGAGGGATGCAGGACTATATTGGCATGATGATCTGCATCTGTCCAGGAGGGGAGCCAAGATCCTAGGTGATAGGTTTAAATGCTTCATTGGCAAGCATTTAAACTAGCCAAGGGGGGAGGCACTGGAGAGGAGCAGGGAAATCCTAGCCCCCAAAAATCAGGATACTAAGTGGTAGACATCAACATAGAGATGTCGATAGGGAGAAAGCAGAGGTAAATGGAGAAAGTGACAAATGCAGTAAGGACAGGGATGGGGCCAAAAGGGTAAGGCCATCAAGAAATGGAGGTTAATGAGTACCAACGTCAGAGTCTGGGCAACAAGTTCCCTGAACTGGTGGCCTTGATGGAAGAGGGATGCCTGCATATCATAGCAGTCACAGAAACACGGTACACAGAGAACCATGACTGGGATGTTAACATACCAGGGTACACAACTTACAGGAGAGACAGGGAGGGGAGAAGAGGGGCAGAGTAGCACTCTATGTAAGGGAAGGGATAAAAGCAACTGAACAACAGAGTAAACAGGGAGGAGAGGAGGGGCACTGTGGGTCACCTTAGAGACTGGAAATGGCACCACAATCCGCATGGGGGTTGTATACAGACCCCCATGTCAGAGGGAGGGAATGGACAAGGATATGATAGAAGGCATTTTTAGGATGACAAAGAAAGGGGAGATACTGCTGATGGGGGACCTTAATATGCCAGATGTTAACTGGAGCACCTTTGCTGCAGCCACATCCAAAAGCAGGGCCATTCTCAATGCCCTTCAGGTGGCATGCCTCAGGCAGCTAGTTTTGGAACCTTCTCGTAAGGGAGCAATCTTAGACCTCGTACTCTCAAATGGGGACAGTGAGAGGATCTCAGATCTAGAAGTGGGTAGCCATTTGGGAAAAAGTGACCACCAAACAGTGTGGTTCATGATAAACTCAGCAACAGAGTCAAGCCATACAAAAGTGAGGGTTCTGGACTTCAGGAGGGCTGACTTTGGCAAGATGGGAGAGTACCTTTGAAAAGCACTAACAAACAGGCTAGAAGGAGGGGTGGAGCAACAATGGGGAAATACCAAAACTACCATCACAGAGGCAACAAACCTTTGTGTGAAGCAAATAAACAAATCAAAATGAAAGAAAAAGCCACTATGGTTCTCAAAAGAGGTGGCAGTGAAGGTTAGGGAGAAAAAGATAGCATTTAGAAGTATAAGGAAATACAGAAGGAGCAGAATGAGAACTGTACCAGTTAAGGCAGAAGGAAGCAGGGAGGGTAGTCAGAATAGCAAAGGCCCAAACTGAGGAAAAGATAGCCAACTCGGTTAAGAAGGGAGATAAAAACTTTTATAGGTATATCAGGAAGTGTAGAAAGACAAAGGGAGGGATAGTGAGGCTGAATAGAATGGACGGTGGGTGGGCAGAGAGGAACAGTGAAAAAGCATGGATACTGAATGAATACTTCTGTTCAGTATTCACAAAAGAGGAGGTGCCTAATCCAATTAACAGAAGCACTCTGGATGGGGGGTTGATCCCAGTCCTTTCACAGAAGAAAGGGTTCTGAAAGAACTCCTAAAACTGAAGGTGGACAAAGCAATGGGGCCAGATGGAATTCACCCCAGAATTCTAAAATAATTAAGCAGAGAAATAGTGACACCACTGACTACTTTTTTTAAGAAATCATGGGAGGATGTTGTGGTACCTGAAGACTGAAGGAAGGCAGATATGATTCCCCTTCACAAAAGTGGGACCAAGACAGAGGCAGGAAACTACAGACCTGTCAGTGTGACCTCTGTGGTAGGGAAAGTGATGGAATCACTTCTGAAGGAAAGAATTGTTGAGTACCTAGAGGCCAGTGGGGCACAGGACCCAAGGCAGCATGGGTTCATAGCGGGAAGGTCACGTCAGACGAATCTAGTTGATTTCTTTGGCTGGGTGACCAAAGTAGTAGACCAGTGAGGGGCTGTGGACATGGCCTACCTAGACTTTAGCAAGGCATTTGACACAGTCCCACACAAAAGATTAATAGTGAAATTAACCAGGTTGGGAGTGGGTCCCAGGGTGGTAGCCTGGGTAAAACATTGGCTGGACAACAGGACACAGAAGGTAATTGTAAATGGAGTCCACTCTGAAGAAAGAGGGGTTACTAGTGGGGTACCGAAGAGTTCAGTACTGGGTCCAGTCCTTTTTAATGTCTTTATAAATGACATTGCAGAGGGACTGGAAGGAAAAGTATGCCTCTTTGCAGATGACACTAAGATCTGCAACAGGGTTGATACACAAGGAGGCATAGAAAGGATGAGAAGGGACTTGGCAAGGTTGGAGGAATGGTCCAAGTATAGCAGCTTGTATTCAATGCAAACTGCAAAATAATGCACCATGAAACAAAAACCCAAGGAAGATTACACAATGGGGGGTAGTAACAACAACAAAAATGGAAAGGGACCTGGGGGTAATCATATCAGATGACCTTAAGGTTGGCAAGCAATGTGAGAAGGCAGTAGGGAGGGCTGGGGGGATACTGGGATGTATAGGGAGAGGCATCACCAGCAGAAAACAGGAAGTTGTTATCAACTGTACAGACAGTTGGTGAGACCCCATCTGGATCCCATTAAGCTGCTTTAGTCTCTCCTTGTATGTCTTCTGGTGCAGACCTTGTACGATTTTGGTTGCCCTCCTCTGAACAGCCTCCACGCTGTCTATGTCTTTGTGGAGATGGGGTCTCCAGAATTGTACACAGTACTCCAGATGGGGTCTCACTAACTGTCTGTAGAGAGGGATAGCAACTTCCTGTTTTCTACTGTTGATGCCTCTCCCTAGGCATCCCAGTATCCCCCCAGTCCTCCTTACTGCCTTCTCACATTGCTTGCCCACCTTTAGGTCATCTGATGGAATTACTCCTAGGTCTCTTTCAATTTTTGTTGTTGTTATTCACTCACCCCCCATTGTGTACTCTTCCCCTGGTTTTCTGTTTCCCAGATGCATTACCTTGCACATCTTTGCACTGAATCTGAGCTGCCACATATTTGACCATTCCTCCAACCTTGCCAAGTCCTTTTCATTCTTTCCACCCCACCTTGTATCAACCCTGTTGCAGATCTTATGTCATCTGCAAAGAGGCATACTCTTCCTTCCAGGTGCTCTCAATGTCACTTATAAAGATATTAAAGGGACCCGGTCCAGTATCGAACCCTAATGTACCCTGCTAGTTACTCCTCTTCACTGTGGATTCCGCTTACTACCCTCAAGGCCCTTTTGTCCAGCCAGTTTTATCCAGGCTACCACCTTGGGACTCACCCAAGGCTGGCTAACTTGTATATTAATCTTTTGTGTGAGACTGTGACGAATGCCTTGCTAAAATCTAGGTAGGCCATATCCACAGACCCTCCCTGGTCTACTACTTTGGTCACCCAGTCATAGAAATCTATTAGGTTCGTCTGACATGACCTTCCTGCTGTGAAACCATGCTGCCTTGGGTACTGTGCCCCACTGGCCTCTTGGTACTCAACAATTATTTCCTTCAGAAGTGATTCCATCATTTTCTCTACCACTGAAGTCAAACTAACTGGTCTGTAGTTTCCTGCATCTGCCATGCTCCCACTTTTGTGAAGTGGAATCACATTTACCCTCCTCCAGTCCTCAGGTACCACTCTATCCTCCCATGATTTGTTAAAGAGAGTAGTCAGTGGTGTTACTAGTTCTACCCTTAGTTCTTTTAGTATTCTTGGGTGAATCCCATCAGGCCCCATTTCTTTATCCACCCTCAGTTTCAAGAGTTCTTTCAAAACGCTTTCTTCAGTGAATGGACTGGTATCGACCCCCCTGTTCAGAGTTTCTCCCTTGTTTGGTTTATGTGGAAATAGGCTGTTGGTTAAATAGGATCTGCAGCTTATCCTTTAGGTAGGGAAATAGACAGACTAGGTGGGCCAGGCGGTCCTTATCTGCCGTTAAAGTCTATGTTTCTATAAGCATTAGGATTCTCAGCCCCAAGACAGCCTCCCCATCTGTGGGTCTTTGCAGGGTGGGGAATGAAGTGTTAGGGTTGGAAACCCTAATGCCACATTTCCCTACTTCTGTCACTTTAACTGTAACTGATGCATTAACAAAGTTTTTTGCAATTTATTTCCTAACTTTTTGAGATAGCATAATCATATCCTTATTGAAGGACTCTGCGCTCCCATTCCTCCATAGATGACTATATGTATCGAGCTGTGGAAGCACAGGGCCCTCCGGCACCTGCACTTCCAGACACCAAATTTTCACCATAGCCATGTTATTACCCCACCTCATGTTCTCGGTGCAGCAACTTTTTAAATCCGCGCAAAAACGTAACTCCATGCAAGCGCAGTGCCAATCCACAGCGCAGGTGACAAAACACATTTTGGACAGGATTTGAAAAATGACAGCTGTGACATATATGAAATGGTGTAATAACAAGGCTATGTTGAAAATTTGGGCTAAAAATATTTAAAATTTCCAAAGTTATGAGCAGGCATAGAGAAATGTGACAAATAGTCATAACTCTGCCATTTGTAATCATTTTGACCCCACATTTTCAACATAGCCTTCTTATGACATCACTGAATGTACCCGGTGCAGAAAATTTTCAAATCCCCACCAAAACATAATTCTGTGCAACTACGACGACATTCATTTTGAGCCACAAGTGTGAAAACGCATTTTGGCCAGGATTTGAAAAATGACAGCTTTCACATATATGAGGTGGGGTAATAACGGTATATTGAAAATATGGGGTGAAAATATTGAAAATTTCGAGCGTGCATAGCGAGATTGCAAGGAATGGTCATAACAGAGAGCCTTGCAAAGACACCTGAGGAGCATCACAGCTATCAGAGGAGCAGACCAACAACTTGTTAAGATGCCACTGGCATCATAAGAAAACAGAAAGAAAACCGTAAAGTAACAAAAGAAACCCTGAGCTTAGCAGATTACCTGATACCTTCCAACAGAAATTTACCGTACAAGACCAAACATAATACGGACTACACTAATAAAGGACCTGAGGATTGCAGGCAGGCCAGGGAGGCAGTGGCAGGGGTGCAGGGCCAAGGTAACCCACAGCAAGCAGCACCAGAAGGGCATCACCTGGCAGGATTATCTGGTTAATCCTGCCTCAACTGAGCACCTCTCCAAACCAACCAGTTGGACTCACTATTGAAGCTAATGAATGGAGGCACTGTGACCCTGACAGAGAGTGGTTAAAGATGCATCTGGAAATAAGCTATTATCAGCTCAGTAGTTGCACTCCATTGCCTGTGTGTTTTTTTTTTTTGCATTATGTTGTTTTTGCCACCTTACTGGCCCCCGGCCCACCACTCCTTCCAGCTGCACAAGACCCCCCCCGACCTCCTCGTCCCAACCCCCTTCCTACTCACCTCAGATCACAGCCAATCCAGGGGTGGCCCAGCGTAACCCTTTGCCGGATGGGTCCCTCTCTTCTGAGGGGGAAGGCGCCAGGAGGGGGATACCAGCGCACTCACTGATCAGCCCCTGGGTGCTGCTGAGGTGGATTCCAGGGTGTCAGAGCATCTGAAGTGGTGGGGAGTTAGCAGCCATCATCCGGCGGACCGGGCAGCCTTTTTTCCGCTTTCCTGCAGGGAGTGACGTCTGACGTCAAGGCGTACGCCGACGTCTGCCACTGGCCCCTAGAACACTGTGCCCCGGCTGTATTGCTGCACTCTCAACCTCCGCCAGGAGTCAGCCTACGTGGGTGTGCATCCCCTGCCCTCCCCCCCGGAGAAGGAGAGCTGTCTCCGGACGCTCTATCCTTCTCCCCCCGGCCGGCCCTCCGGCAACCCGAGTCCATTCCCGAACCTGGGTTGCCGGCATCGCAGATGGAAATCCAACCACTGCGGCAACGGGCCGGCTAGCATTGCCTGTGTGTTTGACTGTGAACTCTGCTATTATCTGGAATTGTTGGAGAGGAGGAGGAGAAGGAACAAGGCTGCAGGTGGAGTGTGCAGGCTCTTGGATTATCGCTGCCCTGCTGAGTTGGGGTTGATTTGGACACTTGGTGTGCCTCTGTCTGCTTGCTTTTGGGGGGTGCCTGTTTGTGTATTGGGGCCACAGTGGGAGGTGCTGATGCACATCTAGTGAAGAATGGATGTGTTATTGGCAGCCTCTTGGTCTCCCGGAGGGGTCTTCTTTTTTGCGGTCCCTAGCCGGGGACCATAGTTGTGACTCCTTTGCACGGGGCAATTTCCCCCTGGGGTGAGCAGTGGAGAGACTTCTTCTCTGGACTCTGGGCTGCCTGTGGATTTGAGCGGTTGGCCTATACAGAGTGGAGGATTCGTTTCTTGGGACTTGGTCTTGGACCCCTGTGGATTTATCGACTAGGGGGCCAAATAGATCTCCATACTCTGGTATTCTCCTTGGTGTCCCAGTAGTTGGTGAGAGCGGTGCTGGGGATTCCTGGGGAGCATACTTCTGGTTAAATTGTCACCAGAAAATCTGACTACATAATGACTGGGGCAGTGAGAGGGCCCTTTGCCTTAAAGTAGTCTAGGCTGTGGATCAATGTTTTTCTTAGATTTTTATAAAGTATTGTTTTATTTTTATTTTGTGTAATCTTGAATATTTGTATTTTGTCTGTGATTTGCAGTCTGCTCTCCTGAGCTGTATTTGGGGATTTAATTCTGAGTTTTGTTTTTAAGGGGTTATTTGGGGAGTGGGTTAGTGTTTATTTAATTACGAGTATGTGTGTGTGTGTGTGTGTGTGTGTGTGTGTGTGTGTGTGTGTGTGTGTGTGTGGTAGTGGGTATTGTTTGGTTTTGGGATTACGTAGCCAGGGGGATGTGTCTGGGAAGGTGTGTGGGCCTGGGGTGGGCCAGGATAGTGTATGGGGCATCCCAACTGTTTGACCTGCAGCCTTTTTTCAGCCTCCCTGTGTTGGATACTACAGCAAAGTGCTGCAGGGAGGTTGGAATAGGGAGGAGTCATAGGATTCGATCAGGATGGGGTGCCCCTTGCATGGCGGGTGGTGGTAGGATCAAGGTAGTGGGGTGCAGAAGGCACCCTGGGATTAGAGGGGACTTAGGGATAGGCCAGACGTGTTTAGTTCCCGTCACCAGGGTTCCCACCAGATCATGTGGGCAGGCAGCCAGAGGGGCTGCACTGTCCACCAATCCCCTGAGGGCGGTGCTTTGCAATGCCAGATCGGTCAGAAACAAGACTGCAATTATAGCGGACTTGGTTTCTTCGGCTGATCTGACTTGCATTACGGAGACCTGGATTGGTGATGATGCTGGCCCAGTTTTAGAGGTTGCCATCCGTCCGGGTATTCTGTAGTGCACTGCCCCAGAGTGGAATGCAGGGGTGGGGGGGTAGCCATCTGTTTTAGATCCGAGTTGGGCTTCACCGTGCACCCAGTGACAGCACCATATTCCTTTGAATGTGTGGCCATTCGTGGGGGTTCGGGCGCAGGCTTCTTGATTCTTCTGATTTACCGCCCCTCTGGGGTGGTGGGAGATTTCTTGCAGGAAGTGACCGATTTCATCGTCTGGGAAACATTGGAGGCCCCCAGATGTTTGGTGTTGGGGGACTTCAATGTTTGGGCCGAGGATGAATCCTCTTGGTTTGGTTATAACTTCTTTCAGATGATGTCATCTCTGGGCTTTGCACAGGAAGTTTCTTCCGCGACCCATCAGGGTGGCCACATGTTGGATTTGGTGTTCTCACTGGGGCTTGAGATAAATAGTCTCAGTATTGATGGGGTCGTTTGGTCTGATCATTGCACGGTGAAGTTCTGGTTTGGGGCCCCCC
This sequence comes from Neoceratodus forsteri, assembly GCA_016271365.2. Taxonomy (NCBI): domain Eukaryota; kingdom Metazoa; phylum Chordata; order Ceratodontiformes; family Ceratodontidae; genus Neoceratodus; species Neoceratodus forsteri. Next base: position 8,000,804 of record JADMNL010000025.1, on the reverse strand, counting down.
CGGTAGCCCTCCCCCTGCAGAGATGGTCAGCTATCGCCCTTTGAGGGGGTTGACCCCTGAGAGTTTTTTGGCGGTGACTGACCTATCTAGTGTGGACAGTTTATGCGTTGGGGGTATGTGCACAGCAATGGATGCCTATAATAAGGTATTTTCTGGTGCGCTCGACTCCCTCACACCAGTCCGTGTACAACCCAGGTTTTCTCACTTGAGGTCCCCTTGGTATGATGGGGAGCTCAAGGTGATGAAGATCTTGGGTCGGAGATTAGAGCACTGCTGGTGGAAGTCTGGCCTGGAGGTGGACAAACTGACCCTGCGTGCGCACAATTGTGCATACCAGGGGGCAATCAACTGTAAGAAGGCAGAATTCCTGTCCAGTGAGATTGCTGCTGGGAGGAACCGACCAACTGTGCTCTTTCAGACTGTGGACAGGCTTCTTCATCCTTCCTGTCTACAGCTGAAGGTAACTTTTTCAAGCGTATTATGCGAGGAGTTTGCTCGGTTATTCTTGGACAGGGTGTCTGCCATCCGGCAGGAGGTTCCACCAGTGGACCAGAATTTGGCCGACAGTGGTCACCATGGGCGACTGGAGAGCACTTCGCCTGGGTGAGGTGAGTTTAGACCGGTGGAGGTGGATGAGGTCAGTGAGATTGCTTCCAAGCTGCGGCACACCCTTTTGTGAACTGGACCTGGTGCCAACTCATTTCTTAATGAGATGTGTTGACTCCATTGGCCCGGTGTTTGTCTTGATTTTCCGGTGTTCCCTGTCAGAAGGGGTGTTTCCTGATGTCTTGAAGGAGGCATTGGTGAGACCCCTTCTGAAAAAAACATCGTTGGACCCTGACGTTAAGGTAAATTACTGTCCTATCTCTAATCTCTCATTTTTGGGTAAGGTTGTTGAGAAGGTGGTGGCGCTTCAGCTTGAAGAGCATCTTGTGGCCCATGATTTATATGAGCCACTCCAGTCTGGGTTTGGTGTGAGGCATAGCACTGAAACTGCACTAGTTCGGGTACATAATGACCTCCTTAGGGCTAGAGATTGAGGAGAGGGACAATTCTTGTCCTCCTCGATCTGTCTTCAACATTTGACACGGTGGACCATTGAGTGTTACTTGACCGCCTAAGGGAATTTTGTGGACTTACTGGCACCGTTATCTGCTGGTTTGAATCTTTTTTATCTAACAGGAAGCTGAGGGTAGTGATGGGGAATTTCTTGTCCTCCCGTCAACCTGTCGTGCGGAGTTCCCCAGGGTTCGGTCTTGTCACCGATGTTTGCCGTGTACATGCTACCCCTGGGAGAGATCATTAGGAAGTACAGTCTGGGTTTTCACTGCTATGCTGATGATACCTAACTGTACCTCTCCTTTGCCCCTGGAACATCTTGCGCAGTAGAAGTGCTTAACAACTGCCTAGCTGAAATCAGTGACTGGATGGCCTCCAGCTAATTGCAACTGAACCCCAGTAAGATGGAGGTGCTGGTGGTGGAGTCGAACAGAGGGCGTGATAGGTTGGCCTCTGGTGCAGAAACAGGACTTTGTCTTGGCTCTGTACCATTGAAGGCCTCCTCTAGGGTGCATGATCTTGGTGTTATTCTTGACAGTGGTTTGACACTTGAGTTTTGGGTGGTGTCCATTGTCTGTACCAGCTTTTATCATTTGAGGAATATAGCCAGGATAAAGCCCCTAGTTCCGCCACTGGACCTCCCCAGTTTGGTGCATGCCTTCGTGACGTCCAGGCTTGACTACTGTAATGCACTGTATCTTGGGGTCTCTGGGTGTACCCTGCACCGACTGCAGCTGGTGCAGAATGCAGCAGCAGCAAGGCTGTTGACAGGACAGTCTGATTATTGTCGTATTAACCCGGTGTTGCGTCAACTGCACTGGCTGCCAGTTAGGTGGAGGATCCTCTTTAAGGTGGGTTTGCTCACCTTTAAGGCCCTACATGGCCTGTTCCCTGGCTACCTGAAGGACCTTCTTGCACCTGCTGTCTTGGTCCGCTCCTCCTCTAGTGGCTTCCTAGTGATTCCCAGGACGAGGTTAAGAACTGCTGGTGACAGAGCATTTAGTGTTGCCGCCCCTGTCCTGTGGAATTCGCTTCTTCTAGCTGTTAGGGAGGCCCCATCTGTTGAGGTTTTTAAGGCCTGCCTCAATGCCTTTTTGTACAATCAAGCCTTCCCAGACTATGTTTTATAGTTGCTTACCTGTCTTTTTAATAAAGATTAATCTGATGTTAATTTAGTCTTAAGAGACTTTAAATGCTGCTGATGTTAAGGGTAGTTAATTATATAGCAAATTTTGTTTTAACTTGTTCAGATAATTGTATTTAATTGATTATTATTGTGATGTGTTGTATTTATTGATTAATGTACCACGCCCAGAGCCTCCGGGATGGGCGTCTTTTTAAATGTAATGTGCCTTGCCTGTGCCTTGCCTTGCCATTTTTTCAAATTATGACCCAACATTTTCAACATAGCCTTCTTATGACCCCACTCCATGAACAACATGACTGTCGCTACACAAATCCTACCTGAAAGGTGATTTTACCAACCAACCATGAAATCACCTTACTGGTGGGAGTTGCCTAATGACAGTCATATTGTTCATGAGGAGGGGTCCCCAAAACAGCATGTTGAAAATTTGGGGTCGAAATGACAAAAAACACCTGAGTTATGGCCAAAACTTAACCCCCATTGAAATACTTTGAAGTGCATTTACCTTAGTTAGTGCAGCCGCCAGTTCCAGCAGCAAGACATCTTTGATCAGCAGAGCAGGTTTCGAACCTGGGACCTCCATAAGTGAGTGGCGATCTGTGGGGAAGTCACAGGGTTGTGTGGGGAGTAGGGTGCACAGTGGGCAGTTGGGTGGGGGTATGGAAGTGATTGGTGATGGTCTTTTTTTACAGGTAAAAAAACAAAAGATAATGAGGGACCTTTTTTCTTTTGCAGCTGAACAGAGACTTGGGAGCATTGGGGGATGCCACTGACCAAGGGAAAAAAAAACAGAGGGGGGTACCACTAGACACCAGGGATAAACAGAAATAAGTGGCAGAACAACGCTATAAAAAAATAAAATATAGGAAAAAAATATTTATGTATATTAAAGAAAAATAGAACAAAACAAAATTGGAAAAAAGAACCATATATGAATTGGGGAGTGAGGGTAGGGGTGCCACTAGACAACAGGGATATTTAGGGGATGATGGATACATTTCTTGGGGCCAGATGGTCTTGCAACACTTTTTTTGGATGAGATGACCAGGAAAACTTTCCTTTTTCATCATCCCGTTTCCTTATTTGCCAGCCTTTTTCTGTCATGGTGAAAAAGGAAATCAGCTGGTGAACAAGGATTTCTGGTTTTGACGACATTTGTCGACCAGATGGCCCTACCGGTAATTCTTGTTTGCCAGTTGATTTCCTTTTTTGCTATTCCTAGTCCATCATGGCGAAAAAGGAAATTGGCTGGTGAAAAAGGATTTCCCCTTTTCACAACCAGATGTCCTTTGCCGACCAGATGGCCCTGTGGGACCATCTGATCGGTAAAGGGCATCTGCGTGGTGGGAAATCATCAGCCAATTTCCTTTGTCGCCACGATGAACAAGGAATGGCGAAAAAGGAAGTTAGCAAGCTACGAAAAAGGATTTAAATTGTCAAAAAAAATCTAGAGGCATACACAGGTCAGAAAGCACAAAGAACTGCTCATCAACCCCCGATGAGCAAAAAAACATAGATGTCTGAAACAAGCATCCATGGGCAGAGTTACGACAGTTTTTGGTGTCAAAATCAAAAAACAAAATGGCGGATCATGAAAAAGGATTTTTTTCTGGTGAACAAGGATTGGTCCCCTGGCAAACAAGGACTGACCCCTCACAAAAAAATATCACTTTTCGCTCTGTGCAGCTATCTTGAAAAATAAAATCCCATTGAAAATAACTGGACCTTAAAAATGCTATAACTTTGGAACAGATTATTATTTTTTCACCAAATAAATGTTGGCCTGTTCTGTCACCCAAGCTCTTTGTACCATAACAATTTCAGGCTAAAATTCAACATCATCTGTGCGCAGCACGATGAGACAAAAAACTGCAAAAAGTGGCAACTTTTTCATTTTTTCACTATCCAGATCTCAAACTTCACAGATCCCACAGGAGTGAAACTTGGTAGGTCAAGAGATCTTCCCCAGGAAACAGCAAATGCAAAATTTCATGCAAATCTGTTAAACAGTTGCAGAGTTATTAACATGCAAAATTTGAGGTTTAACACTAAAGTGCATGCTCAACCCTAACTGTAGTGCCACTATAATATGTAAATGTATTTTTACAAAGAATACAAGAATATATGTGTGTGTGTGTATATATATATATATATATAAATGTAATAGATAAACCACTCTGAGGTGTGCGGTCGTGCTCTGATATGTGCATACCTTGGTGTGCGTTGTACGCATGAGGCAGCAGCCAGGTGCATCAACCACCAAGGCATGCGTATATCAGAGTCGACCACTGTACTAAGTAGTTTATCTATCTTATAAAATGTCAAAATTGTTTTGGAGTGGGTTAAAATGCAGGTGTGCGGTCGCGCTCTGATATACGCATGGTCATGTGATGTGTTTTATACAATCAGAACAACTGATTTGTATTTGCTACTTTTATCCATTTTATAAATATTGATATAGATATATAATATTTGCAAAGAATATGTATACGTATTTTTACAAAGAATATATATATTCTTATAAGGTCAGGTACTGTCATTCCTAGAACTGCAACAGCAGTATTCTCTGTGCCCCCAGGACAGGTTTCATTACATGTAAGCAGCAAACTTTATTAAAATATTGATACTATGCCGGCCCATCGGCGCAGTGGTTGGAATTCCGCTTGAGATGCCGGTGACCCGGGTTTGGGAACGGACTCCCTGGCGGAGGCTGGGAGCACAGCAGGACATCAGGGTTGTGATCTCTGGGGGAGTGACGGACATCGGTGTTCGCCTTGATGTCAGTGGCACATCACTGTCTGGGGAGAAACCCAAGAAACAGCTCCCTGGCTAAGCCGGATGACAGTCTTCGGCCCCTCACTGCTGTCAGCCCTCACGACGAGCTGCCTCAGCGACATCCAGAGCCGATTGCCTAAGTGTGCTGGATGGCCCCACTGGTGCCTTCCATCTCCGAGGAGGGGGGCCCACCTGACAAAGGGATATGCCGGGCTACCTCCGGGGGGTCACAATGTGAGGTAAGGGTTGGCATCAGGGGAGACAGGCAGACGGAAGGACCTTGGGAGGCTTGAAGGAGAGGCTGGCTAGGGGGAGCAGAGGAGCAAAAAAAAAATATATATATATATTGATACCCCCACCACTACACTATGCAGCTGTTCCTCTGGTGGTGGCTGTATTATGGTTAGTCTGGTGGGTATGGGTCCTCTTCCCCATATGATCTCTTACATTTATGACATTCTCCTCCAGCTCTGGGCAGATTCAGTTGATAGTATAAGAATGGCCTGGGAGGTGGACTTACACCACCCCACAGATGGCAAGGACTGGCAAAGACATCTTAAATTTCTCCACTGTTTCACAAAATCCCATGGGTGGAAAGAATTTTCATGGAAGGTCACCATTCAGTACATTCAGGTACCAGCCATACAATATAAATATGCCCGAGGGAGGGGTGCAACCTGTCGGAGAGGTTGTGGGCATGCTTCGGCCACACATGGCCATATCTTTTGGGATTGCCCACTACTAAAGCCTTTCTTGGCTTCACTTGCTATGGAGATATCGGAGATGCATGGTAATCAGATGCCCCTGACAGTGAATGTTTTCTATTTTCTCAGTACAGAGTTACATGGTACTCCCTACCCACTAGGAAATTACTTAATATATGCTTTTTGACTGTGAAAAAAAGCAATCACGAAAAACTGGTTACGTATGACTCCTACAATTTCACTCTGGCAAGATACAGTTATAGGAATTTATTAAATGGAAAAATTTATAGTACAGGTAAACCATCATCATGAAAACTTTGAAATCTTATGGAGGCGGTGGGTATTGTACATTATGAGACACAGGTGGGACTTTGTCCCCTGATATGATGTGAGTCCGGTTTTATTTAAAAGAAGGGAGACATGTCCTGCAGGCTTATGTGCATGTGTCTAACATGGAGCAATAGAGGATCAGATATGTACATGTGGTAATCCATGCCTGAAATGCTGGCATATATCACTTGTTTTGTAACTACTGCATGGAATTTTACTCCTATAAATCCAGGTAATCCGCCCCCGTTCATTCTGGACTGCACGCCTTCCTCATGGTGCTGAATAATTGTTCAGACCTGTACTTGAAAATTATTCTATATTTAGGTTCCCAGTATGCCTTGGACTTCTCTGCGGTCACCAGGACTTGTACCCCTCACCTTAATAGTAGTTTCCTATATGTACTTGATTATATTTCGTACTCTTTATAGTACTCCGCAGTCAGAAACCAGTGAGTATTCCTTGTCCATCCTATAGGTTGATGCATGAACCAATCAAAATGAAGCGGGCGAGGACATACCTTTATAATCCTCTGATCTTCTCCAGTTCTCTTCGTGCATCAAGATAGGTTGGTCATGTTTACCAGCTGCTCCCAACAATTTTACTACTGTTTCAGGTATAGTGCCTATTTTTCTGTTCACATATCTTAACCTCTCTCCAATAACCTGGTAGCCAGCTAAGAACTTCTAACAATACCTAACATTTCTGCCTAACACAGCTCCTAAAGCTCTGGGAAGCTCAATAAGTTAGGGCTGCTTAATCATTTAATTAAATCTTTGAATCACTGAGTCAAATGGCTGTAAACACACAAGGCGAGTTCCCCCTCCAGTAGCGGGACCCAAACTTGCAGCAACAAAATCCCCCATACTCTGCAGCAGCAGTCTTCAGCTGCATCTTAAAAAAATTAAAATCACATGAATCATTTTTTTTTTAAACTGCTTAGCCCCATGGACAAACAGAGACAAGGGAACTCATAGGCATCCCCCTCCAGCAGCGGGTCCTACCGTTTTCCCTCTTGTGCCTCCCCATCTCAACAAAGCCACAGGACCCAATGGACAAAAAGATTGAGGAGCATCTCTGCAAAATTCACGGGACCTCCGGCATGCTACGCTTGGCAGACAAGGCGGTGTGGTTTACCTCCAGAGCACTGCAACATCCCCGAGGACTCACCACAGGCCAACACAGCAGAGTGTGCCACCCAGGCAGTCAAATATATCATGGACGCCTCCTCAGACATTCTCAAGTTTGCCACCAGAACGACAGTACTTGCCAACAGAGCAAGGAGTGCACCATGGCTCAAGCTCTGGCAAGAAGATAACGAGTCCAAGAATACACTGATGAAACTCCCCTTCAGGGAAGGGACACTATTTGGTGAGGGACCAACTTCTTTTCTCAAATACAGGAGCAGTAAACAAACACAAGGAGACAAAGACATCTACCTATCAACGGACAAATCCTTTCATCCCAAAAATGAATTCTTTAAACCCAAGGCGCAGTCCTACTACCCTCCCACCACCAAACACTGGAATCAAAAACTCTGTTTCCAACACAGAGCCTTCAACAACAAACACATGGGTAACACAAGGGGGGGCCTATGCCAACAGAGGCCACAAACCCAACTTCAGACTCAAGCAAACAAGCAATGAAGGTGTGAGGGCCCGCGCAGACCAACTGCTAGCAGGGCGGCTCCAATGGTATGCACAGCAATGGTCCCGCATTACATCCGACAAATGGGTACTAGAAGTGGTGACAAAGAGCTATGTGATAGAATTCCACAGTATCCCGCAGCAATACAGACCCCTTCTGTCCCCCCTCCCAAGGTGCAAGGTGAAGGTACGAGCAATACAGGACTTACTCATCAATGAGGCTATCATGCCAGTCCCCACAAGGGAAAGAGACAAAGGGGTCTCTACTCCTTCTTCGTTGTCCCAAAGAAGACGGGCAGGATGCGACCCATCCTGGATCTGAAGTATTTGAACCAATATGTGACATACAAAAAGTTCAAAATGGAATCCCTGCAATCCACACTTCTAGCATACAGCCGGCGGACTTCCTCACCTCAATAGACCTCAAGGAGGCCTACCTTCACATTTCCATCTGACCACCACACCACCGCTACCTCAGGTTCAACATCCAGGAACAACACTTCCAATACACATGCTTCCCATTTGGCCTAGCCTCAGCCCCTCGTGTATTCACCAAAACACTGGTGGTACTGGTGGCACACCTAAGAAAACTAGTGGTGCACGTCACCCCATACCTGGACGACTGGCTAATAAGAGCCAAAATGGTGGACCAAGCAAGACACAGCAGGCAACTTCCGATACAATGCCTTCTAAGTCACAACTGGATATTAAACACAGCCAAGAGCCAGCTGACCCCATCACAAGCAATCACCCACCTAGGTGCAGTGATAGACACTGCACACAGCAAAGTAACACTGACAGCAGAAAAGTCAGCCAACATCTGCAAGCTGGCATTCAGCCTGATCAGCAGACCGAACAGGGAGGTGTGGGACTACCTACAGATCCTAGGGGTCATGGTGGCCTTCATAGATATGGTCCCGTGGGCCAGACTACACATGCGCCTCCTGCAGAGGTACCTCATAGAATCCTGGAACCAAACCACTCAGAACTTCAGGTTCAGACTAACACCACACCCCTGAGTCGTCACCACACTCAAATGGTGGACAAAGCAACACAACATCCAGAAATGGAGATCGCTGACACAGGACCCCCCCTCCCCGGAAGTGATAACTAAAGACGCAAGTCTACTGGGCTGGGGAGCAACCTACAAGAACCACATCACTCAGGGTCTATGGGCAAAGCAGGAAACCACAATGCCTATCAACATACTAGAGATAAGGGCAGTCCGAATGGCACTGAAATTTTTCGCACCCCTCCTCTGCAACAAAACAGTCCTCGTATGGTGCAACAACCAAGTGACGGTTGCCTACATAAACAAACGGGGGGGGGGGCCAGAAGGCAATGATCAAAGAATCACTGCAGCTACTTCACTGGGCAGAGCAAAACCTGCAATCGATCACGGCCATCTACCTGGCCGGGACATCCAACTCAGATGCAGACTGGCTGAGCAGGACCACCATCAACCAGTCGAGTGGAAACTCAACCGACAAGTCTTCAGAAAATTACAGACAAAATGAGGCCCCCTCCAAGTGGACCTCATGGCATCACACCAGAATACGCAGTTACCCGACTACCACTCCAGATTCTTGGATCCCAAGGCAAAAGTGGTGGACATGCTCTCGGCCCACTGGACATTCAGACTAGCCTATGCTTTTCCTCCCATACCAATGCTATACAAAATCCTCCACAAGATACAATGCACAGGGGCATCTGTAGTGGTGGTGGTGGTGCCCAATTGGCCAAGGTGACCATGGTACTCCCTCATTCAAGCAATGGCGGTAGACCAGCCCTTGACGCTGCCTCACAGACAAGACCTCCTGTCACAGGGAACTATTTTCCACCCGAACCCCTCCAGCCTGAAACTGACTGCCTGGCTGTTGAAAGGCACAGATTGTTAAATCAGGGCTATCACACCAGAGTGGTAAACTGATTGCTGCAGTCCACCAGCCAGACTTACCACAGACAATGGCAGATTTTCCACAAGTGGTGCAAGGAAATGCGGACTTCACCTTTGCTGGCAGGTCTCCCACAAATACTGGACTTTCTGAATGAAGGGGCAAACAAAGGCCTTAGTCCAGCATCCCTCAAAGTCCAGGTATCAGCAATCTCCACTATCAGAGGACCGTTACTAGGGGTGGGTCACATAGGTTCACATCAAACACAGTCAGACTGCTGAGGGCCATGGCACTAGCATCACCATGAATGAAGCCAAGATGCCCCCTGTGGCAACTCAACACTGTGTTAGATGCCCTTCAGTCCCCAGCACTACAGAACGACAGCCTGCACTGGTGCACAATTAAGATAGCCTTCCTAGTGGCAATCTGCTCCACAAGGAGGTATGGAGAGATGCAGGCGCCGTCATGCAGGGAACCCTATGTAACATTTCATAGCGATAGGATAGTCTTAAGAACAGTACCCTCCTTCCTACCTAAGATAGCCTCCACATATCACAGAGAACAAGACATCCTTCTGCCCTACATGGCAGGTGACCCCACAGACACATCACGGCCTCATCCGCTGGATGCCGGTCACATGCTGAGACAGTATCTCGACATGATGAATAGCATACGCAAGACAGACAGACTATTCGTATTACACTGTGAACTCTATTGCTCTCTAACCTTCCTTCCACTATCTCACAGATGCATCTCTCACTGTGCCAAACTAACCTCCAAATTCTGGTTCAGGGGCTCCCCTCCTATCTCTCATCCTCTCGCTCTCCACTCCACCTCCCCCCACCTACTCTCTCAGATCAAATGACGCCCGCACCTTGATGGTCCCTCGTCGCTCCACCCTCATCGGTCAGACTGGTTTCACCCATTGTTTCCCTAAAATCTGGATTTCCCTTCCCCCTGAAATACGACACTCCTCCACCAACTACTTCCTTACCTCTGCCCTACACAATTACCTTTCCCTCAGCTGTTCCTGCTTTAACCCACCTTAATACCTATCCCCAGTTTTTGCCTTCCTACCAAAGCCTCCTCCCCAGCAGGGTTCTCAACATCCTGAAGGGGGAAATCAGAAAATGGCTACCTCTTCTCCTCATATTAAATTCTTGCCTCTTTCCCTTCTCTTCTCCACCTGCCCTTCTGGGTCACCAGTGTACACAACCTAACCCCATCCTTTTTACTCCAACAGCACTTATGTACTACCTTGAGCCTGCTCCTGGTACACTCATGCACCATAAATGGTTCTATTGCACTATTACTGTTTTGTACGGTTATATGTTCTTTTGTATGATTTTGGAGATGTATTGCAATTTATCCAATGTTCCACTACTGTTTATTGTACAATACTGTGTGTTCCAGCTGTTGCACAATCTTACAATGTTGTATTGTTTGTACTACCCACATACTATTGTAACTGATCGTGATCATCCTTCACAATCCTATGTAACCCCTCCCCCCAGGTCGCACCTTGAGATGAGCAACTTGTTGTTCAGTGTGCCGTCCTGGTGAAACATTTCAATAAATGAATAAATAAAAACATAAGGGGCAGAAAGCAGGCCAGGCAGCCTCCAAAGACACCATTGCTAGATGGATCAAACAGACCATTACTGAAGCCTATAGGGCAGTTGGGCTAACCCCACTGGAGGGAACAAAGACCCACTCAACTAGGGCAGTGACCACATCATGGGCAGAATGGGGAAATGTTTCTATTGCAGACATTTGTTCAGCAGCAATGTGGTCTTCCATACACACGTTCACTGGGCATTATAGGCTAGACATTACATCACAAGAAAGAACAGCTTTCGCCAGGTCAGTACTGAGGGCAGGAGCACAGCAACACAAACATACCAAGGAATATGCCTCTCCTTTACCCTCCCTACAATGATCACGTTGGGAGTGCACACTGCTACAAAGATCCCACTGGTTTCTGACTGCGGAGTACTATAAAGGGTATGAAATAGAATGGGACTTACTCACCTGGTAAAGATGATTATCTGAGTATCCTTTATAGTACTCCGAAGCCCCACGGGATGGCAGATGGCACAGGGGATGGGTGGATGAAGGCAGACTCATGACACAAAAACAACCGGACTCAATGGTCTTGATTCCTACATTTCCCTGACTCACACAAGGAAGCGAGTGTAGGTTATATTTTTCTTGTACAGTGCATGATGATGTGTAATGCATATTGTCTATAACCATACTTAGATTTTGCTCTTACAATAAAATAAAGGTAGTTACACAGTACTGACTGTCTGTTTAGTTTATTATATTTAAACCTTACAATGTAGGCTACCAGACAAGGACACCACATAATGTGCAGGGGCCACCCCCAGGCACTTAGGCTCCTCATGTACTCTGTCTTTCTGTATATCTCGGGCCCTGTGTGGGCCGCTGTTTTCTCTTCATCATGTTTCTTTAGCTATGGAAGACTTACACTGGAGAAAATCAGAGGATCATAGAGGTATGTCCTTGCCCCCTTCATTTTGATTGGTTCATGCATCAGCCTATAGGATGGACAAGGAATACCCACTGGTTTCTGACTGCAGAGTACTATAAAGGGTACTCAGATAATCACCTTTACCAGGTGAGTAAATCCCATTACATGAACTACTTTTGTACGCTTAAGACAGCAGTCACTGTTGTTAAGTTTATTGTTCATTGTCATACAGAAACATAACTTAGAAACATAGAAGTTGTTGGCAGATAAAGACCCCTTTGGCCGATCCAGTCTGCCCATTTTCCATGTCTGCTGTGCCACCGCAGCCCTTGCACAATCTCTGGTTATTCCCACCCCTTGTATTCCTTCCAAGGTCCCCTTGTATCTGTCACGTACATGCTTGAATCCTGCAACTGTTTTGGCACCTACCAACTCTGCTGGGAGGCCGTTCCTGGCTTCCACTACCCTCCCTGTGAAGAAATATTTCCTGATATCCCCTCTGAGCCCCCCCCCAGCTTATAATATGTTTGTATTTGTATAAGAAAACTTTAATAAATATAAAGTTACAAAAAAAATTACATTACTGTTACTTAAAGAGCTGGTGACATGTTCAGGAGAACTCTAACAAAACCTAATATTTGGACACAGTCCATCTTGTATGTCCCATTAGTGCTGTATTCCTCCTCCCCGTTATTTATTACTGAGGTCATCTGTATGAAAACAGGATCTTTGCTCCTGAAGAGTTTGTCTATTTCTGCTGCTTTCTCCCTACCTGGAGTCATAGAGCACAGTTTGTGATATCATAGTTACTCCCATGGCAACAGATTGTGAGTTCACAACAGAGAATTATGACTTGAAGTAGGGAATAAGCTATGGAGGCAGATGGACTCTAAAGAAACTCTGAGGGATAAAGATCATATATTGATGCAAATTTCCTCAGTACTAGATAATGGGGAGGAGAAATATATAAAATATAAATTTAATGCAGGCAGAAAACTAATTATTATTATGCTTTTTAAAGTTTTCTTTGCAGCGACAATAGCTCTGGCAGCAGTATTGGATAATCAGGAAGTAATTTTCAAAAGTCTGCTTTTTGGCTGAAAGCATGCAGTCATATTTCTGGTTTCCATATCTGTAAATATTTTTTTCTAGCTATCTTTAGTTTTTTAGATATTTAAAATTTATTTCCATTGTTGTGGATTCACAGAAAATATGACTGGTGCCTAATTTGAAGCCAAGGTCCCCCCTCGCGCCACTTCACGTCTTCTGTATACTTCCATGGGACCCTGGGCAGTGCATTCCTGCTGCCCTTGTGTAGTACTGCAAGTTATGGGCATGTGCAGTTGGTGGCAAAGGTTAAAGTTCAGCATGGCGGAGAGGAGAAATGTGAACAAATAAAAACAGAAAATTACGGGGTGATAGTACAGTGAAAACAAGAAAGATTACAGATTAAATGCTCAATAGAGCACAGGAAACAAACTGTTGCAGAGGATCACATTTTTTTTAGCTAGTACTGCTGCTTTAAGCCCAGCAAGGTTAGAATCAATGGCCTTTTACAACATGGCCCTTGTTGGAGGTGCAGCTGTTTACATGCATCCTTATCCCATATGTGACGCACTAACCTTGTTTACATGCACGTCGTAGTCCGGTTCTGACTCCTTTATAACATGGATCAATTCCCCGATCTGTGATTCAACAGTCCATGTATACACGAGCGGAGATGCAATGTGGTCCATTCCCCAACTCCTTTGACAGCTGCGGTTCGAAATAATTGATTGCGCTGAACCCGAATGAGTGCTGCACGTAGACAGAAATCCTCAGTTGCACTGGCTACTTGCACATGTACTTTAGTTATTGAATGCAGTGCACGTCACAGGTCCCTCTCTTGAAGTTGTTCATGATGGAGACACAAACTACTGCATAGCAACTGTACACTGCAACTGCACGCATGCGCTATCATCTGACACTCCCCCTTCCTCATTTTAAACGGAAGTGCCATGTAAACATGAATGGAGGTTGTGACTCGGTACAGCGCTGCAAGTAGACGGAACAGCACTGCAACCTGATTAATAATCTCCATTCCTTGATCGCTGAAAAGGATGTGCAAGTAAACAAGGTAATTTATATCCAAATTCTGTTATCTCAGATCCCTTATATCCTCTCCCTCTTCTTCCTTCTACCCTCTCCACAACAATAATTCCCATTCTCTCTCTCTATTCCTTCTAGAAAATCTACTGTTGATCAATCTGCTTTTTCTTACTGCTTTCCTAAACTTAGGCCCTCCTGTCTCCTTTCAATTCGATCTGTCTCTTCTCTTTCCTCCCTTAAGTTTCTTCTTTATGTCTTTTCTTCTCCTATCTGCAACTGTTCATGACCCTTTCCTTTTCTTACTCCCTTTCACTCGTTTTGCCCTGATCATGCTGTTCCACTATTTTTTCCCCTTCTATACATCTATGAATGAGTTCTATTTTCTGCTTGTATCTATTTACAAATTTGCCTCTAATATTTTGATTATGCTTCTTAAAATACTACACTATTGTATTTGATTTATTCTTTGTATTTTTTTAGTAGTTTTGCTGTTTAGCTTTCTCATTTTTCTCCTCTCTCCCAGGACATATCTGGAAGCGAGCTGTTAGCAGCTCAGTATGTCTTTCCTGGTTAAATTTTGAAATAAATAAATATGTGATTTGGTCCAAAAATCCTTTAAACTTGGGAAACATGGTGAGAAAGGCGCACAGCAGTTACAAATCTGAAATTACCATTAGATACAGAACACTGGATTCTGAGCAGTTAGTATTCCAAAGTTCCACTAACAGAGATGCACCAATCGTCATGACTTCAACTGTCTGCATTATGTCTAAAGAAAGTAATTCTTAGAAATTGGAATACTGGTTCTAACTCCTTATTAGAAGAATGGTGGATTCCTATGGGTATGTGTGCTTCACATGAAAGGGTCAGTTATAATACCTTGAATAAATCTGAGCTCTTTGTGAAAATATGGCAACCTTTTCTGAATTGTACCAGTACAAAACTCTGTTTCTCATTCATATCTCTCTAGTTTCCTAATTTTTGTGAACTTTATCTCTGTACATGTTAATATTGTAATTTCATTGACAATATTGTGATGTTTTTAATCCTTGTTGTATTGTATTCAGTTACTCACGTTCCTTGACCTTTCAAGGCATTTGATAATGTAAATAACTCTCTACTTATCCAACAATTATCTGATCTAGGTTTATCCATGGACACCGCCAATTGGTTCAACAACTACCTCGGTGAATGCACTCAACACGTCAGGATTGGTGATACACTCTCTGCAAAACAACCAGTTCATTCAGGTGTACCACAAGGGTCTGTCCTGTGCCCACCACTTTTCACCATATTCCTGATTCAGCTCCCAGCCTCCTGTCATGGCCAGATCCTACCCTATGCAGACGACGTGTTTCTTTACTCAAGTAATACTGATCCCACACTCCTGGCTAACCAATTGCAGACTAGCTTCACCAACGCTGAAGCCTGGTTCCACTCACAGAAGCTAGTCCTTAACTACACAAAAACAAAAATGATGTTGTTTCACAGTGCACAAAACAGGTTTGACTCCCACCAGCTGGAAATTGGAAATAGCTCAGGCATTATCCTAGAACAGGCTTGAATTTTTAAGTATTTAAGAGTTACGATTGAGAGCACTCTGTCATTCTCCAGCCATATTCACAATGTTACCAAAACAGTGAATACCTGTATTGGGCTACTACACAAACACAGATACTGCCTTACCCCGGAAGCCCTCAAGCTTGCTATACATAGTTCAATAGTCTCAGTAATTGATTATGGGCTTGTGATATATGGATTAGCCTCTGACACCACCCTGCACCATGTCACCACTGCCTTTAACAAGGTCTGCCATCTTCTGACTGGGGCCACCCGACTGACACACACATGCGACTCATATGAGCAAGCAAACTGGCTTCAGCTCAAAGGCAGACTATCCTATCAATCATGCTCAATAGCGAAAAAGGCTCCCTCGGTCTCGTGCCTCCTGGTGTACAGTCAATGTTTAGGTCACCAAACCACACCCGGCATACTAGACGCACCTTGATCCATGCGTTCATAGTGCCTTGCTGCCGTACCACCCAAGGGCAATACTCATTTGCATGCAGAGCACCACTGTGGTATAATTCACTCCACTGTGACGTTACCAAAGACCAAACACTGGGCCCCTTCAAAAAGAATCTTCACCAAGCACTAGTCGCCAATGCTCCTGTGACTGCCACGCATAAAACAACTTGGGCCTGTTTCCTCTCCTTCACCCACACCCTACCCCAACCTTCCTCCACCCTACCATCCTACCTGTGCTACTACCCTATAACTTACCTCCCTTCCTGAGGTCCCCATTAACCAATCCCAGCACCAAACTCTGCTTGCTGCTCCATAGAGGGCATCGTCAGTTCCTGCACTGATTGCCCCACTGGAGTACACTCTTAAACTGAAGGACACAGCCCACATTTGTCTGCTGATATTCCCCTCCTGGCAACACCCCCCCCTTTACTCAGACAATGCCTTTGGCTGTATCCCTACTGTGGAACAACGTTAGGCCCTAGCCCTTAGCTTCTGTCTATCCTGTAAGACCATGTCCCTAGTTGTTGTCATTCCCTCATTTTGTCTCTGACAGTGCCACTTGGCTGCATCCTTTTCCTCCTTTAGCTGGATCCCAACCCTAATGCCCTTGTTACTAGTTAAGCTTACTCCTAGCCACCGTATGTCTGCAAAATACCTGTTTTTGTAACTTAAATCCATATGTGCTTATTTTATTGTTACCTTTACACCTAGGATCACTATGTATTTTCTCACTATACTATTTGTTCTGTTCTTTGATATGATGTGGAGTCTATGTAGAACAGCCTTTAGCTCAAAGGTATTAATTCCAAAACTGAAATAAATAAAAAATAAATGACTGAGTTTCATTTCATCCATGAGAAATCCCACAATACCACTTATGGTTTTTAACAGCATTTTTCTGCTCTGTGTTTGTTAACAGTTTATTGATAATCATTTAATCTTATTCTGAGAATTGTTATTGTATTTACCTGTGTTGTCATAACTTTCAATAAAACAGCAATTGAAAAATAATAATGTCGGGAAGCAGGAGATTGCAGGTTCAAACCTTGCTTCAGCCACATATCTAGTGACCCAGAGCAAGTCACATAACCTCCCAGTGCTTAAGTCTGCCCAGCACTGGATACAGGTAAATAGGTAGATATAAGATCCGAGTGGAAGTGAAATGTTGCATCTTATCTGGGTGATCCTGGGTAAATACATTGTTAAAATAAATTGCCAGCTGTCACGGACCTCTTAGGGTTTCCTTCACTGCAGTCAGTGAAGGCAATGCATTCTAGTTGGTAGAACACATCTGGAAACCTGGAGATCACAGGTTAAACCCCAGTACAGAAAAATGCTCACTGTGTGTCCCTGACCAAGTCACTTAACCTCCCAGTGTTCTAGTCCAACCCAACTACAGATGTGCATAGAAGAAGGGCCCCACTGGAAATGTAATGTTGCATCTCAGCTGGACCATTCTAGGTAATACATTGCAATAACTGGAATACGCAGGACTTCACTGTAAGCAAGATGTTGCATCTCAGCTGTGCTATTTTTTGGTAAATAAATTGTTTAAAAAAATTGCTGACAGCTGCTGGCCTTTCCTGCCCCTCCCCCCAGACGGGTTATCTACAAAATCCCGACAGGCTCCCGAATTCCATAAGCCCAAGTTTATTAGATTGACTGTTGAAAAATTGACATGGTCTTAGTGCAATGCGGGGGGCAAGCCCCCCACACCCTCGCATGGAGGGGCTCCGCCCCTGCACCCCCATAACTAAAATAACCAACTCCGAGGGTGAGTGGACCTCGGAGTAGGTTAAAAATGTTACGGGGGCAACAACAGGAAGAACAAAAAATTTTCCCTGCCGCGGGAAGAGGACCCGGGTGAAGAGCACCATGCTGACTGAGCTGCTAGCGGCCTAGCCCTCCATGCCATGGAAGCAGCTCAGTCAGCTTCTGTATTTTCTCCTGACTGGTGGTGTCCGACTATGGGTAGGTAGCAGTTTATCACATCTGCTACCTTACCCTTGTCAGCACCAGCTTCCTTTTGTCAGGTGGGTGTATGTCGGGCCACCGAACTCAGGATCCTGAATGTCGGGATTCTGAATATCGGCATTTAATAGTGATAACCCCAGGACAGTGTGGTCTCCTGGACTGAACACTGCTGGGAACCAGAAAATCACAGTTTTGAATCCTGGTAGAGTGAAAGAGTAACTGATGCTGAGCAAGTCACTTAACCTCCCAGTGCTCCAGTTAACACAGCCGTGGAAATGAGTAGAAGCAGGACCACACTGGAAATGAGATGCTGCATCTCAGCTGGGTTATCTTGAGGAGATAAATAAAAACAATTACAGCAGCTGTCAGCCTTTCCTGATCCCTCTCCCCACAGGCAGTGTGCTCTAGTTAGAGCACTGCTGGGAACTGGGCGATTGCAGGATGAGACTCGGCTACAGCAAAATACTTAATGAGTGATGCTGAACAAGTCACTTAAAGAGCTAGTGTGCTGCATGGAATTAACAGTGACATTCAGAAGTATTCAGCTATCACTTCTTATATCTGAAGTATTTTTTTTCCCTCTGTTTTGCTAATTAGAGTATTTTCTTCCTGCTAGTACTAGGTGTGAGGTGTGGAACAGCACTTACCTGGAGGCTGGCATAAGTCAGTTCTGTTCCTCCCTCTACATCATCAGCACTGTGACCTCACTGACTGTGAGATCACCAGTGACCAAGAAGAGACACTCCCCTGCTGCTTGATTGGCAACTTGTGACACATGGTACCAATCAGGCAGCAGGGCTTGTGACGTAACAATGAGTGAAGTCACATGCTGATAATGAAGTGGGAAGAATAGAACTAGATATGTCTGATTCCAGGGCAAAGCACTGCATCTCACATCACACCCTGTACTGGTAGGTAGAAAAGTAGTTAATGAAGACATAGGAAAATGATTCAGAAATAAAAAAATAGTAAGGGATGACTTTTAGAAATTACTAACAATTTCTGCATATTATTTGTTGGCACTACTAGCAATTTAACCTCTCAGTGCTCCAGTCCACCCAGCTGTAAAAATGTGCAGAAGGATGGGTAAAAGCAGCACACTGTTGGAAACAAAACATTGCATCCCTGCTGGGCCAGACAGGTTTTTTTTTTTTATTTTTATTTATTTTACAGTTTGGGGCCAGGAAAGACACAGTAAGCAGAGGCTTGTTTCCAGGTGCATCCTGAGAGCACAGGAAAGTTTACCGACTTGCTCATGGTCACACACTATGCAAGTGGTGGCTGTGGGATTCAAAACCAGTTCTCCAGGTTTGCAGCTCAGTACTCATAACCACTATGCTACACTGCCTTCCCTAATTACATTTTAATTTTTGCCTACTTAAATTTTAATTCTCCCCCCCAAAAAAACTACAAACTACCTGTAGTTGCCAACCTTTCTTGGTACCCTGCCCCATCTTTGAGAACCAGGAGGTCGTGGGTTCAAACTGTTCTACAGCCAGATACACACTGTGTTACCCTAAGCAAGTCACTTAACCTCCGAGTGCTCCAGCCATCCCAGTTGCAAAAATGGGTAGAAACAGCACCCCCCCAAAAAAAAATGTGATATTGTATCTCAGCTGGTCTATCCTGGGTAAATACATTGTAAAAATTGGAACAGTAGGACCTCACCGAAATCACGGGCCTTTTCCAGTCTCTGCTCCCTAGGCAGTGACAGCAGTGTGGCTAGTGGTTTGAAGACTGCTGGGAACTGGAAGATCATAGGTTCTGACCCTTCTAGAGTCAAATACTCACTGTGTGTCTCTAACCAAGTGCTCCAGTCCACGGAGCTGCAGAAATAAGTAGAAGCAGGACCCCACTGAAAATGGATTGTTTCTGCTCAGCTGGGCTATCCTGGGGAAAGAAATTGTAAAAGGAAAAAAAAACAAGTTAGTTGCTGCTGCCCTCCACCCCACCCCGTGTGTTCCAGTGGTTAGAGTGCTGGTGGGAATCAGGAGAGCACAGGTGCAAACACCACTAGATCCCGATCCTTACTACATGACCCTGAGCAACTTATTTAGCCTCCCAGTTCTCCAGTCCCCCCAGCTGCAGAAATGGGTAGAAGCAGGATCACACGGAGAACGAAACATTGTATCTCAGCTGGGCTGTCCTGGGTAACGTACACTGTAAAAATGGATAAAGGCAGGATCCACTGGAAACAAGATGCTGCATCTCAGCTGGGCCATCCTGCCTTGTGGTTGCATCACTGTTGGAAACCGGGCGATTAGTGGTTCAAACCTTGCTGCAGCTTAATACTCAGTGTGACCCTAAGCAAGCCTGGTAGACTGCCAGTGCTCCAGTGCCCCCCCCACAACTGTAGAAATGAGTACAAGCAGGATTACACTGAAAACGTGATGTCGCATATCAGCTGGACTGCCCTGGGTAAATACAGTACATTGTAAAAATGGGTAGGCACAGGTCCTCACTGAAAATGAGATGTTGAAACTCAGCGGGGCTACCGTAGGGTAAATAAATTGTGATTTTATATATATATATATATATATATATATATATATATATATATATATATATTTAGTTTTGTTAACTGGGTAGGTGCACTAGCCATGAAATGACTATTTTCAGGCACGACGATACATATACACACACACACACACACACATATATATATTCATATACACACACACACACATATATATACACATACATACACATTGCCAGGAGTCACCCAACTTTCCCACTCATACTAACCTAGTACATGTGTTCTTTAAATTTATTTACTCTTTATCACTAAGCAAACAATTTCACTAATAAAATTTGCAAACAGTAAGTCATTGACCAATGCTTGTTTATGCTGAAGAGCCCAGACTTGCATGCAGTTCTCCTGGTGAGGCCTGATCAGTGCCCTGCAAAATGGCAGGATTACTTCTCCTGCTCTGCTGGTTGCTTCCCATCTGATGCACACCCACATTCTGCTGGCCCTCTTGACATAAGCTGCATGCTGCTTGTTGTGCTTCAGTCAATTGTCTGTTGTGATCACCTGTTACTGGAGGTATGAAGAGCCCAATTCGCAGTTGCAGGGGGAAATTTAAATGTGCCCGTACAACACTTTTGTGTCTGTCACTGGCTTGCAATCTACTAAGCTGTGGTTCAGGGGGTCGCAGGGGCTGCACACAACTCGACAAATCAGCATTTTTGTCTGTGGATGTACACAAGATGTAAAAGGGGTCACCACTACAGATTTCCTACAGTGACATTCACAAAGCTTGGCAGTCCTCATTACTGTGGGCACAGCACTGTTCTGACATACCCTGCCTTAAAACTAATCCGGTGGTTGGGCTGTCAGAACCGCGCCCACAGTGCTAGAGTTGGCAGGGAACACTGATCTGCACGGGACCACCAGAGTGTGATAGAAATGGGAACTAAGTAGCTAATTGTTTTGGAGTTACTAAAAACTGTTTTTCTGGTCTTCTGAATCTCACCAGAGGTTTTTCCTGGGCTTGCTAACAACAAAGGGAAAAACAGTGGGATTCTACGTCACTAGCAGGCCATCCCTCTGGACAGTGTAATAGGTAACAAATCTCAGGAATGACCAAGGGGGAGGACACATTCACATACACACAGATTTTGAAAGGACTGGATCATTCAAATATGAACTGGCTGTTAAATTGATTTTATTGGACATCTGTAGGTTTTTAAGTTGATTGGGGCAAGGGAATTCAAACTTGTATAGAATGTAAAATTGCTAGTCAATTCAAAGGGATCACCTATCACAGAGTTTCAGATGTGGGCTATAAAAAAATTTAGAGAATTACTGTGGAGCAGAGATTTTTGCCTGGGACCCTCCATGATAAGCAGATGTCGGCCTTCAGCTAAGGTTTGTGTAGGAGTGACAGATAGGTTTAGATATTGGTTTCTCTCTGAGTTTAGTTAAGGCAAGTACTTTTTATGTTAGTTTAAAACAGTCCTTCATGTTCTCCATTCTGACTTCTGTTACTTAAAACCATTTTTTTAAATTTTCCTCTAAAAGTGTTTTCCTTTCATTTATACTGTCACTATCCTGGAGTTGCACCCTGACTCTTAAAGTAAAATACTTTTATTTGCATAGCAGTTGTGACTGTGTCTTAATTGTAAGGTAGTTGATTGATTTTCTCTGGCTAAAGGAAAACTCAGTTGGCATCTGTCATCAGAAGAGCATACTACCAAAGTTAATCTGTGGTGAAATTCCTAGCCTTGTGCAAGGAGACCTGAAGTCCTGGGAAACCAGGCTGGTGGCAGCTGAAAAACAAGGAAACAGACGACTCTCTAAAAGCAGTTACAACCAAAAGGGAGAGGTCGTCACAAATTTCTGTGATGGATTGTAAAGTGCTTGGGGATGCAGTTTGTTTTCTATTTCTTTGGTATAGCACTGTTCCCTGTTGCCTTAGAAGCATGATGTTCCTCTGGGCAGAAATGAATTCAGAGGATTTGGTTTCTGGGTTGTGGGGAGAAAATGTGAAAAATAGAAGGTACCACCCAGCAGATGTCATCTCCACTGGACCCAGCTGCTGTTGGGCTGGCAGAGACAACTGACCCCTCCTGCTGGATTTGGTATCTCCCTATGTAGCTGGAAAACAATGTTGGTGCACTAAGACCAGACTAAGACAGGGTTCTCCAAGGCCAGCAGGGCAAGGCATAAGATGAAATAGTAGAGTCTCAACATGCATTCATTGGAGGACAGAAGCGAGAGGGGAGACATGACATAATCGAGACACTCACATTCAAGAAAGGTGCAGCAGCAGCAGAGTGAACACAGCAAATCTGTTCAACCTGAGAAACAGTGTGTCCATCTGGGGGCATTCATCAAGCTGGAGGGGTTGGGTTCAAAAAGGACATTAGGAAGCACTATTTCATAGGAAGAGTGGTGGAAGGGCGGAATAGACTTCCTGACAAGGCTGTGGAGGCAAAGACAATATTGAGGTTCAAGAGGAAGTGGGACACAAACAAAGGAGTTATCAGATGGAAAGATGGGAAGGGTGCGGGAAGACAGGGAGGCAGAAAGAGACTAGAAGGTCTCTTAACAGAGAATCTTGGCACTGACTGGATGGATGGATGGTCCAGGTCATTTTCTGTCCTTTTTTCTACATTTCCATGTTTCTATATTGCATATGAAAAATAGAGGCTGTTGTATTATCATTTTTAACAGCTGTGTGATTGGCAGAAAGTTATGAATGGGTGGCATTGGAGGCTGAAGTCTCTATAGACCAGGTACAAAGCAAGACTGCTCCACAATGTGTAGAATTTGATGCTGGTGAAAAAATAAAGAAGTGACAGCACTGGGACTGAAGGCTATCAGACTGTAACTGACCACTTTCAGTGCTGTTACAGTAATTTACCTTCGTACTCACTAAAGGACCACCCTCTTACATAAGTTCAGACTGAGGAAAGGAACGTCTTTATATTAACTCAGCCATAGTAGGGTCCCTTAGAGGAAAGACAGCCGGTTGTGTTTAGGAAAAGAAAGGAATTTGGTTTTATATAGTAACTTTTATATACACCGTATTCCAAAGCACTTTACAGGGCATGAACAGTTAGCAACAGTTGTTTGTCACACATAAAGATGGTAGGTGGGATTCAGGGAGGCTAAATAAAAAAAATGCGAGAGAGGAAGTTAGGTATCTGGATGCCAAGTAGCTTGCTTAAAGTCACACTGTAAGTGGCGATGATTAGTTTCATACATAGAATTCTAGATTTATAGCTCTGTGTCAAGTTCTAGCTGCACTTCTTATATAAAATAGACCAGAAAGCTCCTGTAACCTTATTGAACACATCATGTGACTGTTACTTATTTTCTGACACTTGCACATCTCCCCTGAATTACATTTTTTAACAAATAAAAGTCTGTTTTATAAGTGGGATAACACACTCCAAGTTGTGTGGTTATAAAGGAGTAATGCACTTCTCAGGTGGCTGTGTTACTCAGCTATGCCTCGTGCCGAGCAACCACCTGAGGCATGCGTTATTTCCTTATAACCACACACCCTGTCATGTGTTGTGCCTTACATAATGAGACAAACTTTGGTGGCTTAATGATGATGATGATGGGTAGGTGAGCTGACAGCCCCCCAAAACTCGCTTCATAAGTAGACTGCATCAAGAATTAAGGGCAGTGACAATGGGCTGCAGTGGGTAGAGCACTGAACTGTAAAGCCTGAGCCCAAGGGTTCAACTCCCTGTATGGGCACTTACCATGTGACCTTAAGCAAGTCACAAGACCTCAAAATAAAACAAAAAACAAGAGTACGGCAGGAACAAGGTGGAAGGTGGTGTCGGTAAATGCTTGCAGTCTTGGGAACAAGATGGCGGAATTGCACACACTCTTAGCAGAAGGTTAAGTGGACATAGCGACCATTACAGAGACTGGTACCACAGCACATCACAACTGGGATTTCTCAATCCCAGGTTATCAGCTATACAGGAGGGACAGGGAGTCAGGTAAGGGGGGGTAGCAGCATACATCAGAGAAGGAATAGTGTGCTCGAGGAAGGAGGAGAATGAAAAGGGGAATATAGGGGCTACAGCTCCAGAACAATAGAGGCAGAAAGATCAGATTTGGGGTCGTATATAGACTGCCAAACCAGGGCAAGGAGATGGACTGAGAACTGTGTTTGTAGTTGAAGAATGCAGCAGGGTGTGGGGGCGATAGTAGTGACAGAGGATTTCAACCTGCCCAAAACAGACTGGGGCAGTTCCACCACATCCTATGCCAGAAGTCAGGAAATCCTTAATGCGATCCAGGATGGCTTCATGACACAGTATGTGATGGGCCCCACCAGAGGGGAGGCAGTCCTGGACCTAGTGCTCACTAACGGGGAGCATGTTCAGGAGATTGACATTAGGGAGCCCCTGCGTGGAAGTGGCACAGTGTGGTTCAGCCTAGATATGGGGAAGGAGGACATCCCAACAAGGACCAGGGCACTGGATTTCAAAAAAGCCAACTTAAAAAAAATGAGGGAAATGATTAGAGAAGACTGAAGGGGTAGTGTAGAAGGAATGGATATGGAAGAATTATGGGAATCCATTGGGGGGCTATTCAAAAAGCAAGATGCAGTTGCATAAAAATGAGGGGAAAGAAAATGGGGCTAGACCACCAAGCTGGTTCAACACGGAGGTCGTTAGAATAGTAAGGGAAAAAAGGGCCACCTATAAGAAAATCAAAAGAACAGTTAGGGTGGAATATGAGGAGGAATTTCAGAGGCTGGCCAAGGTAGCAAAAAGGGAGGTACAGCATGCCAAGAGCAAAAGGAACTCCAAATAGTTGAGGGAATAAAGAATTGGGAAAATGCCTTCTTTCGTTACTTAAAAGAAAAGAAGGACAAGAAGGATGGTATCATCAGACTTAGGAAAGGGGATGAATGGGTCATAGAAGACAGGTCAAAAGCAGAGGTATTGAATACTTCTGCTCTGTCTTTACGAAGGAGAAGGATGGACTTATACCACAGGCGGGAACAGGGAAAGAGGAAGCCAGGAAAGACCAATAAGAGTCATTGGGATCGAAAGAGTGAGGAAGGGATTAAGGGTGCTGAAGGTGGATAAATCCCCAGGGCCAGATGAGGTACACCCTAGGGTACTGAGAGAGTTGGCAGAGAAGCTGGCAGGCCCGCTGACAATTCTTTTCAATAAATTTCTAGCTTCGGGAGTAGTGCCATGGGAATGGAGGACAGCACAGGTGGTGCCACTACATAAGAGTGGACCCAAGGAGGAAGTGGGGCAACTACAGACCAGTCAGCCTGACATGGAGACCATACTGAAGGAGGGGCTGGTAAGGTGCATGGAGGAAAATGGGCTGCAGGACAGTAAATGGCACTGGTTTGTGGTGGGCAAATCATGTCAGATGAAATTGATTGAGTTCTTTGATTGGCTCACTAAAGCAGTGGACAAGGGCCAGGTGATGGCTATCATTTACCTGGACATTAGCAAGGCCTTCGATTCAGTGCTGCACTGGAGGCTGATGGCAAAACTGATGGGACTAGGAGTGGGTGAAAGATTGGTAAAATGGGTTGAAAACTGGTTGAAGGGCAGGATACAGAGGTGCAGTAGTAGGGGGAGAATTCCCTAGTACTGAGGTGGTCACCAGCAGAGTCCCACAGGGCTCAGTGTTGGGCCTGGTGTTAATATCTTCATTAGCGACATTGGGGAAGGCATTCAGGGCAAAATGTGCCCGTTCACAGACAACACTAAGCTCTGTGGGAGGGTGTACACCCAGGAAGGGATACAAGAGTTGAAGGAGGATCTAGCCAGACTAGAGAGATGGTCAGGGATTTGGCAGCTTGGATTCAATGCCAAAAGTGCAAAGTGATGCACATGGGGCAAAGAACCCAGGAGCAGAGTACTACATAGGAAAGGTTCAGGTAACTGCTTCTGAAGAGGAAAAGGACCTCAGGGTGGTAATTACTAGTGATCTAAAACAGTTCACTCAATGTAAAAAGGCAGTGGCGAAAGCAAACAGGATGCTGGGTTGTATTGCAATGGTATTTAGCAGTAGGCACAGCAAGGTTATTTTGTCATTGTAAAGGACACTGGCAGTGGTAAGGCCACATTTGGAATATGGAGTGAGATACTGGCATCCATACCTAAAAAAGGATATTAAAATGCTGGAGGGGGTTCAAAGGAGAGCAACAAAAGTGATCAAGGGACAGCAGGAAAGGTCATATGAGGAGAGACTGGGATCCCTAAGGATGTACTATACTCCCTGGAGGAGAGGAGGCAAAGGGGGATATGATAGAGACCTTCAAGTACATGAAGGGAGTAAACACAATATAGTGTGGGGGGTATCTTTAATAAGAGAGAAAACGCCACCACCATAGGACATATCCTAAAGCTGGTGGTAGGAAAATTCAGGAGGGATGTGAGGAAGCATTTCTTCACAGAAAGGGTGGTGTCAGCCTGGTACGAGCTGCCAGAGGAAGTGGTAGTGGCTAAGACAGTGGGATCCTTCCAGTGATCCTGGGACAAACACGGGGAAGTCATGGGACCAAGGAAGGGAAAGGGGGATGGGGGAGGGGGAGGCAGGGTCGCTAGTGTAAGAGTAAAAGCAAAGACCCTTCTACAAATCGAGCAGACAAGATGGACTGTGTGGTCTCCTGCTGCTGGCTACTTTCTTATGTTCATACCATTCAACCTCTTGCCACTGAAATGAGGAACACAGACACCCAAAATGAAGGACAGTGCAGGACACTGTCCCTCAAAATGAGGGAGCAGTTATCAAACGCAAATACTGTGGATTCCATTGAATTTCAATTTTATTAAGTAAAAGATCCTTTAAGCAAGAACCTATCTTCCAAGGATCTAGTCATACATAAATACTACAGGTTACATAAGAGTAAGACATGCAATTAAAACAGGACATCCAATGCTGTATAAGTGATACAGCCGTTGCAGTGTCAAGACTGATACACTCTAAAAGCATTTATTTATTTATTTATTACGGTAATTGGAAATACACGTTTGAGTCATAGACTCCTTTGCAAAGGTTCCACATCACAGGTACCTAGGAAATTATAGAGGTAAACAAATACAGAGGAAATAAGGGGATAGGGAGAAGTACCAGGAGAAGCAAAGGGAGGCAGGGAGGTCAGTAAGGGAAGCCAAAGCTCAGACAGAAGAACACATTGCAAAATCAGTGGGTAGAGGGGACAAAACCTTTTACAGGTACGTAAGTGAAAAAAGAAAGACAAAGGGAGGGATAGTGAGACTGAAGGGGGAGGATGGGGGCCACGTGGAGGATGACAACAGTAAAGCTGACATACTGAACAGGTATTTCTGCTCAGTCTTTACTGAGGAAGAGAGGGTAATGGGTCTGAAAGGAGTACAAGGGTGAGAATGGTGCAGAAATGGACACAAGTCCCTTTACATGAGAAAGGGTCCTGAAGGAACTGAAAGTAATAAGAGTTGATAAAGCAATGGGGCCAGATGGGGTGCACCCCATGGTCCATAAAGAACTAAGAGAGGTGGTGGCTGAACCTCTGGCTATCCTGTTTAGCCGATCACTGGAAACAGGGAGGTACCCAAAGACTGGAGGACAGCAGATGTAGTCCCCTTATACAAAGTGGGAACAAGAGGAAGCGAGGGAACTACAGACCAGTCAGCTCACCTCGGTAGTGGGAAGATCATGGAAGCACTACTGAAGGAGAGATTGGTGGAACATCTGGTTGTCAATGGACTACAGGACCCAAGGCAGCATGGTTTCACCAGGGGAGGTCATGTCAGACCAACCTCATGAATTTTTGACTGGGTGACTAGGGAGGTGGATCAGGGAGGCAGTGGACATGACCTATCTGGACTTCAGCAAGGCCTTTGACACTGTGCCACATAGAAGACTATTGCACAAACTGGGGAATATGGGTGTGGGCAGGACAGTAGTGTGATGGGTAGGTAACTGGCTGGGTGGCAGGACACAGAGGGTGGTGGTAAATGGCTGTCATTCCACAGAGGAAGAGTGACCAGTGGGTACCACAGGGATCAGTGCTGGGACCGGTCCTATTCAACATCTTCATCAGTGACATGGCCGAGGACCTAGAAGGCAGAATTTCACTGTTCGCTGATGACACAAAGCTCTGTAACAGAGTAGACACACCAGAGGGTGTAGACAGAATGAGAAGCGACCTGCAGAAACTTGAAGAATGGTCAGGGGTTTGGCAGTTGAAATTCAATGCAAAGAAGTGCAAGATAATGCATATGGGGCACAAAAACCCTGGCACAATATATCAGTTGGGGGTGAGGATATAGCATGCACCAAGCAGGAAAGGGATCTTGGGGTTACCATCTCTGATGACCTCAAGGTAAGGAAACAGTGTGACAAGGCAGCAGGTAAAGCAAATAGGATGATGGGGTGTATAGGCAGGGGCATTACCAGCAGGAAAAGGGAGGTCATTATTCCACTATACAAGACACTAGTGAGGCCCCACCTGGAGTACAGTGTACAGTTCTGGAGACAATACCTACGTAAGGACATAGACAGGGTAGAGAGGGTTCAGAGGAGGGCAACAAAGATGGTGCATGGATTGCATCACAAGTCCTATGAAGACAGGTTGAAGGAACTGAACATGTACTCCCAGGAGGAGAGGAGGGAGAGAGGGGATATGATAGAGACATACAAGTATCTTACAGGGAGGAACAGGGTGCAGGAAAACACTATTTTTAAGCGAAAAAGATGTTCCAGAACTAGAGGGCATGGGATGAAGTTGGAGGAGGATGATTCAGAGGAAACATGAGAAGAATTTCTTCACAGAGCGGGTGGTGGACAAGTGGAACACCCTGCCAGAGGAAGCGGTGGGGGCTGAAACAATCACGGGATTTAAGAATGCATGGGATAGACATAAAGGAATTCTGGAGGTCAGGGGTAAGGTGCAACAGACTTCTAGGAAAACAAACTGAACTTACAAGCTCAAATGGGCAGACTGGGTGGGCCATAGGCCCTTATCTGCCGACACCGTCTATGTATCTATGTATATAAATAGTCAACAGTAAGTAATACATAAAATCACAAACAGATCATGGGACAGTACAGGCCCATCGTCAAAAAATTAGTTAAACAGAGTAATGCAGAGGCAATTCTTAGAAGCATTTGCAAGTCCCAACAGTTTGCTAGTTTGTTCAAGTAGTAGAGGAAAAGGCAAAAACATGGTGGGGGGGGCAATAGGGACTAGGTGTGGGGGGTAGTGAAAGGAGGATGGGGGAGGGGCTAGGGACAGTCACAGGTAGATACAGGTTTTCAAGGCAGTAAGAACACCCAGTAAATGAGTCATGGAAGAGATTTGCTTTTGACATTAGTTATATTTGTTCACTTTTCTTTAGTGTCATAGAATGTTAAGCATTTGTACTTTAAAGGCTTAGCTTACAGCATCTCCTCTATGTGTGCAGCATCTTTTCAGTGTGTGACAGATGTGGGACACATCACTTCTGAGGGCTAAAATGAAGGATGTCCCTCATATGAACATACAAAATTTGCCAGCAGATAAAGGCCTAGAGGTCTATTAAGTCTGCTGGACTGTGCATCTAGCACCCCTTATTCTGCAGCTGCCCCTCCCTTCCACCCTTCCCCTTCATTAACCCTCCCCCTTGTCCTGTCCCATCCCCTTTTGAAGCAGTCCACTGTTCTACTGCATACCACTTCTGCAGGTATTGCATTCCACCCAGCCACCACCCTTTCTGTAAAAAAGTGTCCCTCATCTCCCTCCTGAACCTTCCTCCCTCCAGTCTCATATCATGGCCCCTGGTGTCCCTCCCCTCCCTTACTTTGAACAGCCCCTCTGTACCTGTCTTGTTTATTCCTTTCATGTACTTAAAGGTTTCAATCATGTCACCCCCTCTCCCTCCTCTCCTCCAGTGAGTACATGTTCAACTCCCTCAGCCTCCTCTCGTATGATAAGTCCCCCAGCCACTTGATCATCTTTGTTGCTCTGCACTGCACCCTCTCCAGTAACTTAATGTCCCTCTTCAGATATGGGCGCCAGTACTGCACGCAGTACTCCAGGTGTGGTCTAACTAATGAACTATACAGTGGCAGAATCACCTCCTCCTCCCTCCTCGAGGATGTACCCCTTTCCATACAACCCAGCATTTTGTTGGCATTTGCAGCTGCCTTCCTACATTGTGCAGAGTTGTTCATTGACCCTGTAATGAGCACACCCAGATCCTTCTCCTCCTCTGTCTGGGCTAGCTGCACTCCCCCCAGCTGGTAACTCCTGCTTGGGTTCTTCATCCCAAAATGCAGCACCTTGCACTTTTTGACATTAAACCCCAGTTGCCAGGTGTCCGACCAGGTTTCAAGCTTTGCCAGATCATCCTGCAACCCCTGCCATCTCCCTAGGTCATCCACCACTGCTCCTACCTTGGTATCATCAGCAAACAGACTGATCTTGCTTTTGATGTCCCATGATATGTCTGCAATGAATATCCCAAACAACACTGTTCCCAACACCAAGCCCTGCGGAACACCGCTTGTCACTACCCTTGGGTGTAAGAGCTCCCCAACCACCACCACCACCCTCTGTTGCCTTCCTTGAAGCCAGTTTCCTACCCATCTCACCAGCTTTGCACCCGCCCGTGTGCCTAATAACTTACTTCCCAGCCTTCCATGCGGCACCAAGTCGAATGCCTTACTGAAGTCCAGATACAGGACATCCACTGCATGGCCCCTGTCCAGTTGCCTAGTTACCCAGTCATAGAACTCCACCAGGTTGGTTTGGCAGGATCTGCCCCATATGAAGCCATGCTGTCTGCTGTCCTGTAGTCCTTTGGCCTCTAGGAGGGCCACCAGCCTCTCCTTCAGGATAGTCTCCATTAGTTTACCCATGATGGATGTGAGGCTCACTGGTCTGTAGTTTCCCAGTTTATCCTTGTGGCCACTATTGCGGAGGGGCACCACATGAGCCATCCTCCAGTCCTGAGGTACACACCCCGAATGTAGTGAGGCATTAAATAGGTCTGCCAACTCCTTCAGTACCCTGGGGTGGATGCCATCTGGGCATGGAGCCTTGTCCACCCTCAGTGCCTTCAAACCCTCCTGAGGAACAGTTGGCAAGTACAGTATGCTTGACTTCAATGTGTTTCTGTCCCTCCGTGCTGTGCAGACTGGTAGAAGCAGGACTGTTTGCTGCAAAGGGGAGGCATTAGGATGTTGGCTGCGCT
The DNA here is from genome assembly GCA_016271365.2 of Neoceratodus forsteri. Taxonomy (NCBI): domain Eukaryota; kingdom Metazoa; phylum Chordata; order Ceratodontiformes; family Ceratodontidae; genus Neoceratodus; species Neoceratodus forsteri. The sequence goes on along the minus strand of JADMNL010000025.1, from coordinate 7,969,002 downwards.
ATCCTGGGTAAACAGATTTGAAAAACAAAAGGCCAGAATGTTATCCAGTGCTGTACAGCACCCCCGCCCCCGCACCGAGAAACTGTTGGGATTCCTCAAGATGTCTGGATAACATTTGAGATGGAATTCTGTCCCCTGCCAGCTGCTATTGTTTCTAAATCTGTAAACAATAGTCACGGACAGAGCACGAAGGACAAGGTTAAAGGAAGGGAAGGGGAGGATTAACATGAATCCCCTAACCAAATAATCAACACAGGCAGAATTCCTAGGGGATTAGAGTACAGTTCCTGTAGTTCTTTCCCCAAAATCTGGAAAGCAAGAGGTCAGACTTTTCCAAGGATTCCTGCACTCATAGAGCTGATGTCAGTTTTAAAATGGGCAGTGTGGAATCCCTCATTTGGATAGGCTGAGGTCCTTTGGCTGGCAGCCAGACATGATCTCATGTGGGGGTTTTAAATGGTCATTAACATTCGTATTCAGACTAAAAATATGTATTTAATTTTCAGTCTATGGTTATACAGATGTCTATTTATAGAATTATAGATGAGCATCAGTGATGTACAATTAAATAATTTCAACAGTGAGAGGTAGTGGTGACATCATAGGCCACTAGAGGGAAGTGTGTGCATTTTATGGGATTTTCTGCAGAACCCCTAATGGGATTTTGTCGTTGTCATTGGTGACTTATTTTTTTAATTTGTTATTATATAAGGACTGCTTCAAAACAAGAGCAAGGAGTTTGATTTACAGGAAAGTTATTATTCACTGATGTGATCTAATATGATTACCTGCAGTGATGTTAGAGACTTTGAATAGCTGAGCCTCTGGGGAACAATGATTGCCGGTCAGTATGGTTTTATCTTGATGTGGGAAGGGAGGAGCTGAACAGAAAGCATGTGTTCTGGGCTGCAGAAGGGCAGATTTCACTAAAATGGGGTAAATCTGGGAGCGTGCCTGATAAAACTCAGGGTGGACATGGGAGTGGGTACAAAATGGTCCTTAATTCGAGATGGGCTCCAGGCAGCCACTAAAGCCTGCCTAAAGCAGAAGAGCAAAAAGTATAAGCACAGGAAACCACTCAGGTTTACAGGCGAGGCTGGCAGGATAGTGAGGGAGAAAAGGGGTTCCTACAAAAAATTTAGGAGGCCTTAACAGGAAGAGGACAGGGTTGACCAGTAATGGAATTGCACATTTTGAGCTTTAGGAGCTAGGGGGGCCCATAAGGACCATATCTTTATACTGAGCCCCACTTCCCATTGTAAGTCAAAGGCAGTGATGCATGAAGTATTGGGGCTCCCTTTAGAGCTAGGGAAGGCCAAGCCCTGGCAAGCCTCTCTGTAATTCAGTGTCAGTGGCTCAGTAGGTAGCACACTCGCCTCTGAGGCCAGGAGATCAGAGGGCTGTGGGTTCAGTTCCCACATCTGGCACTTGGGTTAATATCCCAGTACTGACACTGTAGTGCAGCATGAGGGGGGTCCTGCACTTATGAGGTGTCGTCTTTCAGATGAGACGTTAAACCGAGGTCCCATCTGCCTGGATTGGAGGTAGTTCAGGTGGATGTTAAAGATCCCATGGCACTTATTGAAAAGTGTAAGGGAATTTCCCCAGTGTCCTGGTCAAATTTCCCTCATTCACTAAAAATACCACCAACAGCTTAATCTGGTTCAAGGTCAGTTGGTATTCATCTGTAATCCCCTCCCCCCGGGTTGTGCCTGAAATTAGGCAGGATTCATCTAGTGCACTTACCTGGTTAACAAAAACTAAATAAGTGAAATAAAATTCCAACACTGTCAACTATCTAAAAAAGTTAAAAACAGCCTGCAGGGAGGTAAGAAATGCCAAGGCAGGATAACAGAAGGGGTCAAGTAAGGAGACAAGACATTTGTTTGGTACATCCGGGAAAAAGGATGATGAAAGAAGGTATTATTAAGCTGAGAAAGGGACTAGAGTGGGTGGAGGATAACAGAGGAAAAGCAGAGGTAGTAAATGCGTATGCTATCTCTACAGTGGCAACTTTATAGTGATGTTGTTGATGCCAACAACATCAACAAATTGCTGTAAATTCTGCTCGGGACCCTGACACTCTTTCCAGAAGTCCTGCAACCCCTCCCCAAATCAGCTCCAACTCCAACTCAAAGTTGATTATGTTAAGTTGAGGGGAGTGCAGGGGGCACAGTCCCAAAACACCATTGTCCTCCCATGGCACAATGCAGATCGCAATTGCGGTTGACATAGTGGCGTCGGGAAAACATCACATCGACAAGAAATTGCCGATGCAGTGTCATGGATCCATATTAAATGAATACTTCTGCTCAGTATTCAGAAAAAGAGGGGCCCATTTCCCAGCGAAAGATAGAGATAGGGAGGGAGGATGAGAGAGGAGGTAATTACAGAGGGCAGAGTCCTCAAGGGACTTGATGTCCTCAGTGGACAAATCCCCTGGAGCAGTTCTCTCAGCGTGTCGAGAGAACTGGCGGTAGTTCTTGCAGCCCCTCTGGCTGATCTATTCACTGCTCCATAGATACAGTTGTGGTGCCAAGAGAGTGGGGGACTGCTAATATAGTACTCCTCCACAACAGTGTGGCAAGAGAAAAACCAGACCAGTCAATCTGACATTAACATAGCTTTCAACTGTCCCACATTACCGGGAACAGTTCCTCATTTCACCTCAGAAAACTCCTCGGTTCCTCATTGAGTGGGTACTGTCCCACATTTTGTGCTGAAATTTTAAAGCAGAAATCCAAACAACGAATGGGAAAAATGGGTTCCACATCATGTCAGTGACTGCACAATAGCGCCGAACATTACAGCAAGTGCAAGTCGCCGACAACTGCAGTGGCGACTTGCACAACAGCAATCACAAAAACAGCTACCATGGGGCTCATGTTAAAATGCAAAGAATTGCAGGTTTTTTTTTACGTGGGGGGCTGCGCCACCTGCACCCACCATTATTAATATAATCAGCTCTGAGGGTGGGCCTGACACAGGGGAAAAGTTAAACAGTAAAATTCTGCAAACGTTTGGTGGGCTGCAAGCTGCGAACCCTGAGTCTTCTGCGCTAGTGGCATACACCCTACCACTGCGCTAGATGGCTAGTTCAGTTTTGCCTGTCACTCTGACTCCCTTATCAAGTACCGCCCTCCCGCCGTCTTTCAGATGCCATATTTCTGCAGTTGCTATTCCTGTCCCCGAACCTCACTATCCACACAGTAGCTATTATTCCACAGTCACCTTTGTTATCGGTGGTCAAACTGAGTCACTCATATTGAGTCTCTCAACTGTGACTCACTAATATCACTGGATACCAGAAAAATGTGCTGCTCAATAAACAGAAAACTTTGTGAACATGAAAGCACACATTTACACAGTGATCTCAGCATCTATCTTTGTGATTTGATGAGGTGTTCCATCTTTTGCCTAGTTGTTTCACACTTCGAAGTACAGTGTTACACATTTGGGGACTGAAAGGTTGAGAGGTAAGGAAATTAATACAGAAGAACAAAAAGCTTGCACACGCCAGCATGGCTGAAGATGCCACCCTGAACAGACATAGCCGAGAACATTTTTGCAAAATAACAAAAGGACACACACACCACTGCAAGTTCGCCAAATATTACAGAACCTATTGAAGTGCTTCCATCAGAATGCCAGAATACCCCTTCTAGTGTTCTGATGGGAGCACTTCAATAGAGTCTATAATAGTTAGTGAACTTGCAGTGCTGTGTGCACCCTTTTGTTATGTTGCACAAAACTTGACATTGATAGTTGGCAAGCTGATGGAAATCCTTCTCAAGGGACAGTTGGTCAAGTTCCTTGAGATGAATGAGCTCCAGAATGACAGGCAACTTGGGTTTATGTCAGAGCAGTCACTTCATACAAATTTTATCAATTTCTTTGTCTGGGTTACAAAAGCAGCTGACAGGCACTAGATATACTATACCTGGACTTCACCAAGCCCTTTGACTCAGCCCCCCTGCAAAAAATTGACCAAGAAGCTGTAGGACCTGGGGGCAGGTGAAAAGTTTGACTGGATGGGTTGCAAACTGTCTGGGAGGGTAACCAAAAGGGTGGTGGTAGGAAAGGAGCACTCGGGGATGAGAGAGGTCACCAGTGGGGTTCCACAGGGGTTGGTACTCGGTCCAGGGCTGTTCAACATGTTCATGAACGACATTGTGGATAGCGTGAAGGGCAAAATATGCCTCTTTGTAGGAGACACAAGCTTTGTGAGATGCTGGACAGGAAAGGCAGAGTCAGAGATCTGAGGGGAGGAGCTGCTAAAGTTGGAAAGGTAGTGTGGAATCTGGCAACCAGGGTTCATTGCAAAGAAGTGTAAGGTCATGCACACATGGATCAAGAACCCATGGCTGAGTACAGACGAGGGGGTGTGACTGTCCTGGTTTCCGATGAAGAAAAAAACATGAGGAGTGAAATCACAATCAGGCTGAAGCCCTCTATAAAATGCAACAAGGCAGCAGCAAGGGCAAATAGGATGCTGGTTTGCATAACAAGGGGGTTCACCAACAGAAGGAAAGAAGTCATACTGGCACAATGTAGATCTATGGTGCAACCACACTTGGAGTACTGTGTGCAGTACTGGAGTGCCTACCACAAGAAGAGCATCAAGCAGCTGGAGGTGGTACAGAGAAAGGCCACAAAGATGATTTAGGGTCAACAGTAACTCCTGAATCTGCACAGGCTCGAGAACTTTAACATGTACTTGTTTGAGGAAGGGAGGGAGTGAGGGGACACTATAGAAACCTTTGAATACCTTAGAGGTATAAACAAGGTTGATCTTGGTGACCATTTTAGGGTCAGTGAAAACAAGAACATGGGGGGGGGTTACAATTGCAAATTGATGGGAGGAAGATTCAGGAAAGAAGCTGGGAGGCACTTCTTCTTGGACTGATTGGAGTCAGGGTGGAACGGACTACCGGAGAAGGTTGGAAACCAGAAACCAGTTAGGAAATTTAAGAGAGGGTTGGATAAAGTCAAGGGGAGGGTAAGAGTTTAGGGGAAGGGGGGGTGGGGCACCATGTAACTGTAGTTTACTCACCTGGTAAAGGTGATTGCGTTACTGCATATCCATGGCACTCCCATTTCCTTACCTTAGGGTTATGTCCACCTGATAGGCTGCCTGATGCACATGTGACCTAAGATTGTATTTTGATCCCATCACCAATCCCCCTCTGGATCCCTGCGATCCTCATTTTCGATAATTCCACAGCTGTGAAATAAATTCTGCATGCATAGACAGTACATCATTTCTCTTGAGGCAGCATGAGCTCGTAAAAACATTTTTCTTTATTTGGCTATTTACCAACATCTATCTTAACTCAGTGTGGTGTCAGTCTTAGACCTCTGACTATTAATATATAATTTCTTGTAGATGCAATAGAATATGCATTAGCTGCAAATTGCCTGTATGCACTTCGTATCCATGCTGCCTAGGAGGGCTGGACTGCGATGGATATACAGTAACACAATCACCTTTACCATGTGAGTAAACTACCATTGTGTTACCTGTATATCCATAGCACTCCCATTTCCTTACCTTAGGGTATGTAAAAAGCAGTACCTTTCTAGTTGGGGGGGAGCATTGGACCCTGCATCAGACAGTGTTGCTGTCATTAAAACTTTTTGTCCGAATGACATCCTCTTTGATATTATTGTCTGTAGTCTATAGTGTCTTGTAAATGTGTGTATTGTCAACCATGTCACGGCTGAGCAAATTTCCTGGGCAGTAGCTGAATTTCTTTCTGCCCATGAGGTAGCCACCACCCTAGTTGAATGTACCTCTTTCTCGATGGGTGGAACCTTGTTACTTGTCTCGTAGGATTCCATAATAGTTTGTTTTAGCCAGGATGCTATAGTCCTTTTTGCTGCAGCTGAGCCCTTTTTGTGGCCTATTGCCACCACAAACAACTTTTCTGTGTGTCTGAATGGTGTAGTTTTGTCTATGTCTGCAGTTAGTGTTCTGTTCACGTCCAGTGCGTGTAATGTTCTTTCTCTTGTGTTCATGTGTTCTTCATAGAACGTTGGTAGTTCTACTGTTTGGTTTATGTGGACCTAAGAGTCTATTTTTGGCATGAAGGATGGTACTGTTCGGAGTGATATTCCCTGTGGCATAAATGTTGTAAATGTTTCCTTGCATGACAGTGCTTTCAGCTCCCCTACCCTGCGTGCAGAGCATATTGCTACCAGGAACACTGATTTAAGGCCTAGCCAGTAAATGTCAATGTCTGTTATCACCTGGAATGGAGAATGTCTGATTTTTGCTAGGACTTGCTCTATCAGTGGTAGTGGGGGAAACAGGTAGGAGTAGTCGTGTGTCCATGGAATGGGAAGGGTGTCCACTCCCAATGACTGAGGTTCCCTGAACCTGGAGAAGAACTTGTTCAATTGCTTGTTCTTTCTTGTTAGTTGCCATCAAATTGATGGCTATCTTGCCTCATTTCCTCTGTACTCACTGAAAAATCTCTGGGTGAAACTGCCATTCCCCAGGGTGGATTTGTTCTCTGCTCAGCCAGTCCGCAGTTGCGTTCAGTTTGCCTGCTAGATGAATGGCCGTTATGTGATGTAAGTACTTCTGTGCCCAATTCAGGATCGTGTTTATTTCTCTTAGTAAACATTTGCAGTTGGTGCCCTCTTGTTTTGTTATGTATGCTACTGTTGCTCTGTTGTTGGATCATATCAATACGGTTTTCCTCATTATGTATGTTTTGAATGCCAGTAATGCATTCCATACTGCCCTCATTTCTAATATTTTGATTGGGAGTTTCTTCTCCTGTGTTGTCCATTTGCCCTGGGCTGATCTGTGTCCCATTGAAGCTTCCCACCCCCACAGACTGGTGTCTGTGTCTAGGGTGACACTGTGGGTGATTTCTAGGGGACTGCCCCAGTTGAGATGTTGTTTGACTGTCCACCAGTCCAAGGACCTCCTGTCTGTCTCTGTCATCTTCTCTGTGAGGTGCAAGTTCTCCTCTGCTGGAGAGCCGTACTGCAGTAGTAACATTTGAAGTGGACACATGTGCCATGTTGCCCACGGTATTAGGTCGATGCAGGATGACATGCATCTGAGAAATTGGGACACCATTGCAATCGTAAGGTCCAGAGTGCTTAACAGTCTTTGCACTAGGCTTATGAGGTTTATTATTCTTGTTTCTGTTGGTCTGACAAGTCCTTCTTGTATGTCTATATTCACCCCAAATGCTCGATGTGGTGTGTGGGGGTTAGGTAGCATTTGGTGGTATTGATTAACCAGCCATGAGCCATCAGGACTTGTATGGTCTGTTTGGTGGCTCTTTCTGAGTCCTGTTTGGACCTTTTCTTGATTAGTCGGTCATCCAAATAGGGGATGATGTGTACCCCCTGTTCGCTGAGGTTTGTGGCCAGTACTACTGAAATCTTTATGAACACTCTTGCTGCTGACGCTAGACTAAAAAGTAGTGTTTTGTATTGGAATTGTTGGCCTAGGATTTGGAACCTTCAGAATTTTCTGTGAGATGGCCACATCGGTGTGTGAAGGTACGTGTCCTTCAGGTCGCTAGAGGTGAGATAATCACTTGGTCTGATTGATCACATTGTGGACTTTATAGTTTCCATTTTGAACTTCTTTGTTAATATGAATTGGCTGACAAAGTTCAGGTCTAGTACTGGTCTGAGGTCTCCTGTTTTCTTTGATACCAAAAAGAATATAGAGTATATTCCTTTTCCCGATTCCTCTCGGGAAACTGGTTGTATTGCTTCTATCTTGATGAGAGCATTTAATATTCCTTGTATCTGTTGTGGTAGCCACTTCTTCTTTGCTACTGGGGATACCACCAGTGTTTCTCTGGTTGGCACCTCCTTGAATTCTGTGGAGTAGCCCTGTGTCACCACTTCTTTCTCCCACTTGTTGAATGTTGTCTTTATCAATACTGCACTGAATTTTTGTGGGTGCCCCCCATTGGGGTGTTGTGGCTTATTTGTGGGTGAGGTACTTGGAATTGGTGCCTTGGTGTCACTAGGATTGCCCTGATTGGTATGTAGTCATTGGGAGAATCTCCTTGTGGTTCGTCCTCTTTGGTTTGTGGACCTGCACCTGGAGGGTCCTCCTCCACCTCTGTAATTGGAGATACCCCTGCACTGATAGACATACCTGCTTTGGTTGGTATTTCTCTTGTCTTGAAAGCTATTATTAAACCTCTTGTCAGGCCATGATCGGTACCCTTGTGATCTGCCCCTGTGAGATGGCAGGTAACCTGAATCCTTGTTGATGTCTCCATCCTTTCCTCGTCCTCTTTTTCTGAGGAATTTGTGTAAGCCTTCACCGAACACTCTGCCTCCCTTGAATGGAAGTTTTTGCAGACATGCCTTTGGCTCATTGTCTGTGTCCATAAGCTTTAGCCAGAGGGACTGTCCAGCTCTGTTTGCCACTGCAGATTACCTGGCATTCATCTTTAGTGTGTTGATTGACATGTCTCCCAAGTATTTTGCTACCTGCAGCATATACTCAAGTAGTTCGACCTCTTGTGAGGTTGGGGGTAACTTCTTACTGATGTCTTCCAGCCACCTGATCTGAGCTCTTGCTGCATACACAGCTGTTGTAGTGGCTCTGACATCTCGAAAATCTTCTTGAGCATTTCTTCTAGCTTCTTGTCTCCAGCATCCTTCAGCACAGCGGTGCCCTCTGCTGGCAGGACTGTTCTTTTATTCAGTTAAGCAATTTTGGGGTCTATGTTGGGTGCAGTGCACCATGTCTTAAACTTATCCTTCTGTATGGGGTACATTCTGTCCAGGGAGTGTTTCTCAGGAACTCTGGCAGGGTCTGTAGCTTCCCATTCTTTCAGTATCATCTCATCCAGTGTAGGACAAACTGGGAAGAAGTTTTCCTGTTTGGCGGTAATTGGAACATTAGGTCCAGCTTGCTTTCTGGGTATTGCGCTGACTGTTCGAACCCTAGAGTGTTTTTTATCTATTTCACTAGGTCTGTGACCTTGTCAATTGCAAACAACTTAGAGGTAATGAAGGATACCTCAGGGGTAGTTGGGGTGATGTAATTTTTGGACTCATTCTCAGACTTGTGCTCACTGGCATGTGGTCTGTCTGATTCTTCATCAGTGACTGGGTCACCCTGTGAGTTGTCCGGGTGTTCGACTATTATTTGAAAATGTGTATTGGCCTGTCTTTGGGGAATATTGTGGTCCTTCTTGTCATGGGTCCCCTCGGACGGTTTTGGTTGCCTCCCATTCAGTGTACTGGTGCTTGCCATAGATTGCATGTGCTCTAGAACCTTGAGCATAAAGGTTTTCTGGCTTTCCATCATAGTCGCAGTGGCTCTCTGGAGGGTTACTGTGGTTGGGTCTACTTACCTCTCTTTTCTGGGCTGGTTTTGCTCTTGTCTTGCAAAGTCCTGTGTGTCCATATCCCGTTCTGAACTATCCAGGTCACAGGATGGACAAAATGACCCTTTTTTTCTGGGGTAGTAGTGGTACCCTGCAGGACTGGCATTCCCTAGCAGTTGACATCTGAAAGACAGCAGGGGAATCCTTAGTCAACTGTTGTAAAACTTAAAAAAAAAAAAAAATCTGGTATTCTGGTTCTAAATATATATTACTGCAAGTGGTTCTGGCCATATATAATTATATTGTTGTATTTAAACATATGGTGTATCCAAATACTTTGGCACCGTGCCAGTGTATATCACTTTATATCTGGTCTCTTCATTTTCCATTGTATAGAATCCCCCCCTCAATGGCGTGCTGGGATTGAGGAGGAACACCTCTCCTAAGATAGCATCCGATATGTGAGCATGCGTGTTAGAGTCTGGCTCCTCTTGTAAGATGGCGGGCGGCTTACTAATGCACATGTTTGGACGTGATGATGTCGTCTTGCATGCATGCCCGTAGCCCAAGTCCCAACCGTGGTCGAAGCCGAGGAGAGGAGTCACACATGGTGTCGCACTGTCTTGAGCCCAGTGAAGCTCTGTGGAGGATTATCATTTGGTGAAGAAGGAGGGAGGAGCAGTCATGGCTCTGTCGCCATTTTGGGCTGCCATTAGAGTTACTCAGGACCAGAAAAAAACAACAACTTGAGCCGGTATGTGAAGTTTTAAAAGTGCTTTACCTATATGAAATTATGACCCTGCAGGATTCTCCCACCGCTGGATCAGAGGTCTGGGAACCGGGTCGGGCACCAGACTGCTGCGCTTTGCTACATGAGGGGAGAGGAGTGTCTACGTTAGCAAATCAGGTTTTTCATATATTAAATGTTAAAAACTGTATTGTGCCCTGACGCTATGCAGTTACTGAGCCAGGGACTGCATGCTTGCTGCTGTCTGAAGCCCTTGCTCAGAAGGGAGGAGTTCTGGAAGTTCTGTGATCTGGCATGTTTTTTAAAAGCCACACACTGGCAAGTACATGCCTGAACTGTTTAGTTCTGCTCTGATCTGACTGTAGCTGTATTTATTGTGATCTGAACATTCTATAAGGAACGTAAATATTTCTTTGGGTTTTACCATGGCAACCAACATAGAAATACCCCTCCCAGTAGTCTAATGGTTAGTATAGTCTATTAGATTAGCCCAGTAAGCAATAATTGTTAGACGTTTGATAATTGTATATTTATATGATCTATGCTCCTATACTGCTCTTGCTACTCATCTGTGCTATATAAAAAAATGAATTTCATTTACCTTGGTCTGTTAATTGGCATGGAGCTTGGTGAATTGCTGCAGCCTATGCAGATGCACGTAAAAGAAGCATTTGTCAATGCCGAATGTTTGCTTGCTGATATTAGCATTGGACGTGCGGGAGTTAGAGAGATGCAGAATAGGAGTGGCAGTGAAGTATTGAACTCACGCCAACCCCACCTCCACCTTGCAGAGATGGACAGGCATTGGGGTGTGCCTGTGGGTCGTCACCCATAATGCTCAAGGCATTTCACCTCACCCTATCCTGTAGACACCGACAAGTGTTGAGGTGTACCTTGGGATGTTCGGCTTAATACTCACCCAATTTCATAAGAACATACGCTGAAATGGGTGCAGTATAGGAGAATGGGGTGAACTCTGGGGCCAAAGAGTCCAAGGCACACCTCGATGCCTGTCACTGGCTGCTGAATGGGGGTGGAATGGCATGAGCAATATAGCTGGCAATCCACAGGCACACCCCTGCTGCCTGTCAGTCTCTACAGGGTGGGACGTTATGGTTAGAAACCCTAATGCCCTGGGTGTTTGTTGGTATTTGCACTACAAATTTTTAGCATGGCCTTTTTGTGACCCCTACCTCATGAAAGCATTTGGGACCGCTGGTCATGAACAGTGGCACTGTGATTTTGTAAATGTGACCCGAACTTTGATTTCCCACAGCGACTGTGCCATTCTGCGCAAGATGTGCGAAAACACAGATGGGGCAGATTGTGAAAAATGACTGCTGTACCATTCATAGGGAGGTGTGAAGAGATGGCAATGTTGAAAATCTGGGAGTGAAAATATTAAAAATGCTCGAACTTCCAAGCATACATGGAAACTGTGCAATGTATGCTCATAACACAATCATTTAGTGGAATTATTTCACCAAATTTTCAACAGGCATTTTGTGACCTCTGCTCATGAACACTGTCACTACGATTTTCTTAATCTGTCCCAAACATTGATTTCCCACAGCGACCGCGCCATTATGCGCCAGATGTGCAAACACACATTTTGGGCAGGATGTGAAAAATGGCAGCTGTACTGTTCATAAGGAGGTGTGAAAAAATGCCAGTGTTGAAAATCTGGAGTGAAAAAATTACAAATTCGCAAAGTTACAAGGGTGTGTGGAAACTGCGCAATACACACTCGTAACACAATCATTTTATGGACTTTTGTCACCAAATTTTCAACATAGGCATTTTAATACCTCTGCTCATGAACAGTGTCACTGTGAGTTTCTAAATCTGTCCCAAACACTGATTTCACACAGCAACTGCGCTATTCTGCACCATAAGTGCAAAAATACATTTTGACCAGGATATGAAAAATGACAGCTGTACTGGTCATAAGGAGGTGTGAAAAAATGCCAATGTTGAAAATCTGGGGTGAAAATATAAATTCGCGAAGTTATGAGTGTGCGTGGAAACTGTGCAAAACACGCTCATAACACAAGTCATTTTTTGGAAATTTTTCACCAAATTTACAACATAGGCTTTTTGAGAGGCCACCTCATGAACAGTGGCACTGTTGTTTCATTACTCAGTCCCGAAAGGTGATTCCATGCAGTGACCATGAAATCACCTTTCAGGACCGAATAACGCCATAACAGTGACCGAATTCATGAGGGGGGTTCCAAGAACCCCAAATTGAAAATTTGGTGCCAGAAGTCAAAAGAATGTGCGAGATAGCCACATAAGTTGAAAATCCCCCATTTATGCCATTATACAGCTTACCGCCATTTCTTCAGTTCACGGTCAGCTTTGAAGAGTGCAGACATGATCCCAGTCTAATGAAGATTGTCAGCTGGGCTCCTGAGGTAAGTATGGGGTAAGGGGGATGTGGAGAGGTGGAGTGCGAGGGGGGGGCACGGGTTGGGGAGGGCCACGAGACAGCGAGGGACGTTTCTTTTACAGGGTTAAAAAATAAAGACAATGTGAGATGCTTTTGGCATGCTGGGGTGGGCTCCCAGCGTGCCACCTGGATGTTTTTTGGCAAGAGGGCTGGAGCCGATGGGTTTGGGCACCCCTGTCAGCTGTACAATGTGCTTGGGGAGGAACATGAGCCAAGGAGGATTGGGCACGCCTCTCGGCACACAACAAATGGAGGGAAGCACATTATGCTGATGGGGATTGGGCTACTCTGTTGGCAAATGAACTGGGGAGAGGACATGCCAACAGGGGGATTGGGCACTCCCTTTGGCTTTAACGGGGACTGCGAGAGGCAACAGCTGTTCTTCGGCTTCCATGGGGACTGTGAGAGGCCGACGGAGAAGCTGCTGCCATGTTTATTGAAAGGGGACACCAGACAATGCAACTGTAATTCAAGAAAATACACACAGCGCTCCAGGCTAAGCATTTCAATAATTTTACTTTGTTATTAAAAATGAAACAAGATACAGTAACAATACATTACAATGATAAAAGTGGTTCACATACCAATAAAGTGCAAAACAGCCCAATGCTTCAAAGCCACCAGGACCTCTTTGTCAGGGGTAAAGCAAAGAAGTGTGATTGACTTTATTCATACATGTTATCCCCATATGTGTTTCTCATAAAGTGTAATTCAATAAGTCCCAATAATCAGTTAGCACTAGTTTGTTCATAAAACAGTTAATTAGTTATCACTCAGGTACCTAATTACCATGTTGAGCAGTGATTTATAGAGCTCCAAACTAAAGTGCTTAACAATGTGCTTAACAGCTATTACTTGAAAAAAAGAAAAAACTATCACCAATCTTGTGCAAATCACTAAATTCATTCTAACTTCCAGCACTGTTTTGATCACTCAAGATGAGAAGCTCTCATTGGACACAGCCTGGAGATTGTTACATTTTTTGGGACTATATTTACCCAAATTTTCTCCCTGCTGTGCGGCTTCTCATCTGGAGTTATCAACACCACTGAGAGTGTCATGAAAAAACAGGTAAAGTGTACTTACTTTTTCTTATACTTTTCTTATGTTATTCCATATTACTTTTACTATTTTTTAAGGGTTTTAATTTTTATAATAAAAAGAATTAATGAAAAGTAATTTTTATTACACCACAAGGACAGATTTATATTCTTTATATTACTAATACACACTTATTTTACAACCAGACCACTGCACGTGATGCCCCCGGCACCCTCCCTAAAAGAAAAACAATAAATGAGACCCTACTACATTTATATTGTTACAAACTTGAAATATCATTTTATATTTAGTTACCAAAAAAATAAATAAATAAAGTTTCATTACCTGCAAAATACATTATTCCCATGTATTTTCAATGAAATCTACAGGAAAGGCTTTCAATCCATTACTTCATTCAGACCATTAGGTTTCAAAGTCTTAAGATTAAAAATCCATCTGGACTCTTTCTGGTCCAGTGATAACTCCCTGTTGCCACCTCGTTTCACAATGGGTGCTTGGTCTATAACCATATAAGATATTTTAGGGGCTTCCACGTTCTGAACTTCTGAAAGATGTTTAGCCACGGGATACTGTAAATTCCCACTCCTTATTGCTCTGAAATGTTTCTGTAAGCATTCTTTGATTTTTCTAGTGGTCTGACCTACATAAACTACACCACAAGTGCACTAGATTACATGTACCACAAACGTGGAATTACATGCTATACATGTTTTAACATGTATCTGTACAACACCCTTATTGCTAAGATTAACAAAATGTGTACCTTTTACAGCATATTTACAGGTGACACAATTGTGGCATGGGAAAAAACATTAGGGTTAGGAGGTAACGCTATTCTTACTTGAGGTTTTATTGGAAGTACGCATTCACTCTGTACTAGGAGGGCTTTTAAATTTTTGTTTCTCCTAAATGAAATTAGAGGACTTTGTTCACAGACTGGTTTCAGATCAATGTCTGTTTCTAAAATGTGCCAGTGTTTTTCCACTATGGATCTAACATCCATTGAAACTGCTGAATAAGTTGTTACAAACGTCGCCTGCTGTGCCTCCCTTGTCTTTACTTTATATTCTAGGAGAAACCCTCTGTCCAGATTTTGTACCTTAGTCCAGACTTGCTGTAAACAATTTTCTGTATACCATCTCCTACGTAAACGCTCAACAAGTTCTTCTTTTGCTTCCATAAAGTCTTCATTTTTAGAGCTGTTTCACTTTAATAAGTTGAATATAAGGAAGACTTTCCATGAGATGTGTAGGATTGGCACATCGTGCATGTAGAATGGCATTTCCTGCTGTGATTTTCCTGAACCCTTTTGTTGCTACTTGTGGTCCTCTTTTTTTGCTTCTAGTGTTATATCAAGAAAATCCACCTTTTGCTGATCTGTTTTAGAAGTGAATCTGATGCCCATGTGGTTGTCGTTTATGTATGAAAAAAATGCCTGCATTTCTATACTAGTCCCATCCCATATGATTAATAGATCATCAATAAATAGAAAATAACACTTTATGTTATTAAAAAAAGAATTGACAGTCTGATCAAATATGGTTGTCTCCTCCCACCACCCCCCCTAAAGCTGGAGAAAACATTGACATCCTGGTACACATAGGGACTAATGATCTCACCAGTGGGTCAGTTGTGGAGACCAAGGAACGCCTGACCAGGCTGAGTGACAAACTATCATCCATTTCATCCGGCATCTCCTTCTCTGAGATTCTGCCAGTCTGGGAGAGGGGGGCAGATGGACGGAAGGTCAGAGAAGGGGAGATAGGGGAGGTAAACATCTGGCTCAAGGGCTGGTGCCAGGAAAAAGGACACAAATTTGTAGGGAACTAATAAGAGTTTTGGGAACGAAAGTTCTTTAAATTTGATGGACTGCATCTGACTAAGGAGGGAGTCAGTGCATTGGGGCAGAAGTTTGACATCTTTGCAGAATATTTAAACTAGCAAATGGGGAAAAGGGTGCAGCATCCGATACGTCGAATGGGAAGAACACAGCTCCCCCCTCAGCTAGTGGTGAAACAGGAGTTCAGCATGTTTGCAGTTCATTTGCATCACCAGGTAAGGAAAAAGGTCTGGCTCCCCATACGATGCACAGGGGGAACACCAGACCTCACCCAACAACTAACACACTGAAATCTGGCCAATGGAAAATCCTGTACACAAATGCTCACAGTCTGGGAAACAAGATCCCAGACCTGCAGGCAATAATGACAGAGGCTAAACTTGACATAGTAGCAATTAGCGAGATGTGATTTACCAGTAACCACACTTGGGAGACTTCAGTACCTGGCTATGTACTGTTCAGAAGAGACCGAGGGTAAAAGGGGGTTGGAGTATCCTGTAAGTCAATGAAAATATCAAAGCTACAGAAATTCAGAATACACATAAGGAGCCAGAAGAACTGTGAGTCACCTCGGAAACAGGAAATGTGACAGCCATACGAACTGGGGTTGTCTACAGGCCCCCAGACCAGGAGGAGGACATAGACACATTACTGTTAGAAGATATACAATATATGACAGCTAAAGGAGAGGTTCTGATAATGGGAGACTTCAACATGCCAGATACAGATTGTTCAATAACAGCAGGAACATCTGCCAGAACTAGACACATGGTGGATTCCCTCCAGGGGGAGGGCCTCAAACAACTGGTGCAGCAACCCACAAGAAAAAGGGCTATCCTAGATCTTGTACTTACTGACAAACAGGGAAAGGATCACAGATCTCCAGGTAGGAGGACACCTGTGGGCCAGTGACCATCACATGGTATGGTTCAATTTGGCCACTAGAACTAAATCATCCCATTCCAAAGCAAAACTGTGGGACTTCAGAGGAGCTGACTTTGATAAGATGGCCAACAGAGTTAAGCTAGCCCTGGCAAAAAGAAATACAGGTGAGGGGGTACAGGCAAAGTGGGCAAGCATTAAGGATGCAATACTTGCAGCAACATCACATTGTGTTACACAGAAAAGGAAGTGCAAAAGGAGAAGGAAACCACTTTGGTTCTCAAAAACAGTAGCAGAAAAGGTCAGAGCCAAAAGGCTGGTCTTCAGGAAATATAAGGGAATGCAACAGAATGAAGATAGGGAGGCATGCTAAACTTCCCTAAGGGAAACAGGGAAGGCAGTAAGGCAGGCAAAGGCCCAAACTGAGGAAACACTTGCACAAACAGTAAAAGAAGGTGACAAGACTTTCTATAGATACATTAGTGAAAGGAGAAAGTCCAGAGGGGGTATTGCTAAGATCAAAAGAGATAAGGGGGCATGTGAGGAGGAGGACCATGTAAAAGCATCTATCCTAAATGGATACTTCTGCTCAGTATTTACTGAAGAGAAGGTAGGGCAGGGCCCACAGCTCAGCACCATGGACACAGGGGGGAAGGAGGTGTGCACTAGTCCCTTCACAAAAGAAAGGGTCCTACAAGAGCTCGATAACTATGTAGCAGTTGTTTGAATTGCTTCACTTCAAGTTCAACCTATTGATTGTTTTATGTTTACCCTCCTCCTTTGTACCCCCCCCCCCAGGTCTCACAGTGAGATGAGCATCTTGTTGCTCAGTGTGCCTTTCCTGGTGAAACATTTTCAATAAACAAATAAATAAATAAGCTCAGGGTGGACAAGGCAATGGGACCTGATGGCATGTATCCCAGGGTACTAAAGGAGCTAAGGGTGGAACTAGCAGAGCCATTATCAGAACTGTTTAGTGAGTCTCTGAGCACAGGAGAGGTCCCAGAAGACTGGAGAAGGGCTCATGTGATCTCACTTCACAAGAGTGGTAGCAGGGAGGAGGCAGAGAACTACAGACCAGTCAGTCTTACCTCAGTAGTGGGCAAGATTATGGAGGCACTCCTTAAGGAAAGGATAGTGCAACACCTGGCATCTATAGGAGCACAGCATCCAAGACAGCATGGATTTACAAAAGGAAGGTCCTGTCAGATTAATGACTGGGTAATCAGAGCGGTGGACCAAGGGGGAGCAGTTGATGTCTCCTACCTTGACTTCGGCAAAGCTTTCGATACTGTTCCACATAGAAGATTGATTAATAAGCTGGGTAGGCTCATGGTAGGTCAGAAGTTGGTCAACTGGGTGGCAAACTGGTTGAGGGGCAGAAAACAGAGAGTGGTAGTAAATGGTGTACAGTCAGAAGAGATGCAAGTCACAAGTGAGGTACCTCAGGGATCAGTCCTGGAGCCAGTCCTCTTCAATATCTTCATCAGTGACATTGCAGATGGACTGGAGGGTAAGGGTTGTCTGTCTGCAGATGACACCAAGATCTGCAACAGAGTAAATGATCCAGATGTGGTGGGCAGAATGGGAAGCGATCTGGATAAACTTGCAAAATGGTTGGAAGAGTGGCAACTGGGGTTTAATGTAAAGAAGTGCAAGATCATGCACACAGGGAAGAGAAACCCTGAGGCCACCTATAGGCTGGGAGGGGAGTTGCTGGCAATCACAAGGGAAGATAGAGACTTGGGCATCATCATCACCAATGACCTGAAAAATACAAGCAGACCACTAAAGCAGTAGGTAAGACTAGGGGGATGTTAGGGTGTATTAGTAGGGGATCACAAGTTGGAAGAGGGAGGTAATAATCCCTCTTTACAAGACACAGGTTAGGCCCCATCTGGAGTACTGTGTGCAGTACTGGAGGCCACACCTTCACAAGGACATTAACCAAATTGAGGCAGTCCAGAGAAGGGCAACCAAACAAGGTGAATGAGTTTAACATATTTCAATATAAGAAAAACAGCAGGACAAGAGGACACATCATGAGATTAGAGGGAGGCTGATTAAGGGGTAATGTGAGGAAGTTCTTTTTCACAGAAAGGGTAGTGGATGCATGGAACAGCCTACCTCAGGAGGTGGTGGATATGAATACAGTGCAGGGCTTCAAACAGGCATGGGGTACACATACAGAAGCAATACAGATGAGTATGAATAGATAGGCCATTAACAGAGCAAAGGCCGATGGCACATTCATAAGGTAGAAAAAGAAATGGGCAGACTGGATGGGCCTTGCAGTCCTTATCTGTCATCAACTTCTATGTTCCTATGCATACAAAGGGGCTACCGGAGAACCCATGGCGGTTCCTTTCAACTATAAATAAAATTTTCCATTGAAAACAAAACAGTTATTGGTGAGTATCAGTTCCAAAGCCCACAATATAAATGGTATAGGAAACACATTGTTTGACTTTGAAAACATTCCTGACACTGCCTGGATTCCTTGAAAATAGTCTATGATAGTATATAAAGAAGTGACATCCAATACTACCTAACTAAATGTATTTTTCCTTTCTAAGTCTCTCAGTTGTTGTTAATACTGATGTAGTGTCCTTTATGTAAGATCTCAAGGAAGTTACTTCTTGTTGCAGGTACCTATCTGTGTAACAAGATAAAGGCTCAAATAAAGAGCTGTGGCCTGAAATAATCAGGTGCCGGGGGGGGGGGGTTCTCTATGCTTTTATGAGTTTTCGGGATGTGATAACATACTGGCACAATGGGATGTTTGGGGTACAGACCACTCTCTTCTCTCTGTGTGATCCAGCCTTTATCCACTGCTTCTAACAAAAAAGTATGCAGTTTTTCCCTGTATAAGCTCGAGGGATTAGAAGCAAGAACTCTATAAGTTTCCTCATCTGATAATAATCGAAGCGCTTCTGAACAATATAGATCTTTTGGCATTATTACAATACTACCTCCTTTATCAGATGATTTTATTACCAAATGTTTCATTTCTCCTATTTCCTTCGGTGCCTGATGTTCATTAATGGTTAAATTATCCCAATGTGTGTCAGTTTAAATTTTTTCCAGAATTTTACTGACATCCCTCAAAGCTACTTCGTGGAAGATCCAAACATTGTCTGATAAATTACTGGAAGGTGTAAAATAAGATTTTATTTTAACATCTGGTTTTGAGGCTTTTTCTTAAATTTGTTCTAATCCCCCCACATCCCCGTCCAGCATTTTCATCACTGCAGCTCTATATATTTCCATCTTCTGCTGTAAATAATGCTTCTTGCAAAGTACTATCACTAAATTCATCCAAATGCACATACCATTGTTTAAATTCTCTTGTGATCCTGAACTATTCAGTTCCGAATCACCGGAGAACTTCTTTAAGCTTAAGTTTCTGAACAGTTTGAACAAATCACAGTATAATTCAAACTCATTTACAGAAGCAACTGGAACAAATGACAAGCTATACTTTAACACTTTTTCTTGAGCTACCTTGAGTATCTGGGTAGATACATTAACAATCGTCAAATCTTGTTGCAAATTCTGTTCCAAATCAAAGTCCCACATTATTCACATCAATGTTGTTTCTCAGACAGTCACAGTTCTCTAAAGTTCTTACTCGTTTGCTTCCACATCAGGTGATTTTTTTCTTTTTTTTGATATGGTCCCACGTTCAGGGGGCCCCCCACGTTCTTCCAACTCAGTAATTGGCTGCTGCAGTCAGGGACCACCCCGCAGCAAAAACAGCTGATTGCTGATAACTGGGCGCTTCCTGATTGCAGCAGCGAGTTTGTTTCAAGTTGGTGGCAAGTTACACTACTGCTGTCATGGACAGCATAATCCTCTATTAGTGCCACACAGACCAGCCCCAACATGGGCTGCTGGCATTGGCAACAGCACTACCATGCCTCCACAACTCGCTACTGCAGCATGCTGCCCCAATATGTTTCTTGCACCTGCGTGCAAGCAAACATAAAAACTGAGGATCACAGGAATCCAGAGGGGGCTTGGCGGTGGGACTGAAATAGGATCTTAGGTCACATGTGCATCAGGCAGCATATCAGGTGGACATAACCCTAAGGTAAGGAAATGGGAGTGCCATGGATATACAGGCAACACAACATCAGATGTGTGAGCTCTGCATTGAGCAGATCTGAAAGACCATAATGGCCTTCTCCTGCAGGCAATTTCTTATGTTTGTATGTTTTGATGGGTAGTGATACGGTAAGTTACTGATGTGATGTTACGTCAGTGACCAACAACTTGTTTTTGACTTGGTCAGCATATAATTACAAATGACAGTCACAAGAGACAGAAAAACAGACAGATAGACAGATAGATGTAAGCAATAATCCGGAACAGGGCACTGGATCCCTAGACAATTGATGCACTCCCTGTGGTTGAATTGTAAGGTCAGGTGGCTTTCAGTGCACCCAGGCAGAAAGAATACTGATGCTCAAGAAACTCATGCCCTAGAGTGGATTATTGTGCTTATAGAATATAAAAAGGTTTTGTTTTAATGGAAAAGGGTTTTATTTTTGTGTAGTTAGGCAGTTACTAGGTAGAATGTGTGAGTCTAGTAAAGAGGGCCAAGTGCCTTTGAATGCACCTAGTAGGTTCATCAATTCTGAACAAATCTAGTCTGTGTTGTGGGTTATTGTGCCTATAAAGCAGGAAAAGGTTTTATGTGAATGTAAAAAAGTTTTACAGTATTTTTATACAGCTAGGCTGTTATAAATAGATTAGGTTAGGGTAACTACAGACTTGGTTTCCTGGGGTATTAATGCACAGTCAGGTGATGTGTTTAGACTAGTTAAGTTTCTAGGATTGCTCACTTTCCTAAACCCTATTTCTGTAAATAAACAGTATGAAGTAAAAATTAAAGTATTTCTTTTCTCATCATATATGCCATAATGCTTGTCACCTACAGAATCGTTAGGGCCTCCACTCACTCAGTCTGGCAGCTCCTACCATCACGTGGACCACCGAAAAGCTCCCAGATACTGCTGACTCGGAGTACAGTGGCATGGGACTCTCTCAGTTGAGATCAAGCACAAGTCAGTCACAGAGTAGTTGCTTGGAACAGCTGGCCAGTTGGGTTGGTATGGGGGTGAGCTCTATTTGTCTGAAAAACCTACTCACCTCTCAGTTGCTGCAGTTGTCACCAGAATCCTCAAGGCCTTCCGCTGCTCAAATCAGCCTCTGCTGCTGCTGTTTGAACTGCTCCCAGACTCATCAGATATCATCTACTTGGACTACAGGAGCCTGGGGCTTTCCCAGTTGTGAGTGTGCCCCAACCAATTGCTTGGCAGTTGTTTGGTGCAGTTGGTCAGTGGTGTTGACAGGGAGGCAGGAATTCCTCCTCCTTATCATCCAGTTTCCTAAAGTGTTCCCAACAGGAGGGGTCCACAGCTGGAGGGGTGAGTCTACACCTTTCAGTTAACACACCAGAGCCAGCAGACCACTATGCCTCAGTGACATCATGCTTGTAACTCTTATATCTCTTTTTTTATATTCTTTCTGTTATAGCATCCCCAGACCTGACCAGGGATCCTCCTTCCGTCTGCAACAAGGTTCCTTTTCCACCCTTGAAACTCCAGGGGACTGACACTCCTTTTGTTCCATCACTCACTTTTAACTTTGGCCCCTGAACCAGTAACCTCTGGCTTGTCCCCCACAGGTAGGACTTTAGAGAGAGATCAGGCTCCCTAGAATAAATAGTATTTTACGCAACTGAATTGAAGACAAGAAGGAGGAAAACACAGGCCAGGCAGCCCAGGTGAGTGTGATGTGGTAGGGGATTTCATTTGTCCAAAGTCTGCCCTCCATTTGTATCCCTGTAATCACATCCTTGTTGCCCTCCCAGGGAATGCTAACGTGGAGCGACTTGACATTCCACCTTTCACAACCATTGGGAGAGTCCCACCCCTCTCCTTCAGACTTCCCTATTCAATGTCTTAAAATGCATGACATCACTTGCTCATGATTGGGCTGCCTCTTTTCACTGAAAAGTTGCATCTGGGTCATGGTGTTTTATTTCATTGTTGGCCTATCCTCTATTTTCACTGACTGGTCAGACTAGTTTCCCTCCACCCTCCTATTTTGCATACTGTGTCTCAGGTTGGGTAGTCCTACTTTTCCAATGCTACTACATTTCCTCTGTCCAGTGTAAAGCCATGTGTTTATAGTAAATCAGTTGCTTTAGTACTACTGCTCCAAAAAGCTGCTGCTTTCCTCAACTTCCTCAAAAGCCTTTTCACTTAGCTGTTTTTAGGGATGATCTGCATAGCAGGTCAGTTCCTATTGCGAATTAATTAAAAGAAGTGTTTTGCAGCTGAGCTGTGCCACTGCAGGGCATTGGGGCTGGGACTTGTGATAGAAAATAAGTGGATGAACTTGCTTAATATTTGCTGCCACTGCTGTCTGTCAGAGTTTCTAAGCATGCTATTGGTTATGCTGTGAACAGGGCATGATTATCTCATGAGCAAGTAACAAACCTCTCTCTGGGTGCTGCTAAGTGATAGAGATGCTGAAAGTTAAAACCTTGCAAGCAATGTTGGTGTGAAGTCGAGAACCTTGCACTACACCAAGTGGGGGTGAAGCTTTCCCCACTTAACATTTGCAGAGTTTTTTAAAATAAGTTTTTTAAAGAAAAACCAAAAACAAACAAAAAAAAGTACTCATGTTACCCATCCATCTTCCCCCTCGACCATTGAAAAGGTACTATCCCTGTCCCACCACCTTCTTAGCACCCATCTCCCTCCTCCCTCCAGTCTTGAGTAATTTCCATTAAGTTAGTGGTGAAAGTGACAGCATTACATTTCTTTCCCCACCCACCCATCCCAAAAAGTAAAGTATTACTATAATTCACACATTCCTTCCCTCCCACCAACCCAATAAAACACATCATACACCCTCACCCCATGCATCTAGTACCCTACCCTGAAAAAGTATTTATTTTCTTAGTCCCTTGGCAAGCGACTAACACAGCCCTCCCTCCTCCTCAGTCGGCTTCATTTTCTGAATGAAACCAGTTGTGTGCTCCTATAGTAATCACTTGATCAGCCCGCAGGCGACCAGGTGATAACTGTGTGCACACCTTGATTTCATAGTCGATAGGTAGAGTTCCTTTGCAAGAGTATATAAACTTGGTGTCACAGAGCAAATTCATGCAAACAAGATGCTGGGATGAATGGGGAGGGGATAAGCAGCAGAAACCAAGAAGTTATCCACCCATTGTACAGATCACTGATGCAACCACATGTCAAAATCTGTGCAAGGCACTGATGTCCACACCACAGGAAAAACTGCAACTAAGGGGAAGCAGTACAGTGCAGGGCAACCAAGGTGGTGCACAGACTAGGAGGCAAGACATATGAGGAGAGGCTGCATTACTTGAACACGTACAGCCTTGAAAAAAGGAGGCAAAAGGAGTGTGTCCAGTGCTTGGGGTGTCTATAAGTGGGTATTGCACTTGGGAGTAGGGGGTGAAATAGTCAGTCTTCATCGAGGATATCTCCTCCATTAGACCATACCTTTGGAATTGTAAGCCATCAGCATCAGGATCAAAAGGAAACATTTTGCTAGTCAGGGTCCACCCACAGTGATATGCAGCGTTGACGCATATATAACATGGGCAGTCCTATCACTCCTCAGTTCTCTCTCCTGCAGTTGACCATCCTCATCGGACCTGCTGAAGGAAACAATGTTGAACAAGCCTTTGCCTTGTGTTACTGTTTATTTTCTAAAGTTTAGTATTGTCGTCTCTGTATGTCACCAAAATCTAAAGAACCTTTGCTTCAATATTGTAAGTGTGGTTAAAAAATTTACAAAGAAGATAGACGCTCTGTTTATGTGTGCTGTTTGCATCTTTCTCACAACTTGAGAGCTTGTGAGATTTGCTAGAGTTTCAACCAGGCTCCAAGGCAACTCTGTAAGAAAATGCTAGAAAATGTCCTTGCCTTAAAAACGTTAAAGCCATGGAGAAGGAAAAGGGCTCAAAGTCTGTTTCTCCCTCATCATCATCTGAGAAATGATAGTCAAAATTAAAGGACAAGGAAAGAGCATCATCTCGGGCCTCCTTGTTGTCTGGCCATAAGCACAAACTAAGGATAAGGATAAGTCTGCTTCACCTGCAAGGTCTGGGTCACCACTGAGAACAAGTACGTACTCGTCAACACCAGCTCCAGTGACATCAACAAAAGCCTCCCCGACCATCGTTGAGACACCAAGGTTGGAGCTTGGCTCAGGTGGTGCCATACTTACTATGGATGGTATGATACCATTGTTACCAGGTTCCAGACCCTTGATGCAGGCAGACCCGGACCCCTTTTCTGGGTGCCATTGATTCCCAGGATGTGCTTGCATCGTTCTGTGAAATGATTTCATGTATTCTGCCAGGGTTGCCATTGCAGGCGGTTATTCTTCCAATGCACGTTCTGGTGTGTGGTCCCCATCAATGGATTCTAATAGCACACCACATTTTCCTGCCTCTCAGGCACCACCAGTGTTGCCGGTTCCTTCAGTGGCTCCCATCGTCTTTCATGATGACGACAATGACATGGTGTATAATCCTGACCTCATGGATTGAGAGGAGGATTTAGAGGAGGAATATCAGGGTTAGGAGCAGCTTGAGAGAAACCTGCCCTTTAGCTCTGTCCTCTCATTCTTCAGTGAGGACTCAGTGGTATATACCCTGAGGTCTCCTCCTTCCAGGCCATGATGGAGCAAACAAAGTCTGCCATGGGCTTTGATGTGGAACAGGAAAATTCCACTAAGAGGAATCCTATGGCGTTTTTGGGGATGCCTTGCACTCCCTCCATTTTTTTTCCACCTGTGTATCCTGCTTTAGAGGATTCTATGTTTGCTACATGACAGACCTGACTCATTTCCTGCTGTCCCTAGAAAGGCTGATAAGCAGTACCCTGCTCAGTCTGCTAAGTCTTATTGTGCTAACCAGGCTGAAACTGACTCTGTAGTCATCATGGCTGCTTATGATAGGTCTAGAGCTCCTAGACATATGAGTACTTTATCTCCTGATAAGGAATCTAGGAGGCTGGATGTTATGGGCAAGAATACGTATACCTCTGCCTCTTTGGGCCTTAGGATTGCAAACCATCAGCCCCATATGTTCAAATACCAGAACAGCCTGTGGAAAGTTGCTGGTACACATGTGAATATACAAACATACAAAGAAGCCAGCAGGATAAGACCATTGGGTCTATTGAGTCTGCTCATATTGCAGGGTCCTCATCTTCAAATACTGACTTTGCCCCCCCCTCCTCAATCAGCCCTTCTGCTCTGTCCACCCCTCTTGTCCCTTACTTTCAACTTAACTCTATCCCAGTCTCTCTTGAAGCTGCCTACCATTTTCATTGAAACCACTTCCTCAGAAAGGCCATTCCAACCTGCCGCAATCCTCTCTGTGAAGAAGTGCCTCCTAGCCTCCTTTTGAAACCTCCCCCCTCCAACTTGAGTCTGTGTCCCCTTGTGTTTCAATTCACACTGCACTTGAAGAGACCCTTGTTGTTCACCCTATTTATTCCTTTCAAGTACTCTCCTCTCCTCTCCACTCCACTCCTCTCCTCTCCCTCTCCCTCCCTCCCCTCCTCCTCTCCTCTCCTCTCCTCTCCTCTCCTCTCCACTCCACTCCCTCCTCTCCTCTCCCTCTCCCTCCCTCCCCTCCCTCCCTACCTCCCTCCTCTCCTCTCCTCTCCACTCCCTCCTCTCCCTCTCCCTTCCCTCCCTCCCTCCCTTCCCCCCCTCCTCCCTACCTCCCTCCTCTCCTCTCCTCTCCTCTCCCTCCTCCTCCTCTCTCCCTCTCCCCTTCCCTCCCTCCCTCCCTCCCTCCTCCCTCCTCCTCCTCTCCCTCCCTCCCTCCTCTCCTCTCCTCTCCTCTCCTCCCTCCCTCCCCTCCTCTCCTCTCCCTCTCCCTTCCTCCCTCCCCTCCCCCTACCCTCCTCCTCCTCCCCTCCCCTACCCTCCTCTCCCTCCTCCTCTCTCCCTCTCCCTTCCTCCTCCTCCCTACCTCCCCTCCTCCCCTCCCTCCCCTCCTCTCCCTCCCCTCCCTCCTCCTCTCCTCTCCTCTCCTCTCCCACTCCTCCTCTCCTCTCCTCCCTTCCTCCCTCCTCCTTCCTCCTCCTCCCCTCCCCTCCCCTCCCTCCCTCCCTACCCTCCTCTCCTCCTCCTCCTCCACTCCTCTCCTCTCCCCTCCTCCTCCTCTCCTCCTCTCCTCTCCTCTCCCTCCTCTCCTCTCCCTCTCCTTCCTCCCTCCTCTCCCTCTCTCTCCTCCTCCTCTCTCTCCCTCTCCCTTCCTCCTCCCTCTACCCTCCCCTCCCTCCCTACCCTCCCCTCCTCTCCTCCTCTCTCCTCTCCTCCTCCTCTCCTCTCCCTCTCCTTCCTCCTCCCTCCCCTCCCCCTCCCTACCCTCCTCTCCTCCTCTCCTCTCCTCCTCCCTCCTCTCCTCTCCCTCTCCTTCCCTCCCTCCTCCTCCTCCCTCCCTCCTCCTCCCCTCCCTCCTCTCCTCTCCTCTCCTCCTCTCCTCTCCCTCTCCCCTTCCTCCCTCCCTCCCTCCCCTACCCTACCCTCCCTCCTCTCCTCTCCCCTCTCTCCCTCCCTCCCCTCCTTCCCTCCCTCCCTACCCTCCCCTCCTCCCCTCCTCTCTCCTCTCCTCCTCCTCCTCTCTCTCCCTCTCCCTCCCTCCCCTCCTCTCCCTCCTCTCTCCTCTCCCTCTCCTCCTCCTCTCCCTCTCCCCTTCCTCCTCCTCTCCTCTCCTCTCCACTCCACCTCTCCTCTCCCCTCTCCTTCCTCCCTCCTCCTCCTCCCTCCCTACCTCCTCCTCCTCCTCCTCTCCTCCACTCTCTCTCTCCCTCTCCTTCCCTCCTCCTCCTTCCTCCTCCTCCCCTACCCTCCTCTCCTCTCCTCTCCTCCACTCCTCCTCTCCTCTCCCTCTCTCCCCTCCCTCCCTCCTCCCCACCTCCTCTCCTCCTCTCCTCTCCTCTCTCTCTCCCTCCCTCTCTCTCTCCCCCTCTCCCTTCCCTCCCCTCCCTCCCCCTCCTCCCTCCCCTCCCTCCCCTCCTCCCTCCTCTCCTCTCCTCCTCCACTCCTCCTCTCCTCTCCCTCTCCTTCCTCCCTCCCTCCCTATCCTCTCCTCTCCTCTCTCCCTCCTCCTCCCCCTCTCCCTTCCTCCCCTCCCCTCCCTCCCTCCTCTCTCTCCTCTCTCCTCCTCCTCTCCACTCCACTCCTCTCCCTCTCCCTCTCCCTTCCCTCCCTCCCTCCCTCCCTCCTCCCTCCCTCCTCCTCTCCTCTCCCTCTCCTCCTCCTCTCTCCCTCTCCCTTCCTCCTCCCCTCCCCTTCCTCCCCTCCTCCCCTCCTCTCCTCTCCTCTCCTCCTCCTCTCTCCCCCTCTCCTTCCCTCCCCCTCCCTCCCTCCCTCCCTCCTCCCTCCCTCTCCTCTCCTCCTCCTCCTCTCCTCTCCCTCTCCCTTCCTCCCTCCCTCCTACCTCCTCCCCTCCCCTCCTCTCTCCTCCTCACTCCTCCTCCTCCCTCCTTCCTCCCTCCTCCCCTCCCTCCTCCTCCCTCCTCCTCTCCTCTCCTCCCTCCCTCTCCCTCTCCCTCTCCCTTCTTCCCTCCCCTCCCTCCCTCACCCTCCTCTCCCCTCTCCTCTCCTCTCCTCTCACTCCCTCCCTCCTCTCCCTCTCCCCTTCCTCCCTCCTCCCTCCCTCCCTACCCTCCCTCCCTCCCCTCCTCTCCCTCTCCTCCTCCCACTCCTCCTCCTCTCCCTCCCTCCTCCCTCCCCTCCCCTACCTCCTCTCCTCTCTCTCCTCTCCTCTCACTCCTCTCCTCTCCCTCTCCTTCCCTCCCTCCCTCCCTCCCCTACCCTACCCTCCTCTCCTCTCCTCCTCTCCACTCCACTCCTCTCTCTCCTCTCCCTCCCTCCTCCCTACCCTCCTCCCCTCTCCCTCCTCTCCCTCTCCTCCTCTCCTCTCCTCTCCTTCTCCTCCTCCTCTCCCCCTCTCCCTTCCTCCTCCTCCCTTCTCCTCCCTCCCCTCCCTACCCTCCTCCTCTCCCTCCCTCCTCTCCTCTCCCTCCCTTCCCTCCCTCCCTCCCTTCCCTCCCTCCCTCCTCTCCTCCTCTCTCCTCCACTCCTCCTCTCCTCTCCCCTCTCCCTTCCCTCCCTCCCTCCCTTCCTCCCTCCCTCCCTACCCTCCTCTCCTCTCTCTCCTCTCCTCTCACTCCACTCCTCTCCTCCTCCTTCCCTCCCTCCTCCCCTCCCTCCCTCCCTCCCCTCCCTACCTCCTCTCCTCTCCTCCTCTCCACTCCACTCCTCTCCTCTCCCTCTCCCTTCCTCCCTCCCTCCCTCCCTACCCTCCTCTCCTCTCCTCTCCTCTCCTCTCCCACTCCTCCTCTCCTCTCCCTCTCCCTCCCTCCCCTCCCCTCCCTACCTCTCCTCCTCCTCTCCTCCAGGGATTACATTTTCAGGGCCTTTAACCTCTTCTTATATGTCCTACCCTGCTGGCCCAGGCTCGTATTGCTGCTCAAGCATTGTCTGATGGCTCTGCCAAGACAGATTTGTTTAAAACATTGCTGCAGGTGCTGAGGTTGGCAAACATTTGCTACATTCAGCTTATGATGTTTCTGATGATTCTGCTAGGGCGGAAGCTTCTGGCATTTGCATGAGGAGCTATTCTTTGGTCAGAGTTGTTGGGTTTGCAACTGATATGCAACAGGCAATTTTGAAGGCTCCCTTTAAAGGGTTCATACTGTTTGGCTATGATGTCGCCCTGCAGCCTTCAGACTTCTAAAATGTCTCTATGGTCTGTTAAGTACCTGTAATCTACTCCCACTAGAGGTCATAATAGGGGCTCTTTTTATAGGCCTAATACTGAGGTAATCATGCCTACCATCAGCAAGGCCATGGCAGAGGTGGTGGTCCCCTTCTGGATCCCCTTCCTGGTGCCCATGCCAGAGCACCCAAAGGAACTGGTTCCTGTGGCCCTGCTGCACCCAGTTTTGCCTCTCTTCCATCTCTTCCTCCTCCTCAACTGTTACCTCCTGTGGTGAGTTTGGGGGGACAGTACCTCTCTGCATCTGAAACCATGGAAGGAGATCACTACAGCTGAGTGAGTTCTAGAAATAATCATAAGGGGTCATGCTCTGGATCTGCTAGACATCCCTCCAGATCATCGTCCGCCTGCTTTCCTTTATCCTACAGGCCACTTGTCTCTTCTAAAGGAAGAGATTCGGACCCTATTTCAAAAGCATGCCATAGACCATAGAACCAGTGTAACCCCTGGGTGGCACTACCCTCAGTGTTACACCCCTGCCTACTACCCTGGACATAGGCTAAGGGGTTTGGGTTCACTATCTGATAACTATTTCTGAAGACTTTCGCTCAATGCCTCCACTCAGGGTGCTTTACGTAGGTGAGATGGTAATGGGTGTAGCCCCCTGAGCTACTGCACCACCCATGATAACTATTTACCTTCCCCAGACATGCCCCAATACACTGTTCCCCACATTTCAACCTTTTTGATTTGAAGACTCTCTCTAATAATATGCTCACACAGAATTTCAAACAACAAGAAGATTTATTTGTGGGAATATAAGGGGATAGGAACAGGGAGGTGAAGTAGAGGTTATCTTATCCTATTTTCATAATGTACAAAGTTATTTAGTTTTGCTGGTGAACCCTCCAGCTGGGTGGCTACATACTAACAGGCAGACATAAGTCACATTTTACCATTCGACTTAAGACATACAGAGCCCTGGCTATCTAGCTGCTGAAAAATCAGATGTTAAACGTAATTAGTATTAATACTCACACTGGTACCAGTACCCAGATCAATATGAAACCCTGCAATCTCATACCATACTGGTTAAACAGATACCACAGTCCAAGATGTTGCAGGCCTGAAGAACAGTGCAGCTGGACGGCTATTGATTTGAGGGTGGGGGCAATTTGGAGATGGATCCATACAGAGCTATAGACAACTATTTACAACCTGGGCAGGGATTGCCCTGCACTTTAGCAGATGTGGCAAGGATTTCCCTGCACTAGCAGACTTCTGAATGTTCAAGGACAAGCTATGTGGATCTTACATCCAGAACATTCAGCACAATATTTGAAAGTCCCATCCAAATGCAATAAGAATTATACTTCTGTCAAGCATCCTATATGCAATTTAAACAAGGTCACATCCAATACTTTATATACCAAAAAAGGCATCCATCCAGGGTAAGCTGGCAGCGTCACTTGTATCAATCATCCAATACTTTAGTTGCAGGCAGTCACATCTAGTACATTTTATATACCAAGAACAATATTCACAAGCAAAGTCTCATCCAGTACGCCTAGACCTTTCTACACTTATGGCAAGCGCTCTCAGATGAAATTCTGGTCAGACACAGGTAAATTCTCTTCAGAATAACTTAGACATAATATGCTCTAGGGCATCCTGTCTCATGAAATGGCAAACGCGGCTTGGCAGTCAGCTTCACAAAGGCAGGACTCTAACCCTTAGCTACAACAACTTGCAACACATTTATATGATTCACTAGCCAGGCATCTTGCTGCACCTGCGATTTAGCCATTTGGGCCACAGACAAGATGCTTTCATCCTAACTTTCACTAGACAGTCTCTGGTGAAGTTAGAAGCCCAGACTGATAACTTCAGCACTTTCAGAACTGACAGAGCACATCTGTTAGCGGGGCTTGGGGCCCCCAAGATTACTTTTAAATCTCCCTCGCACCTGGGGGTACAAGGGTACTCACTCAGGTCCTCCACAGGTCTCTTCCGCAATCGAAGGCATCCTGAAGACTTCTTCAGCTCTCTCACCGCTGAGGTACTCAGTCAGCACTCTCACCGCTGCATGATGTCATCTGGTCTGGTCAGCGTTCTCACCGTTGCTGGACATCTGATCTTCAGTCCACATCTTTCCCCAATGTGGGAGGGAGGGCTAGCCTCTGGAGAACAGTGCTGGCAACCTCCAGACTAGCTGTTGCAGAAAGTACAATTACTATAACTGGTAAACTTTAACTTAAGAAAACAACAAATGCCCCCTGATGAATGTAGGGGCTTGGATTAAGTGGCCCAGGCATGGTGGCATGGCTGGAGCCTGAGCCCCCACCCCTGTGGGGGCTCCAAGGAGGCTGCTCTCCTTCTCCTCTGGCTGATCTCTCTCCAATCTCTAGACAAACTGGCAACATTGTCTCTTATAGGGCTCCTGGCTCGACTCGTGATTGGTAGCAGAGATGGGGTGACAGGTCTCCAAGTGGCTGAGGGACCTGTCAATCAGAACACTCGAGGCATACTTAGGTTGTAGATTTGGCACCTAAAATGATGTCCCTGTAAGTCCTTATGAACACTTGGGTGCTTACCCATTAGGTGTAGTGAATGTCCCACAAGTCCTGGCTTTCTATTCCTGGCATTCCAATTGGCTGTGAGTGCTGGCAATGGCTGCTTAACCCACTGTCTCTTATAGCAGATTAGGTACAGTCCTGAATAATGTCCTGGTCCTGCCAGAAAGAAATAATTATGTGCCCCAAATGCCCCATAGTTCTGTAGCTTAAAGGCTATACTGGCAGTGGCTACACAGTTAGAAAATGTGGCTTCTTTAGCTTTTCTGTCGCTACTACACTTTTGCAAGCTTCCCCTGCAGCAGCTGACAGGCTGACACACAAGAGTCCCAAAATACAGGAATTGCCAGGGTAAAGCATTTATTTTAATTTAGAACACTTTCCCCCACATGTACAGTATGTTCCCAATATGCAGCAACTGGTTACAATTCAAAAAATTGAATCTCCTTTATCTTTTGGCCGAAGCCATCTAGGGCTACCCTGGAGGCAGCCAGACACTCTATTATTTGTTATTCAGATGACCGGGGCCCTGCTCAGGCATAATTAAATGAGCCCCAGTCAAACTCCTTAAATTTCAAGACAAGCGGTTCCCCAGTAGGCTGTACGTGGTCACCGGGTCCCAAATAGGTGGAAGGGATCCCGGGACCCACACCAAAGGTGCTGTGCATGCCAACAAGATTCCCGCTGCCCTGGAGGCAGCACTTTTGCAGTGGGAGATCGCGGTCAGCGTTTTAAGCCCCCAGGGGCTGGATTTTCCATTCGGTCAGCATGGCAGGGCATCAGAGGAGCAATAAGACCAGGGGGGACCAGAGAAAACTTAGTGGCCAAATCGGGAGAAGCCCGAGACACAGCAGGAGGAGAAGCGACAAAAGGGATAAGGTAAGCCCAGCTGGAAATTTTAGGAATCCCCATTTGCAAGGGGGTTATACCAGTTTCTTACAAAGAAATAAACAAAGGGTTCTAGTCCAGATATTACCTAGTCCCAAAATGGACAGGAGATTTAAGGCCAGTACTAGGCCTCAGAGACTTCAGTCTATACATCGAAGGCAAGAAGTTTAGAATGGTGCCTGTGCAAGCACTGATTCCCCTATTACAAACAGGGGACTGGCTTTGTTTGCTGGACAGGAAGGATGCATACCTTCATATAAAGATCCGGATGTCTTACAGGCAATACCTCCACTTTATGATGGAGGGCAGCCATTACCAGTTCAAGGTATTGGCCTTTGGCTTGTCCTCTGCACCACGGGTCTTTACAAGCAGAGAGGGCCTGTATGTTTTCCCTTATCTGGATGACTGGCTCCTAAAGGGCACCTCCAGAGAAGCTCTTCTTTATATCCTGTCCCAAATGCATCAGTTGTTCAAAGACTTGGGGTCATGGTTAATGTGCCAAAGTCTGTGTTGACTCTGTACCAAATACTGCAGTACATAGGGGTAGTCTTGTACACAGCAAAGGGATGTGACTTCCTACCCCAGAACAGGGTGGAGACTTTGATTGCTCAGGCACACTTGGTGCACAGGAGCCATTATGTCTTTGCACAAGCAATTGTTACTTCTCCTTGGTTCTTATAGCTGCAGCCATAGTGACTATGCCACTAGCCTGACTTCATATGCGGATACTACAGGGGCTGCTTAGGGTCCAGTGAGATCAGTTGATGGATGAGTTGGAGCAAATGACTCTTGTTATGTCTCTGCTATGAAGATTGGTGCCTTGGTTGATGGATCGTGACTAGTGTTACTCAGATAGTGCTTTTGTGAATCTGACTATCCTCTGTTGGATAGTGCTAGTATATGACCTAGGATCCGGCCAATGGATCCGAGGTTGAATCCCTCGGATTCAACCTCGGATAGATGTCTCTGACCATTTGATACCTAGATCTGGCCATCAGATCCCTGGATCTGACTGTCGGATCCAACCCTCAGATCCCTGGACCTGACCACCGGATCAAGGTTGGATCCATCGGATACTTACAGTGGATTCTAGGAGGTCAGAGCCTTGGTCAAATGTCTATACCATCAGAGGCTCCCTGATATCCAACCAGAATGATCATATCTGATGGTATCCAACCTGGTAGGATACTATCTAAGCTATACTAATTGTGACAGTCTACTGAAAGGCATTATATTCCTTGTACCAGCTCCTGTACAAATCCTCACCACAGATACCTGACCAAAATGATGGTATTCGACCTGGTAGGATACCATAAACGTATTGCTTAAGAACTGTGCTTATTAATCCTAGTATCTAACTGTTAGCCTTTCACTGCTCTATGTAAATAGCTTGTTTCGTGTCCTGGTGAATTGCCATGTAATGTTTGTTTTGTATCTAATTTCTGTGACGTGGAACCTTTGTAAAGGAGTCTCTGACTCAAAGGTACTTTTCCGAATCCTCAATAAATAAATAAATAAATAAATAAATACCATATAAGCAACACTAATTGTGACAGTCTACTGAAAGGCATTCTATTCCTTGTATCAGCTCCTGTACAGATCCTCACCACGGATGCCATGGGCTCCTGCTGGGGTGCTTATCTTGGCCCTTATTAGACACAGGGATGACAGTCCAAGGTGGAGGCCAAGCTGCACATAAATATCCTGGAAATGAGGGCTGTCCTGTACAGCCTCCAAGCACTTCAGAATCATCTCTGTCCCAGTCCACTGCTAATCCAGATGGATAATGTCAATGTGATGCATTGCATTAACAAACAAGGGGGCACTCACTCCTCTCCCTTATGCAGGGAAGCAGTGAGAGTATGGTACTGGGCTTTTTCTCATGGTGTTCAGCTGTTGTCCGTGTTCCTCTCAGGTGTCAAAAATGTTTTGGCAGATAGGTTAATCTGGTCCCAGTCAATGGTTCATGAATGGAAACTACTGACCTGTGTGGTAAACTACCTCTTTGCAGGATCGAGCCATCCAGAATGGGACCTTTTTGCTTTTCCACATAACACAAAACTGCTGTGTTTCTGCTCACTCACTCCAGGGCCTGGAGTTTTTTGGCAAGACATGTTGACTAGCTCTTGGAAAGGGAAATTCCTATATGCATTCCCCCCATTACCCTAATACAGAGGGTTCTGCTCAAGCTGTGAGTGGAGAGTGCCACTCTCATCTGTATTGGTGTGTTCTGGCCTCACCAGATTTGCTTTTCACTCCTTCAGCATCTGGAGGTGAAGTATCCTGTTCCCTCTACCTCTGCGTTGGAGTCTGTTGTCACAGGGCAAGGGGTTCCTGGTCCATCTGGACCCAAAGTCCCTGCACCTGCATGCATGGCATCTGAAAACATAGCCATTGCACATTTTGGGGTATCCCCTAAGGCTGCTGGTGTCCTACTTGCAGCTAGAAAGCCTTCTGCCAGACATAGTTATCCCCCAAAATGGAAACACTTCAATATGTGGTCTGCTTCCTGGAATATGGATTCTTTTAACTGTCCTGTGAATTCTGTACTGGAACACTTGCTTTCTCTGTCTGACTGAGGCCTTCTGTATTCTTCTATTAAGGTGCTTTTGGCTGCTATATCTGCTTTCCATGCTCCTATTGATGTTCATATGGTTGCCCAATTTGAGGTGTCCCATATGTTTCTGAGAGGTATTCTTCACATAAAAACCTCCCATCCATAATTCCATAATCTAGTCCTGCCTTGGAACTTGAATTTCATACTTGACAAATTGGTGTTGGCTCCTTTTGAGCCTGCCAGAAGTTGAGGCTTACGTTTCCTGTCATGGAAAACTTTATTTTTAGTTGCTGTGACATCTGCTCGGAGGATGGCTGAGCTTCAGGCTCTTATGTGTGAGCCTTCTTATTTGATTTTTCATAATAATAATAATAATCTTTAATTTTTAATGCACCTTTCAAAAATCAAGGCACAGAACAAGTTATAAAATCACATCAAAAAGACACATCATAATAAAACCAATAGAATAAATAAGATCAAATATCATGATAAAATATTAAGATCAGACCAAGTCAGCATCATCCCTAAATGCCTTAATCCACAAAAAGGATTTTAATGCTTGTTTAAAACCCCCCACAGTCATGCACTCTCTAATCCAATGGGGTAGAGAATTCCAGAGGGTTGGTGCCATGAACATAAAAGCCCGGGCACCAGAAGATTTTAAAACTACCCTCGGAATCTCCAGCAACCCCTCGTTGGCTGAGCGGAGCGGCTGCTCCGGGAGGTAAGGAACCAGAAGCTCTTTCAGGTAGTCAGGGTCCAAACCATGCAGGGTTTTATAAGTCAGTAAGCTGACTTTAAAGGTGATCCACCACTGAACCGGCAGCCAGTGCAGTTCCCGCAGCACCGGTTTTATACGGGAAGAACGAGGCGTGCCGGTTAACAACCGAGCTGCGGAGTTCTGCACCAGCTGCAAGCAGCAGACAGCAACCCCTGGAAGCCCAAAGTAAAGGGAATTACAGTAGTCCAAGCACAAGGTCACAAAGGCGTGGATCATTGTAGGTAGGTCCCCGGACAAAACAAGGTGCTTGATCCTAGCGATATTCCTAAGATGGTAAAAGGATAACTTAATGACGGCCGTCAGATGTCAGATGACAGAGTCTCTTTACATATGCATCCTAAGTTTCTTCCAGAGGAGATATCAGAATTTATGCTGAGCCAAATGATAACACCATCCGATTTATTATCCTGAGCATGCCACCCAAGGTGAGGTGCTGCTCCGTACTTCAGATGTACACAGAACACTGAGATACTATATTGGATGCATCAATGACTGCAGAAAGTCCTTTCATCTTTTTGTTTCATTTGCCCCTTTGAAAGAGGGTGCTCCTGTGTAAGAACAATGTTTGTCCAAATGGCTGGCACATTGTATTGCATCCTGTTATAGAAAGTACAGTGGGGAACTTCCTGGTGCTGTTCGTGGTCACTACACAAGGAGTATGGCCACTTCTGTCACTTATTTCAAAAATGTACCTGCTGCTGACATATGTGCTACAGCCACATGGAGCACTGTTCACACTTTCACTAAACATTGCAGTCTAGATATCGTCTCTCGTAGATGTGTTGGTTTTGGTCTTGCTGTCCTGCAAGGCCTCCTGTCCTGACCACATATCAGATCATGCCATCCTCCCTATTTGCTTTGTACTACATGGGAGTCATTGCAAAGGTGTGGCCTAATGGAAGAGATATCATTGTAGAAGATATCATCGAAGAAGATAGAACAGTTACATAAGAACTTACTGTAACAGTAGATCTTTGAGAGAATCTCCTCCATTAGGCCATACCGTACCTTCCTTCTTTCCCCCTTTCGATTTCCTTGAGGGTTATATCATATGCTGAAAGCCTTACTCCATGCATCCTGTTTCCACTCCCATGCCCCTCCTTGTATGCCTGCTACTGGTATAATCTCCTGGCTCCTCATGGTTAGAGACCCTCTGAGGCTAATCTGGCGGGGAGCTGAGGAATGATGGAGCCACCCATGTTATAGTTGCATCAATGCTGCACGTCATTGTGGGCAGCGCCCCCCGGCTAGCAAAACCTTTATGTATGGCCCTGACTCTGATAGCTTAAGGTTCCAAAGGTGTGGCCTAATAGAGTAGATTCTCTTTTGCTGTAAGTTCTTTTGTAACTGTTCTTTGTCTGGTGTTGCGGAGGTGGGGGGGTGAACCACTCTGAATGATGTAGGGAGTGTTACTGGAAAACAGTGCTGTTGCATCAAAGACCTCCCCTGGAACACTGAATAAAATAAAACTGTGGATTGATGCAGTCCTCAAATAAATAAAATGTTGAAATGTGAGACTGGTGAGACAGAAAAGCCTGCTACAAAAAAAGAAAAACATACAATGTTGTTCTCTCTTGCATAACGATAACTGTAATACTAACATATACACACACAGTAATGAGAAAAACAAAAACATTCTCAAAGATTTAAACATAAAAATACGAGACTAGCCTTGTTGGCACCAATCAAATCTTGTGAGACTCTTTAGTATCTAATCAATAAAAGACACTGTACTTCATATTTTTGCTGTATCAGATTTTTTTATGTACTCACCTCTCAAAACGGCTTACCTTTCCCTTCCTTGGAAGCATTTCTGCCGCATCCCCCTACACCACTCCTTCACCCCAGTTCCAACCCATACTGCATCTGTAAAACGGGGACTGGACCCTTCTGTCTGTCTTCAGGTATATAAGGATTGTCCTTGCCACAGTTGGTGGGCTGCAGCTTTCCTTCACTCTTCTGGCCCCTGTGAACAAACCATGCATCATATTGATGCAGCGCGAATGGCCTAGGAGCCATGCTGTACCAGGAGCATGAGAATAGCACGAAACCTACAGTGCTTGCTACAGATAAGTTGTCTGTTACCACATTATTTAGTGGTGTTATTGGTAGCGGCAACAGTAGATTAGATGCCGTGTGTTAGCAGGAGCGGCATGCTTACAATTCGTCATGAGCTAATCGGTAACGGTAGGCGATGATGCTGATTTAGCAGTATGCAGCAATTACTATTTATGTTGCCAAACGCTTGTTACAACTGCAGATGCTTGAAAAATGCACCAGGTGGCACTTGCGAATTTGTACCTCACCTGCTATTTTCTAATGTTCCAGCAGGTGTCTCTTTAACCACATTTCCTTCATATACTGCATGTTTCTACACTAGCTGCTGCTGTAGTTCTCCACCATAATATATAATAATATAATATTCATTCACCCCAGCAATTACTGCACTCATGCAGATCTGCTTCAGTGGCAAGAATAAAATATACAATATATGATGTTTGTTTTTATTTTGACTAAGGATCACTAACATACTGTATACTGTGGCATGCCTCCGTTCAGTTCAGTAGCTGGAATATAAATCGGTATAAAACCAGTATTTGCCTAGCACAGGCTAGTGCATATCATTTGGCTCAAATCCATAAATCCTTAAATGTGTAGCCGCCTTGGGTCGCATTCTCACAAACTTTCTGTTGGTAATAGCTTTGAAATCCCCCCACCCACATCCCATATATATAGTTCGATGTATTTCATTTAGTGTATGCATTACTGAAAGGAACTATCATTTAAGCAGTAAATAAGTTGACAAAAATATGGGAATTCAGAGGAGTTGACTTTGATAAGATGGCCAACAGAGTTAAGCTAGCCCTGGCAAAAAGAAATACAGGTTAGGGGGTACAGACAAAGTGGGCAAGCATTAAGGAAAGAATACTTGAAGCAACATCCCGTTGTGTTAGAGAGAAAAGAAAGTGCAAAAGAAGAAGGAAACCACTTTGGTTCTCAAAAACAGTAGCAGAAAAGGTCAGAGCCAAAAGGCTGGCCTTCAGGAAATATAAGGTAACACAGCGGGATGAAGATAGGGAGGCATACCAAACTTCCCTAAAGGAAGCAGGGAAGGCAGTAAGGCAGGCCCAAACTGAGGAAACACTAGCACAAACAGTAAAAGAAGGTGACAAGACTTTCTATAGATACATTAGTGAAAGGAGAAAGTCCGGGGGGGGGGGGTATTGCTAAGATCAAAGGAGATAAGGGAGCATGTGAGGAGGACCATGTAAAAGCATGTATCCTACGTAGATACTTCTGCTCAGTATTTACTGAAGAGAAGGTAGGGCAGGGCCCATGGACACAGGGGGGAGGGATGTGAGCACTAGTCCCTTCACAAAAGAAAGGGTCCTACAAAACCTCAATAAGCTCAGGGTGGACAAGGCAATGGGACCTGATGGCATACATCCCAGGGTACTAAAGGAGCTAAGGGTGGAACTAGCAGAGCCATTATCAGAACTGTTTAGTGAGTCTCTGAGCACAGGAGAGGTCCCAGAAGACTGGAAAAGGGCTCATGTGATCCCACTCCGCAAGAGTGATAGCAGGGAGGAGGCAGGGAACTACAGACCAGTCAGTCTTACCTCAGTGGTGGGCAAGATTATGGAGGCACTCCTTAAGAAAAGGATAGTGCAACACCTGGAATCCATAGGAGTACAGGATCCAAGACAGCATAGGTTTACAAAAGGAAGGTCCTGTCAAACTAATCTCATAGATTTCTTTTACTGGGTAACCAGAGTGGGGACCAAGGGGAACAGTTGATGTCGACTACCTTGACTTCAGTAAGCGTTGATACTGTTCACAAAGAAGATTGATTAATAAGCTGGGTAGGCTCGGGTGGGTCAGAAGTTGGTCAATTGGGTGGCAAACTGGTTGGTGGGCAGAAAACAGAGAGTGGTGGTAAATGGTATACAGTCAGAAGAGATGCAAGTCACAAGTGGGGTATATCAGGGATCAGTCCTGGGGCCAGTACTCTTCAGTATCTTCATCAGTGACATTGCAGATGGACTGGAGGGTAAGGTTTGTCTGTTTGCAGATGACACCAAAATATGTAACAGAGTAGATGATCCAGATGGCGTGGGCAGAATGAGAAGACATCTGGATAAACTAGCAAAATGGTCAGAAGAGTGGCAACTGGGGTTTAATGCAAAGAAGTGCAAGATCATGCACATAGGGAAGAGAAACCCTGAAGCCACCTATAGGCTGGGAAGAGAGTTGCCGGCAGTCACAAGAGAAGAAAGAGACTTGGGTATCATCATCCCCGATGACCTGAAATCATCCATGCAGACCACTAAAGCAGTAGATAAGGCCAGGGGATGTTAGGGTGTATTAGTAGGGGTATCACATGTTGGAAGAGAGAGGTAATAACCCCTCTTTACAAGACACTGGGTAGGCCCCATCTGGAGTATTGCGTGCAGTACTGGAGGCCACACCTTCACAAGGACATTAACCAAATTGAGGCAGTCCAGAGAAGGGCAACCAAAATGGTGCAGGGACTAAATCAAAAAACATGAGGACAGATTAACTGAGCTCAATATGTATACCCTAGGGTAAAGGAGGAAGAGAGCTGATATGATCGAAACATTCAAACACCTTAAAGGCATTAACAAAGTGAAAGAGTCTAACATGTTTCAATATAAGAAAAATAGCAGGACAAGAGGACACAGCATGAGATTAGAGAGAGGCTGATTCAGGGTAACGTGAGGAAGTTCTTTTTCACAGAAAGGGTGGTGGATGCATGGAACAGCCTACCTCAGGAAGTGGTGGATATGAATACAGTGCAAGGCTTCAAACAAGCATGGGATAAGCATAAGGAAGCAATATAGATGAGTATGAATAGATAGGCCATTGACAGAGCAAAGGCCGATGGCACATTCATAAGGTAGAAAAAGAAATGGACAGACTGGATGGACCTCGTGGTCCTTATCTGCTGTCAACTTCTATGTTTCTATGTTTCCATGACATCAGTTTAGCTGAGAAATGTATATACATAACGTCCAGCAAAACTCCTCCTCAGTACTGCCCTGGGCTGCTGAATAGCATATGCAAGTCAAAACCTTAACATTTAAAATAAAACTATCCAATCCACAAACAGGAATTTATGGCATTGAAATAGGTCATGGTGGACCAGTTCCATGGCTTTCTGTATGGAGCCAGGTTTATTGTACTAGCAAACAGAAACCCATTGACTTACAAACTGGTTACAGCCAAGCTGGATGCACCTGGGCATAGGTGGATCACTGCCTTGTCATCATACAATTTCTGACTATTGCACCTCCCGTGAAGGAATAACACTGATGCGGATGGCTTGTCTGATGTCCCATCATACTCCACCCACAGAGGGACCCTGGAACCACATTTCATAAATTGGGGTATGACCAGTTTGCCAACTGCTGGTGCCTGAGGACCAGCCTTCTCCAGCAATCCAAACAGAGCATTGGATCTGCTTGAAGTGCATCGTGACACCATACCAGAAGTATATGACCATTAGATCACCCTGTATAACTGCTCTGTAACACATCTCATCCTAACAGACATGAGACAAACTCAAAGGATAGACCCTAGCTTGAAGGATGCCACTGTTACTTTAGGAAAGGATTCTGAGTTTGCTAAAAACAGGTCAAATCATCCTGCTTTCATTTCCAGGAGTGGAACTAGCTGGTTATAAAAAAATTAAGTGTTGCACCAAATCAGGCGGGGCAGACCTCTTTCCCAAAAAAGCAACTGGTTCCACCTACCAAGTACATGATAATATTCGTGTGGACTCTACATGAGGATATGGGTAATCTGCTGTTTGATGAAATGATGGACCTTGATTCTACTGGCTTTGCCTAGCAGTGGAAGTAGAAAAACATTGTAAAAAGGATAGCCTATGTATCTCTCAAAAAGACTGCCAATGAGTGCGACCTTATTCAATATGTAACCACCCCTACCCTTCTAGCTGCACAACTACTTGCAAGTGGTGCTGCCTAAGGGATATAGGTTGGTGTCTGGGTTCATGGTTATAATTGGCTTGGGAAATGGCACAGTGCCTCCACCTATGGGGATCCTTATAGCAGCGTACTGCCAGAGTGCTTTCCCATAGGAAATTAAATACAGCCCCCTGCCTTGGTGACAGTTAAACAGTACATATTCCCCTTCCAACGTATTACTCTAAGCATGCAAATATTACACTATACAATAATGAAAATATTTCAGCAATTGCAGGAAAATAAACAGAGTTGATTTTGGGGTCTGGAAATTAAGGTAGGGAACAAGGGAAGCAAAGGGGAGTCAAACATTCAAAAATCAGCTTATGATAAATACTGTAATCACACAAATAAAAGATGACACGGTACAAATTAAAATCCAGTATTCCCTGTCCTAGTCCCTCTCCCCCCACTAGTGCACCAATCAATCCCTCAGTCGCTGCGGGATCTCCCAGATACCTTGTGTGCACACAACGAGGAGTTGCAGGCCTGTGACGAGTAGACACTGGGTGCGGCACTATTGCAGTGGGTGGATGCTTCAGTTGCAAATTACAAACTACACCAGTAGATGTAGGAATACAGTTAATCCTGGCTGTAACTGCTGCTGTGGGCTTAGCTGAGGTCGCGTAGGAAGCCCAGATGGTAAACTAACTAACTAGCTAGCTGGACAGCTAGAAAAGCCATTGTTTGGGTAAAACCCAGTACTCATGACCTTCAGATGAACAGATGATGCAGGCGTTGGGGGACGGATCCCCTTGCTGGCAGTTAAATAGAACAATTAGGCTGGTGTTAATGCGGATGATGATGACCATCTTCACTCCACAGAGGGACTTGTCTTCACCCACCTCAGAGGGTAGGCTGGCAGTTGTCTTCACCCCACAGAGGGACTTGTCTTCACCCACCTCAGAAGGTAGGCTGGCAGTTGTCTTCACCCCACAGAGGGATTTGTCTTCACCCACCTCAGAAGGTAGGCCAACAGTTAAACAGGCAGGCAGGCAGGACCTCAGAGCTCTGGTCCCCTGGCAGAAATCAAAGGCTTTTTGTATAGGACAGTGAGGCAGTGGATTTGTCACCTCACACAAACACAAACAATTCCCTTTGTCTTTGGGATTTACCAGGCAGTTGGCAACAGTTTCTGAAGTTCTTTGTTTGTTTTGGCACAAACGAAATGATTTTAGGCTGGGACAGCAGCAGGAGCTGTCAAAATCAGTTGTTGTTGCTTTAGAATCTCACACAGACAGACCCAGGGTCAAACTGTCAACCCCAGAGTGTTAGTTTGAATCTACAACATCTCATTGGTCCACATGAGTCTTGAGCTCCACCCCCTGTTTGGATAACTGCAGCTCCAATAGGGTTCCTCACTGTCTTCAGGCAGACCACATCCAGTATGGCTGCCCCCTTACAGTTCTGTCCAGCTCTGTCCAATATTGTGAAAAGTAGTAAGTTTTGGCAGCATCTGGCTGCATGGAGAGGACCCTCCTGGTCCCTTCTGGTGGTCGCTGGGGCCAGGGGGCACATTGGGGGGACAGGAACCCCGTTGGGAGCTCTATTTCTTGAGCTTCCCAGCAGAAGCAGTGTTGAAAAATGGCAGTCTCGGCTGCTGAGCATCATGGAACTTGTAGTCCCAGTGGCCATTTTGTCCCCTATACTCCCCAACCCACTGGAGGCTTGGATCAGGTCAAGGAGTCTTCTAAAAGCTTGTATTTTATTTCATTTAGCTCCTTCCAGCCCCACTGGTGTCTGATGGGGCTGGGGAGATG
The DNA here is from genome assembly GCA_016271365.2 of Neoceratodus forsteri. Taxonomy (NCBI): domain Eukaryota; kingdom Metazoa; phylum Chordata; order Ceratodontiformes; family Ceratodontidae; genus Neoceratodus; species Neoceratodus forsteri. The sequence goes on along the minus strand of JADMNL010000025.1, from coordinate 7,925,335 downwards.
ATTCGAAAAATGGTGCTTCTACCACAGCTCTCTTTTAGGGGTGCTTGAGGCACCAAAACAGTTTGTGACCTTTCTTTCTGCTCCCCACCCCACTGTGCAGCAGTTCAAGGGGCGGGGAAGCAACATAGTGTGCAGATCACTATCCACATTTTCTCTCGGGTGCATGGGAGTGCTCCCTGGCCCTGGCAGCAGTCGAGGAATGGGCTGGGGAAGTGAGGAGGCTAAGCAGCTCACCAGCCACAAGAATCAGGTGCTTGGATGTGCCGCAACACAGCAGTCTGCTTGCTGGCCCTGGTTGCAGTCCAGGAACAGGCCGGGGGAGCGAAGAAGAAGTGGCTGCACCAGGAGTAATATCGGGAGGCAGCAGGAGCCCCAGGTAAGCTCCCAACTTGGGAGGGGGTTACAAATATGAAGAGCAGTGGGATAAGAATGGAATCAGCAACATATTAGTGGTGACAGATCACAGCACCATTATCCACAGGCCTACTCCACCAAAGAGCCGAATGTAACAACAATGGCAAAAGCACTGTGGGAAAAGTATTTTGTATATTATGGAATCCCAAAGTGCTTCCACTTTGAATAAGGAGGAGACTTTGAGAGCTGCCTCATCAAGGAGCTAACTGAAATGATGAGCACTGAAAACACTTGAACCATGCCCTATCATCCACAAGGTGAACCTCAGCCTGAGTGATTCAGCTGAACACTTCTAAACGTGCTTGGAACTTTGGACCTAGCCAATAAATCAAAATGGAGCCAGCAAGTATAGTTCCTGGTCCACGTGTACAACTGTACCAAGAATGAGTCCACTAGGCTCTCAACTTATCACCTAATGTTCAAGCAGGATGCCAGACTGCCAGTTGACCGATATTTCAGCATTTTTGGTGATGGTGCCCTACCAGAGATCTATCCTGGGTACACCTAAAGGTTAGGACAACTAACTGAAGCTTATAGGGTGGCTCAGGAAGGAGCAGGAAAAGTTGACAGATGAGACCAGATATGATGAGCGAGTAAGAGAGCAAGCTCTACAACTTGGAGACTGAGTCTGGATCAGAAATCTTGGGGTTCCAAGTAAATATAAAATACAGTGGAGTCGGTCAGGATGCAATGTTCTTATTACAGTTTCTGCCAGTGATGTGCTGCAGAAACACTGCAATCCAATAGCAATTATTCCAGTTTATCAAGCAAGAAAGTGTGTCATGTTCATCACAGAACATTACATCCAGGCTGACTCCACTGTAGCTGATCGCTGGAGATCTAACCCATATGTCATTGTGGAACAGCTTCTCAATCTGTCACTGACTGTCAACGGCTGTAGAATGACATGCTGTTGGTAAGATGCTACATAGAAATCATCCGTTGCCCATGGACCATGAGACAAACACCTTCTTTACCACCTAGAGGGCCAGCCATCTAGAATGAGACATGGAAAAGGATGACTTCTGCTACTTAGCCTGAACAACCAGTTGCAAATCCTGTGACTCAGCCTGACATGGTCTACACCTGCTGTGATGAGGAACAGCATTGTGTCCATAGTAGGGAAATTACTAGAGAGAGCTTAATAAAGGAGATGCTAGTGGGTTTTCCTGCAAGTAGACAGACTTCAGGATATCAGTCAGCATGGATTCACAGGAGGAAAGTCATGCCAGATGAACCTGACTGACATCTTTGTTCAGGTGACAGAGATGGTGGAAAAAGGACAGGGGGTGGGTATACTGTACAGCACCTTACCTTCAGCAAAACGTTCGACTCTGTTCCACACAGGTGGTTGGTCAAAAAAAATGTTGAGTTACCTGTGTGTGGGAGCAAGATCATAAAAAGGGGTGGGAAACTGGCTAAGTGACAGGTCCTCAATGGGGAACACTCAGAGGCTGGGGTTGGGGAGGTCATAAGTGGTGCACCACAGAGATTAGTCCTGGGCCCAGTCCTCTTCAACATATTTTACAATATTAAAGAAGAGATCCAGGAGAAAGTCTGCCTCTTCACAGATGGTACTAATATCTGTGCAACAGCAGCTAGTGAGGAAGGGATAAGAAATGTGAGGGAGGACCTGGATAGATTCAAGAACTGGCCAAAGTTCTGGCAGTTGAAATTCAACACTAAAAAGTGCAAGGCAATGCACAGAAAAAAATGAAAATAGAATACAGAATGGGGGGTGATGGGAAAGTATGGAGAGGAACCTGTGGGTAATAATACTGAACAATTTAAAAACATCAGCGTAGTGGAATGGGGCATTGAGGATGCAGCTAGAATGCTGAGATGTATAGGAAGGGGAATCAGTAACTGGAGGAGTGATGTGATTCTTCCTCTTTTTACTGGTCCCAAGTTCATCTTCATCTGGAGTATTGTGTGCATTTCTGGAACCTGCACTTCAAGAAAAGAAAGGACAAGGGGAAGAGAAGAGTAACCCAAAATGATCCAGAGAGGTTGAACAACCTAAACATGTACACATTGGAGGCATGAAGAGAAAGAGGGACATGATTGCAACATACAAATACCTCCTCCGTTTAAATAAAGTAGATCACAGGGGTTGTTCATTCTGAGGGGGAACACAAATACCACAGGAAACTCAATGAAACTGGTGGGTGGGATGTTTGGAAGGGATGTCTGTGGTGGAGGGGTAAAATAGGGGTTCAAATATGGATGGGACAGACATATATTTTTACCTTTTTGTTTTACCAGGAGAGACACACTAAGCTGAAAGCTTGTTTACAGGTGCAACCTGGGAGCACAAGGAAGTTAAATGACTTGTTTAGGGTCACACAGTATGCAAGCTGGGGCTGTGGGATTCAAACCCAGGTCTCCAGGTTTGCAGCTCAGAGCCTTAAACCCCTGCGTTATACTGCCTCAGCCTATGGGGCTGGTAAAGATGCTGACAAAAGGGGTAGTGGGTTAGGAGGAGTGCAGGGCCACTGTGTCCCTCTCAAGTAACATTAGATAATCAGGGTTTTGCAGACTTGATGAGCCACAGAACCTGCCAGAGAAGTTGCTGTGTTATTGGAAGACTTTCCTTTCTGGGCTTGGGAGTGCTGTTATAACCAACACCTTCCTCTGGCCCTGGCAATCTACTCTGAGTGTTTGGTTCGACTCCTGAACCTGATTTGCTAGCACAGCAGAGCAAGGTGCTGCCTGTGGCCCATTTGGGTGGCCCTTCCATAATATTCTTGGCATTGTATTCAATATTTTCTCCCAATATGGGACAAATTACTGTACAATCCCAGAGCATATGACATAAATCAGTCCACAGCTCTGACAGCAGTGAGTTATACTAACACTAAACCTAGTTTGTTTTCTTAGGGGGATGGAAGCTAAATCTTAAATTTTGCCAGTTATCTTAAATTTTGCCAAACTTAGCTATGCATTAGGAGTTGCAGATGTGATACTTTGTAAACTACAAATTCATTCATCACTGGTTAATGTGATGCCTGCTCGATACTTTAATTTGCCAACAACATAGTTCTGTTCAGTGAAATTCTGTTTTTGAAAGTATTTATATATTTTAGACACAGTTCTTAGTAAATTGTTTCACATAGATCTTCAAACTTTCACTTTTAGATCTCAGTAATCATAAAAATGCTTGTCACATGTAGTCCTTTTTCTTGCACACCTTACTTAAAAGAGGAAAAAATGACATTTATGTTTAAAACATGCCGTTTGTTTTGAATGTTCTGTAATAAAAGAACATATTATAATTATTGGTTAGTGTTTTTTCCCTAAGGGAAATATGGTTATAATTTGCCATTATAACCAACTGGCTATAACAGCAAACACGTGCCATGTTTCCCACGCTCCACACTTGCAAGAACCTCCAGTCTCTCCTTCCTCAGCCACCATAACGCACTGCCAGACACTTCACTGCAACTTCAATCAATCAATCAATCAATCAAAATCTTTATTTATTCAGGCGAACATCATTGAGCATAGCTCATTTACAAGATGGACCTGAGTGGTCATAACAAAAAAGGTTACAGATTGTATACAAAAACATGATATTGAATAAGCACAATACAATCATTTATGAGTGAGATAGATGTACACATATTTACATATATACAAGGCAAAGGACAGTAAACCTAAAACCTAATAAAGGAGCAACTTGCACTTGATTGTAAGTTAAATAAAGAAACAAATAACTGTCTGTTTCTTGGAATGCATTCACTAAATAACTGGATTTAAAAATGGAAAAAAAAAAGGAACGTTTCCACCCGCAGACTGCACTTCATCCTGATTGGACCACGGCTGACAACAGATGCATCTTTATTTTATACAATTGCTGTGGCTAAAAAACACTCCTCAGCAATTATATAAAATAAAGGCTGAGTAGGTTTGTAAAACTCGAATTTCACACACACCTTCAGTATGGGATGCCTTTATAAACCCCTCAAGTTTTGCCCTTGGGGTTTATGTGGCATCCCACACCTTGGTTGTGTGTAAAATTCTTATAATAACTGGCCAGCAATTTTTTCAATAGGCTGAGCCAGTTATAATTTGTCGTTATAACCTGCGGGTTATAACGGCAAACGAGCCACATCAGTAAATGAAGAGCTGCATTCCGATTGGCTCCATGCTTCTAATGGGCGGGCTAAATACCGTCAGAAACATGGTGACTCCTTTGTCCCGCTTAGCGAGGAGCCGCCACACCATGCGCGTGACGCTGTGAATACTGTTTTTTTTTTTCTGTTGTAAACTATTTGTATCTGGCGGATCCTCCATTCACAACTTTACATGGGCATTTCAGAGCCCCACTACATAAAAGCTACTGGGAATGCCTTGTAAGCGCTCCGCCAAAAACAGCTCCGACCTTGCCTCTTCAGGTAAGAAGATCGCGATCTCAGTACACAAATCTGCCGAAACATCCCAAACCTAAAAAAAAAGAAAAACTGTAACAATAATTAAATTAATTAAAAAAAAAAAGATGAACGGGGAGACAGAGAGAGTGTGTGTGTGTGTGTGTGTGTGTGTGTGTGTGTCAGAGAAAGAAAGAGAGAGAGAGAGAGTCTGTCTGTGTGTGTGTGTGTGTCTCAGACTCAGGGCTGGAAAAAATTGCTGCCCATTAATTATAAATAAATAAAAGATGGGGAAGTGTGCTTAAATTAGAAATTAATGGTTGCCCTCGGTGTGGGATGCTTTAATAAACCCCTCGGGGCTTTGCCTCGGGTTGTCATAGCATCCACACCTCAACAACTCATTAATTTCTCATTAAGCCCACTTCCCCATCTATTATTGTATATGTTATAACCCCCTACCCAGCCATTATTCTATATGTAATGAACCTGTGCAGGCAGACTTGCTCCTGCACCTGCTCCCATTGCAAAAGCTAGGATCATGGGATCGCCATGCTACCATGACCAAAAGACATATTACACCCCTGCCACCTAAACGGGAGGGGGACAGGTGGAAAGATGGAACAACGGCAGGAGCCCTCAGAAGAAACAGCTGGAGCCAGTGGCCCAGGACTCAAACAAACATACGAAGAAGCCAGCAGAAGAAACCCATTTGGTCTATCAAGTCTGTGCGTAGTGCTCATACACTCATATATACATAGACTCAATAAAGTCTGCCATATTTGTGACTCCTGACCCCACTGGACAAGTAATTCCAAGGCAGGACTCCGAAAGTGAGCTCCTGGAGGCTTCTGGGACAAGGATAGACTAGACTTTGAAACCTTATGATGGATCCATGGGCAGCTGAGTGTGTTGAGTGACTGGCTGAACCCTTTGCAGCATTGAGAACAGACCTGATACTGTGGCTATATTTAGGATACTGTGCAGGAGACTGGCAGATCTGGAAGAGATCTTGTGCGGACAGGACCTGCTGTCATGGGAGTGGATGCAAGTTGCACCATTCAAGGCCTTGCATTTGAAGGACAGTCTGTAAAAGAAAGTTGCTGAGCCTGGTGGGGGAAAAAGTGGCATTTGCATGTTAGCCAGAATGAGTGACACCACCGAAGGAAAAGCATGGAGCAAAGAAGCTGAACCCAGAGCAGCTGATGGAGGATTGCAGCAGTGCAGAAAAAGAGAGTTCTGAAGAGAGGGGTGGCCATCTGCATCAGAGAAACACCTAAAGAGGACAATGTCTTGGAGACCTGCTGCATCAAGTAGAGCCATCTGTACCCAGGAAACCATGTATACACTAGGGTGTCCCACTTCAGGGGAAACAAGGTTTGTAGTTTGGCTGTCTTGCAAGTTGACCATCCGGCTGGATAACAAATACCTCATTTTGTGGAGTCTGTGAAAACCTTGTAAGCAATTGCATTACCTTTGCTGGGGGTGGGGGGGGGTAATCTGAGCACATTTCTTCATTTAAGTGCACCAATGCTAGGCAACCTGCAGCAGCTTCATTGGTCCTGCATCAGTCCTGCAACTGGAGAACCCAGGAACTGTACCAAAAGTGAACTTTTCTGGTGGGTATAAAAAATTCCGGTACCGGGGTGGGACAGGGTAGAACCAACCTTGCCTAAGAAGGGCACCTAAGGGTGTCATAGTCTGGCCCACCTGAAAGGATGCCTAATCAAGGGCTCTACAAAGCTTTAGTTGTTGCCTAACCATTTCATTTGCAGGACTATGTTTGTGAATAAAAACTGTGTTATTTTGTTAACTGCGTCTTGTCACTGGCTCACAAGTTCAGCGCAGCAATGAATGGGTTCCTTACGGAGTCCACCAAGAGCGAGAACCTTGCAGCTCTGTTGACTTGGAGTGCTTCCACCATCGCCTCCTATCAATCATACCAGACCTTCTTGGTTTACCATGATGGACGCTGTGTCACGTGCATGGCCCAAGCATGCGGGGTCCTTCATAGTATTCTTCCCAAAAATTGAGGCTCTGTATATTATTAAAATTGCATTGCTGCATGAATGTTTTCCTTTCATTTTTAGAGTTAATTTCCCCAGACTGACGAGTAAGGAGACAGTGATAGAAGCCGGTGGGTTATGTGATGGAGGCCAGGGAGACAGTGACTTGAGCTAGGGTCACTCTTACAGGGGCCAGGGTCACTCTGATTGAAGGCAGGGTCACCATGATAGGAACCTGGGCCACAGTGATGGGAGCCTAGGTCAGTCTTATAGGAGCTAGGGTCACTTGGACAGGAGCTAGAGCCACAGTGACAGGAGTCAGGGTCCTCCAGACTGGACACTTGGTCACCGTGTTGGGAGCCGGGGTCTCTGTGATGGAAGCTGGACTTTCTATGATGAGAGCTGCTGCCCACTGAGAAAACAAGCTTCTATAATTTAGGAGGAATGAATAAAGTGATGAATTTCTGTGGTTATTTAGTTTGTAATTGTAGGATACTTCCTCTGGAGTGAAACTGTGAATGTCCTCAACTGTTTATAAATAGCGGGAGCTCTTGGGTGTTCAGGGGAAGGCCTGCTGTCCATGTAGGCGATATATCTAGTTGGCAGCATGATTATGGCATTAAAGAGCCTGCCATTCATAGCAATGTGCAACTAATTATCAAACAAGGAAGAGAAATCAAAGCAAAGGCCCCCAGTCAATCACAGCAGATCAAAGCAAGACTCGGGTTGACTGCATTTTTCTGGTTCCTTTCTGATGTTTGGGCCACATAAAAGCTCAGTGGGACTTCCAGCTGGAGACAGTGTTGGCCAGCTGGCCACAGACCAACTGGATTTGATGGGGAATGTAGGTTGTTAATATCTCGTCTGGCACTCAGATGTCTTCCTTCCAAGGTCAGCCTGTCTGGGGATGGGATGTTTGTCTGTCTATCTATGTCTCTTTTCTCTGCGGCAGAGCTTGTCAAACTAGCCTTTCCTTCCAGATGGGGAGGGCGGGGGGCTGACAGTACCAGAAGGGGATTCATGTAAGACTGATAATAGACTAACCAGTTACTTAAAATGCTGAGTTTTATTATTATGTCTAAAGAGGTGAGGGCAGTTGCGTTCCCCTCTGAAGTCTGTTTGCTATTTTGGGGTGGGGGTCCAGGGTGTGGAGTGCGTGTGTGTGTGTGTATGTGTGTGGGGGAGGTTACCTGCTAACCCGACCTCTGTGAATTGCTTGAGGGCATCTGTATTTTTTCTTGCATACATACAGTATTTTAAATGTAAAGTTTTTCCTGTCAGTAAACTCAGTCATTGATTGACATGCATGTTTTACTTTATTCTTGACATACTGAGCAAAGTACAATGTGGCGTTTCTTTTAACAAGGAAGAGGTTCAAGATTTTCCATGGATTGCAAGGGTGGGAGGAAGGTTTAACTGTTACAAGGTTTGAGAAAGAGAGCCAGATAAATAGGTAGTGATTCTGATTCTGGCCTATTAATATGTTGGTCTAACTAATCTTAGAGTCAGGGTGCTTCTCTTCTCTCTAATGCTGATCTGTTGCAATCTGTTGTTTGCAGCAACACACTTGCCACCAACTTCTTCCCTCTTTCAATCACTGTGTGGTTCAGGAGCAAAGAGTATTCACATAAAAGAAATGTGTATGAAGTCTGCAAAAATGAATGTGATTATACTGTACAGACAGTTGGTGAGATCCCATCTAGAGTACTGCGTCCAGTTCTGGAGACCCCATCTCCACAAGGACATAGACAGGATGGAGGCAGGTCAGAGGAGGGCAACTAAAATGGTGCAGGGTCTGCAAGAGAAGCCATATGAGGAGAGGCTAAAGGAGCTTAATATGTATACCCTTGAGGAAAGGAGGGAGAGGGGGGGACATGTTAGAAACGTTTAAGTACCTCAGTGGAATCAACAAAGTCCAAGAGGATAACATCTTTCAGAAAAAGAGATGTGCAAGAACAAGGGGACACGATTTGAAGATGGGGGGGGCTCGGGCAATGTGAGGAAGTGAGGATGCATTGAACAGCCTTCCTGAGGAGGTTGTGGGGTCTAAAACAGTGGGAGAATTCAAGAATGCATGGGACAGACATAAGGCAATTTTTGTGGGGGGTAGGAAGACATAGGCTGTTGGTTAAGTAGGATCTGCAGCTAATCCTCTAGGTAGGGAAATGGGCAGACTAGGTGGGCCAAGTGGTCCTTATCTGCCATCAAAGTCTATGTTTCTGCGTTTCTATGTTACTTACAGATGTGTGAATTTTCCACTGTGGGTTGCAAAGAAGAAACATGGTAGCTATGTTAGTATAGTAAAAGATGACAGGTAAAAAGGTAAAAAAAAACAGTTGTGACCCAATGCTTTTTATTGGACTAGAAACAAATCTTGAATGGTCTGAAAGGATTTGTTTTTGAGATTTTAACTCCTCAATGAAGAGAGCCAGGGCTTGATATACTGCACACTTGCTAAGAGGCTGTCACTCTACATGGTTACAAGCCCACTGAGCAGCGCTCATGAGTTTCAGTAACATTGTGCCAAATAGTGGGAGTCACAGCCCTTTCTTTCCTGGTCACAAAACACACTGCAACTGTGTGGGGAAGTGGGCAGTGGTTTGCCATGTAAATGATCTGCCAGTCCTTGCACAAATCATAGGTTGATAGGTCCGCTGTCAGCAACTCCCTCCCCTCCAGAACTTGACAAACTGTTGTAGCTGGTTGTTGCCCACAGCTTTATTGTGCTCAAACATCCTTGCTTTACAACTCTAAATTCTAATTGCTATATACATATTTATGGCATTTGTTCAATTTGCCAAACGTTATAATATTCCTAGCTTGTGCACATTGTCCGATTGTCCCAGTCTTTATTACCCTTTACATTCGCAATTGTCCCTGGCTGCATGCCCAATGTAAATTAGGCCTCTAAAATGTAATTTTTGCCCCCTGTTACCTAGACCTGATGCAAATCAAATCCTGTTACCCCCTCTTGTCCTGCTCAGGCTCTACATGATGTAAATTGGGTTGTACTCCCCTTGTGAGCCCCCTATCCCTTGACTAAAGCATGGCTAATGTAAATTGGGTAATGGCCGCATTCCCAATGTAAATCAGCCCATGCTGTCTCTCAGCAGGCTACCACTGCACCTGGGTCACCACATTTCCTTTAGGTCCCTGTCACCCCAGACCCCACCATCATTTTGGCCACCAAGCCACCTCCCATTTGCTATGGAAGGTGGCTTCCCCCCACGACTCCTCCTACCCCCCAACACCTTAGCCCATTGCTGCCTTGATAGCCTCTTATTTGCATATTGAAGATGTCTTTGCTGATGTCTGACAAATGCACCGTTTGGCCTTACAGCTCTGGCCAGTCCACTGTTTCTGGTGTGACACTGCCATAAAATTCCCTGTCTGAGGCATTGGCCTCACATGCCTGTTCATAGCCTTTCTTGCCAGGTCCAATGCTTTCCGGTCATCTCCATTTCTCCAAACCTGCCTGGGGATCATAGCTGCCCAGATCACTTTTACCCTGTCCCACATGTTTTGGATGCTGCCAGTGTCCTGTACTATCTGCTTTAAAAATTCTATCCACGGCATCTGTGCAAAGTCGTTTCCTCACAATGTATCACCAGAATGTCCGGCCTTGCCCCATTCTTCACTGGATGCCACAGCTGGGACAGCATCTGCTTTCAGCACATGCATCTCAACCCAAACCAGGACACACTCCCTCTGTTGACATCCAGGCCCAGCCGCCATCCTCCTGGTCTCACTGCCACTCTTCTCTCTGCCCAATACACGAATGAGTTTTCACACACCCACACTTCTCATGTAGCGTTCCTGCTTGCAAGAGAAAGGAACAAAGTCAAGTGTGTTGCAGTGTATGTATGTGTGCCCAGTATCTGCCAGAGGCCCACCTACCAATGCTCTGAATACCTCTGCCAGAAATACTTGTGCAGCTGCCTCTGTTACTGCCCCCAGTTCTGAACGAATGCGTATTGAACTTGATTGGGTTCAAACCCACAGAGGTTATTGCCTTCTTTATCATTGCTGCTAACTGGTACCTAGTCATTGGCCTACCATTACTATGCATTAGGAGTACCACCTCTCCTGCTGGCTTGACCTCAGCAATCCCTGAACTGCCCTCAGCGGGCATAGCAGCTCCTCTGTGCCTTTGGCTAGTACATGGACTACGCGCACAAAGCACTCGATGAAGGCAAGTTAGTGGGGTCAGTCTTTATGGATCTCACTAAGCCTTCGACACCGTTAACCACCACTTACTCCTGGCTCTGCTACTGAACCTGGGGGTTGCGAAGAATACTGCTGTCTGGTTTAAGGACTACCTTTCCAACAGAAACCAACATGTCAGAACTGGCCAAACCGTATCCGGCTCCAGAGACGTGTCACTGGGGGTCCCCCAAGGGTCCATCCTGGGGCCCTTACTCTTAAGCCTTTTCCTGAATAACCTGTCTGAAGCATGTGACACCAAACTCATACTCTACACCAATGATGCGGTACTCTTAAGCAGCAACTCACACCATGGCACTCTCCAAACTGAACTCCAACGCTCTTTCCACTATTTGGAAGACTGGTTCTTCAAGCAGAAATTGTTGCTAAACTACAAAAAGACCAAGACAATGCTAATATCCAGTTCCCGCTATAAAAAGAAACTCCCCCTCACCATCTCTAACAAAGTCAATGCACCTCTGGAGCAAGTGAACACTTTCAAGTACCTCGGGGTCACCCTTGATGACATCCTCTCCTTCCCCCCTCATATTGATTCGGTAGTCAAGACAATTAACTCGAAGCTGGATGTCCTCTACAGGCATAGAAATTACCTCACTCCAGAGGCACTTCACCTCTCGGTCTCCAGCTCCTTCATTTCGACCATCGACTGTGGTCTGGTTACCTATGGTGCAGCCATGGACACGGCTCTCAAGAGGATACACACAGCCCTCAACAAAGCCTACAGACTCACCTTGGCTGCTGACCGGCTTGCACACACCTGCTCCCTTTACAAAATGATGAAATGGTTGCCACTAAAGAGCAGAAGCAAGTTCCAAACCTGCCTCCTCGGGAAGAAAGTGCTTATGGAGAAAACACCCCCCAGTGTTTCAAGCATTTTATCCCCGGCTATCTCCACTTATGGTACTTGAAGCTGTATATGAGGAGCTCTATCCACACCATTTCACAGAACTGCTCTTGGACAACGTTCCTTTACCTATAGGGCCCCTCAATGGCTAAATGAAATCCCTGGGCCCCTACATACATCCACGAGTCTCTCTTACTTCAAATCTGGTCTGAGGCAACACCTTAGCTCAAGCTCAAAATGTAACTGCTCCTGACCACACACACCCTTATCTGCTCAGCCCTCTCCTGTACAAGTCCCTTGATTACCCTCCCCATCCCCTCTCCCTCATCCCCCTGAATTGCTACCACACCTTCTAAACACCCTCTAGTCTGATGCTGTACTAAGCCTGGTACTAGTTGTGAATGGTAATGCTGTAACCTATAAGCTATGCAACTGTATCATTGTAACCTATTGTTAGTCTTGTACTTTATTTGACCTCATGATGTTAATCCTGTCTTATGTCTTCTACCTGATGTGGAACCTTTGTAAAAGAGCCTGTGTTCAAAGGTATTTTCCTAACTCCAAATAAATAAATAAAATAAATATATCTGCACCCACACCCCTTTTCCCCTTTGGTCTGTCTTAGATCTTTTAATGCGCATGCTCAGCCCTTCCTCCTGTACCTGCACATCCCTCCTCTCTACTATTTGTTCCGTGTCCTGATCTGATGCCACCCTGGCAGCCACCTCGCTAATCTGAAATGCCCCAAAGAATGGCAAATCTAATGTGGTGGCGAGTAGCCTAGCCTCATAACCTGTGGAACATACTGAGGGTAGTGCTCCAACTAACTTCTTCATTAAACTAATGGTCATGAGCTGCCTTCTATCCTGTACCTTCCCCCTCGTCCACCCCTTCGTCATCTCCTTCACTATCTTGATCTTACATGGATCCTCTATGCCTCTAAGGTTGCTGGCAATTGAAATAGTTGCCAAGTGGGTGGCTACAGTGGACTGCGCCATCCTGTCCTTCGCTAGATGAACAATGAATTGCATTACCTGCTGAACTGGTATCTGCCAACTTACCAGGAGCTAGGCCCGCCCCCAAAATTCAAGAAATACAGTACCTTGAGAGATGACTCGTACGACTTCAGAGCACTAGGTGCCCAAGAATTTGTGAACAGGAACCCAGCTCTTTCAGCCCAATTTCCCACAATATGGGCAGTACTGGTGTCATGTCTGCCTCTGCGTAGGGCACCATTTCCTTGAATTTCTGCAGCTGTAAATGAGAAAGGCAGTCAGCAATTGTGTTATTGTCACCTGATATGTGCGTCACCCTGAATGTAATTAGTTGAAAGCACCTTAGGACTAGGATGTGCAGCACCCTCATGACTAAGGGCGACTTGGCCATCTTCCTGTTCAGAACTTCAACTGCTGCCTGATTGTCACACCAGAACCAAACCTTCTTATTAGCCCATGCTGTTCCCCATGTCCAGATGGCTGCCAACACAGGTGGGAAGGGAAAGGGAAATTGTTTAACCAGGAAAGGCACACTAAGTAGATCTTGTTTCCAGGTGCATCCTGGGAGCACAAGGGAGTTAAGTGACTTGCTCAGGGTTGCATAGTATGCAAGTGGGGCTGTGGGATTCAAACCCATGTCTCCAGGTTTGCAGCTAAGTGCCCTAAACCACAGAACTATACTGTCTCCTGTATGATGTCCTTGCACAGACCTGCATCCTGCCACTGCTTTGGCCATTCTGTTGCCATCCACTTACCTGTTCACAAGGCACCCATTCCTACCCCACCTGCTGCATCGATGTATAACTAAATCTGTGTTGTACACCCAGACTGCCTGCCACATGGGCCTGTCATTGAAGCTCTAAAGGAAGCAACATAGAAACATAGAATTTGACGGCAGATAAGGACCGCTTGGCCCACCCAGTCTGCCCATTTCCCTACCTGATGGATAAGCTGCAGATCCTAGTTAACCAGCAGTCTACTTCTTCCTACCCCCACCCCCTAGAATTGCCTTATGATTGCCCCATGCATGCTTGAATTCCACCACTGTTTTTGACTCCACAACCTCCTCTGAAAGGCTGTTCCATACATCCACAACCCTCTCTGTGAAAAAATACTTCCTTAAATTACCTCTGAGCCGCCCCCTTCTATCTTCAAATTGCCTTTGCTGTTCTTACACCTCTCTTTTTGAAAGATGCTACCCTCTTGGACTTTGTTGATTCCTTGAGGTACTTGAAGTTTCTATCATGTCCCCTCTCCCTCCTTTCCTCGAGGCTATACATATTAAGCTCCTTAAGTCTCTCTTCTATATCTTCCGGTGCAGACCCTGCACCATTTTAGTTGCCCTCCTCTGGACAGCTTCCATCCTGTCTATGTCTTTCTGAGATTGAGTCTCCAGAACTGCACACAGTACTCAGATGTGGTCTCACCAGCTGTCTGTACAGAGGATAATAACTTCTTGTTTTCTACTGGTGATGCCTCTCCTATGCATCCCAATATCCCCCAGCCCTCCTTGCGCCTCTCACATTGCTTGCCCACCTTTAGGTCATCTGATATGACTACCCCAGGTCCCTTTCCATTTTGTTGTTGTTGGTATCTCACCCCCCATTGTGTACTCTTCCCTGGGTTTTGTTTCCCAGGTGCATTACCTGCACTTCTTAGCGTTGAATCTAAGCTGTCATACATTTGACCATTCCTCTAACCTTGCCAAGTCCCTTCTCATCCTTTCCACCCCACCTTGTGCATCAACTCTGTTGCAGATTTTTGTGTCATCTGCAAAGAGACATACTTTCCTTCAGTCCCTTTGCAATGTAAACATAAAGACATTGAAGAGGACCGGTCCTAATACTGAACCCTCTGCGGCCCCCTGCTAACCCCCTTTTTCAGAGTGGACTCCATTTACTATTACTCTCTGTGTCCTATTCTACAGCCAATTCTTTACCCAGGCTGTCATCTTGGGACCCACTCCCAGGCTGGCTAACTTGTATATTAATCTTTTGTGTGGGACTGTGTCAAATGCCTTGCTAAAGTCTAGGTAGACCATGTCCACAGCCCCTCCTGATCAACTACTTTGGTCACCCAGTCAAAGAAATCTATCAGATTTGTCTGGCATGACCTTCCGCTGTGAATCTATGCTGCCTTGGGTCCTGTGCCCCTCTGGCCTCTAGATGCAGCAATTCTTTCCTTCAGAAGTGATTCCATCATTTTCCCTACCACTGAGGTTAAACTAACAGGTCTGTAGTTTCCTGCTTCTGCCTTGCTCCCACTTTGTGAGAGAGGAATCACATCTGCCCTCCTCCAGTCCTCAGGTACCACCCTATCCTCCCATGATTTGTTAAAGAGGGTAGTCAGTGGTGTCACTAGTTCTATCCTTAGTTCTTTTAGAATTCTGGGATGAATCCCATCAGGCCCCATTGCTTTGTCCAGCTTCAGATTTAAAAGCTCTTTCAGAACTCTTTCTTCTGTAAATGGACTGGTATCAATTTCTGTATCCAGAGTGCTTCTACTGTTTGTTTTAGGTACCTCCCCCTCTTCCTTTGTAAATACTGAGCAAAAATATTTGTTTAGTATCTCTGCCTTTTCACAGTCACCCTCTGCCCACCCTCCCTCCCTTTATTAAGCCTCACTATCCCTCCCTTGGTCTTCCTTCGCTCCCGGATGTACCTATAAAAGGTTTTATCCCCCTTCTTAACTGAGTTGGCTATCTTTTCCTCGGTTTGGGCCTTTGCTGTTCTGACTGCCTTTCCAGCTTCCTTTTGCTTTAACTGATACAGTTCTCTGTCCTCTTCCTTTTGTGATTCCTTGTACTTCCTGAATGCTTTCTTTTTCTCTTGAACCTTCACTGCCACTTCCTTTGAGAACCATAGTGGTTTCTTACCTCGTTTCATTTTGTTTATTTGCTTTACACAAAGGCTTGTTACCTCTGTGATGGCAGTTTTATTATTCCCCATTGTTCTTCCACCCCTCCTTCCTGCCCATTTGCTAGTGCATTCCTTAGGCACTCACCCATTTTGGCAAAGTCAGCCCTCCTAAAATCCAGTACCTTTGTCTTTGTATGGCTTGACTCTATTGCTGTGTTTATTGTGAACCATACTGTTCAATGGTCGCTAGTTCCCAGATGGCTATCCACTTCTAAGAACTTCTAAGAAGCAATCCCACACTTCTAAGTCTGACCTAATACCCCTGCTTATTTTGGCCGAAATGTGTGACTGCTGAATTCCCACTGTGGCCCCCTACTAACTTCTTTGTGAATGGTTGTCCTGGTGCAATGGACCTACATGCAAAATTTAGATGCCCTATAAGGCTCTGCATCTTCCTCAATGGTACCTGTCAGGCAGGCCTGCCTCCTTTCCTTTCCCAACTGCTGCAGCCTTCCTACCTTTTCTGCTGGGAGTCTGGATTCCTTGACTATGGAGTCCAAGTCTGCCTCTAGAAAGAGAATGGTGTTTTTGGTCCTTTGGTCTTCTGTTCTGCTAAGGGTACACCCAGTAATCTGCACAGACCTTGAAATGTCACCAGATTGTGTAGGCAATCTGTACTTTCTGTCGCCCCCACTATTAGGAAATCATCCAGGTGCTAGAGGATGCCCTTGCATCTAGATACGTTCCTGGAGACCCATTCCAGAAAACTACTAATTTTTTTTGGAAGTTGCACAGGACATTAAACACCCTACGAGCATGGCCTTATTGAAGTAAAAAAAAACAACTCAAACTTAAAATTTAGCAAGTCCCAATCCAGAGGGTGTAGCGGTAGCAGGCTAAAGGCTGACTGAATATCACATTTAGCCAAACAGGGCCCCCTTTCCTACTGTCTTTATCAACTCAATGGCCTTGTCCACCTATCTGTTACACATTGTGCACTTTTTCATGTCTATATAGTCATTTACTGAGGTGCCCTCTAGATAAAATAAATGGTGAATTAAACTGAATTTTCCCTGCTCCTTTTGGGGGATAAGCCCCAGCAGTGGTACCCTAAGGCTACTTAAAGGTGACTTGGAAAATGGGCCCTCTACCCCACCTACCTCTGTCTCCTCTTGCATTTTCTTCCTTACTATCTCTGGATCCTTCACCAGTGACTTCAGGTTTTCCGCTTCCTATCTGAGCCATGGACCCTTGTAGTGCAACCTAAACAAAACCTTTGAAAACCCTCCTGCAGTGCTTTTGCCACTTATTTTTTTAATATATTTTCAATAATCTACTTAACATTTAAATTTTTATAGTGGTTTTACCTAGGAGACACCCCCTGCCTGGCCCCTGACATCATCTCTGCTCACACCCTCGATCTATGACAAAGATGCTTAAACCCAGACTTTTCTTGGCCTTCCTTGCACTGCAATTCGGAATGGAAGCCGCCACACTTGGTGCACTTGTGCTTGAAGTGGCATCTCACTCTTGTACAGGCCCCTCTATTGTATGCAAAGCAATACTTTAGAGCGGCTGTGTTCCTGAAGGTGTACTGACACAAGGTCGACACCACAACAATGAAGTTCAGCAAAGTGACAGATTTTGCCTGGATGTGGTGAGTCGCTGTGCTGGAACACTGCAGACACTGGCAGTGCGGCTTCCGGTGTTGTGCCCCCCACTGGTCCAACTCCGACTCGGATTTAGATATCTAGAGACTGGGGGTGTGTGGGGGGGTGGAGCCCCCCACATGGGGAGTTGGGGGGGCGCAGCCACCCCGATGGAGAAGCGCCCACATTCTCAATGGTACAATGACGACACTCAGCATTGTGTCCGTCGCTGTCGGGGATGCCAGCGTGAGTGCTGTCGAAGCGCTATAGTAAAACCGTTCCTGAATTCCCCTGCCTTGTCCCTAACAAAGTCACCCAAACTACCTCCATTACCCCAACAAATATCGTATCCAGCCAGATATATGCATTTTTCATGTCATGTCTCATATCCTTCTGTGATGCCATGCATTGCCTAAATTTTTCATCTTATTTTAACCATGCAAACCCACTCCCTTTCTTCTGTGAGTTTTTTATTGTGGCTATGTAGACTAGTTTCTGCCTCGCTACTTCCATTTTCTTTTTCAGTACCACTGACGTGTAACATTTTCCTCCTTTAAGTACCTCGGGATCTGCCTTGACTGGCATCTTGATTTCTCAGTGCATAGAGATGCTATTCACCATAAGCTACACCCTTAGCATGGAGCTTTGTACAGGAATAAAGCGAGTATTCCACTTCCTGCCCACTGAGAAATTGTAGTAAAAATGATTCTCCCTGTCTTTGACTACAGTGACTTAGTCTACAGTGGTGCTCCTAAATCTTCCCTTGCCAGACTGGACCCCCTTTTTAGATTGCCCCCCCCCCCCCCGGTACTCACCACTGCTCTCTTTACTGATCACTAGGCACCTTTCCCATTGTGCATCTTTTATATCAAAATTCTGTTTCAGCTCCCTTCCCTCCTATCTTAGGTCACTGCTGGGATTAGCGCCCCCCAGTGGCCAAAATCAAGAAGTGTTGTCAAAGGTTAAAGGGGCCCTTGTCGGCTTTCCCCCTCAGTTATCATTCATTTTACCATCCAAAATTGTGTTGAAATCTGTTGCCAAAATCCCAAGCATGTGCAATAGCACCAGAAGGAAAGATCCTGCGCATGCGCAAGAATGTGCCGCTATTGCGCATGTGCGTGATTTCGGCAACAGATTTCAATACAATTTTGCAGCTGAATGAGCACTCGTTTTTTTTTGTTACAAACACCAGGAGCACCTTAAAATAGCTTCATGCACTGGATTATGTGGTTGTTGGGATAGGGATGTTAAAATGTACACGTCCGGCACAGTACTCCCAGTAAATGAGCATTCTCAGCGCGTTTTCACCATGAATCTGCTTCCGGTTGGCAGGGAATTTAAATGCATCCCAAATGTAATGAAAAAGTTACTAATTTATAAAAAAAAACAGGTATGCGGATTGCATTTCATTTATGCAGGGGCATTTTACAACATCATTTACATAGGTATGTGCCTAGAGATCCACTACTGTAAAATGAATGATAACCAAGGGGAAAAGCTGATGGTGCCCCTTTAATGGCTACCCCAATAAAAGTGGCTGTGTACCAGTTGGTGGGGTGGTGTACGGGGCAGGAGATTGACCCCCACAATGCCTTGCTTATCCTGGATATTCCCTTGAGCATTAGTAAGGACACTGTAGAAGGAGCACTTTCCAAAGTCAAATGTTTGAAAAACACTGTGGTGGAGGGTCAACAGGCTGATTTGACTGCCCAAACTTTTTTGGCCTTGGTAGAATGTAGTGACCCTGTGGATACCTCCCAAGTGCCACACACTATTTCCTGAGAGGGGGTCTCTGCCACCCGGAGAATGATAACTAAAGACAGTAAAGTCCCGGGGGAGGGTGAGCCCCCACCATTGTCTGAGACCTTTGAGGAGAAGTTGGCTAAGTTATTGCTGGAGGAGGGAAAGACTGTAGAGGACTTTAAGAAACTATTCCTGCCACCTGGGGGTGTTCCTTCCCCAACACCTCTGTCCACTCCAGTACCAGTTCCTGCCCCAGCTCCTGTGCCTGCACCTGTGCCGGCACCCACATCCGTGCCTACAATTAGTCATGAGAAGTACCGCAAGTTGAGGATGTTTTCAGGTACCCTCCCCTCCCCACAGGGGGGAAGATGACTGGGAGACCTGGATAGACTATGTTGCCCCCTTGGTACCCGAGTGGCAGTGTGCGGAGACCAAGAAGTGAAAAAGGATCATAGAAAGTTTGAGGGGTCCTGCCCTAGAAGCCATTCAATTTCTAAGGTCCATGAATCCTGATGCGTATGCTCAAAAGTACTTGTCTGCACTTGAAGCCAATTTTGGAAGCATTGAGTCAGGGGAGACTTTGATGTGGCAATTCAAAAGTACCAAACAATGGAAAGGGGAATGTTTGTCTGCGTATGTTACTCGCCTGGAGAGGGCCCTACAGAGAGCTTATTGCAAGGGTAGAGTGGCAGCTAGTGACTTGAACCATGTGAGATTGGGGCACATACTGCAACACGCCAAGCATTCTAAATTGCAAATTATCCAGTTGAGGCACCAGGATAGGAGGGATAACCCATGGGAATACTGCGACCTGATAAGAGAACTCCGGGAGGCTGAAGGCAAGGAAGGAGACTGTAATTTTGGTGTGGGCACAGCCTGAGTGACCACAGCACGGGAAAGCCCTGCTGAAATGGAGACCGCTAAAGATGTCCCGCCATGGGCTGAGCAGTGGAGGGACGAGCTGCTGAAGGTCAGAAAAGTACAAACGGGTGCCTTTACAGAGGTCTCGACTGCTGACAAAGATCCGTGTCCCTCTCAGGATGTGACTGCCATGAGGGTAGGGGTGCAGCCTCAGACATCCTATAACGAGGGTGGCTCCCAGGCTGAGAGCAGAGAATTGACTGCCACTATAAAGGAACTTTTGAGACATGTTGCACCATCCTCAGCACTACCAGCAAAAGTCAGACCACGATCTCTTGTTAACACTCCAGCTCCCCCTGAAATATTTTCGCCAAGGATGACTCAAGAGTCTGTCATTTGTCACAACTGCAGCAAAGATGGCCATTTGAAGAGGGAGTGCCAGTCTTAGAAGGACTTGGAGACTGCCATGGGGTTGGGGTGCAGCCTCAGACATCCTATAATGAGGGTGGCTCCCAGGCTGAGAGCATGGAATTGACTGCCACTATAAAGGAACTTTTGAGACATGTTGCACCATCCACAGCACTACCAGCAAAAGTCAGACCACGATCTCTTGTTAACGCTCCAGCTCCCCATGAAATGTTTTCACCACGGATGACTCAAGAGTCTGTCATTTGTCACAACTGCGGCAAAGATGGCCATTTGAAGAGGGAGCACCGGTCTCAGAAGGACTTGGAGAAAGTGGTCAGCAGGCTTCAATGGGAGCTCCAGAAAGCAAATCAGTGGCCAAGGGGTACGCAAAATGACTGCAATGAAAGCTCAAGAAATCCTAACTCAAATTTCTTTGTGGCTAAATTGTCGGTCCAGACTCCTGCTACTGTTCCTCCAGACTGGTCCAAATTGTTAGGCCCTTCAATGGAGACTACTGTGACTGTCAATGGTACCCATGCTCGGGCTGTACTCTACAGCAGGTTTATTTATTTATTTATTTGCTTTTGTTAATCAGGTAAGCACACTAGACAGCAAAGTGCCTGTTTTCAGGTGCGACCCGGGAGAGTTACAGGGTATCCATAAACACAAGATATAGGGTAGGGGTTACATACAGGAGCCACGTGCTCCGACAGTGGGTAATACAGTAGAGGTTGCATACTGGAACTACATGCTCCACCATAGGGTAATACAGTGATAACATCAAATAACAATTAGGAATTCGCAGCAAGAACAACACAAGCAGGAGCAAAACATCAAAATTGTTAGGAGTACATATGTGTGTGTTATAGCGTGGCCTAGACGCCTGTAGTGAGAGAGAGGACTCAGTGCTAGACCAGGGGAGGATAATGATTAAGAGCAATAATGCCACTCCACCTGGGGTGGTAAGTGCCTAAGGAGGGTAATCAGCAGAGGAGATAGTGCTAGGAGAACTGCACACTTGGGGGGTGCCTGGTTTATGCTTAACACAGGCAGGTGGATGCGGTTTTTAGGAAGTTCGATAGGGACAATTTGAAGCAAGGGTGGGAGGGGGAGGCACGAACATGAGCCGGAAGGGAGTTCCACAATTTTGGTGCATGGACAGTGAATGCCCACTCACCTATGAGGGTGCGGGTCTTGGGGACCAGACGGGCCTGAGTTGCAAGTGACCATTATATTCCAGGACTGGTACGACAAACATTTATCTGATGTGCCATTACAATCTCTGGAATGCCTACATGTGTGGAGCCTGAGTGACAAGTCTTATCCCCACCTAGGCTATATCTGACTCTGGCTGTCTTTTCCTGTGGCTGTAACTGGTGTAGATGAACAAGTAGAGACGCTAGCCCTGGTGTGCCCTCCTATGGGGTTGTATGATGGGGTTCTTTAATCATCGGAACCAATGCACATATGTTTGGGAGGCTGGCTCAATTGTGTCAGGAGAAGCAAGGGTGACGGACTAGCCCGGCATTGCGAATTCCTGCCTTAATAAGAAGAGCATACAACCTGCATAAACAGACTACCGAGATGGACAAGGATGAGCCGGTGGGGATAGTGTGGAAAAAAAGACCCTGATTCCTTGATATTACCACCCAATGCTCAGCATACTGTTCATGGAGAAGTCCATCTTAGAGGAGACGTAAAGAACAAGATATTAATGCTGGATGCCCCAGGTGAAGGGAAGCTGCTGGAGGGGCTAATGGTCAA
This sequence comes from Neoceratodus forsteri, assembly GCA_016271365.2. Taxonomy (NCBI): domain Eukaryota; kingdom Metazoa; phylum Chordata; order Ceratodontiformes; family Ceratodontidae; genus Neoceratodus; species Neoceratodus forsteri. Next base: position 7,903,202 of record JADMNL010000025.1, on the reverse strand, counting down.
ACCCAGTATATTACTTACTCGTACCCATGCCTATGCTGAATGAGTGATGGTCCAAATACACAGTGTGTCAGATCGAGAAATCCGAGTGAACCGGGGGTGCACATTAGATACGGTGCATTGTGCTGACACTGCAGTACTGCCTAGTAATAAGTGTGCTGGTGAAAAGGAGGAGGTGACCCCAGACCTATTCAACTTTGGGGAGTCCCCACTGCCTGTCCAATGGAAGACTCAAATCAGTCAAAAACTTGCTCAAAGGGACCAAGTGTTTTCTCTAAAGGAATAGGATGTGGGGTGTGCCCGAGGCACTGAACGTACTATCAGACTTCACGATGACAGACCTTTTCAGGAGCGGTCTCATCGCCTTGTCCCAGCTCATATAGACAATGTCCAAAGGCACCTACAGGAGATGCTAGCTGCTGGCATTATTCAAGAATCAAGAAGCCCCTACGCTTACCCTAACGTAGTAGTGCAGAAGAAGAATGGGTCTGTGAGGATGTGCGTAGATTACCGGACTCTGAACTGACGGACTGTGCCCGATCAAAACACTATGGCCCACATACAGGATGCCTTGGACTGCCTGAATGGGAGTCAGTGGTTCTCAGTACTTGATCTATGAAGTGGGTATTATCAGATCCCGATGGCCCCGGAAGACTGTGAAAATCTGCTTTCATCGGTCCCTTAGGCTTCTATGAATTTCTGAGGATGCCTCAAGGGATTTCGGGCGCACCCGCCACTTTTCAGTGGCTGATGGAGCGGGCAGTGGGGGACATGAACTTGTTGTAATGTCTAGTATACCTGGATGATGTCATCATGTTCGGATGCACATTAGAGGAACATGAAACCCGGTTATTCAAAGTCTTTGGTCGTCTGGAAGAATTCGGCTTGATGTTATCCATAGACAGGTGTCAGTTCTTCCAAATGTCGGTAAAGTACATGGGACACATAGTATCTGCAGAAGGGATACAGACAGATCCCAGTAAGGTAGAATCTTTGACCACCTGGCTTCAACCCAACAATCTGAAGGAACTGCAGTGGTTTTTGGGGTTCTGTGGCTATTATCGCTGATTCATCAAGGACTACTCCAAAGTAATCCGGTTGCTTCTTAATCTTCCTCAAGGTTATCTTCCTACTAATCGCTGATACAAGAAAGGGTCCCACAAGGAAGAGGACAAAGTGTATTTCTGAACAGGTGAACCGTTTGGGGTCCAGTGGACCGCTGAATGTGAGGGGCCTTCTTTGCGATCATCCATCAACTTACTCATGCGCCTGTACTTGCTTATGAGGATCCCACAAAACCGTATGTCCTGCACATTGATGCCAGTTTGAAGGGGCTCGGAGCTGTGTTGTATCAGAACTATGAGGATGGCCTGAGACCTGTAGCTTTCACCAGCAGAAGTTTGACACCATCTGAGCAAAACTATCCTGTTCACAAACTGGAGTTTCTCTCCCTCAAATGGACCAGTTGACCAGTTTCACGACTATCTCTATGGGGCCAAGATATTGGTAAAGACTGATAACAACCCCTTAACTTACGTACAGACTTCAGCAAAACTGGATGCCACTGAGCACCAGTGGCTTTCTGTACTGTTCACCTATGATTATGTGGTTGAATATTGGCCTGGACTGAACCATACTGAATGCTGATGCCCTCTCGAGGTGGCTGAACTCCTCTGACAACTGGGTGAGGCTGTCTGAGCCATCTATTAAAGCACTGTGCCAACAATTTGACAAAGATAAGCAGCCATCTGCAGAAACTGTGGATTTATTGGTGGACTGTCTGGGGTCTCCCGATACTTGCATACCTGCAGCTTATTGCCATTTCTTAGCATTTATCAGTGCTCTGCCTCAGTTTGACAGTGATAGAATCCAGTGGGCTCAATCCCAAGATCCAATGATCCAGCCTGCACTTGATGCATATGTGCAGGAAAAGATGTGTCTAAGCTACGTTCTGCTGACCTGCGAACTGCTTTATTATTCAAAGAAGGCCCCAGACTAAAGTTATGAGATCAGTTATTATATAGAGAGACAGATCGTCAAGGTCAAGTGGACAAGCAGCAGTTGGTCCTACCCACAGCCTTCAAACAGCTGATACTAAGGTCCCTCCATAACCACATGGGACACCTCAGTATTGACCGGACTCTCAACTTAGTACGGTCCCAATTCTATTGGACGAAAATGGGAGCAGATGTGGAGAACCATGTCAAAACTTGCAGTCACTGCCTGCAGCAGAAAGCTTTACTCCAGAAGGCTGCCTTACTTGTCAACATCTCTACCAGTGCCCCCATGGAACTGGTTTGCATAGACTTTCTGTGTCTAGAGCCTGATCAACAGAACATTGGCAATATACTGGTGGTAATGGAACATTTTGCTCGCTATGCTCAAACATTTCCAACAAAAGATTAAAAGGCCTCTACTGTCGCCAAGGTGCTGGTACAGAAGTTCTTTGTCCACTATGGTGCACCCCAACGCATCCACTCCGATCAAGGGAGAGACTTTGAAAGTAGATTGATCAAGGAGATGCTTTCCCTGTGAGGGGTGTGGAAGTCCAGAATCACTCCTCATCACCCCCAAGGTGACCCCAACCTGAGCATTTTAACAGGACCCTCCTGGATATGTTGGGCACACTTCACCCCAAAGATAAACACAAATGGAGTCAGCAAATCAGTACTTTGGTGCATGCCTATGATTGTACAAAAAATGATGCCACTGGGTTCTGTCCATATTGCCTCATGTTCAGAAGGGAAGCCTGGTTACCTGTGGATGTTTGCTTTGGAGTGTCCCCAGACGGAACTTGTGCTGAGAACCATCTGCAATACATACAAAAGCTAAAGGCCCAGTTAAACCATGCTTTTCAGTTGGCCCAAACTATGGCCGACAAGAGAAATCTTGCCAACAAAGAGAGAGGCACGATAAGAAAGAGAAGGCTCAAGAGCTACTGTCCAGAAACCGTGTATTGTGCAATTTGGGACTGCATGGAAAGCATAAAATTGCTGATAGGTGGCATCATCTTCCACACATAGTGATCAGTAAACTGGATGAACTGCCTATGTACAAAGTGTGCCCTGAGGACAACCTGAGAGCTGTTAAAACCATGCACAGGAACCATTTACTACCTACTGGCCAAGTAATGATTGATGCTGAACAGTCAGATCCTGACCCTTCTGGGCCAGTAACTCATGCTGCTGCCAAAAGGCAACAGAGTCAACCTTCTCCAGCAGTGCAACAACCCAGGCCTTCATCTCAGCAGGCCAAGCCTGATGATGACAGTCAGTCTGAATGTAACAGCAGTGAGTGCAATACTCCTTATTGTCCTACTTATGAATTGAGTCAATTGTTTCAAGGTCATCAAATGTATAACTGTGGGGATGAAGCTGGGCCCTCAGGACTGTCTAACCCCATGGCTTCCTCCCTGGAGTCAGTGCCCCAGAAAGTGAGGTGCAAAGTATAGTGTCCGAGATGGTTGACTCGCTGTGCTTGGTGGAATTGTTTGAACTGCCCGAGGAGGAGAAGCCTGATGCCATAAACTGTCCTGGTGACATTCCAGTAAATGATGATTATAATGAACTTGACCCTGTTGTCCTAAGTGACCCGAGTATTCAGTCTGCTGCAGAGAGTGTCAGCCAAGTGCCTCAAGATACAAATGTGTTAGAATCTTCCCTGGATAACCCATCTGAACCTTTTATAGAGGATAACCCTGTGCCGAATGTGGTGGACCCAGGGACTGATAGTGTTCCACTGCTGGAGTCTTCACCCAGTGCAGATGTACCCCTCACAACCCAAGAAGAGACTAATACTAGTGCGGATACTCCAGAGACTATACCTGTTACCCCACGAAAGTCTGGGAGAGTTGTTAAACCAGTTATGCATCTTAGCTATGACTCCCCTGGAAGATCAGTTGATTTTTCCTCTGAATGTTGTCCATAAGGGTGTTTATATCTCCCAGAGCTCACTTCCTAAACTGAGCCTTTCTGCCACCTCTAAGATAATTGTTCATTCTTCAGAACATGGTGCCCCGCCCCATCTGGCCCCAAGTTAGCCGATAGGGATGGGTCCCCATCTGTATTGTTTAACATGCAAGAAGTTATAACTTGAATCAGTATAGTAGTCCTAATAATGTGTTGATCATAGTAGAATCAGTATTATGTGTATGAAAAATGCATAACTGTTGCCATAACAGATATATAATCACATGTATTAGCTATTTTTGATTAGTAATGGTAATGAAACATACATTTTGTATAAGTACAGTGTCTTCAGATAATGTTATTGTGAGGATAGACTTGATGCGGACGCCAAGTTCTTTCCAGGCAGGGAAGGGTGTAACCCCCTATAAATGGGTGTTCCCAAAAGTTTTCCTTGGGTGTGCCTAAATGCCTACTGCCAGGCTGGCATTCTGTGTCTTTACAGGTTTAAAAGTGTCAGCATGTGAGTGCACTGTTAGCCTCCATGGCTCTCTCTTTAACAGCCACCTATCTTGTAGTATATAATTAATCTGGGTAGGGGCCGAGTAGTTTCAGGCTCAAATCCCGCCCAGACTGCAGTAATATTGCTCCATTCTGCCATCACTAATTGTGCAGAAGGAGCCCTGCTAGAACCTGTGATTGCTGATTATCTGTTTTAATAATAATGATAATGTAGTTTGTCTAACCAGCCTTCCTTTGCAGCATGGACATTTCTGTTTTGCACCACCATCTTGGTTCTGGACTGCCAGTTTGCATCAGTCAGTGCCTTTGGGGGGTCTAAAATGTAACCTGTCCCTTATGGGAGTGAATTTCTGTAGGAATTGTAGTTTTTGCATTTTGGTGCCTAAATCGACCTGAGGGGGAGCCCTTGCTGTGACAGACAGATGGATCAACAAATCGAATCTTTTGGATCACTAGGAAGTCCCAGTGCTGCCCGCAGCAGAGTGTCAGTCTGGAGTAGGAGTTGAAAGAGTGAGGAACTCGAGTTTTTCGAGCAGCTGCTCCTGCGTAATGCGCAGGGGGAAATCGGAGGGAAGGCTGTGTCTAGCCCGCCTGCTACTATCTTCTGAAGTGAAGAGACCTTAACCATAGAATCAGACTTTATCCAAACTTGTGGCCTTCTTCCTGATTTGTAACTAATTTTGCCTGAAGAGGACAGAATACTTGCTTGTGTGCGATCGGTCTGTCAGGACTATCCAAACGACTGCAGAGCTTACGGTTTGCGCAGAGACACTATGAATTGCAACCGGACTGTCATCCGAACTATGGTATTTACTTGCATTTACTATAAGTGTGGTGAATGTGGATTCTGGGTCGCGATTTGGTTCCCCACTGCTTGAATGTGTCATGCTTGCTGGAAGCAGTATTCAGTAACTGACCGGACTGAATCAGTTTCCTTCAACTTGTCTGGGCCTCAACACCATGGCCCTGATTACCGCTCATGCTGCAGAGTTTCACTCAATGAGAGACCCCCCCCCCGGGGATTTGACACCACAGTGAATCGTGTGGGCCCTACTTCTCCCAGCAAACCCGCACTTCATCCTGAGGTCTCCATTTCATCCATCCTGCAACTTGGTCTGGGTATCATGAGTAAATCTCAGGGTAGCTCCCTGCAACAACATCCTAATCAAAGTGTGTCATCTGATTTAATTGTTTGATTGATTTTCACAAACTGAGCCCTCTGGCTCCAGAATACAAATTTTAGGTTAAAAGTGCATGTTGTGTTGTCCTCCTGAAGAGCACCAACAACAGTTGCAATGCCAGCCTACCCCGGGCAATGCTTCAGGCGAGCCTGTAACTCCAACTGGGTACCCAGAGTGTGTGTGACTGTGATAGAGGGACTCTTAGAGGCATGCATACTTAACCTGACTAAATCAGAACCAGAGTCAAGCTCCAGATTATGCCCCCTTCCTTGTTACTACTCCATGAATAAATCAGATCTAAACCTTTTTGCACTGAAACTGGTTGTGGTGTACCTCTGTACAGAGAGCACTGAAATACTGTTGGGTGTTGTGTTAAATCTTATTTTACAGGGGGTCTCCAGGGCCGAGCCAGCTGAACCAGCCCTGGTGGTAAGTGCAAAATGTGTGGGGTTAAATCTGTTATCAGGCGTTAATTGCAGTTATGTATTCAGTGAACCATTTAGGCCACTAGAGGGAAAATGGGGGGGGGGTAACAGTATCCCGGAGGGCTGTACCCATGGCAGCAACGCTACCATTGACCCTGTCCTCTGGGTGGAGGCACCCGTTTCTAGTATCCAGGCCCCTTAACTTGAACTTAGTCACGCAGGTCGGGGTAGTATCCCTTGGGATAGCACCACCTAGGTGTTACATAAAGACATCCACAAATTCCCCTCTCCAGATTTTTCCTTTTTGTAGCCTGGGTAATGTGATCTGTTATTGATTCCCCCCACCCTCTCTCTTTTGCTCCCCTGTCTCTATTTCTTTCCCTTGCTGCTCCTCTGTCCTCACATTTTTAAACCCTTGTACTTGGGGACTAAAGGGGGCCAATGGGCCAAATGAAGAAACTCCCCCCCTTTTGTGTTTCCCAATCTAAAAGTCCTGAAACCTTTTTTCCATGTCTCCCTCTAAACTCTCTTTCTCACACAAGTCTATGATCTCAGCCACAGTTTAAGAAACGTATACTGGAGTCTTACCTGGGATAGCAAGAAGCTGGCTCCTTCCATTCTGCATGCTTTCTGCCCCACCTGCACTGGTGCTTGGCACTCCTGGCTGCTCTCCTCTAGCTCTTTTCAATTTCCTCCACTTATAGTCCGCTTTTCTCTTCTTGGCCTTTTTCTTCTTTTCCTCTTCATTCATTTCTCCCCTCATGGCATCTGGTTCAGCTGCTGCATCAACATTTGTGCTTGAAGGAAAATGGCTTCAGCATTATGCGACTGCTGGCTCCACTCTGCTTACTGCAGAATGTTTTCTTGACCTTGCTGTGCATCTTCACTTACAACTGTCTCCATGTGCTGTTCTGCTACCATCTTGCTGCTTCTTTCTTCTGCCGTAGGCTGTCCTGCTGTCCTGAAATTGGCTGGAACAAAAAGTGTCTCTCTCTCTGTTCCAGCTGGCCTAAATACTGTACACCAACCCGGTCAATCCACTTGTTCCTTGTTGCCTTGCTCTATCTTCCCAGTCCCTGCCTTTCCTATTGCTACTTGCCTATTGTACCCTCCCCCTCCTAACTACCTTTGTTTGTTTTTTGGCACAATTGGAAGTGCACATGGGTCATGCACCCACTGTCCATGCATATGCATGCCAGGCCATTGGGGAGGGGGGAAGGCCACCTCCATGTACTGTCAGTTGTGGCTCCCCCAAGCAGGACTGTCCTGTCAACAATTTTGTCTGTTGTCGAGTGGCAGGCTCCATTCTTTCCTAAATTCATATGTTTGTATGGTAACCTTGCAAAGTTGGTCCCAGAGTTTTGTGACACCCTCTACACTTAGAACAATAAAGACAGGTAGGTGGTAAGGGAGTTACAGTTCTATGACTGACAACGGGAGATGTTGATTGATATGGGGCCCTTCTTAAGGAATGCCAGCACTATGGAACAAGTAAAGGGTTGGGGTGGGGTCCACTGGATGTTAGGGATGTATACTCGATTGGGATGCAGGTTGTAAACCAGCTGATCATCAGGGGACAGTACTGGAGGACTCTGAAAAAGAGAATATCCACAACCCAAAGGGCAGCCTACAGAAACTGGGTTAGCGGGGGAGGGGTCTGACTGCAGCTTTTGTGCTGTTGCCAAAATGCTCCGTGCATGTCACAGCATCATAAGAAAGATGCAATGCTATCCAGAGACCTCTGTGGAGTTGCTAACCAGTATTTTGGTAGGAGCAAATTGTGTATGTATACACCAATATCTGGCAGTTTGCTTTGCAGTGCAACTTAGTCTCCCCTGTGACTAAGGATCACTTTTGTGGACAGTATGTCCCCGAAGTGAGGAGGTGCCATCACTATTTGCACCCCATTTTGCACCTCACTCTTTGCAACTGACAGTGGGACTCCAGAACTCTGGATAGCTAGTGTTTCCCTTGCAGAATTTTTGTTAGTGCAATAAAAGGTATCGTCAACCTCTCTCTCCCCCCCCACAGTAGTTTCAATCTAAAGTTTATCCTCTCTTATTTGTGGTTGGGGTAGGGGCTTCTATAGAAATTTTTTTTGGGGGGGAGTTAAATCGAACCAACCACAAAGGAATGTCTTTGTAAATTAAATTCTCTTTTTCTTTATTCTATCAAAAGAAGAACATTTCTCAAAAAGGCAGCATTATGAGGTGCTGGGTGACTCAGTTTCCTCTATCCACAGACCTCAGACAGTTTGTGGCTGACATCTGTTTTTCTGCTGTACTTCGGAAACAAAAGAAAATTGTTTCCTTAAAGTAGTATATTTTGCTAGTTGGTGGAGGGCATGTGTTTCTGTTTTTAACAACAACATATTCCTGACATCTAAAGGATCTTTGCTGTGGGTATTTTATCTGAACTGGCATCTTTCCTGCACCTTTCTGTACTGCAAAATCACCAGAATGCATCATTTCCTTGGTACTTCTCCATTTGAAACATTTTATCTTCCTGCCTTGATTATCCTCTCTTTTCTTTGGTCTCCCCAAAACTCAGTTTGCTAGGCTTCAGTTTATACTGTATGTTTATATGTACAGTTACTGTGTCTTTTATGGTCATAAAAATGCATTCTTGGGGGGGTTGCGCGGGGGTGAGAGAACTGCAATACGAAGTTGAACAGTTCTGGCACACACAGGACTTGAGAAGAAACTCTTATAACTATAAGAAACACAGGAACTGTACCTATAAACATTTTATAAATCGTGATGAAGATGTTTGTTTTATTTTGTTTTAGAATAGATCTTATTTTAGACAAAAAAATGCTTTACTTTGCATAAAATTTGAGAAACCCCTGTGTAAGAAATGGACTCATGCGACAATGAAATTTGATTTGATTTATTTATTTAAAATCTGGTAAATCCATGGGTAAAAAAATGCCTGTTTTCATGGGCAACCAGATATTATGTAGAGGACAGTAACTTAAATACAAGGCCAAACACATCCATAATAAGAATACAAGGGACAGAGATTTCACATAAAAGCAAACTCTCAGTAAAACAGAAAAAAACAAAAAGACAAAAAAAATTATTAGATCAGAACTGTGTGCATGACACATTATGGTTATAAGAGTATCTGGAATGTTTAGAAATAAACTTACCTAATTGGCTAAGAATGAGGTCATGCCTTCTAATGTTCAAAATGCAGACACCTGTCTAAATCGCTCTAGACAGAATGATCCCAGGGGGGGCAGGGAGGACGCTGGAAGTACAGAATGAATTAAATAGGCCATCAGGGCAGACTCAGTGACCTCCTAATCTATTCCTGTCATTATTCATCGGTCTATATATGTTCTGTATCTATGTATCCCATCACCTGCATTCTCAAAGTGTTGTGCTGGTTACCTGTCTGTTTCCAAGGATCCATTTTAAAATCACACTTCTTGTATTCCAACACCTCCATGGAAGTGCAGGAAACTAACTGGCTGAGCTTACCCATCTGTCTTCTCTAACTCAGTTTCTGCATTCCATTGATACTCCTCTTCCCACAGGTCCTATTCCTAAATTACCTGCTGTTACCAGTAGATCTTGTAACCTGCTGCTCCTGTAACCTGGGATAGCCTTCCCAAATCTCTTCATGCTTTTTGATTCTCTCAAACTCTTTACATCACAGCTAAAGACTTATGATTTCACCTTCCTTTGAGTCTTATCTTCATTTCCCTACCTATGTATGGTGCTGTACCGCAGCAAACTGTGCTATAGTACCTGTAAATTGAAGTTGAAGAGGCAGTGTGGAATAATGGTTACAGCACCGACTTAGGAACCAGTGAATTGCTGGTTGAAACCTCACTACAGCCACAAACTCACTGTGTGACCTTGAGCAAGTCATTTAACCTCTCAGTGTTCCGGTCCACTTAGAAAAGGGGGTAGGAGCAGGACACCAGTGGAAATGAGATGTTGCATCTCAGCTGGGCTCTCCTGGTTGAATACATTGAAAAAAACAATGCTGTCCCATCGGTGCAGTGGTAGGGTTACTGCTTATAACATCAGCAGCCTGGGTGTGGGCCTGTCGAGGGAGGAGGACTGAGCATCCCAGAGATCATTCTCCTCTGGGGAAGGAGAACAGCAGACTCAGTTGTGGTATTGCTACTTGAGGGACTACAGACAGCAGTGCGGTCAGAGCAGCTTGTAGGGAAGAAGGATGCAGCTGGCACTAGGCACTGCCATGCATATGTGTACGCATACTGCTCGGTACTCTTGCTGCCAGCCCCCAACAGGGAAGGGAAAAGCAGAATTGGAAACCCTCAAAGTTTGCAGGATGACTCCCAGCACTCACAGGCCCTGCCCTCTCAACTGGTCATTTTGCCTTCCACAGTAGAGGGCTGGAGGGTGGCTAATGAATGAAGACCCACTAAAGATAAAACGTCAGGACAGAAGCTGCACTGCGGCACTGTGAGTTTGGAGTTAAATGCTGAAGATTGGATAGGATTGGGCTGGGAGTCTGCGCAGAAGGTGTCAGCATCAGTGACAGTGGGATAAAAAGAATAATAATTACTATTGATCACTGTAGCATCCCCAACCAATCACAGCCCTCCCTTCAGTTGTGCGTGAGATACTCTTATTATCATAAGAGTACCTCACACGCTGAGCCACTGTAACGGGCTTCTCACTGACTGCTCATGCCATTAACTATATTAAATTGAAAAAAATATTATTTTTTAAATTTAACACAGTGATTTATAATAAGTTTATGGGTCTTTTTAGAGGGCCTCATACAGATATAAGAGTGTTGCCTCTTGAGTCCTTAGGACCACAGAACTGCTCTCCTTTGGTTTGTAGTCTTTTGGTCCTGAGAACGTGCATAGCAATGCTCACATCCATAAAAGGCCCTCCAGATGGACCCATAAACTTATTAAAAATGTTGGTTAGCATCAGCTCTAAATGTTATCTCAATTTGTATCTGTTAAGCAGTTAGAGATACTTTTGAATAAAAGATGGTACATAAACAGTGAGTTTGTAGTTGGTAACCCAGGAGGGTAAAGCTGGCAACTTCCAGCAGGTTTCTATCATCTGATCCCCTGCATTAGCTGTGCACAGTGTACCGCCAGCATTGAGAGGGTCTGGTAGCACTGGTGCCTGTCTCTTCCAGTGAGAACCCTCGCTTCTGCTGAGTACACTGTAACCCATAACATAGAGGATAACGTATGGTCATCGATGGTTAACTGGTTTGTTAACCATCGAGAGGTTGCCAGAGTAATCGTGAAAACCTTGAGAGCGAAGCACAAGAGGTTTACATTGCCATGGCAACCTTGAGATGGCTTAACAAACAGGTTGACCATCGATGTACCATACATTATATTTTATAGTGTATGGTCATCAAAAACATTTAAATAATGAAGTAGGATCCTCACTTTTGTCAGCCGCTCCATTACTTAAGTCACTGCCACTCGGCCCTGGGTCATGCTCTCACCACTGCGGCCATTTCAAGAAGGTGGTCTGTTTGAGTAGTGATCATGTGCAGAGCAATCCACGTTGTCATACCATCGCTGTGATGTACCATTGATGGCTTAACAACAAAGTCGCGTTGCTTCGATGGTATAACAACCGAGGGAAAAGATGAATTTCCCGTAGTAACAACATTCTACCATACATTATATAGAGATGTCTGGGTGTGGCTGGTACCTTTCAACCCCTCTTCAAATTTGTACACTGTACTCGCAATGTGGAGAGCTCTGGTATTTCTGGTACCTGCCTCCTCCCCTTAGATCCCTATTCAACTGTGCAGAGTGTATCCACAACATGGAGATATCCTGGTGGTGCTTGTAACTGTCTTCTCTCCTGAGAGCCTCATTCAGCTGTGCTCACTGTACCCACAATGGGAAGAGATCCAGTAGTGTGGGTACCCTGTCTTCTCCTTGAGAGCATCATACATCTGTGCACATTGTATTCACAATGTAGCTTGTTGGTTCTGATGTCTGTTTCCACCCCTGACCCTGAGACACCCTTCAGCTGGGCACATAGTACCCACAGTGGGAAGCTATCTGGCAGTGCTGGTACCTGTCCCCTGCCTTGTGGTCCCCCTTCAGCTGTGCACACTTTGCACACAACGTGGAGATGTCTGGGTATGCTGGTGCATGATGACCTTGTTTAGCTCTGCACACTCCGTGCACAACATGGACATGTTGGACTGTTGCTGGTAGCTGTCTTTTCCCCTGAGACCTGCTTCTCCCTATCAGCCTTGCACACTGTACCCACAACACTAAGCTCTATGGGTGGTAATGTTGTCTACCTCCTTTCCTGAGAACTCCCTTCAGCTGTGCACTCTGTACCCAAATGTGGAGATGTCCATGTGGCGCTGATGCCTACCTCCTTCCCTGTAGTCCTCCTTCAGCTGTGCACACTGCACACAAATGAAAAGATGTCCAAGTGATGCTGGTGCCTGTCTCCTCCCCCATAGTCCTCCTTCAGCTGTGCTCACTGTACCCAAATGAAAAGATGTCCAAGTGATGCTGGTGCCTGTCTCCTCCCCTGTAGTCCTCCTTCAGCTGTGCGCACTGTACCCAAATGAAAAGATGTCCAAGTGATGCTTGTGCCTGTCTCCTCCCCTGTAGTCCTCCTTCAGCTGTGCACACTGCACGCAAATGAAAAGATGTCCAAGTGATGCTGGTGCCTGTCTCCTCCCCCATAGTCCTCCTTCAGCTGTGCACACTGTGCCCAAATGAAAAGATGTCCAAGTGATGCTGGTGCCTGTCTCCTCTCCTGTAGTCCTCCTTCAGTTGTACACACTGTACCCAAATATAACGATCTTTAAGTGATGCTGGTGCCTGTCTCCCCCCTCCTCCATAGGCCTCCTTCAGCTGTGCACACTGTGCCCTAATGAAAAGATGTCCAAGTGATGCTGGTGCCTGTCTCCTCTCCTGTAGTCCTCCTTCAGCTGTGCACACTGTACCCATAACATAGAGATTTCCAGATGGAGCTGATGTATGTTCCTTCCCCTGTGCCCCCCCTCCCAGCTGTGCACTCTGTACTACAACATAGAGATTTCCAGATGGAGCTGATGTATGTTCCTTCCCCTGTGCCCCCCTCCCAGCTGTGCTTACTGTATCCACAACATGGAGATGTCCGGGGGTGCTGGTATCTGTCTCCTCCCTTAAGACCCCCCCTTTAGCTGTGCATGTTATATGTACAACATAGAGATTTCTGAGTGGCACTGTCACTTATTTTTTATTACCAGGAGACCAGCACTGTGCAGTCCTTCTTTGATCCATCATAAAAGGCCTGGCAAAGGTGCAGTGCCCTCTAAAAATATATATTTTACCTATGGAATGAACTGCAATAGCAAATAATTTTATGTAGCTGATGAATCTGCTTGTTGTAACTTCTACTGTATTCCCTCTCCCTCCTCAATTGTAACCAAAATAGTCCTAGTCTGTGTCTGATTCTTTGTATCAATTAAATAGTATTATTTATTATGCTACTCAAATTTTGAATTACGCCGGCTGTCCATTTGTGGAGACCATGTTGTTGAAGTAGCCAACAGTAATTAAGGGATACTGTGTAAAGAAGCACATTAACTCACCCATGAAAGTCAAAAACAAAACTGTATTTATTTAATCATTTATCTGGACACCTTTCACAGTAATAGTGCAAAGGTTTTGTGGCTTTCAGTTCCCCTCTTTTTTGGGCTGGTGTTCCACGTGCTGTTCTCAGTGAGTTCACTCATTTCCTGATTTTATCTTTTGGTGCATTATGTCTTTAGTGTTTTTCTGGCTACCAGTTCATATTTTTTTTATTTCATTTGGCATCCCTTGAGATTTCTTGCTTTACTGGTAGCTGCCAGCAAAAGTAAAACCATTAAATGTTGGCATTGGTTCTGTGCAGGTTTTCAGGTGAATTGTAAAATAAAAAAAAATGATTTTTTACTTTCATGGGTGAGTCTATACAGTTCTTTATCAAGTATGTCCATTAGACACATTGCAGAAGAACCAGCTGCAGCCCACAATCCCCAGGACATGTGGTCTACCCTGAAACCCTGAAGGGCAGCTGCAGATAAGAGGTGCTAGCTGCACATTGAGCAGACTTGATAGACCTCTAGGCCTTTATCTGCTGGCAAATTTCATATGTTCGTATGGTCATATGAAACCATTTTCGGCATGTAGCCCCTCCCCCAGTCAAGGTAGGGGATTGGATGGTTAGTCTTGTTACAGGGGGTTGGGGGTGGTAGAGGATGAAGAGCATACAGGAAATCATGCTATTTATTTTACCTCTTGGACTGGGGTGACCCCCATGTGCTCGATGAACAGGATCAGAGGAAATGGGCTAATATAACATTAGAAACATGCAACAGGCAGTACAATGCAACAATCTAGGCATACAATGGTGACATCAGAATCAAACAAGATTCACTCTGTTTTGAAAGTTCATAGGCAGTTATAAATGTAATGTGATAGCTGGGGAACGTTTTTTCTCATAGGAGAAGGCGGTTATAATTTGCTGTTATAACCTGCAGGTTATAACAGCGAACACATGCTAGCTTTTCCTTCGCCCTGCTCATGCTCAGTACCTCGCACAGCTCTCTCAGGTTCTGTCATTCAGCATTACCTGTAACTGACAAGAAAAGAAGTCATACAAGTAAAAAGCACCAACATATCTAGCCTTCAATAACCTTTTCCAGCAGTTACAGGCAAATTTTCTCTCCTACTCTTGCTCCTTGTTGTCTCCATACAGACAGCTGTGAGCTCTGACCTCAGCCTAATTTGCATATTGCTGTGACAACGATGACCCAGACCTTATAAAAATTATTTTGAATATCAACTTGAAACATCTTAACAGTTGCTAAAAGATGTTTGCTGAAAATTAAGTGTTTCCTACTCAGAGGTTACTGTTTCTTGAAGATTTCTGTTTTCAGTGTAGGAATGAATTCGCTGCCATTCTGACACTTTGTAAGGTAAAGAAACCTCAATTTTTTTTGCAAATTAAAAAAAAAATAGTAAAGCAGAAAAATACACATTTTGCAACAGTATACCTTACTTTATTCACTTTCTTAATTATAGTGCTACATGTTATAATGAATAAAAACACAAACACAATATGTTTTTAAAACACAGTTTTTTTTATTTAAGGAAATCTGGTTGGAGAAAAAGTGTCCCCCAGCAGTTACATAAAACAACACATGGGGAGAAGTGCAAAACTCAGATTTAATGCACACCCTCGGTGCAAGATGCTTAGGTAAACCCCTGGGGCTTCGTCCTTGGGGGTTTATGTAGCATCCCACACCTCAGGTGTGCATTAAATTCTTGTTACGCACTCCCCACATCCATGTATTATTCTATATATATTCACCACACACATACAGACTGGCCAGCAATGTTACAATTCTTGTCTTCAGGCAGCCCCCTTCTGATCTTATTCTCTGTATATTATGTGCTTGCAGCCACGTTCCCTACATTACATCATCAAACTTCTGCTTTGAGGACGGGGCTGCAGTGCTCAGCAGCTGCTTAACTCATTTATGGAATTTATGAGTGTGGCATACAAAGGTGAATATCTCCAAATAGACTATTTAGAAAAACTCAATGACAAATTTAGCTCCTCAGGGCTCAGGTAGGTTATTTCTTGATGTGAGCTGTCTGCCCCAAGCATGTTAGCTACTCTTTAAATCTCTCCTTTTCTATTCACAAATAGAAGTTTTGCAGGGCTATGTCCCAGCTGCATGGTTGGAAGACAGACTCCACCACAATACACAAGTTGAGCTCTTCTCCACATATGAATAGGGCAGCCTTAGCCTTGAGGGAGTTGCTGACGGCACAATGTCCTCAGTCAACTGTTAGAACCTTCCAGCTCCAGGCACCTGGTCACACCTCCTACCTCCCATGCCCAGGTCAGCTGACACATGAGTCTGAGGGAACTTCTGGAGTTAACTCTTACAGGGTTCAGAGACCCATACAGGGAACCTACGGGGTACCCGGTGGTTACATATGGCACCGGTAATTATGAATTTATTTATAGACAGAAAATTGTTGACAATTTAATGGTGGTCTTTATTTTTATTTAACAATTTCACAGCTGCCTACCTTTTTCTCTTTTTTCAGTAATTTTCCCAATATCTTTTTAACAATTATTTCTATAAAATTTTGCACAAGTAGGTGTGGTGTTCTAGCTTCTTTGTGCTGTTTGCTTTTTTCCTCCCTTTTTATGTTTGCTTGCACGCATGTGCAAAAAACATAGTGCCATCATCTGAGATTTCGGAGGTGTGTCACCCCCTCTTCCAATTCAGTCAGTGTGTTGGCAGGCGCGGCCCCTGTAAGCCAATGCATGTTGGAGCTGTCTATGACAAGCTCCAAAATGCAGTGGCATACAGTTGAAAGGGGGAGCTACACTTCAGTGAGCAGCGATAAGATATCACCTGCTCATGTGCAGCTCCCCCCCCCACACACACACACGCACACACACACACACACACAGAAACGCACGCATACTGCGTGCTGTTCCCCTCCCACACACACGTATAGCTGACGGGGGTGCCCAATCCCCCGTCGGCTTGTGCTGTGCGCCCCCCCAAAGCCTTCCACATGCCACACTGGGTGCCCATCCCAGCGTGGCAACTCATAGAATAGCCAACGGGGGTGCCCAATCCCCTGTCAGCTCCACTGTCCTCACCCCGAGTACTGGGTGCCGCGCTGGGGAGCCCACCCGGCGTGGCAACTGATCTGGCTGGCGGGGTGCCCAATCCCCAGCAGCTCCACGGCCCCCAGCCGTCCTTGTGGCACGTTGAAGCCCACCCCAGCATGGCAAACATCCCACATCGTCTTTTTTTTAATCCCTATAAAGAAAAACAGTCCCACGTAGTCTTCCTGCCCCTTCCCACAACCTGCACCCACCACTCAGCACACAGGCTCTCCACACCTTCTACCCCATACTTACTTCCTGTGGCTGCGCGTACGATATCGCGTGGATCAGAATACGCCTGCACTTTTGAAACTATCATAGTAATCTTCGAGGAAATGCCGTAAGTTTTATAATGGGCTGATAGGGTTTTTTCAACTTTGTTGTATATCTGTGCATTTTTGGAAGTTTTGCACCAAATTTTCAACATGGGGTTTTTGACCCTTTCATGAATGATATCACTGTCATGGCGTTATTTGGGCCCAAAGGTGATTTCACAGTCACTGCGCAAAATCACCTTCGGCCCAATCACGCTATGACAGTGACATCATTCATGAGAAGGGGTCCCAAAAATCCCATGTTTATTTAGTTTTTGTTTACCAGGTAGGTGCGCTAGCCAAACAGGTGACTATTTTCAGGCACAACCCGGGAGGTACAGTAACAATACAGAGTTCATTTACATAATACAGGGAAGCAGTAACAATACAGAGAACAGTTTTCAGTAAAAGGCAATAAAGGAGTTCAGCTTCAGAGACAATCAACAGGTAAAGAGAAAAACAGCAGATTTACAGTGTACAGGTAGTATTTAGTGAGCGGGTAAAGGTATACAGGGCAGATCCAAAGGACAGGTGGGTCAGGGGAGGAGGAGAGAGCGGGAGTGGGAACTAGGTGAGCAGGTAAAAGGGGATGCGGGAAGGCAACCTTGCGGCTAAGTGGTTAAGGTGGCAGCAGGGATGAAGGAGGCAGGACGGGGGGTCTGGGTGTGGGGCGGTGAATGGATGGTGGCGGTACATGGTCGAGGTGGGGTGAGAGAGTAGGTCAGGCAGAGCTGGAGGCAGGGGAGACACCACCTGCAGTGGGGCTATAGAGGGGTAAAAGGCGGCGCGAAAACAGGGCAGGAAAGGACATGATAGGCATCGGCGGCCAGAGGAGGAGTGAGGCGGGGAACATTAGGATGGGGCAGGGGGCTTATGTATAAGTCTGGGTGAGGGGGATATGGTGGCATAAGCGGTAGAGAGCTCGGGAAGGGCCGAGTCCATGGAACCGTGTGGCGGCTAGAGAGGCTGAGGAGGGGATCGGAGGTGAAGACGGCCTGCACGGGCAGCTTTAGCGGCAGAACCACTCAGAGGAGCCGGTTCATGGAACCAAAAGTCGGCAGGGAGGATTAGGATGGGGTTCGGGGTGAGGTACTGTGAGGCGGCATCAGCGACAGGAAAATGCGGCAAGTACCAGGGTTGTGGTACTGTTCCCAGGCAGGGGAGTGGGTGCTCAGTCGGGGTAGTTGGGGCTCGCGAAGGTTAAGAGCAGCAGGTCTAACTGGGGGGTGTAGCGAAAAGTCAGTCTTAGGGGGATATGGTGGGAATGCGGCAGGGGGCTGAGGATGAGACCGTGTCCATGGAAACTGTCATGAGGCTGGAC
Source organism: Neoceratodus forsteri (assembly GCA_016271365.2). Taxonomy (NCBI): domain Eukaryota; kingdom Metazoa; phylum Chordata; order Ceratodontiformes; family Ceratodontidae; genus Neoceratodus; species Neoceratodus forsteri. The sequence continues at coordinate 7,884,879 of JADMNL010000025.1, read as the reverse complement.
AGATCGATGAATGTGAATATGGGGGTGAAAGCGGCAAATGGCGGTTTTAGCCATGAGGAGCCTACTAGAGGACAGGCTCGTGGAGCCATGGGGCCAGCTGGGAGGCTAAAGATAGCAGGGGTTCGGGTGGCACGGTGGGTGAGCGGATTCAGTGGCTGATGGTGCAGCTAATGTCCGGGGTTGTGGAACTGTATCCGGGCAGGGGAAACGGTGTTCAGGCGGGGTGGGGAGGCTGTGGAGGTCCAGGGGCAATAGGAGTAGAGGAATGGGTCCGTTGGAGGGCGCTTAGGCATTGGCTGCGCCAGTACCTGGTACCCCTAGATCATCAGTACAAACATTCCAGTAAGCAGCAGTAACACGTAGAGCAGTGCAGACAGCAATAACAGGTTAACAATGCAGTAGTCAAGGCGCAGTAACTTACAACAAAATTACACACTCTAGACAAGTGCAAGTAGAGAGAAGTACCCTGAAACGGGTCCGTTGGGGGGCGCTTAGGCATTGGCTACGCTAGTACCTGGTACCCATAGATCGTCAGTACAAACATTTCAGTAAGCAGCAGTAACAGGTACAATAGTGCAAACAGCAATAACAGGTAAACAACGCAGTAGTCAAGGTGCAGTAACTTACAACAAAATTACATACTTTAGACAAGTGCAAGTAGGCTTCGAGGTCGGAGTTTTCAACTCGAAATGAAGTGCATATGGGCAGAGACATATATCACAGTGTTAATGTTGTAAGTAAAATAGGGTAAGGAGTAGGAAGGAGGGAGTGGTGGGGCAAGAGAGAGAGAGAGAGAGGTTGGCAGGACAAGCTCAGGTAGGGTCATAACAGGCACACTGGTCCGTGGAAAGCAGGTGTTCACGTAGCTTGCGCTTAAAGAGATCGTGGGAAGATGTCAGTCTAAGGTCGAGTGGCAGGAGGTTCCACACTTGTGGGGCTGTGTGCCCAAACGCTCCAGACCCTTTGGAGGTGCAGCAGTGGGGGATTTTTAGTAGGGATTTGTCCGAGGATCTCAGCTCACGTGGTGGGAGGGCTGGCTGAAGCAGTTCAGTTAGGGATGCTGGTCTGTTGAGTCTAATGATGGAGTCGCAGAGGCAGCCCAGGTAGTATAGTCTGGTGGCAGAGGGGGAGAGCCAGCCGAGGTCTTTATACAGTTGGCTGAAAATTTGGTGCAAAAATTCCAAAAAATGACTGTTTTACGAGCGTGCATTGCGCAGTTCCTACGCAGCCTCGTAAGTTCGTGAATTTTCAATATTTTCACTCCAGATTTTCAACATTGCCATTTTACCACACCTTCTTATGAGTAGTATAGCTGTCATTTTTCACATCTCACCCAAAATGTGTTTCCACCCATGTAGCGCACTATGGCGCAGTCGGTGTGCGAAATCAATGTACAGGACAAATTAAGAAATTACACTGTTCATGAGCTGAGGTCTTAAAATGGCTATGTTGAAAATTTGGTGAAAAAATTCCTAAAAATGACTGTTTTACGAGCGTGCGTTGCACAGTTCCTACACACGCTCGTAAGTTCACGAATTTTCAATATTTTCACTCCAGATTTTCAACATTCCCATTTTACACACCTTCTTATGAGTAGTACAGCTGTCATTTTCACATCTCACTCAAAGCGTGTTTCCGCCCATTAGCACACAATGCGGCAGGCGGTGTCACCGAGATCAATGTCTGCAAGTTAAATTAAAATCACAGTGACACTGTTCATGAGCTGAGGTCTTAAAATGGCTATGTTGAAAATTTGGTGAAAAATCCTAAAAATGACTGTTTTATGAGGGTGCATTGCGCAGTTCATCGCTTCTACGTAAGTTCGTGAATTTTCAATATTTTCTCTCCAGATTTTCAACATTGCCATTTACCACACCTCCTTATGAGCAGTACAGCTGTAATTTTCATATCTTGCCCAAAATGTGTTTCCGCCCATGTAGCGCACAATGGCGCAGTCGATGTGCAAAATCAATGTATGGGACACATTAAGAAAATCACAGTGACACTGTTCATGAGCAGAGGTCTTAAAATGGCTATGTTGAAAATTTGGTGAAAAAAATTCCTAAAAATGACTGTTTTACGTGCGTGCGTTGCGCAGTTCCTATGCATGCTCGTAAGTTTGCGAATTTGATATTTTCACTCCAGATTTTCAACATTGCCATTTTATTACACTTCTTATGAACAGTACAGCTGCCATTTTTCATATGTCACCCAAAATGTGTTTTCGCACATGTAGCGCACAATGGTGCTGTTGGTGTGCGAAAGCAATGTTTAGGACAGATTAAGAAAATCACAGTTACACTGGTCATGAGCAGAGGTCTTAAAATGGCTATATTGAAAATTTGGTGACAAAAGTCCATAAAATGACTGTGTTACGAGTGAGCATTGCGCAGTTTCCACGCACCCTTGTAAGTTCATGACTTTGTAATATTTTCAGTCAAGATTTTCACCAGTGGCATTTTTCCACACTTCCTTACGAACAGTACAGCTGTAATTTTTCACAACATGGCTGAAGTGTGTTTCTTTCAGCCGAGATGCATGGTCGCGGAGGAAATCATTGTTCGGCACAGATAAAGAAAATCACAATGACACTGTTCATGATCGGAGCCAAATGCCTGAGTTGACAATCTGCTGTAAAAATCCCCAACCTAATTATATTATGGGTGTCGTTGCACAGTTTCTATAACGCTTAGGACTTCACCATTTTTTAATATTTTACTGCAGATTTGCAACATTGCCATTTTTTACACCTCCTCATGAACAGTACAGCTGTCATTTTTTACATCCTGTTCGGAATGTTTTTGCACTTGTGGTGCTAAATGCCATAGTCGCTGTGCATAAGCAGCTTTTGGCTAACAAACTGATATTCCCTCTGTTCATGAGGTCGGGTCACAAAAAAAAATGTTGAAAATTTGGAGTGAAAATACCAACGAATGCCTGAGGTATTAGGGTTTCCAACCATAACGCCCAACCCTGTAGAGAATGACAGGCATCAGGGGTGTGACTTGGGATTCTTGCCTGTAATGCTCATACCATTCCACAACCTGCAGCCAGTGAGAGGCATCGAGGTATGCCTTGGACTCTTCGGCCCCAAAGTTCACCCCATTCTCCTATATTGCACCCATCTCATCGTATTTCCTAATGAAATGGGGTGCGCATAAGGGCCAAAGACCCCAAGGAACACTGTGACACTTGTCAGTGTCTGCAGGGTGGGGTGTGGTGAAATGGCATGGCCATTATGCCTAATGACTCAAACGCACACCCCAATGCCTGTCACTCTCTGCAGGGTGGTGGTGGGGTTGGCTTCAGTTCAATACTTCACTGCCATTCGTATTACGCAGCTCTGTAACTTCTACACTACCACTGCCAATGCCAGCAAGCAAACATTCGGCATTGACAAATGCTTGTTAAATTTATTTCACAGTTATTTAAATTTGGTCAAGTAGGACAAAGTGATTTTGGGGTACTATGCCTTCAAGAAGAGGAACAAGAAAGCTCTAGTTCTATCCCCTGAAGACGTCTTACAGCAAGGCATAAAACTGATAAATATTTCTTTGTGTACCAACTATGTTTCCTGTCTTGTTTTTTTGTTATAAAACCTTTGTAGCAGTGATTGTTGGCCTGGATGTTATGTGTGTCTGTCTCTCTTGTCAGTTGATGTAACTGCTGAATAGATGAGTTGCTTTATTTGTTGTATTTTTCAACATTTTTCAACATTTTCCTCTCCATTGTATCCCGGTGTACCCCCAAGTATCTGTGCACCACAGTGGAACCATTCCTTGACCTTGAGGGCAGTTGAGTGGTTGCCTTCACAGTCAAGACCAGTGTTGCTTTTCGGTTGACTGGCTAGAGGGAAGGTATTCCTGGGAGTCCATGCCCTTCCTCCTGATGAATGGAGAGCATTACTGCTGCTTGTGCCTACCCCTGCCCCATTGACTACAATGGGATTCTGGGGCTCACAAATGAACCATGTTCTCTCCATTGTCAATGTAAAGCACTGCTGTCATGGCATTGGGCAGGCACATTTTGTTTGTTTTGATCTGGAGTGGGGGTTGGGGATCTTGATGCCTTGATGTTGTTGCCCATCAACGCCATGCTCTGGTCTTCTATTGGATAAATAATAAAAATGATCCACATCATTCTTGTTTTGGCAATTCTTCCAAGGTCACTCTGCATGGCATGACACAGATATATAGAGATTATCACATAGAAAGACACTGACAGACACAGCTATACAATAGTTTGCACTCAGCAATGTTGACATGAACAGATATTGAGATGTGTACACACATGAAGATATTGACAGACAGATATACAGTACAGAGGTTTACGTACATAAAGATATTGAAAGACACATGTATGCACATGAAGATACAGACAGGCTGGGTGGGGTGGTATACCTGAGAAGGAGGCACTGATATCAAAAGGTGGGCCAGGAAAAAATGGGACCCCTCTGGGGGCATCAGGGCTAGGAAAGTGATAATAATTGGGGGACTCCATTACGAGGGAGATGGAATGGATGGTGTGTTCTACAGACTCAGAAAATGAAGATGGTTCACTGTAGCCCTGGGGCAATGACAACCAGACTCAGATCTGAGGTGGTGGAGTTCATTGGAAAGGAAGCTAGATGTGATGCTGTGTCTAGGCATGAACAACATTGACAGTGAAGTGTGGAAAAGATTCCAGAGAATTTCTGCACTCTAGGCAGGACTCTGAACAAGAGGCCACATGAGTGAGAAAAAGGGCAGTGTAGGATTTTTTAGTTTATTGTATGGCTAAAGGGACAATGCAGAGTGGAGAGGTTCAGTACTTGGGGGACTGGGGACATCATTTTAAAGATCAAATGCAAAGCCTTAAAAATGTACTATTTGCTCCCCATGAGGACAACTATGCTTCATTCATTACAAATAAAGTTCAGAAATTGCAATTATTCATTTATGAATGCTATTTTGTTGTACAAAAAATCCCCCAGACTTTTTCAAGCCAGCCAGTGAAATCTTGGATTGGAACTAATGTCATACAAGCAACAGTGGATAGAATCCAAGAAAAAGGAGGAAACTAATTTATAATCTCAGGAATTTTACCAGCACATGGACCAAATGAGTACAAAAATGGGACTATAAATCAAGTAAACAAGTGGCTGTGTACCTTCTGTACTAATAGGCATATTGGATTTATGGATAACACCTGGACATTTTAAAATAGAGCTATTTTTAAATATGATGGGCTACACCTAAATAGGGCAGAAACTAGGATCCTAGGTACTAAGTTAAATAAGATGATACAGTTTCATTTAAACTGGAAGGAGGTGGGCAGGAATGTACAGATATAATGGAAGTAAAAGACGGGGGCCCGTTTGGAAAAAAGAGTACAGAATGGAATGTAGTATTACTAAATGCTAGAAGCTTAACAACTAAATTTCATGAATTTCAGAATACGTTAAAGTCTAATAATATTGATTTGGCACTAATTACTGAAACCTGGTGGAATGAAGCAGATAATTGGGAAAAAAATATCATAGGATATAAACTATATTCTAGATCCAGAGCTTAAAAAAGAGGTGGGGGGGGGGATTGCTATATATATATATATATATATATATATATGTAAAAGACTCTATAAGAAGTGAGCAAGAAATAGTTCACTCTGAAAATTTGAAAATGTTATGGCTAAAAATAGTTCACAAGTCTCAATCTAAAACAAGATTGGGACTGGTTTATAGGCCTCCGTCTATAGATAAGCAGGATAATGATCTCTTCCTGGAAATTATTGCCAACTTAGATCCAACAGATGATATTCTATTAACAGGGGATTTTAACATGCCTAATATTGATTGGTTGGAATTAAGGGGTTAAACTGGTATGGAAATAAAGTTCTTGGGAGTAATTGACCAAATTGGGGTAGAACAGAGAAGGTTATTACCAATTATACAATGGGAAGAAAAAATCTTGCTTCCTCATTTGACAGTCTGGCACTGAAACCGTGATGTTATCCTGGCATAACATCACGGCTCTAGTACCAGCACAGTAATGACCGTATGGTGTTTTTAAAAAACATCACTCCACTGCCTACAAGCAGCTTTACTGCCACCCACTTTGCGCTCTGCTAACAATCCCTGCCCTGCTCAGAATCCATGGTTGCATGTACACTCCAGCCATCATTTTGCAATTTCTTTTCGGAAAAGAAAAAAACAACATATGAGTGAAATTAAACCCTGCTTCCCACCACATACACTGACCAGATTAAATTTTATGACACCCATTCACAGATAGACCGCGTCTGGTCCAGTGAGCGAGCGAGAGAGCAACCGCGCTTTCAAACATTCACCACGCGGCTGTCACTTGCTTGGTCCGGAAACTAACTTTGATCCTCTTCTTTCCTTACCAAAAATTTCACAGTTTTCTCAAGAGTCTTTACCTCCTATCTACTTATACTCACTGAAGCGTGTGGCTGGCTGTAACTATCCAGCTAAGGCTGGCTCGACCTTCTTGAAACACATTTCATCATTAATAGCAACAGAAACAAAAGCTGTAAACCACATCGCAAACCATAACACAAACCCCAAGGAAATAAGGCTCATCCAGGTGGCTTATTTAAAAAGACTAGCATCAGTGGCAAAGATTGCTGTCAGGACACCAGAGCCCCACCAAAACAAAGCAGCTCCATCTAGTGGCCGAAGCACTATTTTTTTTACAATGTAATCCTACTCATTGCAAATAATCTACTTTTAATGTATTTTTATTTTTTGTTTTGTTTTACAATTGACCCATTGTATAATAGGAATAATGCACTCCAGGGTGTGTGTCATGCTGGGATAATGCCTGTGTTAAGCTCCCACCTGCCCCACTCAGCGTGTAGTCTCTCCCATCTTACATCTCTGCTGCTGACTACCCTCCCTAGGCACTTACCACTCCCGGTGGCACGGCATTTATCATTTGTCACCTGCCTTGTTGTTCTTGCCGTAAATTCCTAAACTGTTATTTGTTGTTACCTCTGTATCACCCTACGGCGGAGCTCCTTGCTCCTGTATGTTAACTCTGTTGTATTACCAACTGTTGGAGCATGTGGCACCTGTATGTAAACTCTATTGTATTTCCAACTGTTGGAGCATGTGGCTCCTGTATGTAAAACCCTATTGTATTACCAACTGTTGGAGCATGTGGCTCCTGGATGTAACCAAACTGTTGGAGGATATGGCTCCTCCATGAAATTGTTGTCATATGGATACCCTGTAATTCTCCCAGGTCGCTCCTGAAAATAGACACATTGCTGTCTAGTGTGCTTACCTGGTTAACAAAAGCAAATAAATAAAAATAAATAAATAAACATCACTTCTGGGGTGATTGCTCGCACTTGGCCTGCGGCCTCGTGCCCAATCACCCCAGGCGTGATGTTATCCTGGCACAACACACACCCTGTCGTGCATTATTCCTTTACTAGAGGTCAAAACATCTTGGATTTGGTACTGACCAATGTGGGGAACAAAATAGATAACATCATGGTTGGAAGCCCTTTAGGAAATAGTGATCACAGTACAGTATTTTCTAAAATGATAGGAGAATCTAGTATTAACAAGGACATAGGTCCAACGCATAAGCTCAATTTTAACAAAGCAAATTTTCTAGGATTACAAGCAGAAATGGCTGCTTGGGACTTGGAAATGGAGTTCTCCAAGCAAACAGGTTGAAAGGATGTGGGAAAAACTGAATGCAAAAATCACGAGGGAAGTGCATAATTATATACCTAGTATGCGCAAAGATAAGATAATGAATGATAATAAAGGATGGTTTAATTCTAGGATTAAGAAATTAGTAAAAGAGAAGGATGAAATCTTAAACGAGTAAACAAGCAAAACAACCAAGATGGATGGCTGGTGTATAGGGAAAAGGTTAAGCAGCTTAAAAAAGTAATAAAAAAGGCTAAAGCTGATTGTGAACTTACTATAGCTGCAAGAGTAAATGACAACCACAAAACTTTTTTTCATACATAAATGGCAAAAGGAAGGAGCAAAATAGAATTGGTCCCTATATTAACACTCAGGGGGTACCAGTGACTAATACTAAGCAACGGGCAGATATGCACAACTCTTACTTTAGTTCAGTATTTAATAAAATTGCCATTTCAGATAATAGGACTAAGCCATGCTCACAGTTAGGTCAAATATCTATAGATCCTGAAGAGGTATTTAAAAGACTGAAGGATATTAATATTAATAAATCCCCAGGACCAGACGGTATACACCCTAGAGTACTTAGAGAATTGGCAGTTAGCCTCGCTCCGCCATTGGCGTTCATTTTTCAAAAATCCTTGGATCAGGCAATAGTGGTGCAGGGTTGGAGAGACACATTAGTGGTACCTTTGCTAAAGAAAGGCCCTACTACAAAGCCTGAAAATTTTAGACCAGTTAGTCTGACCTCTATAGAGGGTAAAATATTTGAGGGTATTCTGAAAGAACATATACTAGCCCACATAACATCACATAAATTAATGGATGAAACCCAGCATGGCTTTACAAAAACAAGATCATGCCAGACAAACATGTTAACCTTTTATGAAAAAGCAAATAAGGCATTAGGCATGGGGAATGTTTTGGACATTATATTTCTAGACTTTTCTAAAGCTTTCGATAAAATACCGCATAAGGAATTAATTAAGGTTCTGATTAGTACAAAATTACCAACTAATACAGTAAATTGGGTAGAGGCATGGTTATTTATTTATTTTAGTTAGTTTTTGTTTACCAGGTACAGTAAGTGCACTAGTCAACAAATGACTGTTTTCAGGCACAACCCGGGAGAGTACAAGGCAATATATACAGAAAAGCATTTCAGAAATGCATGACAGCAGTCAATATAGCTTGTTCTTAGCCATGTAGACAAAGATGACAGTAAACAGTAAACAGTAAAGTGCCTGACAGCAAAACAATGTAGCTTATTTTTAGCCATGTAGACACAGATAACACTAGATTGGCTAACAAAACATTAGCCAGTATTACATGCAACAATAGCAAAGATACTACAGTCAACTAAACATATCATGGAACGAGTCATAACAGGAAGGGAACAGGCACTAGTACAGTCATACATTATTATAAGTAGGCATTAACTATGGTACTGTATATAAAACACCATGTAGGATAATACAGTCAACTAAACATGTAGTAGAATGAGTCATAACAGGAAGGGATCGGGCCCCAAAGAAAAAGTGCTTCGTACATGTGTCATCACAAGAGGGTACAAATTTGCTTAGAGAAGTACCTAATGAATTTAAATTGAGGGAAGAGAACTGGGGGGCATGACGGTAAGATACAGTAGGTGAAATAGGGGAGTTGAGGGGGTGTGGGAGTAGTAGGAGGGATCCTTGAAGCCACGGGTAGTGTAAGATGAGAAGAATGAGGAGAGAGAGATGTGTGTGTGTGTGTGTGGGGTGGGGGGGGTTACAAGAAGCAGGAGATTTAGATCATCCAGTGGCCATGACACAGGGCAGGTGGACCACCCGTTAGGTCAGGTAGGGTTGAAACAGGTACAATGTTCAGCCAGAGACAGGTAACGTCGTAGCCCACTTTTAAAGTGATAGTGGGATGTAGATCATCTTAATTCCAGGGGCAGAGCATTCCACATCAGAGGGGCAGCATATCCGAATGCCCCGGTCCCTTTGGAGGTATGACACCTGGGTACCCTCAATAGTGATTTGTCAACTGACCTCAGTCCTCGGTATGAAGTGATGGGACTTAATAGCTTTGCAAGGGAGGCCAGGGTTTGCAGCCTGATTATGGAGTCAGATAGAGAGCCAAGATAGTATGCAGAGGGGGAGAACCAACCTAGGTCACTATAAAGCCAGCATCGATGTTTAAGCTGAGGGGACGATGATGTTATAGGTGACGTCCCATTTCAGTAGCGATGATTTATGGGCAGCCGCAAGGATAGGAGCACAGTATGTCAGGGTGGGGAGCAGGATCCCCCTGGCAATGGCCAACTTAGCAGAAGGAGTTAGCATGTAGCTAGTTTTGTAGGCAACACCCAGTTTACTGTTTACTGTTTTGCAGATTGATTGAATGTGGAGGTTTAGATCTAGAGATTGGTCAAGTATAACCCCAAGATACCTAAAGGATGTGACAGACTCTAGTTGGTTCCCCTCAAGGTCGTGGACCATCAAGGGTGAGGGACAAGTTCTAAGTTTAGGGGCAGAGCCCAGAAGCATGGTTTTTGTTTTGTTAGCATTTAGAACCAGTCTATGGTTGCACAGCCAGCTTTGAATGCTCCTGTAATCAGTGGTCAGAAACGAGTTGAGGTAGTCAGTGTTAGTTGAACTGGTGTAGATGACAAGGTCATCTGCGTAGAGAAGAGAGGAGCAAGTTGAGATGTTGTCCAGAATATTGTTGATAAAGAGGGAGAATAGAAGTGGTCCCAAAATAGATTCCTGGGGAACTCCAACGTTGATTGTAGTGTTGTCAGATACTGCAGAGTTGAATTTCACTGCTTGGGTCCTACCAGATAAATAGCTCCTGTACCACTTCACAACTGGTGTAGAGAAGCCCATGTTTTTAAGAGTAGACAGGAGAAGGGAGTGCTCCACAAGATCAAAGGTCTTAGTGAGGTCAATGAAGACGGCCCCTGTTAGTCATCCAGCGTCCATGTTTGAGAGAGTATCTGAGGTGAATTTTGCCAGGGCCGTTGAAGTGCTATGATTTTTTCTGAATCCATGTTGCACGTTAGAGAGAAGATTTGAGGCTGCAATGAAGTGCAAAGTTTGGGTGGTGACAAGCTTCTCCAGTATTTTGCTCAAGACTGAGAGAATCGCTATCAGCCTGTAATTTAAGATATCCTTCTTATCACCCTTTTTGAATATTGGAATTACCCTAGCAATCTTCCAGAGGTCTGGCACGACACCACTAGAAAGGGATAGCGTGTAGATTTTGGCCAGTGGAGAGGCAATGAGATGGGCGGCCAGCTTCATTAAGCGGGGTTCGAGTGAGTCGGACGCTGGGCTAGTGTTATCAGAGATAGTTTTTAGCAGTTTGAGGACCTGTGGAGTGGTAATAGCCTTGAAATAGAAAGGCCAGGACAGTGGAGACCAGTTGGATGATGAAGGGGGTCCAGCGGTTTGCTAGAGTTTGGGGGCTGAGATACGGTGGGTGCTGGTGGAAAGGAAGAGGTGTACTGTGGGAGATCGGAGAACATCCTGTTGAAGGCATTCGCTATTGTATAAGAGTCGTTACAGTGAACTCCATTGAGAATCATCTCTGAAGGGGTCATAGATTGAGATACACCAAGGAAAGTTTTTACATGGGCCCAGAATTTCCAAGGGTCATGGTCTGAGCTGGATAGCAGGTTCTGACACTACTTACTTTTGGCTTGTCTTATGCGTTTTTTATAGGAATTTCTGTGTGTCTTATAAGTAATGAGATCAGTAAGCAAGCCAGTATGTTTACAGTGCTTCCACAGTTTATCCCTGTGCTGTAGCTCTGCAAGCAGGTCTTTATGGAGCCACCTAGTTTGATTTCCTCTGACCCTCCTTTTTACCTTAGGGGCATGCCTACTCTGGACGGCACTGAATTTGTCTAGGAAAACAAGTAGGGCATCCTCCACTTTTTGCGCATGGTAGACTTCAGATCAGTCAATTGTGGAAACATCGTGAAGGAAAGCATTTTTGTCCATGTCTGCAAAGTTTGTAAAGGTGACAAAGCATGGAGGAGGAGGAGATGGTGGGGAACCCGAAGTCCATAAACAGAATATTGGAGAGTGGTCAGTTATTGCATCTGCCAAGATACCCGCCTTGGTCACATGCTCAGGGCGATTTGTAAGTAGCCAGTCTGTAGGGGTACGTGGTTTGGATGGAGTTACCGTCCTCATGTTATCAGCTATACGCTGGTAAAGGTTAAAGCTGTGCACTAAAGACATGTGGGCACTGTGAGAGGGTCCTAACCAGTTTAGGTTTACATCCCCAAGAATTAAGGCCTCATTTAGGTTGACAGACTGTGATGTTTGGCTTAGCAGGTCCTGAAGTCCAGCCACACCCCCGGATGGCGGGTTGTAGATGCAGACTATGTGTAATTTCTTTGCCCCAAGTGAGACTATGGCATGAATGGATTCACATAACGTGGGTGGGTCCCATGCTGGGACAGTTGTGATGCTGAGGTGGTTCTTGTGGTACAGTGCAACACCACCACCATGCTTAGTACCCGGTCTATCTCGTCGGATAAGAGAGTAAATCGGTATGCTGCACAGAGAGTCATGTATTCGCGGTTTTAGCCATGTTTCTGTAAGACAGAGTATGTCAGGTTCATAGACTTTGATCCATGCTTCCAGTTTGGCCATGTGGCACATTAGGCTTCTGATGTTCATGTGGACTATGAGAAGACCCTTTTTTGCTCGTCCAGTTAGGTCAGCTGCAGTGACGCAGTCAGGAGGGCCTGGATTAGGTTCAATATCGTCTGATAGCATAAGCTCTAGAAATGATAGGAATGTAAGCCTTACAACATAATAAGTAAGGGGCAGATAATGCTTCCTGTTCAGTTTACCGAGGGCATGATGCATGTAGTAAGTACATCCTTTTTTGTAGAAGAGATATTGCCAAGTGACTGCAGGCCAGTACTTAGAAACTAACAGGTTGGAGAACCTGAAGTCCCCATCTGCATGACAATTATGGTTCAGTCTGCATGAGAATGATAACGAGATCTCACTTACACAAAGTAATAGCAAGAATCCAGGCACAAGATATCGTATCCTTATTTTGCCACTCAGGGGCAGTGTGCGTCCATCGATCTGCGACATGGCTAGAAGGCTAATCTGCTTAATCAAGAGAATGCTATGAGTCTAGACTGTTGTTAAAAAAGAAAGATGTATAGGCTAAAATTCCCTGTTTGACCTACTGAGTAGGTAAATGCTGACCTAATTTCAAGTCAGCAAGTACCAATATCTGGTTTGGCCATGACACAGCGCAAAAGGAGAGAGGGGTTTAAACTGAGAAGACGTAAGGCAAGGGTAGGTACTATGTTAGGTTTCAAAGCGACCCTACTAAGAGGCAGTCCAAAGATATGAGGTTAAATGCAGCTATGGAGGCGTACTTGGCTAAGTTACCCTAAGGATGAACAGAGAGTGATGGATAGGCTCACCCCTAGTGGTGACCCAGTATAAGGAGCCAATGAGAAAATGGACACTTCGTCATCTGACCAAAAAAATCCTATATAGCTACAGGTCCGCCCAGGGTGGGTGAGGTGGGGGCGGGTGGGGAGCCAGTGTGAAGCGCCGGCAGGAAGAAAGTGCACACCCTTGCAGAGGGTTGTTATCAGAGGGGTGATGTTGGAATGGGAGAAAGTCACAAGTGGAGTACCGCAGGGGTCAGTGTTGGGCCTATGTTTATTTAATATGTATGTGTCATCAATTAAGTGCAATTTCCCAAACATTTGAATGAGTAAATTTGCAGATGACTGCAGGATTGGGAGTATTGTAAACACAGCAGGAGATTATCATAATCTACAAAAAACCCTGGATATGCTGGTTCAGTGGACAGAGCAGTTTAAACCGGATTAAACTTAAACAAATATGCTGTGATGCACTTAGGACTGAAAAATACAAACCTTGATTACAATCTAAGAGGAAGCTTATTACAAAAGACAAAGGAGGAAAGAGATCTGGGAGTGACAATGATGAGTGACTTGAAATTCAGTACACATTGTAGTTTGAGTGTCAAAAAGGCAAATCTGGAATTAAACTATATTTTTAGATATATTGATAGCAGAGATAGTAGAGTGATTCTGCCCCTGTACCAGGCATTGGTGAGGCCGCATCTTGAATATCATGCACAGGTGTGGTCCCCATATAACAAGGCTGATGTTAGAAGGTTGGAAGGGGTACGGAGAAGGGCCACAAAAAGAATCACAGGCTATAAGAAACTAGCGTATCAGGAGAGATTATATAAACTGGGATTATTTACATTACAATATCGTAGATTGGGGGTGATATGTGCATGATATACAAGGCACTCCAGGATGAACAATTAAGGGAGAATTTGGGAGTCAAAATTAGAAAAACATATCTGTGTGAACATAGGAGCCATATGCTACAATTGGAACAGGATAACTGGAATATGTTGAAAAGAAACAACTGGTTCAGTCAAAGGGTGGTTCAGTTTTGGAACACATTACCAAGGGAAATAGTACTGAGCAAAACTATGGGCTCATTTAAATGTGGTTTGGATAAATTCTATAAATACAAGAATAATCAAATATAAAATAAGCTTGGCAAGCATTAAGGACGAAAGTCTATGTAGCTTGAAAGACCTATGAAACCTATGAAATGACATAATTTTCCTCCAGGTCCTGTCAGCTTTGTACACACAGTATATCAAATTGTCAAAAATCAGTCTTTGCTACCAGTTTTCTGATGAGGCTTTTATTAATGGACTTATACCTGTAAAATAAAATGGTAAATATCTGGCAAGTCCCCTAGGTTGATCCTCACCAACCATTTGAGCACTGTATGTCCCCCACCCCAAAGTAAATTCTCATACTCTTAAAATGTAACTTAGTTTTTCTGTGCTCCCATTCCAGCCCTGAATGCAGCCACCACAACTCGCTCCTAATTTATTATGTTTCCTTGCGCATGCACAAGAAATATCTTGTGGTAGAATGACATTTCAGAAGTGTGTCAGGGACGAGTCTAATGCAAAGCAGTCTACAGTGGGCTCATCCCTGACAGACCAATGAGCATACAACCAGACTGTGACACTAGTCAGAGTTTCACAGCTGGAAGCTGTTCTCTAGTTGAAAGAAATGAAGCACTCCAATGAGAGCACTTCACTCCTTTCATATGCCTAATGCCAGCTGGTAAGCAGACAGCTTTGTCCCCTGTTCTTTGCCACCATTTACACACTGCAGTGCTTTAATTGCTGTCATTTCTAGCAGAATGATCTCCATTAGGCTTTCTCACGGTCTGTCACACTATCACAAATGTTGCAAAGCCATGCAAAATACTTCGGCTCCCTTTACTTTTCCACTGTGCTGGCTGGTTTCTTGCTGACGTGGCATGTCCTCTAGTAATCTAGTTGAAAGAAATGAAGCACTCCAATGAGAGAGTGCTTCATTTCTTTCATTTGCATAGTGCTGTCAGCCCAAGCCTCTGTTCCCCATCTGGCATCACAATGAAGCCCTCCGGCTCCCTCCGTCCCTCTGCCATGCTGTCCACCCTGCACCCTTCATTCACCATCCCAGTATCCCAATTAAACCCTCCCTCTGCATGCTGTCCACTCCACACCCTTCATTCCCCATCCCAGTATCACAGTTAAGCCCTCCCACTCCCTCCCTCCCTCTGTGTGCTGTCCATCCCACACCCTCCATTCTCTGTGCCGACATTGGGGTGCCCAATCCCCATGTTGGCATTATCTACACCCCCCCATGGGACACTGGGGAGCCCGCACCCAGATCCCGACATAAAAATTGTTATACCCTGTAAAAAAAAATAACTGTCCCCAATGTCTTTTTTTTAAGCCTCTAAAAATGAAGATGGTCCCCCGTTGTCTCCCCGTCCTCCTTCCCCATCCTGACCCTCCCACTGAGCAGCCCACCACCCCCTTGCCCTATACCTACCATCTGAGGTCAACGGCTGTCATCTTCTATGGACCGGGACATGTCTGCACTCATCAAAGCTGAACCATGAACTGAAGAATCAAGGTAAGCGCTGTATAATGACTGTCAGTGGTGTTTTTAACTTATGTTGATATCTTGGACATTTCAATATTTTTGCACCAAAATTCTAACATGGGGTTTTTGGGACCCTGCCTCATGAACACTGGCACTGTCATTTCGTTACTCAGTCCAGAAAGGTGATTTTGTATTTGCTGCTTGGAATCACCTTTTGGGATTGAGTAACAAAATAACAGTGCCAGTGTTCATGAGGTGGTCTCTCAAAAAGCCCATGTTGAAACTTTGGTGTGGTCATTGAAATTTTTCTACGCATGCCTGTAACTTTGGCAATTTTTAATATTTTCACTCCAAATTCACAACATTGCTATTTTTTCACACACCCTCAGGAACAGTACAGATGTTATTCTTCACATCCTACCAAAAATGTGTTTTTGCACCTGTGATGCAGAATGACTCTGTCACTGTGAGAAATCATTTTTGGGACCAATAAACTTAATAACTGTGGCACTCTTCATGAGGTGGGGTCCCAAAAAGGCCATGTTATAAAATTGGTGAAAAAAATCCTAACAATGGCCGAGTTACATGCAGTCATTCAAAATGTTTTTATGCATGCATGTAATTTTGGTCATTTTCAATATTTTCACTCCAAATTTTCAATATAGCCATTTTATCACACCACCTCATGAACAATACAGCTGTCATTTTTCACATCCTGCCCAAGATGTGTTTTCGCACCTGTGGTGCTGAATGCTGATTTTCCACAGATTTGAAAAATTTCACCTACGGGGTTCACAAGGTGGGGTGATAAGAAGACTATGTTCAACATTTGGGGTCAAAACATAAAAACAAGACAAAGTTATGCCCATTCATTGCAATTTCAGTATGCATGCATGTAACTGCAGAAAGCTTAAATATTTGCACCCCAGATTTTCATCGTAGCCTTCTTATTATTACCTAAGCTTCTTTATTCAGATGCTGTCCAAAATCTGTGTTTGCATTTGTGGCACGAAATGGCATTTTACTTTGGACGACAAATTTAACGGTCCTAGAAATCCCAAATAAAAGTTTCTTTTTTTCCTAGCTTCAGTGTTGCTGTGTGTACAGGCAAAGGGCAGGCTGGCAAAACAAATCTTTGACTTGTGCCATCCAGAGGAGAGAGAGAGAGAGACAGAGAGATTGTGGGGGCCCAAGAAAAAATTCACAGTCCCAGAAATTGCAAATACAGTTTTATTTTTCTTCCTAGTTTTAGTGTGGCTCTGTGTACAGGGTAAGGGCAGGCTGGCAAATAAATATTTGACTTGTGCCATCCAGAGGAGGGGAAAAGAGAGAGATTGCACAGTGTGGCTATGTGCCATCCAGAGGGGAGAGAGAGATACACTACAGGGGACCCATGAGAAATTTAGCAGTCCCAGAAATCCCAAATTAAACTTTCTGTGTTTTATTGGCTTCAGTGTGGCTGTGTGTACAGGGCAAGGGCAGGCTGGCAAAATAAATCTTTGACTTGTGCCAGCCAGAGGAAAGGGAGAGATAGAGAGATTGCGGGGGTCCCAAGAGAAATTTATCAGTCCCAGAAATCCCAAATAAAATTTTCTTTTTCTTTGTGGCTTCAGTGTGACTCTGTGTACAGGGTAAAGGCAGGCTTGCAAAATAAATTTTTAACTTGTACCATCCAGAGGAGAGGAGAGAGAGAAGGAGGGAGGGAGAGAGAGAGAGAGAGAGAGAGAGAGAGAGAGATTGCACATTGTGGCTGTGTGTACAGGCAAGGGCAGGCTGGCAAAATGCAAAGACATTTAACAGACCCAGAAATCCCAAACCAAAGTTTATTTTTTTCCCTGGCCTCAGTCTGGCTGTGTGACTCTTGCTGTGCTGTCTGTGGTCGATCTAAACTGTAGGCGTACTCAATTAGAATATAAATGATTCATGATTGTAGTCCCAGAGAATTAGGGAGTGCTGCTCTGTAGAGTAAATTACAACATCAGTGTATGACACTGAAACCCAGCACTGCAAGGCTAGCAGACAAGATGACAGCACATACTTGCAGAAGAAAATTTACACACTAAATGTTTTAGAAAATCTACTTCTGTAAAACATCTTTTTAATGAGAGTTCTTAAAATGCAAAAATTACTAAACTATGTAGTGATACTCTAATAAGTATTTAGCAGTTTGTTCAAGTAGTGAAATATGAGAACAAGATGTTTTTAATCGTATCACTTCATATTGTATACCCTTTGCAATAAAGGTATTCAGGTATAAATTGTTTAAAACGAGCCATGTGGTAAGCTGTAGAGGTAACATGACAGCTTGTCAAAATATGGTTCGGACAGACTTTTTCCCTTCCACCAAAAGTTCAACTAACACAATACACCCCTGCCACATAAACCATTCTCGAGTTCTAGTTGCAAATATTTTTTTACCCTTAGAGTTATTGGTCCGTGGAACAGATTACCACTTCAAGTCGTTATTAGTGAAACTAAAAGTATTTTTAAAAATTGTCCAGATGGTTTGATAGGCAGTGGATATGATCTTTCCTACTATATAATGAATTAGTATAAGAGCACTATGGGCTTCTGCTTTCTTGCTCTTGCACTTACCTTAGTATGAACCTTAGTATGAAACCATGCAAGGAAACATTCAGCACCGACAAATGCTTGCTCTTTTCGGATTCACTCCCTTTGCTGAGCTTCCAAAGCACTCACAAAAAGGGTACTGCTACCCCAGTACCTCTCCCCAAATGTATAATCCCACAAAAATGTATAACTCTATCTTACACCTTCCTTGTAATCATTCCAAAATATGCTCACACAGTTTCTAACTCCATCTTGCACCACTTTTGTGACCTATACCCTTTCTCCCTCACACCTCCTGAAATGTATACTTACCACTGCACCACTCCTAAAATGTGTGCCTCTGCACCTCTCAAAAAAAGGTTGCATGCATCCTTAAATCTGTTCCCACACCCTTGATATCTCTAGTCCTACCTTGCACCCATTCTAATATTTGCCCACTCACCCCTCATATGCCTTGCAGAGGTTGTACTCTCACCCTGCCCTAACAACATTTGTATCCCATCCCCACTCATCTATGTTTCCATCTGTGCAAGTCCCACATTTATACCATACATTCTCCTACAGCAATTTGTATCCCTACCCTGTGACTCCTAAAATTTGTACCCCCCGCACAGTTCTCCCAAACCTGCAACATTTCACAACTTTGCCCCCCCACCAAACACTAAATCTATACTTCTTCCTCACTCCCTTCTCCAAATTTCTGCCCCTGCACCTGGAACATTATAAAGGTTTATCCCTTCCCAAACTCTGAAAACTATTTAACCCTATCTCCATTCTCCCCAAGATTTCTACCCCTTCTCTATACCCCTCCCAAAATTCATTCCATAACCCAGACTCTTATTCAAATGTTTTACCACAGTCCCTGCACAAATAGCAACATTTGCAAGACTGGCAAAAAAACACATCCCTCCTCTTGCAACCCTTATACAATTTATATGCCTACCATTACACCCCTCCGCATATTAGTACCCTTTGCCCCACACTTCTTCAAAGGTATGTACTGTACCTTTCACACACTACTCTCAAAGTCTGCACCTCAGCTGTCTGTACAGTTTAAGAGGTGCGAGAGGGTAAAGTTTGGGATGGATGCTTATTTTAGCAGGGGTGCAAGTACACATTTCAGGAGGGGTACAGTGGTACAAGTATAAATTTTGGGAAGGCTGCAGGGGTGCAAGCACAATTTTTGGGAGGGGTGCAGAGGTAGAAATACAAATTTGTGGTGGGGTGCAGGGGTACAGTTACAAATTTTGGAAGGTGTGCAGGGGTATTACAAATCTTGAGTATGTACAGAGGTACAAGTACAAATTTGGGGAGGGATGCAGGGGGTGCAACTACAAATTTGGCGAGAGATACAGGGGTACAAGTACATATTTTGGGAGGGGTGCAGGGGTACAAGTATACATTTTGGGATGGGTGATGCGATGCAAGTACAAATTTTGAGATGGGTACAGGGGTATGTGCACACATTTTGGGAGGAGTGTAGGGCTACATGTACAAATTTTGGGAGGGGTGCTGGGGTGCAAGTACAAATTTTGTGAGGGGTGCAGGGATGCATGTACACATTTTGGGAGGGGTGTAGAGAAACAAGTACACATTTTGGGAGGTGAATAGGGGTACAAGTACACATTTTTGGAATGGAAGTGTACAGGGATATATTAGAAATTTCAGGGGAAGGGGTACAAGTACAAATTTCAGGGGCAGGGGTACAAGTACAGATTTTGAGGGCTGGGGTACAAGTACAAATTTTGGGAGGGTGCAGGGGTACAGTTGCAAACTTTGGAAGGTGTGTGGAGATACAATTAGCCATTTTGGGTACATGCAGAGGTACAAGTACAAATTTTGGGAGGAATACAGGTGTACAATTACACAACTTGAGAGGGGAACAGGGGTATAAGTACAAATTTTGGGAGGGATGCTAAGGGCAAGTACAATTTGAGGGAGTGAGTCAGTGGTATGTGTACAAATTTCAGGATGGGTGTAGTAGTACAAGTACAAACCTTGGGTGTAGAAGTTCAAATTTCAGAGGAGCTGCAGGGGTGCAAGTGCAAATTTTGGGAGTGGTGTAGTTACAAATTTGGAGAGGGGTGCAAGTGGTGTACATTTGGAGGAGTGCAGGGTAGATGCACACATATATGAAATTGATACACATATAATAAGGTGGATCAACACTTGGTTGTTTGGCAGACCACAAAGGGTAACAATTAGAGGTCACTTATCTTCTGAGGGTGACATAACCAGCAGGGTGCCCCAGTGATCTGTACTGGGACCTATTATATTTCAAAATTTCATAGCTGACTTAGAAGACAATATCAACAATTATGTTATCAAATATGCTGATGACATGAAATTAGGTGAGCCTTGTCTAAGTGAAGACCAGATAAATTCACTCCAAAGAGACATTGATGCCATTGCTTTTTGGACTACTAGATGGGGAATGAAACTTAATTCACATAAATGTTGTAGTTTGCACATGGGGAGACATAACCCACTACATACATACAGACTGAACAGAAGTAACATTCCTCAAAAACATCTGAAAAAGATCTTGGGATTATTATAGACAATAATATGGATTTAAAAAAAATCAATGCACTTCTGTAATAGCGAAAGCAAACAGTACTTTGATGGCTATAAAAACAAATTAAAAATAGGTCCTCAGAAGATTTAATGCCTTTGTACTTATCCTATGTTAGGCCTCATCTAGATTATGGGAGTCAGTTTTGGAACCCACATACTAAAAAAGGGTGCAACGGAGATTCACGGATGTAATAAAAGATCAGAAAGGCATTCCATATGATGTGAGGTTAACTAACCTCAGGCTATACAGCCTGGAACTAAGAAGGCAAAGAGGTGACATGCTTCTCTTTTATGATATAATGAATGATCCTTTTTTAATGACAGAATTAATCATTGAATACAGATCTGATGACATAACCACTAGGGGTCACCCACTGCAAGTGAGGCTTAATCATTATAAAACCAAAAAAAGAAAATGCTTTTTTACTCAACGAGCAGCAAATCTATGGAATAGACTACCAGAATACATAGTAACAAGTATAAACAGAAATAGTTTCAAAAACAATTTGGACAAATACATATCCACAGGAGGTAAACTGGATTATTACATCATGTCATAAAGGAGCTGTTTTTGGGTCTCAGCCTTTTTAGCTCCTCATATTCTAGGTGATTCTAAGTGATATGGTGGTGTGTGTCAAAAAACTGATTTTGAGAGGGGGCTGTAGAAGATGGGGTTCCTATTTGGAAGGATGAAGGAGTAAAAGTGGAAATTTTGAGAGGGGAGAGGTAAATATAAAAATATTGTGAGGGTGCAGTAAAAGAGGCAAACATTTTGAGAAAAATTAATCAAAAGGTCTTGCATTAGCAAAGAACAGGTTAGAATATAAAATTTGAAGAAGGAAAGGTGACAAGAGCAGCAGTACAATTTCTGGTAGGAGAACACATTATAGTGAAATGCATAACACTGAGAGTGTTGTAGAACCTCAGCAAATGAGATGAAACAAAATACAACTACATTTAGGTTAGTAAGGAAAATGTGGGGAAATTACATGACCTGAGGATGTTTGGCATCCCTTCTCTTGTTTAACACTGTCCCCAAATTGTTACTGATTAGTCCGTGAAAGTTAGTAGATATTTAATTTCTTATAATGTATTGGAGAGGGTAGTTATGAACTGAATTCAGCAAGATTATAGCATTGTTTTACTATCGGTCTGACGTAAAAAAGCTGTTATGCCATCTTCAGTACGTCATATTGATATGGGTCAGAATATGAACCCAGCACTTTGCGAGGTATCTTAGGTGGCGTTGATCATTATTTGATTAAAAAGAAGTATGGTCACTCTATTTTTCATGGCAGTGGTAAAGATTTTAAGGAAAACATTGCCACACTCAGTGCAAAGCTAAAATTCCTAACGAAACAAGGCAAAGGGAGCAAATGTAATCGAGCTGATGCCTTGTCTCCCACTGACACTGGTAAATTGTATGACACCAGGACACTATGCACAGCCCCACAGCTCTAATAAATATGTTTTTTTAACAACGGATTATATTTTGCACTTAAGACTGCTGAGCAGTATGTTCTGAAATGGTCAGATCTGTCACTATTAAAAGACAGTGATGGTAACAAGTTTTTAGAATATACAAAGAGACAGACGAAGACACGCTCTGGGGAGAATCCTAAAGACATTTGTGCAGTCAAGCCACGAATGTATGCCAACAAAGCAATGCCAGATTGGGACCCCATTTCAGCCTATACATTGTACACAACCTTGAGACCACCAGAAATGCTGAGCCCAGAGTCACCCTTCTACCTTGCTCCAAACATTAACTTTAAGCCAGGCATGACGTTATGGTTCAGGCAGATGACGCTTGATGAAAACAAAATCTGCCATGTGTTACAAAAGGTCAAGATAGCGGCTGGTCTCCCTCCAGAGAAAAGAATAACCAATCATAGTACGAGGGAAACATCCTTCCAGTATTTAGTGGATAGTGAAGTGTCCCCGAATGAAGTCCAACAGATGTCGGGACACAAATCACTGTTGTCAATAAATGATTACAGCCAACTATCAGAAGCTAAGCAGCAATGAAATTCACAGATTTGTGACTGCCAGAGTTCCCAAATTCAAAGCCATGCTGCCACTAGTACACCTACACCTTTTCAAGTATTGTCTCAGTCTGAAACACCGTATTTAACCCCAAACAGGCAGACACTCAGTGAGCTAACTTCAATCTGTTAGGTGACCACGACATCCTGCATCGGAGAATCACTGTGTACATCAACAACTTCTCTGGGCCCCAGAAGAGATGATGAATCACTGTAATCAGCGACTTGTCATGTGATGAAGCTTAAAAAGTAAGTTACTATTTTCTGAGTGTCTTTTAGCAGGTAAATAATTTTTTCAAGTGTCCCTCATAAAGTTGTCTTTTTCTTTGCTTTGCAGGGATTACCTGAAGCTTGACTCCTCTATCCTGTCTCATCAAATCCCTGGGCCTACTGCGCTTTCTATTGTGCAGACACAACCCATAGTGCAGTTCTTCTGTGGACCCATGTAATGTTGTCACCCAGCCGTATTTCTGGACTTTTTTGTTTGTTATTCTTCTGTCAGTACTGAATGACATTTTTGGCTTTCTGGCTAACACTTGCTTTTGCTGTTGTTGGTATGTTATTGAAAAATAATCAGAAAGTTTTATTTCACTATTACTGCACTCACTTTTGGCAATCGTGAACGCTACTTGTTGCTGTTGCCATGGTTACAATAAATGCTGTTTCCCATTACCATCTTGCCTCAAGTAGGTATTTTTTATGTATTAATCTGTAAATGTTTCTGGGTTTGAATGGAAAAGGTCTACATAGTGTCCCATACACTATATAGGATAATGTATGGGGAATGGGTAATAACTAGGCTGAAATCACTTCTCGAGGTTGCCAGGACAGCCAAGTAAACATCTTGAGCTTCACTCTCAAGGTTTACATGATTGTCCTGGCAACCTCTCGAAGCAATTATAGCCTGGTTATTACCTGTTCCCCTTACATTATCCTCTATATAGTACATTTCATACTATTTGAAGTGACAATTGATGTTTGCCATTTCCTAATCTGATGCATTGTGTGTATATGAAGCTACCAGGACCTTGATGAAAATGTGACATCACTGCTCATCCAAGATTTTGCCAGCTGGTCTGAAAAAGTCTGAGGGCCTTTCTGTAAAGCCATCAAATAAGAGAGGCAATAAAATAGCATTTATACATAAAACATTGTAATTCCTGCCGTTTGTTTGTAATACATAAGGCCTGATTGTCCTTGTACTAGCAAAAAGGGTTAATTTTTAAAATACATTTGCATTTGATCTTTAAGTACTCAGAAATACATTAAGCAGTACAGAACACAGCGGTGCATATTTAGGTGTTCAGTTGTATTGTGTGAGGGTTAAAATAGACCATTTATGACTGCTGTTTGGAGAGGGTCCCATATGTGGTTGTATAGTGTAGTCTATTTTTTCTAGTCTCGGGTAGTATAGATTTTCCTACAATTCAACTGAAACATAGAAACATAGAAGTTGATGGAAAATAAGGACTGCAAGGCCCATCCAGGCCCATCCAGTCTGCCCATTTCTTTTTCTACCTTATGAATGTGCCATCGGCCTGAAGGTAGAGTAGGGTCCTTCTGTGGTCTAGCTATGCATCCACATGTGTTTTTCAGGGCCAAATCTAGAGCTTTTCCCTGTGGAGCACTGGGAATTTTCTGTGTGGAGGATGTACCTAAGGGATGAAGTTCTCTATAGGAAATCGATGTGAGTGTTTAAGAGCATATTTAGCAAAGCTAGACAACAATTCCAGAATTGAGATGACTCCCTACAAGGGCTACCATGTTTGGCAATGTTCCTTGAGTGTTTTTATATCTGTTACAGAAAGGTGATATAGGTGAGTTGAATTTTTTTCACATAGATAGGGTGTATAATAGATATTGTGAAAGATGTTGTATTGAATTTTGTTCAGTCTGTTATTAAGTTATAGTTTGTTTAAATTACATAGCTGCATCCATTTTTTTCTGGGAAATGCTTGTACCAAGTTCTGTCTCCCAACTAGTTTTCAAACTGGTTAGCTCCATTTGATCTGTTTTTCATGCAAAGTTCTAGATCTTGAATATTAATTATTGTCTAGATTGAGATGTACTAATTAGTTGGAGGGACTGTGATTCTATGGGTGGTTGCAGAGTATTACCTATGATTTTGGTCAGTACATTGCTTAGTTTCTAATATATTTTTCAGTGTCAGCGGTTCATGTTCTAACTACCATTTTAATTTCACCATGCAGTAGGCTTTAGTCTGTGGGGATAGCCAAAGGTACAGTAACCAAGTTCCAAGGTGCAAAAGAGCCTTTTGACATAGCTGACCTGCCTAGATCACACATTCTGTTGTTTATATGCAATCATATCTTCTAAACTGACTGTGCATAACCTATTTTCTTCATAATTATTTGCTTGTAACCAGTATGGTAAGATTGCTTTATTGATAGCAGAATGGGCATGTAGCATTCCTTTTTCTGCTGATATTAATTTGATAGTAGTTTAGGGTGGCAGGTCTAATATAGACCTATTAGCTTTAGTAGCTGTCCTTTCTATGACATCAATTTTCCAAATCCCCACTATTCAGAAGTGTACTGTATGTACCGTAGTCTCAGATCTGAGATTTATTTTAGTTGCAGTGATCATGGCCTGCATGCCATTTCCAAAAGAAATGCTATTGAACTTTTCTATGGAAGTCAAAGTTGTACCAATTTTATTCTGAATGTGTTCAAATGCTTTTACAATCTTAAACAATTTGGTATCCACAGACCTAGATGTTTATAAAAGTTTACGCATTCTAGGCAGTCCCTGTTTTCTCTTCATTTATATTTTACAGAGTTTGAGCCTGCAACCATTGTTTTTCATTCACTGCTATCAATGCATAATTTATTTATTACACCCAGTTCCCATATTTTACCTGTTGTTTTTGTAAACCCTTGGGGGAAGAGAGAGATTAGAACAAAGTGATCCCAATAACCAAGTATGCCTGAGACCTTATTTTGTAGGTCATCATATACAGGGATATGCAATGATCAGACTCAAAATATGCTCTTTATCTTCAGATTTAAAGGGGCAGGACCATAACTCATGAGTGGCAAATCCACAATTGAGGTATAAAAGTCCTTTCTATGCGCAAGTGATGATAAATTGCCTATTGTGAGTCAGGCAGTTGTTTATTTAGTATATACAACATAGAGGATAATGTATGGGCAACTATACACAGCAAGACTGTGTCTGCATTGAGAGGTTTTTATGGTAACCAGGAACCTTCAAGAGTGAAGTTCAAGAGGTTCACTGGTTGCCATAGAAAACTTGAGATGGAGACACAGGCTTGTCTGTTTATGGCTGTCTACACATGGTCTTTTATAGTGTATGGATATCCATGCCCATTTCAGACACTCTGCTTCCTTTCAGTGAACTGGGGGTTGGGGGGGGGGCACTTGAAGTTTGGTGGCAGGTCAAATGACTAATTCAGTGCACTGCAGCTTTTCCTGCAAGTTCAAGTTAAAGAAAAAAGCTTCCAGCTCAACTGACTAGAGGAAAGCAGCTGTGTGCCAGCATTCTAAGCTGTGCTGCAATAGCGACATTACCATTGCAGCACAATAACATAATAATGTCACTACTGCAGAACAACAACCATATTTTAGGCATGGTATTCCATACATAACAGGGTTCCACCGCACATTATAGTAGTTTACAAATGATAGCTTTTAAATCTGCAGTTTGCTTGATGGTTTAGCTATTTTTCTTTGATTTTAACAGCTGGCTTCAGTGCTGCACTATAGGCATGTGATGTCATCAGTATTGTGAAAGCTGCACTCTGATTGGTTCAGTATTCCACTGTGATAACAGGAACTTTAAAAATATCCATTCTGACAACAGTAACAATATTTCTGGGGTTTACTAAGGGAAGGACAGCTGAGCTGCATAGCACAAGAATAGTAGATTCCCAGCTAGAGCAATGAAGCACATGCCACAACAATTCTGACTTGAAAGCTGGTCATATAAGAATCACAGCCAGCAAAAGTGAGAAGCCTGAGAGCCTGATGTACTTTGAAGTCTAGGACTTAAGACACTCAGAGAGACCTAGTGGTGGACAAAAATAACTGGGGCACCACGAAGGAGAGATTCTGGCTATTCCAATGGGATGGGTTTGACTGGAAGAGAAGCAGGTTGATTTGTTTTTAAGTAGTGTGTCACTGTGAAGAACAAGGAAGGTATCAGTGGACAAGCAGGTCCACTGAGTCCACCTGGTCAAGCTAAGAGAAAAATGGAGGTGGGGCAAAATTGTCACCCAGGACGGAACCAAAGGGCTGCAAAGAGCTCAGCCCAGATTACCAGATGCAATGGTGATAAGTGCTTTGTGAAAGTTAAATTCCACAAGTGGAATACTGGTGGCATTGCCTTTTTTGCTTCCATGATTTTTTGAGAAAATGTTTGCCTATTAGTAATTTACAGTACTTCCAATGTAAATGTAAACATACTAAACAAAATTTCTCCTGCTTTGTTGGATTCCATGAGCCGTTGATATTAGGCATGCATGCCACATTTTACCTTCAATAGAAGGGGTGTTACAAACATCTACATTTTTAGAAACATGTTACCCCCAATAAATAAATACATACATAATTAAATCAATTGATAAATAGTGAAATTATGAACTCCAGTAACTTAAAATTACTTTATCAAATCTCTCCCTATTTAAGAGTTTCTATGGCCCTTCTAAGAAGGTTACACATGCTTCTGTACAGGTATCTAGCTACACAGATGGCTGAGTGATAAGCAGAGAAATATTTTGACAAAATTTCATAAAAAATGAAATATCAGCATTTGTGCTCCTATACCTTCAACACTATCATCCATGTGTCATGGTATTTTGTATGCCCTTAGGACTCCTAACAACAAGTACACATGCCAATTCTCATGTCTCTACCTCAACAAACAGCTGAGATATGATCACATAAACAAATCTGTGAACTTACATGAAAAGACACAACATTCTGCAAAGTTTTGCAAATTTTTACCAAAAAATGTTTACCATGAAAGTGGAATTATCTAATTGTGCGCAACTTTACTGGGTAATGTTCAAATGCCTCTTTCTGTGCATTTTAGGGATCTGTTTGGACTGGAATTCAGACTTCTAATTGAATTTCCTGGCTAGTTTGTGGGGCAGCAGGGGCAACAGAATGTAACATAGCATTAGCTGCAGAGAGGCAAGAACATCTTTAGAGCATTCTGTACCAGGAACCCTATAGAATGGCCCCTTTAGAGACAAGGGGCAGGATTAAAAAAAAAAAAAAAACTCTGCCCAAGATGCGTCTGCTGCTATTTTCAAAACAGAAATGCATCCAGATCTATTAGCCCCTCTATTAGACAGCATCCAGAGTTCTAGCCCAAAAACAGACACAACTGCATCTAAACTTGAACAACTCACAATTGCATCCATTTTCAGCTGTCAGTTGTGACTTTTTGTCGTAAATGGATGCAACTTATGAGAATAGGAGGAGGGCAGCCTGGGTGCAAGTGGCTAGACACAGACACAGCATGCATTTGCACCCGTGTCCAGCCCTTTTGAAAATCTCCCCCTAGGGCTCTTATTGCCTTGGTATGTTCATGCTGTCAGTCAGTTATGATGCATAGTCAACTATCAGAGCATTGCCTTTGTCATGCTTCCTGGAATGAAATGACAGAAGCTGGCAACACCAATTTGCATATTGAGTGCAAGGAAGCCAGCTTCTCTGAGCAGGAAGTATATGCAAAGTTGCACCAACATTATATTTAACTGGATTTACTAAGAAGCAGGTAACTGAAAACGTTCATTTATGGCTAAAACCTCTAATCGGGGGGTTGTATAGCACCCAGCATGATAACAGCTGAGTGTACTGTTTTTCTTGAAATCTGAACTAATATATTTCAATCTACAGCTGTGTATAATCAAACAAACTAATATAGTAGTGTGTGTGGCACTAATGGATTTTTTCTTTGGCACTTCAAATGCTTAGAGTACAGAAACACACACACATACTCACACCACACACACACACACACACACACACACACACACACACATACACTCTCATGGAGATACAGTTAACATTAGTATTGGAAATGGAAACATTCACTGAAGGAACCCATCACCTTTGATATAGGGTTGAACAGGATATTTTGGGTTTGATCTGGCTGGCAGTACATCCTAGAGGTTAGAGCAATGAGCTGTAAAGAAGCTTAGTACATCCAATAGATCTGATTTGATTCCCACAATCTCAACTTGCGTACTGTGTGACCCTGAGCAAGTCACTTAACCCTCCCAGTATGCCTGGGTCACCCCTATAATAAAGCCTTGTTGGCCTTACCTGGTTACTAAAAAATAAAATATAGAACATACCTGACAGGGGTCTTGCGACATGTTTCTTCATTATACATTGTATTTTTACACTTTATTTAGTCAGTGTTGTGCTTTTTGGGTGTATATTTTTCACAGGAGCAATATTTTCCCATTCTGCTTCTGGAACTGAATCAGGCATCACTCCTAGAATTGAGCCCCCATTTCCAGCACTGGCTAATGGTCACAAACAAACTGTGCAAATGCCAAGCAGAGCTCTTAAGTGAGCCCTTGTAGCTTTCACTTGGATGCCATTGATTTATAAATGGGGGGGGGGGCACTTTTGAAGACATGGATCCCAGAATCCCCCGTAGCTCCCAAAGCTCATAAAGTTTAATTCTGATGCTGGATAATGTCCACAAAGGACGATGCAAACGCCAAGAAAAGCTCTGGAGTAGCCTATCAAAGAGAGCACCAGTCTGGAACTGCAACTGATTTACAGGCTCTGAATAGAAGAGGCTCTGATTGCAAGTGAACAGAGGGAGAGGTAAGAGAGAGAGAAAGAAAGAAAGAAAGTGGGTTTTTGCTGAGCTGCAGCTTCTCCTATAAAGAACAGAAGGGCCTGGGAGCAGAATGGGAATGCAGCCGATTCTCCATTGAATGGGATGGTGTCAGATATCTGATCCCACAGCTGACCTGGAGAACTCTGCTCCTCATCGGCTTTCAGGTGGGGTCCTGCTCTCTTTTTATTTTCCCTTCTGAGGCCTAGAACTTCCCGTATTAGGTGTACCTCCCCAGAGGGACTTGCTGTCTCTCTCTGTAAAAGAAACTCTGTGGGAATTTGCTCTGCAAGCATTTGGTCTGCCTTCTCCCTAACAATGTGGAACAAAATGTTTTTCTGTCCCCCGCATCCCCGACCCCTCCCTCTCCTCCTGTTCTCAGTCTGACAAAAGGAAAGAAGGTGAGATGTCCAAACCAAAGACACCAAACTGGGACAAGGCTGGGGAGGGTTATAATTAATTACCTGAACTCAGGCAGCAGAGATTCATCAATCAGAGCACGCACATTTGTTTCAGTATCCTTAGTTTAATAGGCTAATCTGCATGGCCACAGCCAGACTGTGTTAACAGCAGTATAGAGCCACTTCTCGGCACCAGTGAATCCAGTGACAGAATGACTCACCTGGATACCTTGAAATTTCCACGTGGGCCCTATTAAATGGACACTGTCACCCCCTTAGGCCTCAAAGTGTCTCCAGTTTAAAAAAACACATTTATGATTATTCACATTCTGCAGTGAATGCTGATGCAGCTGCTAGTTTGATTCTGATTCCTTTTTTCTTTTAAAAAGTGAAAAACTGACTGCCCACCATACTGGTGTTACCACACAAAAACATGTTTGTTTACATTCTTTGATTAACTCCCACTGCATCTTTCTTGGACAAACACCCCTAACACTGTCTAGCCACACTTTATGCACTGGGCGTAGAGGAGACTATTGTATCATGAGTGGCTGCACTGCTTGGGAGTGATTCTAATGTTCAGGAAAATATGCAATTAAGAGTGTCATTACGCAATTACGCAGTGTCGGTGGCTCAGCAGGTAGCACACTCGCCTCTGAGGACGGGAGATTGGAAGGCTGTGGGTTCTATCCCTACACTAGGCACTTGGGTTAATATCCCAATACTGACACTGCAGTGCAGCATGGGGGGGGTGCTGCACTCTTGAGGTGCTGTCCTTCAGATGAGACATTAAACTGAGGTTCCAGCTGCCTGTTCTGATGGTAGTTCAGGTGGATGCTAAAGATCCCGTGGCACTTCTCGAAAAGAGTAGGAGAAGTTTCCCCAGTGTCCTGGCCAAATTTCCCTCATTCACTAAAAAATATCACCAACAGCTTAATCTGGTTCAGGGTCAGACGGCATTCATCTGTATCCCACTCCCCTGGGTCGTGCCTGAAAATAGGCGGAATTTGTCTAGTGCACTTTCCGGTCAACAAAAACTAAATAAATAAGAGTAACTCAAGGATGTGAAGCAAAACCAGGCTGGGCATAGCTATACAATACCATGTACTTCAGTTCTGCTGAGCAAGGAGGCAGAGTAAACAACCAGCAACATTAATGAATTTAGAGAAGGTAAGCAATCACATAAAATGTGGGTTTTTAACTAGAAATAATTTGGTGCAAAAAGGTTGGCAGTGTCCCCATAATGTGAGGCTTCTCACACTGATTACTTTCCCATATGACATCCATTAATCATTATTTTTTGGTCCCAAGTCTTTGTAACCTCACCTTCTCTCCTTGTACCTTCAATCATACCCATCACTGTTGCTTCCTCTCCAGCACACCTACTAAGACTCAAGACCCACTATCCAGTTCCCACTCTGCACTCTTTTGCCCAGTGGCTTGTTTGCCTCATGATAAGGAACCCAACTTTGTGGCTCTTCATGGCCTACTGAAAGGAAGAGTTGTAGTCACATCTTGCATGAGGCCAGGGGAGAGGGACCCAGTTTACTGAGTTGCTCTGAGGTGGGCAGGCAGGTGGCCAGGGTCTTGCATGGGGGTAGGGAGGCAGTTTCTCCCCATTAATATCCCTCCCACCACCCAGTGGCCGCAGCCAAGGCCTCTGCAGTGTTCTCCCATTTGCAGGGGATGCAGACATCCCATGCCCACCTATGATGTTAGTGTCATCCTCAACCTCACCATAGAAGTCACTGTTGTAGTGGAGCACCATCATCCTCCCCCACCCTGGCACCACTGAGTGATGTCTCTGCATCATGTCCTGTCTCCACTGGCCTAGGGTGGGGGAGTTGTAATTTGGTCTCAATCCCGGGTTTCCACATGGCAGTACAATGAACCACCAGCAAGTCCCACCAAGTCAGGTATACATCAGCTTTGTAAATTACTAGCTACTTTACCACACATTCTCGTACTCTCCCTGCCCACCTCACTTCTGCCCCTTCCCCTCTTTTCCCTGAGGTCACAGCTCACCCCTGCCTCATATTTCTCACCCTCTGCCTAGTCTCCTCCTCCTTTTCCCACCAACTGACAAGATCACCATGACCCATAGGGTACTGCTAACTCTCAACTCTTCCTGTTTCTTATCCCCATTCTCACACCCTGCCCTGGATAACCCCCCTCCCCACCTACTCTATCTACTCTGTGGAACCTATTAACCACTCAAGCTTAGCTCAGTAACTGTAACACCTGTCAACCGTTGCTAATTTCAATTCCTTTTTGTAACATTGTTTATGAATATGTACTGATTGTGGACCTGCACCTCTGCATGCCTGTGACATTACTGTTTATTGTCTATTGTGTTGCTTGTATTTGTTCTGCTCCCTCATTCCTGACTTGATGTGGGACCTTTGTAAATGAGCTTGCAGCTCAAAGGTTGTAATCCGAGATTTCAATAAATAAATAAATAAAGTATTTAGTAGACTTGGAGGTAGCATACCGGAGAGACGGTTCAGAAGAAGAACAGTATGTATAATCTGTAATGGATGCAAGTCAAGAACTAATATTCAAATTCTGTGTGTCTCTACAAATCACCTCTAAAGGTTCAAACCCAATGCTAAGCATCTTTGGGTGCTTCTGGGTATGCAGATACTTCCATGGGGAAGGCTAACATGCTCTCCATGCTTCCTCAGAGCAGAAAACAATTGAAAACACATGTCTGTAGTTTGTCATTTATGGTGTGATATGTGTAAGCCACTCCGCCCCCTCCCCCAGTTTGGGGCTTACTTTATTGGGGCTGTGGCCCTGCAGTGTCCTCATTCTGCCTCTGATCCCCGAACTGAAGAATCAGGACTGGAAGGCTTGTTCAGTGGCCCTGGGTGGGATTCAGGCCATGGCTCCAGTTCTGCCCAGTCTTTGTGGCGGTTGCCGCTCGATATGTTTGTTCCTCAGCCCCATAGGAGATGAGGACTGAGGTCTGTAAGCTATTTTTGCACCTCCAGGCACTTTGGGGATGTGTCTGGCTGGTCTAGGTTGGGGGTAGCAATAGTGGACCGAAAGGTAAACAAATATGGCTGTGCATGGTGAGTCTGTGCATGTGCGGCTGGGTCCTTAAAGGAGCCACTGCTCCAAAGAACATATTTGACTGTGTGGCAGTAACTTTAGAGGATTCACAGCTCCAGATACCTCTAGACATGAAATTAGTGGCATTTGTCCCTAAAGAGAGCCTGAATTAAAAAGATATAAGCTGCATTTGTATAGCAGCAAAATGTAAATAAACATGGTGGCCCCCATGAGTTTCCATGCTACAGAGGCTGCTGGGAAGGGATCAGGGAGCACTAAGCAGAGCCTGGGAACACCATACCAATGAGAAGGGGAGCTCAGAGCTGTTATAAAAAGAGTTGAGAGCCCATGAAAAGAGATCCCCAGAGAGATCCGAGAGGGGAAAGCTGCAGAGAAGGGCTGCACTAGCCTAAGGGCAAGTCTAGGTGCATAAAGTCTTTTCTGAGTCCTGATGCAAAGTGGCAGGTAGAGCACCTACAAGATTATTTTGCCAGCAGGGAATAATCTATTTATTTTTTTCATATAGCTATTTGGTCCCAGTTACCTCCTCCCGCCAACTGGCAATGGGGATACATAGGTATTTTTTTACAGGTTTTCTCCACTTCCCCATCCCCCGAGGCCCCAGTACAAAACTGTGCGAGCATGTGGAGGCATGCATGCACTCTGTGGCACCAGCTCAGCCCCTTGCACCTCCCATAACTGTTTGCCACTCCTTCTACACCTATGCTACCCACTGGATCTCCACCCGGTGGGAGTGGAACTACGGAGGGGGGGGCACCAACCCACCCTCACCACCCTCGGGAGAGGAGAGCTACCCATCAGCATGCTCGATCCTGCTCCACCCAGCCCCCCCCCACGCCGGCATCCCAACGACCCGAGGTCATTCCCAAACCCGGGTCACCAACGTAGCACGAGGTAAGACGTCCAGCACCTCAACCCTCTGTGCCACCGGGCCGGCGCCAGCTGGGAATAATTTGAACTGCTGATGTGTTTCCTTGCATGAGAATTGAACCTGCAGTGTTGTCCTGTAGTTGTCAGCTTGAAGCTGAATCAGTGATTGCCTGAGCTGCATCAGAGACTGTTTGGATCGAGTTAGAAACTATTTCCCCAGCAGGACACTAAGTATTTTGGGGCTGGGTGAGAGACTGTGGGAAGAAAGACTGTTAGACACTCAGCTGTGATCAGTGCCAGGGGAAGCTGTGTGTCCAGCAGATGTTCAGGGTGACTGTAAGCCTGCCCAGACACCCTGGACTGATACCAGAAGAGGTGAAGACAACTTAAGGCAAGAAGAGGCAAAGATGATGAGACACCTGTCAGGTGAAGACTACAAAGGCCCCAGGGTAGAAGCTGAGGAAAGGCCTGACAGCTGAAGTCCAAAAGATTAATATACAAGTTAGCCAGCCTGGGAGTGGGTCCCAAGATAATAGCCTGGGTAAAGAATTGGCTGGAGAATAGGACACAGAGAGTAATAGTAAATGGAGTCCACTCTGAAAGGGGGTTACTAGTGGGGTACAGCAGGGTTCAGTATTAGATCGTGTCCTTCAATGTCTTTATATGTTACATTGCAGAGGGACTGAAGGAAGTATGTCTCTTTGCAGATGACACAAAGATCTGCAACAGAGTTGATGCACAAGGTGGGGTGGAAAGGATGAGAAGGGCTTGGCAAGGTTAAAGGAATGGTCAAATGTATGGCAGCTTAGATTCAATGCTAAGAAGTGCAAGGTAATGCACCTGGGAAACAAAAACCCAGGGGAAGAGTACACAATGGGGGGTGAGACACTAACAACAACAAAAATGGAAAGGGACTTGGGGTAGTCATATCAGATGACTTAAAGGTGGGCAAGCAATGTGAGAGGGCAGTAAGGAGGGCTGGGGGATACTGGGATGCATAGGGAGAGGCATCACCAGTAGAAAACAGGAAGTTGTTATCCCTCTGTACAGACAGCTGGTGAGATCCCATCTGGAGTACTGCGTGCAGTTCTGGAGACCCAATCTCCACAAGGACATAGACAGGATGGAAGCTGTCCAGAGGAGGAAAACTAAAATGGTGCAGGGTCTGCACTGGAAGACATATGAAGAGAGATTAAAGGAGCTTAATATGTATAGCCTCGAGGAAAGGAGGGAGAGGGGGGACATGATAGAAACTTTCAAGTACCTCAAGGGAATCAACAAAGTCCAAGAGGGTAGCATCTTTCAAAAAAAGAGTTGTGCAAGAACAAGGGGCACAATTTGAAGATGGGGGGTGCGCTCAGAGGTAATGTATGGAAGTATTTTTTCACAGAGAGGGTTGTTGATGCATGGAACAGCCTTCCGGAGGAGGTTGTGGAGTCAAAAACAGTGGTTGAATTCAAGCATGCATGGGACAGTCATAAGGCAATTCTAGGGGGTGGGGGTAGAAAGAAGTAGGCTGCTGGTTAACTAGGATCTGCAGGTTATCCATTAGGTAGGGAAATGGGCAGACTGGGTGGGCCAAGCGGTCCTTATCTGCCATCAAATTCTATGTACGTTTCTATGTATGTTTGTTGCATTTCCATATCCAGCTGATGTGGTGCACCACAAGACTATCTACTGATACCAAATGGTACCGATAAATTGTGTTTTATTGCACCCCCTGAAGCCTTTGGAACTGTAAGTACCTCTGGGCTGTGAACCTGAGGAGTTTTGTTTGCAATCTAGTCAGCTAGATAGGTAAAAAGAACAAAATCCTGGGCAGTACTGTGCAACCTTCAGGACAGGCCCAGGCAGAAAATTGAAAAGTCTTGTTTTGTGTTTGAATCTTGTTGGGCCTTTTCAACGTTCTGCAGTTAAAGTCTCAACTGTTGCACACTGTATTCCAGTGTCCACAGTGCACTGTCCCAGCATCTTCTGGTTGTCCACCAGCAACTAAGTGAGGTACTCACTACACCAGACTGTGTTAACACCGTCATGACTGTTGGGGGAAGCTGGGTGTACCCACTGGGGGGTACTGGGACTGTATGGGGATACATTTGTTGAACAAAAATTATTACTGTCCTGTTGTTTTCTCCTCTTTTACCCCTCCTCTATAATAAATCTGAAATTAGTTTATGTCACAATTTGGTATTCCTGGTCATTTGATTGGAGTACTGCTGTATGGGGAAGGGACTATGGGGCAGTTATAGTATTTTCCTGGGGGGGGTGGTAACCTTGTGTTTTACTCATCAAGTACCCCAGATCACTACCCCAGGTGGAGGCACGGTGCCATTCTACTCTAATGCAGTACGTCAACTAGGGAACCCAGGCTGGCCCTCTCAGGAGGTGTGTCCAGGTGAGATTTGAGGGCCCTGGAGAAGCCAAGTGGTAAGTCAGGAGGCTGTTACATATGGAACACATGAAAAAGGCAGCTTATAACGCAACTTCTGTCCTGGTGCTACCTTGTCAGCCTGCACCCACACAGCGATGCTTGGCACTGGGTTTAGGCTTTCAGCATGCATGCCTGTGGCTTGAAGAGACAGAGGAAAGACTATTTGCTAAAATAAATAATATTTGTCCACCCAGGACCTGCACGAGAACAATACCACCTACTTCCTCCTACTGTCCGCTCCCTTGCCATACTTTCTGGCATCCTGTTTGACTTCCTGTATGTTCAGTTACACTGAGTAGTAGACATGAGACTGTTGCAAAAGGTTCACCCATGTCAGTGAAAAAAAACATGCTTCAGATGACGAGTACAATGCAGGCAACATGCTACATGGCATTACAGCCTCAGACATTATGTCTCCTGGGAGTTACAGCGCAAAAGCGCTTTTCCAGGAAACAGCTTTTGTGGGAAGCTTCACACCCCTACAACTAAATATGACCTCTTCCAGGGTCGGCATGCTCTGGAGGGGGCAGAAATTGTGTGGGTGCAAAAGGCGGCATG
The DNA here is from genome assembly GCA_016271365.2 of Neoceratodus forsteri. Lineage (NCBI taxonomy): Eukaryota > Metazoa > Chordata > Ceratodontiformes > Ceratodontidae > Neoceratodus > Neoceratodus forsteri. Next base: position 7,847,868 of record JADMNL010000025.1, on the reverse strand, counting down.
ACTGAGGGGCGATCTAAAATCAAGATCGCCCCTGTCATCATCACCCTCATTGATGCACCCTAATTGCGGCAACAAAATTCAGTGGCTGTTCTAGTGGTATACCATTGCAAAAGATTACCCCTAGGTCTCTCTCCTCAATTGTCTACACCACCTTTACTCCTCCCATCCAGTAGTCTGTTTTGGGCTTCAGTCTACATAAGTGCATCATGTTGCACTTTGTGTTCAACTTCAGTCATCATATTCTGAGCTATTTTCCAATTTCTCTTTCAATTTTCTTGCTTCCTTCACAGAGCCCACCTGCCACAGTTGATCGTGCCATCTGCAAGGAGTCACCTTATTGTGGACTCCCTTTCCTGTATTGTGTAACCCCCCCCCCCATAAATGGGGGTTCCAAAAGTCTTCCTTGGGTGTGCTTAAATGCCCAATGCTAGTTGGGCGTTCTGTGTCATTACAGGTGTAAAAGTGCTTGCAGGCAAGTGCCCTGTTAGCCTCCGTGCCTGTCTCTTTAAGAGACATTATTTTTGTAGTGTATAATTAATCTGGGTAGGGGATGAGTGTATCCGGGTTCGAGTCCCGCCCGAGCTGCAGTAATATTGCTCTGTTCTGCCATCACTAATGTTGCAGAAGGAGCTCTGTTGGAACTGATAATTGTTTGCTGTTTAGCTGCTCTAATAACAATGGTATTATAGTTTGTCTAACCTGCCTTTCCACAACATGGACATTTCTCTATTGCACCAATCAGTACCTTTTGGGGACCTTAAAATGGAGTCTGTCCCCAGGGGTCTTGTGAGAGTGAATTTCTGTAGGAATTGTAATTTTTTCCACTTTGGCGCCTAAATGGACCTCTAGGGGGAGCTCTAGCTGTGACAGACAGATAGATCAACCAACCAAACCTTTTGGATCTCAGAGGAAGTCCCGGTGCTGCCGGCAGCAGAGTGTCAGTCTGAGTTTGGAGTTGAGAGAGTGAACAGCTCAAGTGATTCGAGCAGCTGCTCCTGTGTAGTCACGCAGGAAACTGGTGGAAAGGCTGAGTTTGGCCTGACCGCCTGCTGTTCCTCGATAGGGATCCTTAAAGAGTGCTTAAATAACTGGACTGTATCCGAACCAATTGTGACAAAAGCCGCTGAATAGTGACTGTACCTTTGCTTGAAGAAGACTGAAGATTTGCTCCACGCGATAGGCCTCTCAGGACATCTGAATCACCACAGAGATCATGGTTTTGCTCAGGAAAGCTGAAATTACAACCAGATTGTCGTCTGAACTGTGGTATTGCTTTTCTTTCACTATAAGTGTGCTGAATGCTGTTAGTGGGTCGTGATTTGGTTCCCCACTGCCTAATTGTGTCACACTTGCTGGAAGCTGTATCCAGCATTTACCAGACTGAATCTGAACTGTTCACCCGGCCTGGGCCCTGCCAACTTGGCCCAGTCAGCTACTCACGATGCAGAGAAAACCATTGATGAGAAACCTGCGCGGGGATCAGCCCCTGCTCAACATCTCGAACAGGAACAACAGCTCAGTGATTCGTGTGGGCCCTGCTTCTCCTGGCAAACCAGAAAGTTATCCTAAAGTCTCCATTTCATCCATCCTGTGCCCTGTACTGGGTAGCGTGAGTAAACAACTGGGTAGCTCCCTGCAACAACAGCTCAATCAAAGTGTGTCATCTGATTTAGTTGTTTTGTCTGAATATCACGAACTGAGCCTCCTGGCTCCGAATTACAAATTGTGTGTGGTTGCGCATGCTTCTTTCCATCACAGGGCCCCGACCAGCTGCAACACTGGCCTATCCCGGGCCAAAAATTAGGCTAGCCCCCCTTTGTTCCAACTGGGTACCCAGAGTGTGTGACTGTAAAGGGACTCTAAAGTGCATGCATGATTGCCTGATTGAATCAGTTACAGAACTAATCAGCCAAATTACGCTCCTCCCTTGTTCATCCCCCCTGAATAAATCAGATCTAATTCTTTTTGTATTTAATCTGATTATGGTTCCATTTTGTACCAGAAGCACTGCACTGTTGTTACCTGCTGTGTCTAACCTTATTTTACAGGGGGGTCTCCAAGGTTGGACTGGTGGAACCAGCCCTGGTGGTAAGTGCAAACACAGTGGGGATTTGTATGCTGATTAGGGGCTATTGTACCTGTGTATGCTGTTCATTGTTTAGGCAACTAGAAAGGAAAGAGTAGGGGGTTACAGTGTCTCGGAGGGCTGTACCCAGGTCAGCTACGCTACCACTAACCCTGTCCTCCGGGTGGAGGCACCTGTTTTCAGTACCCATGCCCATTAACCTACAACTAGTCATGCAGGCAGGGGTAGTAGCCTTTGGGATAGCACCACCTAGGGGTTACAATTGCAAATGAAGATTTTGTAGAGTGCTGGTCCCAGAACCAACCCCTGTGGCACCCCACTTGTGAATCCCCTGATCTCTTAGTACAGCCCATTTGCAGTCAACCTCTTTGTCTTAGCCCCCCAGCCAGTTCCCTGTCTATCTTGTCGGCTTGTCCCCTATCCCCGGGTCACAGTGGTTTTTATTAGCCTTCTGTAAGGAATGGAATCGAAAGTCTTCCCGGAGTTGAGGCACAATTGAAACAGAGACATAGCATCTGATGGCAGATAAGGACTGGTCCACCCAGTCTGCCCATTTTTCCTGCCTATACTGTCACCACATACTCTACTTGGTCTCTGGCTCTTTCCCCTTGCTTCCCACTAAGATTCCTTTGTGCCTATCCCAGGCATACTTAATGCCCACAGCTGTTTTTGCCCTCACCACCTCCTCTGGAAGACTGTTTCAGGTATCCACCACTGTAGTGAAGTACTTCCTCATATCTCTCTTGAATTTACCCCCTTCCAGCTTCATTGCATGTCCCCTTAGTCTCGTGCATCTTTTCCTCTGAAAATTTTTTTTTATTTATTTTAGTCTTTGGTAACCCGGTACGGCCCTCTAGGCACAAGTGCCTGTTTTCAGGGGGTGACCTGGGAGCAATGGGCGGTTAAGTGACTTGCTCAGAGTCACACAGTATGCAAGTGGAAGTTGTGAGAATCAAACTCAGGTCTGGTCTGCTGGATTTATCAAGCTTGTTCACACCTCGTTCCTCTAACCTCTAGGCTATACTGCCAGCCCCCTCTCCTATGCTTCCCTCCTTTACCTTATTTACTCTTGTGAAGTATTTATATGTCTTTATCATATCCCCTCTTTTCTCTAAGGGTGTACTTATTGAGATTCTTCAGTCTGTCCTCATAGGGCTTCTGATGCAGACCCTGCACCGTTTTAGTTGATTCCTATGTCTCGTCTCTACTCTGCCTATATCCTATTACTTACTGAGTTGTGGCCTTCTGAACTGAACACAGTACTCCATGTAGGGTTTTTCCAGTGAGCTATACAGTGGCAACACCACTTCCCTCCTTCTGCTGATAATACCCCTCCCTATGCACCCCAACATCCCACTGGCCCCACCCGCCTGCCTTGCCGCACAGCTTCGCCACCTTGAGATAATCATAATATGATTACTTCCAGGTATCTTTGCTGTTTGGTGACCGTTAATACCTCTCCTTCCATTGTGTAGTCCACTTCTGGGTTTCTGTGCCTCAAGTGCATGATTTTGCACTTTTTCACATTGAAACCCAGCTGCCATACCCTTGACCACTCCTTGAGTTTTCTCAGGTCTCTGCACATTCTCTCCAACCCTTCTTGAGTGTCAACCCAATTCCATATTGTGGTGTCATCTGCAAAGAGACAGACCTTCCCTTTCAGCTCGTCTGCAGTGTCACTGATAAAGACATTAAAGAGGACTGATCCCAGTACTGAGTCCTGTGGCACCCTGCTGGTCACCCTCCCTTCCCTGGAGTGAACTCTGTTTACTGTCACCCTATTTCATCTGTTTGTTACACAGTTGACTACCTATTGACCCACCAAAAGCTGCCCACTTTCGTTATGAGCTTCCTATGTGGAATAGTGTTGAAAGCCTTACTGAAATCTAAGTAGGCCATGTCCACGGTCCCACGGCACCCTGATCAATTTCCCTGGTCACCCAGTCAAAGAAATCTATCAGATATGTCTGACGTGCTCTCATCCTTGTGAATCAGTGTTGCCTTGGGACTTGTAACCTGTTGATTTCAAGGTATTCCACAGCCCCTTTTCTTTTTACCACCATTGATGTCAGGGTGACTGGTCTGTAGTTGCCAGCCTCCTCCCTGCTACTGCTTTTGTGAAGCGGGGCTACATCTGCCTTCTTCCGGTCCTCTGGAATCACCCCTCTTTCCTGTGAGTTGTTAAAAAGGATGTTCAGAGGTGTAGTCAGTACCTCACTTAGCTCCCTCAGTACCCTTGGGTGTATGTCTGGCCCCATAGTTTTGTCCACTTTCAGATTTGTGAGTCCCTTCAGGATTTTATCCTGTCTAAAGGGACTTGCGTCTACCTACCCCCTTCAAGTGATGCTATTTCTTATATGTGGCCCAGCCCCTTCCAATTTCTCTGTGAAGACTGAACAGAAGTATTTGTTCAGGAGATCAGCTTTTTCCTGATCCTTCTCTGCACAGTCCACACCTGCCCATCTTAACCTCATAATTCCTTCCCACACTTCCTCTTTTCACTTATGTACCTAAAAATGCCTTGCCCTTTTTAGTTACCCCTTGGGCTATTCATTCTTCAGTTTGCACCTTTGTGCTCCTCATTGCTTTTCCTGCCTCCTTCTGTTTCTCTTGATATACCTCCCTGTCTTCTTCCCTCTGTGTCTCTTTATACCTCCTGAAGACTACCCTTTTTGGCCACTTCCTTCAAGAACCATAACAGTCTCTTTTTCCTCTTGTTCTTACTCACTTCCTTTGCACAGAGGTTTGTTACCTTGACTATGCCTTTCATTAGCGTAGCCCGCTGTTCCTCCACCCCACCCAGGTCATCCCCCTGTTAGGTTGTCTCTGAGCCATTTACCCTTTTTTAAAAATCTTCCCTCCTGAAGTCCAGAACCCTTGTCTTTGTGTGGTTCACTTCTACTGCTATCCTGATGTTGAACCACACAATAGAGTAGCCACTGGTCCCAAGTTGGCCTCCCACCTTGACGTCTGCAATACTGTCCCTGTTAGTGAGCTCCAGGCCCAGTATTGCCTCATCATGAGTGGGCTACCTGACTAGTTGCCTGAGAAATGCCCCCTGAAGGGAGTCCAGGATGTCCCTGCTTCTAGCTGAAGCTGCAGCTTGGAGTCGCCAGTCTCCGTCCAGCAGATTGAAGCTGTCTACCAGCAGCACCTTCCCTTCTCATGCCATTGTGCCAGTGGCTTCCACTCATGCCTTATATAAAGTCTCTCCCTGTTTTGGAGGTCTGTAGGTATTGCCAGTACACATAGTGGCTATGATACTGCCTGCAGGATGACCCACAGTACCTCCAGCCCCTCCATTCTCCCCTGAATTCCTGGTGTCTGTGTTGCTTTGATACCCTCCCTTACATAGAGCACCACCCTTCCTCCTTTCCTCTGCAGAACAGAGTATATCCTGGTATGGCTATGTCCCATTTGTGGTTTCCTGTGCACCACAACTTAGTAATGCCCACAACATGCAGGTCTGCTTCTGCCATGATGGCCTCTAAGTCTGGTATTGTATTTCGTAGACTTTTTGCGTTTGCACACATGGCCTTCCACATTTTATCACTCCGCCTGCTAACCTGTCTGTCTGCTGTTTTTTCCCTTTCTTTTTACAGCCCATGTTCCCACCCCTTTCATTTCAGCTGCTCTACTTTTTTCTTTATCTTGCATCCCAGAGGATTTGCCTCTGCTTGAGTCTTCCCTTTTCTTTGCTATAGTGTGTGTGTGTGTGTGGGGGGGGGTTGTTATACCTTCCTGATTTCTTCTGCCACCCCTTCAGCTAATTTAAATGTTCCTCAAGGTACTATTTAAACTGTATACTGAGGACTGCGATTCTCCTCCTAGATGGATGCAGGCCATCACTCCGTATAGGCCCTTATCCCTCCAGGTGGGTCCCCCGTCCCCAGTGTAGCTGAACCCGCCCTCTCGACACCATTCCTTCAACCATGAGTTGAAGCTCCTGGTGTAAGATCCCTAATACCTCCCCCTAACCTTGACAGGCAGCACCTCAGCAAATGTCACTGACCATGTTACATGCCTAAGATCCCTCCCCAGCTCCTTAAAATCCCCCTGCACTATACCACCCTGTCCCTAGTCTGGTCATTAGTCCCCAGGTGGACAATGACATCTAGCTGCTCCTCCTGCCCACTGCCCTAGCAATCCTTAGGATCTGCTTTTCATCCCTGTGAGGCTTGACAGCAGGTAGGCACCTTACCTCCCTCTTTCCCTGCCTTCCTGTTCCCAGATCTACTCCACCCAACAATTGAGTCCCCATTGGAAGTTGCTTTCTCATCTGCTAGGGTCCTTCCCCTCCCACCTTGGGGTCTCCTCTTGGGAGGACCCCCACATCCTCCCTAGCCACTATCATGGGTACCTTCTCCCAGCAGTCCCATCCCGTAAGAGTGATGAAAGTTTCATAGTGGCTTTAGCTGAGGAATGTGCCCCCAACTTACCACTCTCCCCTCCCGAAGCCCACCATAGTCCAGCTGACCCACCTCCTTGGCACCCTCTGGGGCAGTGGTGTTAGACTTGATGGCCTCTGGGTGAAGGAAGAGGTCCCCATGATCCTGGTCAGCTCAGACCTGAGTTCAGTGACCTCCTCCCTCAGCTCAGATAGGTGCATGGGGATGGGGCAGCAGCTGTTTTCAGAAGATCTATCTTAAGACTGCCGCTCAACAGCCACTGCACTGCATCACTCCCCACATTCCCATTTCTATACCCACTGTGCTGCTGGAAAGTACTCTGTACCCTATCTCTGTGCCCTTACCCCAGCTAGAGTGTTTACATTTTCTCTTTATTTGTTTTGCTTAACCCCTTTGTTACTTGACTCTCAGTATGGTGTTTTGTTTTCCACTTTTACTTCTTTACCTTCCTTAACCCTTAATCTTTTTCCTCCTTCCTTATACTTCTGGGTTTTGTTTTATAATCCTACCTCAGACAGGATGCTTCCTTATTTCCCTTCCCCTAGTGTTTTTAATAAGCTAATCTTCCCCTTTTCTGTGCCTATTTCCCCTACTTCTCTTCCTTACTGTTTGGTTTCTGCCTGCTTCCTCTCTACCTGATGATTTAGTTTGAGGTGGTACCGTATATTATGCACAAAGTTTCAGGACATATCTTTAAGGGGCACTGTCAGCTTTTGCCCTCTGTTTTTGTAACGTCCAAACATTGTGCCTTTTGGCACACACCTACATCAACTGCAGTGTGCAATACCCCCATTGGACTAAAAAGAAGGAAATGCACCAGATTTGTATATTTTCACTATTATTAGAGTTTACCTCGACCCGAGGTCATGTCATGCATCACTGGAAGCAGATTCTGGTCCAGAACATGCAGCAGGCACAAGTGCGGTCCCAAAGTGGCATTGGCACCCTTTGCAAACTGTGTGAGAGGCCTTTTGGTACCATGCATTTCTGCTTAAAGTTGAACCAGCATAATATTCTGTGATGATTTGCATATGCAGCCCATGATGCTTTGCATTGTGGGGGCATGTGTGATTTTGTATTTTTTATAACATGCCCACTCTACAAACATGCTCCCCCTGTAACTCCTACAGTTGCAAACCAAGCCTGGTATTGTAGCATGCAAAATGAGCACCGCAAATGTTGTAATTTACTTTTCATAACTGGAGACAAAATCCCGCGCATGCGTGGAAGAAACATGTGGAAAGATCCTGCACATGCGCAAGGAGATGCCACCATTGCACATGCGTTGGATTTTGGCTCTGGTTGGGAAAAATAAATTACAACATTTACAGTGCTCGTTTTGCGTTCTACAATACCAGGCTCAGTTTGCTATCATAGGAGTTGGAGGGGGAGCATGTTTGTAGAGTGGGCATGTTATAAAATGCCACTTTGGGACCGCGCTCGTTCCTGCTGGGTATTCTGGACCAGGAACTGCTTCCGGTGGTTCGTGGGTCAAGGTAAACCCTAATAATAGTGAAAATATACAAATCTGGTGCATTTTCTTCTTTTTTAATCTGGTGGGGGTATTGTACACTGTAGTTGATGTAGGTGTGTGCCAAAAGGCACAATGTTTGGAAGTTACAAAAACGGAGGGCAAAAGCTGACAGTGCCCCTTTAATTAGAGACAGTGCCCTTACAACCTACACATTACCTAGCAAGTACACTCAGCATCAGTTTACCATCAGTCACTGAATACAGTCTAGTCTCCAACTGACCTGTAACATTTCAGTAGAAATATATCGGGCTTAACCTGTTTAACTTTTACCAAGTTAATGCTATTTTTACCCCCTTCCCCACATTAGATTAATCCTCTTGTAGTAATACTGTTTAACCTACTGAATTGCTTACTGTGCTAGTGGAGTTGATGCTGGTTTCTGCTGTTTGTGACTCCAGAGACACATAACATTACCTTGCACTATACTTATGTTACTCTGTAGTGTGGTTTAGGGTGTCATACTAGGGGTGCAGTGTCTCCTGTTGACTGCCCCCGTGCAGTTGCCCCAAGTGTGTTGCCCTTAAACTACAGCCCTTTGGCTTAAGGACTGCCGCAGAAGAGTGCTAAGCTGAAGCCTATAAATACAGTAGGTTGGTCATGCCCTCTACTCAAAACTTGCTCCCAGTTGGAGCTTAGGAGACGTGGTGGAGAAACGTAGAAACATAGACTTTGATGGCAGATAAAGACCGCTTGGCCCACCTAGTCTGCCCATTTCTGTACCTATTGGATAAGCTGCAGATCCTAGTTAACCAACAGCCTATTTCTTCTTACCCCCCTCCCACAAGAATTGCCTTATGTCTGTCCCATGCATTCTTGAATTCCCCCACTGTTTTTGACCACATGGCTTCCTCAGGAAGGCTGTTCCATGCACCCCCCACCTCTCTGTGAAAAAAATACTTCCTCACATTGCCCCTGAGCCATCCCCCCCTCTGTCTTCAAATTGTGTCCCCTTGTTCTTGCACATCTCTTTTTCTGAAAGATGCTACCCTCTTGGATTTTGTTGATTCCCCTGAGGTACTTAAAAGTTTCTATCATGTCCTCCTCTCCCTCCTTTCCTCAAGGGTATACATATTAAGCTCCTTTAGTCTCTCTTCATATGGCTTCTGTTGCAAACTCTGCACCATTTTAGTTGCCCTCCTCTGAACTGCCTCCATCCTGTCTATGTCCTTGAGGAGATGGGGTCTCCAGAACTGCATGCAGTACTACAGATGGGGGTCTCACCAACTGTCTGTACAGAGGGATAACAACTTACTGTTTTCTACTGGTGATGCCTCTCTCTATGCATCCCAGTGTCCCACCAGCCCTCCTTACTGCCTTCTCACATTGCTTGCCCACCTTAAGGTCATCTGATATGACTACCCCCAGGTCCCTTTCCATTTCTGTTGTTGTTATTTTCTCACCCCCCCATTGTGTACTCTTCTCCTGGATTTTTGTTTCCCAGGTGCATTACTTTGCACTTCCTTGCATTGACTCTAAGCTGCCATATATTTGACCATTCCTCCAACCTTGCCAAGTCCCTTTGCATCCTCTCCACCCCACCTTCTGTATCAGCCCTGTTGCAGATCTTTGTGTCGTCTGCAAAGAGATATACTTTTCATTCCAGTCCCTCTGCAATGTCACTTATAAAGACATTAAAGAGGAACGGTCCCAGTACTGAACCCTGCGGTACCCCACTAGTAAACCCCCTTTCTTCAGAGTGGACTCCGTTTACTATTACCTTCTGTGTCCTGTTACCCAGCTATTGTTTTACCCAGGCTACCACCCTGGGACCCACTCCCAGGCTGGCTAATTTGTTTATTAATCTTTTGTGTGGGACTGTGTCAAATGCCTTGCTAAAGTCTACGTAGATCATGTCCACAGCCCCTCCCTGGTCTACTACTTTGGTCACCCAGTCAAAGAAATCAATTAGATTCATCTGACATGACCTTCCTACTGTGAACCCATGCTGCCTTGGGTCCTCTGCCCCACTGGCCTCTAGGTACTCAACAGTTCTTTCCTTCAGAAGTGATTCCATCATTTTCCTTGCCACTGAGGTCAAACTGACAGGTCTATAGTTTCCTGCCTCTGTCTTGCTCCCACTTTTGTGAAGGGGAATCACATCCACCCTTCTCCAGTCCTCAGGTACCACTCCATCCTCCCATGATTTGTTAAAAAGGGTAGTTAGTGGTGTCACTAGTTCTCTCCTTAGTTCTTTTAGAATTCTGAGGTGAATCCCATCAGGCCCCATTGCTTTGTCCACCTTCAGTTTTAGGAATTCTTTCAGAACCTTTTCTTTTGTGAAAGGACTGGTATCGACCCCCCTATCTAGAGTGCTTATGTTGATTAGATTAGGTATCTCTCCCTCCTCTTCTTTTGTGAATACTGAGAAGTATTCATTCAGTATCCCTGCCTTTTCGCTGTCCCTCTCTGTTCACCCACCCTCCCCTTTATTCAGTCTCACTACCCCCCCTTATCTTTCTTCACTCCCTAATGTACCTATAAAAGGTTTTATCCCCCTTCTTAACCGAGTTGGCTATCTTTTCCTCAGTTTGGGCCTTTGCTATTCTGACTCCTTCTCCGCTTTCTTCTGCTTTAACTGGTACAGTTCTCTGTCCTGCTCCTTCTGTGTTTCCTTATACTTCCTGAATGCTATCTTTTTCTCCCTAACATTCTCCACCACCTCTTTTGAGAACCATAGTGGTTTTTTCTTTCATTTTGATTTGTTTATCTGCTTCACACAAAGGCTTCTTGCCTCTGTGATGACAGTTTTGATGTTTCCCCATTGTTGCTTCACCCCTCCTTCTTGCATGTTTGCTAGTGCTTTTCTGAGGCACGCTCCCATTTTGACAAAGTCAGCCCTCCTGAAGTCCAGTACCCCCACTTTTGTATGGCTTGACTCTGCAGCTGAGTTTATCATGAACCACACTGTTTGGTGGTCACTTGTTCCGAGATGGCTACCCACTTCTAGATTTGAGATCCTCTTTCCGTCTCCATTTGAGAGTACCAGGTCTAAAATTGCTCCCTTCTGAGTAGGTTCCAACACTAGCTGTCTGAGGCATGCCCCCTGTAGGGCATCGAAAATGGCCCTGCTCTTGGAAGTGGCTGCAGTAAAGGTGCTCCAGTTAACATCTGGCATATTCAGGTCCCCCATGAACAATATCTCCCCTTTCTCTGCCATCCTAAGAATGCCTTCTATCATTTCCTTGACCATTTACTCCACCTGAGACGGGGGTCTGTATACAACCCCTGTGTGGATTATGGTGCCATTTCCAGTCTCCAGCGTGACCCATAGTGCCTCCTGTTCTCCCTGTTTACCCTTTTGTTCCTTTGCTTTGATCCCTTCCCTTACATAGAGAGCTACTCCTCCTCCTGTTCTACCCTCCCTGTCCCTCCTGTAGATTATGTAGCCTGGTATGTTGACATCCCAGTCATGGTCCCCTGTGTACCATGTTTTTGTGACTGCCACGATTTCCAGGCATCCCTTTTCCATCAAGGCCACCAGTTCAGGGAGCTTGTTACCTAGACTATGGGCATTGGTACTCATTACCCTCCATTTTTGGATGGCCTTACCCCTTTTTGCCCCATCCCTGTCCTTACTGCCTTTGCTTTTTTCTCCATTCACCCCTGCCCTTCTCCCTATCAACTTCTCTATCTTTGCCTCACTAACTACCCTGATTTTGGGGGAAGGGGCTAGAATTTCCCTGCTCCTTTTCAGTGCATCCCCCCTTGGCTAGTTTAAATGCTTGCCAATGAAGCATTTAAACCTATCAGCTAGGATCCTGGTTCCCCTCCTGGACAGATGCAGGCCATCGCATCAGTATAGGCCTGCATCCCTCCAGGTGGACCCCCAGTCCCCAATGAAGCCCAAACCTTGAGCTCTGCATCAGTTTTTCAACCATTGATTGAATCCCATGGTGCGGAGCACCCTATCCTCACCTATGCCATAGACAGGCAGCATCTCAGAGAAGGTTACCGTGCATGCTAGTTGTCTAAGGCCCCTTCCCAACTCCACAAACTCCCCCTGCACTGCTCTGATCCCTTTCACAGCCAGATCATTTGTCCCTAGGTGGACAATCACATCCAGCTCCCTCCCCTGTGCAGCTGCTCCCCCGATCCTGAGGTTTTGCTCCCTGTCCCTTCAAGCCATGGTGCCATGCAGGCACCTTACCTCCCTCTCCCCTCCCTCCCCAGATCTACCCTCCTAACAATGGAGTCCCCCACCAGGAGTTGTTTCCTTCCCCTGTGGGGTCCCATGCCACCCTCCTGTGGGTCTTCTTTGTGGAGGTTCCCAACATCCTCATTGGTCTCCACTGCTGGTGCCTCCACAGAGGAATCACATCGTGCCAGAATGGCATATGAATTGTGGAGCGGTACAACTGGAGGACTGTACCTCTGTTCCACCACCTTCACCCTCTCTGAGCCCAATGTGGTCCAACCACTCCTCTTTCTTGGCAACCTGTGAGGTAGTGGTGGTGGCCCTGGTGATCCCTGGGTGGGAGAGGAGGTTCCCCAAATCCTGGCCAACTCAGCCTGGAGATGAACAACCTCCTCCCTCAGCCCAGAGAGGTGCCTGCAGATGGGACAACACTACATTCTCCAGAACTTCTCTCAGAAGACTGCTGCTCCACAGCCACTGCACCACTCCCATCATGTCTTATTTGTGGCCCCTTAACTGTTGTTTTGTATACTTACTCTTTCCTCTCTTTGAAGTTCAGAGTTTGAAGATGGAAGCCTGCCCAGAATCACAATAGCAGGATCAGTCCATAGCAGTTGCTAATGCTGTCACAAGTCCCTTTTAGCTGAAACAGAGCCTGACTGGCTCCAGATGCACTCTCTGCCCTCAAACAACTGATCGCTTGGTTGTTCAGGCTTGTGGCAGATTTCAAAAAATGCTCTCACTTTGTTCAATCCTGCCCCCTTCTCAGCAACTTACTCCAAATTGGAGCCAAGTGGACAGTGTGGGGAGTTTGAAGCCAGCACTCATCCACAATGGCACTCTCAGTCCGCAGCAGTTGTTAATGCTGTCCCAAGTCTCTTTTTAGCTGAAATACATCCACTGTTTGGCCCCTGTCCATCACCTTTGTGACCCTATCAGAAAAGTTGACCAGGTTAATCTGGCCTGATATTTCTACTAGAAACCCATGCTGTCTCTTATCCTGCAACCCATGAGCCTCCAAAAATTCCTCAGACCTGTTGCTTAATGTTTTCCAGCTACTTTCCTATGATCCAGTTCAGACTAATTGGTTGATAATTTCCTGAGTCATCTCTGTATCCCTGCTCTTATGGAGAGGCACTAAATTAGCACTCTGCAATTTACTGGAACCTGCCTCATCTCCAGGGAACAATTAAACAGACTGTCCAGTAGCCCTGCCAGCATCTGCCTAACCTCCTTCAGTACACTAGGGTGCAGCCTGTCGGGACCAGATGCTTTGTCCACCTTCAGGGTATTGAGACCGCTGAGCACCCTCTCCTCTGAGTCTGGTCCTAACTCCAATCCTTTCACCACCACCCCTCTCTAAAGCCTGCACCTGTCACTCTGGCAGTGCCCCCTCCTCTACTGTGAATATGGAACAAAAGTGTTCATTCAGTTTACCTGCCTGTTTTCATCTTCCTCCACCCATGTCCTTTCTTTCTTTAATCTTAGCATGCTCTCCTTAGTTTGTTCCCCCCAATGTTCCTTAAAGGGTGTTTCTCTCCATCCTTGGTCCCCTCCACTATTCTCAGCTCTGCCTCTGATTTATATGTTCTTACCATTATTCTGGCCCTTTTCAGTTTTGCCAGACAATCCTCCTGGTTGGCCTTGCTCTGTTCCCCCTAGTATTGTCAGAATGCTGCCCTTTTTGCCCTTACTGCCTTTCCCATCCCTTTGGAAAACCAGATCTTTTTTCATGCTTCTTCTTCCTTCCTCCTGGCCTGTCTCATGCAAAATGTTGTCACTTCTGTTACAGCCCTCCAGATGACATCCCATTTGGCTTCTACCACTTTCACTTCTGCTACCCAGTGAAAAGGGTGGTTTTGGACCCATGGCTGGCCATCCTTTGGCAACTCTGTTTGTCCTAATGCATCAGTACCCCCCCCCCCTTTTATTACATGTTAGATACAAAATCAGAGGCAAGATAGAAGATTTCCACCAGGTCATGGTATCAGCTGATGCCCTCAATACCAAGTTAAGGTATGTATTCAAAGAAACTAGCAACATCTGTGATGGTACTGTGATACTGTAGGTACCTTTATCTTGGTACCATTGTCTAATTATTTAGTACTTTTAGAATATAAAATTAACTGTGGCAGTAACCCTCAACATATGCAAGGAACCCAATGCAAGCCAAAGTAAAGCATGGATTTATTCTTGAGTTCCATACTGTATGGAGCACTCAGACTTGCAAATAATGCTTAGTCCCTTCTTAGTGAAAAGGCACAAACTCTGGCTATCAACACAAAACCAAAAATGCTACCTACTAAGGTGACAGGGATGGCACTTCTGGGGTGTGTTTCCAGTAACCAACACCTCGCGTTGAAGACGAGGAGCTGCAAGATGCGCTGCAAGTGATCAGATTCTAACTTTGAAAAATGTGAACTTTGGCACATAAGCAGCACTTCCCATTAGTTTTACCAGTTGTCTGACAAGTATTCCTTATCGTATGGTTACAGTGAGGTACACTATAACTACAGTCTAGTCAGCTGACATGTAAAGTGTAACCAAAACAACTGAACACGTGAGTATGTAGTATTTACAGTATTAGGACAAACAAAGGAAAGAAAAGTAAAGTGCAGGTTACATTAGAGGGATGCTAACTGTTTTAATATTTATATCTTAGGGAAAGAGGTACCCTTTATAAAGGGATATGAGTGAAGGCTTGGCATATTTTTGAATGTAAAAAAACGTGAAACCAAGTAACAGACATTTTGTGAGTCATGTCAAATTCCCTGAATACAGGCACCATTCAATACAGAAGGATGCAAAAAGAAGATGAAATTAGATGATTTAAATCCACTCTAAATCTCTTCGAGATCATTTTATTTATTTATTTAGTTATACATTTTTAAAAAGACGAGCATTAGCCTTAGATGTTTATTTCTATTTATTGAGCAGCAGTCCTGGTGTAGGCAGAAATGATCTACACTGAAGGACTGTTTTAATTAGTTTGGAATAATATAAAATCAGGCACAGTCAAGGTTATTTCCTTGTGGGGCTATGTGTTTGGATACAGAAGAGCACACGTACTTTGACCTACTTAAAAGTAAAATAAACATTTGTTTCTAAGACTAAGGGCAAAAGCTTTATAAGTGAATTGAATATGGTGGCCTTTTCAGCCTATTTTACTAGAACTATTACCATGAAACAGCTAAAACGAACATCAGTATTAGAGAACTGTTTTTAATGATTACTTTTTATATACTTAACCTTTTAATTATATTGTATTATTTACTGGAATTTAGAGAATAACCCTGTAGAAGTGGTTGGCTAGACCTTAACATGGTGGCTGTTGTTGGTGTGCAGATATCATGTTTCTAAGCCTGTGCGTTGCTTTGGAATTTAAAAATTAAAATGCACGCAGCAGTTAGTAGGTCACTACTCCATTGGGCATTATGGCTCCTGCTACCCTTGCCAGTTTTTCTGTAACATTTCCCTCATCTTGCAACTGTGTTCAGTTATTATATTTTTCAGAGTTCTCTTGGAGATGTCAGCTGCTTTTAATGAGGTACAGTTGAAAAAAATATTCTTTATTTGAAAAAAGCTATCATGTTGCAATGAAAAGAATTTGGCTTTGTATGACACCCCCGTACACGTTGTATCGCAATCCACTTTACAGTCTATAAACAGCTACATTGACTATTAGCACACTCAGGGGGTTAACTGAGATTGAAGGGAGTCAAGGAAAGCTGGGTTGGGGGGAGTAAGTAAAGAGACAGAAAGAGGGGGGTTAGACAGAAAGGGTGAGGAGATTAAAGAACAGGAGCCCAATACACAGTCACAGTGGTGGATGTGCATGTTTGGGGCACAGACAGCTTCCCCTTGTGCTGCAACCCAAATAGCCATACATAAAAATCTCAGCCTTAGACATCAGGAGGGGAAGTCACCCTAGTGATGTACTGTATCAATTTATCTGAGTTTCAAGTAACAGCGTTTCTTGGTAAAGCTTAGAATTTCTAGTAGGTCTGAGTTTTCTGTGAACTCAGATCAAAGGAAAAGCTTAAACAAGCTGTGGTGGTATTGGCACTTGGATTTTCTAGAAAAAGATTGGATCATTTGTAAGTCTTGGTCTAAGCTTTTTTGAGCTATCGTAGTAGCTTGTTAAAAAGGTTTGCTGCAGCTAACATGATTTCAGATTTCCTTGGTCAACATGATTTGTGTCCCTGAGAGGAATTGAACCAGCAGTCTATTGATCTGTGGGAGACCTAGGGCCTCATTCACAAGGGCCTGTTGCTAAATGGTCATAAGACCACTTAGGGACAGTCATGAGTGAGTGACTCTGCTAGCACACTTGTGAGAGTGGGGATGTGGATGGGGCAGGGGTCACCATGTAAAATGATTGGCAGGGCCATATAGGGCCATACAGAAAGCATGGCATCCCACTCAAAGTGCCCCATGGAGGTTTGCAACACCCCCTGCCCCTAGAACTACTAAAGGCTGGCAGTAAGGGTGTCATAACTTTGTGACAGCCCAGAGAGGAGCTGGCAGGAGATGGTGAACATCATTGGACTGGTGTGCTAAGCACAAGAAAATGGAGCTGAGGGGTGAGGGGTTTTACAGTATGCCAGGGAGTGCTCTAGGGATGGGCAATGGGATGACTCAGAAGAGGCTTCATTCTGGTGTAGAATGCCTCAGGGTTCGATTCTGGCCACCTTGGAGTTCACCATGTACACGTTACTATTGGGAGAGATCATCAGATGATATGGTTTGGGTTTTCACTGTTATGGTGCTCACCATGTCAGAAATAGTAGGTGGTGTGTGGGTTGGGGAACCACTGGGGTCCAGTGACCACAACACCATAAGGTTTGCCCTGACCCTGGGTACCAATATACCCTGTCAAAGGTTCTGCATTCCAGGCAAGTAGACATTGACCAGGTGAGGAAATTAGCCCCAGACAAGTTGGTTGGAGTGAATCAAATCTGAGAGGGTGGAAGAGAGGTGGGGAGTAATTAAAGGTGCCATTCTAGACACAACTATGTCATGCTTGAGAAGGTTACAAAGAGAAACAGGCACAAGAGAACAATCTGGTTCTTTAAGAAAGTCAAGGAGATAGTGAGGGCCAGAAAAAGAGTATTTGCTAGATACAAAGAGACATTGGGGGATGAAGAATGGAATGATTACCAAGTAAAGATGAGGGAAGCCAAGAGGTCAGTCAAGGATGCAAAAGCAGACACAGAGCTGTGAATTGCAGAAGGAGTCAAGGGAGGGGAAACAGATTTTCAGATACATTAGGGAAAAAAGACAAGACGGGCAATTTGCAGGCTACCAGAAGGGAGGAGGTTAATAGAGCAGGATGGGCAGAACACATCTGCACTTAATGATTACTTCTGATCAGTACTCGCTGTAGAGGATAGCAGACCCTTGCCAGAAAGCAGCATTAAGGTTGTGGTAAGGGGATCCTGGAAATGGGGGGCAGTAGTCACAGAGGAAAAATTCAGAAAAGGGCTAGCAGCCATGAAAATAGATAAGGCCGCACAGCCAGGTGGGATGCACCCAGGGTGTTGAGGGAACTACCATCAAAACTGGCTGAACCCCTGGCAGGCCTTTTCAGTTGCTCAATAGTAGTTCCCAAAGATGGGAAGGTAGCGAAAATAGTTCTGCTCCACAAGGAGCAACTGGGTAAACTAAAGGCCCAGTCTTACCTCTATTGTGGGAAACTGATGGAGAAACTAATCAAGAAGGGCCTAGTGGGCTACCTGAAGTGGACTACTTCAAGAAAAATGTGCTTCAAGGTTATAAGCAGCCTGGGTTCATGGCAGGAAGTTCTTAGCAGTCCAACCTGGTAGTACTCATTGACTGAGTAACTAGGGCAGTGGATAAGGGACAAGCAGTAGATGTACTCTGCTTTGACTTCAGCAAGGCAATTGACTAAGTGCCACACAGATGGATGTGGATAATTTAGAGATCTGGGTGCAGCAAAGGACCTACTTATACAGGTGGGAAGTTGGTTGGGGGGAGACAACAGAGGGTGATGGTAAACAGAGTCAAGTCAGGGAAGAGGGAGGTCATGAGCAGGGTGCTGCAAGGGTCAGTCTTGGGATCCGTCCTTTTAAATATTTTTTATCAGGGACGTACGAGAAAGAACACAGGTCAAGATGTGTCTTTTTGCAGTTGACACTAAGCTCTGTGGCAGGGTAGACAGTGAGGAGTAGGGCAAAGGAGATGCAGAAAGACCTGCAAAGGTTAGGGGGTGGTCTAAAGTCTGGCAGTCAAAATTCAATGCCAAAAAGTGCAAGGTGATGCACTTAGGAACCAGGATCGAATACTGGATAGAAGGAATGAAGTGGGACACTACATCTGAGAAAAGGGACCTTGGAGTCATCATAACTGACTTCCTAAAACAAGGTAGCCAATGCAACAAGGCATACAGCAAGGTGACCAGAGTGTTGGGGTGCATAGGGAGGGGCTTTGATAGCAAGAAGAAGGAGGTACTACTACTACCTCTCTATAGATTACTGGTGATGCCCCTTCTGGAATACTGTGCCCAGTTCCAGAGTCTCCACCTAAATGATTTAGGGCCAACAGAGCAGATCCTATGGAGGTCGACTTAGGGCACTGAACATGTACTTGTTAGAGGCTGGAAGGGAGTGCAGACACATGATAGAGACCTTCAAGTTCCTTAAAAGAATGAACAAGGTAAACTGTGATGGGCTGTTCAGTGGGGGAGGGGGCAAGCCAGTAACACAGGTGGTATGGATGAAAGTTGATGGGGGAGATACAAGAAAGACTTTAGACATTTCCTCTTTAGCGAGAGGGTGGTTGAGCCATGGAACAGTCTATTGACAAAGATGGTGGATGCTAAAACCATTGATGGTTTCATGTATAGATGAGGCAGAGTTAAGGGTTACTCAGGGGGCCAGCAGCAAGGCAGAAAGTAAGGGCGGGTGAGGTAAAGAAAAAAATACCCTGTCTAGGCAGTAGGCCTCAGGATAGGATAGGGTATAACAGAGCAGACTGAATGGACCTATAGTCTTTTTATACTGACATTGTTTATGTTTCTATACCCAGCTGTATCTGTGTTGTGCACTTGATGGGATTAAGGCAGTCTTGGTGTCAGACAAGTGCCTGTCTGGAATACAAGACTGGATAGGATCCAGCTGACTCAGTCTAACCTCATCAAAAACAGCAGGGGTACTGGTGAAACCAGGCTGGGCTGGGTCAGCAATGCATAGTGATTGTGCCCTTGTACAGTCTTTAAATGGGACTACACTAGGAGCTGTGGACAGAGTGATAAATCTGGGCATTGTTGTGGATGGTAGGCTGATACTAGAACATCTGGTGTTGGTGATAGTCCGAAGTGGCTTTTTCTATCTGTATAATGTCACCCAGATCCTATCTAGAACCGACTGACCTAGTGATACTGGTACATTCCTTTGTTACTTCAAGACTGGACTACTGCAACACTGTTTATTTAGGGCTACCTGTGGGGTTGGTACGTTGCCTGCAGCTAGTGCGGAATGCCATAGCCCAGTTCAGTGGCATATCATTTTCAAGATATGTTTGCTGGGCCGGCCAGGTAGCATGGAGGGCTGAGGCACCATGCCTTACCTGCCACCAGGTAACTCAGGATCAGACGCGATTTTGGGGTGTCGGGGGTCGGCCAGGAGAAAAAGGATTGAATGTCTGATGTACTGCTGTCCTCCTTCGGGGGGAGGGTGGGGAAGCACTCGGTGCTTGACTGACCCCTGGCGGAGGCCACAGGCCATCACAGCCAAGGCTTGAAGGTTCCAGGAGGTGTGCCAGATGTGGGCACTTGCTCCCTTATGTCATTACATGCCACACCCCCCAACAACAATCGGGGAAAAACAGGACTCTGGCTGTGGCAGGATGACCATGGTCCCTGCCAATAAAAAAGCTCCACGCAGCTACTGAGGCACTCTGCCACTGGACTAACCATGTAGCACCATTCAGGGATCTACGAGGGGGTGCCCCCAATGGCACCACCCTGGGAGGGCAATCCAGGCTGAACGCCAGTGGACAGAAGTAAGTCCCGAGGATGGGGTGAGGTGAAGACGAGGCAGAGGGAGAGCAAGCCGGAGACCAAATAAAAAAAAAAAAGATATATTTGCTGGCTTATAAAGCCCTGCACAATCTGGGTCCAAGCTACGTAAAAGACCTCCTGTCCAAATACAGTCCTTTCTGTCCACTTCACCCTGGTGGGGGCCTCCTAAGCATTCCTCCCTACTGGCTAAAATCATCATGACGTTGGATCATTTGTACTGCTGCCCCACTGTTGTGAAACTCTCGTCCTCCTGATGTTTGTGGAGCCCCATCAGTGAATGTTTTTTGAAGTTTTATTAAAAACATATTTATTTAACTTAGCCTTTGGGACTGACTAAAGTTGAGAAAATAAATAGTTATAACTTACAATTCATGTTCCTGACTTTCCTGTAATTCTACTGTGATTTCTGTTTTGTTGTGTGGTGTCCAGATCTGCCTCATGGACTGGGCACTTCACAAATAAACTGCATTGCCTTAGGGAATAAGGGACATGATTCTAAAGCATGGTAACATACTGCAGTAATTTAAGACTGGAACAGATGCCGCTTCCATCTGGTCTTCCCCCTTTGCTGCTTCACAAGAAGGGATTTTTTAATTACTGTATGCTGTGCAAATATGTGCTAATATATGAAGATATCCCACCCATTCTATTACTCAGGGTACCCTGTGATTCCAGGCTTAACCTTGAAGGCCTATACTGTCTCCATTTCCACTCTCTCTCTCTGCCGATAGGCTGTTCCATCGGTTAACGCACTTTTGGAGAAGAGGTGCCTCCTATTGTTGTCCCTGAATCAACCTCCTCTGAGCTTCAGGGAGATTCCATGCTTCCTGCTGTAGCACATTGGATGCTCATAACTATGTCCCCCATACCCCTGATCATTTTGGTGGCCCTGCACTGCATTCTCTGGACTGAGGTGCCCAGAGGTGCATGCAGTACCCTAGATGTGGACTGACCTGGGCCTTGTATTTTTGTTTATTTATTTATTTAAAATTGTTGTCCAGGAAAATCACACGGAGTCGACACACTGAGCTGAAGCTTGTTTCCAGGTGTGACCTGGGGGAAAGGGTAACAAGGGGGGAAAAACAAAAGAAATGGCACAAAATACAAAAGAACTGCAAAAGGACATCAAAGCAGGAAGATAGCAGTAAACGCAAATGCACAAGATGCACAAGTTCCATAATTAAAATGATATACCAGTAAATAAATACAGAATACATGTGGTACAATGGAGAAAAAGAAAGAAAACCTCATATGGTACCTGTCAATTAATAGGGTAAGTGGGTCACAGGGGCACACAGAACAACAAATGAGGTGGTAATAAATTAAGGCAAGAAAGGGTAGAAAAGCTTCAGGATAGTGGGGAGGGTATAGAGGTAGGGACAGGGCTGGAATTACAGGATGGAGAGGGCTTGCCACTCCCCCCCCCCAGCTCTGAAATGAGCCCCGGTAGCTCAGGCATCACTGCCATTAAGTTATAATGGAGATGGGGGGGGGCTCAGTTTAAAGATACAGTATGGTCCTTATGGGCCCCCCTAGCCGCCAAAGCTCATAAAGAGTAATTCCAACACTTGGTAGGGAGCAGTACAAACTGGCTAGTAGCAGATTCAAGAAGGGGAACAAAATAGTCCCTGAGGACTTTTTTGCAGATAGGGCTGAGAATTTCTTGCAGAGGTGAGGAGGCGGTGGATTGTCCAGCAAAGGTTTTGCAGTGGGACATGATGAAGGATCAGGAATCAGAATAAAAGAGGGAGTGGAGAGGAGGAGAAATGTGTGTGTGTGTGTGGGGAGGGAGCGAGAGAGAGAGAGAGAGAGAGAGAGATGAAGAGAGAGAACAGGGAAGGGAACTGAACCAGACCTTGGCGAGGAAAAGATAACAGTAAGAAAGGTGCCAGCCCTCAAGAGAGGGGAGAGAAAGCATCTGGTAAAGAGAATAGTGGTAGGCATGGGGTGGGTAATTGAGGGCAAAATCACAGAAAGAGGGGAAGAGTGGGTTGTAAAATAGAAGGATTACTTCCCCTGCTCTGCTGGCCACACACCTTTAGATATCCCTCAGCTTTTTCAGATCCTTCTAAAAGTTGTCCTCATCTTCATGAGAGTCTACCACACTGTCCAGCTTAGTGTTATTAGTGAGCATAAGCACCATGCTTGAGATTCCATGTTCCAGAATTTTGATGAAAATATTAACACCAGTGGCCCCAACACTGATTTTTGAGGACTTTGCTGAGTATCCTATTCCATTTGGAAGTCTTGCCCATCCACCACAACTCTCTGCTTCTTGATCCTTGTTTTCAATCTGCCTTGTGTATTATACAGAGAATACTGGATGGGTAACTATGCACAACCAATGTGTTCTGCCACAGAAGAGTTCTGATTCCCTTTAACCTCGAGACCAAAGCTCAAGAGATCTGTGGGATGAAGGTGACAGAACACACTGGCTGTGCATAAAGTTGCTCATCCTTTATTTTTATAATGAATAGTTGAAAAATGTTGAGACATTTTCACAGTTCAGCCCCTCCAAAAAGAAGAAAAACTGTTTAATTTTTTAATTTATGTTTATTTATTTATTTAGTTTTTGTTGACCAGGTAAGTGCACTAGACAAATTCTTGCCTATTTTCAGGCACCGGGGGGTGGAGGAGATACAGATGAATGCCAACTGACCTTGAACCAGATTAAGCTGTTGGTGGTATTTTTAGTGAATGGGGGGAAATTTGGCCAGGGCACCGGGGAAATTCCCCTACTCTTTGGAAGATGGCGCTGTGACTGGTGCTGCTACGGCCAGTCTGCCTGAAACATCATTGAGGAAGGTGTGCTGCGAGCTGGGGAACAGGCCTCATCCCCGGTCTCGGACTCTAGTGAGGCCACTCCCATTATTGGCATGATTGAGGATTCCTCTGGTGAGGTTTCCCTACCTGGATCTGGTTTGTCGCGGGAAATTCTGTGTCGGGACAGTACAGCAGTGACTATGGAGGAAATCCACAAGCTGATGGCTGCTGCAGAGAGTAGATCTGCTGCACATCGGAAGGAACTGGAGTTGTGATTATTGGAATGCACTCGGACTGAGGGAGCGACGGACGGATGTACTCGCGCTGCAGGAACTGTTACACCCATGATGATGTGTGTTGTCTGCCGCCTGTGGTCATGGAGGATTTTGATTCGAAAGCGGAGGTGGACTCTTGGCAGCCAATTTCGGCCTCACAGGTACATGATTCTGGGGACAGTATAGTTTTTTCAGCTATGGAAGGGGACTTGGGGCGTAAGCTCTCGGAGTCTGAACAGACTGCTGCTGCTAGTTTTGAGACTCTGTCAGATGGACAATTACATGGGCAAGTTTCCGTTTCAGGAACTGACATTCCTTCTTCTTCTGACTCCCCTAGAGCTTGTTTCACTATTGGTGTTTCCTCTGGTGGGATGCAAAGGAAATATCCCGCTAAAGACCATCACTCACACAGGAAGAAAGGTTGGGTTGGTGGGGAAGGGTTTATGGTCCCTTTGCCATCTTCTGGTGTTATGTCGACAGGGCAGGGTTTTGTTCCCTTTCCTCCACCAGCGGACTGGGTTTCTCACTCCTTAAAGGCAGCAAGGTGGGTTAGGAAAGCGGGTGGTTCAGGTTGGGATGCTAATTCTCCTGCCTTGGAAGGTTCTCCTAAAACTACTGCATGCTTAGTGGGAAGTACTGACTTAGGCCTTGATATGTCCCCCTCCCAGATACAATCAGGTCAGCTTATAAGGGACTCTGCATCTTCTCTTGATGTTCAGCATGGGGATCTCATGTCAGCCATTAAGGTTTTGGAAGGGGACTCTGGTGGTCTTTCTGCTCCCCCTCCTTCTCCAGTCCCTTTAGAATCTCTCTTATCTTTCCCTGTGGCAGGAGCTCCACCTGTGCAGCCTGCAATCCCTGTTTCTGACAGCCCAGATGCTGGTACTACTAATACAAATGCAGCAGACCCTAAACCAAGTGTTTTGCAGCCTGGAGCAAGTGCTAAGTTGTTCCCCTCTTTTGTTAAAGATGTTTCAGTACCAGCTATGAGACGGAATGCTTTTTGGTTGCGATTCAGGGGAAATGCTTCAGATGCCCTGATAGGTTGTTTGTAGGGTGGGCATTGCTTAAGAACAGCATGAAGTTTTATGCCTATGAAATTTATACTGTTATTCATATGCCTGGGGATACCATTTATGATATTAGTTTTAAACATTCTAATGGGCTTGAAAGATTTTGGAAACAATATAATCTTCTTAAAAACAGTCCAGTATAGTGTCATTTTCTTGCTATTTCCTTGACGAAACCCATGTCTAAAACCATCACAGTCCTCTTTCGTAATGAGGGAGTGAATGTGGCAGATATAACGTATTGGTTAAAGCAGCACTGCTCGGTTAATGGTTTCCCTGACCCTATTCTTGATGAGGAACATCTGTGGATGGGGGGGCTGGAAATATAAAGTTACTCTAAAGCAGGAACAGAGGGTAATTCAACATCTGCCTAATTGTTTTTCTGGGTAGAGACAGGGGAGTGATCTTCTACCCCGGACAACCTCGAGCCTGCTATAAGTGTGGTGATCTTGGGCATCTGAGTAATGTCTGCGAAAAACTGAAATGTGGTCTCTGTGGGGATATGGGGCATACTGGAGCACATTGCAGACAATCTCAGGAATGTAATCTGTGTGAGGAAACGGGTCACAGTTTTCGGTCTTGTGTTTGGGCTTCTCATAATAGCATAGACCAGTCTGTATGTGCTGAACATGATGTCTATGTTGCGACTGCTCAAAAAGAAAAGATGAGAGCCAGTACTCTAATGGAATGATTAGCAGATGGGGAACAACTGTCTGTGGTTGATTCTGTTCTGCAGTCATCACCTACTCCTACAGTGGCAGTGATGGATGACCTTAACAGTACCCCTATATCTTTACTGCCGTCTCTAGATGCCTCACGGGCTGTTGTGGACATTGAACCTCCTCAGGTTTTGGAACATGGATCGATTTATCAAGGTCTGAATCAGGAGTTGCAAAAGGGAGAACATGTGACATCAGATTTCACCTTAGTTTCGGATGACCTCATAGAGGTGATGCCCCTGCCTGGGACTGGGGAGGACATGCTGTTCCAAAGAGTCACACGCTCTAAAACGGCAAAAAAAAGGCATTTGCGTGGGGGATGACATACCAGTTCACAATTCATATGACATTCTTATGGACATGCCCAGTGAGGAGGGGGATAGTGAGTCTGATGGCTCATCAGTGGCTTCTGCACTACTAGAGCCCACAGATGGAACTGGTATGGTTGAAAAGCCTAAACCAAAAAAAAGGAAAAAAAGGAAATGATGTGATTTTTGCTCATTGTTTTTCTGACTTATTATGCTATCTTCTATTTTTCTTACTACTGTGAATGTCAATAGTATACATAATTCCAAGAGGCATATTGTCATCTTTGCTAGTATACATAGGCTTTCAGGACAAATTGTTTTTCTCCAAAATACTAGATTACATACCATTTCTGAGACGGAACAGGCCAGAAGGGATTGGAGGTGGGAGCCTTCTTTGTGGTCAGTAGGAGAGGATCTGTATTCCAGTGTGGGTATTTTATTTTCTCATTTACCTATCCGTATACTGAAAGTATTGGATATCTCCCCTGGTAGGGTCTTATTGGTGGATGTGGTTCTTGGGGGGGTTTAGCTTACTGATTCATTTATGTATATGCACCTCAAATGAAGGCAGATAGAGTAGCCTTATTTTAACTTGTGGCAATTTTCTCTTTACCTCTAAATTGATTTTGTGGGGGGGGGGATTTTAATTGTGGTTTGTCACCCCAGGACTGGGGTAGACAGACTACAAAAATATTTAGTGACACAAATGTATTGCTGACAATTTTGAATGATGCTGGCTTGAGTGACCTCTATGATATTATGGATAAAAAGCCTGAACATACTTTCTGTAAGGGGAAGTTGTCTACTTGTATAGATTTTTGGTTTGTTTCCAAAAGGTTACTTTGTACTGATGTTAGAATTGTACCTCTAGAAACCTCTGATCACGTACAGGTTCAAGCCGAAATTGGTTTCGTGCACAAAATCACTTTTGGTTGAAGTTATTGGAAATCGATTGCTTCTATCTTATAGCAGGATGTGGTACAGCGGGATTTATGAGAATTATTGACTATCCGCCATGATGTGCATTTTTTATATGATACTTGGGGTGAGTGGTGGGAAGATACTAAGAAAGATGTCAGGGATTTCCTGCAAAAAACTTCCAGCTCTTTAGCTAGTTCAAAATATTTGGATTACCTGCATTTAAGGGCAAAATATCTGAAGCTTTTGAGACTGACCTGGGAGAATGGTACTGGGTCTCTGGTGCAACTTCAGATTATTAAGGAGCAAATGTGTGCCTATCATAAACAGAGGGAATGTGAGATGGCCAGGTGTCAGCAATATGTTACACAGGGGAGGAAGGAAGTTGTTAATCCTTATGACATAGAATTACTGGGAGTGCAGAAATTAACAATGGGGGCTTTGATGGGACGTGATGGAATTTTGCAAACCACACATTATGGTATACATAAAGTGGTGTTTGACCATTTATGTTCTACTTATCAGACTGTTATGGATACACAGCAGCCTGTGTTACTGAAATGTGGGGCTTTACCTGAGATTCCCTTGAGTGAAGTGGAAGCTTTGATGAGTCCCATTTCTGAGGAGGACATTGGTCTAGCAATTGATTGTTTATCGGCTCGTACTACTCCTGGTCTAGATGGTATCACTAACTAATTTTATACGTTTTGTAAGTCAATAATTGTGAAATACCTTCGGTCTGTGTATCAGGAGATTTTGGATGGTGGGAGTTTGACCCCAAGTATGCAGGAAGGGGTGATGACTTTTTTATATAAAAAAGATGATTCGCAGCAAATTCAGAACTGGAGACCTCTGAGTTTGTTGAATTCTGATTATAAAATGTTTACCAAGATTTTGACATCCCGGTTGGCAAGGGCGGTGACATATGTAATTTTGTCACATCAGACATGTGCTGTACCTGGTAGGACAATGCACCAGAATCTGATTTTTATTCGCAAAATTGTTGAACAAGGTTTGAATATGCAATTGGATGGGTACTTATTGTCACTGGATTAGGAAAAGGCTTTTGATGCAGTACAGCATGGTCATCTTTGGAATACCTTACTACAGTATGGAGCTTCTAGTTCTTTTGTAGGTGTACTTCAGCGTTTGTATGAAATGGCGATGATGATTCCATTGCTAAATGGGCATTTGGGGACCCCGTTCAGCTTCAGAATGGAGTCAGGCAGGGATGTCCATTAAGTCCACTTTTATGTGTCTTTGCCATTGACCCACTGTTACGACTTATTGAACTTTCTGAGGACATACGGCCTGTTTGTGATAGCTCTGGTGCACGGTATCCAAAGGTGTCTGCTTATGCTGATGATTGTACAGTGATAGAGCGTGATTTGGAATTAGGTCGGGGTGTGCTTGATGTTTTGATGACTATGCGAGATACTACAGAAATTAAAATTAATATTGCTAAATGTAAACTATTGATTCTGGGTAATGCATCCCTTCCTTTACACTTCCCCATTCCAGTTGAAGTGAGTGAAATCAAGATTTTAGGGTTATGGTTTGGTTCAAAACGAGCTGAACAAATGAATTGGGATCTAGTTTATGATGATGCACATAGGAAGGTTATGTCTTGGAAGTCTTGGAAAATGAGAAAAAAAGAATTTATTTGTTGAAAGCTTGTGTTCTGCCTGTTTTCTTGTATGTTTCCCATATTTATCCAATACCTTTTAGCATGCATGCCAAGATAATGGTACTGTTTCTTTTGTTTCTATGGGGTAGTCGATTAAATCCAGTCAATCGGGCTCATACCTATAGGGCTAGGAAGGAGGGTGGATTGGATATGATACAGCCTTTGGTTTCTTTATTTAGTAATTTTTTTTATAGTAATATTCGTCCGCTAGTTTTAGACAAAACAGGTTTAGGTATAGTTGGTATGAAATGCTGGGAAGCACAGTTTTTGGCTGCATGGGGGAGAGGTAAATGGCATGTTTCAGACAAATGTTTGCCTGTCTACATTCAGACCACATTAAAATATGTTAGGATGTGGAAAATAGAGTTACATTGGTTTGTAGACTCTGATAGATGGAAATTGTATAAAACTGTTGTTGCCCACTGTTCTCTGGAAACACCAGCGTTCACTATCTCTGCTCACCTGGATGATCGACTTTTATTAGCAAGTATTATCGAACCTAGAATTCCGCAAAAAATGCAGGACATGATTTGGTCGTGTGGCCATCAGAAATTGAATGTTAGAAGGAATCAGAAACTTAAAATGTTGAATGACAGGCTCTGCCTTGTTGGGACATGTGTAGATCAAATACAGACTATGCATCATTTATGTTTTGATTGTACCTGCATAAAAGGTTTTTGGGATTCTTTAGCTGCTTCATGGGGAGTGGGTCTCTTTGCCCATATGACCTATGAGCTTTTGGTTTTGGGACAATTGGAGGCAGGATGGAATAAATGGAGGAAGAGTACGGTTTCGGTGATTCTGGCCTGTTTAAAATGGGTAATTTGGCTTGCTAGATGTCTTAGAGTGTTGCAACAAAAATAAATCACTGTGTAGGATATGTTATGTCAGGATCAAATGGAATTGGATAAGATTTATCAATATGAATTTCGTCCTTTGAGGGCAGCCATCTGTCGAGATTTTTGGACGGCAGTAGAGTGGGTGGGGTAATGTAGTTCTATTTTTATGCTTCTTTTTGTTTTCCATATATGAGATGTACTGTTTTTTTCTGTTTACAATTTAAGATATTCTGGGCTCTTGAGCACTCTTCTGGAGATGTGTTGGGGAGAGCTTTGCTGTTTTGGTCATGGATGGGTATTTTTTTCTTGAGATTATATGTCCTTTTTTGTTTTTTGATGCCTTTGTTTTGTATTTGGATTTGTCTTTTTTTTGCTTGTCTCTGTTTTTGTTTTTCAATAAAAAATTTCCCCTACTTTTTAGGCAGGTGGCGCTCTCCGTCTGTCTGCGGAGATGGCTGAGCTCAGTACGGAGTTGGCAGTAGCAGGAGTTGGACGTGCTTGCATGGAGGCGCTTGGTTTGGACATCGGTGGTAGCCAGCAGATTGTCTCCTTTGCGATGGAAACTCCGGAGGAGACCAGAGTGGAACTATTAAATCTATCTAGCACACTAGTACTGGATGCCCTTTGTGTGGATTCAGAGGGTACTGTTATGAAGACCAAAATGGATTTTTCAGAGAAAAAAAAATACTTACAGCAGCAACTTTTTATTTTGGATGTAGAAATGCAACAGGAAGAGATTTGTCTGGAGGAGGAGGAGAAAAAACAGAAGTGGAGTCCAGATACCATCCTGTTGCACTTGACAAAGGTCTTTATGGCCAGTTCGGGATCGCAATCACCGGAAGAAGGAAACCGGAGGGCTTCGGAGTCGTACAAGGTTCCGAGAGGTCCAGAATGGTCCCCGGAGTGAGCATTGCGGAAAGCCGGGTGGCATCAATTGCAAAATGGGGAATGGAGTGCTGACCCCACAATGGACAGTGCAGCTGTGGCTGGTGATATTATGGCCCCAGTTCAGTCAGCGGAGGTTCCTGCAGCAATGCTGCCAGAAGGATCAATGACACAGACAGAGTCTATGGAGAGGCCCAAAAAGGCGGAGAGCCAGGCGGAAGGTACAGGTAAAACTTCACTGTCCCCTGGTCCTTCTCACCCTGAAGTTTTTTTCTGATATTGTCTCAGGGGTTGTAAACCTGCCTGAACAACCACATGAGGGTCAAAATACTGAGAAAGAGGCTCAAGGCACACAGGGTCCTGATCGACCACAACACCCATCATATACAGACTTATTCCACAAACCTATTGAATTGGCTAAGTGCAGGAACGCTATCAGGTTGCGATATCTGGGAGGCATGGATCCTGTCCCAGACAGATACTTTGTGGGGCATATTTTACTGAAACAGTTCCTAGACTTTACACCTTTTGAGGTCTACGCTCTGATCCATGTTCCAGGGAAGAATACATTTGACATTAGTTTTAGAACCCCTGAAATCCTAGAGCGTTTTTGGATCAAGCACATGACTGTTAAAACTAATCCATTGTGGACACCATTCCAGGTGATCCCTTGGACTAAACAACCTTTCCGGGTCATAACTGTGTTATTCAGGAATGAGGGTGTCAATATTTCAGACATTTTATACTGGATTGAAAAGCACTGTGAATTGCAAGGTACCCCTGACCCCATTTTGGATGTGTAGGGGTTTTGGAATGGGTGTGGAAAATAAAAGTTAAGTTAACACAAACTGAAGATGAGTTAGAACATTTGCTCAATTGTTTCTACATAGGAAGGAATAAGGGTTTTATATTTTACCCGGGACAAACAAAAACATTTTTTAAATGCTGGTCTCTCAGACACCTTAGTTTGTACTGCACCATTCAGCAATGTACATTTTATGGGGATACTGGGCACTCCAACGTTCATTGTACTAATAACCCGAAACATAATATCTGTGATGAAGTGGGTCATAATTTTACTGAATGCCCGTGGGCTTCTCATAACACAAGGGATGTAGATTATGGTATTCAAGATTTTTATGTACGCAGGGCAACCAGAATGGCACATGATTCTACTCGGCAGCAGTTCCCCTCTGACCCACAACCCCAGAGAAGGCAGCAGCCACAACCTGCCTGTAGGGTTCCCAGCAACACTACCCCTTCCAATGGCCCAAGAACAGTTTTAGTAGCCCCTAAATCAAGGGAGTCAGACATTACTGGGCCTACACCACAGGGCTTGGAACAAGTTCCACAGACCCAGGTTAGACAAGATAGTAGGGAGACTATGCCCCCCCTCCACCTTTGGTGACTTCTACTCCCCCAGAACCCCAAAAGGGGGATGCACCTTGTTCTCAGCTCACTGTTCAGCCTGCTCTACCCTTGGTGATGGGTGTACCCATCACAGAAAATAGATTTTCGATTTTGCCCATTGATTCAAGCAGAGACGATCCGGACTCAGATACTGCATCCCTAGCCTCCTCCCAAATGGAGGTTGCTTCTGAGCCTCATTCTGGCACTGTTCCACTTGGTAAGGTTAAGAAAAAACGTAGTATAAGGCCTCGAATAGGTACCAGGAAAAGTATGAGAAAACCTGCAACAGGTACTGAGCCACTGCTTCTCCTGATGACCCTGCTAGCTATGATTCAACAATTGCTAGCTTAAACACCAATAGTATTTGTTCTGAGGTCAAGATGTTAGCTACCTTTGATTTGTTTTCTAACCAAAGGTTTGATGTAGTGTTTCTGCAAGATACTAGATTGTATTCATTGCAAGAATTTACCACAGCCTCTGAAGCATGGCTATGGGAACCTAGCTATTGGTCTGGGGGAGCGGACCACTGTTCAGGTCTGGGGCTTTGCTTCACCACTCCACTCATGACAGTAACACATATGGTAGACATTCTTCCAGGCCGTGCATATCTTTTGGATGTTACCTTGCCAAAAATAGATTTTCGGTTGATTAACATTTATGGTCCTCAGTCTGAATCAGGCAGAATTTCCCTATTAAAACTACTACACCCATTCCTATTTACCAGTAGAATTGTCTTGTTTAGGGGTGATTTGAATATAAAAAGAACAGCTCAGAATAGGCATTTTTCAACCATGAAATTATACTGTGATATGATGTTTTTAAATTCTCTGCTTACTCAATCGGGATTAATTGATATTTTTTCTTTATGCACCTGGACACCCCATACCTTTTTTCAAGGGAAGAAATCCTCCCGAATTGATTACTGGCTTTTGTCTCCTTCCTTACATACTAGAGACCCCTCAGTAGCATCTTTCAGAAAAAGAGATGCGCAAGAACAAGGGGGCACAATTTGAAGATAGTTGGGAGATGGCTCAGAGGTAACGTTAGAAAGTATTTTTTCATGGAGAGGGTTGTGGATGCATGGAACAGCCTTCCTGAGGAGGCTGTGGAGTCAAGAACAGTGGGAGAATTCAAGAATGTATGGGACTGACATAAAGCAATTCTAGTAGGGGGTAGGAGGAAGTAAGCTGTTGGTTAACTAGTATCTGCAGCTTATCCATCAGGTAGGGAAATGGGCAGACTAAGTGGGCCAAGCGGTCCTTATCTGCCATCAAATTCTATGTTTCTATGTTTCTAGTACAGCTCGTGGCTACATCTGACCACAAGGCAAGAATGGTGGGAGGATACAAGACTGGAGTTTCAGACCTTTGTTCAGACCATAGGCAGGCTATTGGGCAGACATAGGACACAGGAATATTCGGATACCAGA
The DNA here is from genome assembly GCA_016271365.2 of Neoceratodus forsteri. NCBI lineage: Eukaryota > Metazoa > Chordata > Ceratodontiformes > Ceratodontidae > Neoceratodus > Neoceratodus forsteri. Next base: position 7,815,360 of record JADMNL010000025.1, on the reverse strand, counting down.
TGAAAATTGCTTGCATTTCAGAAGCATATGTTACAGGGCCTGGAGTGTAATGATCAGGAATTTCAGATTTTAAAAGTAAACTTACTAAACTTCAATATGATGGGGCGCTAGAGAGAAACCACGCTTTTACTTTATGGCGTTAAAATTTAAAGTATTAAACCTGTTTCAACTATAGATTTCGACCCAGCAGAACCCATACATCAGATTGATACCAAACTCGATGATGGGCCGTCTGAAAGGAGCAACAGGAGGACAGAGTTCTAAAGCGGCACCTATTAATCAGTTAATCACGCAGCAACCAGGCCCGAGCCAGGCCGACACATCCACGAACTCCCCACATTGAGAAAGGGTCTTAAAAGCAGTTGGGGACCTTGACAGAAGATGGAAAATATCCTAGACCATCTCGGTATGCAAAATACCAAAATCAAGACTGCTGTAACTACTGCTAAGGAGGCTGATGACCGTTCAATGAGAACTCAAGCAATGGTGGCCCAACTTGTGACAGAAAATTCCCACCTTCGGATCTGTTTGGAAACCCTAGAGAATTCTGCCAGAGCTACCAATATTTGCCTGGTAGGCTTACCTGAAGGCATGGAGGGTCAAAACCTCTTAACTTTCCTGAGACACTAGCTCACAGAGACATTGCCTGAAGATGTTGGAGTGGATTTCATTGACATAAAGAAAGCTTATCGGGTGAATTTTCGAACTCGTGGGTAGAACCTGGAGACCCCGAGCACTATCCTGATTGTAACAGCAGGAGTTGAGGTGAGAGATCGGCTGCTGAACTGGGCTAAGTTACATCACCCAGTTCATTATGAGGGAACTGATATTTGCTTATTTCCCAACTGGTCTTTTGCGACCAGAAACCATAGGAAGCTATTTGACCCCTTAAGGCAACAACTGAGGGCCCTGGGAGTAGCTCACTTGCTCCTTGCCCTGGCAAGACTCCGGATTACATATGGGAGGAAATCGTTTCAATTTATGGACCCTAAAGAAGCAAATAAAAGAATAGATAAGATCGCACTTGAATTCCGAGCAGCAGCCCCAAATCCCAAGGAAGACGAACTGGACTCAGAGACTGATTCCTAAAATTAAGGTGACATTTCGGGATCTGGCTATTTGTAGCAATGGCTGTTACTGGAAAACCCTGACCCAGTAGTCATAATATTGACTGTTGCCAGTTAATATATTGATAATCCATTAAAATATCATTTTTGAATTTGTTGGCTGGGGTCAGTACATTGAGGGACGGGTATGTTTCTACAATGGAGAGCTTTCTAAGAGATAATTTTGTTCGCCAATATGGCACTGTTGGAAAATGTTGTATGTCCAGAAGCGGGAAACATGTCAAGTATTAGTGTATTAGAAGGGTTCTAGCTCAGAGTCTAAGTCTGTGGTTCATTTTTAATTTTGTGACATTTGGTGGGTATGAGTTGTGGGAGATTTAAGGGGGAATGATTGCAAAACATGTATTCCTTAATATAAGACTAAATAAGTGGAATCAGTGACTTAAGTAGTGTCATGTTAGGTTTATGTTAGATATTATCTGTGTAGTTTTATTCCACTCGTCATAGCTTGGTGAGCATATCTAAAGTACTACTATAAAGAGTTTTAAATATGTTGATCTCCCCCATATGTGGTAATGAATGTATTAGATTGTTAAATCTGGGTGCTAACATGATGCTGTTTTGTCAATATTTGGAATCTATTACTGTATGTATTCAGTATCTACAAAAGAAAGCTTAATAATAATAAAGTTAAAAAGAAACTTCAGTATGATCAGATGTCCTCTTTAAGGCAGGAACAGAGATTTGGTGTGAGCGGTAAACAAGCTCATACCAGCCCTTTTGATTATTGTAATGCTTCTAGACAACAGAAGTATATTAAAACACTTAAAAAAATCACTGGGGAGGTATTATACCAAAAAGATGACATTTTGGGAGAAGTTGGGAGGCACTTTGAGACACTGTTCTCTGTTGACCCACAGCTTACTGACTCACACATAAATGATTGGTTAAGCTCTTGTCCCCTTAAAACAGTTCCGGAATATTTTTTTCCAGCTCTGCCACAACCGATTTCTGTACTGGAAGTCAGAGAAGTTATTTCTCACTCTCCAGTGGGGAAAGCCGCAGGCCGTGATGGGCTTCCGAATGAGATGTACAAATTATTAATACCTTTGTTGCAGGAAGAACTGGCCAGTCTTTTTTCTGACAGTTTACAGGCTGATGCTTTACCTTTTTGTATGTACATGGGCCTGGTAATATTACTTTATAAACAGGGAGTCACTGTACAATTGGAGACCAACAACTCTCCTCAATTGTGATTATAAGCTCCTCACACACATTTTGTGTAAATAACTATCTGTCTGTCTGGAGCATGTAATTCATCCTACACATCTTTGTTCTTTTCCAGAATGGACTATTACAGATGGTCTAATTTTACTAGTGGAACTGTTTTCCAGAGGACTTTCAGGGGAACGTATGGGGTTTATTTTTAGTTTAGATCAACGGCAAGCGTTTGATAGGGTTCCACATAATTATATTTGGGCATGCCTCACCAAAATGCGATTGCCATCACAATTTATAACCTGGCTTAAAACATGTTACAGTGCAGCATTAGCAGCACCTTTTGTAAATGGGTGGGTGGGTAAATCTGTGTCAGTCACTAGAGGTGTTCGGCAAGGGTGCCCTTTAAGCCCCCTTTTATATATTCTGACCTTAGAACCATTTCTGGCCAAAATGAATGCAGCAGATGATATTAGGGGTCTATCCATGAAAAGCTGTTGTGCAGAAGTTAAAACTATTGCCTATGCTGACGAGCTTTGCATTGTTTTGGCAGATCTCCCATCGTGCCATGCTACTGAGGCCTTGCTGTTGGCATATGCGGAGGGCAAAGGATCAGAATTAAATCTGGAAAAAGGTAAACGCTTTTCTCTGAACATAGAGAGATTGATAAATATTGACATTATGGGGATCCCTGTGTGTACAGGAGTTTATAAAATCTTAGGGATTTTTTTGGCATGGAGGATCTGACTATGTATAACTGGGACCTTCTCCTGAAAGAAGCTCAATCTAAGGTCCAAAATTAGAATAAGTGGAGAATGTCCAAGGAAAAGAGGGTCTATAGGGCCAAAACCTTTTTAGTAAGTATGTTTTTGCATTTGGGAGCAGTTTTTCCTTTTCCAGCATCCTTGGATACAGTTATATATGGGATATTTTTTCGTCAATATGGGGAAGTAGATTAAACCCGATTTAAAAGAGGTATACTATATCAAGATTTTAGACTAGGTGGTATCTGGATGGTGAGCCCTGTAGTATTTTTCTTCTCCCTACTTTTTACCAAAATCATTAGCCCTCTTTTGAAAAAGGTTGGGAAAGTCTGAGACTATTGGGTGTGGGATGCCATTTCCCCCTGGATCCTGCCCTGGGACACATCCAAAAGTATACAAAAACAGAAATCTTTGGTGGGGCTTCCAGAATATTTCAAATCCTGTTTTGCTAAACTAAAACTCTGGGATGTCCTACGACGTCACCTGGAAACTTACTCCAGGAAAGGACTATATGCTGATGTCATGGATAGGCATTTTCTGATCTCTTCTGACTTTGCTGCCTGCCCACCTCCCCAGCTTGCACAAATTGGACACATGCTGACATCTAGAAGGGTCCCAGCATATATGTGGGATGTGGTTTGGCTGGGAACACATAAAAAATTAAATGTCAAAAGGAATCTAAAACACAAAGGCATTCAGGAATGTGGGTACCCAAGACAAGATGTGCGCACAGCCCAGGTTGAAACTGATCAGCATTTGTTTTTTGATTGCCCGTATGTGGTTCAATTTTGGTCCTATGCAGTTACACAGTGGATGGGTACTCCATTAATACAACTCACAGAGGAGATTTTGTTTTTAGGAATTTTACCTCAGACTTGGGGCCATCATTATTCAGAAACAATTCACACAATTTTGCCTTGTATTAAATATCACATCTGGCAGGCACATTGTGCCTGGTCCTTGCAACTACAGTATATAACTCCAGAACAATTATTCTGGAAAATATAAGCTAACATTTTGCAAATCAAACAAAAAGAACAAGATCATATTCCACAAATCCGGTCTGGTGTACATTGGAAGCACATGAATTGGCTTGATACTGGGTGATCAGTGAACAACGAACACTGCTGTATACTAAACTATCTATTTGAGTTTTTGTTTTTTACTTGTGCTTTTACAAGAGCTAATCAGTTATTGGTGTATTTTTTGTGTCATGGAATAAGAATTTCTATGCTCCTTTCAGTGAGGAGGGGATGGGGAGGTGTTCTCTATTTTTATGTAGACTTTAGATCTATTTTATGATTGCTGTACACCTTATTAGTGTTGTGATTTTCTTTCCCATTTTCTGATATTGTGGGATGTCATACTTATGGTTACTTTAGTTGTGGAATTTTGTATAAGACAATCCCTGACTCTTTAGTGGGGCAGGGGTGAGGCTTTCTTATATTACATTATATATGATCTAGAGTTTTTCACATAAATAAAGTGCTACTTCCATATGGTTTGCTTATTTTATTTAGTATGAGTTCCTAGTTTTTGCACAGTTTGTTTTGTGATGTGAAACAAATATCTCTACTCTTTTTAGTGGGTGGGGTTGGGGTTGTTTTTCAATATTATGTATACCTTAGAGTTCTTGTATAGAAATGATTACTTCCTACTTTTGTTTTTTTTCCTTTTGTGAGTTTATGGGATTTAACACTTATAGTAAGTTTGGTTTAGATTTTCTAGTATAAAACAGTCCCCTACTCTTGTAGTGGGGAGGGGGGAGGAAACTCCTCTAACAAAATGTGTATAATCTGAACTTATTCAAATGTATGATGTAATACTTCTTTATGTTTTACCTTTCCTTTATGATTTTGTATGAGTTAAATACATTTATATACATTTCTTTGAGTTATGAATAAACATTCCCCACTCTTTTAGTGTGCGTGTGTGTTGGGGGGGACTTTTCTTTTTTTCCTTTGTGTACTAAAAGTTTGGATATATGCTTATAATACTTAATTTTTAATTTTTTGTTTCTTTTGTATATCATTTTGTGTGGTCTAACACTATTTCTTTTTATTTACTTTCAATTTATAATAAAAAAAAATTCCCTAATCTGCCTGCAGGGACCCTTGCTTCCTATGAGCAATTCTTCCAAGATGGCCACTCAAAGTTGTGTGGTGGAGAGGATGGAAGTGCTAGAGGCAGAGGAGCAGGCCCCCTCTTCTGTCCTCTTATCACAAATGGCTAAAATTAAAACTTAAATTGGTATTGATGAAATGGAAGAAGATTTAGGTGAAGACATTTTTGTGTGTCCACAGAAGACTTGAGCCAACAAACTGATCCATCAGACAAATTTGCGAAAATGATCTGTGAAAAAAATCCTAGTTACTTTAGAATGACCTGAAAGGAGGTGGAAGTAAAACCTGGTGAAGAGGAACACTGACACACACTCACTACAAAGTGAAAATGGAGTCAGCCCTTACCTCCCTTACGCTGGAGAAAAAATTTGACATTGGGCAGGGCCCATCTGACAGCTACCCCGATGACGCGGGAGCATCAAACAGTCCAATGAGATGCACCACAGAGCCAGGTCAGGCCATTCAAACTGCACAGGTAAATACCTCAATTTTAATTACTTCCCCTGAGAATAAGGCTGGCAGTGATAACATCAATAAAGCTGTGTGCCAAAAGCTGAGCAGTGTAGGAAATGAAATGCCTGTAGCTATACTGGAAAATGAAGATCAGGGTAAACACCAACAATATAATAAACAGACTAATGACACTGGTTTATTTAAAGATCCACATGTGCACGATGCAAAAACAGTCTCTGAAGGAAATAACTATGGGCCAACAGAAGGGCCCACATTGTTAAAAGACAAAGGTACTTTGAACTTAGGCACTATCTGCCAAACAGACCCAAACCAACAAACTGATATTACAACCTTCTCTTTTACTGCCCGCCCTCAACCTACTAATTGTCGGCCTGTATTCGAGACTAAACAAAAACGTGCAGCAATTACTTCAGGTAAAAGGAAAATTTCTTCAAATGCTGCAGCATCCAGGGATGACTGGAATGTAAGGCCTCTAGGAGGGCTGACAGAAAAAAATTCTAGTGCTCCCAAGGACCCTACTCTCCAAAATGTATTCAACCTGCAGCCTCTAAACATGGACTCCTTTGCCCAGTGGTCACCTGAAAAAGCACTGTTGGAATCTGGATGGAAAAAACTACCAAATGGACAATGGCTCCCAGACTCTGACTAGGACAAAGACAATTTCCCTTTAAACTCTCCAGAATGGCGCCCACCTGACCAACACTAGGTACCTGCGACAGAAACCCTTCCAAGGACCCCTCAGGACAACACTGAACTTGTCTCTGATACAATTTCTAAAAAGAAGAAGAATAATGACCGTATTGAAATTAAAATTGTGGTACATACTCAAGGGATCTTACCAAACCTTGTGCTCTCCTTCCCCCAGGGAGAAAACCCAGGCCAACAGAGAAAGTCCTCAAACAAATCTTAACATGACAAATGACAGGAACTCTGGGAGGTCTGAGGAAACTCCCCCCCCCGAGACCCTTGCTATCTGAATTATTGTCCAGGTCACAAAAGTAAGCTGCCCTGTGAAGGAAAACAGTCAGGATAAGGTATACAGAGGGTTTAGACACAAAGCCTGACAGGCATTATGTTGGGAAACTGCTACCGAAAGATTCACTCCATTTCTCACCCAAAGAGGTTTTTGCTTTTATAAACATCTCTGGCGAGGGCAATTTCAATGTGAGTTTCAGCTCAGCATATGCATTGGAATTATTTTAAAGTGTTCTTGTATGTTTCAGGCAGGTGCAGGCAGGAACACAATGTTCCAGAACTGAGGCCACATCTCCACAGCTTTTGCAAAAGGCTTACAAATTGCACTACAGTAACCTCTTGAGTTTCTAATAGCTTTTTACCATCTCAGACTATAATGATATACATTTCAACAGTGACACTATATAGTTTCTAAACAAAAGGGATCCCAACATCAGTTACATTTCCACATAATGATTTGCATATATTTTTACATCAGCAGATATGCAAGGGAGGAAATGATAAAACAGCAAGGGAAGACTAACAGATAACGAGAGGCAAAGAATTGTGAGACTGTTGGGGTGATCAAATCCTAGGTGTCACAGGAAATTTTGGTTGCACAACCAGACAGAGAAGAGACAGGAAAGGAAAGAACAGAAACTTGCATTTAAACACTTTCTCCATAACAACTGGGACATGGTCCTATTCTACCCTATCACATACACCCCCCCTTCCTTAAGAGGGAACCTGTTTTACCAAACAGGTTTCCAAAACTTTCTATTAGTTCTCTAATAATATTAACTTCTAACTTTGAGAAATTAAGCACATGTGCATTATCCATTTTTTCTATAACAGTACAGCAAACACTAAAGTTTAAACCCATACATTTGTTTTTCAACGTTCAGAACGCTCACTTCCTGATCCATATCTTGACAGAAAATTAGCATTGCTATTCTCTTTACTGAATTTGTGTAGCACTGTGAATTTAAATAGCTGTAGTGCCAGGTACCACCTTGTGATTCTGGAATTTTTATCTTTCATTTGGTTAAGCCAACAGAGAGGACTGTGATCTGTGTGATCTGTTATAAGTATAAAGTCAGTTCCTAGCAAATAAAACTTAAGGGACTCCATGGCCTACTTTGCTACTAAACTTTCCTTTTCAATGGTGGAGTGCCTTTTCTTTCTGTCATGCAACTTCCTACTTATGTACAGAATAGGATGTTCCATCCCATCTATATTTTAAATCAGAACTGCACCTAGGCCTGCCTTTGATGGGCTGTATGATGTCGAGTTGACAATTAACTCGTCAACCAGCATCACAGTGCCAGGCTCCCTGTTGACTGCAATTTGCAGTCAGCAGGGAGCCACGCACAACAGGGTCTGATTTGTTCTTCGGGGGCCAAGCCTCCCCAACCCCCCGCATCCCCCCATCACTATGGATACTAACTCTAAGTCAGAGTTGGTTGGGAGGAGTTCAAGATGAGAATGTGTTGCCAGGTCCCGACGCAACCCCTACAGCGATGGCTCTGTTGTCGGCAGCGACGTATGTCACTGTAGGGGTTTTGCTGTGGGAGGTGCATACCCCTCTGCTGCATCTGTTTGTAACAAAAATGGTTCCTCAAAGTCTGAGCTTCTTAAAATGGGCTGAACATGATGCAGCCTTAATGGCTTGAAAAGCTTCATCAGGGGTCCATTTCACATTATTTGGGTACCGTTTTTTCATGAGTTCAGTGAGGGGAGTAGCTAACTCTGCAAAGTTGGGAACAAATCTCCGATAATAACCAGCCTGCCATAAAAATGACCTGACGTGTTTCTTTGTTTTAGGGACAGGGCTGTTAGCTACAGCTTTTATTTTAAAAAATTCTGGCTTAACTTCTCAATTTCCCAACACATAGCCCAAATATTTGGTTTCCTGCATGCCCAATGCACATTTAGTAGGATTAAAAGTCATACCTGCATTTTTGATAGCTTGGATAACTGCTCGTAGGTGTTCCAGGTGGCTTTTCCAGTCTGGACTATACACCACACCATCATCCAGGTATGCAGCACAACAACCAGTGTGAGGGGATAAATTATATCTGTGTACCGCTGCAATGTAGCTGGCGCACCATGTAAGCCAAAGGGCATGGTGGTGAACTGATAGAATCCAACAGGAGTGGCAAATGCAGTTTTGTCTCTGGATTCTTTAGCTAAAGATATTTGCCAGTAACCCTTGGTGAGATTGAGGGTGCTGATATATTTTGCACTTCCTAGTCTGTCCACCAAATCATCTATTCTGGGCACAGGATAAATATCAAATTCTGACACTTGATTAAGTTTCCTAAAATCAAGGCAGATTCTAACACCCCCTTCTATTTTGTTTACATTCACCATTGGTGATGACCAAGCACTTCTTGACTCTTCTATGATACCCAATTCTTTCATTTTTTTGTATTTCCTTAACCACGTCAGCTCTTAACCTCTCTGGTGACCTGTATGTCTCTTGTCTAATAGGGCGCGCATTCCCTGTCCCTATAACATGCTCAGCCCCTTTTGCTTGGCCTGGTACTGTGATAAAAGTACTGTTAAATGTCTTTAGCACATTATGAATATCTGCAGTTTGTTCTGAAGTTAAGGCAGGGCCGGTTCCAGGATGTACTGGGCCCTGGTGCAAGACTTTGTAGTGGGCCCCTTCAACGTGACACCCCTAGTGCCCCCGCCCCAAGCAAAGCCCTCCCACGCTACCACACCCTTCTGCCTTGACTCCTACCCTGACTTCTAACCTGCCTTAGACACTACAGTACAGTACAGAGTATACAGTAGCCTGACCTCTCAGCAGTCTGTCAGTGCGTCAATCACAAACTGTTTCAAGAAACAAAAGTATAAAACTCTCAGGCAGAGGCAGCACCATTCAGTGAGAGTGGGATGGATTTATAAGATTTAGATTTTTTTCAATTCTCTTCTACTAGTTTTTCTTCCCTGGCTGCCACCACCAGCAAGGTGCCACGGGGGCCTAGGCAGCCACAGTACTCACTCCTTCCTGTGGCTGCTCGCTGCTGCTTAGCCAGCTATTCAGTTTTTATTATAAACTTTGTTTGCCTTTTAGGGTTCAGGCTTTCATCATGTGTGTTTTTTATGTATGTGTCTAGTTTACAGAACAACAAGAACTTTGGAAGTTGTTCAGTTCTCCAGCTTGACCCCCCACTTGCTCCTAGTCTGCCACTCACCAGTCGCCAACAACTCTAACTGCTGCTACAAAAAACTAGGGGACTTCTCGTGAGATGCTTGCTCCCGCTCCTCCCTGGCCTCCCTGCCCACAAAAGAATATTAATATTAAACTGTGGTGGTCTAGTGATTGATGTGATGGGTGCTCAGAGTGCCCCAGCAAATCGGAGTCATACGAACTAGCCACTGATGCCACCCATCACGGCATCAGACAGCAGCACAAGGAGCCAGGAGGGAAGGGATTGGAGCTGGAGGCACTGTAGGCAGGAGCAGAAGAGGAGCTGGCAGTGTCTGTGTGCCTGATGAACAGTGGAGCAGCATTGGGAGGGGCACTGGGAGGGAGCAAATTAAAGAACAGACTCAGAAGACCTGGGACCAATGAGCAGGTCAGTTGTGGTCGCTGGGTGGTGCCATGCTGAAAGGATCGCATCTGAATTTATTTCATTGGACCACACTGCCAGCAATGATGGATTGTAGGAGGAGCTGACTCAGCCGAGGTTTAGGTTGGAGAGGAGGACACCAAGTGTAGGATGCCACGCGGTCGGATGAAGGATGGTGATTGGAGATTGGGGAGATGGAGGAGTAGTCGAGTAAGTGGAGCAATGGCAACACAACTCACACAGTCTACACGCAGTGACTTGACACAGCGCCACCACCACCAGCCAGGTATGTGCCGTGCGCAGCAGTGGGGAGGCAGGAGGGGATTTAATTTTTAAATGCCATTCCAGCTCCACACATCAGGGAAGGCTAGTATCAGGCAGCGCGGCGCTGATCGTTCTGCTCTGTGAGCAGTTTTTAAACTATGAAAAAAAGTATGCTGACTGAAGGGGCCATGGGCCCTGCCGGCACTCTGGGCCCTGGTGCAGTCGCATCCCTTGCACCCCCCCTGACACCGGCCCTGAATTAAGGAAACATTCACCTTTACAGCATCAACATTTACAGTTTGTTCCAGTCTATCATAAGCTACATCAATATTTCTTTATCAGTTTCTGGTAAAACTAGCAAAGCAACTTTTGGCATTCTTCAACCCATTTCTTGAGGAGGTTAGCATGGTATATCTTAGTAGGATTTTTCCAGTCAGGGATCTCAGTCTCATAGTTAATGGTGCTAGTACGTCTAAGCACTCTATAAGGCCCTTGCCACTTCATTAACAAAAGCAAAACCTTTTCACCTGGTTCAAAAACATTTTCTTTTACTCCAAGGTCATGGTCATAATATACTTTCTGCTGGTTTTGGGCCTCTTCCTGATTACTATGGGCAATTTCAACATATTTTGCCAGCTTCTTCTTAGGGCACACATATAAGATATTATAGATTGTTTCTGAGTGGGATTATCTTCCTACGTTTCTTTTATCACATCCCGTGGCCCTCTTGACTGCCTATCATACATCATTTCAAATGGTGAAAACCCTATTGATGCCTGTGGCACGTCTCTATAAGTAAAAAGTAGGTAAGGCAAGTACTGATCCCAATCTTTTCTTTCCCCTTTAACAAACCTTTTTAACATGTGTTTTAAGGTTTGGTTAAAACGCTCACCAAGACTGTCTGTCTGAGGGTGATGGGGGAGGTTCTTATGGCAGTGACACCTAGTAGTCTGTACAGCTCCTTAAGTAATGCAGCACCAAAATTACTACCCTGATCAGTAATAATTTCTTTAGGTATGCCTGCTCTGCTGAAAATGTTTGCAAGCTCTGCTGCCACTTTTGAAGCTGTGACAGTATGCATTGGAACTGCTTCTGGGTATTGAGTAGCATAGTCGCATACTATCAGGGTAAATCTAGTACCCTTTTTACTTTTGTTTAAAGGACCAACCACATCCATTGCAGTTCTCTCAAAAGGCGCATCTATCAAGGGTAGGGGCACCAGGGGCACCTTGTCTTTTCTAGTGACTGGGCTATTTTCTGACACTCAGCTCAGAAATTACAATAGATAGTAACATCTTCATGAATTTTAGGCTAGTAAAATCTATACAGCAATCTGGCAAGGATGCAATCCCTCCCTGAGTGACCAGCCATAGGACTATTATGTGCTATCTGTAACAACTCTGTTCTATACGTCTGTGGCATAACCAGTTGTTCTGTCTGTTCCTGTGTCTGAGGTTTAACTCAAACTCTGTACAGTAACCCATTACATATTTTAAACATTGGTCTACCCTGTTTTGATTTTACCCTCAGCTGCTTAAAGTACCCCTTGAGAGAAACATTGTTAGCTTGTTCTGAAAGAAAATCACAATCAGTTATCAGTTTAGCTTCAGCATTTTCATATTTCAACCCTTTATGTTCATCAGTCATTTGTTGCCACAGTTTCTTCAGGCATTATCTTTCTTTCTTTCCTATATTTCCAGATCTTGGAGCTGTGCTCAAACAAGTCTGAATCAAAATCACTGAAAGGAAAAGTGTCCCCACCATCTGAAATTTTTTTTGGCCGAGCTTTTGTCACCAGAGCCGCTGAAACTTCAGGATTTACTCCCTTGATCAACTCAGTAAATCCTGGAAAGTCATTCCCAATAATCACAGGGATAGGTAACTTAGGTAGTACCCCCACTTTCATTTGGTGTGACACACCCTTAATGGCCAGAGTCACCTGGGTGGTGGGATAGTATCGAGTGTCCCTGTGGATGCAGATGACACCAGTACCTGGTCCTTTTGCACAGTGTTTTCCCAGAACTTCAACATGCATGGGGTCTGTCTTATCCCCCACCTTCACATCTGTTAAGTACTTGCCCCAATTTGCCAAGGACAAATCTGCTTCAGTGCCACTCTCTTTACTACGGCAGTTTCTTGCAATATGGCCTGGCTTATTACAGTTATTGCAAATAACGTCTTTGGGCACAGATTTGTTACCCCCGCCAGAGTTCTTATCAGACTTGGAGTTTAAATGGGAAAAGAGTGTCTTGGCTGTTACCTCACTGCTGTGGCATCTGTCTGACCATTTGGTAGACCTCGGCCAAAGGAACAGCCTTTTCCCCACTTTCTGGTTGGTGTTCTTTTACCCAAAGCTGCACATCTGTAGGCAGGATGTTGAAGAATTGCTCTATTGCAAATGTGTCGATGATCTGTGGGACTGTTTTGCTCTCTGGTTGGAGCCATTTTATCAGGAGTTCTCCGAGCTGGGTGAAGGCTTCCTGAGGCTTGTCGACTGAGTTGTACTTCAGAGATCGAATCTCTGCCTGTAGGTCTTTCCCGAGATGTCATACCTTTTCAGGATTTCACTTTTCACCAGGTCATAGTTTTCTGACTATGCAGTGTCCATATTGCTGTAGGCAAGTTGGGCTTTCCCTGCCAGATAGGGTACCAGTCTGATTGTCCATTGCTGCTTTGGCTATTGGCAGGCTGTGGCAACTCTTTCAAAAGTTGTCAGATATGCCTTGATATCATCCAAGGGACACAACTTTATAAGTTTAATGGCTTTTAAGTTGCTTGTGTTTTATTGCTCATCTGGATCTGTGCCAGATCCTCTGCCTTTGACAGCTTGTAAGGCATCCAGCCATTGCTGCTCCCATCACTTAATTTCTTCTCTCATCTGCTGCATCTCTTCTCTGCTTCTCCACCTCTTTTTGTTGTATAGCCCACAATTTGAAAACATCCATCAGGCTTTCAGGTTCTATCACTGCCTGTTCTTTTTCCATAACGTGTGCTGGCTGTACAATCTCAGCTTGGACTTCTGTCTCTGCTAGTTTGGCTGCCATTCTCCTGTTAACCACTCCTGGACTTGCTGCTGCAGAATCCATACCTTTCTCTATGCTTCCCTGGTGCTAGATCCAGTACCCACACACAAAATTCTTGGCTTAGAGTATGCATGATGAAAATTCCACTTCTAATACCATCTGTCATCGAGGCACAGGTCAGGAAGCATAGGAAGAACCAAGAGCAGTTGTAAAATTTGCAATAAGAATTTTATTATGAGGAATAGGGAAGATCCATCAGAGTGTTTCTTCAATCTCTGTGTGTCCATTTTTCAAGCAATTACAGCTCTGACTTATAAGTCCTTCCAACCCCTCTTCTTAACACGCATCCTATTTTTTTTTTCTAAAGTGTTCTTGCATGTTTCAGTCAGGTGCAGGCAGGAACACAATATCCCAGAACTGAGGCCCCATTGCCACAGCTTTTACAAAAGGCTTACAAATTGCACTAAGGTAACCTCTTGAGTTTCCAATAGCTTTTTGCAATCATCTCAAACTATAATTATATACATTTCAACAGTAATACTATATAGTTTCTAAACAAAAGGGATCCCAATATCAATTACATTTCCACATAATGATTTGCATATATTTTTATATCAGCAGATATGCAAGGGAGGAAAAGACAAAACAGCAAGGGAAGACTGAGAGATAGCTAGAGGCAAAGAATTGTGAGACTGTTGGGGTGATCAAATCCTAGGTCTCACAGGAAAATTTGGTTGCGCAACCAGGCAGAGAAGAGAAACATAGAAACATAGAATTTGATGGCAGATAAGGACTGCTCAGCCCACCTAGTCTGACCATTTCTCTACCTAATGGATAAGCTGTGGATCCTAGTTAACCAACAGCCTACTTCCTCCTACCCCTCACTAGAATTGGCTTATGACTGTCCCATGAATTCTTGAATTCCCCTACTGTTTTTGACTCTACGATCTCCTCAGGAAGGCTGTTCTATGCATTTACAACCCTCTTTGTGAAGAAATACTTCCTCACATTACCTCTGAGCCGTTCCCCTCTATCTTCAAATTGTGCCCCCTTGTTCTTGCACATCTCTTTTTCTGAAAGATGCTACCCTCTTGAACTTTGTTGATTCCCTTGAGTTATTTGAAAGTTTGTATAATGTTCCCCCTTCCTCCTTTCCTTGAGGCTATACATCTTAAGCTCCTTTAGTCTTTCTTTATATGTCTTCTGGTGTAGACCCTGCACCATTTTGGTTGCCCTCCTCTTGACAGCCTCCACCCTGTCTATGTCTTTGTGGAGATGGGATCTCCAGAACTGTACTCAGTACTCCAGATGTGGTCTTACCAATTGTCTGTACAGGGGGCCAACAACTTCCTGTTTTCTACTGGTGATGCCTCTCCCTATGCATCCTGGTATCCCCCCAGCCCTCCTTGCTGCCTTCTCACATTGCTGGCCCGCCTTTAGGTCATCTGACATGACTACTCCCAGGTCCCTTTCCATCTTTGTTGTTGTCGGTATCTCACCCGCATTGTGTACTTTTCCCCTGGCTTTTTGTTTCCCAGGTGCATTACTTTGCACTTCTTTGTCTTGAATCTAAGCTGCCATACATTTGACCATTCCTCCAACCTTGCCAAGTCCCTTTTCATCCTTTCCATCCCACTTTTCATATCAACCCTGTTGCAGATCTTTGTGTCATCTGCAAAGAGTCATACTTTTCCTTCCAGTCCCTCTGCAATGTCACTTATAAAGACATTAAAAAGACCAGCCCCAGTACTGAACCCTGTGGTACCCCACTAGTAACCTCCCTTTCTTCACTGTGGACTCCATTTACTATTACCCTCTGTGCCCTGTTGTCCAGTCAGTGTTTTACACAGGCTACCACCCTGGGATCCACTCCCAGGCTGGCTAATTTGTTTATTAATATTTTGTGCAGGACTGTGTCAAATGCCTTGCTAAAGTCTAGGTAGGCCATGTCCACAGCCCCTCTGTGGTCTACTACTTTGGTCACCCAGTCAAAGAAATCAATTAGATTTGTCTAATATCACCTTCCTGCTGTGAATCCATGCTGCCTTGGGTCATGTGTTCCACTGGCCTCTAGGTACTCAACAATTCTTTCCTTCAGAAGTGATTCTATCATTTTCACAACCACTGAGGTCAAACTGACAGGTCTGCAGATTTTCCTGCCTCTGTCTTGCTCCCACTTTTTGTGAAGGGGGATCACATCTGCCCTTCTCCAGTCCTCAGGTACCACACCATCCTCCCATTATTTATTAAAAAGGGTAGTCAGTGGTGTTACTAGTTCTTCCCTTAGTACTTTTAGAATTCTGGGGTGAATCCCATCAGGTCCCATCGCTTTATCCACCTTCAGTTTTAAGAGTTCTTTCAGAACCCTTTCTTCTGAGAAAGGACTAATATCAACCTCCCTATCCAGAGTGCTTCTATTGACTGGATTAGGTATCTCCCCATGCTTTTCCATTGTGAATACTGAGCAGAAGTATTCATTCAGTATCCCTGCTTTTTCACTGTCACTCTCTGCCCAACCACCTTCCATTTTAATCAGCCTCAGTAGCCCTGCCTTAGTCTTTCTTTGCTCCCTAATGTACATATAAAATGTTCTATCCCCCTTCTTAACCAAGTTGGCTATCTTTTCCTTGGTTTGGGCCTTTGCTATTCTGACTGCCTTCCCCCACTTCCTTCTGCTTTAACTGGTACAGTTCTCTGTCCTGCTCCTTCTGTATTTCCTTATACTTCCTGAATGCTATCTTTGTCTCCCTAACCTTCCCCACCACTTCTTTTGAGAACCATAGTGTTTTTTTCTTTCATTTTGATTTGTTTATTTGCTTCACACAAAGGCTCATTGCCTCTGTGATGGCAGTTTTGATGTTTTCCCATTGTTGCTCCACTCCACCTTCTTTTCTGCTTGCTAGTGCTTTTCTGAGGCACTCTCCCATTTGACAAAATCAGCCCTCCTGAATTCCAATACCTTCACTTTTGTATGGCTGGCCTTTACAGTTAAGTTTATCATGAACTACACTGTTTGGTGGTCGCTTGTTCCCAAATGGCTACCCACTTCAAGATCCATCCCCATTTTTAGAGCACGAGGTCTAAGATTGCTCCCTCCTGAGTGGGTTCCAAAACAAGCTGTCTGAGGCATGCCCCCTGTAGGGCATCGAGAATGGCCCTGCTCTTGGATGTGGCTGCAGCAAAGGTGCTCCAGTTAACATCTGGCATATAAAGGTCCCCCATCAGCAATATCTCCCCTTTCTCTGCCATCCTAAGAATGCCTTCTATCATTCCCTTGTCCATTCCCCCCAAGATGGGGGTCTGTATACAACCCCTGTGTGGATTGTGGTGCCATTTCCAGTCTCCAGGGTGACCCATAATGCCTCCTCTCCTCCCTGTTTACCCTTTAGTTCTGTTGCTTTGATCCCTTCCCTTACATAGAGAGTTACTCCTCCTCCTCCTCTTCTTCCCTCCCTGTCCCTCCTGTAGATTGTGTATGCTGGTATGTTGACATCCCAGTCATGGTTCTCTGTGTACCATGTTTCTGTGACTGCCACAATATCCAAGTATCCCTCTTCCATCAAGGCCACCATTTTGAGGAGCTTTTAACTTAGACTATGGGCATTGGTACTCATTACCCTCCATTTTTTATGGCTTTATTTCTTTTTGCCCCATCCCTGTCCTTACTGTCTTTGTCTTTTTCTCCATTTACCCCTGCTCTTCTCCCTATTGGCTGCTCTGTCTTGGTGTTTACCTCACTAACTACCCTGATTTTTTTTGGGGGGGCTAGGATTTCCTTTCTCCTTTTCAGTGCCTCCCCCCCTTGGCTAGTTTAAATGCTTGCCAATGAAGCATTTAAACCTTTCACCTAGGATCCTGGTTCCCCTCCTAGATAGATGCAGACCATCATGCCAGTATAGGCCTGCATCCCTCCAGGTGGAGCCCCAGTCCCAAATGAAGCCAAATTCCTGAGCTCTGCACCAGTTTTTCAACCAGTTATTGAATCTCATGGTGCAGAGTACCCTAGCCTCATCCATGCCATAGACAGGTAGCACTTCGGAGAAAGTTACCGTGTATGCTACTTGTCTAAGGCCCCTCCCCAACTGCAAAAACTCCTGTTGCACTGCTCTGATCACATTCTCAGCCAGGTCATTTGTCCCTAGGTGGATAATGACATCCAGCTCACTCCCCCTTGCAGCTGCTTCCATGATCCTGAGGATTCATTTCCTGTCCCTCCAAGCCATGGTGCTGGGCAGGCACCTTACCTCCCTTTCCCCTCCCTCTTCCAGTTCTACCCCCTAACAATTGAGTCCACCACCAGGAGTTGTTTCCTTCCCCTGTGGGGTCCTGTGCCACCCTCCTGTGGGTCTCCATTGTGGAGGTTCCCAGCATCCTCCTTGGTCTCCACTGTAGGTGCCTCCATACAGGAACCATGCTCTGCCAGAGTGGTGAATGAATTGTGGAGAGGCACAACTGGAGGGATGCACCTCTGTTTCACCACCCTCACCCTTACTGAGGCCATCGTGGTCCAATCACTCCTCTTTCTTGGCAACCTCTGAGGTAGTGGTGGTGGCCTGGGTGGTTCCTGGGTGGGGAAGCAGGTTTCCCTTATCATTGTCAGGTCAGCATGAAGATGAACAACCTGCTCCTTCAGACCAGAGAGGTGCCTGCAAATAGGGCAGCAACGCAGTCTCCAGAATGTCTCCTGGAAGACTGCTGCTCCACAGCCAGTGCATTGCACCACTCCTCATATGTTTGTGTCCCTTTCTGTTACAGATGCTTTTCTTTTTCCTTTTTTGTTCTTATTTTAGTGTGTGCAAGCTTGTGAGTGTCTCTACCCCCTATTCAGTGTGCTGTGCCTTTAAGGATATGAACAGTCATATGTTGTTAGTTTTGGGGAAGTGATGTCAGTGCCCCTGCTATAAAGGAAGTTATGCACTTGGGGTGGGCCGGGTGAGGGGCAGGGCATGTGGGAGTAAACCTGTGCCCTCCAGAAACAATCAAATACAACTCTGACCCTCCACCCCGGGGAGTGCCTTCCTTCCTTCCTTTCATACACCTATTTCACAGAGGTTAAGTAACAGGTCTAGTCACAAATGACTGCAAATATCTCCCAGCTACAGTTCCTCACTGGAAAATTAAAGTTAAACTAAGAAAAGTCAGCCCCCAAAACAGAGAATCAGTACTTGTTACTTACACAGGTCCAAAAAGTAATAATTCAATGCAGTGTAGTCTAGTAAATAACCTCCTTGATTTAAGGAAGCTTTGGCTGCCTTCTCTCTCTCTCTCTCTCTCTCTCTCTCTCTCTCTCTCTCTCTCTCTCTCTGTCTCAGCAGACAGAGACCACAAACAACTCCTGTTTTAAATCCACAGTTCAACTAGGCCTCTTTCAGTTCCTCCCCCTAGCAGACACCTATTTGACAGAGGTTAAGTAACAGGTCGAGTCACAAATGACTGCAACTATCTCCCAGCTACAGTTCCTCCCTGGCAATTTAAAGTTAAACTAAGAAAAGTCAACCCCAAAAACAGATTATAAATACTTGTTACTTACACAGGTTCAAAAAGTAATAATTCAAGGCAGTGTAGTCTAGTAAATAACCTCCTTGATTTAAGGAAGCTTTGGCTGCTTTCTCTCATTCTCTCTGTCTCAGAGACAGGAAAGGAAAGAACAGAACCTTGTATTTAAACACTTTTTCCATAACAACCGGGAGAGGGTACTATTCTACCCTGTCACAAGCTCCATAAGACTTATAAACATCTATGGCCCACAATTCAAGGCAGAAAATGTAAATCTGTTCACTCAGGTGCAACCATACCTATTTACCACCTCCCATATTCTTATAGGGGGCTATTTTAATTGTGACCTCCCCAAAAGAGATAAATCACAGGAAGGAAAGAAAACTCATTGTGATGCCAACACCCTCCAGAAATGTATGAAAAAAACAGATTTAATCCCCTGTAGGAAATTTCTTTAAAAAGGCCCTAACTATTCTTACAAAAGAGGCAGACTCGCCTCCAAAATAGACCACTTTTTTATTTCTAAAAGTCTACTAGACCCAGTCCTGATCACTATTCCCTCAGAATTGTCAGACCATTTACTGTTAGAAGTTCAGTTTAAAAACACACCGCTTAACAATAAAAAAAATTCAAGGTGGTGGCTTAATACTTCTTCCCTGCAGGACCCCCAGTTTCAGGAAAAGATTAGAACTACCTTGTGGGCCAGAGCTTCAGTCTGCGAATTATATGATGATATTGGAGAATGGTGGATGGACTCAAAATCAGAAACGGCATCTTGTTTCCAGAACTATGGAAAACTGAAATCCAGGAAGCAATTTTTTAAAACTTCTAAAACTAAAGAACCACCTGCAGTACCTTTATACCTTAGATGCCACCACTAGACAAAACTAAGACACGCAAATAGACAAAGTAAAACTAGAAATGAAGGAATTTCAGTATGATAGAGCCTATAGGATTAGAGCAGAACTACAACATAGGACCCAATAAAGGCCATTAGGGGATCCATGCGAAGCCTTTAAAGCACCGAAAGAGGCAATGGCCTTACACAGCCTAAAAAAGAAAGGAACACAATAGTGACTTACAGAGAGGATGTACAGAAAGAAATCCTTAAACTAATTCAGTCCCATATCATGACAGACCCTCCACAGCAAGACAAGATTCAGTCCTAAATATAGATAAATGTAGAGGCCTGACACTTGGACCCTTAGCTCTAAGATGAGAAGAAATACACAGAATAAAAATATCACCAGATCCTCTAAAAATTCTAGGGTTAATATTTGGTCCCCAAAACCTCCCTGAGGAAAATTGGAAAATAGTGATTCAAAAGGTGGAAAGCAAAGTGTTAAGATGGAAAACTGGAAACTCTGAAAAATAAAAAGAGTCCACATTACAAACAAAATCCTATTACCATGTATGCTATATGTAGCTATGATTTTTCCATTCCCTCAGAAGATAGTGACTAGGATCTATGCCTGTTTCTTCCGAATGCTATGGGGAAGCAGGCTGAACCCTGGCAAGAGATGCTATACCTGTCTCCTCAAAGCACACAGCAGGTTGGGGATGGTCAACCCCATCACCTTCTTCTATAGCCTTTTTATTTCCCAAACAATGAAGTTAGCTCTCATGCCTAACAATCCCTCAGTTAGTTGCTGGAGTACTAATAACCTTCAGGATTATTTGCAAAAATGGACTGAAAGAGAGGCCCCAAGTCGTCCCCCTGCTTGAAGGTCCCAGGCTTTATCAAGCCAGCATTATAAAAAAATGTATAAATGGAGACTGGCAAAACACCAGATCTGTCGGCTCTTAGGGCCGGATCTATACAATCATGTCATGTCCCAAACTTACCCAACTGAACCAGAATTCAAAAACTGTCCACAGCCCCTGATTCCAGGAGTCCTACAGCAGTGAAGAAATGAAAGGATCCCGGTTCACATGTGGGAGATACTATCGCTTTCTGTATGTGGGAGGCTAAATATCAGGTGGAACCTCAAACGCAAGGCCCAAGAGGAATGGATATACCCTTCTAACTCATGCCTTGCCATAGAAGAATCTATGAAACACTTTCTATGTTCCTGCTCTTACACAAAACCATTTTGGGCTTATGTTGGGCGGAAATGGGAATTGGACTGGCTAACATCTCTAAATTATGACATGCTGACACTCGGCCACTTTCCCCAACTTCTACATAGACATGAAAAAGGGACTTTAACAGTATTCATGTGTTGCTTGAAGTTCTACCTATGGCAAGCAAGATGCCAATGGGTCATTTACCAGAGAATAATGCCATATGCTACCGATAGTGTAATGGCTGAAAAAGCTATGCTTGCAGTATATAAAAAGGATGTGGCTACCCACTCCCCTTATAAGGTCCATAAATGGTGGAAGGGCCTATTTAAATTGATAAAGTTTAAGTGATCAAAGGATCAGAGCTGTAAGTTATCCATCATTCACCTTTCAAGAAAAATGTGTGTTTATGCAAAGTAACTAAACTAGAAATTTATCTAGCTACATTCTTGTGAGGTAACACGATAACTGACTTAAGAGGAGTGAGATGGCATTATGAACATTGTCACTGATTGTATTAGAACAAAAATTTTGAAAGATATCTCCAGACATGTATGTATTTTCTTTGATGTGATTGCAATACAAAATTCCCTTACTCTTTTTCGAGAAGTGCCATGGGATCTTTAACATCCACCTGAAGTACCACCAGAAGAGGCAGATGGGACCTTGGTTTAATATCTCATCCGAAAGATGGCACCTCAGGAGTGCAGCACCCCCCTCATGCTGCACTGCAGTGCCAGTGTTGGGATATTAACCCAAGTCCCACCCACTTTCTCAGATCATTAATTGTAAATTTTTTTTGTTTGTCCTATTTAAAAGTGTTAATTGTTCCCCCTGCTGTTGCTTACTCCCCCCATTTGCAGCTTTGCTTTGAGATTATGTGAACTGCCGTGATGTCAAATTGCTGAACTCCCCGGCCTCCCACCACAGTTACCACACTGTCTGTTGTCTACTGTATGAAATGTGCAGGTGGCGGTTCTTTTGCTTTCAAAATTAAACTGACTCCTGCAGTTTCTAAAGGTTTCAGAATGGTAGAACTGAAAAAGTGCACACAGGGACAGTGGTGCTCTCAGTACTAACGTGTAACAGTAGTAAACAAAAAATGGGGCACTCACAACTAAAGAATTTCAAAAAATTGACACTGCTACTCCAACTTCCCTTATAGTCCAGAGTACTTCATTTTAATAATAAAGTACAGGATAATAAAGCCAGAATACTCCAGAAAGTCAACCAACACATTTCGAATCTGTAGCAAGATCCTTCTAAAAAAGCCGGAAAACTCTAGAAAACCACTTAACACCTTTTGAATCTGTAGCAATATCCTTTGTCAAAGGCCTGCACTTTATTAAAAAAATGAAGCACTTTGGACTATAACCGAAGTTAGAGTGGCGGTGTCAATTTTTGAATTTCTGGAGGTGGTGGGTGATTGCTCCATTTTTTTGTTTACTAAGGTTTCAGAATGCTGTTGTACCATAGAAGGGTACAGTCACATTTCACAACCTCTGAACTGTAGTACAAGAGCATTTTGAAAGGGCTGGAATTCTATACAGAGCAAGACTGTACTATACACTATATAGAGGATAATGTAAGGGCTACTATCGGCAGCAAGTGTATGTAGCCATCGAGAGGTAGCCATGGCAACTGTTTTGGTTACCATGGCAACCTTGAGATGGCCACAAACACTTGTTGCCGATAGTGGACCATACATTGTCTTTTCTAGTGTATGGTTCACACACAATGAGAAGCGTGAGTAAAAAAAAAAAAAAACAGAGTTCGTCCTTACTTTAGGTTTTTTTTTCACCACCGTTATTTTCCCAGGTCTGCTCTCACCACCACATCCATTTAAGAAAAACAGGAGGTTCATGTGCCACACATGCGCAAACACGTTCCAAGTTTTTGTGCTGCAGTAGCTATTAGCTAATGCAGCTCAACAACTATGATGACATAGTTATTGCAGCACAACAATGTTGTTCGAGGGATGGATCTCCATCCTCAACAACATTCCACCATACACTATATAGAGGACTGTGTATAAGCAATCATACACAATGAGGATGTTTTTCAGTCAAGAGATTTCCGTGGTAACAGGAGACCTCGAGAGCGAAGCTCAAGAGGTCTCGTTACCATGTAAACCTCAATATTTAGAAACATCCTTATTGTGTATGATTGCTTATACACAGTCTTTTATAGTGTATGGGCAATTATAAATTAATTATTTTTGTCCTTATTGTTCTGTTGTTTTAGTGCCACTCTCTTCTGGGACCTGTTCTCACTGCCGCGGCCATTTCAGGAACAGCAAAAGTTTATGCACGGCGCAGGCGCAAACTCGTTTGATGTTGTTGTGCTGCAGTAGCTACGTATCTAATGCAGCATGACAAACTAGATGGCATAGCTGCTGCAGCACGACAACGTTGTTCTTCATATGGATTTCTATTTAGAACAACATTCTATCACGTACTATTAGAATTTGTTTGTGCATGACAGCCCAGCTGAAATGCAGCATCACATTTTCTGTGGCATCCTGCTCATTCCCATTTTTACAGCTGGGTGGACTGGGGCACTGAGAGGTAATAGACTTTCCCAGGGTCATACAGTGAGTATTTGGCACTACTGGGCTTCAACCCTGCAATCTTCCGATTCCCAAGCCAGTGCTCTAACCACTAGACCACATTGCATTGCAATTTATACTCCACTGGTGCACATTAACCAAGCTTGTCTGGCATTGCAGAATTGTGGGCATTTATAAAGTCCAGATAAACTACATCTATGGTCCAGACCCTGCCTTCCTCCCTAGTCCCCTCTTAAAGGATGTGATCTTGTTGGTTTGGTATGATCTGCCTCTCACAACGTTATGCTGGGGGGGGGGCTCAATAACCTTAGCCTCAACCAAGTGCCCTATTATTCACTCCTTTATAATGCTTTTCAAGACTTTGATAAGCACTAACAGATTTGCCTATGGTTGTTCAGGTTCAGTCTTTCCCCATTCTTGAAGATGGGCAACAACACTGACAACTTTCCAGTCTTTCTAAATTATACCTGTCTAAACAGACTTATGAAAAATTATTGCAAGCAGCCGGGCCCTGCAAACCATTCCTTTAGCTCTACTACAACTCAGGTGTATTCCGTCCACCTCTTGATACTTACCTGGCTTGATCTTCCCAGATAGTCAGCTACTTGAGTGGATGTGATGGTCAAAGGCTACACTGGCTACTCATGATGCCATGGGCCTTTTAAGGAGCATTCTCCCACAGGGGCTGTTTGGGGCATGTCAAAGTGAAGTAGTCATTTGGGATCTCAGCCATCACCCCTGTTTTTTTTTTCAGGTCCCTCCCCTTTCCTGTATCCATCACCTTCCTCCTTCAGTTTGTGTCCTGGAGGAAGGCTTTGGTGCTGCCTGTAGCTCCTGCTGTTATCTTGGCTTACAGACCTTCTCTACCTTGTTTAATTGTAGTCTTGCAGTCCCTCAGTGCAGCTCTGGACTCCTGTGTGGTGTGGAGACAACCTGTCTCTTTCCAATAGTCCTAGAGTTTCTTTTTGTTATGGATCAGTTGCCTTAGGTTCCTCTTGAACCGGGGGTTGGACTTCTTGGGGGACATCATAGATACAGTAAGGTACTTAATCACAAGGTACCCTGAGAACCTGGCTTTTTCTAAGTTCCAGCTTCTGGTGGCTGAAACTAGACTAGTCTTTCCTGTTACCAGGGAGAAGGTTACTGAATTTTGGTCACTGCCTCCCATCTGTTTCAGTGTTCCTATAATGTCTTCCTGAGCAGCCTAATGCCCACTGTCAGGATGGTGTCCTGTGTCCAGTAGTTCTAATCGTCTGCATGAGAGTGCTCTAGTAAGCCTCCATGCCTGTCTCTTTAAGAGAGCAGCTATTCTGTGTGAGAAAATTAGTCTGGGCTGGGTCCAAGTGATTTAGGGCTTGTGACCAGTCAGACAGTGATTTATTTTGCTCCATTCTGCAGTCACTATTTGAGCAGAGGGAGCTCTGTTAGGGAAAGTGATTATTTACTGTTTATCTGCTATAATAATAATGATAGAGGAGTTTTGTCTAACCTGCTTTCAATTGTAGCTTGAACTTTTGAATAGAGCCACCATTTTGGTTCTGGACTGCCAGTGTTGGACCAATTGAACCTCAGGGGACCTAAAATGGAGACTGTCTCCAGAGGTCTTGTGGGACTGAAATTCTGTAGGAATTGTAGTTTGTAAGGTTTGGTGCCTAAATGGACCTGGAGGGGGAGCCCTTTCTGTGACAGTCAGTTCCCTCAGCCAACCAAACCTTTTGGATCACTGGGAAACCCTCAGAACTGCTGAATCAGAGTGTCATTTGAGAGTTGGAGTTTGAAGAGTAAACAGCTCGAGCCATCGAGCAGCTGCTCCTGTTAGGAGCACAGGAGAATTGGCAGGAAGGCTCTGCTGGCCTGCCCATCACATCTTCCAGTGTGAGGTATTGGCTCGAGTGTGAAAGTCGGACTTATCCGATTACCAAATTGAGACCTGTATCTGAAGAGAAAAGTGTGTTATTGCTGCCTGCAAGTGGACCGAAGACTTGCTCCAGAAGCGATTGGCCCTGCCTGGTACCGAAGTGAGCCTCAGATTGTAAGGTTTGCACAGAGAAGCTGCAATTTGCAAATGGACTTTATCCAAACTGTGGCAAAATAATTTATGTGTTATAGATGAGTTGAATGTGTTTCGTGGGTCGTGATTTGGTTCCTCACAGTGAGTTCTGTTACACCAGCTGGAGGCTGTTCCAGCACTTCATCACAGACTTCATCTGAACTGCCTACTCTGCCTGGGCCCTACCATCTCAGCCTAGGGCACTGCTCCCGATTCAGAGACATTTTCGGTGAAAGATCCGCTCAGGGATTTGGCTCCCTGCTCAACACCACTGAACAGGTAGCGACCACCTGGAGGTGAGTCATGTAGGCCCTGCTTCCCCTGGCAATCCTGTACAACACCTGGAGGTCTTCATCTCACCTGTTCTGCATCCTGGTCTAGAGTGAGTACAAAACAGGGTAGCTCCCTGCAACATAAGCTACAAACATTGTGTGTCATCTGATTTGCTTGTTTTGGGTTTTATTGCAATGGACTGAGCCATCTGGCTCCGGATTACAAATATTTAGGTTGGGTGCATGTTAATTGTTTTCTTTCCTAAGGGCCCCAACAACAGCTGCAATGCCAGCCTACCTCGAGCAATGCTCCAGGCTAGCCTGTTTTCTATACTGGGTACCCAGGGTTGTAGGACTGTGCTACAGGGATACAGGGACTCACTGTGCATGCTACTGAACCTGAATTTAATCATAATTGCCAATTACTTACCAGATTTATGCCACACCCTTGTTCACTTCCCCTGAATAAACTAGAATGTAGGTTTTCACATTTAACCTGGCTAGTGTGTACCTTATTGGTTGGGTTACTGCTGTATTACTTTATTGTTGCTTTACTGATCTTATTTTCCAGGGATCTCCAGGGCAGTTGTAGACAATCCAGCCCTGGTGATAAGTGCAAGGAGTGTGAGCATATCATTACTGTCATATGGTAATTGTGAATGTTCTGTTGCTGAACTGTTTAGGCCACTAGAAGGGTTGGTGGGTGGTTATAGCATCCTGGAGGGCTATACCAACAGCAGCTGTGCTACCCCAACACCATTCCTCCAGGTGGAGGCACCCATTCACAGAGCTCAGGCCCCTCAACCTGTGTCTAGTCACGTAGGCAGGGGTAGTAGTCCATATAATAGTACCACCTAGGGGTTACATCTTGGAGGCACCACTGGGATTTGCACCTTCTAGTGGTCAGAAGTGAGAACTACAGCCCTGGGTAAAATTGAGACAGACACTGAAATGGAGGTGCTTACTACGCCCAAGTGGAAAATTGCTCCCCACAAGCTGGTTGTGCACCGTATGAAGGGGTGGAGTGAGGCTGAGGGGGTGGATCCCTGGCATGCCATATTGCTACTTGATATCCCTCTGGGGACCACTAATGACACAATTGAAGAAACTGTGGGGAAGATTAAATGTCTGGGGAAAGTTGAGGTATGGGAGCAGGACTCAGATCTGTTTGATCAAACCTTGGCCCTCCTTTCTTGTAGCCTCCTTATAGACCCCAAAAAGGTACCCCCTGTTATCATGCCCAAAGGGTCTCAGAAGGGGTGGAGAGTTATTAATTTGCATAGTGACCCATCTTCCCCTGGGGTGTCCCCGAGGGTGAAAGAGTTCAAGGACAAACTGTTGAGGCTGCTCTCTACTGAAGGCCGGAGAGCCAAGGAATTGTTAAAAATTTTGAACATTTTGGAGGAGACCCCTCCCATAGAGTCTCCTCCAGCCTCTCCATCTACTCCCAGAGCATCCCCTGTTGTGGCCTCCTCCATTGTGATGCCTTCTGTACACCTGGACTCTGATCACAGGCTCAGACTGTTCTCTGGTGCAGTTCCTGTGCCAGTGAGAGAGGATGACTTGGAAGCATGGATGGACTATGCTACCCCACTGGTCCAAGAGTGGCCATGTTCAGAGGGGGAAAAGAGAAAGAGACTTATGCAAAGTTTAAGGGGCCCTGCACTGGAAGCCATCTGATTTCTCTGATCCACCTACCCAGAAGCCACCGCAGCTGAGTATCTCTCTGCTTTAGAAGGGGTGTTTGGCAACACAGAATCTGGGGAGGACTTAATGTGGAAGTTCAAGTCTGCTAAACAAAGGAAAAATGTGGAAGGCAAAGTCTATGATAGAAACAAGATATTTGGATGCTTTTAGCATTATCAGTATGGAACAATTCGTACAGGAAACAATCAGTAATATGGGGGATAATATACTACAATGCAGGTTCACTATCCCACTAGGCACCAGTGATCATGCCAGGGTAGAATTCACCATAAGGGGTCAAACGGACAGAGTTTCAGGTGAAACACTAGTTAGAAACTACTGCAGAGCAGACTATAATAAAATAAGGGAGGAGTTTAGCAAATGGAGTTGGAGGGCCAACTTTTATCACAAATCTGTTTCTTTAATGCAGGAGGCTCTGGTGAGGAAGATAAATCAGATAGTTGACAAACCTATTCCTGTCAAAGAGAAATATAATTGATCAGGGAAGATTCCTGTCTGGATGACTGGTAGAATAAAAAAACTGGTAAATAAAAAAAATGGAGCTTATGTCAAAGCCAAGAAAAGTGGCCATGAGAAAGATAGGGGCATATACAGATATTTACTCAAGAAGACCCCAAAAAATATCTGAAAAGTCAAGAGGAAATACGAGCTAAGACTGGCCGATAAGATCAAGGATACCTATAAAACCTTCTGTAACTATATTAGTTGCAAAAAAGGGGGGCCACAAGGGATAGGCCCACTAAAAGACACAGATGGTAATTTATTACAGGATAATACACTTATGGCTGAAAGGTGTAATAGTTATTTTTCGTCAGTATATAATACCAAGACTAGCGGCACCAGACAACATCATGAAAATGATTATCGTATGCCCAGATTAAAAATGGAAGACATCAAAAATAGATTGCTCAGGTTGAATCCTGGTAAATCCCTGGGACCAGATGGAATCCATCCAAAAGTAGTAATCGAACTGGCTGAATTATTGGCTGAACCTTTAACCTACCTATTTCAGGCATCTTTGGATCAGGGAGAGGGGGCAGATGCATGGAGAGAGGCAAATGTCCCCATTTTCAAGAAGGGTTCCAGGCAGGATGTTGGTAACTATTGATCAATAAGCCTGAACTTCGATACTTGGAAAAGTATTAGAGGGGTTTATTAAGGACCATATAGAACTGGATATGCAGCAGAGAGGGGGGACATTGATGATGCGCAGCATGGATTTGAACATGTTAGATCATGTCAGACAAATCTCTTGGGATTTTATGAAAATGTTAGTAAGGCCTTGGATGATGATAGTCCAGTGGATGTTATCTTTCTGGACTTCTCCAAGGCCTTTGATAAGGTGCCACACAGGGAACTATTGGATGCCCTGATAGGTCATGGCATCCAGGGAAACATAACATGCTGGATTAGTTCCTGGTTACATGATAGAAAGCAGAGAGTGACAATCAGGGGCTGTAGCTCGGGATGGTTGGGGGTGACGAGTGGGGTCCCACAGGGGTCTGTTTTGGAACCCTGCCTCTTTAACGTGTATATTCATTCAATGACTGCTGGAGGGGGTGTATGGGAAGCAAAGTTTGCTGACGATATTAGAATCAGCACCACGGTTAACAGCAACCTGGATACTGCCAGACTACAGGAAACCCTGACTAAGTTGCAGGGCTGGGCACAGGACTCTAGGTTAACATTTAATGTGGATAAGTGCACAGATATACACTTTGGCAGGAACAACATGGGGGCTACTTATAATCTGAATGGGCATTCACTTAGAGAAGTTAGTGGTGAAAGGGACCTGGGAATTAGGATCTGAAATTACCTTAAATTTAATCACATTGCAGCCAGGTAGTCAAAAAGGCAGGTAACATATTGAGCTGCATTAATAGACATATCAGGAGCAGGAGGAGGGAGGAGGGAGGGAGGGAGGGAGGTCTTGTTGCCCTTGTATGGGTCACTGGTGCGACCACATGTGGAGTACTGTGTGCAGTTCTGGTCTCCGGGTTACAGAAAGGAGATCATGTCATTGGAGAGGGTTCAGAGAAGGGCTACCCAGATGATTGAAGAGGTACAGGGTCTGGATTATCAGGATAGGTTGACTAAATTTGGAATGTACACGCTGGAGTACTGCAGACTGCGTGGAGACATGTGTATGGTCCATAGGGCCCTTACAGACATGAATTTAAGGGAAATGTTAGGACTAGGGCTACGAGATCAACTTTATAAGACCAGAGCACATCCATTACAGCTAACAAGGGTAAGATATAAGATTACTAAAAGGAAACACTGGTTTAGTGTAAGGGTGGTACCAATCTCGGATAGACTGCCACTTGAGGTGGTAACCAGCAGTAGTATGCAAGCCTTTAAAGCTAACCTGGATACATTCCTGATTGGAAACAACATTCTGCGGTATCAGTAGTTATTTAGTGGTGAGCAGTATGGAAAGAAAAGTCTTCCATGCTCTGTATAAACCTATGTAACCTATGTAACCTTGTCATGGAAAGTGGGTGAATGGATGGACACTGACACAGAAGTAATGTTTTGGAAAGGCAATTGCCAGACAGAAATTTATTCAGAGGAACAAAAATATCAGTCTTTCAGGCAAAATAAACAAGATCTGCCGTCAAAATAACTGTATTTCGGCAAATGAAATAAAAATGGACAAAAAGAACCAAAACAGCATCCAACTCTTGCTTTCTAGAAGTACAGTCAGCAATAGTCACCTCACAAGCCTATAGAGTTAACCGAAGGTCTGTAAAGGCGCAGACCTAAACAGAGGGGTCAGTAACCAGCTGATCCCAACACGAATCTGGTAGCTCCAAGGTATCTGTCCTTATTTATAGCAGACAAAAGCATGTGACTATTGCTGGCACAATCTCCAAACATAATATTTATAGCAAAAAACTTTAATTCTCTTTATTATATCTACTTCATTAGCACATTCGATCAAGAATCTTTATCCAAGTTTAGTAAACATCATGCTTCATAAAACAAAATAGGCAAAAGAAAAGAAATTTCCACAGAAGGTGAGGTAACTCCACCCCTTTTATTACACTCTAACTAATGGAAAGAAGGGTCGGCTGACTCCTAAGGAGATAGGAGTATCAACAGTTTCAGAAAAATCACCTCGCAGGTCCAGGCAGTTTCCTCACTAACATTCAGGTAAGCTGCCTTCTATGTGTTGTTGACCAAAACGGGGGACTCTACAGGAGTTATACATTATGGAGAAAAATAGAGCAACTTATCTAGAAATATTGTTAAAAATGCTGCACACACAGTCCAGGAGTTTGTAAATTGCAAACGCCACACAGCACAGAGTACACAGCCTCTGAAAAGCTTTGACGCGTAATTAAAAATCAAGGTGCTCCATGCAGCAAAATCCTGTTTCCCTCTTGTTAGAAGAGAAGGGGGAAGGAAATATTATTGTCCTACTATTTTTGTTTATTCAAGACCTAGTAGGCTTACATAAATATTACTAGCCAGTGTTTCTATGTCTCTGTGGACCCTCTGAACACCGAAGCATTACTCTCAGGGATTGGCTGAGGTGCTTAGCTGTACACCGCAATCCCAAAATGCTCCTTCTCATGTTTTGTGTGCCTTTCACTTTCTCCCCTTTTCACCGTAGCTGTATTTACACAGCATTATGCAACATTTACTCTTATGGGAGCGGGATTTTAACTTTCAGACACCGCAACTGTTTGGACTTATTGCAGACGTATACGGGAAATACCTGCGGCTTATTGCGGAGGTTCGTGTAACCCCAATCTTAAACCTGGAGGTACAAAAAACCAACGCAGCACAGTGGAAGAAGTAGGTGAAGGGCTGGATTTTCATATGCAAGGAAGAATATAAAGAGAAAATAGTAAAACACAATAAAAAAAGCTCCTGCTTGCATTCAGATGGCCAACCTGAATACGGGGCACTAGAAAAGAAAAGAATAGCATAGAAAAGACCTCAGTGCTACTGCAGTAGACTTTATTACCTAGGAAAGCAAGCATATGAAAATGAATACCAGGCACTCTTCCACAAACCTATGTCTGCTTTTGTAGCTCAAATTGAACGGACCTGCAAATCTGCCTATTATTCTAGTGTGCTCATGCTAAAATTGAAGTTTCAGGACAGGAAAACTAACCCTCCCGAGTACTGCTGGCTAATGAAGGAGATTCGAGAGGCTGAGAACAATGAGGATGGATGGGAGACTTATGCCGGGGTTGCCCACACCAGCCAAGTCCCTGATCGGTCTGAAGAAAAGGAGGAGTCTACTGAAATCCAGCAAGTTAAAGAACTGCTCAAAGAGGTAAAGGAAATGTGAGCCAGTCAGCAAGCCATGGCTGAGGCGGCCAGAAACCCCCACCCTTGCCCGTTGCCAACTGAGACTAGAAGTGAGGTTTCCCCCAGGGGTGTGGGGGCCCATTCCATCACTCCCGAGTCCAAATTAATGGAAGAAATGAGAGAGCTGAGAGCCATAGTGGAGGACCTCATACATGCCACCTGTACCTCTGCCTGCTGGGGAGGTGGCGGAGACAGAGAATCCAAGTCAAAGTCAAAGGAAGACAGTAGAACTCCTTCTTCCAACCAGCACAAAGTTTGGGAAGAACCTGGTCACTCCAGTGATCCCAGGGAACAGGTGTTCTGCCACCGGTGTGGAGAAGACGGACATACCTGACGGGGCTGTACCTTTCCGGAAAACCTGTGGAAGGTCACAGCCAGACTGTTAAACTTGGTTCATCAGGGCAATATAAAGCCCCAGCTGGGCCCACCAAAAAAATCTTACTCCTCCAAAACTGCTGTGGAACAGTCTGCCAAATCAACCTCCCCAGACTGGTCTGAGGTGGTCGGACCCTCCATGGAGACTACAGTGACAGTCAATGGCATTTCCACTCATGCTGTGTTGGACAGTGGCTTGCAAGTCACCATTATATTTCGGGATTGGTATGACCAGCACTTATGTGACCTCCCACTCCAACCACTCGAAGGAATGCATGTATGGGGGTTGAGTGAGAAATCCTATCTTTATTTGGGGTATGTACAAATTTGGTTGTCCTTTCCTACTGCTATAGCGGGGGTGGATGAGCAAGTGGAGGTCCTGGCTTTGGTGTGCCCACCAACTGGACTGTATGGTGTTCCCCTACTAATTGGTACCATTGCACATATGTTTGGGTGGTTACCTCAACTTTGTCAGGAAAAGCAAGCCAAGCAGACTGGATGGACCCTGCGCATTCTGGCCCTAGTACAGTGAGCCTATGACTTACAGATGTGAACACAGAAGATTGAGAAGGATGAACCCATGGGGGTGGTCTGGAAAAAGGATCCTGACTTACTGGCACTACTGCCCAATGCTCAGTACACCATCAGTGGTGAAGTGCGCCTAAAGACAGATGTCAAAAATAAGATCCTTATGCTAGACACCCCAGAAGAGGGGAAACTTCCTGAGGGACTGTTGGTCAAGCCTAGCATTCTACCTGCCTGGGCCTATGCCTACGCTCGGCAGGTAGTGATGCAGGTCCAGAATATGTTGGATCAAGAGGTTCAGGTGAATCAAGGGTGCACCCTAGCCACTGTGTATTGTGCAGATACTGCTGTGCTGCCTATCAAGAAGTGCCCTGGTGAGGGTGATGTGGTGACCCCTGACCTGTTTGGCTTTTGGGGAATCCCCCCTTCCTGCCAAATGTAAAGCCAAGATTAGCCAGAAGTTGTTTCAGAGAAGCCAAGTGCTCTCCTTGAAGGAATGGGACGCAGGTTGTGTCACTGGGCCTGAACACTACATCCAACTTCATGATGAGAGGCCATTCAGAGAGAGGTCCCGTTGCCTTGCACTGGCTGACATAGACAATGTCAGATGACACCTTCAAGAAATGCTGGCCACAGGAATTATTCAAGAGTCTTGAAGCCCTTATGCCTGCCCAATTGTGGTAGTCCGAAAGAAGAATGGATCAGTGAGGATGTGTGTGGACTACTGGATGTTAAATCGGAGAACTGTTCTGGACCAGTACACTATGCCCTGTATCCAAGATGCCCTTGACTACCTCAACAGAAGCCAGTGGTTCTCAGTACTCAACCTCTGGAGTGGGTATTATCAAATCCCGATGACCCAAGAGGACCGCGACAAAAACAGCCTTCATTTGCTCCCTGGGTTTCTATGAGTTTCTATGTATGCCTCAAGGTATTTCAGGTGCACCCGCCACTTTCCAGCAGCTGATAGAATGAGTAGTGGGAGACATGAACTTATTAGAATGCCTTGTGTATCTTGATGACGTCATTGTGTTCGACCAGATGCTGGAGGGACATGAAGCTCTCTTGTTCAAGGTTCTTGACAGATTAGAGGACTTCGGACTAAAGTTATTGATAGACAAGTGTCAGTTCTTTCAAACATCTGTGAAATATGTTGGTCACATAGTGTCAGCTGATGGGATTCAGACAGACTCGAGCAAAGTGGAGTCCTTGACCACATGGCCTCAGCCTAACATCCTAAAAGAGTTGCAAAGATTCCCGGGGTTCTGCGGTTATGACCGTCGGTTCATAAAGGATTACTCTAAGGTCATTTGTCCTTTGCTCAACCTAATGTGAGGCTATCCCCCTAAAAACAAGAAGTATAGAAAAAAGTGCAGTTAAGGAGGAAGACAAGGTTTACTTTCGGACACATGAACTGTTTGGAGCCAGGTGGACTTCTGAGTGTGAAGCTGCTTTCTATGAAATAATTTATCAACTCACCCATGCCCCTGTGCTTGTCTATGCCAACCCCACCAGACCCTATGTGTTACACACTGACACCAGCTTGAAAGGACTTGGCGCCATTTTGTATCAAGAGTATGAGGAAGGTTTACACCCAGTGGCATTTGCCAGTTGGAGCCTAACCCCATCTGAAAGAAATGATCCGGTACACAAGCTTGAATTTCTTGCACTAAAATGGGCTGTGGTGGACCAATTCCATGAATATCTTTATGGTGCCAAGATTCTGGTCAAAACTGACAATAATCCCCTCACTTATGTCCAAACCTCAGCTAAATTGGACACCACAGGGCATTGCTGGTTATCTGCACTTTCCACTTATGACTATTCAGTGGTGTATCAACCGGGCTTGAACCACATTGATGCTGATGCCCTTTCCAGATGACCTAACTATAATACCAGTTGGGTGAAAATGTCTGAGCAGTCTGTCAAAGCCCTCTGCCAGAAATTTGACAAAGATGAGCATCCCTCTGCTGAAACAGTTGACTGCCTAGTAGACTATTTAGGTCCTCCTGACACTTGTGTTCCTGCGGCCTACTGTCACCTTGCAGCCTTCGACCTTAGTGCCTTGCCTCAACTCACCCCTGACAACATACAGTGGGTGCAGACCCAAGCCCCTATGATTAAGCCTTTGCTTGATGCTCTGCATGCACCCCAGATCCGCTGACTGCTTTGTTATTTAAAGGGGTCCCCAGACTTAAATTTCCCGTGCCGTGCCGGAAAATAGTTATTGCTATGGCTAGTGCACCTACCCAGTAATCAAAAACTAAATAAATAAATTAAAAAAATTGCATAACCAGCTACTTTATAGAGAAACCATAAACTGACAAGGTTAACTTGACAAACAGCAACTTGTGTTACTTAAAGCTTTCAAACAATTGGTTCTACAGGCCCTCCATGATCAGATGGGACATTTGGATTGTGACCGAACCACAGACTTGGCCTGTACTCGGTTCTATTGACCGAAGATGGGGGATGACATTGAGGCCCATATCAGAACTTGCAGCTGCTGTCTCCAAAGAAAAACTCCACCCCAAAGGGCTGCACTCTTGGTCAATATCTCTACCAGCGTGCCCATGGAGCTGTTGTGCATCGATTTCCTGTGCCTTAAGCCTGGCCAGAAGAATGTTGGAAATGTGTTAGTGGTGACTGATCATTTCACATGTTATGCCCAAGCTTACCCAACTAAGGACCAGAAAGCATCCACAGTGGCCAAGGTCTTAGTCGAACAGTTCTTTGTCCATTACGGCGCACCTCAGAGGATTCACTCTGATCAGGGGAGAGACTTTGAAAACCACCTGAACAAGAAAATGCTCTCGCTCTGGGGAGTGTGAAAATCATGAACTTCCCACATCACCCCCAAGGGGATCCACAGCCTGAAAGGTCTAACCAAACACTACTTGACATGCTGGGCACACTTCATCCCTGGGACAAATCAAGATAGAGCCAACAGATCAGCACCTTGGTACATGCCTATAATTGCACCAAAAGTGATGCCACTGGGTTTTCCCCTTACCCCCTTACTGTCTAATGTTTGGTCGGGAAGCCTGGTTGCCTGTGAATGTTTGCTTTGGGGTGTCCCCGGATGGGGTCAAAGCTGAGAACTACCTACAATATGTTAAAAAAAAAAAGGCCCAGTTAAACCATGCCCATCAATTGGCTCAAACTAAGCTAGCCCTGGCAAAAAGAAATACAGATGATGGGGTACAGGCAAAGTGGGAAAGCATTAAGAATGCAATACTTGAAGCAACATCCCACTGTGTTAGAGAGAAAAGAAAGTGCAAAAGAAGAAGGAAACCACTTTGGTTCTCAAAAGCAGTAGCAGAAAAGGTCAGAGCCAAAAGGCTGGCTTTCAGGAAATATAAGGGGACGCAGCAGGGTGAAGATAGGGAGGCATACCAAACTTCCCTAAGGGAAGCAGGGAAGGCAATAAGGCAGGCAAAGGCCCAAACCGAGGAAACACTAGCACAAACAGAAAAAGAAGGTGACAAGACTTTCTATAGATACATTAGTGAAAGGAGAAAGTCCAGAGGGGGTATTGCTAAGATCAAAGGGGATAAGAGGGTATGTGAGGAGGAGGAGGACCATGTAAAAGCATCTATCCTAAATAGATACTTCTGCCTCAGTATTTACTGAAGAGAAGGAAGGGTAGGACCCACAGCTCAGCACCATGGACACAGGAGGAAGGGAGGTGTGCACTAGTCCCTTCACAAAAGAAAGGGTCCTACAAGAGCTCGCTAAGCTCAGGGTGGACAAGGCAATGGTACCTGATGGCATACAACCCAGGGTACTGAAGGAGCTAAGGGTGGAACTAGCAGAGCCATTATCAGAACTGTTTAGTGAGTCTCAGAGCACAGGAGAGGTCCCAGAAGACTGGAGAAGGGCTCATGTGATCCCGCTCCACAAGAGTGGTAGCAGGGAGGAGGCAGGGAACTACAGACCGGTCAGTTTTACCTCAGTAATGAGTAAGATTATGGAGGCACTCCTTAAGGAAAGGATAGTGCAACACCTGGAATCCATAGGAGCACAGGATCCAAGACAGCATGGGTTTACAAAAAGAAGGTCCTGTCAAACTAATCTCATAGATTTCTTTGATTGGGTAACCAGAGTGGTGGACCAAGAAGGAGCAGTTGATGTCGCCTACCTTGACTTCAGCAAAGCTTTTGATACTGTCCCACATAGAAGATTGATTAATAAGCTGGGTAGGCTCAGGGTGGGTCAGAAGTTGATCAACTGGGTGGCAAACTGGTTGATGGGCAGAAAACAGAGAGTGGTGATAAACGGTATAGTCAGAAGAGATGCAAGTCACAAGTGGGGTACCTCAGGGATCAGTCCTGGGGCCAGTCCTCTTCAATATCTTTATCAGTAACATTGCAGATGGACTGGAGGGTAAGGTTGTCTGTCTGCAGATGACACCAAGATCTGCAACAGAGTAGATGATCCAGATGGGGTGGGCAGAATGAGAAGAGATCTGGATAAACTAGCAAAATGGTCAGAAGAGTGGCAACTGCAGTTTAACGCAAAGAAGTGCAAGATCATGCACATAGGAAAGAGAAACCCTGAAGCAACCTAGAGGCTGGGAGGGGAGTTGCTGGCAGTCACAAGGGAAACAAGAGACTTGGGCATCATCATCACCGATGATCTGAAATCATCCAAGCAGACTACTAAAGCAGTAGGTAAGACTAGGGGGATGTTGGGGTGTATTAGTAGAGGTATCACAAGTCGGAAGAGGGAGGTAATAATCCCTCTTTACAAGACACTGGTTAGGCCCCATCTGGAGTACTACGTGCAGTACTGGAGGCCGCACCTTCACAAGGACACTAACCAAATTGAGGCAGTCCAGAGAAGGGCAACCAAAATGGTGCAGGGACTGCATCAGAAAACATATGAGGACAGATTAATGGAGCTCAATATGTATACCCTAGAGCAAAGGAGGAAGATAGGTGATATGATCGAAACATTCAAACACCTTAAGGGCATTGACAAGATGAAAGAGTCTAACATGTTTCAATATAAGAAAAATAGCAGGACAAGAGGACACAGCATGAGATTAGAGGGAGGCCGATTAAGGGGGTAATGTGAAGAAGTTCTTTTTCACAGAAAGGGTGGTGGATGCATGGAACAGCTGACCTCAGGAAGTGGTGGATATGAATACAGTGCAGGGCTTCAAACAGGCATGGGATAGGCATAAGGGAGCAATACAGATGAAAATGAATAGATAGGCCATTGTGAGAGCAAAGGCCGATGGCACATTCATAAGGTAGAAAAAGAAATGGGCAGACTGGATGGGCCTTGAGGTCCTTATCTTCCATCAACTTCTATGTTTCTCTGTTTCTATATTTCAAACCATGGCAGCAAAGAGAAACTTGGCAAATAAAGAAAGGCACGACAGGCGTGTCAAAGCTCAGGAACTGCTACCTGGGGACCATGTTTTGTTGCGAAATTTGGGACTGCAAGGAAAACATAAAACTGCTGATAGGTGGCACCACCTCCCTTATGTTGTTGTTAGTAAGCTGGAAGATCTGCTAGTCTATAAAGTGCAGGAGGGTGGATGGCCCACTACCAGAATGGGCTGGGGGTGGGGAAAAGGGAGAGGAGGTGATGGACAAAATGATCATAGGAAGTAGGGTGCTAGAGGGGCTGAGGGCAGTAAGGGTGGACACGACACCAAGACCCGATGCCATCCACCTCAGAGTACTGAGGAAGATGACGGAGCTGTTGGCTGAGCCGCTGGCAGATCTGTTCAACACCTCCCTGGAAATGGGGTGTGTGCCCCAGGACTGGAGGGTGGCCCATGTGGTGCCCATACACAAGAGTGGGCCACGGGAGGAGCCAGGAAAATATCGTCCGGTAAGTCTGATATCCATAGTGGGTAAGCTTATGGAGGCGATACTGAAGGAGAGGCTGGTGGCATTCCTAGAGAGTAATGGCCTCCAAGATGGGCGACAACACGGGTTTGTCTCAGGGAGGTCTTGTCAAACTAACCTAATAGAGTATTGTGACTGGGTGACAAGGGAGTTGGACAGGGGCCATGTGGTACATGTCCTGTACTTGGACTTCAGTAAGGCCTTTGATACAGTGCCTCATGGGAGACTGGGGGGAAGCTGACGGCAGTGGGGGTGGGAAATGGATAGAGAACTGGTCACAATGGAGGGTGCAGAGGGTGGTGGTGGCGGGGGAGCTGTCGGCACCCAGAGCAGTGACAAGCGGGGTGCCGCAGGGGTCAGTGCTGTGCCCGGTGCTATTTGGGCTCTTTATCTCCAATATAGCACACTAAGTGGGGAGCAGGGCTAATCTGTTCGCACATTATACCAAATTGGGGGTGGTGGTGGACGAAGAGGATGGATGGGAAAAACTGCAGGGGGACCTAACCAAACTACAGACCTGGTTGGTGCAGTGGCAGCTAGGATTCAATGCAAAGAAGTGCAAGGTGATGCACTTCAGGGCTAAGAACCAGAAGAGAGACTATTTGTTGGGGATCAGAGAGGAGGAGGAGAAGGACCTAGGGGTGTTGGTAACTGGGAGCATGAACAACTCAGCCCAGTGCATGAGAGCAACTGCAAAGGCAAACAGGATGCTGGGGTGCATTGCAAGGGGGTTCTCATCCAGACACAGGGATGTGATCCTACCTCTCTACAGATCATTGGTCAGACCACACCTAGAGTACTATGTGTAATGCTGGAGGCCATACCTGAGGAGAGATATAAAATTACTGGAAGGGGTGCAAAGGAGGGCATCAACAATGTTAAAAGGGATGGAAGGAAAGGAATATGAAGTTAGGCTGAAAGAGCTGAACATGTACACACTGGAGGAGAGGTGGGATGGGAGGATATGATTGAAGCGTTTAAATACCTGAGGGTGTAAATAAACCTAGCACCGAGGGGGTGTTTAAACTGAGGCATGGAAGAGAGATGAGGGGGCATGGACTAAGGTTGAAAGGGGGACGTTTCAAGAGGGAAATGAGGAGGCACTACTTCCCTGAGAGGGTGGTGTCAAGTTGGAATGTGCTGCCAGAGGTGGTGGTAACATGTAGGACAGTCAATAGCTTTAAGGAGGAGTGGGATAAAGCAAGAGGAAGAGTCGGGGGCAGGGGCTGGGATAAGTGGGGGAGGAAATGAGGAGGAGGAGGAGGCTGGGGCAGCTGCAATCTAGGGTGCTAGCTGCACACTCGGGCAGACTTACATAGACCAATTGGTGTGTTCTGCTGGCAGATTCGTATGTTCATGTTTGTATGTATGTTCGTATGTAAAATCACATTGACTCTGTTCATGAGCAGAGGTCCTAAAATGCCTAGGTTGAAAATTTGGTGACAAATGTCCCTAAAATGACTGTTATAAGCGTGCATGATGCAGTTTCCACGCACCCTTGTAACTTCGCAAATTTGTAGTATTTTCACTCCAGATTTTCAATATTGGCATTTTTTCAAACCTTCTTATGAACAGTACAGCTGTCCTTTTTCACATCCTGCCCGAAATCTGCATTTACACATCTGGCGTAGAATACCGTGGTTGCTGTGGGAAATCAATGTTTGGGACAGTAAGAAAATCATAGTGACAGTGTTCATGAGCAGAAGTCACAAAATGCCTATGTTGAAAATTTGGTGAAATAATTCCACTAAATGACTGTGTTACGCGCATGCGTTGCACCGTTTCCACGTACGCTCGGAAGTTCGAGCATTTTTAATACTTTCACTACAGATTTTCAACATTGCCATCTCTTCACACCCCCCTATGAATGGTACAGCTGTCATTCTTCACATCCTGCATGATCTGTGTTTTCGTACATCTGGCGCACAATGGCATGGACGCTGTGGAAACTCAAATTTTGGGACACATTGACAAAATCACAGTGCCACTGTTCATGAGAAGAGATCCCAAATGCTTTCATGTGGTGGGGGCCACAAAATGGCCATGTTGAAAATTTGTACTGCAAATACCAACACATGCCTGGGGCATTACGGTTTCTAACCATAACGTCCCACCCTGTACAGACTGACAGGCATCAGGGTGTACCTGTGGATTGCCGACTATAATGCTCATGCCATTCCAACCCCACTCTGCACCCACTGACAGGCATCGAGCTGTGCCTTGGACTCTTTGGCCCCACAGTTCACCCCATTCTATATTGCACACATTTCAGCATATCTTCTTATGGAGTGGGGTGACTGTGAAGCCGAACACCCCAATGCACACCTCAACACTTGTCAGTGTCTGCAGGATAGGGTGAGGTGAAATGGCGTGAACGTTATGAGTGACAACCGAAACGAATGCCCCAATGCCTGTCTGTCTCTGCAGGGTGGAGGTGGGGTTGGCGTGAAGTTCAATACTTCACTGCCATTCCTACTCTGCTTCTGTCTAACTCCTGCATTTCCAGTGCTAATACCACCAAGGAAACATTCGACATTGACAAATGCTTGTTTAGAATTGTCATGATGACTATACAGAGTTCAGTAGTGGAATGGCTGATAGCAGGGAACAGAATATAAGTTTATAGGAGAATGTTATTGCTGATGGAATTCCGTTAGTGGAATCAGCATGTTTTGTTTTTAATTAATTTTAATTTAGTCATTTGGTAACCAGGTAAGGCCCACTAGGCACAAGTGCCTGTTTTCAGGGGCAACCCAGGAGCACTGGGGTGGTTTAGTGACTTGCTCAGAGTTGGAGGTTGTAAGAATCAAACCCAGGTCTGCTGATGTACCAAGCTCATTCATAGCTTGTTACTCTAACCTCTAGGCTATACTGCCATGTTGTGGTGCAGTAGCTATGTCACAGTTTTGTTGTGCTGCACTAGCTACATCACTGCTGCAGCTCAACAGGATAGAATGTCTTTGTGCAGGTGCAAATTTGAACCACCGGACTCGATGAAGCAGCCATGGTGATGAAAGCTGGCCCAGCAAGTGAGCAGCGCTGAAAGGAACTGTTACAGCCCACATCACAGCAAGGCATTACTGGACCATGGGGGGAGCTTATTTGTACGTGTCTCACACAGGATTGTAATAATGGTTGCCCATACATTATAAAAGATCATGTATGAGCAACCATACACATACAAGGCTGTTTTTTAAATCTCGAGGTTTCTGTGGTAACGAGACCCCTTGACTGGAAAACAACCTCGTGTATGATTGCTCATACACAACTCCTCTCTCTCTCTCTCTATATATATATATATATATATATACAGTATATATATGTAGCGTGTAGTGGAGCTGTATTATAGAGCATTGTTCTGTATAGAATTCCATCCCTTTCAAACTGCTGCTGTACCACAGTTCAAAGGTCATGGAATGTTGTTATACCCTTCTGTGGTACAGTAGCATTCTGAACCCTCTGGAGACTACACAAGTCAGTTTAGTTTTGAAAGTGAATGAACTGCCATGTGCACATTTCACATAATACTAAAAACTACAAAAAAAAAACAGGATGAGCTACTTTATGCACAACCAGTGTGTTCTGCCATAGAGGAGTTCTGATTCCCATGGATCTCTTGAGAGCAAGGGAATTAGAACCCCTCTGTGACGGAACACAATAGTTGTGCATAAAGTTGCACATCCACTGTTCTGTACTTTTTACAACACCTTGCATATTTTATTGTATCTCTTGATATTGTAACTGAAGGGACTCTGTGCACACAGTCTAGACAGAATGTACCCAGCCACTGAAAAATGAAGAGCCTATCCTATTAGAAGAGGGAGTGCTGGCCCAAACAATGAGGATAACTCTCCCAGTCTTTTGAAAAGTGCCATGGGATCTTTAACGTCTAACAGACAAACACTAGAGAAGGACACAAGGGTCCTTGATTTAATGTCTCCTCCAACTGCTGCAGCCCCCTTAGTACCGCACACTGCACAGTGCCAACACTGAGTATGTATTAAAGTTCCCTATGTGAATATTGTGTGGTTTTGGTAGAATACAGATTGCCCAGTGTTTGCTTGTCATGTTTTTCAATAAACCTATCTCTTTGTAACAACTTTTATCCTGTGCTCCTGCCCCCTTCCCTTCACAGCTTTGGGAAACAGCTAATGTGACTGGAATCCTGTTATATTTTGCTACTGTACCTCTTTGTGCCTCAGTACTAATTGGAGCTCCACTTTGGCAACTTGAGAACCCATGAGACAATAGGACTAGCTCAGTGGTGACCCTGGTTCTCATGAAACCCTCTCACTTTGTTGTTTTGTTTGTTTTATAACCCCCATTTTGTTAAAAGGAATGACATGGGGGGTCTCAACTCTCTCAGCAAGATAGACGCTGATTAGAAGGGAAAATCCTCTGGGAGAATGTTAACAAGGTGGATATAAGCCCTGGGAATTTACACAAAACAGGAAGCCAAGTCAGGGAATCACTAATGAGGAAATGTTAATTTTCCTATCAGTTGCTTATGGCATGGGATGTCATGCCTCTCTTTTTACTACCCAGTCCTTTATTGTGCTCCACATAGAGAGTATGCTGCCCTACTCGGCACATTGGGATTCATATCTCTCAAGTGTTCACCTTGTTTTCCTTTTCCATAGATCTTTTTCATGTATGCTGTGGGGCTGGCTGACTCTTCAGTCCCTACTCCCCCCTCTGCTCACCACTATCTCCCTCCAGGTCTTACCTGCCTTGTCTCCCCATGGCATGCCCCCCCACCACGTGGCAGGGCCGGGGGGAGGGAGAGCCATCCATCCCAACCCCCAGAATCTGGATCCATTCAACAGGTCTCGGGTGATGGGGCAGGTCAAGGTGGGCGAGCATGGCTTACTCTGTGTGCAGGTCCAGCTTTTTTTCCCCCATTTCCTAGTCCCCGCCCCCAAGGTTGGCATGCATGCAGTGGGTGGGCGTGGGATGTAAAGGTGCCTCACATACTCGAATGCCTGTGCCTGGCTCTTAGAAAGGTGGCTGCCTGCCATGCCACCCAGCTTCCAATGGATGGCAGTCATACAGCGGCATGCGCTATCCCCCCTCCCTGAAGGAGGAGAATTGTCCATGGACACTTATTCTTCCTTCCCCCAGCCTGCTCCCCAGCAACCCTGCCCCGTTCCTGAACCTGGGTCACTGGTGTGACATGAGGTGGGGCACCAAGTACCTCAGAGCTCCATGCCACTGGGCCAGCTCAAGTATTTTTTGTTATTATTGTATTTTTCCCCTTCCTTGGGACTGGCAGGCAGCTCTGGCCCCCTCTCAAGGTACTCATATTCAGAGCCTGATCACCTATGTCCCGCTTGTCCTTGGTGGTCCCACCCCCCCGTGGTGGGGCTGGAGGGAGGAGTGCTGATTCCCCCTCCCGGAGCACAATCCAGGAACCGCGTCAGGATTGTATGTGATTATTCTCGCCCTCATTTTTCCGGGTTTTCTCCTTGCCCCTCCCCCTCGCAGCGCAAGCGTCTGAAGGCACATATTCACCATGTACCTGCACTCCTATGCCTACCTCGCTCTGATGCTGCCCTTCAGCTTCTGCCAGGGGGCAGCCAAGGAGCAGGAGAACAACCCTTCCCTCCCCAGGAGAGGAGAGCAGTCCTTCGGATGCTCAATCCTCTACCTCCCCTGCTGACCTCCAGCAACCCGCTACGGCATGGCACAAGGTGTGGCATCCAGTGCCTCAACCCTCAGCGCCCACAAGTATTCGTCTTTAACGTCCCTTGCCCCTTTGGTGGTACAGGCAGTGGGTGCTGTCTCACATTACACAGTGGCATACATATGTCTCAGACTGCCCCCATAGGGTTGTCTTTCTCTTTACCACCCAGAGTCCCTCTGTTACACTGGAAGAGGGTACTGTCCCACAGAACCTGTTGGGGTTCATGCTTCTCAACTGTCCCTCATTATGTGGAGAACACTTTTATCACCCAGAACCCGTCACTCATGGAAAAGGTACTGTTCTGTATAACACACTGGGATTCAAATTTCTCAGCTGCCACATATTAGGAGGAACAGTCCTCCTCGTAGTCCTCAAAGTAAATGTTGCTGTCCCTTATTGTAAAATGAGATTCATACCTTTAATCTCAGCTATTTTACAATAGCAGGTATGTCCCTCATTTTACCACTTATCATTCCTCTGCACCACATTGTACAGTGCCATTTATACC
This sequence comes from Neoceratodus forsteri, assembly GCA_016271365.2. NCBI lineage: Eukaryota > Metazoa > Chordata > Ceratodontiformes > Ceratodontidae > Neoceratodus > Neoceratodus forsteri. The sequence continues at coordinate 7,770,450 of JADMNL010000025.1, read as the reverse complement.
TCCCAACTGTCCCACGCAAGGAGAGATGTACCTAATTTTGCTACTCAGAATTCCTCAGTCGCACGCTTGGAATGTGCTGTCCCACTTTGTGCAGTAGAATGAATAATTATCAACAGAGCCTTATTAAATGAGACATTAAATTTCATATTTTGTTGCCCAGAATCTCCTTTTTATGTTTATTGCGCGCATGTGCAAGAAACATATTGTGGCAGGTTGCCAGAAGCAGGTTGTGGAGGCATGGCACTGTTGTGGCCAATGCCCCCACTGTCTTTAAAGGCTTGGCCCGCTTTCCCCAATGCTGTGGCACGCTGCTGCTGACACTAGTTCAGCCAGCATGCCACAATCTTGTAAGGTTTCAGCTGCTGCAATCAGGGTCCGCCTTGTCATTGCAGTGTAAGCCATCCGCTGCAATGAGGGAGCGACCCCGTCATTGCTGGGCGGAACCTTGTAACAGTGATATTGTTTGTGAACATGGTGGTGTCTTGCCGCCGTGTTCACAAACAGTATGCCCAATCCCCCTCGGCAGCATGTGTCCCCCCCACTGTGTTTGTTTGCCGACAGGAGCCCCAATCCCCGTCAGCTTCAGTGCCCGGTGTGGTGTTAAGCGACGGGGACGCCGGGCATTATGTAACACCCCCGCTTTGTTAGGTGTCGACGGGGTGCCCAATCCCGCCGGCATAATGTCATCCCCTCACTTTGTTGTGTGTCGACAGGGGCCCAATCCCCGTCAAAATGTAACCCCTTGTTGTGTGCCAATGGGTGCCTAATCCCCATCGGCCATAGCTGCCTCCCAAAAATATCCGTTGGCACACTGGGAGCCCACCCCAGCGTGCCACTTGCCCCCCTGTTAAAAAAACGGGTCCCACGATTTTATTTTCCTGTCAAAAGAAAACGTCCCTCGCGGTCTCCCTGCTGCCCCTCTCATAACCTGCGCCCACCACTGCGCACTCTGCCTCCCCTCACCCCATACTTACTTCTGGAGTCTGGCGCGATGATCTTCGGTGGACCGGGAACACGTCTGCACCCTTCAAAGTCGACCAAGAAACTGAGGAAATGCCGGTAAGCTGTATAATGGAAAAAATAGGGTTTTTTCAACTTTGATGCATATCGCAGGCATTTTTTGGAATTTTGGCACCAAATTTTCAATATGGGGTTTTTGGGACCCCTCCTCATGAATTCTGGCATGAGCAGATTGTTCCAAAAGGTGATTTCGCAGTCACTGCGCGGAATCACCTTTTGGGACCGATTAATGAAACAACAGTGCCAGTGTTCATGAGGTGGCTCTCAAATAGCCTATGTTGCAAATTTGGTGGAAAAAATCAAAAAAATGACGGTTTTACGAGTGCGCATCGCGCAGTTTGCACGTACGCTCGTAAGTTTGCGAATTTAAAATATTTTCACTCCAGATTTTTAACATTGCCATTATTCTGCACCTCCTTATGAACAGTACAGCTGTCATTTTTCATCTCCTGGCTGAAATGTGTTTTCGTAGTTCTGGCGTAGAATAGCACAGTCGCTGTGAGAAATCAGTGTTTGGGACACATTAAGAAAATCACACTGACACTGTTCATGAGCAGAGATCCTACAATGCCTATGTTGGAAATTTGGTGATGAAAGTCCATAAAATCAGTGTGCTACAAGCGTGCATTGCGCAGTTTCCACCCACCCTTGTAACTTTGCAAGTTAGTAATATTTTCATGCCACATTTTCAGCATTGGCATTTTTCCACACTTCCCTATGAACAGTACAGCTGTCATTTTTCACATCCTGGCCGAAATGTGTTTTCGCGCTTCCGGTGCAGAGTATCGCAGTTGCTGTCGGAAATCAGTGTTTGGGACAGATTAGGATCGAGCGAGTGAGGGGAGGGAGAGTGAGCGAGCTCAACGGAGCTCTATCATAACTGCTGTGGATTTCTTTGTGGGCAGGAAAGGCAGCAACGCAGGCAGGAACCCAGTACAAAAGGCCAGCCTGCAGCACCGGCAGAAACGGAATGAGTGAGTGAGAGAGGGGGAATGAGCGAGCTTAGCGGAGCACTGTCGGGACTGCTGCAGATTTCTTTGTGGGCAGAAGAAGGCGGCCACACAGGCAGGAGCCCAGTACAAAAGGGCAGTCTGGAGTGGCGGCAGAAACAGAACAAGCGAGAGAGAGAGGGGGAGTGAGCGAGCTCAGTGGACCACTGTCGGGACTGCTGCAGATTTCTTTGTGGGCAGAAAAAGATGCCAACAGGGGCAGGATCCCAGTACAATAGGGTAGCCTGCAGTGCCAGGAGAAACAGAATGAGCGAGTGAAATAGGGGGAGTGAGTGACCTGAACAGATCTCTATAGTGACTGCTGCAGATTTCTTTGTGGGCAGAAAAAGGCAGCAACACAGGAAGGAACCCAGTACAAAAGGCCAGCCTGCAGTGCCGGCAGAAATGAAATGAGCGAGTGAGAGAAAGGGAGTGAGCGAGCTCAATGGAGCTCTGTCGGGACTGCTGCAGATTTCTTTGTGGGCAGAAAAGGTGCCAACAGAGGCAGGAGCCCAGTACAAAAGGGCAGCCTGCAGTGCCAGGAGAAACAGATAAAAAGGCAGCAATGCAGGCAGGAGCCCAGTACTAAAGGCCAGCCAGCAGCGCCGGCAGAAACGGAATGAGCGAGTGAGAAAGGGGGAGTGAGCAAGCTCAACGGACCTTTGTCGGGACAGCTGCAAATTTCTTTGTTAGCAGAAAAAGATGCCAACGCAGGCAGAAGCCCAGTACAAAAGGGCAGCCTGCAGCAGCAGGAGACACAGAACGTGTGAGTGAGGGGGGTAGTGAGTGAGCTCAACGGAGCTCTGTTGGGACTGCTGCGGACTTCTTTGTAGGCAGAAAATGGCAGCAATGAGTGCAGGAGCCCAGTACAAAAGGGCAGCCTGCAGCAGTGGGAGAAACAGAATGAGTGAGTGAGAGAGGGGGAATGAGCAAGCTGAACGTGACTCTGTTATGACTGCTGCAGATTTCTTTGTGGGCAGAAGAAGGCGGCAATGCAGACAGGAGCCCAGTACAAAAGGCCAGCCTGCAACGCTGGCAGAAACGGAATGAGCGAGTGAGAGAGGGGGAGTGAGCAAGCTCAACAGAGCTCTATCTGGACTGCTGCAGATTTATTTGTGGGCAGAAAAAGGTGCCAACAGAGGCAGGAGCCCAGTACAAAAGGGCAGCCTGCAGTGCCAGGAGAAACAGAATGACCGAGTGAGATAGGGGGAGTGAGCGACCTCAACGGAGCTCTATCATGACTGCTCTGTAACCCCCTGCAAATGGGGGTTCCCAAAAGACTTCCAGGAGCTTGCTTGAATGCTCCAAGCCTGAATGGTGTTTGCGCTTTAACATTTATCAGTGAGTGTTTTAGAACCTCTGGTACTGTCTTTAAGAGCTGTCTGCTTGCAGACATAATTAGTTTGTATGGGGACTGTGTGTTTCTTTGATTGAGTACCACTAGCTGCTGCCAATTCACCCCATTTTGCAGTCACTAGGAGTGCAAAGGAACCTGTCTGAAAGATGTAACTGATTGCCAGAAATCATTTACAGTAATAATAAAATTACAGTTTGTCTAACCTGCTTTTGCAGTCAGAACTGTCTGCCTAGTTCCCCATTCTGGTTTTGAACTGCTGAACTGGACCAATCAGTGTGGGTAAACTAGCTCTAAAATGATGCCTTGGATGAATCAGAACTTGGGACTCATAATCTGAGCCAGCCACAAGAGGATTGTATGGGCAGTGACTCTGGGAGATGTAGTTTAGACTGGTGCCTTTTTGGACCAACAGCAGCAGTCTATTGTGAGTGACAGCCAATCCAGTCAAGAACTGGGAGGAACTCAAAGGAAGTGCCCGGTTTTGTCTGTTGGGAGTTTCAGTTTGAGATCTGAAAGTGAAGGGGAAAGAAACCCTGTGCTCCTTCAGTGCACAGTTTCAGTCAAAAAACGTGTGCAAGGCCCAGAGTTCCGGTCTACAACTTGTGTAACTGCTTGTTAGGACTGAATCTGGTCCTGTGAAAAGAATCAAAGGATCTCTGAAGAGTAGAAACCAGGCTCACCCTGTAGAAGACTGAAGAAATTGTTGAATTACACTCGGTCTGTCAGGAACTGAATCTGCTGTGTGTTCTCCTGGTTATTGTGCAGTAATTGCGATTGGGATACAGATGCAGCCTGCCTGGTATAGTACTTTCTTTATATGGATGTGTGAAGAGGTTTGTGTACCTCAAGTGAGCCCTGCTGACATTGAAGGACCCTATCTTATTTGGAGGTCGTGAGTACTAATTCAGGGTTGCTCCTGTTGAATTGCCACATTAAATCCAAATGGAATTACTGTACTGCTGACTGTTTAATTCTCCTTTTCTCGTGTGAAAGGGCCCTACCAGCTGCCACGGTTTGGACTAGCCACTAGGGCTTGGGTACCCAGGGACAGTAACTGATAGGGATAGGCCTGTGCACAGAGCCATAGGTAGATTATTAGAGTGATAAGCTAATTAACCTGATTTCCCTGTCCTTGTTATATCCCCTAAATAAATCAGAGCTGCTTGTTTCAGTGAAGTTATACTGCCTGAGGTATTTGTCTATGTTAAAGTACTGTACTGTGATTGTTGCACTGTATCTCATTTCACAGGAGGTCCAGTGCCGGAACCAGACCTGGGGGTAAGTGTATACTGTGAAGGTAATTTGATATATTGTGTGGGCCACTAGTGGGAAGAAAGGGGTTGCAGTGTCCCAGAGGGCTGTGACCAAGTTAGTTTAACTATTGCAAACCCTGACCTCTGGGTGGAGGCACCCGCCATTGGATCCAGGCCCCTCAACCTGTTAGTGGCAAATCAGGCAGGGGTAGTAGCCCTGGATAGCGCCATCTAGGGTTACATCTTGGAGGCTCACCGCTGGATTGTGTGTCCTCTAGTGGCCATATTTACGAACCACTGTTAAGAAAAAATGGGTACCCCGACAGAAGTGGCTGTGCACGGCTGGTGGAGTGGTGTACTGGGAGGAGATCGACCCCCAAAATGCTATGCTTATCCTGGACATCCCCTGGGTATCAATATGACACTGTGCAGGGAGTACTTTCCAAGGTGGAAGGTTTACAAACCCTGTGGTGGTGGGTCGATGCTAATCTGCTCACCCACACTTTCCTGGCCCTAGTAGAGTTTAAGGATCCCATAGATAGCTCCAAAGTGCCACAGACCATTACCCCAGAGGGAGCCCTCACTGCTTGGAGAGTGATAACTAAGGACAGTAAAGACCGGGGGAATCAGCCCCACCACTATCTGAAACTTTGAGGAGAAATTTGCTGAATGGTTGCTGGAGAGGGAAAACTGTGGAGGACTTGAAGAAACTATTCTTGCCACCTGGGGTGTTCTCCCCAACACCCTCTCCTGCTCCAGTGCCCGTAATGGTGGCTGAACCAATGCAGACCCTATTTCTGCACCTGCCATTAGTCACGACTCTACCGAAGGTTGAGGATCTTCTCTGGCACCTCCCCACTCCCCAAGGGGAGGATGACTGGGAGACCTGGATAGACTATGTTGCCCCCAAGTGCTAGAATGGCAATGCTCGAAGGCAAGGCGAAAGAGGGTTAGTGAGAGCCTCCGAGGTCCTGCCCTGGCTACCATCCGTGCTAACGGGCCAGTAACCCTGAAGCGACTGCACAGGCCTATCTTGAGGCCTTGAGAATGTGTATGGGAGCCCAGATTCTGATGAGGACCTATGGTGGAGAGTAAGAAATGCACAACAGTACCAAGGGGAGTTGTTGTCTGTGTATGTATCTCGGCTGGAAAAATTGTTGCAAGAATGCCTCAGAAAGGGTAGTTTGCCAGCGATTGAACTAGACCGAACCAGACTGGAAAGAATCTTAAGTCTGCCCCCTCTCAGAACTGCTGTTGCTTCAGTTACGCCTGGCAAATCGACTGGAATCCCACCCTCCTATGATGAGTTAATGAGAGAAATTCGAGGAGTTGAGAAAGCGACCCTGGGAGGTACCTGCACCAACAGCTGTGGCTACGACCCGAGTGACTGAGGGTGACCCATCAAGGAAGTTCAGGGCAGAGGTTGACAGTCAATGAGTGCTCTGACAAGGAAAAAGATATGCCACAATGGGGTGAACTGTTGAGAGAGATCCGGAATTCAAAACAGTCCTTTATGAAGGCCACGCCTGCAAGTACGGGCCCTGACCTATATCCGACTGCATCTGCTATGGGGTTGGGGTACCCACCCATGTATCTCCTGCTGATAACAGCTCCAAACTCAATTCCTTGACCATGGAAGTGCAGAAACTGACGAGATGTCTCCAAATGCTTATCACACACAGAGACAGAGATGGCACCCAGGTTTCAGTTAGTAATACCCCGCCCTGGCTCCCAGTGTGGCCTGGCCAGCTCAAACTCCAGAAAGTATGTTTTGCTATAATTGTGGGAAAGATGGGCACATGAAAAGGGAATGCCAGTCCCAAAAAGACACTGACAAAGTTGTATATAGGCTACAAGGAGAGCTTCGGAGAAGAAATCAGTGGTTAAGAGGTGCACGACATGATCCCAGTGAGGGCACCAAAATGCTAATTCACGCCCTTGTGGCAAGGTCAGTTGCCCAGGCCCCTCACTACCGCCTCTCCAGACTGGTCCAGAATAGTGGGTCCCTCCATGGAGACCACTGTAAAGGTGAATGGAGTGTCTACAAGAGCTGTATTAGACAGTGGCTCCAAGTGACAATTATGTTCCAGGATTGGTATCAGAAGCATTTGTCAGAAGTACCCTTACAACCATTAGAAGGACTGCATGTATGGGGTTATGAGAAGGCCTACCCCTATTCCGGGTTATCCGAATTTCTTTGTCTTTCCCCACCTCCGTGGCTGGAGTGGCCTAACAAGTAGAGACCTAGCCTTAGTGTGTCCCCCACTGGACTGTATGATGGTGTCCCTTTGTTGATTGGAACAAATGCTCATATGTTCGGAAGGCTGGCACAGTTGTGTTATGAAAACAGGGGTCAAAGACTAGTAGAGCTTTAAGAGTTCGGCTTTAATTAAGAAGGCCTATGAGGCACAGAGAGATGCTGAAAAACAGAACCAGAGGAACCGGTCGGAATTGTATGGAAGAAGGATCCTGAGTCTCTGATCCTGGCGCCAAATGCCCAGTGTACCTTACAGGAGAGGTCCGTATCAGAAAGGATGTTAAGAATAAAATATTAATGTTGGATGCACAGGCGATGGAAAATTGCCAGAGGGACTGCTGGTCAAGCCTAGTATTTTGCCCGCTAGAGCCCATGCTTATGCCAGAAGGGTAATGGTCCAAGTTCATAATGTGTCTGAAAGAGACATTGTAAACAGAGGTTGCATCCTGGCTAATGTGCATTGTGCAGCACTGCAGTGCTACCCAGCAGCAAGAGTTCAAGGAAGAATGACAGAGTAACGCCTGACTTGTTTGATTTCGGCGACTCCGCTGCCAGCTGAATGGAAAGTGAGGATCAGTGAGAAGCTTGCCCAGAGACCAGGTGTTTCTTTAAAGGAATGGGATGTAGGATGCGTGCAAGGAGCTGAGCACAATATCCGGCTGCATGACGAAAGACCATTTCGTGAGAGGTCTCGACGCCTGGCACCTGCTGACATAGATGATGTGAGACGGCATCTGCAAGAGATGTTAGCTGCTGGTGTATACAGAATCCAGAAGCCCTTATGCTTCCCCATTGTGGTAGTGAGGAAAAGAATGGAACAGTAAGGATGTGTGTGGATTATCGCACCTTAAACCGGGCGGACTATCCCGATCAGTACACAATGCCCCAGATTCAGGATGCTTTGACTGCCTAAACGGGAGCAAGTGGTTCTCTGTGCTGGATCTCCGCAGTGGTACTACTAGATCCCGACGGCCCCAGAGGACCTGGAGAAGACGGCCTTATCTCGTCCGGGCTATTTCTATGAATCATGAGGATGCCTCAAGGATTTCAGGTGCCCCAGCCAATCTTTCAACGATTGATGGAGCGTGCAGTGGGGACATGAACTTACTAGAGTGCCTGGTATACCTAGATGATGTTATTGTGTTTTGGCAGCTCACTGGAGGAACATGAGAGCAGATTATTTAAGGTATTGGACCGACTGGAGGACTTTGCCTTAAACTGTCCATTGATAAGTGTCAATTCTTTCAAACATCAGTAAAGTATGTGGGACACATAGTATCCACCGAGGGAATAGAGACCACCCAAGTAAAGTTGAGGCCTTGACTACCTGGCCACAGCCCAAAAATTCAAAAGAACTGCAAAGATTCCTGGACTTGTGGTTATTATCGGCGCTCATCAAGGACTATTCAAGAGTGATCCGCCTTTACTTAACCTTACCTAGGGTATCCCAACCCACAAAATACCAAAAGTCAGCCCCTCAAGACTGAAAGAGTGTATTTCATCCGAGTGAAGTATTTGGGTCCGCTGACTCCTGATTGTGAGACTGCTTTTATGAGATCATATATCAACTTACCCATGCTCCAGTGCTGGCCTATGCCGATCCAAGAAAAACCTTACGTCCTGCACACTGATGCTAGCTTGCAAGGGTTGGGGCTGTGTTGTACCAAGAGCACGAGAATGGCCTGAGACCAGTGGCCTTGCCAGTAGAAGCCTGACCCCATCCGAAAAGAACTATCCTGTACATAAGTTAGAGTTCCTAGCTTGAAGTGGGCTATTGTTGACCAATTCCATGAGTACTTGTATGGGGCTAAATACTCAGTAAAACTGACAATAATCCTTTGACCTATGCAGACCTCAGCTAAGTTGGATGCCACTGGCCATAGGTGGCTTTCGCATTATCTACATATGACTATGCTCTAATACCGAGCAGGTCTGAACCACATAGATGCTGATGCTCTCTCCGGAGGCCTGTTCCCCAGAATGATTGGGTCCGATTGGCAGAACCTGACATTCGGCACTCTGCCGGAAGTTTGACAGGGAGGAACAATGTCCACGGACGCAGTGGACTGCATGGTGATTGCTTGGGAGCCTCTGAGAATTGCATACCTGCTGCTTATTGCCACTTTTCGGTAATAGACATTGGTGCACTGCCTCAGCTGGACAATGACAGTATTCGCGGCTCAACTCATGATCCCATGATCAAAGCAGCTTTAGAAGCCCTCATGCAGGAAAAGATGTGTCCAAATTACGCCCACTGATTTGAGAACTGCACTGTTATACAAAGAAGGTCCTAAGTTGAAACTGATCAATAAACTGTTATACAAGAGAAACAGTAGACAGAGGGGACAAGTAGACAAACAACAACTAGTGCTGCCCACTGCCTTTCGAGACTCAGTACTGAGGTCCTTGCACAAACCACATGGGGCACCTTGGTATAGACAGAACACTTGACTTGGTGAGATCCAGATTCTATTGGCCTAAGATGGGGCTGATGAGCAACACATTCAATTGTAGTCGCTGATTACAGAGGAAAGCTTTGCCTAGAGGGCTGCCCCCTTGTTAACATCACCACCAGTGCACCCATGGAGCTGGTCTGTATTGATTTCTGAGTTTGGAGTCAGATCAAAGAAATATCAGTAATGTGCTGTGGTCACTGACCATTTCACGAGATATGCCCAAGCTTTCCTACATGAAAAGACCAGAAAGCATCCACTGTGGCCAAAGTACTTGTAGAAAACTTTTTGTTCACTATGGGGCTCCACAAAGAATCCATTCTGATCAAGGGAGAGACTTTGAGAGTCGCCTGATCAAAGAGATGCTTTCTCTGTGGGGAGGCAAAGTCCAGAACCACTCTTACCACCCCAGGGGGACCCACAGCCTGAACGTCTTCAACCGCACTTTTCAGATATGCTAGGCACCCTGCACCCAAAGGACGTTGCCTAGATGGAGCTAACAAATTAGCACCTGGTACATGCTTATAACTGCACCAAAAGTGATGCCACTGCGTTCTCCCCACCGCCTGATGTTTGGAAGAGAAGTTCTATCACCGTAGATGTGTGTTTTGGGGTCTCTCCGATGGGTTCAAGCTGACAACTGTCTTACAGTATGTGCAAAGCTAAAGGCCCAGCTAACTCATGCGTACTAACTGGTCTCAAACCATGGCTGCCAAAAGAAATCTGGCCAACAAAGAAAGGTATGATAAAAAGGTGAAAGCACAGGAACTCCAGGAGGAGATCGGGTATTGCTAAGAAATCTGGGACTGCATGGCAAACACAAGATTGTTGACAGATGGCACCATCTCCCTACATTGTAGTGTGGGCAAACTAGATGATCTGCCAGTGTACAAAGTAAGGCCTGAGAATAATTCAAAAGATGTAAAACAATGCATAGAAATCATTTACTGCCCATTGGGCAACTCTAATTGAGTCTGAGCCCTAGAAGATGCCCCTCTGGACCAGTGACTAGAGCTGCTGCTAAGAAAAGATCAAGAAAGTCTGCACCTACAGAAGCAAAGTTAAAGTGTCCTCCACAAGTCCCAGTTGAGCATGACTGTCAGTCCATATCGGAAGAAAGTGAGAGTGACTTGAATACTATCCTTCTTACTAACTGAGTCAATTGTTTCGGGCAATCCTCTAGTCAATACTGGAGACAAAGCTGGGCCTTCTGGACTGTCTATGCCCCCAGCTTCATCCCTGGAGCCAATGCTCCCAGAAAGTGAAGTGCAAAGCATCAGATCAGATGAAATGGAATCATTGCATGGTTGAACTGTTTGAGCTTAGGGGGGAAATGATAGATTGGGGCAGACTGGTGATACAATTCGAACAAGAAGAGTATTTTGAGTGCCCTGACAGTCCACTGCCAGTGTCTGAAAGCTCCATGCGAGCCAAATGTTGTGGACTCAGAAACTGTAACTCCTGGAGCTGAAAGTGCCCCAAGTTCTAGCCTCTCTACCCCCATGGAGACTCCTGACAAGTGAGAACAATGCTGAAAATGAGGCTCAGAGTGCAGAGATTGTAACAGCTCCCCCTAGAAAGACTGGTCGAGCTGTAAAGCCTGTGGTGCACCTCAGTTATGATTCCCTCACGCCAGTGGACCTGCCTCTCAATGTTGTCCATAAAGGAGTGTATGTGTCCCGAGCTCATTGCCCAAACTGAGCTGCTAGTGCTAACTCCAAGTTACTTGTGTTCTCTCATATGGTGCCCCTGCCCTGTCCAGCCCCAAGGTAACTGATAGGAAGGTCCCTCTTCAGGTTTCATGTACAAGAGGTAATAACTTGAGTTATGGTACAATGTGTGTTATACTGTGTAAAGAGGACGACTGCAATGTTTCAGAAATGGTTCTTGGTAAAATGATGTATTGACTGATGATTACATGTGAGCCTAATGCAAATGTATGTGGTTGCAGTTGAAACTTATGGGTACTTGCTTGACGCGGACGCCAAGCTTTTCCCAGGCCAGGAAGGGTGTAACCCCTGCAAATGGGGGTCCCAAAAGACTTCATGAGCTTGTTTGAATGCTCCAAGCCTGAATGGTGTTTCATGCTAAGCCATTTATCAGTGAGTGTTTTTAGAACCTCTGGTACTGTCTCTTTAAGAGCTGTCTGCTTGCAGACATAATTAGTTTGTATGGGGGACTGTGTGTTTCTTTGATTGAGTACCACTGCTGCTGCCAATTCACCCCATTTTTGCAGTCACTAGAGTGCAAAGGAACTTGTCTGAAAGATGTAACTGATTGCCAGAAATCATTTACAGTAATAATAAAATTACAGTTTGTCTAACCTGCTTTCTTTGCAGTCAGAACTGTCTGCCTAGTTCCTCATTCTGGTTTTGAACTGCTGAACTGACCAATCAGTGTGGGGTAAACTAGCTCTAAAATGATGCCTTGATGAATCAGAACTTGGGACTCATAATCTGGAGCCAGCCACAAGAGGATTGTAAGGGCAGTGACTCTGGGAGATGATTAGACTTCGTGCCTTTTGGACCAACAGCAGCAGTTATTGTGAGTGACAGCCAATCCAGTCAAGAACTGGGAGGAACTCAAAGGAAGTGCCCGGTTTTTGTCTGTTGGGAGTTTCAGTTTGAGATCTGAAAGTGAAGGGAAAGAAACCCTGTGTTCCTTCAGTGCACAGTTTCAGTCAAAAACGCGTGCAAGGCCCAGAGTTCGGCTCACAACTTGTGTAACTGCTTGTTAGGACTGAACTGGCCCTGTGAAAAGAATCAAAGGATCTCTGAAGAGTAGAAACCAGGCTCACCCTGTAGAAGACTGAAGAAATTGTTGAATTACACCGGTCTGTCAGGAACTGAATCTGCTGTGTGTTCTCCTGGTTATTGTGCAGTAATTGCGATTGGGATACAGATGCAGCCTGCCTGGTATAGTACTTTCTTTATATGGATGTGAAGAGGTTTGTGTACCTCAAGTGAGCCCTGCTGACATTGGAAGGACCCTATCTTATTTGGAGGTCGTGAGTACTAATTCAGGGTTGCTCCTGTTGAATTGCCACACATTAAATCCAAATGGAATTACTGTACTGCTGACTGTTTAATTCTCCTTTTCTCTGTGTGAAAGGCCCCTACCAGCTGCCACGGTTTGGACTAGCCACTAGGGCTTAAAATCCAGGACAGTAACTGATAGGGATAGGCCTGTGCACAGAGCCATAGGTAGATTATTAGAGGATAAGCTAATTAACCTGATTTCCTGTCCTTGTTATATCCCCAAATAAATCAGAGCTGCTTGTTTCAGTGAAGTTATACTGCCTGAGGTATTTGTCTATGTTAAAGTACTGTACTGTGATTGTTGCACTGTATCTCATTTCACAGGAGGTCCCAGTGCCGGAACCAGACCTGGGGTAAGTGTATACTGTGAAGGTAATTTGATATATTGTGTGGGCCACTAGTGGGAAGAAAGGGTTGCAGTGTCCCAGAGGGCTGTGACCAAGTTAGTTTAACTATTGCAAACCCTGACCTCTGGGTGGAGGCACCGCCATTGGATCCAGGCCCTCAACCTGTTAGTGGCAAATCAGGCAGGGGTAGTAGCCCCTGGGAGCGCCATCTAGGGGTTACATCCGATTTCTTTTGTGGGGCATAAAAAGGCAATGCAGGCAGGAGCCCAGTACAAAGGCCAGCCAGCAGCACTGGCAGAAACAGAATGAGCGAAGTGAGAGAGTGGAGTGAGCGAGCTCAACAGAGCTGTGTCGGAACTGCTGCAGATTTTGTGGGCAGAAAAGACGCCACTTCTAGGCAGGAGCCCAGTACAAAAGGGCAGCCTGCAGCAGCGGAAACACAGAATGAGGAGGAGGGAGGGGAGGTTAGCTCAGCTGAGCTCTGTTGGGACTGCTGCAGACTCTTTGTAGGCAGAAAAGGCAGCAATGCACCCATGGGGCCCAAAAACAAAAGGGAAGCAGGCAACGAAGGGAGAAACAGAACGAAGGAAAGGAGGGGGGAGGAGCAAGCTCAACGGAGCTCTATCGTGACTCAAGGCGGATTTCTGTGGGCAGAAAAAGGCAGCAATGCAGGCAGGAGCCCAGTACAAAAAGGCCAGCCTGCAGTGCTGGCAGAAACAGAATGAGCAAGTGAGAGAGTGGGAGGAGCTCAACAGACCTGTGTCGGGACTACTGCAGATTTCTTTGGGCAGAAAAGCCTCAACAGAGGCAGGAGCCCAGTACAAAGGGCAGCCTGCAGTGCCAAGAGAAACAGAATGAGCATGTGAGACACGGGAGTGAGCAACCTCAATGGAGCTCTGTCAGGACAGCTGCGGATTTCTTTGTGGGCAGAAAAGGTGCCAATCCAGGCAGGACTCCAGTACAAAAGGGCAGCCTGCAGCACTGGGAGAAACACAATGAGCGAGTGAGAGTGGAGAGTGAACAAGTTCAACGGAGCTCCATCATGACTGCCATGTGACTTTGTGGGCAGGAAAAGCAACGCAGGCAGGAACCCAGTACAAAGGCCAGCCTGCAGTGTTGGCAGAAACGGAATGAGCGAGTGAGAGAGGGGGAGTGAGCAAGCTCAACGGAGCTGTGTTGGGACTGCTGCAGATTTCTTTGTGGGCAGAAAAAGGCAGCAATGCAGGCAGGAGCCCAGTACAAAAGGCCAGCCTGCAGTGCTGGCAGAAACAGAATGAGCAAGTGAGAGAGTGGGAGTGAGCAAGCTCAACAGACCTGTGTCGGGACTACTGCAGATTTCTTTGTGGGCAGAAAAAGCCCCCAACAGAGGCAGGAGCCCAGTACAAAAGGGCAGCCTGCAGTGCCAAGAGAAACAGAATGAGCATGTGAGACACGGGGAGTGAGCAACCTCAATGGAGCTCTGTCAGGACAGCTGAGGATTTCTTTGTGGGCAGAAAAAGGTGCCAATCCAGGCAGGACTCCAGTACAAAAGGGCAGCCTGCAGCACTGGGAGAAACACAATGAGCAGTGAGAGGGAGAGGAACAAGTTCAACGGAGCTCTATCATGACTGCTGCGGATTTCTTTGTGGGCAGGAAAAGGCGGCAACGCAGGCAGGAAACCCAGTACAAAAGGCCAGCCTGCAGTGCTGGCAGAAACGGAATGAGCGAGTGAGAGAGGGGGAGTGAGCAAGCTCAACTGAGCTGTGTTGGACTGCTGCAGATTCTTTGTGGGCAGAAAAGGCAGCAATGCACACAGGGGCCCAGTACAAAAGGGAAACCTGCAGCAGTGGGAGAAGCAGAACGACTGAGTGAGAGAAGGGGGTGAGCGAGCTCAACGGAGCTCTATCGTGACTGCTGCAGATTTCTTTGTGGGCATAAGAAGGCAGCAACACAGGCAGGAGCCCAGTACAAAAGGGCAGCCTGGAGTGGTGGCAGAAACAGAATGAGTGCGTGAGAGAGGGGGAGTGAGCGAGCTCAGCAGAGCACTGTTGGGACTGCTGCAGATTTCTTTGTGGGCAGAAAAAAGTGCCAATAGAGGCAGGAGCCCAGTACAAAAGGGCAGCCTGCAGTGCCAGGAGAAACAGAATGAGCGAGTGAGATGGGGAGTTAGTGACCTCAATGGAGCTCTGTTGGGACAGCTGCGGATTTCTTTGTGGGCAGAAAAGGGGGGCCAACACAGGCAGTAGTCCAGTACAAAAGTGTAGCCTACAGCGTCGGGAGAAACACAGCGAGCGAGTGAGAGAGGGGAGTGAGCGAGCTCAATGGAACTCTATCGCGGACTGCTGCAGATTTCTTTGTGGGCAGGAAAGGCAACAATGCAGGCAGGAGCCCAGTACAAAAGGCCAGCCTGCAGTCCCGCAGAAATGGAACGAGCGAGACAGAGGGGAGTGAGCGAGCTCAACGGACCTGTGTCGGGACTGCTGCAGATTTCTTTGTGGGCAGAAAAGCCACCAATGCAGGCAGGAGCCCAGTACAAAAGGGCAGCCTGCAGCGGGAGAAACAGAAGGAGGAGTGAGAGAGGGAGTGAGCGATCTCAACAGAGCTCTGTCATGACTGCTGCAGATTTCTTTGTGGGCAGAAGAAGGTGGCAACGCAGGCAGGAGCCCAGTACAAAAGGGCAGCCTGCAGTGCTGGCAGAAATGGAGCAGTGAGTGGGGGGGAGTGAGCTCAACAGAGCTCTGTCAGGACTGCTGCAGATTTCTTTGTGGGCAGAAAAAGGCTCCAACAGAGGCAGGAGCCCTAGTACAAAAGGGCAGTGCGGCCAGGAGAAACAGAATGACCGAGTAAGACTGGGGGAGTGAGTGACCTCAATGGAGCTCTATCGTGACTACTGCAGATTTCTTTGTAGGCAGAAAAAAGGCAGCAATGCAGGCACAAGCCCAGCATAAAAGGCCAGCCAGCAGCACTGGCAGAAACGGAACGAAAGGTGAGCGAGGGGAGTGAGCCACCTCAACAGAGCTGTGTCAGAACTGCTGCAGATTTCTTTGTCGGCAGAAAAGACGCCAATGCAGGCAGGAGCCCAGTACAAGGGCAGCCTGCAGCAGGGAGACACAGAACGAGCGAAGTGAGGGAGGGGGAGGAGTGAGCTCAACGGAGCTCTGTGGGGACTGCTGTGATTTCTTTGTGGGCAGAAAAGGCAGCAGAATCTAGGGGCCCAGTACAAAAGGGACAGCCTGCAACGGGGGAGAAACAGAATGAGCGAAGTGAAAGAGGGGGAGTGAGCAAGCTCAATGGAGCTCTATCATGACTGCTGCGGATTTCTTTGTGGGCAGAAAAAGGCAGCATTGCAGGCAGGAGCCCACTACAAAAGGCCAGCCTGCAGTCGGCAGAAACGGAACCAGTGAGTGACAGAGGGAGAGTGAGCAAGCTCGGCAGACCTGTGTCAAGACTACTGCAGATTTCTTTGTGGGCAGAAAAGCCACCAACAGAGGTTGGAGCCCAGTACAAAAGGGCAGCCTGCTGTGCCAGGAGAAACAGAATGAGCGAGTGAGAGAGGGAGGAGCCACCTCAACGGAGCTCTGTCGGACAGCGGCAGATTTCTTTAGGACAGAAAAGGGTGCCAACGCAGGAGCCCAGTACAATACAGCAGCCTGCAGCACAGGAGAAACAGAATGAATGAGTGACAGAGGGACAGTGAGCGAGCTCAACGGACTAACGAATCAACATTCAACATTGACAAATGCTTGTTACTACATGGAGGCCCACATGCCCAGCTTTGCAGACAGCATTGCCTGAAGAGGTGCAGAGTGCCTGTGAGAATATTATAGTTGTCAATTGATGGATAAATCGGTGGGGTCTTCCTTAGTTTATTTCTGACTGCCAAGCTCTGTTGCTGGCCTTGTTAAAGTATTTATCTAACCAATTGAAGTGCTGTTTGAGTAATTGTTTGGCAGAGAAGAGGCTAGTGGGTAGGCTTTAATATACAGATGACCTGTACTCGAAGTTCAAAGGCTACTCAACAATATCTCGGATTTTACCGCTACTGGGTCAGATAACCTTGAGCCTAAACTACTAAAACAAGCAGCCCCGTACATAGCTGCACCTCTTGCTAAAATCTTTTCTCTCTCCCTGTGTCATGGATCTGTCCCTGCTATCTGGAAGACTGCCAGGATTATCCCTGTATTCAAAAAAAGAGACCGCATAAAACCCATCTAACTATAGACCCATTGCCATTTTGCCTGCTCTCAGCAAAATCCTTGAGAAGCTCGTCGCCAACCAAACTATTGACTATCTAGAGAAGCAAAACTCCTCCTCGTCAGTGCATCATGTTTCCACAAGGGTCATAGTACCACCACTGCCTTACTCAAGTTTACCACCGATATCATAACAGATATGGACTCAGGTCTCCAAACAGGCAATTTTATAGACATGACCAAAGCTTTCAACCTTGTTGATTACCTATCCTTCTCAGTACTCTAAGAGCATTAGGTTTCTCACAGGGTGTGACTGCCTGGTTTGACAGCTACCTAACAGACCACAAGCAACTTGTTAAATTTAACTCAACCTTATCAGATTATACTACCACTAATATTGGTGTACCACAAGGCTCTATCCTTGAAATTGACGATCTTCTCTGCACCTCCCACCCCCAAGGGAGGATGACTGGGAGACCTGGATGAATATGTTGCCCCAAGTACAGAATGGCAATGCTCGGGCGCGAAAGAGGTTAGTGAGGCCTCGAGGTCCTGCCTAGCCTATCCGTGCTAAGCAGACAGTAACCTGAGCGACTGCAGGCTATCTTGAGGCCTTGGAGAATGTATAAGACCCCAAGTCTGATGAGGACCTATGGTGGAAGTAGAAATGCAACAGTACCAAGGGTTGTTGTCTATGTATGTATCTGGAAAATTGTTGCAAGAATACTCAGAAAGTAGTTTACAACGATTAAACTAGACCAGAACAAACTGGAAAAGAATCATAAGTCTGCCTTCTCAGAACTGCTGTTGCTTCCAGTTCGCCTGGCAAATCACTGGAATCCCTCCTATGATGAGTTAATAAGAAAGTCGGGTTGAGAAAAAAAGACCTCAGGAGGTACCTGCACCAACAGCTGTGGCTACGACCAGTGACGAGGTGACCCATCAAGTAAGTTGGGGCAGAGGTTGACATCAATGAGTGCTCTGACAAGGAAAAGATATGCCACAATACGGTGAACTGAGAGAATCGAAAATTCAAAACAGTCCCTTTATGAAACCCACGCCTGCAAATGCAGACCTGACCTATATCCGACTGCATCTGCTATGGGGGTGGGGTACCCACCCATGTATCTCTACTGATAACTCAAACTCAATTCCTTGACCATAGGTGCGAAACTGGCCAGATGTCTCAAATGCTTATCACACGCAGACGAATGGCACAGCTTTCCAGTTAAATACCCCTGGCTCCCAGTGTAAACCTCGAAGCTCAAACTCCAGAAAGTATGTTTTGCTATAATTGTGGAAAGATGGGCACATGAAAGAATGCCAGTCCCAAAGACACCAACAAGTTGCATATAGGCTACAAGGAGGCTTCGGAGAGAAATCAGTGGTTAAGAGGTGCCTGACATGACCCAGTGAGGCACCAAAATAATTCACGTCCTTTTGGCAAGGTCAGTTGCCCAGCCCCCACTACCGCCTCCAGACTGGTCCAGAATAGTGGGTCCTCCATGAGACCACTGTAAGGTGAATGGGTGTCTACAGAGCTGTATTGAACAGTGGCTCCCAAGTGACAATTATGTTCAGATTGGATCAAAAACTGTCGAGACACTTACAACCATTGAAGGACTGCATGCAAGGGGGTTAAGTGAGAAAGCCTACCCTATTCGGGTATATCCGAATTTGGCTGTCTTTCCCACCTCCGTGGCTGGAGTGGCCGAACAAGTAGAGACCCTAGCCTTAGTGTGTCCCCCCACTGGACTGTATGATGGTGTCCCGCACAGTGAAGTTGGAACAAATGCTCATATGTTAGGAAGGCTGGCACAGTTAATGTTATGAAAAACAGGGTCAAAGACTAGTAGAGCTTTAAGAGTTCCGACCCTTAATTAGAAGGCCTATGAGGCACAGAGATGCTGAAAAACAGAACCAAGAGGAACAGGTCGGAATTAGGCTGGAAGAAGGATCCTGAGTCTCTGATCCTGGCGTCAAATACCCAGTGTACCCACAGGGAAGGCCCGTATCCCAGAAAGGATGTTAGAGAATAAAATATTAATGTTGGATGCAACAGGCGATGGAAAATTGCCAGAGGGACTGCTGGTCAAGCCTAGTATTTGCCCGCTAGAGCCCATGCTTATGCCAGAAGGTAATGGTCCAAGTTCATAATGTGTCTGAAAAGAGACATTCGAGTAAACAAAGGTTGCATCCTGGCTAATGTGCATTGTGCAGACACTGCAGTGCTACCAGCAACAGAGTTCAGGAAAAATGACAGAGTAACGCGCCTGACTTGTTTGATTTAAGCTCCCGCTGCCAGCTGAATGGAAAGTGAGATCAGTAGAAACTTTGCCCAGAGAGACCAGGTGTTTTCTTTAAAGGAATGGGATGTAGGATCGTGCAAGGAGCTGAGCACAATATCCGACTGCATGACGAAAGACCATTTCGTGAGAGGTCTCGAGCCTGGCACCTGCTGACATAGATGATGTGAGACGGCATCTGCAAAGAGATGTTAGCTGCTGGTGTACATAGAATCCAAAGCCCTATACTTCCCCATTGTGGTAGTGAGGAAAAAGAATGGAACAGTAAGGATGTGTGTGGATTATCGCAACTAAACGGCGGACTATCCTGATCAGTACACAATGCCCCGCATTCAGGATGCTTTGGACTGCCTAAACGGGAGCAAGTGGTTCTCTGTGCTGGATCTCCGCAGTGGGTACTACCAGATCGATGGCCCAAGGACCGTGAGAAGGCGGCCTTTATCTATCCGGCGCTTGGCTATGAGATTCAGCAGGGATGCCTCAAAGGTTCAGGTGCCCCAACCACTTTCAGCGATTGATGGGCGTGCAGTGGGGACGCCAGACTTACTAGGTGCCTGGTATACCTAGATGATGTTATTGTGTTGGAGCTCTCTGGAGGAACATGAGAGCAGATTATTTAAGGATTGGACCGACTGGAGGACTTTGGCCTTAAACTGTCCAGTGATGAGGTGTCAATTCTTTCAAACATCAGTAAAGTATATGGACACATAGTATCCACCGAGGGGCAGAGAGACCGACCCAAGTAAAGTTGGGGTGTGACCACCGCCTGGCACAGCCCAAAAATCTAAAAGAACTGCAAAGATTCCTGGGATTCTGTGGTTATTATCGGCGCTTCATCAAGGACTATTCAAGAGTGATCCATACTGTAACCTCACTCAGGTATCCCCAACCCACAAAAAAATACCAAAGTCAGCGTCCTCAAGACTGAAAGAGTGTATTTTCATCCGAGTGAAGTATTTGGGGCCCGCTGGACTCCTGATTAATGAGACTGCTTTTAATGGATCATATATCAACTACCCATGCTCCAGTGCTGGCCTATGCCGATCCAAGAAAACCTTACGTCCTGCACACTGATGCTAGCTTGCAAGGGTTGGGGGCTGTGTTGTACCAAGAGCACCGAGAATGGCCTGAGACCAGTGGCCTTTGCCAGTAAAGCCTGACCCCATCCGAAAAGAACCATCCTGTACATAAGTTAGAGTTCCTAGCTTTGAAGTGGGCTATTGTTGATAATTCCATAAAAATTACTTGTATAGGGCTAAATACTAGTAAAACTGACAATAATCCCATGCGACCTATGTGCAGACCTCAGCTAAGTTGGATGCCACTGGCCATAGGTAGCTTTCTGCGTATCTACATATGACATACTCTCGAATGCAGGTCTGAACCACAGATGCTGATGCTCTCTCCCGAGGCCTGTTCCCCAGAATGATTGGGTCGATTGGCAGAACCTGACATTGGGCACTCTGCCGGAAGTTTGACGGGGAGGAACAAATGTCCACAGACTGCGATGGACTGCATGGTGGATTGCTTGGGAGCCTCTGAGGTGCATACCTGCCAGCAATGCCACTTTTCGCAATAGACATTGGTGCACAGCCTCAGCTGGACAATGACAGTATTCGGCGGGCTCAATCCGATCCCATGATCAAAACAGCTTTAGAAGCCCTCTATGCAGGAAAAGATGTGTCCAAATTACACTCCACTGATTTGAGAACTGCACTGTTATACAAAGAAGGTCCTAAGTTGAAAGCAGATCAATGAAACTGTTATACAGAGAAACAGTAGACAGAGGGGACAAGTAGACAAACAACAACTAGTGCTGCCTACTGCCTTTGAGACTCAGTACTGAGGTCCTTGCACAACCACATGGGGCACCTTGGTATAGACAGAACACTTGACTTGGTGAGATCCAGATTCTATTGGCCTAAGATGGGGCTGATGTGGAGCAACACTCGAACTTGTAGTAACTGCTTACAGAGGAAAGCTTTGCCCCAGAGGGCTGCCCCCTTGTAACATCACCACCAGTGCACATGGAGCTGGTCTGTATTGATTTTTCTGAGTTTGGGTCAGATCAAGAAATATCAGTAATGTGCTGGTGGTCACTGACTTACGAGATATGCCCAAGCTTTCCCCCACGAAAGACCAGAAAGCATCCACTGTGGCAAAGTACTTGTAGAAAACTTTTTGTTCACTATGAACTCACAAAGAATCCATTCTGATCAAGGGAGACTTGAGAGTCGTCTGATCAAAGAGATGCTTTCTCTGTGGGGAGTGCGAAGAGTCCAGAACCACTCCTTACCACCCCAGGGACCCACAGCCTGAGCGTTTCAACCGCACTTTGCTAGATATGCTAGGCACCCTGCACTCAAAGGACAAGCCTAGATGGAACCAACAAATTAGCACCTGGTACATGCTTATAACTGCAAAAGTGATGCCACTGGGTTTCTCCCCTACCGCCTGATGTTTGGAAAGCTAGAGCTACCGGTAGATGTGTGTTTAGGGTCTCTCCTGATGGGGGTTCAAGCCCAACAACTATTTACAGTATGCAAAAGTTAAAGACAGCTAACTCCTTGCAGTACCAACTGGCTCAAACCATGGCTGCCAAAAGAAATCTGGCCAACAAAGAAAGGTATGATAAAAGGTGAAAGCACAGAACTCCAGGAGGGAGATCGGGTATTGCTAAGAAATCTGGGACTGCATGGCAAACACAAGATTGCTGACAGATGGCACCATCTCCCTCACATTGTAGTGGAGCAACTAGATGATCTGCCAGTGTACAAAGTAAGCCTGAGAATAATTCAAAGATGTAAAAACAATGCATAGAAATCATCTGCCTATTGGGCAACTCTTAAGTGAGTCTGAGCCCTAGAGATGCCCCCTCTGGACCAGTGACTAGAGCTGCTGCTAGAAAAGATCAAGAAAGTCTGCACCTACAGAAGCAAAGTTAAGTGTTCCTCCACAAGTCCCAGTTGAGCATGACTGTCGGTATATCGGAAGAAAGTAGAGTGACTTTGAATACTATCCTTCTTCACGAACTGAGTCAAGTGTTTGAGGCAATCCTAGTCAATACTGGAGACAAAGCTGGGCCTTCTGGACTGTCTATGCCCCCAGCTTCATCCCTGGAACCAATGCTCCCAGAAGTGATGCAAAGCATCAGATCAGATGAAATGGAATCATTGTGCATGGTTGAACTGTTTGAGCTTTCAGGGAGAAAATGATAGATTAGGAGCAGACTGGTGATACACCGAACAAGAAGAGTATTTTGAGTGCCTGACAGTCCACTGCCAGTGTCTGAAAGCTCTCACATGCGAGCCAAATGTTGTGGACTCAGAAACTGCAACTCCTGGGCTGAAAGTGCCCCAAGTTCTAGCCTCTCTACCCCACATGGAGACTCCTGACAAGTGAGAACAATGCTGAAAATGAGGCTCAGAGTGCAGAGACTGTAACAGCTCCCCTAGAAAGACGTGGTCGACTGTAAAGCCTGTGGTGCACCTCAGTTATGATTCCTGGAGACCGGCCAGTGGACCTGCCTCTCAATGTTGTCCATAAAAGGGTATGTGTCCCGAGCTCATTGCCCAAACAGGCGTTAGTGCTAACTCAAGTTACTTGTGTTGCCCTCTAAGTATGGTGCCATACCCCGTCCAGCCCAAAAGGTAACTGATAGGAAGGTCCCCTCTCTTCAGGTTTCATGTACAAGAGGTAATAACGTTCATGGTACAATGTGTGTGTTATACTGTGTAAAGTGACGTGCTGCAATGTTTAAAATGGTTCTTAGTAAAATGATGTATTGACTGATGATTACATGTGTGAGCCTAATGCAAATGTATGTGGTTGCAGTTGAAACTTATGGAAGTACTTGCTTGACAGACGTCAAGCTTTCCCAAGCCAGGAAGGTGTAACCCCTGCAAATGGGGTTCCCAAAGACTTCAGGAGCTTGCTTGAATGCTCCAAGCCTGAATGGTGTTTGGCGTTTAAGAAACTTTATCAGTAGTGTTTTAGAACCTCTGGTACTGTCTCTTTAAAGCTGTCTGCTTGCAGACATAATTAGACTGTATGGGGGACTGTGTGTTTCTTTGATTGAGTACCCACTCAAGCTGCCATAATTCACCCATTTTGCAGTCACTAGGAGTGCAAAGGAACCTGTCTGAAAGATGTAACTGATTGCCAGAAATCATTTACAGTAATAATAAATTACAGTTTATCTAACCTGCTTTCTTTGCAGTCAGAACTGTCTGCCTAGTTCCCCATTCTGGTTTTGAACTGCTGAACTGGACCAATCAGTGTAGATACAAACAAGCTCTAAAATGATGCCTTGGATGAATCAGAACTTGGGACTCATAATCTGAGCCAGCCACAAGAAGTTGTATGGGCAGTGACTCTGGGAGATGTAGTTTAGACTTCAGTGCCTTTTGGACCAACAGCAGTCTATTGTGATGACAGCCAATCCAGTCAAGAACTGGGAGGAACTCAAAGGAAGTGCCCGGTTTTGTCTGTTGGGAGTTTCAGTTTGAGATCTGACTGAAGGGAAAAGAAACCCTGTGCTCCTTGGTGCACAGTTTCAGTCAAAAAAACGTGTGCAAGGCCCAGAGTTCGGTCTACAACTTGTGTAACTGCTTGTTAGGACTGAATCAGGCCCTGTGAAAAGAATCAAAGGACTCTGAAGAGTAGAAACCAGGCTCACCCTGTAGAAGACTGAAGAAATTGTTGAATTACACTGGGTCTGTCAGGAACTGAATCTGCTGTGTTCTCTGGTTTATTGTGCAGTAGTACGATTGGGATACAGATGCAGCCTGCCTGGTATAGTACTTTCTTTATATGGATGTGTGAAGAGGTTGTGTACCTCAAGTGAGCCCTGCGGACATTGAAGGACCCTATCTTATTTGGAGGTCGTGAGTACTAATTCAGGGTTGCTCCTGTTGAATTACACACATTAAATCCAAATGGATTACTGTACTGCTGACTGTTTGGTCTCCTTTCTCTGTGTGAAAGGGCCCCTAGCTGCCGCAGTTTGGACTAGCCACTGGGGCTTGGGTACCCGGGACAGTAACTGATAGGATAGGCCTGCACAGAGCCATAAAATAGATTATTAAGTGATAAGCTAATTAACCTGATTTCCCCTGTCCTTGTTATCCCCTAAATAAATCAGAGCTGCTTGTTTCAGTGAAGTTATACTGCCTGGTAGTTGTCTATGTTAAAGTACTGTACTGTGATTGTTGCACTTATCTCATTTCACAGGAGGGTCCCAGTGCGGAAACAGCACCTGGGGGTAAGTGTATACTGTGAAGGTAATTCTGATATATTGTGTGGGCCACTAGTGGGAAGAAAGGGGGTTGCAGTGTCCCAGGGGCTGTGACCAAGATTAGTTGCTATTGCAAACCCTGACCTCTGGGTGGAGGCACCCGCCATTGGATCCAGGCCCCTCAACCTGTTGTGGCAAATCAGGCAGGGTAGTAGCCCCTGGGATAGCGCCATCTAGGGGTTACATCCGGATTTCTTTGTGGGCATAAAAAGGCAGCAATGCAGGCAGGAGCCCAGTACAAAAGGCCAGCCAGCAGCACTGGCAGAAACAGAATAAGCGAGTGAGAGAGTGGGGTAAGCGAGAGCTCAACAGAGCTGTGTCAGACTGCCAGATTTCTTTGTGGGCGAAAAAGCGCCCAATGCAGGCAGGGCCAGTACAAAGGGCAGCCTGCAGCAGCGGGAAACACAGAATGAGTGAGTGAGGAGGTGGAGTAAGTTGGCTCAGCAGAGCTCTATTTGGGACTGCAGACTTCTTTGTGGGCAGAAAAAGTGCCAGCAAAGGCAGGAGCCCCAGTAAAAAAGGGCAGACTGCAATGCCAGGAGAAACAAATGAGCAGCGGTAGAGGGAGACTGAGCAAGCTCAGCAGAGCTCTATCGTGACTGCTCCAGTTTCTTTGTGGGCGAAAAAGGCAGCAATGCAGGCAGGAGCCCAATACAAAAGGCCAGCCTGCAGTGCTGGCAGAAACAGAATGAGCAAGTGAGAGAGTGGGAGTGAGCAAGCTCAACAGACCTGTGTCGGGACTACTGCAGATTTCTTTGTGGGCAGAAAAAGCCCCCAACAGAGGCAGGAGCCCAGTACAAAAGGGCAGCCTGCAGTGCCAAGAGAAACAGAATGAGCATGTGAGACACGGGGAGTGAGCAACCTCAATGGAGCTCTGTCAGGACAGCTGCGGATTTCTTTGTGGGCAGAAAAAGGTGCCAATCCAGGCAGGACTCCAGTACAAAAGGGCAGCCTGCAGCACTGGGAGAAACACAATGAGCGAGTGAGAGTGGGAGAGTGAACAAGTTCAACGGAGCTCTATCATGACTGCTGCGGATTTCTTTGTGGGCAGGAAAAGCGACAGCATGAGCAGGAACCCAGTACAAAGGCCAGCCTGCAGTGTTGGCAGAAACGGAATGGCAGAGTGAGAGAGGGGAGTGAGCAAGCTCAGCAGCTGTGTTGGGACTGCTGCAGATTTCTTTGTGGGCAGAAAAAAGGCAGCAATGCAGGCAGGAGCCCAGTACAAAAGCCAGCCTGCAGTGCTGGCAGAGCAAAATGGAGCAAGTGAGAGAGTGGGAGTGAGCAAGCTCAACAGACCTGTGCGGGACTACTGCAGATTTCTTTGTGGGCAGAAAAGCCCTCAACAGAGGCAGGAGCCCAGTACAAAGGGCAGCCTGCAGTGCCAAGAGAAACAGAATGAGCATGTGAGACACGGGAGTGAAGCAACCTCAATGGAGCTCTGTCAGGACAGCTGCAGGATTTCTTTGTGGGCGAAAAAGGTGCCAATCAGGCAGGACTCCAGTACAAAGGGCAGCCTGCAGCACTGGGAGAAACACAATGAGCGAGTGAGAGAGGGAGAGTGAACAAGTTCAACGGAGCTCTATCATGACTGCTGCGGATTTCTTTGTGGGCAGGAAAAGGCGGCAACGCAGGCAGGAACCCAGTACAAAAGGCCAGCCTGCAGTGTTGGCAGAAACGGAATGAGCGAGTGAGAGAGGGGGAGTGAGCAAGCTCAACGGAGCTGTGTTGGGACTGCTGCAGATTTCTTTGTGGGCAGAAAAAGGCAGCAATGCACACAGGGGCCCAGTACAAAAGGGAAACCTGCAGCAGTGGGAGAAGCAGAACGACTGAGTGAGAGAAGGGGGTGAGCGAGCTCAACGGAGCTCTATCGTGACTGCTGCAGATTTCTTTGTGGGCATAAGAAGGCAGCAACACAGGCAGGAGCCCAGTACAAAAGGGCAGCCTGGAGTGGTGGCAGAAACAGAATGAGTGCGTGAGAGAGGGGGAGTGAGCGAGCTCAGCAGAGCACTGTTGGGACTGCTGCAGATTTCTTTGTGGGCAGAAAAAAGTGCCAATAGAGGCAGGAGCCCAGTACAAAAGGGCAGCCTGCAGTGCCAGGAGAAACAGAATGAGCGAGTGAGATGGGGAGTTAGTGACCTCAATGGAGCTCTGTTGGGACAGCTGCGGATTTCTTTGTGGGCAGAAAAGGGGGGCCAACACAGGCAGTAGTCCAGTACAAAAGTGTAGCCTACAGCGTCGGGAGAAACACAGCGAGCGAGTGAGAGAGTGGGAGTGAGCGAGCTCAATGGAACTCTATCGTGACTGCTGCAGATTTCTTTGTGGGCAGGAAAAGGCAACAATGCAGGCAGGAGCCCAGTACAAAAGGCCAGCCTGCAGTCCCGGCAGAAATGGAACGAGCGAGTGACAGAGGGGGAGTGAGCGAGCTCAACGGACCTGTGTCGGGACTGCTGCAGATTTCTTTGTGGGCAGAAAAAGCCACCAATGCAGGCAGGAGCCCAGTACAAAAGGGCAGCCTGCAGCAGCGGGAGAAACAGAAGGAGTGAGTGAGAGAGAGGGAGTGAGCGATCTCAACAGAGCTCTGTCATGACTGCTGCAGATTTCTTTGTGGGCAGAAGAAGGTGGCAACGCAGGCAGGAGCCCAGTACAAAAGGGCAGCCTGCAGTGCTGGCAGAAATGGAGCGAGTGAGTGGGGGGGGGAGTGAGTGAGCTCAACAGAGCTCTGTCAGGACTGCTGCAGATTTCTTTGTGGGCAGAAAAAGGCTCCAACAGAGGCAGGAGCCCAGTACAAAAGGGCAGCCTGCGGCGCCAGGAGAAACAGAATGACCGAGTAAGACTGGGGGAGTGAGTGACCTCAATGGAGCTCTATCGTGACTACTGCAGATTTCTTTGTAGGCAGAAAAAGGCAGCAATGCAGGCACAAGCCCAGTACAAAAGGCCAGCCAGCAGCACTGGCAGAAACGGAACGAGTGCGTGAGCGAGGGGGAGTGAGCCACCTCAACAGAGCTGTGTCAGAACTGCTGCAGATTTCTTTGTCGGCAGAAAAAGACGCCAATGCAGGCAGGAGCCCAGTACCAAAAGGGCAGCCTGCAGCAGTGGGAGACACAGAACGAGCGAGTGAGGGAGGGGGAGTGAGTGAGCTCAACGGAGCTCTGTGGGGACTGCTGTGGATTTCTTTGTGGGCAGAAAAAGGCAGCAGTGCACTCAGGGGCCCAGTACAAAAGGACAGCCTGCAACGGCGGGAGAAACAGAATGAGCGAGTGAAAGAGGGGGAGTGAGCAAGCTCAATGGAGCTCTATCATGACTGCTGCGGATTTCTTTGTGGGCAGAAAAAGGCAGCATTGCAGGCAGGAGCCCACTACAAAAGGCCAGCCTGCAGTCGGCAGAAACGGAACCAGTGAGTGACAGAGGGAGAGTGAGCAAGCTCGGCAGACCTGTGTCAAGACTACTGCAGATTTCTTTGTGGGCAGAAAAAGCCACCAACAGAGGTTGGAGCCCAGTACAAAAGGGCAGCCTGCTGTGCCAGGAGAAACAGAATGAGCGAGTGAGAGAGAGGGAGTGAGCCACCTCAACGGAGCTCTGTCGGGACAGCGGCAGATTTCTTTGTGGACAGAAAAGGGTGCCAACGCAGGAGCCCAGTACAATACAGCAGCCTGCAGCACAGGGGAGAAACAGAATGAATGAGTGACAGAGGGACAGTGAGCGAGCTCAACGGACTAACGCAATCAACATTCAACATTGACAAATGCTTGTTACTACATGGAGGCCCACATGCCCAGCTTTGCAGACAGCATTGCCTGAAGAGGTGCAGAGTGCCTGTGAGAATATTATAGTTGTCAATTGATGGATAAATCGGTGGGGTCTTCCTTAGTTTATTTCTGACTGCCAAGCTCTGTTGCTGGCCTTGTTAAAGTATTTATCTAACCAATTGAAGTGCTGTTTGAGTAATTGTTTGGCAGAAGAGGCTAGTGGGTAGGCTTTAATATACAGATGACCTGTACTCGAGTTCAAAGGCTACTCAACAATATCTCGGATTTTCCGCTACTGGGTCAGATAACCTTGAGCCTAAACTACTAAAACAAGCAGCCCGTACATAGCTGCACTCTCTTGCTAAAATCTTTCTCTCTCCCTGTGTCATGGATCTGTCCCTGCTATCTGGAAGACTGTAGGATTATCCTGTATTCAAAAAAAGAGACCGCAAAAAACCCATCTAACTATAGACCCATTGCCATTTTGCCTGCTCTCAGCAAAATCCTTGAGAAGCTCGTCGCCAACCAAACTATTGACTATCTAGAGAAGCAAAACCTCCTCTCGTCAGTGCATCATGGTTTCCACAAGGGTCATAGTACCACCACTGCCTTACTCAAGTTTACCACCGATATCATAACAGATATGGACTCAGGTCTCCAAACAGGCAATTTTTATAGACATGACCAAAGCTTTCAACCTTGTTGATTACCTATCCTTCTCAGTACTCTAAGAGCATTAGGTTTCTCACAGGGTGTGACTGCCTGGTTTGACAGCTACCTAACAGACCACAAGCAACTTGTTAAATTTAACTCAACCTTATCAGATTATACTACCACTAATATTGGTGTACCACAAGGCTCTATCCTTGGTCCTCTGCTATTCTCCCTCTTTATAAATGACATTACCTCAGTCATCCCCAATACAGCTTCCCTACTTTACGCTGATGACATTGTCTTGCACACCAGCTCAAAGAGCATCTCTGAAATCAATCTGAGACTTGTCCAAGATTTTATACAAATCGGAGAATGGTTGGATAACAAGAGACTTGTCCTAAATGTCTCCAAGACACAGGCCATGCTGTTTGGCTCCAATGCTAAACATAAACTCGCCCAACCCACTTTCAATATCTCCACCAAAAACGGATCTGCTGTCCTGGTTGTACCCTCTTTTAAGTGTCTGGGTATCACGCTTGATCCTGCTCTCACTTTTGATCTTCATATCCAGCAGACTTGCAAGCTGACTAATATGAAACTCGGCATGGCCTACCGCTCCAGCTACGTACTCACTCCATCAGCTAGGCTTGCCCTAGCCCGTGGCATACTACTGCCATCACTAATGTATGGGGTGGCAGCATATGCCTCATCATGTAAGACTAGCTTTCAGAAGTGGGAAGTAGTGTACAATAATATCTGTAGGTATGCATCCTCTTCAAATCTACTAAAACACCACTGTCTCCTCTACTATGAGCTAGGATGGCTTTCTCCGGCAGCCTCCCGTGACTATGCACTGTGCTCCATCATAGACAATATCATCCAAAATCAAACATCTACACCCCTGGCAGAACTTTTCCTTAACCAGACGCCCACCTATGAACTATGCTCTGCTGCCAATGCCCATGTCATAATCCCTACACACCACTCCTCCAAAGGTACTAGCGCCTTCTCCTGCCACGCCCCGAAAAAGTGGAACTCCCTCCCTCCAACTATCCGTCAGGCATCTTCCCATGCCTCTTTCAAATACTTGCTACATGATCATCTTGCTGTCTCATGCTCTTGCCCCCATTTCAAACTCCCCTAGCGTATCAATTCAATTCACTATATTTTCCCCTACCCTCAGCCTCTTCACTGCTCCTTCCCTAAAACCAGCTAGTTTCTGTACTATCCTGTCTCCTAGCCTGTCTAATATAATCTTGTTAACTTGAATCCCCTACCTCACCCTCCTTATTTTCTTCCTTCCTCCCCCTACACCTCCTCCCTACCTTGATAGCCCCGCCTTTTTCTTTTGCTTCCATCCCCCTTGACTACCTGCTGTCACGCTCACTGAACTTAGCCTAACTGATGTTTCTACCACAATGTTGCGTATGATTTTTACTACGCCGCCCTACTTTATTTTTCACTATTGCTATTTTTGTTTCATGCAATGTTTTTAACTGTTCTATTTTTGTATCAAACTGTTCCCATTACTTACACTGTAGTGACATAATTGTTTGCACCTACTGTCTATATGATCTGTCTATGTCTTCTGTAAAAATGTTTTGTCCCTGTATTCTCCCGGGTAGTGCCTGAAAATAGTCATTTTTATGGCTAGTGCACCTAACCCGGTCAACAAAAACTAAATAAATAAATAAAATAACTATAAACTTTTTATTTTGTTAGTTGTTTAACCAGGACTAGCACACTAAGCTGAAAGCTTTTTTACAGGTGCGACCTATGAGTACAGGGAAGTTAAGTGACTTGCTCAGGGTCACACAGTCTGCAAGTGGAAGCTGTGGGATTCAAACCCAGGTCTGGTCTGCTGAATGTCATCAGATTTGCAGCTCAGAGCCTTAAACCACTGCGCTATACTGTCTCAAACTTTTATTATTTTTTCTTAACTTTTATTAACTTTTAACTATAATAGGTTAATTAGGTTAGTAGCCTCACACAGGTGAGACAGCATCTATCGTCAGTGGGGGATGAGGGGTGGCAAAGGGAGCATACAGGGGTGGAGAAGAAAGATTAGCAAGGGGTATGGATAGGCAATAGGAAGGGGTTGGCATGGGGTAGAAAAGAAAGGAGGAGAGAGGAAGTGCAGCAGGTGGGAGAGGGATGAGGGATTAGGTACAGGTGCAGACATGAGTAGCATGCTCCCAGAGGGACATCAGGGTGTAGAGGGTGGAGGAAGAGCAAAAGGAAGGGAGGAGGGTGGAAAGCTGAACGAGAGATGGGTAAGCCTGTAAGAGAAGTTTCCTGTCTGACAGAGGTCTATAGGCAGGGGAGAGAGAAGTGAGAGTCTATGTTTCTAAGAGCCTAGGGAGAGGGGACAGGTGAGAGAGTTAAGGTAACAAGGGTATGGAGCCAGACAGGTATTTCAAGATGATGCATATGTAGTGAGAGAGCTGTCTAGCCTCAAGAGAGGAAAGAGATAGAGAGAGAGAGAAAAGTATGTAGAGAACAATGGTGGGTGAAGAGTGAGCAATCACGAGCAAAACAACAGAATGAGCAGAAGAAGTGTCCTGTCTGGCCAGAGTGGACAGGAGGTAATGCTTTAAAACCCATTCTTGTAATTAAATGCTGGGGGAGTCTTTTCCACAGCAACTGCACAATGATCAGGGAGAGGGATATAAGCTTTGTTCCTATAAAGCACCCCAAGTTTCAGATGGAATTCGTTTCTGAATTGCATCAATGTGGCAGCATAAGTGAAGGTGACATTTCAGACACAGACACACACTTGCATAATTAAAGTGGAGACTTCCTCCAGGGGGAGCAGCCCAGAGACTTGAAAAAGATTAATTGGATTTTGCCCAGTTGCTGCATGATGCCGAAGGTCATGGGGAATATTGTTTGGCACGGAGGATGAGTTGCTTCGCACAGAACCATTGTTGGACAGTATCTGAAATCACACTGGAGCTGTGCTACCAGGAAGATAAGAAACTGACTTAACAGCAATGCTAGATTTTCTAGAGTTTTTCCTCCACAGAGCCATACTTGATCCTTCCACTGTCCACCCACTCCTGAGAACAGGGTTTCCTGATTTTCTTTTCCTCTTCCCACAGGTTTTAGATTTAACATGGGCTGTTAGAAAAATACTTAAACTGTTTTAGTTTCACTATTAGAGCTATTGTAGGCAGTATATTTGTTCAAGCTCCATTAAGATATTTTATCATTTTAGCTATCAAATGGAGGGTTAGACTAAATTCTGTCCTCTGATTTGTAATTGTTGTCTTTTTTTCCTTTTTAATGATTAATAATTGTTGAATTTATTTTCTTTTTCAGATTTAAATGAATGTTTTCTTTGAATTCAAACAAACTTTCTGACCAATGAACACCAATATATTCGACATAATTTAGGGTACTGAAGTAAACAGAATAAATTGTCTTTTAAATATTTTAAGTCTATAAAGTGGTTATACAGTTAGCTATACTAAACGTGAGTTTCATTATGATTATGACATGTTCATAGCCTCTTTATCTCAAAATGATTATTCGATTTATGATATTTTGAGGTTAGTAATATGTTGAAATTAGTAATCATTTAACATTTAGAAAAGCTCTCTTGTCCTTTGTACAGTGTTTTCCCCCAAAATTAGAATGACTGAGAGGAACTATTAAATGCAGATCTGTCTTTACCATGGAAATTAGTGATGCTTGGGTTGTGCCTTTGTGGATCCAACTGTGATTTGTTTGATAGTGGCAGTATCTGACCTGGGATCCTATCAAGTTCGAGGTCAGGTCCCAGGTCGGATCCTGCAGTATCCGATGTCGTATCAAGGGGTCTGTGTGGTCAGATCCTGCACTATCCAACAACAGATCCAGGGATCCGCGGTTGCATCCAGCATTGGATCCAGGGATCTGACCGTGGCTCCGGGGGATCCAACCTGGATCTGGGATGGTCGGATCCATGATCGGATAGCGCTATTTTCTGACTGGATCCACTATCTGACCGAATAACGGGTATCTGGTGGTATCCTAATTCATAGGATACTAACCGAGCAACACCAATGGAAATGGCATGTTTGCAATACCACATGTGACTTTCTTCTGTCACTGCACCTATTAAAAGCTTGCAGAGTGATATCTCCTCTTGCTCTGTGCAGTGATTTTCTGTGTATGCTGTGCTGCTGCTGCCTGCATGGAGGAAGGAGGAACCTGCCATTTCCCTTCTGACTTTGGTCCAGATCACATCCCACTGCACAAGCTGGCTCCCCCAGGTCGAAACCTCTCCCACCCACTGCGCTTGCACTGTCCACCTCCTGTCTCTGTTGCCCCCAAGAAAACTCCTTCCTGCTGCACAATTCCTGCCTGCCTCCTAACCTCCAAGCAAACTCCCACCCACTGCGCTTGTCTCACCTACCTTCTGATTCTGCTGGCCCCCAAACAAACTCCCAGCCACTGTGCTTATCCTGACCACATCCCAACTCTCCTGGCCACCAAGAAAACTTCACTCCTACTTTCCAGCCTTGGTCTGCTGTGTGCTGGCCTGTGAGGAGGCATTTCAGTTTGGAGAGAGTGGTTGCAGGCTGGAATGAGCTCCCTGAGGAGGTGGTCTCGCTGGAGACGGTGGACAGCTTCAAAAAAGGGTGGGACCAGGTAAAGGGGAAGGTCAGGGATAAGGTGTAGGCAAGAAGGGGAGGTAGCAGTTGGGTGGGGAGCCATTAGTTGCCACTAAGGATTCTGCAATACGAGCACACTTGATAGACCACTGGGCCTTTTCTGCTGGCAGTATTCATATGTTCGTATGAGCAGGAGTTAAGAATGCTGTTTATCAGGCTGGCCAAATGGCCTGATGGGTTGAGACTTTGGATAACACACTACTAGCCACACTGGTGACCCAAGTTCGGGAACAGACCAGGGTTGCTCAGGGGCCATCCTGGAGATGGAGGATTGAGGGTTGTACAGCAGCTTTCCTCCATCTGGGTGGGAGTTTCCAGGTCCCGCCACTTGACTGCACGTGGCAGAGGCCAGATGACAGCAACAGTGGGGACAGCATGTAGGGCAGGGCACTGGTAGATGCAGCACGCAAGCACACCGTCACATATACATCATTGCACACCCACACCCTGCTGGAACCAAGCTAATGTTGGAGCAAAATGCCCTGGCCCCACTTGACATCCCCACAGGCCCTGCATAACCTATGGGGCAGGCCACCAAGGTGGTCAGTCGGTATGTCCCCAGGATGGGCTGGTGATGGGGCTAGGGGACACTGCCAAGACCAAGTGCACTGGGAAAGAAAGAATATAAGAGAAGAAAGTATACCATTTACCCTGGAAACCACTTTCCTTTCAGTCCCACAGTTCCATGTCTGCAGGATGTCAACATCTCCTACGACGCAGTTGCTCAATAGTGTTGTTGTTTTTTTTAATTGTTGTGAGACCCTCCTCTCTCTGCCTGACCCACTAACTGTTGGTGTTGGTGGTTGTAGGGGAGAGGGAAATGGAAACTTTTCTTTTTGACTTCCTGAAGTGGAGTGCATATTCTGTGGATCTCCTGCCAACTGCCTGATACAATTGACACCACTAAACCTCCCTAGTGTAACAGCATGGTGTCTACCCCTTTTTGGCAGTAAGATTTCTTCTTTAGAAAATACAGTTCTTTCTTGTCTCTGCTTTTTTCCTCAGATGCAGCACAGTTTAGAGCAAAGAGAGCACATCATGTTTCTTTGAGATGGGGGGGGAGGTAATGAAGAAAAGTTACAAGTAAAAGAAGATGAAGCAGAGGTGAAAATACGGGTGGCAGAAGAAGCTTCTTCTTGCAAGTGGTGATCTCACAGGGATGAGGGGGCAGTGCAGTTGCACAACACACTACAGGAATGGTATGCATATATGGTTTTCTTTTTATGATAGTTATGTGGAACATCCTACTCCCACTGCCCATTTGCTACCTTATGGGGCGGCCATGTTTACGGCTGCAACACTTTGAAACTAATATCACGTGCAGCACAAAGAATTCAGTGGTCCCACTGAACCAGTGAATTAAATTTAATATAATAGATGTTTAATTAATTCTTGTACAGTGGATGTAATGTGTAGCTTTGTCTGTATTAATGCTCTTATAATCGATGATTGATGCCAACGTATATGAATTTGATATATAAATTTAATTTTGGATTCTGCTATAAGAATGTAAGGCTTTGACCATTGACTCCATTCCATGAAGGAGACCAGTATAAGTTGATATGTAGGGGAGTAACTAGCTGAACAACCATTAGTACAGTAGCACTGCACTGGTGTGTCTGGTTTTTGCAATGGCACTGCATTTGAGTTCAAATAGAAACTTTTTTCATCGGCCTTTATGTGCAAAGCAGTTTTTGGTTGTTGCTAGTTTTTTTCAGGCTTCTGCACCTTTAGATGTGCGTATTTGGGCTTTTTGTGTATAGTCAATTTTAGTTGTATCTGGATTTTTGGGTGGTGGGTTGCTGTTGTCTCAGTTGTTCTCTCTCTGTGCTGGATTTATATATATATATATATATGTATGCAGGATAAGAGCATGGATGATGTAGCTGGACCAAGAATGTTATGTTCCTACAGGGACTGGGTGACTCTGATCCTAAGACCACAGAAATATGGCTTTATGGAGGACATACTTAAGAACACCATGAGTTACTAGTAAGTAACTTTTCTGGCTGAGTCACATTCTCATCATGTCTCTCTTGTCAATCTTTTTGTCCAGAAATACACTGTGTAATCTCATAAATCCATTTACTCCATTTTATTCAGTGGTTTTCTCTAGTGACTTATTCCATATGTTTATATCTATTGACTGCAAATGTGCTATGTTATTGGCTCCAACGTGGCTGGTTTTTAGATCTCACTCCCTAATTTTGGAACCCTTCACTTGAGTAAATTGTTTGCATGCATCACTCAGTATCTTTTGATTTATAGTACAGCCTTTATTGACACAGAGTTAATCAAATTGATGGTGGTATAGACCCATAAGTCTGTTGGATTCCTCCTCCAAGATCTTTGCTGTGTCATGTGTAAAAGACTGGTGAATCATTTAGAACACTATAGCATCTCTGACCTGCAGGCTGGGTTTGGGAGTTGTGTGTGTGTGTGTGTGTTGAGGCATGGGGTTGGGGGCTCGATAATTCACCGATGTTATATACTTCATCATTTACTTAAGGATATCTTAGATAAAAAAACTCGTAGACCTAGGTCCGCACAATAGCCTAATACATGTAATAAGTGAATTTTGTTCAGAGAATTGGTGTAAGATCAGGTTTAATAGGGCAAGCAATCTTTCAAATCAAATCAGAATCAACACTGGAGTCAAGCATGGATGTGTACTGGCCCCAGTTCTATATTAATGACTTGATTCATACATTGGACAATAACAAATTTGGGCACCTGTCCCTGCCTCATATTGGTTTACACAGATGATTTTGCATTGATTTCACTATCCAAAATGGACTTCAAAATCTACTTAACCTTCTGGCTACAAAATGCAAGGAATTGGACCTAGTTAATAATTGAAGTAAAAGCAAAATAATGATAGTGAAAAAAGGGAAAAGGATCATACAAGGCTGATGGTACTGTACATAGAGGTAACTAAATTAGACCAAGTAGATGAATACACTTGTTCAGACCTGACATTTAACCATTACTTTACATGGAAGGATCCAAGTCTAAATGTGCAAAAGAAAGTTTAGCAGTCCAGTTATGCTATTCTACTTCAATAGCAAGTTTGGAGGCAAGACAGTTGCGGCTGCTTTGAAGGTCTGTAATGCTAAATCTATAATACAGATCATGTATGGCACTAAGATTTGGGGCTATGTCATGGCAGATAATCTCAAAAAAAACATAGACAGTTTCTACTAACAATTATTAAATGCATGCGTATGTAACATTGGTGACTGTGCACCTGCTATAGACCTGAGAGCTTAACTTCAATAAGCAAACTGTTTTGCCAAAAATAAGACAAACAGGTTCCCGTTATCCAAAAGCGTGCTTATCTGTATTCTGTGAAGACACACAGTGCTGTGCAAAGTAACTTTATAGGCAGTCCATAGATCATAGATGATGCCATGAAAATGAAAGCAGAATTGGTTTGAATAGCAGCATAATTTCACATGAAACACTAGAATGGTGCACTGGGGCTCCCTCGCAGAGTGCCATCTGAACCCCTTTTACTGCCTCCTTCCTTGTCTCCTATGTCACCTGACACATTTTGCCCATACGCGCTTTGTCAAAGGTGAGTGATAAATGAGATATGTGCCCCATTTATCTGCATAACCTTAAAGGTATAGTACAACAATAAAATGATGAGTGCATAAGTGCTCATAGGCAAAAGAGACGATAAGAAACCTTGCTATAAAATATTAAAAATACATGCTAATATAAGGCAGGCACAGAAATACTCAGGCCACTAAGGGGCAAGTATGCACTTATTTAAAACTGATTCTTCTTAATATCACATAACATGTATTTTTAATAATTGTTTTTAACAAGGTTTTTTAGGCAAGGCAAGGCAAGGCACATTTTATTTAAAAAGATGCCCATCCCGGAGGCTCTGGGCGCCATACATCAATCAATAAATACAACACATCACAGTAATAATCAAATACAATACTCTGAGCAATTTAAAACAGAACTTGCTATACAATTAACTACCCTCAACTTTAGCTGCATTTAAAGTCTCTAAGACTAGTTAACATCAGTTTTATCTTTATTAAAAAGACAGGTAGGGAACTATAAACATAGTCCGGGAAGGCCTGATGGTACAAAAAGGCCTTGAGGTGGGCCTTAAAAACCTCCACAGACGGGGCCTCCCTATCAACCAGAGGCAGCGAATTCCACAGGACAGGGGCGGCAACACTAAATGCTCTGTCACCAACAGTTCTTAGCCTCGTCCTGGGAATCGCTAGGAGGCCCCTAGAGGAGGAGCGGAGGGAGCGGACCGAGACAGCAGGTACAAGAAGGTCCTTCAGGTAGCCAGGGCCCAGGCTGTGTAGGGCCTTAAAGGTGAGCAAACCCACCTTAAAGAGGACCCTCCACCTAACTGGCAGCCAGTGCAGTTGATGCAGCACTGGGGTAATATGACAGTATTTAGACTGCCCTGTCAACAGCCTTGCTGCTGCTTTCTGCACCAGCTGC
Organism: Neoceratodus forsteri; assembly: GCA_016271365.2. Taxonomy (NCBI): domain Eukaryota; kingdom Metazoa; phylum Chordata; order Ceratodontiformes; family Ceratodontidae; genus Neoceratodus; species Neoceratodus forsteri. The sequence continues at coordinate 7,732,425 of JADMNL010000025.1, read as the reverse complement.
AGTCGGTGTAGGGTACCCCCAGAGACCCCGAGATAGAGTGCATTACAGTAGTCAAGCCTGGATGTCATGGAGGCATGCACCAAAGTGGGGAGGTCCAGTGGCGGAACTAGGGGTTTTATCCTGGCGATGTTCCTCAGACGGTAGAAGCTGGTACGGACAATGGACACCACCTGAAACTCAAGTGTCAACCCGCTGTCAAGAATAACACCAAGATCACGCACTCTAGAGGAGGCCTTCAATGGTACAGTGCCAAGACAAAGTCCTGTCTCTGCACCAGAGGCCAACCTTTCACGCCCTCTGTTCGACTCCACCACCAGTACCTCCATCTTACTGGGGTTCAGTCGCAACCAACTGGAGGCTGTTCAGTCATTGATTTCAGCTAGGCAGCTGTTAAGCACTTCTACTACACAAGATGTTCCAGGGGCAAAGGAGAGGTACAGCTGGGTATTATCAGCATAGCAGTGAAAACCCAGACTGTGCTTCCTAATCATCTCTCCCAAGGGTAGCATTACACGGCAAACAACATCGGTGACAGGACCGAGCCTTGGGGAACTCCGCATGACAGGTTGACAGGGGAGGAGGAGAAATTCTCCATCACTACCCTCTGCTTCCTGTTGGATAAAAAAGACTCAAACCAGCAGATAACAGTGCTGGCAAGTCCACAGAATTCCCTTAGGCGGTCAAGTAACACTCAGTGGTCCACCATGTCGAATGCTGAAGAGAGATCAAGGAGAACGAGAATTGTCCCCTCCCCTCGATCTCTAGCTCTAAGGAGGTCATTATGCACCCGAACTAGCACAATTTCTGTGCTATGCCTCGCACGAAACCCAGACTGGAGTGGCTCATACAGATCATAGGCCACAAGATGCTTCTCAAGCTGGAGCGCCACCATCTTCTCAACAATCTTACCCAAAAATGGGAGATTGGAGATAGGACGGTAATTTGCCTTGACGTCGGAGTCCAACGACGTTTTTTTCAGAAGGGGTCTCATCAATGCCTCCTTCAAGACATAAGAAAAAAAAACCTCTGACTGGGAACACCGGACAATCAAGGCAAACACCGGGCCAACGGAGTCAACACATCTCATTAAGAAACGAGTTGGCACCGGGTCCAGTTCACAAAAGGTGTGCTGCAGCTTGGAAGCAATCTCACTGACCTCAGCCACCTCCACCGGTCTAAATGGTTTATCCTCTCTTCAGCCATAAAGGTGGCACCCTCAGAAGCCCCTGTCCCATGAAACTTAGCAACCTGGTCAGGAGTTTGCCAAGATACTGCAGGCTAAGTTCATTCAGGGTCCTACAAATTATCAAACAAATCATGTAGTCAGGTTGACACCCAGTGGGCAGCAAGCCCAGGACTTGGGACTCGGATGTAACCTCCCTCAGCAAAGGCCCTTGTAGGGCATATCACAGTAGCTGAGTCAAGATAAGAGAAATGCTTCAACCAAAGTGTAAAGATCTATAGTGTGAAGTAGGGGGTGCAGTCTGGCAATATTCTGGAGGTGGTAACAGCAGCCCTTGACAGCAGAAGACACCAGCAAAACAAATGATAACTACTTGTCAAGGACCATTCCCAGACTACAAGCATCTCTGACCGCCTTCAGTTGCAGCCCATCAAAGACAGGGAGAATAAGGCTTCTAGTGAGAACTGATAACTGCTTATCACTCCCAGCTAGGAGCACTTTGGTGTTTTTAGGGTTTAGTGCCAACCAGTTGGAGACCATCCAGGATCTGGCCTCCCTGAAACACTGTTCCAGTCTTATACTGATGATGCCTTGTCAGGGGAAAAGGAGAGGTATAGCTGCATATCATCTGCATAGCAGTGAAATCTCACATTTTACTATCTTATAATCCTACCCAATGGAAACATATACACCATGAACAAGGTGGGTGACAGGTCAGGCCTCAGAAGGACTCAGAAGTCAGGAGCAACCTGGTGCAAATGGAATGAAATGAGTGCTACTGATTGTTCTTTACCTCTGAGAAATAACCTGAGCCATTGCAAAACAGTCCTACAGTACAAAAAAAGGGTTTTAAGTGCGCACAGGAAATGTGGTGCGAATCCCAAGCAGCCAGCTATAATGTAACAAAAAGAAAAGGACTACTTTTCGAGTTCTGAACTCGAAGCAGAAAGTGTACGTTTATTTGAGCAGGTGCCCAGCAAACCAGAGCTCCTGTGCCGACCTCAATCTGGGTCTTCCTAAGGAGCATAACCTCCCCTTAGAGAGATGCACTCCCTAGGAGACCTGGTTGGGGTGAGCAGGAAGCTCTAAGCTTGCTGACACTCTGCTCAAATAAACTTCAGCATTTTGCTTTATATTCAGAACTCTCAAGTGCGAGCCCTTTTTCTGTTTTGTAAAACAGTCCTAGTCAGTTACCCAAAACCCTCAAGTCTGTCCAGCAATTCATCATGGTCCATGGTGTCAAAAGTAGACGACAGGTAGAGAATAATCAGTATGGAAACTTCTCCTCTATCCCTGGCTAGGTATAGATGATTGAAAACTGTGTTGTTTCAGTGCCGTGTTTGCTACAGAAACCAGACTAGAATGACTCAAAGATGTCATATCTCTCCAGGTGACCAAGAATTTGAGGTGCCACCACTTTCTCAATAACCTTCACTAGAAAGGCAAGGTTGGAGACCAGTCTATACAGTAATTGGCAAGACTGCTAGGGTCTAATGAAGCTTCTTCAGCAAAAGTCTCATTACCAGCCCCTTCAGAGGCACTGAAGAACACCCTCATGCAGAGATACATTGATAATACCTCTCAACACTGTAGCAAATGCCACCAGCTCAACTATGAGAAACTGAATAGGGGCAGGGTCCAATGCAGAAGTGGTACAGTGCAGTGAAAACCAACAGCCCCCTAAGGACATCTTTTTCCTTCAACAGGAAGACCTTTCCCCTCTGGGTTACTGGTCTCTCTCTCTCTCTCTCTGCCCAGCACTATCCCTGCAGCTACTTATTTGGACAGAGGAGGAAATGGGATACAGGATGCCTGCAGTCTTATCCCCGAAGGTATCATGGAACTGGTCACACCTCTCCAAGAAGGCTAGCTACCTGTACTGTAGACAGTCAGGATTTAAAGCCCTGTCCACAGCATGGAAAGTACAGCTGGTCAGTTCCACCTGAGCCTCTGTCATTGGTTGTGGGCCTTAGTAATAACTGGACCAGTAGGTTAGTGAACACCTCAACCTATGGCCTTGGTGTTTATTACTCCACTGGTCCATTTATTACCTCTTAAACCCCAACCACTATACTGTTATTGCCTAATTATTTGATGCATTTATATATTTGTATGTTTATCTTGGTGCAAACAAAAGTTATTTACTTATAAACTACCACTAATACCGCTACTATGAATTACAAATGCTGCAATGTTTTCCATCCCCTTAAGATACTTTGTGTATATAACCCCTAGTCGGGAGGGGGCTTATCTGGACTTTATGTGGCCACCCTCCTGAGGCCCTGCAGACCTGTTGCTGATGCTGCCAGCTTCCTCCCACTCAACTGCATGTGTGGCGGTGGGAGAAGGAGTGGCAGCACAGACATTGTCAGTGCCTCCTGCACTTTGTTCAGTGTCTGTGGCCACACTTTTCTGTCTCAGTCCCCCAGTCTTGACAGAGGGGACCGTGAACAATAGGACCACTGCTCCTCTTTGGCACCTCAATGCACCATGTGGCATCTAGCCACCAGTTCTTTGAGTGGGATTGCATGCTGCAGGGTCTCCTACCCAGCGCTCCCCACTCACACTACCCTGCCAGCTGCCTGACTCACTCACCCAATGTTCCTGACTGCCAATAAATGAACCAGACAGTAGCCCAGGAGGACTGCTATGAATTCATGGGACCAACACACTGTTCTATTGGTTTCCAGGGGGTAGTCCAGTTCAGTGTAGGGAGGTGGGTAGGTACTGCATCCAAGGGGATGGTCCTGCAGACAACATCCAGCCCACTTATTCTCTCTGAGTGGAGATACAGTGCTATTTCTTTATTTGTTCTAGGATGAACACCCCTACCACTGGAGAAAGAACAAACCCAATCCCTTCAACCAGGTGGGTGCTGTATAGTCACCAGACAGGGGTGTGAACCCAGACACAACTGGGGGGGGGGGCACATGTACAAAACACATTTTATTTTAATCAGATTCTACTCTACTGTATTCCTAGTATCTTCTTAGAGGTCATCTCCTCCACTGAAATGCCACTCTTCGATCTTTGAACCAGAAGCATCAGAACCCTATGGGAGCAAGAAGCTTTGGGGCTGGCAGTGCTCATATTCACAGACGAGATATGGTGCCATGTGGGTGTCCACACCATATGGAGCATCACCAGCCTGAGACACCTCTGTTCCTTTTTTTTTAGCACCATTGTAGAGCACAATCTACTGTTTTGAGGTCTGGAACCTCGCTATTCTTTTGATAGATTTTCTGTCTAGTTTATCGTTTCATTACATATTTTTCTGGTTTTCATTACTATTACTAGTATCTAGTATTTATATCAATGTCATTTTTTTGCTGTTTTCATGAATCTTTTCCTCAATACCATGCAGTTTTCAGGGCTTTTATAGCCTACCTTGATTTTCATTTGACATAAATTATATTAGGTAAGGTGTCTTTTAGCTCACATCAATGTGGCAACAAGATATCAGCTCAGAACTCCATTCTAAATGCCATCATGATGTCTGGCATTGTCTAGACTGTCCACCGATGAGTAAATGTGACCAAAAGGGCAGACTTGCCAGGATGGAGTCCATTGATCAGGCCTGTGATGACTTTTTGAACAGATCCCTTTTTGTTGCCCTCATTGTTGTGTAAGAAAAGAAAATGTTGCAAAGATGTTCATTCAGGTCAGCAGTGCATTGGTACTCAGTCTCAAAGGTGCCCTCAACTCCTATACATTTATTGTTGAAACTACTGCTATCAATGACCATAGTGAAGATGGTGCCAACCATGTTGTCTCCATCAGTGCCAACATCTCTGGGACCAATGCTCCCCAAGAGCTATCTTACAAAGAAGCATTTTGGAGAATGGAGGGACCTTCTGGAGCAATGTTTAAGACCATGCCACCTCATCCACTGGTACGCTGTGTGCCAACTCTGGCACCAATGGTGCTGGCAGCAACATCAATGCTTGTGTCAATGTCTCTGGCACTGATATTGATACCAACAGTGTTTGTAGCTGCAGGTCAGCCTAGAGTTGTCACCACTACTTCTCAAACAGCAGTAGCTCTTATTCCATTGATTTTAAATACTGCAATTAACAATGAGTATGAGTACAATCCTGATCTAATGGAGAATGATGCCGGACATTATGAAGAAGATGACTGTTAGGACAAGCCCCTACCTGCAGAGCTTGCAGTATATCCAATCTGGACTCTGTAGAAATACCTTTCCTTCCAAACACTTATTGGGAATATGGAACAAGCCCCAGACAGATCAAGGAAAGTCAGATAATCTTCCATCAGTTTCTACAGTACCTCAGTAGACCCTCCTTTACAGTGTGCACTGGAAACAACCATATTGGCAGCATGGCACAGATGTCCATGCTTCTGGTGGTGCCAAGGATAGCAGGCAAAAGGTTCCTGGCACCTAAAGATAAGGATTGTTATTATATGTAGCCTATATTAAATGCCATTTTTATTATGGCCACAAAGGATAAATTCAGTGGGTTTGTGTGCAACCACCTGATCATGAGTCACACAAGACTGATGTTCTTGAAAAAGGGTGTACACGTCGGTGATTCTAGCCTTCAGGGTTGTAAGCTATCAATCCCATATGGCCAAATACAACCAGGGTTGCTGGACCACGATGAAGGCCATTGAGGAAAGAGTGTGCAATTGATGAAAAATCATAAATTGCTGGCATTGGCAACCCAGAGAAGTGAGTTAAACCAACAATTGCTAAGGGCAGCCTTTGATGTCTCACATGACTTGGGCCAAGCACCTTGAGCAGGTATCTGTGTTCACAAGCATTCCTGACTCCATGTTGCTGGCTTTGCTAATGACGTTCAGCAAAAAGTAACAAGCACGTCATTTGAGAGCTCCTTTCTCATTGGTCAGAAGGTGGAGTAGACTCATGAATAAATTAATCAAAAGAAGTCAACTCTGAAAACCCATAAGTAAATCCATGCCCCTTCCTGAGCATGTGTGCGAGGCATTTTTGTGCCACAACACATGCCAGGCAGTCCTTTTAGGGTAGAGACAACTGTAGGGGCATCAGCCATCAGAACAAGCCCGGGCCTTTCATTCAGAAGCAAAAGGCCCAGCAAACGCTGACACAGGCTGACTGAGCATGACCCTTTGATAGGTTGCAGCCCAGTCTGGGTCCACCTTCGCTGCCTGAGGATAGCCAATATGTTCCTGTATTGGGATGACTGATGTTGCTTTACCAGCAGTGGGAGTCTATCATCATGTGCAAGTGGATTCTGGATATTATCCAAAATACTTACCCTTTGGAACTTGAAGAGCACCCTCTAGAACAGCTGTCAGGGAGTTTAAGGCCATGTGACTGAGCTACTCCTTTTTGGGGCGTCAAGGCTGTTGCAGTCCCAGGATCGGAGAAGGCAAAGTATTCTATTTCAGATGCTTCCTGGTGCCCAAGTAGAGAGTGTGGCCAGATAAGGCCATACCTTATTATTTTGGTCATGTTTTATATAATTTGATGTAGACAATGCATCAGAGATGCCCATGGTGGCCAGTGTAACTTGCAAGGGATCATGTGTACAAAGCAAAGCCATGGGCCCAAGAATTATGTTGTAACCCTTGTTACTAGGCAGATAATCTGTCAACTGCTAGGCAGGGACTAGAGGTAATGAAATAATTTAAAAGGAGGCAAAAGAATAATTAAGCAGAGCTGGCCAGCAAGCACGTCCATTTGTGTTTGAATGGGCCACAGCATCCAGAGGTGCCTGGATGTCTGGCTTTTCTTTGTCTTTGCAAGGCTACCTAAGCTAATCGTGTTACCACTAAATGGGCTTCCATTTAAGTAAATAGGTATACTGAGTGTAGCTTTATTACAGTTGTTTCCAAGGAAGGAGGCTGGAATGTCCCCTAGAATTCTAATTTAAACTAGCTGACCTCTGAGACTTTTTTTCTCTCATATTCAGAACTGCATATTTGTATTTTGCATAAAATACTAAAAACTGATTGGTTGCATAGCCATAGAAACAGAATGCTAACCAATCGCATGGCAAGCCACTGTACACTGGACTTGCCCTTTGAGAAACCCCATAAAACAAAGGAGAAAGACTGTATCTGGGCCTTCAGCCTTTTTCATCTGGGAACCCCGTCAGCCTGCTTAGGAGAGCAGAAACATCTTCTTCAAGGATTCTTCTGCACTACCAAGAACCAAGATTTTCAACTGCCTTGGTAAAGAGTTTGCATTTCAAACTTCAGCAACTAAGGACTTGAGGTAGACTTTCATCTCAGCATTTTAAAGTGTAGGTTTTTATGTATATTTTCCATTTTACTTTAAATGTACTGTAACCAATGTCTAAAATTATTTGCTTTTATGTTATTTACTGCATTTATTAATTAATTAGTACAGCCTTTGACTTTTTTTTTTCAAGATAGTTCTGCCAGTGTCATTTGTGTGTGCTGCCTTGGGATGGTTGTTCAAACTATACCACGCCTGTGTGACTATTTTAAGGCCAAACACTACCAAAGTAAAGTACCACTAGGGACTTTGTGAAAAAAGAAGGGGAGGAAATATGAAGAATCTCAGGAGGATCCTGTGGGGGTTTGGACCAAGCTCTGCATTTCTGGGAAAAGACACATAATAGGCTGTATAGGGCCCTCCAAAGCATATATACGCCTGTGGCTTTCTGGTTCGTGGTGCAGTGGAAAAGTGAGTTCTTTCCCAGGAACACAGATTCGAGACTGCATTTGTACTCCCTCGTATGAAGAGAGGGTATCCTGGGATTCTCTGGCATACATTCAGTTGTGAAACAGTGAGCGTGCTAAAAGGACAGAGAAAGGGTATCCCTGCCCCCCCATCACAAGAGAGATTCACTGTGATGCAGAGAATTCTGCTCCATAGGAGCGGGCTTGTGACAGAGAGGCGCAGTACACCCTGTACACCCTATATTGATCGTGGGGCAACTGTCTGCCTTTTATGAAGAAGAAGCAACTCAGAAGATGGAGGGCAACAAAAAATCAGAGAGTTAGAGAGCACCCATGGGGGGGGTGTCAACACAGTTTATTGAAGGAGCTGAAAGAAGCTAGGGACCAGTTAAACAAACTCCTCTCAGTTAAAACTGAAAACGCCCTCAGATTCACAGCCCAAAAGTACTACACGGGCGGGAATAGAGCGGATCATCTTCTGGCATTTAGGCTGAGAAAACAGGAGGCGGATAGGTATGTCCCTGGAGTCTCTGATCCGAGGGGATCAGGAGGACTAGTCATGGGGGCTCTCCAAATTGCGGATTGTTTTAAAGTTTATTATGAGGACTTATATAAATCGGAGGCCCACTCTAGTCAAGCACAAATCACTGAGAGATTTCTCTCTAGGCTTAAATTACCCAGTCTCCCAGGAGACCTTCGGAGTGAGCTAGACTGCCCTTTCTCCCAGTCAGAGCTTGTAGAGGTAATTAAGAAATTAAAGCATAATAAAGCCCCAGGCCCAGATGGGTATATAGTGAAGTACTATCAAAAATTTAAAGATGTATTATCCCCATTATTACTCCAGGTATGCAATGTAGCTCTCCTTCCAGCAGAGACCCCAGATACCTGGGCCCAGGCCATAATTTCAGTCATCCTGAAACAGGAGAAGGATACCACCTCTATGTGGGAACTACCGTCCCATCTCACTACTGAATGTAGATGTTAAAATCCTGGCAAGAATGATAGCCAATAGACTGCAGAGAGCAGTGACCCAGTTGATCCACCCGGATCAAACCGGATTTATGCCGGGAAAACATCTCCATGATAATGTCAGGAGACTAACATAGAAACATTGAAACATAGACTTTGACGGCAGATAAGGACCACTAGGCCCATCTAGTCTGCCCATTTCCCTACCTACAGGATAGGCCGCAGATCCTAGTTAACCAACAGCCTATTTCTTCCTACCCCCCACAAGAATTGCCTTATGTCTGTCCCATGCATTCTTGAATTCTCCCACAGTTTTAGACCCCACAACCTCCTCAGGAAGGCTGTTCCATGCATCCACTACCTCTATGAAATAATACTTCCTCACATTGCCCCTGAACCACCCTCCTTCTATCTTTAAATTGTGTCCCCTTGTTCTTGCAAGTCTCTTTTTCTGAAAATTGCTACCCTCTTGGACTTTGTTGATTCCACTGAGGTACTTAAAAGTTTCTATCATGTCCCCCCTCTCCCTTCTTTCCTCAAGGGTATACATATTAAGCTCCTTTAGTCTCTCCTCATACAGCTTCTCTTGCAGACCCTGCACCATTTTAGTTGCCCTCCTCTGGACTGCCTCTATCCTGTCTATGTCCTTGCGGAGATGGGGTTTCCAGAACTGGACACAGTACTCCAGATGGGGTCTCACCAACTGTCTGTGCAGAGGGATAACAACTTCCTGTTTTCTGCTGCTGATGCCTCTCCCTATACATCCCAGTATACCCCCAGCCCTCCCTACTGCCTTCTCACATTGCTTGCTAACCTTAATGTCATCTGATATGATTACCCCCAGGTCCCTTTCCTTTTTGTTGTTTACTACCTCCCCACCCATTGTGATTCCTCCCTGGGTTCTTGTTTCCCAGGTGCATTATTTTGCACTTCTTTGCATTGAATCCTAGCTGCCATACTTCTGACCATTCCTCCAACCTTGCCAAGTCCCTTTTCATCCTTTCACGCCTCCTTGTGTATCAACCCTGTTGCAGATTTTTGTGTCATCTGCAAAAAGGCATACTTTTCCTTCCAGTCCCTCTGCAATGTCACTGATGAAGACATTAAAAAGGACTGAACCCAATACTGGACCCTGCGGTACCCCAATAGTAACCCCCCTTTCTTCAGAATGGACTCCATTTACAATTACCTTCTGTGTCCTGTTGTCCAGCCAATGTTTTACCCAGGCTACCACCCTGGGTCCCATTTCCAGGCTGGTTAATTTGACTATTAATCTTTTGTGTGGGACTGTGTCAAATGCCTTGCCAAAGTCTAGGTAGGCCATGTCCACAGCCCCTCCCTGGTCTACTACTTTGGTCACCCAGTCAAAGAAATCTATTAGATTTGTCTGACAGACCTTCCGCTCAGAACCCATGCTGCCTTGGGTCCTGTGCTCCACTGGCCTCTAGGTACTCGACTATTCTTTCCTTCAGAAGTGACTCCATCACTTTCCCTACCACAGAGGTCAGACTGACAGGTCTGTAGTTTCCTGCCTCTGTCTTGGACCCACTTTTGTGAAGGGAATCACATCCGCCTTCCTCCAGTCCTCGGGTACCACCATCCTCCCATGATTTATTAAAAGAGTAGCCAGTGGTTTCACTAGTTCCTCCCTTAATTCTTTTAGAATTCTGGGGTGAATTCCATCAGGACCCATTGCTTTGTCCACCTTCAGTTTTAGGAGTTCTTGCAGAACCCTTTCTTCTGTGAAAGGACTGGGATCGACCCCTATCAAGTGCTTCTGTTAATTGGATTAGGCACTTCCCCTCCTCTTTTGTGAATACTGAGCAGAAATATTCGTTCAGTATTCCTGCTTTTCACTGTCCCCTCTGCTCACCCACCGGTCATTCTATTTAGCCTCACTATCCCTCCCTTTGTCTTTCTACGCTTGCTGATGTACCTATAAAAGGTTTTATCCCCCTTCTTAACTGAGTTGGCTATCTTTTCCTCAGTTTGGGCCTTTGCTATTCTGACTTCCCTCCCTGCTTCCTTCTGCCTTAACTGGTACAACTCTCTGTCCTGCTCCTTCTGTGTTTCCTTATACTTCCGTAATGCTATCTTTTTCTTCCTGACTTTCACAGCCACCTCTTTTGAGAACCATAGTGGCTTTTTCTTTCGTTTGATTTGTTCATTTGCTTCACACAAAGGCTTGTTGCCTCTGTGATGGCAGTTTGATAATTCCCATTGTTGCTCCACACCTCCTTCTAGTCTGTTTGCTAGTGCTTTTCTGAGGCACTCTCCCATCTTGCAAAGTCAGCCCTCCTAAAAGTCCAGCACCCTCACTTTTGTATGGCTTGACTCTGTAGCTGAGTTTAATGTGAACCACTCTGTTTGATGGTCACTTGTCCCCAGATGGCAACCCACTTCTAGATCTGAGATCCTCCACTGCCCGTTTGAGAGTCCGAGGTCTAAGATTGCTCCCTCACAGTGGGTTCAAACTAGCTGTCTAATGCCTGCCACCTGTACGGCATCAAGAATGGCCCTGCTCTTGGATGTGGCTGCAGCAAATGTGCTCCAGTTAACATCTGGCATATTCAGGTCTCCCATCAACAGTATCTCCCCTTTCTCTGCCATTCTAAGAATGCCTTCTATCATATCCTTGTCCATTCCTTCCCCCTGACATGGGAGTCTGTACACAACCCCTGTGCGGATTGTGGTGCCCTTTTCAGTCTCCAAGGTGACCCACAGTGCCTCCTCTCCTCCCTGTTTACTCTTTTGTTCAGTTGCTTTTATCCCTTCCTTTACATAGAGAGCTACTCCTCCCCTCTTCTCCCCCTGTCTCTCCTGTAGGTTATGTACCCTGGTATGTTAACATCCCAGTCATGGTTCTCTGTACCATGTTTCTGTGACTGCCACGATATCCAGGCATCCCTCTTCCATTAAGGCCATCAGCTCAGGGGCTTGTTGCCCAGACTATGGGCATTGGTACTCCGTACCCTCCATTTCCTGATGGCCTTACTCCCTTTGCTCCATCCTGTCCTTCTTGCCTTTGTCACTTTCTTCACTTACCCCTGCCTTCTCCCTATCGACACCTCTATGTTGGTGTTTGCTGCCCTACCATGATTATTTGGGGGGCTAGGATTTTCCTGCTCCTTTCCAGTGCCTCCCCTTGGCTAGTTTAAAAGCTTGCCAATGAAGCATTTAAACCTATCACCTAGGATCCTGGTTCCCTCCCGGACAGATGCAGCCCATCATGCCCAGTATAGGCTTGCATCCTCCAGGTGGATCCCCAGTCCCCAATGAAGCCAAATCCTGGAGCTCACACCAGTTTTCAACCACTGATTGAATCCCATGGTGCGGAACACCTAACCTCTCCTATGCCATAGATGGGTAGCACCTCGGAGAAGGTTACCGTGCGTGCTACTGACTAAGGTCCCTCCCAATTCCACAAACTCTTCCTGCACTTCTCTAATCCCTTTCTTAGCCAGGTCATTTGTCCCTGGTGGACAATGACATCCAGCTCCCTCCCTGTGCAGCTGCTCGGCAATCCTGAGGATTAGCTTCCTGTCCCTGCAAGCCATGGTGCCAGGCAGGCACCTTACCTCCCTCTCCCCTTCCTCCCCCAGTTCTACCTTCCTAACAATGGCATCCCCCACCAGGAGTTGTTTCCTTCCCCTGCAGGGTTCTCTGCCACCCTCCTTTGGGTCTCCTTTGTGGAGGTTCCCAGCATCCTCCTTGGTCTCCACTGTGGGTGCCTCCATAGAGGAACCACACTTTGCCAGAATGGCATAGGAATTGTGGAGAGGTACAATGGGAGGGATGCGCCTCTGTTCCATCACCCTCACCCTCCCTGAGCCTACTGTGGTCCAACCGCTCCTCTTTCTTGGCAACCTCTGAGGCAACGGCAGTGGCACTGGTGGTCCCTGGATGGAAGAGGAGGTCCCACAAATCCTGGCTAACTCAGCCTGGAGATAAGCAACCTCTTCCCTCAGCCCAAAGAGGTGCCTGCAGATGGGACAACACCGCATCCTCCAGAACATCTCCCGGAAGACTGCTGCTCCACAGCCACTGCACTGCACCACTCCAATCATGTCTTATTTCTGTCCCCTTAACTGTTTGCAATCCTTACTCTTTCCTCTGTTTTTTCTCTCTCTCCTTACTTTCTGCCTGTGTGCCTTTAAGCTCCTGATTGTCCTGTTCTGAGACAAGAATATCCTATATTTCTGAGTAGACCACTTACTTGCTCAGAGGCAGACCTCCAGCAGCTAGAGGGGCGGAGAGTTACTCTTGCCCTTCTTGGATGGTGGGTCCTTGGTGGTTCTGTGATCACTCACTTCCTGCCCCTAAACAGGAAGTTCCTGTTGTCAGTCAAATTCTGTGCCTATAAAAATAGAACTAGCTTTTGGTGGAGGGGAGAGAAATAGGGCAATATAGTCCCAGCAGAGAAGTTCAGTCACACAGCAGTCCTTTCTCCTGGTGTCTTCTGCCAACTAATTACAGTAATGACAAGCTTCCAATCTGGAAGGAGGGGAGAGACTGGGTTGGTGATCACACTTGATGCCGAAAAGGCGTTTGATCGCCTCGAGTGGGGGTATCTGGGGGAAGTCCTTCAGAGGTTTGGGCTAGGTCCAAGATTTCAGGCCTGGGTAAAAGCACTCTATACTAACCCCTCAGCGAGAGTGAGGGTAAATGGGGTTTTCTCCCGGCCATTCCAGATCAGAAGAGGCACCCGCCAGGGATGCCCCCTCTCACCCTTATTATTTGCTCTTAGTATGGAGCCACTAGCTGAGGCTTTTCGGTCCCAGGGAAACATCTCCGGCATTAAGGTGGGAGGAGTGGACGACCGCATATCCCTTTACGCTGATGATACCCTATTGTACTTAACTGAGCCCAGCGCCTCTCTGCCGGCTGCCATGGGCCTTTTGGAGGAATTTGGGACCATTTCAGGATTCAAGGTTAATGAATCCAAGTCTGAAATAATGGTAATGGGAGCTGATGTTTTGGCACGGGTGGAGTCTCTCATGAATTTAAAGTGGGTCTCTAAGGAGTTCAGATACCTGGGGATTTGGATCCCAAGGGACTTGAGTAAGTTATTCCAGAGTAATTATGGGATGTTAATAAAGAAAATATGAGAGGACTGTGAGAGATGGGCAGCTCTGCCACTATCTATTACAGGCAGGGTGGAATCGGTAAGAATGAACATTCTTCCGAGGCTGCTTTTTCTGTTTGATGCGCTTCCCCTAGTCCCTCCAAGAGAGTTCTGGCAGGAAGTCCAAAGAGTGATAAGTAAATTCATTTGGGCTGGGAAGAGGCCTAGACTTAGCTGGGCTCTTTTGAAATTGTCCAAGGGGAAGGGAGGGCTGGGGGTCCCTGATTTAAGGATGTACCACAGAGCGGCTCAGATGCAGTACTTGGCAGTATACGCCTCTAAGGGAGAGAGGCAAAGCTGGGTCGAAATGGAATTACAGTTGTTAAAACCTGTAACATTCACAGCAATCATATTTAACAAGACACCCCCTAGATTAGTACAAGAATTAAAAACGCCCGGGATTAGGACTCTGATCACCTTATGGGTGCAGATGGTGAAGGAGTTGAAAATACAACCCTGGCTGGCAAGACAGGGCATGATCCAGGAAAGTTTGGATTTTCTGCTGGGGAGGGAGAATCCTTTGTTCAGATGTTGGCGAGGGTTAGGACTGGAAAAATTTTCACAGCTTTTCACAGGAGACATCATCAAGAGCTTCACCCAACTGCAGCGGGAGTTTGGCATCCCAGTTTCGGATTTCTATGGCTACCTACAGATCAGGCACTATATGCAGGCTGTAGAGAAGGATAGCTTAGAGTTAAGATCTGTTTGGTCTCGCCTGCTTCTAGACCTGCTACAGGAACAGCTTAAAGGACCAGTACATCAGACCCACCTAATTTCTAAATTGTATGCAGCAGGGGGATCGGGAGCCCCAGAACACGGAACCCGAGTGCAAGCTTGCTGGGAAAGGGAATTGAAATGTGAGGATGAGAAACCTGGTTGCGAGGTGATATGGAGGATGACGGGCAGAACCACGGCCTCACCCTCTTGGAGGGAGTTTAGATGGCAGATTCTTACAAGATTTTTCAGAACCCCAGTGATAATGAAACATTTTGGCCAAACCCGGTCAGATAAATGCTGGAGGGAGTGTGGACAGGTGGGTTCGTACGAACACATCCTCTGGAGCTGCTCTAAGGTTAAAAATTATTGGAGCCAGGTGGCCCAGGGCATGGGACAGATCCTCTGGGTGGAAATTCCGGAGCAACTCCGTTACCTCTTACTGGGGGAACCACCCTTGGGGGTGAGGGGCTCAGCAGCCACATATTTGTTTTCAATCCTACTGGCTGCGGCCCAAAAGGCAATCACAAAGCTGTGGCTGAGTAAGGTCCCTCCGACTGAAGAACACTGGCTGGTAAACTGCGACCAGATAAAAGTAATGGAGAGGCTTACTACTAACCTGACTCTGAAGACTGAGAGGTACAAAACCCACTGGCTTCCCTTCTTCGAGTTCATGGGGGTCAGGAAGGGGGTTGCCACCCTGAAGATGCTGGCTAGAGAGGCTTTAGATTAGGTACTGACGGGATGCCTGCAGCTTGATGTACTCCCCCCCCCCCGGGGGAAGGGAGATAGAGGAAGGTGCAATGGACCCAGTCTTAGGACGACAGGTACAATTCACCATCTGTCTCGGGAGGGGGGAAGGGAGGGAAGGGGGGAGCGGAATTAATTTGTTGAATACTTGTTGGTTTAATTGTATTAATAAGGAAACACATAAATTGTAACTGGGTAGATAGGCAGAAGTTTAGAATGTAGTCCAAAACCGGGCTTACTGGCCCAGTTTTATTAAGTGGCATTTCTTAACTTCAAGGCCATTTGCCGATTCTGTGTAAATTATTGTAGGTTGTATAAAATTCATAACAACTGGATATGTAAGTTGTAAATTCGGTCCACTTAGGCTCTGCCTATCCATTGTTGTACATGGAGAATGAATGAATGTTGAAATATTGGGTGTTACAAAGAAAACTCTTCAACAAAATACAATTTCAAAAAAGAAGATGGAGGGCAAGGCAACAAGTGGAGTGCCTCAGGGGTCAGTGCTTGGTCTGCATCTTACACCCCCACACGCACGCACGGATACACGCACACATCTATCTAAATGTAAACTCCTATTCCCCAGGCGTGGTGCAGCCTTGTATCCCTTGCATTTGACACACTGGGAGGTGGCACAACAATGCCAAAACTTCGCAGGAGGTGAACGGTCTTAATAAATGTTAAATGCTCAGACAGTTGTGAGTGGGCATGCCCACGTGGGCATTCCAGCCATGTGTGCACATCTATTTTCATTTTCTATAGATGTTTCTGTCTCCTTCCCCTACATTTGCACCTTCCAGCCTTCCTTACTAGGCCCTGTTAATTAATCCCCACTTGAGGGGTCCTTAGTTCATTCAGTCCTACTATGCCTTTTCATACCCATCATCACCTTTTCGTTTTCCAGTTTCTGTTCTTTCCTTGCCTAGTATAACTTTTTCTCCTAGATCCCCCATTTTGTTTACACACACTATACTGTATATGTATATATCCCTTTGCCTTTCCACTAACTTTGTTATTTCTGTTTAGATCATTCCTGAAGAAGACCTATGGTCAAAACACAGATTCCAGCTCTATTTTCCATTGTCAGCGTGCATTTAATATTACTGTTTTGTTTTGTTACCAGATATAATGCTTTATTGGCAGACCACAGGATTTGATGGTTTTACTCCCTTGGCACTTGTCCTTGCTGTGGGGCTTTGCCATCTATTGTAGTGGGCTGGGTCTTGGGACAGATGGCCATGGGGTCATGGAAAGTTATTTGGAGTTTGTAGAAGTAGCGCAGTGCTTCTCCACATAACAGGAGCTAACTGACAGGGTTGGTGCCAGAGGTTTTCTAGCAGGAAACTAAAATTAGGTATTGCCCATCCCATCCAGTGCCACGGGATTAACCAGTGGATAACTGGTTATAGCAACCCCATAATTAACAGTTTGCTATCCTCTATAACTTTGAGACACAATAGCTGGTAAACATGCAATAAACGTAGAGGAAACAATAGATGTTGCATAACTAATAACACAGGATTTAGTTAGGTGACAGGGACAAAGAATATGGCATTTTGGAAAAAGGCAAATATACAACAATTACAAACAGTATGCTCATGGGATCCATAACAGAAATAATATGCAGTGATCCAGTCATAAAGCAATCCCAGTTTTCAATTCACTCCTGCAATTTCTCACACCCTCTGGTGTACTAGTATACTGTCCCTCAGAGAGCTCCCAACAGTTCTTGCCTGCACGGCTTTGAGGGATGCATTGCAGGCCAACGATGCAGATGGGTTGTAGTGCTTGTAGAATGGTATAACTTTAATGCCACACAAAGTCCCAAAGTTCTTGGAGAAATTCCTCACTGGGGATTTTATAATAAAGAGTTATAAATGTCTTGTAACCTTCAGCTGGCTTTTCTGCTTAAGCCTATGTTCATTCACACAGACCTGCCAAGGGTCTAGCTGTTAAACAAACTATTTAACTTGTTTACACATGGGTGCAGGGTAAGGCTGTAGTCATTATTCATGGCCTCCTGGTTAGGCAGCAGGCTCCGCCGAAGTTGGATACGAGGCATCCTCCTGTTTGCAGTTCTTAGTGTCCTCACTCCTCAGTAGGATGCAGGCTGAAGCAGATGACCCGCTGGTCTGACTTTAGGTGTTTCTGTATAACTTGTAACCACTTTGGTCCCTCTGTGCACCTTCTAGCTGTTTACCTTTCTTGCTTCCATTCCCACTGCCTGTCCTAAGGACTGGGAGTGAAGAGACACATCCAGGAGTGTTTCAGCACTCCGTTTCAGGCAGGTGGCCCATTTGATGTGAGACACCAAGCCATGCTCCCAGTTTGGCTGATTGTTGCTGATTACTGGTCCCACACTGCAGTCTGGGAGTCTGGAGAATAAAGAATAAGGTGACTGGCTGTTGGGGGGGGGGGTTGGCTAGGCTGCCATCCTGGAACCATAAACGTAAGCTGCAATTTGGGAGGAAGGGTCTCCATATTTTAGAACCCCTGATGCCACGAGGACAGTTTTGAAAATAAAAATGTAATATTTACACACATTTCAGCTTTCATTTTTCCTGTGTAGTTCATCACCCTTATTTTTTCATTACTAGGGATATTTGCATGGTGGCAGAATTTCTGCCCTATATGTGCTGGCTGCTTGTCTAAACCTGACATCACAGTTCTGTTTTTGACATCACAGTCTACTGCTGTGGAAACAAGGATGTCATAAACAGAGGAGTATGATGTCAAGTGTAGATAATGTCTAGGGGAAGTGATCTTGTCTTCATGAAACTGAGCTCAGTAATAAAGAAAAAAGGGGGGAAGAATTACAGGAAATATGTCAAATAAAGACAAAATTGTGTTGCCATTTTACGTTTTTCAAAGTTTTCCCAACAGCATCAGGGGCTCATTAAAGACCCTAATGAAGAAGTAGAAAACTGGGTTTTGAAACTTGCAGATGACACAAAACTAGAAAGAAAGGAAGGTAGTGAGGAAGGGACAAAAAGTACAGAAAGGGATTGACAAGGGATAGCTGAGTGGGCAAATAAACAAGGGGAAGTGAAGAGTGTTGCATTTAGGAAAAAGAGCAAGTTATTTTTAAATGGGGGAATTGAATAGGGCAGAAGGAGCATTCAGCTAGGGTAGAAGGAGCTAATATTTTCAGATTTCAAAGAAGTTAAGCAGTGTGAGTCAGCATCAAAAAAAGCAGCTCAAGTATTTGGATGTATAAAGTGAAACTTGGTTTGCAGATCTAGGGATACTATGGTTCCGCTATTCAGGGCATACTTGTGGGCTCAACTTGACTGTTGCTAACAGTTCTGAAATCCATACTGTAGAAAGAATATGTTTAGCATAGAATTGCCAAAAAATAAGGAGAGACCTTTTTGCTCTCTATAGCTTCTTAAAAGAACTGGAATTGCATGAGAAGTTGGGATTGATAATGGGAATACATGAAACTATGAGTGTAGGCCATAACAAGCAACTACAAGGAGGAATGTTTAGGGAGGATACGAGAACATATTCTCACAGAGAGTAGGAAGAGTTTGGACCTCACTTCCAAGTAATGTAGTTAACTGAAAATGTCAAGACGCTTCTACGTGTAACCCGGGCGCTGTGTAACTATGGGCTACTGCCCCTGCCTGTTGGGCTCTAACCAGGTTGAGGGGTCTGGGCTCTGTTCTGATGGTAATGGGGGTTGTTTCCCAAATATATTTCCCTGTTGGAAGGAGAGACAGAAAAATCCCATTCACTGTTTTGTGTGACTCCATCTCCTGTGGTGTACTGTAGCCAGCCCTTCATCCTGTTGTGTCCCCTTTGACGGCACTGTAACCTACTCAGTATGTGTGACCGTGTGCAGTCCAGCAGCCAGTTGTGTGGTTGTGTCCTTAAATACATGCCAGACATATATTTCCCTGTTGGGAGGAGAGATAGCAAAATCACTTTCACTGTGTTGTGTGACTCTGTCTTCTGCGGCATACTGTGGACAGCTCATCATCCTGGTGTGTCCCCTTTGACTGCACTGTACCCTACCCAGTGTTTGTGACTATAGGCATCCCAGCAACCACCTGTGAGGTATCCATAAATACATGCCAGAAATATATCTCCCTGTTGGGAGGACAGACAGAAAAATGCCTTTCACTGTCTTGTGTGACTCCGTGTCCTGTGGTGTACTATGGCCAGCCCTTCATCCTGTTGTGTGCCCTTTGACCGCACTGTGCCCTACCGAATGTGTGAACGTATGTAGCCCAGCACCCATTTCTGTGATATCTGTTAATACATGCCAGAAATATTTCCCTGTTGGGAGGAGAGACAGAAAAATCCCTTACTCAGTACTCCAAAAAAAAATACATATCTGAGTGTCACTGTGTGGGCTGTGCTGGCCACCATCCTGCTGTGTACCCTTTGACTGCACTGTACCCTACTCAGTGAATGATTGTGTGCAGCCCAGCACCCATTTCTGTGGTATCTTTTAATACATGCCAGGAATATTTTCTCTGGAGACTTTGGGGGGAGAGAAAAATCTCTTCATTAAAAAAAATCTGTGTGTTGTGTCTTGCATGACTCCATGTCCTATGTGCCATACTGGCCATCATTCTGCTGCATGCACTTTGACTGCTGCACTGTACCCAGTGTGTGTGACTCCTACATGGCATACTGGCCATCATCCTGCTGTGTGCCATTTGACTGCTGCACTGTACCCAGTGTTTGTGTGACTTCTACGTGGTGCACTGGCCATCATCCTGCTGTGTGTGCTTTGACTGCTGCAGTATAAACAGTGTGTGTGTGTGACTCCTGCGTGGCATACCAGCCAATGTCTTCTTTGTGCCCTTTGACTGCTGCTCTGTACCCAGTGAGTGTGTGTGTGTGTGTGACTCCTGCATGATGTACTGGTCATCATCCTGCTGTGTGCCCCTTGACAGTACCCGGTTAGAAGAGCGCTACCAGAATAACATCGCAATTCACAGCGCTAGTCTGATAAGCACTACCACGGACATCGAGGGGCATTTACAGTGCTTGCTGTAAACCCTCCCCTGGTCACTGTCCATGGTGCTGAGGGAAGAGAAGCGCACCAGGATCCAGGAGGCTGGCTGAGCTGCACCAGTACCGTAGAGGGCTGAGGCATTGAACAGCTCAGCCAGCGCCATTGGAGACCAGGGTTGTAATCCTGATCTCCAACAATTTTAGTGCTCTCTGGACTTACACTCATTTACGTGGGGCTGTGGAAACAGTATTCCATGGCCCCATGCTTTTTGACTTTCCCTGTGATCCACTCTCCCCAGAGTTCGAATCCTTTAGTTCGGGGGGGGGGGGAAGGCAAAGCCCCCTGCAAAAGAAAAATTGGTGCCATTTTTCCTGCACATGCTTAGCCAATGCTATTCTTGTTGGCACTCTTTGGACCCAGTGCCTCCTTTGGCTGCTGCACTATAATCAGTGTGTGTGACTCCTGTGTGGCATGCTGGCCATTGTCTTCTTTGTGCCCTATGACTGCTGCGCTGTTCCCAGTGTGTGTTTGTGACTCCTACATGGCATACTGGCCATCATCCTGCAGTGTGCCCTTTGACTGCTGCACTATACCCAGTTGCTGGCTTTAGTAAACAGAAGAAACCATAGATAAACCTAGCTGTAGTCATATATCAAAGTCACACATGATCATTTCACTCACCCCTTACATCAAACAGATTGTATTTCTTTTTGTCCTCAGTTTCTCATGTATTTATCTTCATTATTGGCAGCACAATAAAAAACAATAGGGTTTGAATTCTAAAAAGCTCTAAGAAGATTAGACCCTAGAAGTTTTTGAAAAGTTAGACTAGAACTAGAACCTAGAACTTCAGAGGGTTCTGACAACCCTAATCTCTATCAGGTTAAGCCATTGAAAGTAGCAAGAGACACTTTTCTTAAATGAATATTGACTCTGAGGCAGCGCTGCTTCGGAGACAGAAGACCTAATCCCACCCTCCGCTGTGTTTCATTGGTTAATACCATCTGAAGGAGGGTGACTGAGGTTGCCTGCCTCGTGCTGCTGATTGGTTACACATGCTGCTGCCTCGGAAGCAGATTATTTAATCTCACCCTCTGCTATGTCTCATTGGTTAATACCTTATGAAGGACAGTAACTCAGGTTGCCGCCTGTTGCTAGTGATTGGTTATACATGCCGCTGCCTCAGAGACAGACCACTTAATCCTGCCCGCTGCTGTGTCTCATTGGTTAATGCCTTCTGAAGGCAGTACCTGAGGTTGCTGCCTGTTGCTGCTGATTGGTTATTCATCTGGTCTCTAAAGGACCCTCCCACTTGTTTTTTCTTGCTCTGATTGGGTGGTTCTAGCCTGTTCCTGATTGGCTGAAATACAGAAAGTGCCTTTTTTAAAGACACTTTTTTAAAATGAAAGTTGTCTCCAAGGCAGCTCTGCCTCTGAGGCAGCCCTGCCTTTAAAGCAGGTTTGGAGAGGGCTGCCTCCCAGGCAGGGTTGCAACCTCAATAGCTAAAGACCTGAGCTTCACTGCTGTGCCAGCTTGGTGGTGTAGTGGAATAGTCTACAACCTGAAAAACAAGGGGTTAAGAGTTTGAATCCACACAAGGTTCCTCAGTTCTCTTTTGTCAGAATCTCATGTGAGCAGTAATCCATGGCAACGTGGTGTTAGAAAAGTAAGCATATAAGAAAAGGGACTTACTGTAGTTCTGAGAAAGAATAATTGCAACAATAAAGTTTTGCATTGGAGGCAGAGCTACAACACTTTTCTTAAATGAATATTTCCTCTGAGGCACAGCTAAGTCCCTTTTCTTATATACTTATATTCTAACACCATGCTGCCATGGATCGCCGTGCAAGTGAAATTCTGACAAAAGAGAACTGAGGGGACTTTGTTTGCATTCAGACTCTCAACCTCTTGTTTTTCAGGCTGTAGACCTTTCCACTACACCACCAAGCTGGCACGGCAGTGAAGCTCAGGTCTTTAGCTATTGAGGTTAAAAGCCCAGCCTGGGAGGCAGCCCTCTCCATACCTGCCTCGAAGGCAGGGCTGCCTTGGAGACAACTTTCATTTAAAAAATAACGCCTTTAAAAAAGGTGCTTTCTGTATGTCAACCAATCAGGGCAGGCTAGAACCACCCGATCAGAGCAAGAAAAAACATGTGGGAGGGCCATTTAGAGGCCAGATGAATAACCAATCAGCAACAACAGGCAGCAACCTCAGTTACTGCCGTCAGAAGATATTAACCAATGAGACACAGCAGAGGGTGGGATTAAGTGGTCTGCATCCGAGGCAGTGACATGTATAACCAATCAGTAGCAACAGGCGGCAACCTGAGTTACTGTCCTTCATAAGGTAGTAACCAATGAGGCATAGCAGAGGGCGGGATTAAGTAGTCTGCCTCCGAGGCAGCGCTGCCTTAGAGGCAATATTCATTTAAGAAAAGTGTCTCTTGCTTGCAAGTACCTCAGATTTTGTGTAGGCCATCTAACATTTCTTTTTTGTTTTTGTTTAGCCCCTCTCTGGTGCTGCTCACCTCTATCACGGATACCTCCCAGCCCCATCCAACCCTTTTTCTTTCATTTACCTCAGTCTACAGGGAGCAGAGCTCTTCATGGTGGATTCCATTGCAAGGGGAATTAGCAGGTTCCTCTAACAGGTCTAGCATATGTAGAAGATTGATGGGTAGTTGGGACCAGCAGGGATAAGAAGTGCCGGCATCATTCTGATGTGCATTGAATTTTCCTCCTTGGTTTCCCCTCTCCCAGGACACAGGAGCAGAGCTTCAAGGAGTTGGTGGCTGCATGCTCTGGATTCATCCTATGCTTTAATCCTCCCGAATCCCCTCTATCCTCCAGCTGCTCATCATTCCCCTTCCACCCCCTGCCCCCCCCCGTGCTACTCACCCCTTGCCTTTGCCTTGCTTAACTGCCTCATAAATCCTCAATGTTATTGATCAATCTAGCTAATATTTTCTTAGTTGCTGAATTAAATTATCTTATTTTTTTTAATTTTTTCCTGAACTGTGTGGGTAATTTTACCCTGATCCTATGTGCGATCTGTTGGAATATTATGTTTCTTGGCTGTATGTATTTCAAGTACTGACTGCTTTGACTGTACTGACCAACACTATCTATAATCCTCCTGTACCAATGTTTATTTATTTATTTATTTTAGTTTGTGTTGACTGAGTAAGTGCACTAGACAAATCCTGCCTATTTTCAGGCATGACCCGGGGGAGGGGGATACAGATGAATGCCAACTGACCTTGAACCAGATGAAGCTGTTGGTGGTATTTTTAGTGAATGAGGGAAATTTGGCCAGGACACAGAGGAAATTCTCCTACTCTTTTCGATAAGTGCCATGTGATCTTTAACATCCACTTGAACTACCACCAGTCCAGGCAGATGGGACCTCGGTTTAACGTCTCATCCGAAAGACGGCACCTCAGAAGTGCAGCACCCCTCTCATGCTGCACTACAGTGTCAGTACTGGGATAGTAACCCAAGTGCCAGATGTTATTGTACTTGTCTTTGATTGCTGTACTCTCCCGGGTCGTGCCTGAAAATAGTCATTTCGTGGCTAGTGCACCTACCCGGTTAACAAAAATTAACTAACTAACTAACTAAATATATTCTTTCTTCAAAAGTGGGGATTGCCATTTTCTTTCCTCAGAGGAGGAGAGCATCACACTCTACACAGCCAGGTTATATATGAAAATTCTTTGCAAAAGCACTTCTTTAATGCACCAGTTAGGGTTCAGATTAAAGCAACAAAAGAACAGAAATGTGGTGTTAGGGTTCCCAACTCTAACACCCCACCCCCACCCTGCAGGTAGCAAAAGGGAAAAAAACATTATGGGTTCACTTCTCCTGAGTCTTCACAAATTAGGCCTGGGGTGTTCCTTGGGTTTGTCAACCCTAAAGCTTACCCCATTCTCATATAGTCTGCACATCTCAGGTTCTTTACTGATGGAATGGGATGAGCATTACGGTTGACAACCTCATGGAACACTGCAGGCCTGACTTGCAAAGACTCAGGACAGGTGAAACCATAATGGTTTTTCCTTTTGCTGCCTGCAAGGTGGAGGTGAGGTGTTAGGGCTGAGAACCTTAATAACACATTTCCCTACATTTGTCACTTTAATCTAGACGCTAACTGGTGCATTAATGACGTTTTTTGCAAAGAATATACATATATGTATATATATGTAATGTAATATAATAACATTGGGCCCTATTCACAAAGGGGTGTGGAGCTGGCACGTAGAGGTGCATGCAGCTCCGCACCCCCAGAAGATCCATGTGGGGACTGCGTTAACAAAGCAGCAGTCCCCACCTGGCTTTCTTTCTGCATCCCCACCCCCGGTGCAGTGGCAGGGATGCAGACCCGGGTCAGCAGCCAATCAGCTGCCCTACCCAGGTCCTCTGTTGATGACTTGCACCAGCATGGTGCCATCTTGCAAGAGGTGTGCAGAGCACTGGACATGCTGCCAGGAGGGGCATTTGCTGGCCACCCAACCACTGTCCCCTGACACCTGCGGTAACATCCGGAGGGGTTCCGATGACCCTCCACATGCACCAGCGGGTCCAGTGGTGGCATCTATAGGGGGCGTGTATCCATTATGGCTGCCCTCCAGATGCGTAGCTGCCAGCCCCCATGTATGGCACTCTGCACTATTGTGAATTGTGCGGAGTGCTGGTACACCCCCCCATGGAGACCCTGGCCTGCCCATGTGCGGAGCTCCATGTTGTCCTGGGGATTTGGTGTGAAGTAGACAGTAAATACCACCAAGAAGGCACAGTGGGCATGAATGGGTGCAGGGTGGCTATGCACCTGAGTTACATGGTGCATAGCCACCCTGGCCTGTTCGTGAATAGGGCCCATTATAAAACAAATAAACTCCACCTCCCCCTTCTCGCCCAGCTTTCTGTCTTCACCTAAGACAACTTTCCACACCCACCTGTTCCTGCTTACCCCCCTCCCTAACCCAGTGTCCTCTTCCTTGACCCTCACCTGTGCTGTTCCCTGGTTGCTGCTGTAACCCCCCTGCAAATGGGGGTTCCCAAAAGACTTCCAGGAGCTTGGCAGAATGTCAAGCCTGAATGGTGTTAGTTTAAGCCATTGTTCAGTGAGTGTTTTAGAACCTCTGGTACTGTCTCTTAAGAGCTGTCTGCTTGCAGACATAATTAGTTTGTATGGGGACTGTGTGTTTCTTTGATTGAGTACCACTCGAGTGCTGCAATTCACTCCATTTTGTAGTCACTAGAGTGCAAAGGAACCTATCTGAAAGATGTAACTGTTTGCCAGAAACCATTTAGAGTAATAATGAAATTACAGTTTGTCTACTGCTTTCTTTGCAGTCAGAACTGTGTCTGCCTAGTTCCCCATTCTGGTTTTGAACTGCTGAACTGGACCAATCAGTGTGGGGTAAGCTAGCTCTAAAATGGTGCCTTGGACGAATCAGAACTTGGACTCATAATCTGAGCCAGCCACAAGAGGATTGTATGGGCAGTGACTCTGGGAGATGTAGTTTAGACTTGGCGCCTTTTTGGACCAACAGCAGCAGTCTGTTGTGAGTGACAGCCAATCCAGTCAAGAACTGGGAGAAACTCAAAGGAAGTGCCCGGTTTTGTCTGTTGGAGTTTCAGTTTAGATCTGGCAGTGAAGGGGAAAGAAACCCTGTGCTCCTTCAGTGCACAGTTTCAGTCAAAAAACGTGTGTAAGGCCCAGAGTTCCGGTCTGCAGCTTGTGTAACTGCTTGTTAGGACTGAATCCGTCCTGTGAAGAGAATCAAAGGATCTCTGAAGAGTAGAAACCAGGCTCACCCTGTAGAAGACTGGAAAAATTGTTGAATTGCACTCAGTCTGTCAGGAACTGAATCTGCTGTGTGTTCTCCCGGTATTGTGCAGTAATTGCGATCGGGATAGAGAAGCAGCCTGCCTGGTATAGTACTTTCTTTTTACCATATAAATGTGTGAAGAGTCTCGTGGAGCTCAAGAGTAGCCCTGCTGGCGTTGAAGGACCCTATCTTGTTTGGAGGTCATGAGTACTAATTCAGGGTCGCTCCTGTTGAATTGCCAATTAAATCCAAATGGAATCACTGTACTGCTGACTGTTTAACTAATCTTTCTTTTCACTGTGTGAAAGGGCCCTACCAGCTGCCATGGTTTGGACTAGCCACTAGGGCTTGGGTACCCAGGGACAGTAACTGGTAGGATAGGCCTGTGCACAGAGCCATAGGTAGATAGTAAAGTGATAAGCTAATTAACCTGATATCCCCTGTCCTTGTTATATTCCCCTAAATAAATCAGAGCTGCTTGTTTCAGCAAAGTTATACTTCCTGAGGTATTTGTCTATGTTAAAGTACTGTACTGTGATTGTTGCACTGTATCTTATTTCAGGGAGGTCCCAGTGCGGAACTAGTCCTGGGGGTAAGTGTATACTGTGAAGGTAATTCTGATATATTGTGTGGGCCACTAGTGGGAAGAAAGGGGGGGTTGCAGTGTCCCAGAGGGCTGTGACCAAGTAAGTTTAACTATTGCAAACCCTGACCTCTGGGTGGAGGCACCCGCCATTGGATCCAGGCCCCTCAACCTGTTAGTAGCAAATCAGGCAGGGGTGGTAGCCCCTGGGATAGCGCCATCTAGGGGTTACACTGCCCTTTACCTTATTACTCCTACCTGGACAATCACTGGGCACTTTGCCTCCCACTTGACTGCTTACTTCTTACTGCTTTATACAATGTTGCATTTATGTTACGACATTTTATGATGCCACTGCCTCTGTATATACCTTTAATTCCTGCATTTGCTATGCTGACTCTGAGTGGTATTTGTAACTGATCTCCCTACAACCCTTTCCCCGGTGGCACCTGGAAATGAGCCTTGGCTCAGTGTACCTTTCTCAGGTATCAACTTTTAATTAATTAATTAATTAAATAAATAATAAATTAAATACATAAATAAATAATTAGGGCTGGGCAGACTATTCTGCCATAACTCAGGACCCCCCCCCCGGATCTGGCACTTACCTACAGACTTGGATAAATATGGACTTTGTGGAAAAAGTCTGGTTCTGGGTCCATGGGTATGCATTACACTTTCTGTATCCACTTTTTTGTTTGTTGTTTTCTCACCACAAGTTCCCAAACACCCACATTCCTCAGATGCCATCAGCACGGCACGCTTCACATAAAGCATCCGCACAGGCAACTGGTGGCATCCAATTAGGTACAGTAATCAGAAAAGTGTCATATGACAATAGGAAGTTAGGCTATAAAAGCCATGTAAGTGCACCACATGGTGCAGAGGAGAGAGAGCGTGAGACCAGTGTTAGATCAGATCAGACCAGTCACAACGGGAGAGAGGGGGAAGAGAGTGAGACTGGGTGGTCAGGTGGGCCCAAAACAAAACGTTTTCTGGAGAGAGTGGAGAGATGCAGTTAGCATCTTGCTTAGCTACAAAAAAAGTGGCTGAGTGAAAAAAGTGTCATGAAGATCCAACAGTGAGAGAGGGAGGGAGGGAGAGAGAGACTGGGCAGTTAGGCAGGTGGAAAAAAAAACAGAAGAAAACATTATGAACATACGAAATTTGCCAGCAGATAAAGGCCTAGAGGTCTATCAAGTCTGCTCGAATGTGCAGCTAGCACCCCTTATTCTGCAACTGCCCCTCCCTTCCACCCTTCCCCTTCATTAACCCTCCCCCTTGTCCTGTCCCATCCTCGTTTGAAGCAGTCCACTGTTCTACTGCATACCACTTCAGCAGGTAACGCATTCCACCCAGCCACCACCCTCTCTGTAAAAAAGTATCTCCTCATCTCCCTCCTGAACCTTCCTCACTCCAGTCTCATATCATGGCCCCTGGTGGCCTCCCCTCCCTTACTTTGAACAGCCTCTCTGTACTCGTCTTGTTTATTCCTTTCATGTATTTAAAAGTTTCAATCATGTCGCCCCTGTCTCTCCTCTCCTCCAGTGAGTACATGTTGAACTCCTTCAACCTCCTCTTGTATGATAAGTCCCCCAGCCCCTGGATCATCTTTGTCACTCTGCACTGCACCCCCTCCAGTAACTTAATGTCCCTCTTCAGATACGGATGCCAGTACTGCACGCAAGTACTCCAGGTGTGGTCTAACTAATGACACATACAGTGGCAGAATCACTTCGTCCCTCCTCAAGGATATACCCCTTGCAATACAACCCAGCATTTTGTTGGCCTTTGCAGCTGCCTTCCTACATTGTGCCGAGTTGTTCATTGACCCTGTAATGAACACCCAGATCCTTCCCTCCTCTGTCTGGGCTAGCTGCACTCCCCTAGCTGGTAACTCCTCCTTGGGTTCTTCATCCCAAAATGCAGCACCTTGCACTTTTTGGCATTAAAGCCCAGTTGCCAGGTGTCTGACCAGGTTTCAAGCTTTTCCAGATCATCCTGCAACCCCTGCCATCCCCCTAGGTCATCCACCACCGCGCCTACCTTGGTATCATCAGCAAACAGACTGATCTTGCTCTTGATGTCCCATGATATGTCTGCAGTGAATATCCCAAACAACACTGGTCCCAACACTGAGCCCTGTGGAACACTGCTCGTCACTGCCCTTGGGTGTGAGAGCTCCCCACCCACTACCACCACCCTCTGTTGCCTTCCCTGCAGCCAGTTTCCTACCCATCTCACCAGCTTTGCACCCACCCCTGTGCCTACTAACTTCCTTCCCAGCCTTCCATGTGGCACTGAGTCGAATGCCTTACTGAAGTCCAGATACAGGACATCCACTGCATGGCCCCTGTCCAGTTGCCTAGTTACCCAGTCATAGAACTCAACCAGGTTGGTTTGGCAGGATCTGCCATGTATGAAGCCATGCTGTCTGCTGTCCTGTAGTCCTTTGGCCTCTAGGGAGGCCACCAGCCTCTCCTTCAGGATAGTCTCCATTAGCTTACCCACGATGGATGTGAGGCTTACTGGTCTGTAGTTTCCCGGTTCATCCTTGGGGCCACTCTTGTGGAGAGGCACCACATGAGCCATCCTCCAGTCCTGAGGTACACACCCCGAATGTAGTGAGGCATTAAATAGGTCTGCCAAAGGTCCTGCAAGGACCTCTGCCAGCTCCTTCAGTACCCTGGGGTGGATGCCTTCTGGGCCTGGTGCCTTGTCCACCCTCAGTGCCTTCAAACCCTCTCAAACTCTGCTCTCCATGATTTCCCCATCTGTCACCACTTCCCCCCCCCTGCTTCTGCCATTTCTTCCACCTTGGGTGTCACCCCCCTCTTCTCTTTAGTAAATACTGAGCAGAAGTACTCATTTAGTGCTTCCGCCTTATCGCACCCTGCTTCCACCCAACCCCACTCCTTCCTAATCCTTACTATGTGGTCCTTACAGCTCCTTTTCTCCCTGATGTACTTAAACAAGTCCTTCTCCCCCTTCTTAATGCCTTGTGCCAGCCTGAGTTCCGTAGATGCTTTGGCTCTCCTTACTGCCCTTGTCACCTCCTTCAATTCTGTCAAGTACTCCTCCCTGTCCTCCCCCCCCTTCCTGTTTTCTTGTACTTCCTAAAGGCAGCTCTTTTCCTCCTTACCTTTTTCATGACCTCCTTGCTCAACCAGATCGGTTTCTTAGCCCTAGCCCTCTTGCTCTGGGCTTTGCAGCAGGTTTGGTTGCCTCCACTATCCCCAGCTTTGAGGCTCCCACCTCTGGTTAGTGTCCATACTAGATTGAATTCTGGCCAGGTACCCTTTACCACTTCCCCATCCTCCCAAAGTCGGCCCTCCTGAAGTCCAGCACTATTGTGCCAGATTCCACTCCTTCCTTGCCCATATCCAATGTGAGCCATACTGAGCGGTGGTCACTCCCTGACAGCGGTTCCTTCACTGTAAGTTCTCTCACAAAGTCCCCATTTGCCAGCACAAGGTCAAGGGTATTTCCTAACCTGGTTGGTTCACTGACTATTTTCAGCAGGAAGCTGTTCTGGAAGGCATCCAGCAGTACCTGCTCCCTTCCGTTCCTGGTTGTTGTGGTACTCCAGTCCACTCCTGGCATGTTGAAGTTCCCCACAATCACCACACTACCCTTCTTGCAGGTCCTCCTGATCTGTCCCGCTGGTTCCCTGTCTAACTCCTCCGTCTGAGATGGCGGCCTGTACACCACTCCCATTCTAAGAATCCTATTCTTGGAATCCTGGATTTGCATCCAAAGTGACCCCGTACTACCCTCCTCCCCTTCCTCCCTTACACACTTCAGTCCTTCCTTCACATATAGTGCCACCCCCCTCCTTTCCCAATCACTCTGTCCCTACGAAATAATCTGATTCTGTACCCTGGTACAGACAGGTCCCAGTCATTGTATTGGGTGGCCCATGTTTCCGTGATGACTGCAATGTCCACCTCTCCCTCTGCCATGAGAACCTGTAACTCTGCAGTTTTCTCCCAAGGCTCCTAGCATTAAGGGTAGCCACCTTCCACCCTTCCCCCCCTCCCATCCTGCCCTCCTTTCCTAGCATCACCAACAGTACTTGCCATTTGTCCTTTGTCACTGTTATGGGGGGTAAGCTCATATGGTTTCCCAACCTGTGGTCTCTGCATATCTCTTCCCCAACTGCCACCCCCTACTCCTAGTTTAAATTCCCAACTTCCTCTATGTACTCCTCCATCCTCTGTTTCAACACCACTTTCTTTCCCTCCTCACTCAAGTGTAGTCTGCCCTTGGCATTATTAACATTATGGCTTGTGCAGTAAAAAAAAAAGTGGCTGAGTGAGAAAAAGTAAAATAAATTGAATGGGTGCTGTACTGCTGTGATACAGTAGTGCTGCTAGTTGTGTAGGACAGGTTGGGCCAGGAGAGGGCAAAGCAAATTAGAAATGAACACTTTTCAACAAGTTGCCAGTTTGAGTAGATGGTGCAGTGCTGCTGGCTGTGTAGGGTAGGGCAGGGGAGGGTAATGCAATCAGGTTGTAAATAATTTGTAGTAGGGTAGTCCAGGGGAGGGTAGAACAGTGCAGTCAGTGCATAGTAGGGTAGTCCGGGGAAGAACAGTGTAATCAATGTGTAATAGGGTAGTCCGGTGGGGGAAGAACAGTGCAATCAATGTGTAGTAGGGTAGTCCGGGGCAGAACAGTGCAATCAATGTGTAGTAGGGTAGTCCGGGGGCAGAACAGTGTAATCAATGTGTAGTAGGGTAGTCCGGGAGCAGAACAGTGTAATCAATGTGTAGTAGGGTAGTCTGGGGGGCAGAACAGTGCAATCAATGTGTAGTAGGGTAGTCTGGGGGCAGAACAGTGTAATCAATGTGTAGTAGGGTTTCCGGGGGCAGAACAGTGCAATCAGTGTATAGTAGGGTAGTCCTGGGGCAGAACAGTGCAATCAATGTGTAGTAGGGTAGTCCGGGGCCAGAACAGTGTAATCAATGTGTAGTAGGGTAGTCCAGGGGCAGAACAGTGCAATCAATGTGTAGTAGGGTAGTCCGGGGGGCAGAACAGTGCAATCAATGTGTAGTAGGGTAGTCCAGGGGCAGAACAGTGCAATCAATGTGTAGTAGGGTAGTCCAGGGTCAGAACAGTGTAATCAATGTGTAGTAGGGTAGTCTGGGGGCAGAACAGTGCAATCAATGTGTAGTAGGGTAGTCCGGGGGCAGAACAGTGCAATCAATGTGTAGTAGGGTAGTCCATGGGAGGGTTGAACAGTGCAGTCAGTGTGTAGTAGGGTAGTCCGGGGCAGAACAATGCAATCAGTGTGTAGTAGGGCAGGCTGGGGGCAGAACAGTGCAATCAGTGTGTAGTAGGATAGTCCGGGGGGGCAGAACGGTGCAATCAATGTGTAGTAGGGTAGTCTGGGGGGCAGAACAGTGCAATCAGTATGTAGTAGAGTTGTCCAGGAAAGGGCAAGGCAATCAGGCTTTGTATAGTGGGGTAGTCCAGGGGAGGGCAAAGCAAAGCAATCAGGCTGCATGGTTGGGTAGTCCAAGGGAGGGCAAAATAATCATTAATTAAAAAATAAATTACTACTGTTCTATAATGAAAAAAAAATACAAGTTGCCATAGATCACAGTTATACCTCTTAATTTTATATATTTTTCTCCCTCTTGTCATTCATTGTATATCTCCTATCTATGTAATTGCAAACTGTATGTGTATGTAACTCAGGACCTCCTTGTGAATGAGCTTGCTCAACGGAGTCTTTCCTGCAATAAACTTGAACTTATGTATGGTGCATTGCTGCTGGCCGGCTAGTCCAGGGGAGGGCAAATCAATAATTAATTAACAAAAATTAATTATGGTTCTATAACAAAAAACAAATACAAGTTGCCATAGGTCACAGTCACAAGTAATGCAATGCTGCTGACTAGGTAGGCCAGGGGAGGGCAAAGTAAAGCAATCAGGCTGTGTAGGGTAGGCTAGGGGAGGTCAAAGCAAAGCAATCATTAATAAAAAAAATACTACAGTTCTGTAACAAACAAACCCCACCCCCCAAAAAAAACTACAATTTGCCATAGGTTATGGTCACAGGTGGTGCGGTGCTGTGCTGCTGGCTGGGTAGTCCATGGGAGGGCAAAGCATAGCAACCATTAATTAAAAAAACAATACTACAGTTCTATAACAAAAAAACAAAACAAAACAAAAACGTTGCCATAGGTCATAGGCCGTGTTTACACTGCGGCATTTGCACCACAGCAACCTGAGCATTCAGGTTGCTGTAGTGCAAATTCTGCCATGTCTACACTTACTGAATCACAGTAAACCACTCCCTGCTCCACTCTGCATTTCCAGAATGTCTGGGGGTGTATTCAGGAGCAAGCAGATTAAGTGGTCATGTGGATAGGCTGCACCGCTCGCTCCCACATGAAACACCTTGCAGGCCCTTCCATCAGCTGACTGCCCCGACTCCCAGCCCCTCTCCAGTGTGTTTTACATTGGCTCTGGGGGGGGGACTGTGTAGACATGTGAGACAGCATCTTTTAGGTCGGGGCAGCTCTGCAATGCTCCACTGAAGGAGCGAGTCGGCCGTGTAAACACGGCTTCTAGTCATCACAGGTGGTGCAGTGTTGCTGGCGGGGTAGTCCAGGAGAGAGCAAAGCAAAGCAATCAGTAATTAAAACAAACAAACAAAACAAATGAAAAAAATGCAAGTTGCCATTCATTATAAAAAAAATACTCCTAAACATAAAACAACAGAAGTTACCCCACTGATTTTACAAACAGATAAAAAGAACAGAACTTACCCCATTGAGTTTACAAACAGATAAAAATACCCATTAACATAAAAGGGGCTTCTGGCTACTGGGAGTCCAAGAGAGAGCAGACTGTGCTGGGGAGGCATACCCAGAGGAGAAAAATCAAGCAAAAATCTACAAAACAACAAGACTGCACCGGGCATAAAAAAGAAAATAGAGAAGCACAGTGAATCTGATGCTTGACTGTGTCTGCTAGCAGGCTGAAAAAAACATACAGATTTGGAAGCAAAACAAGGAAAGAAAAGCCATACAGGGTGTTTTTGACAATTCATTACGTTATTGAGAATTGATTAGTGCAACTGTAGACAACACACAGCCCAATAAAAGTAAACTGCAGCAGTGTGATCACTGGTCAGTCATTATTCCTTATTTTCAATTATTTCATTGTCATCAGTGGTCCGCTATACCAGTGTGCTCTGGATGTCTGCTAGGGTTACCACCTTTTAAGAAGCCCAAAGTGGGACATTTCTTACTGAAACAGGATTTTTTGCTGGACAATATATAATCTTGACTAATGCAACAGACTTGTTCTCTCTAAATAATCAGAATTAAGACTAAGTGTGTAGTTATTTAGCTGTTTCTAGTGTTTCTTATAATTTTAAGGGACTTTAGTTAAGGTATTATATTATTTTGCAGTATTTAGAGAAAAGCCAGAAAATATTTTCAGGACATGTAGCATTTTTCATGTTTTTTTTGTAGAACACAGCTGCCCAAATTAGGACTGTCCTGCGACAATCGGGACAGGTGGTAATCCTAATGTCTGCATCACCAGTTTATATTCCAAGGCTGTAGCAGCATAACTCTGCTGAGTTGTTTAATACTGTAATTCGCTGAACATGAACACTGGGACTCTAAGTCACGCTTCTACGCTGAGCTGAGAAGGAAGTAGTGGTGATCATTGTTGAGTGCTGTGTACATTGCAATACAACATTTGGATCTGTAGGTGTGGGAACTAAAAAATACAAAAAGAAAATGGATGAAAATGTTCAGGTAAATTCTGGGTGTCTGGTAGGGACTGAAGCTTTAGGCAACCAAAAGAATGGGCCAAAGGACAGGCTAAGCAATTGTCATGCACAGGGCCAACAAAATCAAACCCATGAAGTGTTTTTGGTAAATCAAAAGCTTCATATTCCAAGTGAATGCTTGTATCCAATAAAGGTACATCTGCAGATCAGTCCCCTCCCCCCAAAAAGGTTCTTTATTTTAAACAAAAGGGTTGCTGGGTACCACCTGCAGAGACACTCCCAGGTATGGAACAGTTGAATACTACGCTACTGTCAGTCCCTCACAGACATCTGATTCCTCTGAGGCTGAGCGAGGGTAAAGGAAAAGATGATGAAGGCAGTGATCGGGCACAAGGTTTACTGGAGGGGATGGAAAATGCAAATGAGGAAGAAGCAGAAGTAAATGTTTCTAGTTCTGTGGTTGAGGAGAGCGACAGTAGGCTAGTGGAAGAGAATAAAGCACAGCGGGACTCCTAAAAGAATCTGCAATCATTTTAGTCACTCAAGCAAAGTCCATTACTTGTTTGAAAAAATACATGAACAGCACAATTTACCTTTGCACAGGCTGATCCAAGGCATTTTTACTTGGTGGAATTTAACCTTTCTTATGTTCCAAAGGCTGCTGGAACAAAAGGAAGCTATCAGACCGTACAGCTTGGAAAATAAAATTGGTAATGCAAACGTCTATATTATTCCACCACAGTGGGTGATGCTGAAGTTTGTGATTTTACTTCACCAGCCATTTGAGAAAATTGCAAAAAAAGTGCAAACACAGCAACTCTGAGCCAGGTGATACCCTTAATAAAAAATGTTAACATTCAGATTGAATCTGATTAGTGAAAATTTAGAGAACACAAACAGTTCCATCACAGTGACACTGGCAGGTTGTCCACCAGAATACAAAAAGATATCATGAGATGAATGATCAAAAAGTTAAGGAAGATGAGAAACTATATAAACTGCTTCAGTCAGAACACTACATTAAAGCAATAATCTTGGACCTACAATACAAATCAAAGCAACTATTAAATTATGATGACATTTCTTTCAAAGTAAGCAAACAAGAAATAATTGATGAAGTTCATGCTGTCATGGAATGGAGTAGAGCATCAGATTCACAGTCTTCATCATAACACAGCACAGCATCAGGGGGACCCTCCTTTGGTATTCCAGCATTTTTCCCTCTTCTACTTTGGTCACTGTGGCAGGATCTTTTCTTTTTCACCACCATCCAAAACTAACACTGTCCTACAATCCCACATTTCAGCTTCAGGTCTCTGGAGTCACTTACAAGTTATTAATTGTGACATCTTCATCCATTTCTTCTAACATAGCCTCAGCAGAGACAACTGGGGAGATGTATCTGGCAGTGCTCACTATTAATTTGAATGCTGATTCTTTGAAATACTGGAAATCAAAAAATATTTGGCCTGCTTTAGTACAATTGCAGTGAAGTACATGACTACCGTGCTCAGAGCGATTGTTTAGTCCAGCTTGCAAAGTTATTACTGTTGTTTTCTGTTTTTAAATTTATTGACAAATCAATAAGGTGATACAAAGACATAGCATCAAGTAGAGAACAGGATATTATATACAGTATATGGGTAAAGAGAAGCATATCCCAAAGAAAAAATGGCAGACATAAAATATATTATACACCATAGGTATTACTATACTTAGACAATCTTTAAAAACCTATACATCCATACTGTTTAAACTCATGTTGTTATAATTAATAAGGAATTTCAGAGGATAGTAATTATAACCAAGAGGAGAAAATAAATATCTAAATAGGACTGCGGAAGAGATTTAAATGTTGTTATAAGTTAAAGCAGTATTCATGAATGGTTCCCAGATTAACTGAAAGATTTCAGCTTTATCATTAATGTAGTAATGAATTAATTCCACATGATATAAATCTACTGACAAATTAAGCCAAGCTTTTGTTGATGGAGAACTGCTGTTTTATCATGCCATGAGAATACTTTTTTGACCAGCAGTATTCCCAGCAAAAATCGCTCATTCTGTGTTTCGGAACAATTTTAGCATCCTAAATTACAACCTAGGTAAATTTGTGATGGATTATAAGACAAGTCAACACCAGTTGCACCTCTTAAAATGTAAAAAATAGGATCTCAAAACTTAGTAAGTTTTTTGCAAGTTAGAAACATATATATATGTAAGGGACTCTGGATTAGTTTGACATTTATGGAGTCTGGTCAGTGTCAAATAGGTGTGATGCAATATGTTAAATTGAATCTGTTGGAGATTACTAAAATAAAATTCCTGATGAAGATATGAGATTATCTTATCCCATTCTTCCTTAGTAAAAATACGATCAAGATGTTGCTCCCGTTTAGATTTTAAATTGTCCAAATTAAAAGACCTCGACTTCTGTAATAGCTGATAAATTTTGGAAAGGGGTTTCACACTGGCATTTTACTGATTCAAAAATAATTTTGATAGGGGATGGAATTAATGAAACATTTGATCTAATAATAAAATCCTGGCTTTGAAGATAACCGTAAAAGTGATGGGGCTGGTATTTATATTTATCTCTTATTTGATTAAAAGATAATATGATATTACCTTCAGATAGGTCTTGTATTTTTTGAGCACTGGCTTTTTCCCAAAGACAGAACCCTGAGTCCAATGAAAAGGGCCTGAATCCATAATTTCGACAAATGGGTGTATATGTAGGGATTAATTCTTTCCAACCAATCATATTATTGGCCTTTTTCCAACAGTACCATGTATTCTGGGAAGCTATTAGCTTAGGGTGAAGGGACTTATTTGTAGAATAATATTGTGCATGTATAATGTTCCTTGAGTCCGGGTAATTGTGAAAATATTGTTTCTACTATTTGACTACTTGTAGATTCAGAACCAAGGAAATGTAGATTCTCTCTGAAACCAGTTGTGGATCTGAGTTGTTTGTGTGGCTGAATAATAGTTTTTAAAATTAGGAAGAGCCAAAGCAACCTGATTTTTAGATAACCTAAGTTTTTGTAAACTAAGTCTGGATTTATTTTCTTTCAGATGAAATTAGAAATCATATGATCTAAATCTTTAAAGAATCCGTCAGGTATAGGTATAGGAAGGGCTTGAAATAAAAATAACAATTGGGGTAGAGTATTCATTTTAAGAACATTACAACAACCAAACAAGGTCATGGGGAGTTTGACACATTTGTCTAGATCTTTTTGAATTAAATTAAACAAGGGTATATAATTACATTCATACAAATGGGATTCTTGCTTAGTTATTACAATCTCCATGTATTTTATTTTGCCAGTTATTATGGCTTGGTATTACCCCACGATCAGGGCATTTGATTGGGGGATTTAAGTATAAAGCCTCTGCTTTAGCCATATTTATTTTATATCCCAAGTCTTCCCCAAAATCTTTAATTAAGGATAGGGATGTGGGTAAAGAAGTAGAGGGGTCAGTCAGATATAACAGAGTATCGTCTGCATAGAGGCTAATTTTGTGTTCAACATTTCTGGTCTTAATACCTGTAATGGCCATATTGTTTCCAGTAAGGATGGCTAGGGGTTCAATAGCTAACACAAACAGTAGTGGTGACAAAGGACACCCCTGTTTAGTACCTCTTGACAAGGTGATACTATCTGAAATATTACTGTTGGTCTGAACAACCACCATAGGAGAATGGTAGCAAAGTTTTATCCATCTGATAAATCCATTTCCAAATCCAAATCTCTCCAAGACTTTGAACACGTTATATGGTTACTTGGTGGTTACAGACAAAAGAAGGCCAAAGAACCATTTAGATTGTCTCCCACTATCAAGTGGGTAATTATTTTGCCCTGGAATTAATAATATATTTGTACAGTTCTCTATTAAAGCCCTCTAGAGTGCTCTGATTTACAATGTCACTAGTAAGGCTATTATAGCTGTCTGCTGCTCAACCCAATCAAAGACCTTTTCAGCATCTAAGGTCATTATCAATGTTTCTTGTTGGTCACAAAGGTCAATAAGGTTAATGAGGCATCATGTATTCACACCTAATGTTCTATTTTTAATGAAGCCATTTTGATCGGGTTTAATTGGGACTGTGTATCACTTTTTCTGAATGTGAGGCCAGTAATTTGACCAATATTTAATGTCCATGTTGAGAAGAGAAATTGGGTGATAAGGTGAAACTAATTCTGGGTTTTTATCTTTTTGGGGAAAAACAGCTAATTTAGTCATAAAAATAAGGGGTAAGGAAGCATATGTTTTTTGCATGATTAAATATCTCCTGCAAAGGTTTCACCAGTAGGTGGTAATACTGTTTACATGTGCTAGTAGGCCATCCAGGCCTGGGGATTTTCCCACCAACATTTATTTTTAATTGCTTGTGAGATTTCTTTAGTAGTAAATGGGCATC
The DNA here is from genome assembly GCA_016271365.2 of Neoceratodus forsteri. NCBI lineage: Eukaryota > Metazoa > Chordata > Ceratodontiformes > Ceratodontidae > Neoceratodus > Neoceratodus forsteri. The sequence goes on along the minus strand of JADMNL010000025.1, from coordinate 7,693,461 downwards.
CAAATATTCAGCTTTTTCAGGAGATAAAGCAGGTAGTTTAATCTGTGATAGAAATTTATCCAAACCAAATGGAAACTTACATCTCTCTGATGTATACAGGTTCTTATAGAATTTAGCAAAAATATTATTAATCATTACAGGATCTTTTATTAACTCATTACTCTCATCGCTAACAGTAAAGATCACACTGGCCTGTTTTTCTTTCTGAAGTTGCAAAGCCATTACTTTGTCCAGTTTGTCCCCAAAAGGATAATATTTTGCTGTAATTTTCAAAATATTCTTTTCTGCCTGATGAGGGCAATCTATTACATGTTTCCTTTGCTGATACAAACTCCTGAAAAATCTTGGGGTCATGAGAGGTCATATGTAGTTTTTCTAGTCTGTTTAGTTCTTCTTCTGCCTTTTGAAATTTTTGGTTATAGATTTTTCTTTTAAAGGAAGTATGATTGATAATAACACCTCTCACTATGGCTTTGAAAGCCTCCCACCTTATATCTGGTGTAATTTCTGGGATGCTATTTAATTGAAAATATTCTATTATGGAAGTTATTATTACTGTAGACAATTGTTTACCCATTAAAATAGATGGATCCATAGACCTGCTTTTTGTGCTATATGATTATGAAAGATTTATGTAAAGTTCAACGGGAGCATGATCTGAACATATTATCCTATTATAATGAACATGAAAAATACAACAGTATAGAAGTATATGAGAAACCAGGAAATAATCAGTTCGGGTGTAACACTGATGTGAGGGGGAGCAGAAAGAGTGAGCCTGAGTGTCTGGATTCACCTCTCTCCAGGGATCTAGTAGTTATGAGAAGGGAAGGGGAGGGTGGGGCAGCTGCAAGTTGAGGGGCTTGCTGCACCATCGGGCATACTCGATAGACCGTGAGGCCTGTTTCTGCTGGCAAGTTTGTATGTTTGTATGTATGTATATAAATGTTCAATAAAAGATTTAAGTAATTTTCTTACACTTGACTTATTATCTAAGTAAGAAGATGATTTGTCAAGCCTACAGTTCATTGCCACATTAATACCCCCCCCCCCCAAAATATAAGGACCTTCGAATGTGGCCAAGTTTGGAACTGAATCTATAAGAAACTTTGTATCACATATATTTGGACCATATAGGTTTGCTACAGTTATAGAGCCATCAGTAGATATAATCTCAGTTATGACATATGTACCCGCTGGATCATTGTATGTTCTTTCAAATGAAGTGGGGGTGTTTTTTTTATTAAGGTAACCACCCCTTGGGTCATATTACTAAAATTAGCAGCCAGACAGTCTCTCTATTTCTTAGCATAGAATGCCTCTTCTGGAGCAGAGAAATGAGTTTTCTGCAATAGAATATTTGCTTTCTGACGATCTAAATACTTGATCACTTTATTAGCTTTTATACTGTCCTACAGACCTTTTACATTGCAAGTTATGATTTTAAAATCTATTGTAGCATGTTTGACCTTCTGAATGGAGCTGGTGCCTTGAAATCTATAATACCTATTAGAAACCCAAATTCAGCTAAGAACTTACATAGATTTATAAACCTGCTGCACTTGCTGTTCATCCTGTTAATAATGAAACCCCCTCCTAAGCCCCCAAAAAGAAAAGAGACATACAGTATTTGTCTTTAACATCAAAATTAGTTATATCCCCCAACAGTAAACCTCCCTGAAGTCTTTCCCCAAAATAACCACCCCTCCTCATGATCTCTGTTGCATTGACAAAAGACAGCCTTAATTATTCCCACTTACCCCTTGAGTGGAGAGAGCCCAGACAAGTTCTCCTTTCATGAAAGATAGACTACAATTGAGGTGAAGAGCTGGAGTGTGTTCTGGCACCACCTCTGTCCCTTGTATCAGATACTTAGAGAATAGATAGAAAAATAATCTAAAACAATCTATCTAGGGGAAAAAGTGGGAACAATCAGTAACTTATACTTTTCTATCATGCAATTTACTTATTTCTACTTTAGTCCTTCAAAAAAACCCTTTTCAACATGAATATTATAATCCTCAGTCTGTCAGACTTTGTATTTATAGTATTCTGCAATGTCAACCAGCACTTTCCTCTATTCCCCCTTACTGTTCCCCTTCCCCTTTTCTTACACCCCCTCAAAAGCTACAGTCTCATTGGAAACCAAATAAAATGTACAGAAGTCATTCTATAACATTGGTGTCTTGTATTTGAAGGGTCTCGCTATTTAGTATCAAAAGTGTAAATTGGTTCTTAAGTTGCAGAACTTGTTGCACAAGGATAGCAAGGCTTGGAACTGTTCCCTGACCCAAACAGACTGCCAAAGTTTTAATTTAGGAACTAGATGAATTTTTGTGAGAAGATTTATCTTGGAGAACTGCTTAAGCTTCTTTTGGGTCTTAATATACCTCATTTGGCCCTGCCAGAAAAACAAAGTTTAGCGGATCTCGTACAAAAACCCGAAAGTCATTTCCCCGACCCACTGTTGCCCAAGACTGGAATCCCAAACACAAAATCCTGACAGTGGGATTTTTCATGTTTTTCATGTTTTGGGGGCTTTGCACCTACAACTCCCAATGCAGGGGGAGCTCTGCCCTGACCCCTGGAATTAATATAAGAAACTCCTGTGGGGGGGAATCTCACTTCAGGAGTTTGTGGTTTGGGATTTCGGACTCGGGCAACAGTGGGTTGGAGAAACGAGTTTCAGGTTTCTGTAGTGATCCAAGTTTAGCAGGGGTAGAAGGGCATTTAATTCCTTGTTCTCATTATAACTTCATAACTGAATTGAAGGCTTTTCTGTTATTCATGGTTTCCGAGCTAAAATCAGGAAATACTTGGAACTTCATATTTTTTGCTATTAAACCTTTTTCTGTATGGACTTTGCAAAATAATAGTTCTCTATGGCCATACCTGGCTACAACATATTCAGAAGAGACAGAGCAGGCAGGAAGGGAGGAGGAGTGGCACTGTATGTGAAAAATGACATAAGGGCCACACAGATCCAGGAGGAACAAAATGGGGGAGAGAGACTGTGGGTTAAGCTGGAAAGGAAAATGGGGCCAGCCATCCGCACAGGTGTGGTCTATGACCACCAGCCAGGAGGAAGAAACAGATAGGGCTTGATGCTAGCCATCAAGGATGGCAGACAAGGTGAGGTAGTACTGGTTGGAGACTTCAATATACCAGACGTGGACTGGAGCATCCCAGCAGCAGCATCAACTAGGAGCAGATTTATCCTGGACTCCTTCAGGTGCCTTCCTCAAGCAACTGGTCATGGAACCAACTCGGCAGAAGGCAATACTGGACCTTGTGCTCACAAACAGGGACAGTGTGATGGGGTAACAGTGGGGAGCACCTGGGTAACAGTGACCACCAGTCATTGTGGTTTGAAATCACAGAAAGAGCAGAACCAAACCACACAAAACATGTATCCTGGATTTTAGGGGGCAGACTTTGGGAAAATGGGAGATGCTTGAAAGAGGCATTAAGGGAATGGGACAGGAATCAGGGATTGAGGAACTGTGGGCAGTATTTAAAATGGGATTATAAGAACAACAGAATTATGCATTAAGCAGGTTAGCAAGAGGAAAAAGAAAGAGGAGACCATTATGGTTTTCCAAAGAGGTAGCAAAGAAAGTGAAAGCCAAAGATTGCATTCAGGCAATACAAAAAGACACAGGCAGTAGGGGATAGGGAGAAGTACCAGGAGAAACAAAGGGAGGCAGGGAAGTCAGTAAGGAAGCCAAAGCTCAGACAGAAGAACACATTGCAAAATCAGTGGTTAAAGGGACAAACCTTTACAGGTACATAAGTGAAAAAGAAGGACAAAGGGAGGGATAGTGAGACTGAAGGGGAGGATGGGAGTAGCGTGGAGGATGACAACAGTAAAGCTGACATATTGAACAGGTATTTCTGCTCAGTCTTTACTAAGGAAGAGGGGTAATGGGTCTGAAGGGAGTACAAGGGTGAGAATGGTGCAGAAATGGACACAAGTCCCTTTACGAAAAGGGTCTTGAAGGAACTTGAGTAATAAGAGCTGATAAAGCAATGGGGCCAGATGGGTGCACCCAGGTCCTTAAGAACTAAGAGAGGTGGTGGCTGAACCTCTGGCTATCCTGTTCAGCCAATCACTGGAAACAGGGGAGGTACCCAAAGACTGGAGGACAGCAGATGTAGTCCCCTTATACAAAAGTGGGAACAAAGAGGAAGCAGGGAACTACAGACCAGTCAGCCTCACCTCGGTAGTGGGAAAGATCATGGAAGCACTACTGAAGGAGAGATTGGTGGAACATCTGGTTCTCAATGGACTACAGGACCCAAGGCAGCATGGTTTCACCAGGGGGAGGTCATGTCAGACCAACCTCATTGAATTTTTTGACTGGGTGACTAGGGAGGTGGATCAGGGGAGGGCAGTGGACATGGCCTATCTGGACTTCAGCAAGGCCTTTGACACTGTGCCACATAGAAGACTATTACACAAACTGGGGAATATGGGTGTGGGCAGGACAGTAGTGTGGTGGGTAGGTAACTGGCTGGGTGGCAGGACACAGAGGGTGGTGGTAAATGGCTGTCACTCCACAGAGGAAGAGTGACCAGTGGGTACCACAGGGATGAGTGCTGGGACCGGTCCTATTCAACATCTTCATCAGTGACATTGCACAGGATATAGAAGGAGAATTTCACTGTTCGCTGATGACACAAAGCTCTGTAACAGAGTAGACACACCAGAGGGTGTAGACAGAATGAGAGGGACCTGCAGAAACTTGAAGAATGGTCAAGGGTTTGGCAGTTGAAATTCAATGCAAAGAAGTGCAAGATAATGCATATGGGGCACAAAAACCTGGCACAATATATCAGTTGGGGGTGAGGATGTAGCATGCACCAAGCAGGAAAGGGATCTTGGGTTGTCATCTCTGATGACCTCAAGGTAGGAAACAGTGTGACAAGGCATCAGGTAAAAGCAAATAGGATGCTGGGATGTATAGGCAGGGCATCACCAGCAGGAAAAGGGAGGTCATAATTCCGCTATACAAGACACTAAGTGAGGCCCCACCTGGAGTACAGTGTACAGTTCTGGAGACCATACCTCATGAAGGACATAGACAGCGTAGAAGGTCTCGGAGGAGGGCAACAAAGATGGTGCATGGGTTGCATCACAAGTCCTATGAAGACAGGTTGAAGGAACTGAACATGTACTCCCTGGAGGAGAGAGGAGAGGGGATATGATAGAGACATACAAGTATCTTACAGGGAGGAACAGGGTGCAGGAAAACACTATTTTTAAGCGAAAAGATGTTTCAGGACTAGAGGGCATGGGATGAAGTTGGAGGGAGGACGATTCAGAGGAAACATGAAAAGAATTTCTTCACAGAGCGGGTGGTGGACAAGTGGAACACCCTGCCAGAGGAAGTGGTGGGGGCTGAAACAATCACGGGATTTAAGAATGCATGGGATAGACATAAAGGAATTCTAGAGGTCAGGGGTAAGGGGAAATAGACTTCTAGGAAAACAAACTGAACTTACAAGCTCAAATGGGCAGACTAGGTGGGCCCTAGGCCCTTATCTGCCGACACTGTCTATGTATCTATGTATCCTGGAAATAATGTGGCTTAACATACACGAAGCAAGGATAACTACAATTAGCAGAGCATTTGGATCCTGAACTTCTATGGGCTTGATCAAGTTGTATTTTCTGATCTGGATAAGTGTGACTGGCAACAATAGTCAAAAGCTCTTCAAAATATGGTATTGGGTCCCCAGTGCCCTCAACACCCTTTGATATCCGTTCAAGTTTTAAGTTACCCTTATTTGAACGATCTTCTTGGTCCTGCACTTTTTCCTAAGAGCCTTAATCTGGGCTGTATGGAGAGAAATAGTTTTTTGCTGGGAACTAATAGTGTCTTCAATGATACTAACACGAGATTCCACTTCTTCAGTTCTAACAGTTAAGGTTCTTACTTAGAATTAATGCCAGCTATAGCCTCAGATAGTAGTCCCACCATTTTCTGAATGGAATTAATCCCAGAAAGCACTTCTTCAAATGTAGAGCCTCGAAAATGTAAATCGTCAGCAGCATGCAGGGATGTTGTCTGGGATGTTGTCAGGGTAACCAGGTTAGCTCCTCAGGTTACACTAACCATGGGGTCACCATTTGTTAAATTAGGTTTAGTTAGAGAAAAACTAAGCTTAAGCACAATGACAGAGTTACAGCTGGAGGTATCTGATATTGGAAAAGAATCCGTTGAGCCACACTGTATGGTAGTATTACATGAACTTGTCTCCAAGGCTGAGGATTCTGTGGGATTAAGCATTGCAGCCATCTCTCTGGTATTCTGTACAAGAAAAAGTGGCATAGCATTAGTATTAGATTGACTAAAGGATGGCTGAGTAATTTCATCTGGCTGCAGGAGCGATAACTGGGAGGACGTGGCCGCATTCTCAGTTAGTTGGCTGTCTGTATAGGTTGGATGTATTTGTTTAATTTTAACAGTAGCACATATGGGGTGGGATTGACTTGGGAAGGACTGTATGGTATTTGTGATTGCAATTTTGTGTGGGGCAGGTTTTACTAGCCGATTTAAACTGGTATGATTAATGCTAGTATAGGATAAACCTACCTGCTGCCAGGAAAGTTCAGGTTTGTAAACAAAGATCGTAGCAGCTGGGTGTCCCCAGGTAAAAGCACAAACAGAGATTGTTTCCATAGCTTCCATACATATAAAGGAATGAGAGTAAGCCTTGGTTTGGTTATTTTCCAGAACTGTATCTGTGGACTCAGGCACCAATTCCAGAGCAGTCGGTAAATCCTTAAAAGGTAGTCAAGCTGGTATAGTTGTTATTGTAGTGGCCAGCACATCATCTCTGTAAACCCTCATATCTTTGGTCATTTTATCCTGTGGCTCAAAAGAACCACTGAATCCCATATCGGGCTGAAGCGGTGCATGCAGTGATGGCGGTAGGGGAGAGACTATGTCTGGGAGTGGTACCAGTTTGTCAAATCCCAGGTCACTAGGCTGTGTTGCTGAAAGGGCTGTTGGCTCTCCCCCTAAAGAGGTGTCCTCGGAATCAGCTTCTGTGACTTTTGATGGCATAGTCACATCTCCCAACTGAGCCGATCGATAATGCATCAATATAGTGTCTTTCTTGCCCCGTTTAGAAAGTTTGTCCAACTCTTGCTCTGCCAATAGCTCTTTTTTTCAGGCATGCCTAGGCATAGCCATTTAGTTAATTAGTCCACCGAGAGGGGGAATACAGTAGAAAAGGGAGTATCATGTCTGTTTTCCTGGTACATACCTGGCTCAAATTGTTTTGTAGTTTTTCAGAAGAAATATTCAAATACTAAGACAGATTCAGCTCAAGTGGACACCCAGTCTGTCCCCATACTAGATCAGTAAAATAAAAAAGACACATAGGAGAGCCCGTCAGCTCCCACACTCATGACCACTCAGGTGGCCATCTTGGATTCTTGAACCACTGGTAATGCTATTAGTGATGCAAGATCCTGTTTGGCACCAGAAAACGCTGAGTGTTTGACATTTCTGAAAGTCAACATTCCTCACTTTAATTTCAAATATGATACCGGAATGAAACATTTACATACTGACTCTGAGCAGGCCACATCCACGAAACAGTTTCTCCACTGTGCCTGTGGTGAATTTTTTTTTTAAATAGGGTCTGTTTACTACTAATTATATATACATGAGGCATGCATGAGATGAGTCAGAGCAGGACAGGTCAGAGTAGACCAGGATTACCTGAATGAACACAATGAGCACAGAAACATGAAAAATAACATCAGTGAGTCCAGAGTCCATATACTATAGCAGTCAGCTGCATTTCACGTCCCAGACTTACTTGGCAGTACTACATAGCTGATCTGGAAGATAGGTACTGCTCCTTACTACTTCTACTTGTCAGCAACTGCGTCAGGAATATATCATTTTACCACCTGACTGTCCTGCCTTATAATGTTAATACTATAGTTACTGTTTTAAATTTCTTACAACAAATAGCTTAGCTGAAGCCTGAATGCTCCTCTTTGGAAAAATAATATATATATTTTTCACATCCCTCCATATTTGGCTGTGATTACTAGAGACAAATGTTACTAAATTCATTTATTGCTTGCAGAATGATGCAATACTATATCTTGTAACTTTCAGTTACAGTAACTGGATTGAGATGATTACGTACTTATTCATTGTCAACATACTTGGCACAGGCAGCGGTTGTTTCTTGGAACTAGGAAGGATGTTGTATGTCGTTAGGTGCACACACAGCAGTGGCAAACTGTTTATTTTGTTTCATTGACTGCATTGCACTTGATTGGTGTGACTGCCTGCATGGTGGTCAGGAAGAAAATATCTTTCATTTCTTCTTTAAAAGATGTTGCTGTGCTGAGTAGAAGAAGTAGTAGAAAATATCACCACCTATTGGACCAGCTGGTGTACCGTACCACAGTATACTGAGACATACAATGCAGCTGCATCACATGGCTAGGGCTGATGGCCTCATACTACTGCTCATTCAATCATTCCTTAGCCATTTTTTGGCCTGGTCTGCTTTGGAATGTCCAACATAATACACCCCCTCCTCCACCAGCATTAATAAAAAATGTCTTAACTGCTTGGTATTCGGACAGTGGTAGGTACAGACTTGTGTCTCTCTGTCTCTTTCTCTGTCTCTGTCTCTCTCCCCAAGTACACTCACAGGCCCAAGCAGGTATGCCACCAAGGGAGGCCAGACCATCTTTCAATGAATTATTGCTTGCTTTGCTTTAGCAGTTTTACTTTACTTGTTATACTTTTGTATGTTTTTATTAAAAAAAGCAGTGTGAGAACCCTTACCTCACAGATATAAAGTAAATGTGTCAACTTAGGGCAGCTCCCACACCAGCTATAGAAATATATGTCCATTTCCTGAGGCGCCCCCTGAAGTTTGCTTTTATATTTAGCTCTGCTTTTTCATTGATCAGTAAACTTCATGAGCTCTGGCTATGTGTGTGTCTACACCCAACATCACAACCCTCTGCTTGAAACAACATCACCACTGCAACAGACTATGATGTCATAGGCACATGATTGTGATGTCAGACATAAGAAAAAGGGGACACTACATCCAGACTAAAAGTGAAATGTGCTGAAAGTTTATCTGTAAGGGGCTGGGGCTCATTATCTTCTTTCAAAATATGTGCAATTGATACATGTACTGAGAACTGCTTCCTGTAATATTAATTTCCTAGAAACTTGAATTACCTGATAAAGGGCAAGTTCACATGGAATTTCAAAAACCTGGTAATTACTTCACAATTTACAATAACAGCCAAATTATAGTACTAGGTGTCTGAACTGTAAATGCCTGGCTACTGCTGTCCACTGCTGCTGATGTTGTCAGTCTTTAATCAAGGCAGACGTTTACAACACCTTTTTTTTTTCAAGCTGTACATTTTTTTCTAAAAACATCAGTACATTCATGAGTGAAATGTGCCTTAAAAACGGACAATGTTGTTTTAGAATACATTTGACTTAATGACGAGCTCTGCTGGTTTGCTGACTGGGGCACAGGAAAGTTTGCCACAAATTTTGAAATCCCTTGTTGGTCTAACCTCAGATGTTGAAACAGCAGAGTTGTCACATACCGTACCGTAGGAGGAAATTAGTAATGCAGCAACAGTCTGATGACATTTTACTTTGGAAGGTGGTAGTGGGGTCAGGGAGGCAAGCACCTCATACTTTCTGGTAGTCTGAGAGATGCTATGGTGATGAGAATGAAGCTGATTCAGCTGCGCTCTATCAATTCCCTGCGCTGACAGTCTGGGTTTACATCCCTTGCCCAGGTGGTGGAGGCTGACAGGAGGAGCTCTGAGTGCCCAAAATGATGCTCCTCCCCTCTGGGAACAGAGGACAACTCGTCTCACTGCAATCCCACTGTCTGGGTGACAAATGACAATAGACAGTGATGTAGCTAGGAAAATGGACTTATATGGCAGGGAAAGCAGGGACATGCAACATACTGTGCCAGAAGTTTTGAAGCCATCATGGCATCTCTGAAAGGAGGGTATAAAGAAAAGAGCTGAGGAGGAATTGCATGCAGATGATACCCCAACATTCCTCATGCTTGCTAGGGCTACTCTGCCCCATGCAAGGGGGTGCTCCTTGCTCTCCCTCATTGGATCCTTTGCTGACTGACAGGCCCATAGCCAGCTGGGCCCCACCATGGGAATGGCCAAGTCCACAGAGGCTTAGAGGAGGGCCACCTTGGATGGCAGAGGGGTTGCCCTGGAGAAGTGTGGACCAATGGAAAGCTGACGGAGGTCCCAGACCCTCCTAGGATCACTGCGGGGGCTAGAAAAAAACAAATCATTCAAGCTGTGTTTCAGTGAAGGGGATTATGCATTGATGTAGATAATTTATTAAAGGGTTACTATCATGTACCCAAATGCCCTAAAGGTCTGTCAGCTGGAGGAATGTGAGACAGTAAGAAAGCCATATGGCAAACCAGGGCTGTGGGGCAGCCTGAGATTTTAACTAGTATTCAGCCTTTTCAGACAGATGGTAAGCTATCAGCTGAGTCCAATCTTCTGCTCCATTTAATGTTAAATTCCCTTCCTTTCTGTTCCTGGTGCTGCTGGTGGTGGGGGCATGTGCTTTGTGGATGGCCTTGTTTTACAATGTGACTTGTTTAATAAGGTAGAATTCTGCTGTGACAGGCTCACTGGAGTGGAACTGAATTCTGCCGCCACACTGTTTTCTGACAAGCTAAGTCTCCATCTTTCCAGCAATTAAAAATGAATACAAGTTTATACTGTATTTCTGAATCATCTTGTAACCCTGATGATGGTGGGGGAGGGAGGCCTAGGAGACACCAGTATGATTTGTTAACAATATTCTTACTGGTTTGTTTTAATGTTTTTTTTCCAGATTCAGTCTTTAGCTGTAGACCTTCTGTTTGCCATTTTTATAATCCTTTTTAAAATATCCTCTACTGAATAAATCAATGGTTGTACCAAGTAAGGAAGCGAGACTACCAGAAAATGGGACAGAAATAATTAGACTGTAGCAAAGATGTGAACTAATGCCCGTTCACACAATGGGGTACTGGCATCAAAGCCTTTTGGCAATTTAAATACGGTAACAACAATGCTGAGTTTTCTCTGGAGTTAGAGAATGTTGAGAGGTATGCGTTAGCACAATATAACCTTTCTGACAATTTGAAATTCACTAGCTGATAAAATGTGAAGATCTGCATAAAATGTAAGTTGTTTGTTATATAACATGACAAGTTTCATTTATGGATAGAAAAAGAGAAAAGTAGCATTTTGCATGAAATGAAATTCAGAACTGCAATTTTGGATATACTGTCCATTTTAAGCAATTTTGTGAAACACTGTGGCAATTCCGCAATGTCTGGAAATCACTGACCCTAATGACATTCAGATAATGTTCGTCTTGGACTGCAGTAAGAATAGCCATATCATGTGTGCAGGTCGTACCTCTGTAGCACCAAGAGCCTGGGGTGTAGCCAGAAATGTCAGTTTTGTACTCACTCTCTCCATCTGCTGACTCCCTCCCCCCTTTGTTATGTGTGTACATGTCAGGTTGCTTCTCCATATACATGAACCAGTACATAGATCTTGGTTGCATAAAACTTCGTGGAGTCTTTGAAGGGGGTGTGTGCAATGCATACCCTGTCTGGAATGTCTTACATCCCTCCGTTATACTTCAGTCACACAGCATTGTGGTGCTTTGCTGGCTCAGCTGTGGTACAGAACAGATCTGCAACTGAACGAAGTTTAGTTCTGGTGTTATAAGGCCATGGGAGTGGATCAGTAGGGAGTGTTTTCATATTGTCCTGTGATGGAAGGGTTCTTGATTATCTTCAGGGGATGCCTCTGGGGATACAAGTTCAATGGGATCAGGACCCATTGATCCATGTTATCTGGGGGGGGGGGGGCTCCAGTTGGTCCATGTCTGTATAGGCTGGAGCATTGGTGCAAATTCAGCTCATGTACTGTCCACAGCTGTGGAGGGTGGGGGCAGAAAACATCCCTTTCGGAGGGAGGCCCAGATTCTTCAGCAACTAAAGAATCCCGAGTGCCCTCAATAGTGTCCTTAAAAAGAACTGCACGCTGAGAGAAAGCACATTCTAGTGATGTTCAATTTTTGTGCTATTCATTTGCCTACCAAACACTGGTCTATCTGATGCCTCCTATGCTAGACCTTCTGATCCTGAGTTTACTTGTATCACCCTTGGGCCTCCAATTTACCACATTGTCAGAGCACTCCCAACCAGCAGCCCCTAAAGCCTCTTCAACACGTAGCCCTGAAATTTCTGGTGCACTCCTACCTTTTGCAGAAGACCACTGCCCTATTACTCTACTCTGTTGTAGCTGTCATTCATATATGCCTGACTCCATGGCTGCTTTGTAGCAGATTCCTGCTGACAGGCTGCTTCTAGTGCTGTCAGGTCATGCCAGTGCAGACTCCGGGACCTTGGGGAGTCTGACCAAAAGTTCTGTTTCTGCTAAATGATGAGCTTTTATTATTTTTTATTTTTATTTTTCTCTTTTTGCCCTCACAGTCGACTGCCGTACCTCAGCCTGGTCATGGTGCCCCCGTGCTTCCATCTTCTGGCCATTTGTGCTCTCGCCCCAGTACCCCTGGCTTGCTCCCCAGAGGGTGGGGATGTAGCACTCTGGTGCTGCATGACTAGTGACTGTCTGGGGAGAGCAGGACCCGGAGGCTAATCGAGGCTGGGGGCAGGCTTCACTAGTGCGGCTGGCTGTGAGGAGTTTTTCCTTGCTTTGGCAGGGGCAGGGATGTGCAATGATGTCCAACGTCTGCCCCACCTCTCAGATGCCGGCGCCGGGTGCTGCACGAGACCCTAGCTTCCTCTAGGGGTCCATCGCATGCTGAACACAACCCGCACCCTCTCCCCTGGAGTAGGAGAGCAGTCCATGGAACACTCAATCCTACTCCCCCCGGCCGGCACTCCAGCGACCTGGGTCTGTTCCCGAACCTGGGTCGCTGGCGTCACAATCGAAATTCCAACTGCTGCACCAGTGGGCCAGCTGATGAGCTTTTATTACTGGCTAGCTCATGGTCTAAATGATGCTCTTCATCACCCTGACTCACATCGGGCAGTATGCATGGTGACCCTGACCAGCTGATCGTGATCAGAGAAACTAATGTCGACTCCTGCAGACTTGCCATCCTTCATTGTGGCCATGTTTGCAACTATAGGTGCCACCTCCAAACACCAGCTGGGGGGGGGGGTGGAAGCAAACTACACCATTCCTCTCTCCTCTGGAGTCCTCTGTTTTCCCAGCAGAAAGCAGACAGCAGCCTGCCGAGAAGAGTAGGAGAGTTATCCCAGTGTCATGGCCAGCATTCCTCCATCAATAAAACAGGTCCATGAAACCCACCCCCTCAGGATGCACCTCGAACCAAGATATTACAACTTAGTGTACCTTTCCTGATTAAAAAAATTACAAATAAAAACATTACCTTTTAAACAGGCTTATATGTCAGATTCAGTTTAGACTGAAAATGGCAAACTACAGACATGTGTTTCATCCACTGAGACTCCTCAGTGCAGTCACTGTCTCAAGCAAGTACCAGGTCTGGCCAGAGGGAACTGGACAATTACTACACTGGGAGAGGCAGTAGCATACCAGAGAGAAATACCCCCGAAATTCCATGATTACATGGCCACAATATTATCCACATGACTTACATTGCAACACAGAATGTATGCAGTGCCACAGAATTCACTGCTCTTAGGCCGACCTGGTGGTGCTGAGGGTTGAGGCACTGGATGCCACACCATGCACTACGCCGGCGACCCGTGTTTGGGAATGAGCTCGGATCACCAGGGGTTCGGCCAGGGGAGATAGGATAGAGCGTCCCAACGGATGCTCTCCTCCTCCACGGGGGGGCAGTTTAAACGGCAGCAATGCCCACATGCGTTACCGCCTGTGGAAGCACGGCCGGTGAGGCAAAAATGCTGGCTTCTTATGAGGCCCGGGGTGGGAGAGCACTGTGGATGCCTGACGGCGGTGTGCATAAGCACATTGTTCATCTGGACATAAGTCCTCTGCATCGGGGCTCTCAGAGGGATGGGACTGGGAGAAAAACCAAAGGCAAAAAAATCTCCTGGCCCCGAGCAGAATGACGCCAGGTTCACGCTACAGAAGTGGCCTGGCTGAAAAGACCAGTGGATAATATCCACTGGGCAGGGACCTGGAGAAAGTAAAAAAAAAAAAAAAGGATTCACTGCTCTTAGTGATTTTTTATTCAAATGTAGTTTTTCCATAGTGTCTGATTCCCTTCCTCTCCTCAATGAACCTGAAGCCCCTCCTCTGTACTAAGCATGTGATATCAGTGATGACATCACATCATATTTTAGTCACTGACAGGCCTCCATTCTGCCCCAGAAATGAATAATTCATGTTGCAGGGCCAAACAAATGCTGTCGCCAAAGCCTTGGAGCCCTGCCACAGAAATTAGGAATGAAGTGCCAGAGAGAGAACTAAGGGCCCCTACCAGAGAGGCAGTTCACAAGAAGAGCAGTGTGGATCTGTAAAAGCATGCCAGAAGAGAAGAAAAATCCATAACCACTGCATTACACCGAGGAGCCCCAACAGGACGAAACACATGTCTATAGTTTATCGTTCTCTGCCTATACTGAATCAAATGCACAAACCTGTTTAAGAGGCACAAGCTTTTCTGATGAAGCCTTGTCAGCCTGCCTTACAAAAGTATTTGAATATCCATGATGCCTTGCACTGTGTCTGAGTCTTTAAAGGGGAAAGTCTCCTCAACTTTTTTTCTGTATACCTGTGTAGTGTGTAGGCACGAACAATTATTCCCTCTCTTGCATCCCACTAATTTCATAGTAATTTAAATATAAACCGACGCTATGATGTTACTATGCTCATAATCCTCACCAGCCCTGTTGGTCATTGAATTTATCTCTAATTTATACCTTGCCCCAGCACTGTATCTGGGTGTACCTTCCACGTAAATGTAAAAACTGTAAAATTGTCTTTTTTCCTGTTTTTTGTACCTGAATGTATTCGTCTGAACCAATTACTGTATCAATGTACCTGTTGTACCCTTTTGTACTCTCCCGGGTCGTTCCTGAAAATAGGCATAAAACTTGTCTAGTGTACTTACCCGGTAAACAAAAACTAAATAAAAATAAATAAATAAACGAGGTTGCTTCATTCTGTTTTGCCCTTGTGTGAAAACCTGTTTGTCTCCATTCCAAAGGTCATGACCCCACTCCTAGGAGGCATCATGGAAGTTAATGATGCATACATACACAAGCCAGCAGAAGTTATACTGTCACTTAGTTCTGTTACATAGCTTGTGAAGCCCCTGTATTCTCTAATAGCATTTTTTTTCTAAAACAGATATAATTCAAACTACAGAAAACAAGCAGGGCACTTACTATGCCTTGAAAAGTTTCATGGCCAGCATAAGACAAGAGCATAGGGACTGCAGAGGACAGCAACAGCACGATAATACAGTGTAACTACTGCAGGCTTTAGCACCAAAACAAATTCCAGGATGCCTTACATGAGTCAGGTCATGACCTTTGCAATGAAGCTGTCAAGCAGATTTTCACACCAGACTTAAGTACTTTCATTTAAATTTAAATCCTGATGAAATTAGGAGGGTGCAATAGAGGCAATCATTGCACATGCCTGCGAACTACTAGAGTTGCAGCAAAATTTTACTTCACTGGCGAAGTTGCCATAAAGTGGCCGATATTCACAAAAGTTTCAGGTGAATTCCGCTGTTTGTGGGTAAAACTTTGCACTTCATGGGAGAAACTCCGCACTTCACGGGTGAAACTTCGCACTTTGCAGCACAATTTCACACTTCACAGATCGGTCTGCACTTTATGAATTTGCACTATCTTTGCAGATTAATTCCTGGAACGAATTTCGGAAACTTTGCCCATCTCTACAAACTACACAGGGAAACGGAATAAAAGCCTGAGGGGACTGTCCCTTTAATGTGTGTGTGTGTGTGTGCGTGTGTTTGTGTGTGTGTGTGCACATGCATGTGCGCATGCGTGTGTGTGTGTGGTTTGGAAAGAGGCACAGAAACCAAACAAGTTGGATATTTGCATTTACAGATCCTATATAGCCTGTGCTGCCACCAAGTGAACTAAAGTACTGTAAATTTTTATAGTTGTGGGGCAAATACTGGAATGAGGGGGTAGTGCAGGAGCAGATTCTGGAGTTTGGTGTAGTTATGGGGCGTATATTGGGGTGTGGGGTAACTGTTGGCAGATACTCTGGAAAAATGCATTCTACCAAGCTCCTTAATTCATTCTTTTGCTGCTCCTGGGCCACCAAGAATTTGAACTGTCTTGCATTCTCCAGCGCTCTTGGTGCTTCAGTGCCCCACCCCTTACTCCTGCAACACCTGAGCCATACTCCTGAGCTGCAACACCTGAGCCATACTCCTGAGCTGCATCACCTGAGCCATGCTCCTGAGCTGCATCACCTGAGCCATGCTCCTGAGCTGCATCACCTGAGCCATACTCCTGACACCATTTAAAGGGTACCTAAACAAGCAGTTTTTTAAAACTGCAAACTCCAAAATCTGGCTTCATAACAAGGTAAAGCAGAGGCTGCTGTTTACATTTATGCTAAAACTGCATTTATGTAAATAATATAAATGCAGTTTCATAACTTTGGAAAAATGTAAACATCAGCCTTTCACTTTCAAAATACAGCCTTGGTTTCTCCCTAAGATGGCTGCCAAGTCTGTTAAATGATGAGTCATGATGACATCATCTGAGCCAAAGACAGAGACCCACATATATTTCTATAGTGCTTACTAGTTCTTCTTTCCCTCTTTGTTTTGAATTGTTGTACCAGAATGATCAACACCATGTATTAACTCGTGGATTATTTTGATCAGTACACATGTTAGGCTATGATTTTTATAATTTAGTTTACTTTTAACTTGTGGAAAATGTTTTGCAATCCAGTTGACTTTTTCTTGGCAAAATGCATTACAGTACAACACTTCAATTACCTGATGATCTAGTGGTTATGTGATGCACTGAATTTTGTTTTTTGTTAGCCAGGAGAGACACACTAAGCTGAAAGCTTGTTTACAGGTGTGGCCTGGGAGCACAAGGAAGTGTAATGACTTGCTCAGGGTCACAGAGCAAAGTACTGGTGTGGTTCAGTTCCAAAGCCCATGCTGTCTTGTTAATTCACAAATAAGGCTTTCTTTTTCCATGTGAACCCCCTGCACCTAGCCTGCCTTCTGTTGAAAACCCCAACATCCATACCCTGTCCTTAGTACTGCCTGGTTCCGCATATGTGCTTACGGTCTCATGAAGAGAATTATTATACCTCAGATTGTAACCTTATACCTCAGAGAGTTGTGCACACCTATACCAATATGCATCATCAGCTCGCACTGTGAAAAAATGCCTCCCAAATCACTCTCCAGTTCACATTCTCAGTGTTTGACTTCTGCTCCCACAGTAAACATTGAGTGGATCACCACCCTTCTTCACAGTGATGGCAGTATGTACAGTTCCCCTGTTGTGTTTTTTCCCACCTCATTAACCAACAACTAGGTCTTCCTGGAGGACCAAGCAATAAGCATCATGACCCATCAGAAAAACTGCTGTTCGTGCCTTCATAAGGGCTGCACTTAGAATGGATAACAATATTATTAGCAGGAGAGGCATACTAATACCTTGAGCGAATCCACCCGACTTCCAGTGTCAGACTACTCCTTTACCTGTGATCTGCAGAACCCCGCAGGACAGTTCCCAGCAATTCTTCTCCAGTACTTTTCTGTGCTCTACTCCATAATTCGAGTTGGCTGGCTACCATCCTTCCAAATCTTGAATGAGCTATACACAACTCCCTCAATACTGTCCTAACAAACGTCAACACTCCCCCCACCCAAGGGTAATCTCCCAACACTGAATTCAAGTAAGAGTTTAGGTGCACCCCTGCCACTCTGAGTATTTGTCATCGCTGGCTACTCTCATCCACAGTCAGGTAGTGATCATGATGTTGGCAGCCCCACATTTCAGATCTCACAGTGATCTGCTCAACGTCCTCCTTCATGTCTTCAACTAACCTGAATATAGCTATACCCTGCTGGAATGGCCTATTCAGTCCCTCTCTGGCATTCATTCTTCTCACCTGCATGCCACACCAAAAACTGGTGAGTTCACTGCCCTTCTGCATCATAAATGTGGTTAGTACAGTCTCCCATGTTATTTTTTACATATTAATAATAAACATGATCTTCTGGTAAGCCAGGCTGATAGCTGCATTGCACAAGTGGAAGACGGGCTTTCCTACCCATGTAAGATCTAAGCCACCTATGATTAGGTACTATTAAATGACGTGCATGATGATGTGCACACCCATCGTTTAGCAGTGCCTAATCAAAGGTAGCCTAGATCATTTAAAGATAGGAAAGCCCATCATTCCCCTTGTTCTCTGTTGCTATCAACCTGACTTACTGGAAAGATTTGTTTATATTTGATATGTCAAAATAAAACGGGGACTCTACTACTTGCATTCATGATGCAGAAGGATGAACTGTTCAGTTTTTCAGTGTGAGGAGAATAGTGACAAATGGATACCAGAGGGACTGAGAAAACCACTCCTGCAAGGTACTACTATATTCAGGGAAGGAAAGATAGAGGGAGAACATGAGCAGATTACTGTGAGGAATAAGATGGGCTGCCAGCACCTTGATCATCACACTCTGACCTCGCTTTGTCCTGGCCAGCATTCCCCTTCCCATAAAACCAGTTCATGCAATTGTCCAAGGCTGTGTGTGGATATTAATGAATGAAATGGCTGCCACTACATGTTCAGTCACTTCACTACCAGTCTAGTATTGCTTGTAAAGCACTGTGGGATACAATGTGTATGAAAACCACTATATAAATGCTGATTCTTCTTCTTATTATTTCCCATGGAAAAAGAAGACAAGACAAGCATATATTTGAGTTTTGAGAAAGCATGAACTCTAACATTGGACTGAACAAGAACTTTGCTACAAAAAAGTGGTGGCTCTAGGGGGTGGTGAAGGGTGTGGCTGCATCCCCCCCCCCACACTCACACATAGTAATGTACTTGCATGCTGCTGCTGCATTTCACTTTGTTGAAGAAGTCCGATTTATTGATTGTACAAATGTTTACATTCAAACTATGGATTGCATTTGTAGGTTCTGTCAAAAATGTATTAGAAAAGAATAGCAGAAAATATAACGGTTTAATAAAAATGTTAAAAAGTGCATATTAAGCATGTACATCACCCCAGCGCCCCCACTGTAGCATCTTGGATCCACCATAACCACTAGACCACCAGGTTATTCAAGATTTGTACTGCACTGTGGTTTGCCACAGAGAAAGTCGGTTGGATTAAAATACAATTTCAGCATGTTAAAATAAACAAAATGAACAGAACCATAGCCTAACATGTGTATTATACAAAATAATGCACATGGTTTTGGCCTTTTGGGTGAAACAATTCTGTAAAGAGTAAGATGATAGCCTGGGTAAAGAATTGGCTGGAAAATAGGACACAGAGGGTAATAGTAAATGGAGTCCAATCTGAAGAAAGGGGGGTTGCTAGTGGGGTACCGCAGGGTTCAGTATTAGGACCAGTCCTCTTCAATGTCTTTAGAAGCGACATTGCAGAGGGACTGGAAGGAAAAGTATGTCTCTTTGCAGATGACACAAAGATCTGCAACAGAGTTGATGCACAAGGTGGGGTGGAACGGATGAGAAGGGACTTGGCAAGGTTAGAGGAATGGTCAAAAGTATGGCAGCTTAGATTCAATGCCAAGAAATGCAAGGTAATGCACCTGGGAAACAAAAACCCAGGGGAAGAATACACAATGGGGGGTGAGATACTAACAACAACAAAAATGGAAAGGGACCTGGGGGTAGTCATATCAGGTGACCTAAAGGTGGGCAAGCAATGTGAGAGGGCAGTAAGGAGGGCTGGGGGGATACTGGGCTACATAGGGAGAGGCATCACCAGTAGAAAACAGGAAGTTGTTATCCCTCTGTACAGACAGCTGGTGAGACCCCATCTGGAGTACTGTGTGCAGTTCTGGAGACCCAATCTCTGCAAAGACATAGACAGGATGGAAGTTGTCCAGAGGAGGGCAACTAAAATGGTGCAGGGTCTGCACTGGAAGACATATGAAGAGAGACTTAAGGAGCTTAATATGTATAGCCTCAAGGAAAGAAGGAGAGGGGGACATAATAGAAACTTTCAAGTACCTCAAGAGAATCAACAAAGTCCAAGAGGGTAGCATCTTTCAGAAAAAGAGGTGCAAGAACAAGGAGCACAATTTGAAGATAGGGGCGGCTCAGAGGTAATGTAAGAAATATTTTTCACAGAAGGTTGTAGATGCATGGAACGGCCTTCCAGAGGAGGTTGTGGAGTCAAAAACAGTGGTGGAATTCAAGCATGCATGGGACAGTCATAAGGCAATTCTAGGGGTGGGGGTAGGAAGAAGTAGGCTGCTGGTTAACTAGGATCTGCAGCTTATCCATTAGGTAGGGAAATGGGCAGACTGGGTGGGCCAAGCGGTCCTTATCTGCTGTCAAATTCTATGTTTCTATGTTATACAAAGGGAAAAAATAAATAGCACTATAGAGAGTCATATATCTTTCTGACTTTGGCTCAAATTATGTCATGACATAACACATTTGGCGGCCATTTTAGGAAGCAGGTAAGACAGTTTTATTGAAATTAGAAGGCTGATTTTACAATATTCAAATGCTCTGGAACCATATTTAGGTAAATTATATGTATAGGATGTAAGAGAAAAAGGGACTGCACTTAGGAACGAGCAGTGCTAGGTTCAGAAGAATACAATGAAATGAAGAAAAAGGAACCTGCACTTGCTCAAAAGTACACACAATGTGTTCGCTCCAAAATTACGCCAGCTGAAAGCTTGTAATGTTGAACAAAGCTTTATTACTTGTGCAAAATCTCTGAAAAAAGACTCACGTTTTGAATGTACGACTCAGAATCCAAATGTAAAATCCAACAAAGTCCAATAGAGTCCATCAGAGTCCATCATGTATATACATAAAAAATCTCAAGCCGTAAACAGTCGGCTGGTATGCTACTTTAACAGCAAGAGCAAAGGCTGAGGATCACTCCCCTTTGCTTTTTCAAAGGCTCTTTGAAAAAGCAAAGGGGAGCGCCCCTTAGCTTTTGGCTGGTGTAATTTTGGAGCGAACACACTGTGTGTACTTTTGAGCATGTGCAGGTTCATTTTTCTTCATTTCAAATTATATATATGTAGTTTTAGCCTTAATGAATACAGCAGCCTTTTCTTTAGTCACCTACGGAGTCAGATTTTTGAATAGTTTGTTGTCAAAATGTTGTTTAGGTATCCTTTAAGGGGCATTTTGTGCACAGCAGCAGACTGAAAGCCCATGAGAAGCAGGGGGATGGGGCTGAGGAGGCCTGCACAAAGGGGGCATGGCAGTTGAAGAAGGGGGCACAGGCTGTTTTAACCAGAACAGGGAGTTAAGCGCATGAGAAGCTGCAACCAGGGGCCAGCCACACGTACACGTGTGTTCTGGGTTTGCCTCCTTCTTAGATCATTTTGGTCACAGAGACTCAGCTGAATGCCTTAATCCAGAGGCATGGCCAGTTGATGCTGACTTTATGCCAAATGTAAATTTTATAAACCACTATTAGGGCTGATGCTGTCAGCAGCTGAGAACGGCATTATCTCGCCTAAGGCTACTGGTAGCAATATCAACAGTGGAGCAATGGGAAGAGTGAATGATGCCTTTAAGATGGAGAAAGTCACGGCAAAGGTCAGACAAAAACAGTACATCCCAGCTTCAATAGCCAATGGAATGCATAGGTTCTACATGCAATGGATAACAGACAGTATTTTACTCCATAAGGAAAGAACAGTCAATGTTTTATATAAATTACAGTTGTGGAGGGAGGGGCTGATTGAGAGAAAATGGCTGCTTGAATGATATCATGTAACAAGTCTAACTGTGCTGATTGTCACTGAATGTCTGTTCATATAACTCTTTATATATGAATGACCTATATACCTGTCTCTCCGGAAAGAAAAACATTTTTCTGAATAAAGTACAAATTACAAACAAAGAAAAAGTAGAAGGGGCATGGCCAGGGAACAAAGAGAAAAGCTGAAAAAAAAATTGGTGTTAATTCTACCAATCATGACTGAGACTGGGCTGCCCTGAGGACCTCTTATAACTATAACTGTGGTCCTTGGGAAGCTATCCCCTTTATGATGAGGCTGGCTAAGTCTGTTTCTGATGGAAAACATGGGGGAGGCACACATTACTCACATAGTGTGGGGGTTTACCTTTTCATGCTTTGCTCTCATGCTGGATGTTTAAAACAGTGGCGCCCATTTTATAAAAGTTATAATTGGTACTTTGCTTTCATGCATATCTCTAGGCATTTCTGAAATGCATCAGTATCCAGTTCTAAACTATTTAGTGCTCCCAGTATGATAAATTACTGTTTTGTGGCCCTTTATAAAGTATGAAGGTGTTCCCTTTACCTGCGACTGATAAAGCTATGGTAATTTACTAAGGCCCTTTAAACTCCTTGGGCTGAATTTTCAAAGGCTGGTGCAGGGCTCGTATCGAGCCCTGCACCACAAAACTTTTAAATCATTGCTACGCCAATCCCTTTTGCAGCAGCTTGTCTGATTTTCAAAGATCAGACACAGTTGTGGCAGTTTTCCTGATTTACGGCAGCTTGCACTAAATCTCGGGAGCAAGCTCTGTAAAAATGGCCAACAAGATTGACACAAGCAAGACCGTGAAAAGATGGTCTAACTTGCATTAGTTGTCACACAGGATGGAAACTCCCATTAGATTGCCAAAAGCCCTGTGCGCCATATCTTTGGTACACTCAGGACTTGCATAAGTCTGGGGGCACTGAAAATCTGGCACCTTAAGTAATTGCTTCATGATCTGTGACCTGGACCCTGCTACACTACTGTTTAAGCAATAAGACATGACAGGAGCTATGTTGTGGTGGGGTAATAGCATGCCTCAGATAAGCTGTGTTGTAGTGGAGTAGCAGCATGCCTCTGATTAGTTGAAGCATTAGGCTGAGGGTTAAGTGCTTCCACTGTCTGAGAAGTGCCATTATGCCACTACAATGCACCCCCTGTAGTGCCTTTTTAGGATTATGAAATGGATTCATTTATAATAAAGTTAACACATTTAAAGCAGCAGTGCAAAAAAAAAGTTTCTTTTCCCACAAAAAGTTGATTTTCAGCTACACATAATAAATACATAGGCAAAGCTGCAAAAATCTACTTTTTAGGTGTTTCTCATGCTGTATAGAGCTATGCAGAATACAACATTCTTTCAGCAGAATGCTCATGGAATTACAGTTCTGAGTCTGTGGAATTTCGCAGAATATGTGCAACAATTCTGTAAAATTTTGTCAAATTTTAAATTTCAGTTATTCTGATGTAGTTTTCAAAGTAGGTAAGTGATTGATACCATACTTGGCAGATATACAGGTAATAAAGTCTTGCATAAGTATACCAAACATCAGAGTCCTAAATTGAAAGGGGACTAAGTTATGGATGGACAAACATTTGGGTGGCCAAATATTTAATCTACATTTAATTTTAATTTTTTCCATCTAATTTTAAGGTTCCTTATCCAACTTTCCCCCACAGTTTCAGTATTTAGAGAACCATGCAACATGTGTATATGCACCAAGTTTTAAGTCTCAGTCTTCAAAGGGGGCTGAGCTATACAGTAGGTAGCCAAGCATTTTGCCAACATTTAGATTTTATTTATTTTAGTATAATTTTGCAAGCATTCATTAAAATGTTAAAAAAATACAGGTATACAGGTTATTACAACATTTATATATGCCCTAGTTTCAGACTTCTAGCACCAAAGGTGCCTGAGTTACATGCAGATAAAAATGTTCATGAAATTTCCCACAACAAATAAAATGACAGACTAGCACCTATCATTTTGAGACAGTGCGTCCTAATTTCATGATATTTGGCATATCATTAACATGCCTATCAAAAAGTAATCATGCCAATTTTCAGATCTCTAGCTTAATAGAAGGTTGAGTTAAGATTCATTTCATGTTAATTTTTTTTAAGAAGTAATCAGAATTACAACCCTTTGAGTCAGGGACTCGTTTACAAAGGTGCCTTGTCAGGAAGACAAATACATTAATAGCAAGCAACAGAAAACAAAGTAAATGAGCTCAAATAAAAGCAAACAGTCAAAATTAAGGGCTGGTTACAAAGGCCCCACGTCAAGGGAAATTATCAATAATAAACAGACATAATAATGTGGGCTATAATGAGTCAAATGAATGGCAGAGTCAAAAATAGGCAGAATGAGAGGAGTAAAGGCAGGGAAAACTCAGCCAGGGCAGTCACAGCCGTGGGAGGAGAGGAGGAGGTGGTTCTTGAGAGCAGTTTTAAAAGGCCCCAATCCTGGTAGGGAGGCGATAGCTACAAGCAGGGAATGGTACCAGGACAGGGCACGGTACCGGAATGACCTCTGTGCAAGGGAGGTCCTAACTCTGGGGACTGGCAGAGGGGAGCGGACAGTGCTGCGGGTAGAGAGGGATGGGGTAGATAGGCTTATGATAGAAGACAGACCGGGGGAGTCACACCTGCAGTGATTTTTTTTGGTCAAGAAGCAAGATTGATAGATAAGCCTTTCCTCCCGATTAAGGAAGTTAGAAAGGGAATACAGTGTGCAAGTATGGGTACGACGTGGGGAACCTGTAAGCAGCCAGCAGGCCTTATTGAGGGATAGCTTAATTTTGTGCAGAGCAGTGTTGTCAGCGGCACCATAAATAAGCAGACCATAGTCCACGAGGAACAGTACTGAGGATGAGATGGCCAGCCGTCGTGCTTCAGTGGGGAGACAATCATGATGGCGATACAGTAGGCTTATCCTAGAGTTGATAGCAGAGCACAGGAAGTGGATATGGTCGTGAAAGGATAGGGAGGGATCAAAGAGAACGCCGAGATATTTGAAGGAGGAGGTTTGTTCAAGGGGGAAGAGGGTACTAGATAAAACCTGGAGTGGATAATCTTTGCATCTACTCTGGTTATGCACAAAAAGCATGGTTTTAGTTTTCTTTAAGTTAAAAAACAGCCTGTGGTCAGAGAACAAGCATTCAGTCTGGGTGAAGGAGTCCTGCAGGGAGTTTTGTAGGAGGAGAGGGTCAGTGTGTGAGTCAAACAGGACAGCATCGTCCACATAAAGTAGAAGGTTTCCATTACAAGTGGAGGGGAGAGGATTCAGATAGAGGCTAAAAAGCAAGGGCCCTAGGATGGAGCCCTGGGGAACACCAGAACAAGCCTGTCGGGGGCAGGAGATGGTAGACTCAATTTTGACACATTGGGTATGGGAGGAAAGATAGTTGGAGAACCAATTCAACACACACCACGAGAGGCTGAGGAGTTGGAGAGAAGAAAGTAGAAGGGAGTGGTGGACAGTGTCGAAAGCTTTCGACAAGTGAGTGAAGACAGAGCCAGTAACATGACCTTTGTCAAGAGCAGTGTGAAGGAAATTGGAGAATTCAATAAGGGTGGTAGTGGTGCTGTGTACGTAGTGAAAACCATGTTGTTCACGGCAGATGAGGTTACAGGTGGACAGGTAGTCAGAGAGCTGATTGCCACAATTTTTTTCAGAGCCTTGGGGGGGAGGATGGAGATCGGGTGATAGTTGTTGGGGGAGGTCCGTTCGCCAGATTTATGATGAAGGCTGATCACTGCTGTTTTCCAGGCACGGGGAATTGACTGAGGCAGAGGGAGCAGTTCAGCAATTTGGTAAGGGGGCTGAGGACAGCATCTAGGACCCTTTTAAGCAGTTTGGTGTCGAAGGAGTCACTGCTATGACCTGTGCCCTTAAGTGATCTGAGCAGGTAGGGCCTTGCTTCATGACAAAAGAGGGCCTTGAAGTAGAATGGGGGATGAGCAACTGGATCAGGAGGTGGGTGGTGGTCATTAAATCAAAACAATTTTGAGGGAGGACAGCCAAGAGGTCAGAGAAGAAACTATTTAAGCAGTCAGCAGTAGCCATAGGATCAGTAGACAAGGCACCATTAACAAACAGATGGGCGGGGGGGTCACAGCCTTGCCATTAAGTCCCTTGATATTGTTCCGGAAATGACGGGACAAGCCCCAGGAGGAGGCAAGGGTGGACCTGTAGTGTTCAGCCTTGGCTTTACAGATAGCCCAGGTACATTTATTTCTAGCAGTATGGTAAGCTTGCCTATCCACATTCCTACCGGATTCAACAGCCCTGTGCCAAAGGTTGTCTCTGTGGTGCATGAGACCAAGTAGAGACGGAGTGACCCAGGGAGATTCATGGTCCTTGGAGACAACTTTGGAAAGGGGAGTAAAGGTGTCACAGGCTTTGTTGAAAACTTGGGTAAAATAGAGAAGGGCAGAGTCAATGTCAGGGGCATGAAAATGGGGGACCAATCACAACCAGCAAGGTATTCTTTTAGTTGGGCAAGTTTACCAGGCATAAGAGATGACAAGTGGGCAGTTTGGGTGGATGCTTAAGTATCATGCACGACCAGGAGAACGTGATAGGGGAGTGATCTCAAGCACATCAGGGAGCACAGCGAGGTTGGAGATCTTGTGGGGTTTGTTGGATAGAACAAGATCCAGTAAGGTAGAGGTACCAGTGACCAGGTTAGATCTGGTGGACAGAGTAACAAGTTGAATAAGGTCTAGGGCAGCAGCGGCATCCCTAGCCTGGGAGGCGGAGGTGGAAAGCCAGTCAATTTTTAGGTCACCAAGTAAGATTTGCTTCATCTTGGGGGGCAAGGAGGTAAGATGACCAAGGAGGGATTGGAAGGCAAGGTGTTGGTGCCTAGAAGGAATGTAGGATACAGTAAGATATAAAGGGGCTATAGAGGGGTCAGGGGTAAGTTTGAGGGAAATGGTTTGGGTGCCGTGACTGAGCTGAGGGGTGGGGAGGGCATGCCCTTGGATTGAGTTGTGGAGGTATATGGCATAACCCCCACCACACTGAGAGATCCGGTTTTCCCTAAAAAGCGTATACCCAGGGAGGGCAACAGCAGCATCAAGTGTGGCCTTGATAAGCCTGGTTTCAACAGTGGCCAAGATATCAGGCTGATGTAGAGCAGTCCAACCCTGTAAGTCAGGGAATTTCTTTAGCAAACTGCATATGTTCATGGATGCAAAGTGCAGTGAATGGGGCACTGGAATGTGAGGAGGGTTATTAGAAGTGGGCCCAGGATTAGGGTGAACATTTCCAGAGAGCATGAGAAGGAGAATGAGGACCCTTAGAGTGGCTAGGTATTGCACGCAGCGGGAAGGGGTGGTGCAAAAGGAGAGGGTTGCCGAGGTAGTGACAGGGATGGGAAGGGAGCGAAGCACAGGGAAGGCAAGGAGGGTCGGCATGGGGAGGGCAGTGACAGAGGTGGGGCATGGTGGGTGAGGTGGCTGGGGTGGGGAGGCTGGAAGTGGAACACAGTAGGTGAGAGACGGTGGAGAAGGGGGGGAATTAGGTATAGAGAGGTGTTAGAGAGGAGAGAAGAGTTAGGAGAGAGAGGGAGAGGGTTATGACTAGAGAGATTGCTTGGAGGATGAAGCGGGATTAATGAGAGTAGGAACAGAGCAGGAAAGAGGTAGAGGGATTGAATTAATACATTTCAAAAATTCCACTTAATTTCAGTTATTTTGGTCTAGTTTTCAACATACATACCCAAATGATACCAAATTGGGCAGGTGTACAGGTACTAATATCTTTCATAAGTGTACCAAATTTCAGAGTCGTACTTTGAAAGGGTATGAATTGTGGGTGGCCAAACATTTAATCAAAATTTTATTTTCAGTTATTTCCATCAAATTTTAAAAATTCTTATTCAAATTTCTCCACAGTTTCAGTTTCAGAATTTAGGGAAACATACAATATGGGTATGATTGTCACGTTTTAAGTATCAATTTGTAAAGGGGCTATGCTGTAGGTAGCCAAACATTTTGCAAACATTTTGATTTTAGTTATTTTAGTATAATTTTGAAAACATGAATCAAAATGTTATAAAATGTTGCAGTTATAAGAAGTATTACTTCATTTATATACGTACCTAGCTTTAGATTTCTAGCTCCAGAAGTACCCGAGTTACATGCAAATAAAAATGTCCATGAAATTTTCTACAAAAAATAAAATGACAGACTTTGAGTAGCCATAGTTTTGAAACAATGCATCTTAATATCAAGATATTTGGCACATGGTTAGGGAACCTAACAGCAAGTACCATGCCACATTTCAGATCTCTAAATTAATTGACAACTGGGCTATGACACAATTAATACATGTTTAAAATTCCACAAAATCTTGATGAAATTCCACAGAATTTTACAGAATTGCATTGAAATTGTGAGAATTCAGAATATTCACATTCCACACAGCCCTAATGCTGTGCGATATATATTTTTCTTGATCGCAACCCTTCTCAGATTCAAAATACATTTTTAAGCCAAATAAGGCAGCTATCTTTTTTTGGAAAAAAATAAATTAAAACATTAAAAGCAAACTTAAATTTTGACAGAAATAATAATATGTTCCAGCAAATTAATCTAGAGGATGTCTAGAATATGTTACAGTGACTTTGGTGTTGTCTGTGGTATTTATAGGGACCTTGCTGGGGCCTTTACATACAGTTGGTGAAGGTTCTCAAAGCCTCATTCCACTTATAGAATGACTGCGAGAATAAAATTTTTCAAATAAATGCATTCATGTTCATGTTTGACAGGCCTAAAAATGGAAATAAATAATTTATTTCATTGTTAGGAGGGTCATCACCATTTATTTCTATTTCAGGCTGGTTGCAAATGAACTCTTAACCACTGGGGAACAGCTTGCTCAATGCCTTATGACATCACTTCTGCTGCAGTTAAAAGCAGAGCAGTGAACTCAAATAGACAGATCAAAATCTTTATTGAAAGAACTAATCTTACCAGAGAGGCACTGTCATTGTATAAATGACATGTGCCATGGGCTGACTAAAAATATCACATTTATTGTTATGTGTAGGGTTTGACCTCTACAGACCTCACCCACAACTCTGCCACTTGTGCGGTCAGAGAGGTCAAAACCTGCAGATAAAAATAAATGTGATATTTCTAGTCAGCCATGGCATATCCCATATTTATGTTAGTGACAGTCCATTAACCCTATTGTGCTTGAAAACAATGATGAGATAGGACAGGAGAGTTTGAAAGCAGCAACGGGAGTGACAGGAGGTTGCGGAGTCCATGTTGAGCAGCCAACACATATGGCAGCTGCTGTGATGAGTGGCAACCATGGATGGCAACAGGAAGTAAGAGCTTGGGTCACAGGGAATGAAAAGTGGGAGTCACGGAGAGCAAGAAAGTCAAATGACAGCCACAGAGGCAGCATTGTGCTACCATGGTTGGTGGCAGTTTAGTTGAAAGGCCTGACGAGGGTTTCATAGTTAAAAAAAAATGCAGTTGGAGGTTGAGGGACTCATTTCTGGGACCAGAGAGCCACAGGAGAGGAGAGGTAGTTAATGGCAGTACAAGGCCAACACAGGCCACAGTGGGAGCAGACAGCAGTGCCAGGGCGGACATGTGGGATGTAGGCATTTCGGTTTTGTGTGCCAGTGGATGACTCTGGAGGGGGATGTTGAACCCTTTAGTATGGAGGTACTTTTCAGGCAGGCTGTTGTGCTGAAATAACAACCCTGATGAAAGTACCTCTCAGCTAATCAGGACACAAGATTTTCTTATCTATTTTTTAACTCTTTTTTTTTTGTAAAAACACTTTGTTTCTTGCATGTCATAAAATGTTTTCAACATGCACTGAGCATGTTTCGATGTAACTAAGCACTTTTAACTGTTGGGCAGTTTGCACAGCACAGTGCTTTGGTACATGCACATAGAGAAGATCACTCATGGCTAATACAGTGTCCTGCTATGTGATATTTTTAAGAGAGCAATTATCTGTAACATATTGTATGTATTTTGCCAATATGATTTTTATTTTCAAACAGTATTTATGAGCAAGTTTAAAGCTGTTACCACTCTGTGTATGGTATGTCACTTCAATTAATGTGTATGGTGAAGTTAGTTAGGAAGGAACCAACTGAGCTCCTCCCTCTGATAAGGCGGTAGGGCACTGCGAAGTGCCAAGGAGTTCAGTGTGACTCCACTGGTGTTCGATATTGCCCCAAATAAAATAGTTTTGCACCCTTTCCATTACTTTCAGATGTCTATCACGACTGGCTATAGTCAGTAGGGTGTGCTAGCACCAAATCTTTTCTTCAGAGCCACAAAAAATAATCAAGGTAAAACTGAAGTCTTTTGCTTTACTTATATTTAGCTAAGAATTTCCCGATTCAGTATGGGAGCCAAAGAACAGAGGTGGAGCTAGACTTTTTGTAAAGGGGTTAGCACTTCCCCTGAAAAATGAAAAATATTCAATTTTAAAACTATGTGTATGTAAAACAAAATACTGTTTACTGGCCTAAGGGGGTATCAGGTGCTACTTATGCACTAAGGCATGACAGGGGGTGTGTTATGGTGGGATAACAGCCCACCTTGAGGTGGGTTGAAGCACGAGGAATAGCTGAGGGCTTCCACCACCGAAGAAACCGTTAAGCCACGTAACTATTCCCTAAATCTACTACGATATAAAATAGGTCATTTTAGTAATTTTTATGCATTTTTAAGCATAATTCTTTCAGCTGGGCCATTGTGCTGGAATAATGGCCCAACTGAAAGCAGCTCTCTGCCAATCAGAATTCAGCATTTTTTCTACCCATTTCATAATTTACTACATAGCTAGATCCTGCAGAGCCTAAGAATGATGTTTTCATGGAAGGCTAGTTTGAGGCAGGATCTCAGAAGATTCTGCATGGTGTCAACTGATCTATGAAATGCTCTCCACTGGTTCTGAGCTGGTTCTGGAGGATATGGCTTGCTGCAGAAAAGTGTGAAGCTTAGAAAAGTGTGACACCAGCCTGGAATGGAGTTATTTATCAAGTAATATATATATATATATATATATATATATATATTTTTATTAATGTAAGTCTAATTAATTATTCATGAGCTAAACTAGCTCACTGATTGGCTTCCATGCTGGTCTAAAATCTCTTAAGAAATGCCCAGCGTGGCAGCGACACTTGATTCCTCGTGAGCTCTGTGCTGTTGGCAGCGGTGACAGAACAATAACTGTTTTTGGCGCTGCTGTCAATAAAAAGCTAAATTATTGTGATTAGACATAATCACAATAATGACCAAACAGCCAGTCATTTCCTGGTGATTAACGACTGGCTGCACCTCAGGCCCCCCCCAGCCAGTCATCAATCATCAGGAAATGACTGGCTGTTTGGTCATTATTGCTTAAATATGGGCAGACTTGATGGTCTGTCAGTCTCCCCCGCCATAAGAGTTTATGTTTTACTGAAAAGAAAATACAATTCCATGCACTGTTTATGAAAACAAACAGCCAGGTTCAGCGCATTATGCATCGCAGTTGTACCTGCTGCACGGAATCTCTCTCTTGCTGCTGTTCAATGCCTTGTAAATATGATCTCTCTATATGGTTATTGTAAATCTTATTTGTTGCTTTTCTTCTTTGACTGTGCGATTTCCCTATCGGCCCCCCTCCCCGGTTGCATCTGAAAATAAGATTATTTTGTATCTCTGCATGCTAACCTGTAAACCAATTTCAGTGACTAAATAAATTCCTTGGATCACTATCTGCGCATTCTGCTGCCTTCTGAAATGCTCTGCTGCTGTCACTCTGTTGTCAAGAGCTCCCAAGGTTAATCTCAGGCCATTGTCTGTTGGCAGGGTGTTGTCAGAGCGGGGAAGATAGGGAAAAGTACTGGCAGCTCAGTTTGTCTCTATTATCTGTATCATCAGCCTCCTGCCAGCTATTGACACTGGGAAAAGGATCAGTTGATATCCAGAAACTGGAAAAAATGTTCAGCCAAAAAATAATACCACTGCAGGGATTGTGCTCTCCATAGTCCTCACTCGCGCTTTTCAGACTTTGTTTTTATGATTTTTTTTAACTTAGGATAGCCCAGTTGAGAGACAGCATCTTGATTTCAGTTCTTCTGCTTCTACCAGTGTTACACCTGGGTTGGAGTGAAACACTAAGAGTTCCAACAGTTTGATCACGGTCCCACAGAGACTCATTATTTGGTTTCACAGTTCTGTACTCAGGCCACAGGACTGCATGTCCCTCCTAAGGCTGCTCCTCTCTAATGTGAGATCTGATCAGAAAAGAATCTGAATTGGTGTTTCACAACTGTAAAAAATTAGATTTTTAGGAAAGGGATATTTGGAAATAAAATACAGTCTCATTAGGATCCCTCCATGATAGCTTCGTTTAATGTATTCCATCCCATCCCATCCACCCTTATAGAAGAGCAGATGTTTTAGGCAGCTGTAGTCTGGGGATGTATGTGGCAGGTGGAGTCTGAGGGTACCATGGAAACAAATGTTTTGGGTAAACCTCATAATTTACAGAGCACCAAACCCTTTCATTTTCACCCCCCGCCCCCCCCAACCTCTGGAACTTGCTTGCCTTAACATGAGTGATGTGCAACAGTGAATTTTAAGGCTAGTTGAGCAGTGGCCTTGATCTGGCCCAAATTAACCTCTGAAATATAAAAGCATGTTATTGAAAAGGCTCCCACTGACTTGCAGAGAATGACAAAATGTGGAGGTGGGGTGCTCACACCAGGAAGTGGAAGCAGTCGGGTGGCTGACTCACCTCGGAGCCAGTTTCAGTGCTCCCAGATTAATTTAAAATTTTTCTCATAACTACATGGAACATTTCCTGTAGATTACATTATTACCTATGGAAGCGGAATTGCTGCATTTTCCCTTTCAACCAATACCAATCTATGGGACCATTTTCCTAGTAGATGACTCCATTTCCCAGTACAATACAGGAATGTGTGTTGCTCTGGGAACACTGCTATTTAAAATCCCCACCAAAATGCCTGCTTAAGCTAAACCAGCTCCAGGGGATATGGGTGAGGCACTGAAATTGGTGCTCTTTAAAGAACTGCCGAAGGCCACTTCATGAGCCCATTTGTGCCCTATCAGTGCACACTAATGCGGAGTCCCACAGAGTTCATTGCAGCTCTCATTTGCATTCAGTGGCAAAGAAAACAAAGTTACTCACAAACAACATGACAGGTGGATGATAATCAGATAACGTATTTTACCTGGTCAAACCTGAAAGGTTGTAGTTATGGTTTCTGCTTCCCACTTTTTAGTAGAAAGCATTTAGCAGTTGCTTACAGGTGGTGGGTATGGGCAGCTTCAGGACAGGGCCAGACAGGTGCATGCCCTCTTAAAAATCTACTAGCCAGCCCAATGGCACTGAGGGTTGAGGTGCTGGATGCCACACCTCACGCCACGCCGGTGACCAGTTCGGGAACGAGCCTGGGTCACTGGGGGTCGGCAGGGGGAGAGAGGATTGAGCATCCAGTGGACTGCTCTCCTCTCTCTGTGGAAGGGGGACTAGTCGTCCTGCCCACTGACTGCCCTCTAGCAATGGCTGGAGGGCAGTATGGGTCAGGAGGCTTGGAAGCCATCGTGCTTACGTCAGGGGGAGGGAAGGGAGAAAACGGAAAAATGGCTGGGGGTCCATGGACCCTTGATAGCCTGACCACTCTGGCAGAGTCTGCCTCCCACCACCAGATATGACGTACCAGGTGGTGGGGGACCGCTGGCACCCCTCCACCTGACCCTGCCATGGAGGGGGAATCCATGGGGGAACCTTGGGGGCAGACGAGCTGGGGTTCAGGCCAGAGGATGTGCCCCCTCCGGGGGGTCATAGCCCCATGGAGCCCACAGCAAGGAGGTAAAATAGTATATAAAAAAAAATCTACTGTGCCAAAGCTGTGTCCGAGTAGTGATACATAGCCAGCAGCATAGTCTGGATTTAAATTGTCCTGCATGTTCAGAAGCCTTCTGTACCCTGACTGTGCCCTGGTCATCTCCAGTTCCTAGAGCTGCCACTGGTGGTGAGTGGATTTCACCTTTCCCCAGAAAAAATACTTTTAATAGATCTGTCATACCAATTCATTTCTAGGTGAAATTAAACATCCATATTGCTTTTTTTTCAGTACGTTTTCTGTTTTCTCCCCATATAACCCCCCCACGGCATGAACGTGCATGTGTAGAGGCAAGAGCACGTCACATCTCCACGCTTCTGTGTCTCCTGGCCTTTGGTGCTTCCCTCCAGCCTCCACTAGGGGGCAGCCAAGGAGCGGGATGACAACACTCCCCTTACCGTGAGAGGAGAGCAGCCCATCGGATGCTCGATCCTCTCCCTCCCCCTGCTAATCCGCAGCAACCCGAGGTTGCTCCCAACCCTGGTTCGCCGGCGTGGTGCGAGGTGTCGCCAGCGCCTTAACCCTCAGTGCCACCAGGTCTGCCAGTGAAATTAAACATCAGCTCTTCAGTTCTTCAGGACAGCTCTTCTCCATAAGTGTACCGTGAGTATTTCCTGCCGTACCTGTCACATTCTGTGCTGCTGAGTGCTCCACCCTGTGAGGTGATGGGGGTGCACTGAGTGAAGCCAGAGAAAATGGCTACCTTGGGAGGGCCACCGTGTCTCTTCAAGGTGATCAACTTTTCAAAGTTTCAGTTGTTTACTTTGCACTACAGATCTCAGTGCATTTGGAGCCCGCAGCAGCTATATAAGTTGTGATCAGGTCAGGTCATGCCCAGCTGCTGTTACTCCCCGAATTCCCCTTCAGGTACAGTACAGTAGTGCTTTTTGGGTTGAGGAAATCAGTAACAGTGTAATTTAATATTTTGTGTAAATTCATTTTTACTTCCATCCCCTTCCCTTCAGAAATTCTCTTGGTATGACATCCCCGGTGGCAATTACACCCAGTTGTATACTTCTGTTAGTCCTCAGCTGGAGTTTCTGGCAAGGTGGCTACTCTAGGAGGGAGTGGTTTGGGGGCAGGGATTGGCAAAAGTGAATCTGAAAAAGCAAAGACTCAATAGAACCTGACAAATGAGTGATTTGAAATACAAATAATTTGCATGCAACTAATATGTAAATATATGCAAATGACCAGGTTGGAAAACAAGAACCTATTTAGGGTCAAAAGGCTAGATCTACAAAGCAACTCAGGATGCGTGCTATTTTTATGTTTCCCAGTCACATGCCTCCATACCCCAATGACTGTCCAAACCAGATGGCATCCACAGTTCCTGCCTGCTGGTCTCCATGAGTGTGAAGTGTGCGCAAGATGGGGGCAGCGTGGGGTTGGAGCTGCACAGGACACTGAGCATCCACTCGGATACCCATGTTGGCTTATCAGTGGATCCTCTATTCTGCACAGGGCTCATGGGATATGGCAGTTCCCCAAGGACTGCCATCTCCCTGTAGGGTGCACTAACGCACATATTACATGGAACAAACTGTTCTGGATCATCCCCCAGTCCTCCATGATAGCTCAGAGGGCTAGGAATAAGCGGTGGTGAGCCTTCCTGTGCTCAGGAGTGGGCTTCGTGGTGCACCATGACAAGTGACAGCTGACAGCAATTACGGCAAACCTTGGGTAGCATAACACTGTCAGTCCCTGTAAACCCCTGACAGTGCTTGAATGGCACTGAGAGATGCATGGCTGTACATCGCCACCCCTGTGCCTGCCCCAGACCTGGCCACAGCGACTGATTGTTTCTGCAGTCAGTTATTTGGACAGTTTTGTGCTGCAAAGTGGGGATTTGCATCGTGTTACTTTAAGGGATTTCTGTACTGCATTCTCTTGTTAGTGACTACTTATCTGATGCCTGCAAGTACTGTTTTTACTGACAATTGTACCCTGTATTGCTGGAATTAGACCTCTTAAGATCTGTTCAGGGCTCTGGCGTCTCTCTGCCATTTCAGGCTAAATTCTGGCACATGTGTACTAGCCTCCTGTGTCCTGACTCTGTCCCAACACTTGGCACATGCGCAGTAAGGCCCTGTCCTGACAAAGAGCTACCTGTATACTAACATGAATCCTTTGTTTCCCCTTCCCCTTCCCTTATAGGCCTCAGAATTCCACCTCCCCCCCCAAAAAAAAATTGCTGCCAGACTGAAGAGTTCACATCAGGGGACTCCAGGATTCATAGAGGGGCTGTAAGAGGTAAAGCCTGCCTCTCTCCTTCCAGCTTGCTTTGTGTAGGGGTGTTAGCCCCCCCCTTTATTGCTGCATACTGGTCACATGACACATCACATGACCACACCTTCTGCACTCTTAAGTGTCCACTTTCCCATTTACAGCTTATATTTTCTGACCACCACGAGTTGCTGCAGTGCCCTTCCAAGCCCCTGTTTTTGCCTTCCACACACCACTCTGTTTACCCTCCTAATCTCCACTTCTCCTCCCTACTTTAACTCTTTTTTTCCTCATTTTTGTTACTGCTTCCATGTAAGTCTTGAACCCTGGACCCGTGGCACCAAAGTTGGCAGGTCTTCCACTAAGCCAATGGGTCAGGCTACTTTCTTTAGTTTTTTTAACACTCTTAAACCCTTCGGCTCCCCCCCCCAACTATCTTGTACTCATTATGACCCTGCTTACTACTACCAGCTCTGCCATGTGGCTTGCACTGCTAACACTAGCCCCCCTCATTTTGCTAGGGATGCTCCACATGTCTCCCAACATGGTGAGTCAGAACCGCCTCTTATCAGGCTTCTCACCTTAGCCACCCCCCCACCCCTACCAGTGTGCCACCCCACTGACTCTACTGAAGGACCATGCTCCCCCCACCCACATCTCCCCCTATTGGCACTGCCATGGTACGGCAGTGGATGCTACTCTACCTTGCCTCTCCCTCTCTATGGGACCTACCTATCCTCATCACCATGCGCTGCTCTTCCCCCTCCCTTCTGGTGCCTAAGCTGGTGAAGAAGTGACTAAAACTGGCATCCTTGAGCATCCTACTGCTCCTGCTCCTCATCTCAGAGACGTCCACCCCAACCTGGAACCCACCCAACCCCAGGTTACTGCTCCTAAGGGGTCTAATAGTTGCTTCCCTTAATATATGTAGCCTCCTCAACAAATCTGACTCTTTTCAAGGCTGGGTTTCCCAGAATCGCCCTGATGTCATCTCGGTAGTTGAAACTTGGCTCAACAACCGCACCACAGACTCCTTGGTCTCACTCCCAGGGTTTACTCTATACTGTGCCGACAGAACCTCTAAAAAAAGGGGTGGATTTGCACTGTACATCCAGGACTCACTACAGTGTCTCACCCTCCCATCCCCAACCCTCGAACATGGGGCACTCTGAAAATCACTCTTGCACCTAACAGAGCCCCCCTGTTCCTCTCCTCCATATACATTCCTCCCCGAAATTAGAAGAGTGCCTTCCACACTGTTCTCCCCCACCTCCAGACACTCCGTGACAGGGCTGAAATCATTGCCCTTGAGGATTTTAATATAAATTGGCTAGCTGACAC
Source organism: Neoceratodus forsteri (assembly GCA_016271365.2). NCBI lineage: Eukaryota > Metazoa > Chordata > Ceratodontiformes > Ceratodontidae > Neoceratodus > Neoceratodus forsteri. The sequence continues at coordinate 7,655,950 of JADMNL010000025.1, read as the reverse complement.
ATCGGCTCCCATTAGGGATGCTGCAGCCTCTCGAAACCTGTCCCAACCTGCGACCACTGCCACTAGAATCAACCAGAAGACTGGTACTGCCAACCTCCTTGATCTTGTGCTCACCAATGCAGATACGGTAAATGCAAGCAATCCCCCTTCCTCACCATACCACTTCTACTTCTACTCCTGGCTGGTGACATACATCCAAACCCAGGGCCATTAGCACCCAGACCAACCTCGCCGGGTTCCACACCCCCATCCACCCTGTCCCCTGACTCCCTCCCCAAGGGCCTCCGTATATTTCACCTCAATGCCAGGACCCTCCTTCCCAAACCTGATGCCCTCACCGTCTGGGCCACCCAATACCAGCCAGACATACTTTGCATCACGGAATCCTGTCTATCTGCCCAAATCTCCAACCCCACTCTTGACATTCCTAACTATATCCTGTTCCACTAGGACCACGGAAAGCGTCGTGGGGGGAGCATTGTACATCAGGCACTCCATCACATGCTCCATAATATTCAAAGAATCCTGTCCTTACTCACCTGTTCTTTCCATTGTCCACCCCCTCTACATTGGGGTTCTGTATGCCCTGCCAAAATCCTTGCCTGACTCACTTGTCAAGGCCATCTTGGCAATTTTCTCGAGTACCTCTAATGACGAACTCATTCTGCTAGGCAACTTCAATCTTGAGTGGCTCTCCTCCTCCACCAAACCCACTGCCCTAATGATTGAGGCCCCAAATCTCTCCCATTTAATCCAGGAACCCGCCCGTCTAAACCACCGGTCCCAAAGCTATACCCTCCTGGACTGGATTCTATCTACCCATCCACACAGGATCACCTCCTCAGGCATCCTCTCTGACGCCCTTAGCGATCACTGTATAACTTATTGCACCCTCAAAATCCACTCCCTGCACTCCCCTCCCAAATTCATCTGGTCTTGCCCCCTACACTGCCTAAACGAGGTGGCCCCACATCATGACCTAGCAATAGCAGACTGGTCTCCAGTCTTTTCTGTGACAGACGTGGACCTCACCCTATCCCACTTCTGCAACATTCTTCACAGTACCTGGGACACCCACGCTCCCCTCAGGAAAGCTAGAGTTAAATGGCATCATCACCACTGGATCACATCCGACCTCATTGCCCTGGGCAGCTACAGGGACAAGGCATGGAGGCTATATAAAGCCTCCCTTGCCACCCGTAACCTCCAAGCTTACAAACACCTTAGAAACAAATGTACAAAAGCCATTCAGCAATCCAAGTCCTCCTACTCCAAAGCACAGGTTACACGGAACCAAAATTCCCCCTGCGTCCTTCTGGAAGGTAATAAACTCCCTCACCAACCCACCCTCAAAGCAGACCTGTGCTGTCCTAAACATCGACGACAAACCTGTCTCAGATCCTGCCTCAGTAGCAGAACTGTTCAACTCGTTTTTCATTTCATGTGCCCTGCCTGACTCCACCCCTCCACTATTCGACTATTCTGAATCCTCCCCACCTCCTCTTGCTTCCACTTTTCTCCTTTCACTTCCTTGGAAGTCTATAATGCTCTCACCTCTCTAAACCAGTCCTAATACAGCCCTGACTGCATGCAGTTCAGATTGCTCCACAACTCGGCCCCAGCCATAGCTGCACCCTTAACACACTTGTTCAACCTCTCGCTCACCACAGCCACAGTTTATTCTGCCTGGAAACAGGCCAAGATTCTCCCCCTGCACAAAGGCGGTGACCCCTTCCCTGCCAGGTAACTACAGGCCCATCTCACTTCTCCTCTCCCTCGCAAAAATCCAAGAATCCCTTATGCTCTCAAAACTGTCTACTTTTCTCTCTTCCAACAGCTCTCTCTCACCATTTCAGTCAGGATTTAGAAAACACCACTCCACTATCAGTACCCTTCTGCAAGTTACCGACTCTATCCTCACTGCCATGGACAACAGCCAAACCACCACTGCCATTTTCATAGACTTGGCAAAAGCCTCAGACTCTGTCTCCCACCCCCCTGCTGCTCCACAAACTTAGCTCTTTTGGCCTCGCCCAACCCGCCATCAACTGGTTCCACTCTTATCTCCAGAACAGACAGCAGTCCGTACAAATTGGAGACATCCTCCCCTTCCACCCATCCTCTCAGGAGTCCCCCAAGGCTCCATCCTTGGCCCCATCCTCATCTCCCTTTTCATAAATGACCCCCCCCCTCGCCTGTCTCTCCTCAAATGTGCACCTGTACACTGACACTATCATTTATGCCTCGGGCCCCTCCCACAACAGTCTCCTCTCAATTCTTCAAAATACTTCAACAAAGTCCAATCCTGGTTCCTGAAAAACAGCTTAAACTCAATGCCAAAAAAACTGTAACCATGGTCTTCTGCTCTAGGCAAAAGCTTGCCTCCCTACCTGCCCCCCCTGCAATCACCACCCTGGACAACTCCCCCCTCGAGTTGGTCCCTGCCTTCAAGTACCTGGGGGTCTGGCTGGACAGCCACCTCAACTTCTCCACCCAAGTCAAGGCCATCTGTGCCAAACTCCGGCCGAAGCTCACCATTCTCTATCACCACAAAGCCAGTCTTCCCCTTTCCACCCATAGTGAACTCGTGCAGAAAACTATCCTGCCTGTGCTGGACTATGTGGACATCATCTATGGAATGGCCACAACCTCATCCCTTTCCAAGCTCGACATACTACTCAACTCTTTCTGTCGTTTTGCCACTGCCTCCCCCCACTTACTCATCACTGTCTCCTCTACACCACCCTTTCCCTGGCCCCACTCTCACACAGGAGAACCGCCCACAGCACCTCCCTCATAGCTAAATATTGGCTAGGCTCCCTACCCCCCTACCTCACTTCCCGCCTTTTGCCAGCCAATTCCCTAGACTACTCCCTCTACCACAGGGACACATGCACTTTCCACCTCTTGCGCCCCCTCAACGCTGCCAGTAAAGCTGCCTTTTCATATATCCTCTCCCTCCTATGGAACAATCTTCCACCTTACCTTCGCCAGGCCTCCTCCCTTTCAGCCATTAAACAACTCCTTAGGCTCCTCCCCCCACCTCCCTGCCATAGATGCTCCATTGGGCTCCCCCCTACTTGGGCCTAACTCTCGGAGGCTGCTATGGCCATTACTGTACAGCAGGTCCAAAAGTAAATTCATGCCTCTCTATCGTATAATTCCAGGACTTGCTTTACCATACTGCTATTGTTTAAAGCCTGTGCTGTTTTTCTGATGATGTACTTACTGCCTGTATGATGTATTTACTATTTGTACTTTTTTCTGATGTTGCACATACTGCCTATATTCCTAAATACTTTTGTACCTCTTGCATAACTCAGTGTACACTTGTATCTGGGTTGCACCTGGAAACACGCCTTGGCTCAGTGTGCCTTTCCTGGAAACTAAATTTTAAATAAAATAAAATAAAATGAAAAATGCACCCCACAAAGCAACCCAGGTCAGGGTACTACCCAATGCCCTGAGTGACCACTCTCTGGTGCTTTGTCACTGGTCATATATTGTTAGAAAGCCTCCCCTCAAAACTGTCCTCCAACGCTGCCTCAAACCTGGCACACTTCGGTCTCTTAAACAGTGTCTCTTAGCTAGTGACTGGTCCCCCATCAAAACTGCATTGAACATTGACTCTGCCCTCGACCACTTCATTGACACCTTCAACTCTGCCTGTGACCGGTATGCACCCCTAAGCAAAAAGGTAGTTAAAGGGGTTGACACACCTTGGATGTCACAAGTCCTGCTGGATCAGATTCGCGAACGTGACAACCTATGGCACATTGACCTGGAAACTGGTAAACCCGCTGATAGGCAGTGCTACCAAGAAGTGTGTAATAAATGTACTTGGACTATTCGTAAGGCAAAAGCTGAGTATTACCAAACCTCACTCACTGCCACATGGGGCGCAGGGTGCAAGTTCTGGGACTCCCTCAAAGAGCTCAGTGGCAAAGCCTCCACTGCACCTCCCTCCCAACCCTGGGCCAATAGGTCTATCACCACAGACCCTGCCTTGATTGCAAATACATTTAATGCCTCCTTCTCCAACCTTAGTAATGTTCTCCCCCCAATTTCTTCTCCCCAACCCCCCAGCACCACCTTGCTCCCTCTCCACACCCCATTCTGCTTTAAAGCAATATCTCAGTGCAAAGCTGCCCCCCCCTTCTCCTCAAAGCCCTCAGTAAATCATGGTTCAGCAGCAACACACTAGATCTTAAACTGCTTAGACTCACCTTTAATGAAGTTCTCCCCCCCCACCATGCTTCTGAACCGCTCCCTATCGCTGGGCCAGTTTCCCTCTAAATTGAAATCTGCCCTCATCACACCCATTCTTCCTCACATAAATAGTCCTGTCTCCTGAGACCACTGGCTGGTTTGCCAGCTATCTATCTGAGAGAACTTAGACAGTCAGGCTTGCCCAAACCCTGTCCTTCCCCCTCCAAGTCAGGTCAGGGGTCCCACAGGGCTCTATTTTTATCCCCCTACTTTTCTTCCTGTTCCTCAACTCTCTGTTCAAGGATTGCTCTGGGAAACTACTCCTGTATGCAGATGATGCCGTCCTCTACAGCTCCCACACCAATCCCACAGCCATCAGTTCCACACTCCAAAAATCTTTCACGGAAGCTGAATCCTGGTTCGTTCGACATAGGCTAGTCTTAAATTACAAAAAAACAAAATCCATGGTGTTTGCCCACTCCTAAAACAAGAACATAGAATGACCCCTGGTCATATTGAACTCTCTAAATGACCCCCTTGAGCAGGATACCTCGTTCAAATATTTAGGTATCACCCTAGACTCTGAGCTCACCTACCATCACACATCCAAAAACTGAACACCGCTGCCAATGTGCATAATGGCCTACTTCACCAGTACAAGCACTGCCTCCCACCAGAAACTCTCCACCTAGCTGTCTCAGCATCAGTATTATCACTCATAAACTAAGTAATTATTAACTATGGGGCAGCCGACAACACCTAAACAAAATTAGGCTGGCCCTTAATAAGGCCTGTAGACTAGCCACTGTCTGCACCAGACTCACACATACCTGCACCCTTTATGCCTCCACCAACTGGCTAAACTTTGATGGGAGGCTTAAATATCAGACCTGCCTCTTTGCTAAGCAAATTACAGCAGGGCTATTCCCACCTGCTCTCACCCCCCTCCCCACTCCAGACACCATTGTCCACACGCCTCACTCGGCAGTCGGCGACAACCCACTTCCAGGTACCTCACTGCAAGACCAGCTCAGGTCAAAGAACATTTAGGTACCTGGCCTGGCCCCTAGCCGGCTTAACTTCCTCCCAAACTCCCTCCTCACAGAACCCAAACTTGGACAGTTCAGGTCCCAGCTGAATGACCTAATCTCTCATCATGACTCAGTCTGCGACTGTCCCTGATTTCTAGCCCTGCCCACTCCCCCCCCGACTATGGACTTAACTTTGGTCCTGCCACCCCAGGACATGTCTATATTTGACAATGGACACCTCAGTCCAGCCTAGGCCTACAAATAACAACAGGGCATGGCTGGCACCACCGCCCTGCAGTGTATGTTTTCTGTTACCTGCTACCATCTGTACTATGTACCTATGCTTGGCAACACTCTGTATCTTTGTACCACCAGCTGCTTTACTGTGTTACCTGTAACCATTTTGTAGCCATTTCTGTAACTATTGTGTCTAATTGTTGCTATTGTCCCTGATGTCTCTGTTCTCAATGACGTGGAACCTTTGTAAAGAAGCCTTTGACTCAAAGGTATGTTATCCGATATCTTCAATAAATAAATAAACTAGTGTAGCGGTATGCACATCACAGGATCGTGTGTGAATGATGTGCACAAAACAGCTGTGTGTAAGCCCCAGCGTGCCCTGCAAGTTTATATCCTGCATAGATGGGGCACATACCTCTCAACTGTACCACATTACGAGAAACGTACCTCATTTTACTTCACAAAAGCTCCCTGTTCTACATTGTGAGGACTTGTTCCACATTCAAAGTCAACATTTTAAAGCAAAAATCCATAGTAAATTATACAAAAAATATATTATTCAATTAATAACAGATTTTGTAAACATAAATGCAACATGTTAACAGTGTTCTGAGCTTCTTAGGTAAAGATTTGATTAAGTGTTCCACATTTTGCCCATTTGTTCCACATTTTGACAGGCAATGTTCCACATTTGGGGGACAAAAGGTTGAGAGGTATGATGGGGCATGCCATGGCTTTTCCTGGCCTGCAAATGGGTGGAGGGGCTGGGTGCCCTTTGAGGATTAGGACCTTACTTTTTTACTTAACATCTTAGTTCTACAGGATGGCACATCTGAGTTGCAGTATTTCATTTTCTGTTGGGTACTGCTTTTACCCATTTGTGCAGCAAGGTGAACGGAAGCACTGAGAGGTTAAGCATGTTGCTCAGGGTTACACAGTGAGTAAATGTTTTTTTTGGGACATGAAAATGGTGTCCAGTCTCCTAGTAAGTGTCCTCCACCCCCTTTGTATAGTGATTTGCCACCTACCACCCTGTTCAGTATTTCCTGGGCAGGAAGTTTGGAAAGGGGGGGGGGGCATCAGAAGGCATGGGGTATGTGTAGGTTACTTTTTTTACCATAGTCGCCACTCCTACATGTAAACTAGGAACCCTGATGACTGAAGGATGGCAGTGCGGTCTAGTGGTCAGAACACTGGCTTGAGACTGGAACCAGGAGATTGCAGGTTCAAACCCCTCTAGAGCCAAACACTCACAGAGTAACACTGAGCAAGTCACTTAATCTTTGCGCTCCAGTCCAGTGTCCTGGCTGTGGAAATGGAAAGAGGCAAGATCCCAAGGGAAAAAAGACGTTGCATGATCCTGTTTGAGTTTTTCTTAGATCATATGGCATAACTGTGTAGGATAAAGCACTTTAGAATAATGGCTCAAAAAAAGATTGTGAATAGCAGATGTGTTCATGTAGGCAGATGGGGACTTGGTTTGTGTACCATAAAGGGTTAATAATTCTATAATTCTGCCCCCCTCTCTGTTTACTCAAGACATATTGCATCCATCTCAGTTGGAGTTCAGTCTTTGTCTGTCTGACACAATTGTGCAGAATGAGTTGAAGGCCCTGACTATTCAACCTTGAATAATGTTACTCTTAGTGCATCAGTTCCCACACTTATCCCTCAGGACCCAGCAACTTGTACAGTGTCACATGACCTTCCCCCTTCACTAGACACACACGCACACACACACACACACACACACTCACTCTCTCTCCTCTCTGCAGGCTGACCTGTTTGGGAAGCAGAAACTTGCATTGCAGCAACCTGAGGCCAAACAGGATTGGTTGGCTGGAAGTAGGCCGAAGTCGGGCTGCTGGCCTGGCATTCCTTTCCCACAGCCCCCTTCCAGGTACCTCTGGGTAAATCATCCATAGCTAAATCTGCCCTGATTGCTGCGCTAATCAAAGCTTGAAAGTGCAGCTTGTGTTGGGTTTGCCACAGTCAGTGAGGTATTAGCAGGACACATGGTCCCTATTCAATCAAAAACAATGGTATACATTGTCTCTGCTCAGCTTATCACAGCCCACCCTGCCTCTTGTCAATCATTAACTTGATCAATTGGGAGAGGGAAAGGTTAAGAGGTGCACACCTGACCTCCTAGACAGGCCCAGCACATTATCAAAAGACCAGAGCTTGATGAAGCAACACTGATCTATCTGGTTATCAATTCTTGTCCAATGGGGTCTTTGAGCCCAAACTGTTAGGACAGAATTATTCCTGGTACCTCTCCAATACACTGAGAATGAGGGGTTTATTATGCACTATATTGATTCTTTGATGTGGGGGTTGGATGGAAGGGTGATGTAGTGACATAATGTACTGGACAGTCACATCTGGGGATTTAGGTTCAATGCCTTGATGGGCGAGAAGTCAGTGGTTTTCAGGGATGGTGAGGACTTGGATTTCTCTTTAACTCAAGAGTTCACATCAGTTATCCAACGATCAGACTTTCATTCCAACTCTTCTAAGCTGAGAAAAAACAAAGCTTGCAGTGCCAAAAACACTAGACAGAAAACATTATGAAGTTTTTAAAAGTAGGCAGTCATTACTTTTTTATTTCTGAGGCATTTTTCCTTTGGCCACTTAGCAGATTTTCTACCTGATAATACTATCATAGGGCCTAAATTCTCTTGACCCGCTTAAGGAATTTTGCGCAGAACTTGCAATCTACCGCAGGAACTTCTGTGGTGCCGCAGAATTCACTCTTCTTGTTGATTTTTTATTAATATTTCTGTTTTTCCATAGAATCTGGTTCCCTTCCTCTCTTTTTATATCCTAAACCCCCTATATCCTCTGAATGTGATGTTATCATTACTATAACATCATACATTAGCTAATGAAATGGCTGCAATCTGCAGCAGAAATGAACAGTCACTTATCTACCACAGCTCCCACTGCCAGAGACGGAGGCACTGCACATCAGGCATGGTGATATTTGCTCAACCTGCATTACAGCCTAATACAATTTTCAGTCTTACATCGTTGCACTAGGGCCAGCTTAAACAAAACCTTGTCAATAGCACAGACCTGTTAAGTCCATACCTCACTTTGTGCAAACCTATTTGTGCCTTTAAGGTATAGAGATGCTATCTGAAATGAATAACTGGTAAAATTAATTCAACTGTCTAAATTTTTAAGAAAAATAAAGTAATTATGCCCAGAAAAGTGAAATATAATAATGTGTTGACCTGTTGAAAGAATAGATCTGTTAAATAATAATTGCACTGTACGCATTTTTGCCAGGCTTATTGATTACATATTGTCATAGGTTGATAGAATCACCTAAAAGTTATTGAGAAATGTTGTGTGCAGGGACAGCTGTTGGGCCAGAGGGTAGCATGCTGTGTTTCCATGCCGGCAACTCAGGTTCAGAGATTAGCTCTGGGAGCTGGCTGGGCAGCACAAGGATTGGTGGAACACATCACTGCTTGGAGCCTGAGAAGGTATGATGCAGTGTTCTGTTACATGGTGGACACATTGTGATGGGCCGGAGAGCTGTATCTCACAATTGGTTCACATGCATGTCGTGGTCTGATGGTGTTATGCAGTGTGTCAGGGAAAGCAGGTTGACATGAAAAATGAGTTTTGCAATAACTCCTCTATTCCATTTCCAATGGAACCTGTATGAATGAGGATGCAAGTTTATGGAAATTAAAAAAATATATATATATATATATATATATATACACACACACACACACACAGTATCTCTGTCTCTCTCCCACACACACACATATTTGTATGTATGCTACAGATTGCATATAAATATATAAGTGATACACAGTGGGAACCTCATGAGTGGTGTAGAAAGCACATACAAATATATAAGTGATAGACAGTGGAAACCTCATTAGTGGGATAGATAGCATGCATATAGAAATACCTTATTTATCACATAAGCTCCCACTCTGCATATGTCATTTATGCAACAGGCTAGGACCTTAAGGGAGAGACATTTGTTTTGCTTTTTTAGGCATAAATTTATTTTTATAAGTCTGTTATTTTTTGAACTAGTGTTACTGTGCTTTCCACCATCCTGATTGCTATAACCACTGCCACAAAAGTGAAGTCAGGATGACAAGCTGACACTGTGCTGTGGTAGTTTGTTAGTGCCGCAGAACTTCTGCAGAAATTACAAACCACCGCCGCAGAAGTACTGCGGCAAATGGCAGTCTTGCCGCAGAACTTGGTTCCACTGTGCTGCAGAAAAGTAGGGGCCCCTGACTATAGGTAATGTGCAGAACAGCAGTTTTCTTGGATGTTGACGTATCTTTTTTGCAGCTACTCATTCTTATTGATAAAAAAACAATGGTAACAAATGGTTACAGAGAACCCAAACATAAGTGTAAGTATCAGGTGCAGTATTCAGCTCTACCGACTGACTTTTGGCCTGTGCTGGCACAGGTCTAAGTCAACCTATGCTGACCTGACATTTACATGGGCTGTATGCCGCCCACAGGAAATTGTATGCCCAGAGCCATGGTGCGATATTCTGCCACACCATGCAAATGAGCCCATTGGGCATGCAAGGTGTGAAGGGGCTATTTGCATACCCATTACAAGCTCATTTGCATGGGAGGTGGATGCCCTTTTGCACCCATCTTGTGGGCACCTGCCATGTCACCCCTGAGTTCTAATGGCACCCCTCCTCGAACACCCATCCCATATCTGTTCATCTGTTCCCTAGTGTCTATTGGCAACCCCCATCCCGTGATCACCCATCTGGTATCTGTTAATCTTTTCCTTGGTGTCTAGTGGCACCCCCCCATCACCTCTCCCATATCTGCTATCCTTTTCCCTGGTGTATAGTGAGACCCCCACCCCGGCTCACCCATTCCATATATGTTTATCATTGCCCCAGTGTTTAGTGGCACTCCCCACCCCTGATCACTCATGCTGTAGATGTTAATCATTGCCTCTGTGTCTAGTGGCAACCCCAACCCCCCGATCACCCGTTCCTTATAAATTCATCTGTTTCCTGATGTCTGCTGGCACCCCCCATCCCTCTGATCACCTGTCTGGTATCTGTTCATCTTTTCCTTGGTGTTCAGTGGCACCCCATACCCAGTAATCACCCATGTCTAGTGGCACCCTCACCCCCCCGATCACCCATCCCGTAGATGTTAATTGTTGTACTGGTGCCTAATGGCACCCCTCACCCCTTGAACACCCATCCCATAGATGTTAATCATTGCTCCAGTGTCTTGTGGTGCCCCTCCATCCCTGATTACCTGTTCCATAGATGTTAATTATTTCCGTGGTGTTTAGTGGTACCCCCACCTCTTGATCACCCATCCCATGTCCTCTATACTATCCCTGGTGTTCTGTGGTGCTGCCGCCCCCACCCCCTGAATGCCTGTTGACAAATGGACTGGCAAACCTTCATGGTTGAGGGGCCCTCAGTCGCCCCACCGGCATCCTGAACATCGTCCATACCAATTCCCCCTTACCATCATGTACGGAGCTGTGCATCACATCCTGATATGGAGACTGGAACAGCATTTCTCTGACATCTTCAGCCAGCTGCCATATGAGGTGCAGTGTGTACACACTTATAGAAGATAGTGCACTAACTTTTGAAAATCTGACCCCAGGATCCTAGTTATAATCTAGTCACAACATCCAGCTGCAACTGCTTGTGAAAGTAAACTGCTTTTAAAGTGTTTATCCTCCCTCCCCCAGCTGAAGTCAGATTTCTTTAAGCAGCAACTGCTCTTTTTATACATGTTCGGCAATTTTCTTTGTTACTGGGTGATAATAAATCTGATATATCTTGAAGGTCTTAGGTCTAATTGACATAATTCCCAGAGGCATTCTGGGGGAAATCCCAACAGATCAAAGACAATAAAAGAAACCTGCATGGCAACCCCCAGGGCCATAGAACTGGTAGGGAAAAATAAAAAAAAAAAAAAAATCACCACAGATACAGGGAACAGAACACCAGAAACTATTGGAGAAACAAAAACCCAATGCACAATCTGTATTTTTCTAATTGTTACATGTGGTTTTCCTTTAAAGAGGAGACTTCTTCACACATGCTTGAAGGTAACTCTTCACTAGATGAAGCAGTCTGTAATCCAAGGAGCAAAATGTGCTGTATAACTCCAGCTACAAGTGAAAATTGATGTTCCTGTATTAAATGTAAGCTTGTACTTTTAACAAAAAAACGCAATAAAATATAAATTAAAAAAATTCTACTGTGATCTTATCAAAGAAATAAAGGACTTTTTTTCTGTGCTCTGTGTTGTGTAGTACCCACTATGCTAGGAAGAGACTTTACAAGCTATCACTTCTCCTGTGAACTGCTATCATTTTGCCAGGTAAAAACTCCATGAAGTGGCCATCCGTAGGCTTCTTGTATGCAAAAACTACAAAAAGCAAAGTTCTAATAGTTATACTTAGTAAGTGATGGAGGGAAAAAAAAATTAAATCAGGACATGGAGTTGGGGAATCCTAAGGATCTGAAGAGTCCACTAGGGACCTGAAAGGCGAGATAAGAGGAGACACAACAGGTCAGAGATACTAGAGCAGGGAACTAAACAGTTGGAAATAAAGATACTTATCTGATAGGTGGGCAGCTAATGTTCGGCCAGACCGGAGGAAATAAAGGAGAAACAGAATATGATAATACAAGAAACTAACAGAGAGCTAATATATGGATGTGATGTTTTCTCCACAGAAGTAGTTAGCAGTAATTTCCCTATATTGTCTTCCCTACATATACAAGTGTGATGAAAACTAGCAGAAACCATCTAAATGTGTTATATAAAATAAATAATAGGCAAATGTAGTATACTTATGAAATTTGCCATCGCTGGGAGCTCATGAGGTAAAAACTGTGACTCGCCCTTCAGACTGGTGGCGAATTTCCTTATGAGCTTGCCACCGTTGTCTTTAGATATAGTTATATAATGTAGGTGAGAATGAAACCTTATAGATAAATGATTTATTTCCATGGCTTGAAGACTTAAAATGATGATAAATCATTTATCATCATACTAGGTGGGTCATTACCATGTATCGTCACTTGAGACTGATCACAAAGGAGCTTTTAACCAATAAGAGGGCAGCTTGAACAATGCCTGATGACATCACAACTTCCTCTGCTGCACTCAGAGCAGAGCAGTTTATTCCTCATTAGATGAACTAATTTGAAAGTGCTACAATTTAAAATAAATTGGATAAATTGGATACACAGTGGCCTCACTCAGACTATGACATTTATCATCACTCATGAGAGAGCAAGACTTTCATAACTCACTCATGACTCTGCAACCTGTGAGTTATGTTCCCTTCCCTTAATCGTGAGGATACATGGCATATTCTGAGTCGGATTATTGTGTATCCCATATATATGGTATGTACTGCATATACATACAGTATATCTAACTATACAGTATATCAAGCAGTGCCTACTCACTCTGTTCGACAGCAGCACTTACCTTCTCAGTTCCAAGGATGATGTGTGAATTTAGTGGAACGGCCTTTGCATTTGCAGCACCAGACACCTGGAACAAACCCCACCGTGAACGAGGAATGCTTGAAGCTTGCAAGTGTTCAGTTATAGCCTTTCCAGCCACCTTAGAACTCCCCTGTATTTGTTTTCGTTCAGAATCCCCATCTCCCCGAGTATGATCATGTTGCATAAGCTTGCTCAAACTCTTTGTTTGTGGTGACCCCACTTTGCTAGATTGCTTTGATTACTGTTTAAATGTACTTAACGTTTTCAGTTGTTCTTTCCTGTGTACAGTATATTTTAGCCTATAAGAAACTATTCCTGCTGGACTACGTTTATCTATTGTCTGCTGCTATCGTCCCTGGGACCCCACGACAATGAGATGCTGCATGTCATGGGGTTATTCCTGTTGGAATCAGTGCAAATCAATCCATCAATCAATCAATCAATCAATCAATCCATAAATAAATACTTCCCTAGTGCAGCTTCTTGTACAATTCATTCTAGCAACTGTATTTCAACATTTGCTCAGTATCTGTTGCTCAGTGTGCCAGCCACAGTATATTGTATTTTTTCACAGAATTCTCCCCTGCTCTGTATGTCTGTCTACACATCACCTCTTTGATCAGTTTTGTCATATCCATCATATGGTATTTTTGTACAGAATGCTTTATCCTATGCATTTCCCTTTATATTTATTCTAGCCTGTTTTAAATTTTGCTCTGTTTCCATTGCAGTTTTGTTTAACCACGGGTTACGGTTTTTGCACAGTCTGCTTTCTGCTCCTCTATTTCTGCAAAGTACAGTATATCACTCTAGACACTGTATATTAGATCTTGCACTTTTTCTTTTAGCCATATGCTTTATATATTGCATTTTTATCCCCTTCTTTTTAACCCTTACCCCTGACTGCACATGTAAATGAGCTGCGTCTCGTGTGTTTTATCCAGTTATCGAAATTTAAATGAATAAAACAATAATAAAAAAAATTAAAACGTGCATTATAGCCTAGAGGTTAGTGTAACAAACCGTGAATGAGCTTGGTACAGCTAGCAAAGCTAGGTTTGATTCCCACAACCTCCACTTGCATACTGTGTGACTCTGGACAAGTCACTTAACCACCCCAAAGCTCCCGGCTTGCCCCTGAAAACAGGCACTTGTGCCTAGCGGGCCTTACCTGGTTACCAAAGAATGTTAAAAAATGTGGTGTTACTGCAACTTTTATGATACTTTTTCTATTCAGTAAAGACCCAATCCAACTATTTGTTATCTTATAGTATAGTTTTTAAACTGACATTTGACATTTAGTGCTGATGAACACCAGACTGACAGCACTGGAGACCAAAGTTATGCCTTTATCCAAAGGTCAGATAAATGCGAGCAGGTCCAGTGCAAGCTGTACCCCACTCTGCCAGCCCTGTCACGGAGGGGCCACCAGGAGTTGGTGAGAGGGTGATTCAAACTCCGTACCCATTCTTCAGAAATAGGTGCCTGTTGAGTCCTTGGCCTCTCCTGTGAGATGACCAACATGGATGTGAGTTAGTACTAGCTGTGTTGATGCATTTAGGATACAGATACCCGCACACTAGAAAGAGAACCAAGATGCATCACAGTTTGTTTCACGTGGGCCACCAAACAGGTAACAAGTGGTAATGTCTTGCTTTTCAGACCCCCCTGACCTGGGTAGGATTCACACCTTGACCTACAGCAGAAAGGCTCAAAACCTGTCAGCCAATCTCATTGAGCCCATAGCCTCCCCCTAACAGCATACTGGAGGGGTCAGGCCCTGGCAGACCCTTCTCTTCCCCCTCTCTTCCTTCCTGGCATGCTCTAACTCCCACTGCCTACAACCTGCTTCCCCACTGTTTATGTCTGACCTCTGCCTGGTGCAGGCAGGGTCCCCAGCATTCTGGAGGGGTCTGGCCCTGGCAGGCCCTTCTCCTCCACCCCTTGCCTTCCCCTCCTCCAAATCCCCCCTGTCCACCCCCCTGCTCTCTGCCTATATGCCCCCACCCACCCACTTTTGTTTTACCCCACCCCCCTTCCTAGCTGTAGTTGTTGGCTAACCCCAATCTCTAATGCACTTATAGTCAACCTTACACTTTTGTTACACCTTACAAATTTTGTTCTGTCTGTTTCTCCTCACAATCTTGCCCTAGTTCAACCTCCTTGTATTCTATCCGGCCATTTTCTAACTACAAAGCTATGTCCCACCAAGTGTTTGCCAAAGATATTTGTGCTATCATATCTATCTAGTTCAAGACTGTTAGCATTGTATCTATCGAGTTCATACCTGTTAGCATTCCTCCTTTTCAGTAATTCTGTATAGTCTGCTCACTTTATTGAATGTAATCAAATTGTATATCTATATTGTGTACCAAATCTCTGTATACCATCCTCATGTTCCCCTACCCCTGAGGTCGCATCAGGAGACAAGCAACTTGTTGCTTAGCGGGCCTTCCTTCTGAAACATTTCAATAATAGAATAACTTAATCAACATTGAGTCATTGTTAAGCGAGACAACCACTTTGTTATTAGGTCACTACATTTTTTTTTCCATTGATGTAAAGATTCACATTCTACCACCGCTGCACATCTTCTGTAAGGGCTGATGTCGCAGACTGAGTAATTGAAGCCTAATTGCAGGGAGTTATCATACTGTACCTATTACAGAGAACTGTTTCCATGGTGATTACACAAAAGGGCCGACTGAAATAAGAGCCCTAGCTCATCTCTGCCCTGCGGTCACATGTTTCACTACAAGAGGATGAGTGTCTCTATAGCTGGAACGTGTCACATTCCTACCATTATTGGATGGCTTCAGCAAATCACAAAGCCCCACACCAGATAAGCATGTTGGATACAGTTATGAAATCTTTTTTTATAAGACGCTCATTTTTTAGGGTGTAAATAAATGCTACCAAATTACAGGTATATTTTGTCATTAAAGACATTTTAAATGGTTTCTGTTCAGCTAGCTTTAAAGGGGAAATGGCAAACAAATCAGCCTTACGACTAATGTGTGGGGCCATCCCCAATTAGATCATTCAGAGCACAACAAAATTTATTACTGATTTTGCCAATTTTTTTTTTTCCATAGTGATTTTTCTCCCCTCCCACAGCCAAGTTTGTCCTTCAGGGGGGATATACCCTGTTCAGGAATGCATCCTCCAGTCCCCAGTGATCTCCAATAACCCACTGGTTACCCCATGACTTGCCCTCCATGGCAGAGGCTCCGGGGAGGATCATTCTCTCCCCCCCCATGGTAGTCCAGTGTGTAGAGTAGGATCCCGTGCTTGCAAGTGCTAGGACCCATGAGATGTTAGAGGCACAGACTGTCATTCAGAAGGACTGCAGTTTATTGCCCCTTTGGAGCACCCTCCAGCCTCCAACACGTGAGTGCAGCCTGTGGCTTCGCATGCACACAGTGCCTTCCCTGCAGCTGGAGCATGCGGCCTGGCAGAACAGCAGAGAATGCTGTGGTGCTGGAGCTCACCATTGACCCTCCCTGATCAAGGTTCAGTGCTGCACGGCAGATTTTTTTATTTTATTCTTTGGTAACCGGGTATGGCCCACTAGGCACAAGTGCCTGTTTTCAGGGGTGACCCAGAAGCACTGGGGAGGTTGAGTGACTTGCTCAGAGTCACGCAGTATGTAAGCTGAGGTTGTGGGAATGAAACCCAGGCCTGCTGAACATATCAATCTTATTCACAGCTCGTTACTCTAACCTCTAGGCTATACTGCCAGATGCCCCAGCCTGGCTTGCCTTCTGATGCAGTGACTCAGGATCACTCGTGAACCCAGGTCACCTGCATGGTGCTGAGCTCAGTGCAGTACTTAGTGCTTACATGACATGGGTATCAATTTCATCCCCCGCCAAAAAAAAATCACCAAACTCGTTCATGTACAAGTTTAGTACTGTTCAGAGCAACAGCACTGTTGTGGACATGAGGCAAGCAGCAGCACATAAGGTCAGGTTGCTTGTAATTCTTTTTTTTTTTAAATACTAATTTAATGTAAAAGTTTTGCTTTGCATGTGGCACATAAGCAGTTAGTTTGTTGGTCTCAGTGAATAGGCACAATCACTAAAGGAACACTGAAAATCTGTTAAAAAGCTAATAGTGTCCCTTTAATAGTCAGGCAGTCTGTCATAAATTTAGACAGCCAGCAATGGTTTTTCATTTTGCCTTGTGTAATAGGGTCCGGGTCCCAACCTCATAGGAGCTAAACCAATGTATTTTTAAACAAGCATTTTTCAATGCCGAATGTTGTCGCACTGGCATTGGCTTTGGTGGTGCAGTGCGGAAGCACATTTTTGGCAGGATGTGAAAAATGACAGCTGTACTGTTCATAAGGAGGTGTAAAAAAATGGCAGTGGTGAAAATGTGGCATGTAAGTATTAAAATTTGTGAAGTTACAAGGGTGCGTGGGAAATGTGCAATGCACACTTGTAACACAGTCATTTTATGGAGTTCTGGCACCAAATTTTCAACATAGGCATTTTAGCACCTCTGCTCATGTACAGTGTCACTGTCATTTCTTCAAACTGTCCCAAAAAGTGAATTCGCACAGCAACTGCGCTATTCTGCGCCAGACGTGCGAAAACACATTTTGGGCAGGATATGTAAAATGACAGCTGTGCTGTTCATCAAGAGGTGTGGAAAAATACTAATGCTGAAAATCCAGAGTGAAAACGTTACAAATGCACAACGATATGAGCGTGCGTGCAAACTGCGCAATGCACGCTTGTAACACAGTCATTTTATGGAATATCGTCACCAAATTTTCAACATAGGCATTTTAGGACCTCTGCTTATGAGCAGTGTCACTGTCATTTTTGTAATCTGCTCTGAATACTTATTTCCCACAGCGACTGTGGTATTGTGCGCTGGAAGTACGGAAACACATTTTGGCCAAGATATGGAAAATGACAGCTGTACTGTTCACAAGGAGGTGTAGAAAAATGACAATGTTGAAAATCTGGCATGAAAATATTGCGAATTCATGAAGTTACAAGTGTGTGTGTAGCAACTGCATAATGCTGCGCTAAATAAAACAACCATTTTTTAGATTTTCACAAATTTTTGCAAATAGGCTTTTGAGAGCCAAACTCATGAACACTGCCATAAACTTAGAAATCGGTCCCAAAAGGTGATTCCGTGCAGTGACTGCGAAATCACCTTTTGGGACCGATTAACGTCTTAACAGTGACAAAAGTCATGAGGAGGGGTCCCAAAAACCCTATGTTGAAAATGTGGTGCAAAAATTCCAAAAAATGCTCGAGATATGCATTAAAGTTGAAAAAAACTTTTATTCCATTATACAGCTTACCGGCATTTCCTCAGTTTGCGGTCAGCTTTAAAGAGTGAAGAAGTGTTCATGGTCCACCGAAGATCATCGCGCTGAGCTCTGGAGGTAAGTATGGGGTGAGGGGTGTGTGGGGAGGCAGTGTGCACAGTGGGTGGGTGCGGGTGGTGGATAGGGAGACTACGAGGGACCGTTTTCTGCTTACAGGTACTAAAAAAACACATCGTGGACGGTTTTCTTTTTTACACGTGGTTTCTTTTTGGGGGGGTACAGTAGCTGATGGGGGATTGGGCACCTCCATCAGCACAGAAGAAGGGAGGCATCTTGCTGACGGGGAGTGGGCTCCCCTGTCGGCACATTAAACCAGGAAAGGGGGGGACGGATGCCGGTGGGGATTGGGCACCCCCGCCGACAAACAACGAAAGGGGGAGACACATTCAGCCGATGGGGAGTAGGCTCCCCCGTCAGCACATACTTGGGCAGGGTAAGCCGACCGGGGGATTGGGCACCCCTGAAGTTGGCAGTTTAGCAGCCACTGTGCCGCCATATTTCCAGCTGGCATGCATGTAGGAAGGGTCCGCTGTGTGATGAGCTTTTCTTGCATTGCAGCGAACCTTTCCTTAGATGTGCTCACCCAAGTGGTGTGGCGCCGGCATGCAGACTGATTGGGGAAGGAGGGACGCACCTACAGGCACTGCATTCGGCCACAGCGACTGCACCCTCCAAATCTGCACTACCCCAAGATGTTGCCTGCGCAAGCGCACCAACATAAAAATGATCTGTATGTCTATGCATTTTATTCTATTCTACTATGTTTTGCTATTCTAATTTTAAAGTTAGTGCAGTAGTGTTTTCTTCTGGTCCAGTGGACTAGTTACCCTCAAGGATAAGGGTCTCCATTTTTTCATTAAAAAAAAGTGGTTCCCTCTATTTTTTTTCTGTGTTAACGCTAACTATTTCTGTGCTTTCTTTAAACTGCTTAATGAATTATTTGGATGCTCTTGCACCTGTAGTGCCATTTAATATCAACCAGAAAAGCACCACAAAGTAGAAAGGTTGTGAAGGGTGAGTGAGAAAAATGCACTTATTTATTGATCTGAAATTTTGAAACTGGGAAAGGCACACTGAGCCAAGCTCATTTCCAGGTGTGATCCAGGGGAGAAGGAACACAGGAAACATAATAACAATACAGTAGCTAAATGGCAGTGTCATGAAGACATGTACAGTTATAACAAATGATTTCTGACAGAGATATTCTAGTTTTCATCCCCAAGTCTATTCTCTGGATTCTGAGGAGATTCAAAATAAAAAGGTAGTCTTACTAATCCTTTGTTGATGTTACCCCAGGGAGTCAACTGATTTGTCATCTGAATGTCCTCAACCAAGGGAATTGCTTTTTTGCTGGCATCAGGTCAGTGTATTTTCATCCATATGTAGCACTCTTCTCAGGAGAGAGCTTACCAGGACTGCCGCTGCCACCCCTCCCAAGGTTCTACACTGCTGTGGTAGTGAGAGAGTGCTGGGCACCAACATATATCTTCAGTGCCTCTTGAGTCCTTCTTCTTTGTGGCTCTGCCACTATTCCAATCCCAGTTCCCCGATTTTGGAAGAGGAGCCCGGGAAGACCGACGGGGACACTGCTCCCCTGCTTTTGGTGCCTTCTGCACCACTCCACTGCCTCCATGGCACTTGAGCTGGAGCGCATGTGCAGGGGCACCTCACCAGTGCTCCAGCTCCAGGGACTCCCAGTGCCAGACCATGCACACTTACAACCCCACGCAACCAGCCGGCGGACAGCCAAGGGGGCTACAATAGAACCAAGGGGACCAGCACACAGTGGGGGGGGGGGGGAGGAGTAGAACTAGATAAAATAAAGTTATTTGGGGCCAAGGCTCCTGTACAAGCATGTGGACAATCAGAGGGCTAGAAAGCCCCAGAAACAAACAGGAAGGAATGTGGGGTGATGATGAAATCGGGACTCTCCCGCCTCAACTGGTGGGCTATGTGGATGAGTCAGAGGGCAGGACAGGACAGATGGACAGTCCTATCTGTCCAATGAGATACTAAACTGAGGGAAAGATGTTTCTGGGCTCATGAGGAGCTCGTGGTAGTCTGAGAGAAACACTGAGGTGTTCAGACCTGCTGGTGGTGTGACCAAGCGAGTGGCCTAGCCAGGCTAACAATCCTGCTAGTCCTCATCAGGGTTCATCCTGCAAATTCTCTGTCAGCCTTTTCCTTGGCTTTCACTGTTCAAAGACTGTGCCAGACAAATGCCAGTTGGAAGAAATCATTGAGAGTTTGAACCTGTGGCCGGTTACTGCATACCGAAGCTGCTGAGATGTTCTAGCAGTGACAGAGACAGGCATTCTACCCAGGTAGCTCTGGAGCCAGGTAAAGGGCCTGCTAACTATTATCTAGTGGGGTAGATTGGGGAACAGGGTACTACAGGGTCTGTGTCCTGAGTACATGGGTACTGCCGATCTGGAGGGGAGTCGGGCTGTGGGGGTTGCTCCTGGTATCTGGGTTCCTTGGGAACTGGGAAGCTGCTGTGTAGTGCTCCTATGACTAAGAGTTGAGCCAGAAGGGCTGTGTCCTGTGGTGTGAGCCAGAGGTGCTGTATCCAGAGAGGTGTGAGTCAGAAGGGCTGTGCTGCTGCAGAACGTCTGAGGGAATCTGACGTGGTTCATCTCCCGGCCACTTTGCCCTCTTCCTGGCTGCTGCTCTCCCTCTGTTGCTGAGTGCTGTCCCCTGCCTCAACTGAACTGCTGCATCCATGGTTCACGTGGGTTCCGCATTACTGGCTGGGGTCTTTTGTACTTTTCCAGTTCTAGATTACCTTTACTGCATTTGGATCATAAACTGGGTTTCACACATTTTCCAATTAAATTTCAAGTTCTTTAAATTGTGCTATCACACTATGGCCTGTTGGGGAATTAAATTGCAGGTTTGCTAATCTTCATCAAGTGCACCACTGACAGAACATAAACAGCTTAGCTGCCAGGCCAGCACTGGGGCTGTAGTGTAATTCACGTGTAACCCCCCTGCCAAATGGAGGCTAACCTGCCACCATGCAGCCCTTGTTCCTCCTGTCTTCCCAGGCACCTCCAGGATTGGCCTGTATTTTTTTCAGTCCCCCTAGTCCTGTTTCTGCCCTTTTTCTGGTGCCCCAATCACAGCCCCTGTAAAATCAAGCCCTGCGGGGCTCGAAAAGCTTTAGCCATGCCCTCAGGCCAGCAGGGATCATGCAGGTGTGAGCGGCACCTTTGAAGTTTGTCTGCCCGAATTTGCAGTTGAACCGGAGAGTGTTCCGTCAGTTCCGGGATCCCCATGTGCTGGGTGGGACCCGATGACCATGGACAGGCCCCTGAGTGGCCGCTCTCCTGAAAAATAAAGGAGATCCAGAAGGGAGTTTCAATTGGGACTCATGAATATTGATGAGCAGGAACCTTGATCACATTTAAATATTCATGAGGGTCTGTCTGCCCTTGGGGCAGCTGTTCTCAGCTATGGCCGAAGAATGAAAGAAAAGAAAATGTTTTTAAATAAATATAGTACCTGCAGTATGTTTGGAGAAGTGGTAAAGGGGAAAATGTATTTAAAATGAAATAAATGCTTTGCTCCTGGCTGTACCAGGCTTGAAATGGGACTCAGAGTACACAGCCTGTCTGCTGCTGCATGTCAGGGCACTAAAACATCAGCAGCAGTGACAGGAAAATGGACTGAGCAAACTGAAAGCTCTGTGCAGCGACAGCAAGTACACATGCAGGGCTTATGGACTGTGGGGCATTAGGGCAGATATTTAATCATTTCTGGCTGCACCAGGACTTTGATTCAGGACTGTACTAGATCTGCTTAGGGACTGTGGGTTAAGCAGCCACTGCAAGTAGCTACAGACAATCAGAAAGGCAGGATAACAAAGCCAGGACTTGTGGGACATTCACCAAAGCTCATGGGTAAATACCAAGTGCTCATGGGAACTTACAGGGACCTAATTCTAGGTGCCAAAACAGCAGACCAACAGTGCATCGAGTGAAGCTTATGCAAGCATTATTCATTTTCTTGATTGACAAGTCCTCCAGCCAATTGGAGGCCTTGCAACCCAAAGCTGTAGTCAATCAGGAACTTCAGGAGAGCCCTATAAGAGACTGTGTTTTCCAGCATTTTGCTAGATTTGAGATTCGAGATCCAGATTCAAGAGGGAGACCAAGAGAGATTTGAGCAGGCGCCCCCCCCCCCCAACTGGGGTGTGGCTCAGGCCCCCAGCCATGCTGCCCAGCCTGGAGATCCAGTTAATCCTCTCTAGCCTAGAGAGGGTTTGCCTTCATTATTTAGTTAAAGTTAAAAAGTAATGTAGTTTGTTAAACTGCTAGCCTGGAGGTTGCCAGAATATGCTCCAGGTGCTAGCCCTCCCTTCCACGTCAAGGAAACATAGAA
This sequence comes from Neoceratodus forsteri, assembly GCA_016271365.2. Lineage (NCBI taxonomy): Eukaryota > Metazoa > Chordata > Ceratodontiformes > Ceratodontidae > Neoceratodus > Neoceratodus forsteri. The sequence continues at coordinate 7,633,221 of JADMNL010000025.1, read as the reverse complement.
ACATAGACTTTGACGGCAGATAAGGACCGCTTGGCCCATCTAGTCTGCCCATTTCCCTACTACAGGATAGGCCGCAGATCCTAGTTAACCAACAACCTATTTCTTCCTACCCCCCACAAGTATTGCCTTATGTCTGTTCCATACATGCTTGAATTCTCCCGCAGATTTAGACCCCACAACCTCCTCAGGAAGGCTGTTCCATGCATCCACTACCCTCTCTGTGAAATAATACTTCCTCACACTGCCCCTGAACGGCCCCCCCTCTATCTTTAAATTGTGTCCCCTTGTTCTTGCACGTCTCTTTTTCTGAAAGATGCTACCCTCTTGGACTTTGTTGATTCCACTGAAGTACTTAAAAGTTTCTATCATGTACCCCCTCTCCCTTCTTTCCTCCAGGGTATACATATTAAGCTCCTTTAGTCTCTCCTCATATGGCTTCTCTTGCAGACCCTGCACCATTTTAGTTGCCCTCCTCTGGACTGCCTCCATCCAGTCTATGTCCTTGCAGCGATGGGGTCTCCAGAACTGGACACAGTACTCCAGATGGGGTCTCACCAACTGTCTGTACAGAGGGATAACAACTTCCTGTTTTCTGCTGCTGATGCCTCTCCCTATGCATCCCAGTATCCCCCCAGCCCTCCCTACTGCCTTCTCACATTGGTTGCTAACCTTAAGGTCATCTGATATGATTACCCCCAGGTCCCTTTCCTTTTTTGTTGTTGTTACTACTCCCCCCATTGTGTATTCTTCCCCCGGGTTCTTGTTTCCCAGGTGCATTATTTTGCACTCCTTTGCATTGAATTCTAGCTGCCATACTTCTGACCATTCCTCCAACCTTGCCAAGTCCCTTCTCATCCTTTCCACTCCTCCTCCTCCTCCTTGTGTATCAACCCTGTTGCAGATCTTTGTGTCATCTGCAAAGAGGCATACTTTTCCTTCCAGTCCCTCTGCAATGTCACTTATGAAGACATTAAAAAGGACTGGACCCAATACTGAACCCTGCGGTACCCCACTTGTAACCCCTCTTTCTTCAGAGTGGACTCCATTTACAATTACCTTCAGCGTCCTGTTGTCCAGCCAATGTTTTACCCAGGCTACCACCCTGGGACCCACTCCCAGCTGGTTAATTTGACTATTAATCTTTTGTGTGGACTGTGTCAAATGCCTTGCTAAAAGTCTAGGTAGGCCATGTCCACAGCCCCTCCCTGGTCTACTACTTTGGTCACCCAGTCAAAGAAATCTATTAGATTCATCTGACATGACCTTCCCGCTGTGAACCCATGCTGCCTTGGGTCCCAGCCCCACTGGCCTCTAGGTACTCAACTATTCTTTCCTTCAGAAGTGACTCCATCACTTTCCCTACCACAGAGGTCAGACTGGCAGGTCTGTAGTTTCCTGCCTCTGTCTTGGTCCCACTTTTGTGAAGGGGAATCACATCTGCCTTCCTCCAGTCCTCGGGTACCACACCATCCTCCCATGATTTATTAAAAAGAGTTGCCAGTGGTTTCACTAGTTCCCCCCTTAATTCTTTTAGAATTCTGGGGTGAATTCCATCAGGGAAAGATGTGGACCGAAACCAGATGACATCAAGCAGTTGTGAGAGAACTGAAGACCATCAGGAGCCTTTTATAGTGGGGATCATCTGCGAGGAGCCTAAGTAAGTACTCTTGTACCCCTCAGTGCAAGAGAGAAAGCAAGCATAATCAACTGGGCAGCCTTGCCCAAAGTGACTGTCCGATGGAAGATAGTTCTTTAGTTCGCACCTTGCCCTGCCTGCCTTGTGCCCAGCATAGGTAGAGCTCTGGAATTGTTTTTGCAGATCATAATTGGGTCCCCCAACAGTTAGACACCCAAGCGTCTAACTATTGGGGTAGCCATCGTGAGCCTAATAGTAAAATAAATGTGCTGAAATGTAACTACAGGCTGTCATGCCCCTATAACTGTTCAAGTGATCAGAAAGCAAGCTTATCAATCTGGGCTGCCTTGCCCAAAGTGACTGTTCAATAGAAGATAGTTTTTCAGTTCGCACCTTGCCCTGCTTGTCTTGTGCCCAGTGCGGGTGGAGCTCTGGAACTGTTTTTGCAGATCGTAGCTGTTGCTGGGGGACTCAAGAGAGCCCAAACAGTGTCTAACTATTGGGGGACCCATTGTAAGCCTAATAGTATCTGAAATGTGCTGAAATGCACCTGTGTCAGAAAAAATTATATAAATTTCCTGAGATGCACCCATGCTAGTATCCGGTCAAGACCATCCTGTGGGGCCACCAGTCATAGCCGCATTGCCACATTAAGGGACTGAGACCTTAAAGTTAAATCAGACTGTCCGATAAACATCTGGAAATGACAGTTTTCCACCTTGCTAATTATGTCTGAGAATAAAGACGTTCTAGAGATATAAACGTACTGGATGTGACAACCATGTGAATGTGCTGGATATTCAGGATTGCCACTCCATGTTCCAACAGTGGTGACCATGCTGGTTACCTGCTCCTGAAATGTTAAGTCCGTGACAAGCAGGGCAACCCCTGCTCTTCTTCCCAAAGCATGGGAGTCAGTATAGTGCAGTGGTCTAAGGCTCTGAGCTGCAAATCTGCTGACATCCAGCAGACCAGACATGGGTTTGAATCCCACATCTTCCACTTGCATACTGTGTGACCCTGAGCAAGTCACTTAATTTCCCTGTGCTCCCAGGTCGCACCTGTAAAAAAGCTTTCAGGTTAGTGTGCTACTCCTTGTTAAACAACTAAAAAAAAAAAAAAAATACAAAGCAAGGCAACGCCTGCACCTCTGCTAGAGAAATTGAAAGTTGTTGTTAATTTGTCTTACAAGTTAATCCTTTTCTCTTTTGAATTAAAGCTGACCAATGCCACCAGCTGCAACATCCACCATGCCAGCAACCATCCAGGACTTTGGTAACTGGGCACCCAGGGCATAGTGTGAGATTGCGAGGTTTCATATGTGTCTGGGAACTGGTATCAGTGTTGGGGGAATGAACTGTGTTCCATCTGATCTAATTCAGTTTAGATAGACAGGGCTCTGGATATCATTTGGGTTGGAAAAAACATGATTCTCTGTCTGAAAAATCTGGTAGTCACCCAGCTGGAGGATTTCACCAGCACAAGCAAATCATGTGTACATATGTAAATAAGAATCACTGCATAACCTCTATCCCTCCTTTTTCCCTTTCCTAACTCCTATGGCCCCTAAATAAATATATCCTGCTAGTCCTGGTTAAACGACTAATAAAAAAAAAAAAGTATGTATATATATATATATATAAAATTAATTTTTTGCAAATGGTTGCCATGAGCGTATTATTAGAGAGACAGTCTTTTATTACGAAAATGTTGGAAATGTGAGGAAATGCTAATGGGTCATGTTTTGGGGTGGCAAAAGGTAATCATGGGTGGTATAACATCTCAAGGGGGGTGCCAGGAAACAGCTAGCCCACTATATAGTTAAACTCTGAGTGGAGGCACTGCGCATTTCAGAATCTAATGTAAGTTTGAGAATTCATTCACTTCAGCCTGTATCATAGGTAGTAGGTAGAGGCGTAACTCTAGGATTAGCGCCGCCTTGGGGTTACACATAGGTACCCAGAGTTGCTAGCTATTGTGTCATACTTGAAACTTTAGTTTTACTACTAGTGTCAGCTGAAGAATTACTGTACCCTGTGTAGTATGGTTCTTCTTTTCGTGCCCCTTGATTGAGCAGGTGCATTATAGATTGTATGGGATCTGAGAGGGTGGTAGTAACCCACAGTACAGTGGTTGTCAGAGGGCATTGCTACAGGGTGTGAGTGTTCAAGGTGACTTGCAATTGTCTAGCCACATCTTTTCATCCAGTTTCCAGGCTTGAGTTCTTAAATAAAAGCACTGCTGATTCGTTGAATTGTACTTCTATGTGTGTGCCCAATTTGTTTAACCTGATTGAAGTGTTTATTGGTGAACATACGAACATGCGAAGAAGCCAGCAGAAGAAGGCCATTTGGTCTATCTAGTCTGCTCATATTGCAGGGTCTACAGTTTGAGCTACTGTCCCTGCCCTCCCTCCCCACTCCTCCCATCCTCCCTACCCATGATCCTTACCTCACCTCTACGCCTATGCCAGCCTCTCTTAAAGCTGCCCACTCTCTACAACGAGATGACCTCTTCTGGCAGCGAATTCCAAGTGTCCACCTCTCTCTCTGGGAAGAAGTACTTCCTGACCTCCTCCTAAACCTCCCACCCTCTAGCTTAAGACTGTGTCCCCTCATGTTAGGGTTGCCACTCAGCTTTAAGAGACTCTCCTTAGCAAACTTATTTACCCCTTTCAAGTACTTGAAGGTCCCAATCATGTCCCCCCTCTCTCTCTCTCTCTCTCTCCTGTCTTCCAGGGAGATGGTACTTGAAGGTCCCAATCATGTCCTCCCTGCCTCCTCTCCAGGGAGACGGTACAGTAACAACTGTCTTATTGGTCCCCAGGAGGTCCAGTCCAGTAGAGGAAGGTGGGTAGTTACTGCATCCCAGGGGGTGCTACAGGCTGGCATGCAACCTCTGGCCCACTTTTTCTCTATGGGTGGAGGCACTATGCTATTTCTTATTTGTTCTGGGACAAGCCACCCTACCACAGGAGAAAGAATGAACCCAGCACCCTCAATCAGGTGGGCCCTGTACAGTCACCAGGAAAGGGTGTGAACCTGGATATGGCAAACTGGGAGTCACACATTGGAGATACTGCTGGAATCTCCTATTGAACATCTGGACACACCTAGGTGCTTTTCAGAGACCTTTGTCATTGTACCCCCCAAACAAATGTCTGTGAAAGTAAACAAGGCTTTTCAAAAGGTAGAGGACTGGTGTGTGTTTGAGGGTCTGGACCCTCAGAGAGTATTTGTGGTAAAAAAAAAAAATATGTCTGAAGAGTGGAACAAGCAGTCCATTTTGGGAGCGCTAGGGGATGCCCTGAAAGATTGCAGAAAATTGAAAATTCAGAGGGTGACTTGAGAACAAGGTACACAGTTCAGAAACCTAACTGTGGAAACTGAGAAGGACTTAGGGACCATAAACACTCCTGTCATGGTGATGCCTGAGGAGTCTAGGTGGTGATAAGCAAAGGGAGTCCTGTCAGCCCGAATCATCTTTCACCCCGCCTGAATTGTGCTGGGCACTAAAAGACCAAACTAGAACTGTTGTTTGCTAGTGAAGGGAAGAACATTAAGAATGTGCAGACCTTGTTGCCACCCCGGGCAACCTCTGAAGAATATGAACTAGGTCGCCCTACTGGTTCCAACAGTTACTGACACCTAAGAATTTTTTCTGGCATCATCCCCACCCCAGCTGGAGAAGATGATTATCAAACCTGTGTCAGTTATACTGTCCTAATGCTACATGAATGGCAATGCATAGAGGAGGTAAAGCACAAAAGACTGTCCGAGAGTCTAAAGGGGCCGGCATTAAATGCCATCTGGTCCTTGCGTGCCGCAGACCTGGAGACCAATGCAGAGGAATACCTTACTGCCCTAGACAATATGTTTGAAAGCATAGAATCTTATGATGACTTGTACTGGAAGTTTAAAATGACCAAGCAAGGTCTGGGGGAGTCCCTCACTGCCTATGTACACTGACCTGAGAGGGCCCTGCAAAAAGTGTACTGCAAGGGTAGGCTAAAGTCCAAGGACCTGAACAAGGTGCAACTAGAACAAGTGCAGAAGGCTGCCCAATTTTCAGAGTTACTGCTGTTAAAGTTGCACTTGAAAGAGGCTGACTGACCCACCCTCCCACCGAGTCCTGCTGAGGGAGGTTAAAGAGGCTGAGGAACAAGATAAATAGTGGGAACCTCTGCCAACTTTCACTGCCAGTGCCCAAATGTTAGACAATGTTAGCCAGTGATGTCACAAAAATACAGAGACTGATCTGAGAAATGAAAAATGTCATAGTCCAATCAGGTAAGACCAGCCCACACCCCCAAGAGGCCTGAACTCTTAATTTCTAGTAAGTATTTATCAAGTAGTGTGGTGTCAACTACCTATAGCAGTGGGGTGTGAGCATCAAATGTTGTCTCATTGGAGGAAATCCATGAGCAACTGACTGAACTAAAGAAAATGATAGGAGAGCCAATGAACCAGCAAGTGGTAGAGTTACCTAGGACCCCTACCTAGGAGGGAGGGACTCCATTGCACTCTTCCTCTAGAACCTCTGAACAACAAATGCATAGAGGCAATATTTATTGCTACCGCTGCGGCAGGGATGGACATATCAAAAGTCAGTGTCAGTAAGAAAGCAGCTTTCAAGGGGTTGCTGTCTGGTTACTCAGTAAGAAATTAGCCAAGAACCCTGCCAGATCTCTGAACTTCAGTGGACCCCCAGTAGGGGAGCACTCTGGTGCTCTGGGAGCAACCATTGCTCAGCTGCAGGTCATGCCAAAACCAATCTGTCAAATATCAAAGCCAAAGTGTCAAAGAATTGGGATGGGATTGTGGGTCCTGCTGCAGATGTGGAGCTGGGGTGGATGGACAGCCCACCCGAGTATTCCTGGATAGTGGCTGCCAAGTCAATATAGTTTTCAAAGATTAATAAGATAAGTATCTTGTTTCACAAGAAGTTGGAGTTTTTGGGAGGCTTGGATGTGTGGGGTCTCAATGAAGCTTCATATCCACATCTGGGCTTGAATTGTATCTGGATTTCCTTCCCAATGAGCATTGCTGGAACTCCTACTGCTGTGGAAATGTGTGCCTTTGTGTGCCAGTGGACAACTATGTATGAAAATGTTATGATCATTGTAGGAACCGATGCCCATATGTTCCACTGCTTGGGGTAGTTGTGCAGAGTTTGAAGCCCAAAAATGGAAAGGCATCAGCAACCCTCCATGGACTTGTCAGACAAGGTTACGGCTGCAAAGCCTCTGTCCTACCTAAGGACAAATCTGTGGGAACTGTGTTGTGCCAAGACCGATCTGAAGTGGTGTTACCTCCACCCAAAGTAGAGTGTGCCATCAAGGGAATAGTGCACCTCAAGGGATCTTGTTATAATCAGTTGCTAATGTTGGATGGCTCAGAGGAAGCCAGTTTGCCAGAGGGACATACAGCCAAACCTAGCATACTGCCAGCTAAAGCTCATGCATGTGTCTGACAAGTAACAGCTCATTGATAAATGTAACAGACTGACCAGTGACTATTCAAAGCAGATGGGCTCTTGCCGGGGTCTGTTTTGCTGCTCTGGCCATGCAGCCATAAAAGAGAAAGAATCCAGGACAATTAGATCCTTCATTGTTTGAGTTTGGAGACCCCTCTTTGCCCACAGAATGGCAGAACACAATTAAAAAGAAGTTGTCATAGCGAACAAAATTTTCTCCCTGAAAGAATGGGACATTGAGTGTACCACAGGTGTACAGAAACATAGAAGTTGATGGCAGATAAGGACCGCAAGGCCCATCCAGTCTGCCCATTTATTTTTGTACCTTATAAATGTGCCATCGGCCTTTGCTCTGCCAAAGGCCTATCTATTCATGCTCATCTGTATTGCTCCCTTATGCCTATACCATGCCTGTTTGAAGCCCTGCACTGTATTCATATCCACCACTTCCTGAGGTAGGCTGTTCCATGCCTCCACCACCCTTTCTGTGAAAAAGAACTTCCTCACATTACCCCTTAAATGGCCTCCCTCTTCATCTACTCCAGATGGGGCCTAACCAGTGTCTTGTAAAGAGGGATTATTACCTCCCTCTTTCGACTTGTGATACCCCTACTAATACACCCCAACATCCCCCTAGACTTGCCTACTGCTTTAGTGGTCTGCTTGGATGATTTCAGGTCATCAGTGATGATGATGCCCAAGTCGCTTTCTTCCCTTGTGATGGCCAGCAACTCCCCTCCCAGCCTATAGGTGGCTTCAGGGTTTCCTCCTCCCTATGTGCATGATCTTGCTCTTGCTCTTCTTTGCGTTAAACCCCAGTTGCCACTCTTTCAATCATTTTGCTAGTTTATCCAGATCTCTTCTCATTCTGCCCACCCCATCTAGATCATCTACTCTGTTGCAGATCTTGGTGTCATCTGCAAACAGACAAACCTTACCCTCCAGTCCATCTGCAATGTCACTGATGAAGATATTGAAGAGGACTGGTCCCAGGACTGATCCCTGAGGTACCCCACTTGTGACTTGCATCTCTTCTGACTGTATACTGTTTACCTTCACTCTCTGTTTTTGGCCCGTCAACCAGTTTGCCAACCAGTTGACCAACTTCTGACCAACCCCGAGCCTACCCAGCTTATTAATCAATAGTCTATGTGGAACAGTATCGAAAGCTTTGCTGAAGTCAAGGTAGGCAACATCAGCTGCTCCCCCTTGGTGCACCACTCTGATTACCCAGTCAAAGAAATCTATGAGATTAGTTTGACAGGACCTTCCTTTTGTAAACCCATGCTCTCCTGGATCCTGTGCTCCTATGGATTCCAGGTGTTGCACTATTCTTTCCTTAAGGAGTGCCCCCATAATCTTGCCCACTACTGAGGTAAGACTGACTGGTCTGTAGTTCCCTACCTCCTCCCTGCTACCACTCTTGTGGAGCAGGATCACATGAGCCCTTCTCCAGTCTTCTGGGACCTCTCCTGTGCCCAGAGACTCACTAAACAGTTCTGATAATGGCTCTGCTAGTTCCACCCTTAGCTCCTTTAGTACCCTGGGATGTATGCCATCAGGTCCCAGGTACAGCATCACATTCAGGTCACTGGTGAGAGATCTTTTTGGGAAAGGTCAAGACGATTGACCCCTGCTGGCATAGATGATGTCCAGAAGCCCTTGCAGGAGATATTGGCCACAGGAATCATTCAGGAATATAGGAGCCCCATGTATCACCAGTTGTAGTTGTCAGGAGGAATAGTGGGGCTGTCAGAATGTGTGTGGACTACCAGACTCAAAACAAAAGAACTGTACCCAACCAATACACTATGCCAAGAGTCCAGATGCCCTAGAGTTACTGAACAGATGTCAGTGCTTCAGGGTGATGGATTTGAGATCTGGCTGCTTTCATATCACCATGACTGAACATGGTAACAAAAAGACGGTGTTCATCTGCCCCCCTGGGGTTCTATGAGTTTCTCCGAATGCCACAAGGAATCTCAGGGGTACCAGCCACATTTCAGCAACTGATGGAGAGAGCAGTGGGTGACCTGAACCTGTTGGAATGCCTTTTGTACCTGGAAGGCATTATCATATTCTGGAGAACCCTGGAATAACACAAAGGCTGGCTGTTCAAAGTACTCGACAGACTGGAAGAGCATGGCCTCAAGCTGTCCGTCGACAAGTACCAGGTCTTCAGGACCTCAGTCAAGTATGTAAGCCACATTGCATCCTAAGATGATATCTGTGCCAGTCGTGACTATATGCAGGCCATCACAATCATGCCAAAGCCACTTGACTGCGAGATCTGCAGAGTTCCTTGGGATTCTTTGGCTATTACTGTAAGTTCACTTCAAACTACACCAAGATCGTCAAGCTGCAGCAGGACATTACCCAAGTGTATCCTCCTTCCAACCAGAAAAACAAGTGGATGCCACAGTACACTCCTGAAACAGTTTACTACAGAGTGCATGAACCGTATAGCACCAGACAGACCTGAACTCGTGACTGAAGCATTTGAAGAGATAATCAGGCAGTTGACCAACACTTCTGTGTTGGCCTTTGCAGACCCCAGTAAGCAATATGTGTTGCACACAGATGCCTGTCTCAGTGGTTTGGGAGCAGTGTTATATCATGAACATCCACAAGGACTCCAGCCAATGGCTTATGCCAGTTGCAGTTTGTTGCCATCAGAAAGAAATAATCCATTCCACAAGCTGGAGTTTTTTTTAAGCACTCAAATGGGCAACTGTCAATCAGTTCAATGAGTATCTGTATGGGGCCACACCACTGTCGGCACTGATAACCCCCCCCCCCATTTATGTTCAAACAACAGCAAAAGTGGATGCTGCAGGCCATCATTGGTTGTCAGCCCTCTCTGCAAATGACTACTATGTGGAGTATCACTTCAGAAAATGCAACATTGGTGCAGAGGTCCTATCCAGCAGACCCCATCCAGGGGTGCCAGGTCCAGAATGGATCTGAATCCAAGAACTGGAATGGGCAAACTCCAGTGAACACCTCATCTGGTGAACAGCTTGGGTGCCCCATCAGACTACATACCTGTGACCTATTACAATGTTATGTCCTTCAGGAAATCCACTTTGCCATGAACGAGTCCTCAAGACTATGCAATCCTATATATTGCTAAAACTTTCCAATGAGGGGGATGCCCAGATTTTGTCAAAGTGAGTCATCCTGACACATCCCTGCTACTGAAGAAGTGGAACAAATTGAAAGTGCATGAAGGCGGGATTTACAGAGAGCCACAGAACAATGACAGACCAAGCCTAAAATAGTTGTTACTGCCAAATTCAGAAAACTGGACCTCAAAGCCCTGCATAATAAGTCTGGACACTTGTGGGTTGACAATATGTTGGACCAAGTTAGCAGGAGCTCCTATTGGTCCCAGGTGAGTACAGAGGTGCAGAACTACTGCAAACAGTGTATGAGATGCATCCAATGGAAGACGCTGCCCACCTGAGCAGCCCTCGTTGGTGAACATTACCACAAGTGCTCCCATGGACTTGGTTTACACTGACTTTTTGAGCTTGGAACCAGACAAAAAGAACATTGGCAACATCCTGGTGGTGACTACCACTCTAGGTATGCCCATGCATTTCCCATAAAAAAACAAAATGTCATAACTCGTGTCAAGATTCTGACTGAAAAATACTTTGTTCATTATGGACTGCAAAATAATTTATTCTGAGCAGGACCAGGATTTTGAAAGTCAGCTGATTAAGGAGTTGCCTCTCTGGGGAATTAGGAAGTCACAGACCACTCCTTACCATGCTCAAGGTGATCCACAACCAGAAAGGTTCAGTAGAACCTTGTTGAATATGTTGGGCATGTTGGACCCTCGTAAAAAATCAAACTGAAGTCAACAAGTGAGCATGCTCGTCCCTGCATACAGTTGCACTCACAATGACGCTATGGGGCAATCCCCATATCTACTCATGTTCAGAAGGAAGGCTAGGTTTCCAATAGCCCTGTATTGGGGATGGCATCTGATGGAGACAATTTAGAGACATACACCAAATATGCTCAAATACTGAAACAGCAATGGGACGATGTCTACAGGCTGTCTGCAGAACTGTCTACAAAGAGAAACTTGGCAAACAAAACCCAATACAACAAAAATGGCAGCGCTCACAAGTTGCTCCTTGGAGGCAAAGTCTTGGTTCGGAACTTGGGGTTACCCAGAAAGCATAAAATTACAGATCAGCGGAGCACCATCCTCTATGTGGTCACAGAAAAGCTTGTAAACTTGCCAGTGTATGAAGTTTGCCCAGAGTGGGATCACCAGAGAAGTAAAACTTTGCACTGCAACCATTTGCTCCCCATCAGACAGTTGGATGTGCCAGGTCTGGACAATGGCCCAGTACTCCCCCAGAGAATGGAAACTAGAGGTTCTCATAAACACAGAAGCACACCAAGTCTTCCAGCAACTAACCTAGATAGTTGTCCACTGGGTCCTCCAGAAAGGCCCTCGTCTGATCCAACTCAAAATGCAACAGATTCGTCTAATGATGATGATGACCTTGTTTGGTATTATTCCTCTATAGACATCTCCCATCTGCTAAATGCTTCCAAGGATTGGTGGATGTCAATTACTCCACCCACACAGTTAGATCCAGATGCAGAGCCTTTTGAACAGCCAGTTGGACCAGAAACCCCTGAACTAGAGCATGTGGAAGATTACATAGAAGCTGACCAAGAGCCAGCTATTGTAATTGAACCAGTTCATTCTGAGGAAACTCCTTCACTGCCCAGAGAGGAGGGGCATGCACCCTCAGGCATTTGCCCAGGACTAAGAAGAAGTCCCATTGTGATGTTCAGAAAGGCCTATACGACCCATTTTGAAGCTCAGTTGTGACACTTCAGGCGCCTCAACTGATCTGCTCCTTTATATCATGCATTGTGGAATCTATATCACAGCCTGATCCATACCCTGTATTGCATTCAATAGTCCAAGGTTATAATGTTGGGATGCAGAGAACTAGAAATTTTGGTCAGATAGGGACCAATGGTAGAAACATAAAAACGTAGAAAGGTGACAGCAGAAGGAGGCCAAAGGTTCATCATGTCTGCCCTTGAGATCCCGAGATCCTAGGTGATCCTGGGTCCTAGCTGGTAGGTTCCCTTGCAGATTTGATTCTAGCATACTCCTTATCCCAACCTCTTTTGAATGCTGACACAGCCCTAGCTCCTGCCACCTCCACAGGTAATTTGTTCCATTGCTCTACAATCCTTTCAGAGAAATAGTGCTTCCTAAGATCCCTCCTGAAACTCCCACCCCTCAGTTTCCATCCATGCCCCCTCATGTCTGAGTTGGGAGCCTTGGTGAATAGTTCAGTGTAGGTTACTGAATATAAACCCCTCATGTACTTAAAGATTTCTGTCATATCCCGCTTTCTCTCCTAGTTTCAAGTGAGTACATGTTTATTGCCTCTAGCCGCCCCTCGTACAGCAGCCACTGAAGCCCCTGTATCATTTTGGTTGCTCTTCGCTGAATGATCTCTATCATGTCCATATCCTTCTTAAGGCATGATCTCCAAAATTGTACACAGTATCCCAAATGGGGTCTGTATAGACATGTCTGAGCAACCTGTTGTTAATTGTGAACCTGTTGATATTATTATTTGTCTACAGACCTTGTCAATAGCCCAGCTAGGCAGCATTTGTCTAGGTAGAACTGTTAGTTGTTGTTTGTTTTTTGTCTACAGACCTTGTCAATAGCCCAGCTAGGCAGCATTTGTCTAGGTAGAACTGTTAGTTGTTGTTTGTTTTGTGTCTTTTAAATATGCACTGGATGGAACTCATGGAGTTGCCGAGATGAAAATTTTGGACCCAGGGAAAGAGTGTAAATCCCCTCCTCGGGAAAGGGCTTACCTGGACTGCCACTGCTGCCCTCCCGAGGTCCTGCACTGCTGCCAGCTTTCTCTTTCTTGACCACGTGTGTGGCACAGAGAGAGAGCCAGGCAGCAGCACACATCTTCAGCACCTCCTGTGTCCCTCTTATTTGCAGCTGTACTGCTATTCCGACTTCAGTCCCCTAATCCTCACAGAGGGGACCGGAAAGACTGACAGTGACACCACTTCTCTGATTTTGGCACTTCCTGCGCTACTCCACTGCTGCCAATGGCACATGAGCTGCAGTGCATGTGCAGGGGCTCCTCCCCAGCACTTCCAGCTCCATGGACTCCCAATGCCTGGCCTGATGCTCTTATGACCCCATCTGATCAACTGGAGGACAGCCAAAGGGGCTACAATAGAACCCAGGGGACTAGCACACAATTGAGGGGGGCAGAACTAGATAAAATAAAGTCATTTAGAACCAAGGCTCCTGTACCAGCACAGGGGAAGTTATATTTGTGCCCTTTGACCCTGATTCCCAGCCAATCAGAGGGTAAAAAGCCATAGTGACTAACAGCAAAGCTCATGGGAGGATGATGCAGTTGGGACCCTCACACAGATACTGGTGGGCTCTGATGACAAATCAGAGGGCAGGATAATGCAGAAGGACTGAATGGGCAGTCCTGTCTGTCCAGTGGGGCACTGAATGGAGGGAAAGAAGTTTCTGGCTCTTGAGGAGCTTGTGGCAGTCTGACACTGAAGTGTTCTGACCTGCTGCTGGTGAGACCGAGTGAGCGGCCTAGCCAGGTCAATAGTTCTATGATCCCTCATCAGGGTTTATCCTGCACATTTTCTGTGAACCTTATCCTTGGCTTACACTGCCAGATGAGCACAGGTTGGAAGAAGTCACTGAGAGTTTGAGTCTGTGGCCCGTTGCTGCATACCGAAGCTGATGAGCTGTACCGAGCAGAGTAAGAGTCCTGCATCCTGCTCAGATTGCTCTGGAGCCAGGTAAGGGGCCTGTTAGCCCTTACCTAGTCGAGTGGCTCAGGGAACAGGGAGCCATGGGGCATGTGCCCTGAATACATGGGTACTCTTGGTCCAGAGGAGATTCGACCATGGGAGTCACTCCTGGGGTCTGGGCTCCTTGGGGAATGGGAAGCCATGCATAATGCTTCTGTAATTCTGAAAAAGACTGGCAGCACGCCACGAGAAACGTTAGTTTTTTATTTGCTATTGAGTCACCACATGGCTGGTTATTGCATTATATTAAAATTGTGACCTGTTTGGTATCTACCTGGTCAGCATGTCTTGTTTGGTGCTACAGGTGCTTTGGATCCCCTTGCAGACCATACTGTAGGCAACAATAAGTCTTTGGTAATTATGGAACAGGTCACTTACTATAGTCAGTTCCGCATATCTGCTCAAAAATAACATCTCTGTTACTGTTACTGTTAACCCTTCTATTTAAGAAGTTCTTCAAGTACCCATCTTTGATGCAGGGGCAGGAGATCCTCACCCTCTGGTGACTGACATGATTCTGAGTGAATCCTCCTGCAAATCTCCCAACCTTTCCAATTTAGAGCCTTTTTATAGCCCTCCCTTAATACTGTGTGACTGGGTACAATTACAAATTGCTTATGCATAAAGATATAACCAGTTATAATTCAATTATGTTTTAAGAACCATAATGACATGAATGCAAAACATTCCATATCTTACGTAATAAACACAGCAAAACATTGGTCAATATCAAGAAACGTTATTGACGCATACTGAGGACTGAGGAGATGAAGTCCACCCTCAGCTCCTTCTGCTTCCATTCCCTCCCAGTACATCTGTGTAACAGAAAATGGTTAGTGGCAGACTCACTCCTAAGAGACTTCTAGTGCAACAGGTGCCTGCAATCAGTAAGACCCCAAGTTTAAACTACATTTCAGGAATGGCTTAAGCAATAATCTGTTGCAGAGTATGGGTTACACTGGGATTTACCCACATCTTGTATGGTGTGTCATGAGGTTGCAAGCCAGCTGAGAGTGGCTGAGATAGTTTAGACTGTTTCCAAGGTGAGTATGACTAACAGTTTTGCAGGTGGGTGGACAGCACTTTTACCGTTGGGTTGAACAGCTGGAGTTGGCAGATATTTTCTTGTTGCATTTGGAGCTGGGAGAGCGAGGGTTATCAGACAGAGATAGGGTGAGTGAAAGCACGAGTAAAAAGGTCAGCAAGTGAGCCATTTCAATCTGATTTTTGGTGACAGCCATGAGGGAACAATCAGTGAAGGTATTGTGCAGCCAAAAAATGGTTTTAGCTGTTTATTGATCACGTGGCTTGTTTCGGAAGTGCAGTGTATTGTTGTAGGCAGGTTTGTAAATAAGAAGATGGCTGCAAAAAAAATGGAGATAAAAAGGTACTGATTTTTTGTTTTTGTGCAGAGGTCAACTGGGAGGGCTGGAACTTTACCCACGGGTTATGCTAAGGTTTACCGATGGGTAAAGACCTCAGCAGACCAATTAGGTAAGAGGATTTTTTGACCCTATTCTGTAACAGCAAACAGTACTTTCAATCTTTTAAGTTATTTATGACTTTGAAACCGGGTGAATGCACTGATCTAGAGGACTGTTTACAGGCACAACCAGGGCCAAAAGGCATGAGCAGGTAGATACAGAGTAAATCAACAGGTGCAAATACAAACACAGACACTGCAATAGTACAATCCTAGGGGAAAAAATCGCTGAGGGACGGTAACAGAAATAGTAATATAAGTGAGCTGAAGGTTGCTAAGCAAATTAAACAAAGCAAAACTGTGCCAACAATGCAGGGATAACATTTCAGGTATTGACGAACAGTGAATAAAATGCAAATAACATTCTAAAAAAGAACAAATGAACAGTGAATAAAATGTAAATAACATTCCAAGAAAGAACAAATGAACCGTGGTAACATTTGAATAATAAATTCAAAAGAAACAATCACACAATAGGTATTAAACAACAGATGGCCAGACTATCCCCCCCCCCACACACAAGCAACTTGCATACCCAAACCAAGCCGATAACCCCACCAAAACAAGGAATGGCGCAAAATAGTTGGTGAGGGGGGAGCTATCTAGGCGGGCAGTTACAGCTGTCATGAGAGAGGATCCAAGCTTTAAAGTTAAGTTCAAATGCATTTATTTTTTTATTTATTTCAGTCTTGGAATTAATACCTTTGAGCCAAAGGCTGTTTTACATAGGCTCCACTTCATATCAAGGAACAGAACAAACAGTATAGTGAGTAAATACATAGTGATGCTAGGAGTAAAGGTAGCAATAAAATAAGCACATATGGATTTAAGTTACAAAAACAGGTATTTTGCAGACACACAGTGGCTAGGAGTAAGCTTAACTGGCAAGGAAGGGCATTAGGGTTGGGATCCGGCAACAGGAGGAAAAAGATGCAGCCAAGTGGCATTATCAGAGACAAAATGAGGGAAAGACAATAACTAGGGACATAGAAACATAGAATTTGATGGCAGATAAGGACTGCTTGGCCCACCAAGTCTGCCCATTTCCCTACCTAATGGATAAGCTGCAGATCCTAGTTAACCAAGAGCCTACTTCCTCCTACCCCCATCCCCTAGAATTGCCTTATGACTGTCTCATGCATTCTTGAATTCCACCACTGTTTTTGACTCCACAACCTCCTCAGGAAGGCCGCTCCATGCATCTACAACCCTCTCCATGAAAAATTACTACATATTACCTCTGAGCCATCCCCCATCTTCAAATTGTGCCCCCTTGTTCTTGCACGCCTCTTTTACTGAAAGATGCTACCCTCTTGGACTTTGTTGATTCCCTTGAGGTACTTGAAGGTTTCTATCATGTCCCCCCCCTTTCCTCGAGGCAATACATATTAAGCTCCTTAAGTCTCTCTTCATATGTCTTCTGGTGCAGACCCTGCACCATTTTAGTTGCCCTCCTTTTCTGGTGCAGACCTTACAATCTTACAGAACAGACAGAATCTAAGGGCTAGGGCCTAACATTCTTCCAGAGTAGGAATACAGCCAAAGGCATTGTCTGAGTGGGGGATTGTCAGGAGGGGAATATCAGCAGACAAATGTGGGCTGTGTACTTCAGTTTAAGAGTGTACTCCAGTGGGGCAATCAGTGCAGGAACTGATGATGCCCTCTATGGAGCAGCAAGCAGAGTTTGGTGCTAGGATTGGCTAATGGGGACCTCAGGAAGGGAGGTAAGTTATAGGGTAGTAGCAAGGGTAGGATGGTAGGGTGGAAGAAGGGTGGGGTAGGGTGTGGGTGAAGGAGAGGAAACATGCCCAAGTTGTTTTATGCGTGGCAGTCACAGGAGCATTGGTGACTAGTGCTTGGTGAAGTTTCTTTTTTGAAGGAGCCCAGTGTTCGGTCTTTGGTAACGTCACAGTGGAATGAATTATACCACAATGGTGCTCTGTATGCAAATGAGCATTGCCCTTGGGTGATACAGCAGCGAGGCACTATGAACGCATGGTTCAAGATGCATCTATTATGCCAGGTGTGGTTTGGCGACCTAAACATTGACTGTACACCAGGAGGTAAGAGACCGAGGGAGGCCTTTTTCACTATTAGGCATGATTGATGGGATAGCTGTCTTTGAGATGAAGCCAGTTTGCTTGCTCATATAAATTGCATGTGTGTGTCAGGCTGGTGGCCCCAGTCAGAAGATGGCAGGCCTTGTTAAGGGCAGTGGTGACATGGCGCAAAATGGTGTCAGAGGTGGATCCCTAGATCACAAGCCCATAATCAATTACTGAAACTATTGAACTATGTATAGTAAGCTTGAGCGCTTCCAGGGTAAGGCAGGATCTGTGTTTGTATAGTAGCCCAGTACAGGTATTCATTGTTTTGGTAACATTGTCAATATGGCTGGAGAATAACAGGGTACTGTCAAATGTCACTCCTAAATACTTAAAAATTCGAGTCTGTTCTAGGATAATGCCCGAGCTATTTTTGATTTCCAGCTGGTGGGAGCGGAACCCGTTTTGTGCACTGTGTAACAACATCGTTTTTGTTTTTGTGTAGTTAAGGGCTAGCTTCTGTGAGTGGAACCAGGCCTCAGCGTTGGTAAAACTAGTCTGCAATTGATTAGCCAGGAGTGTGGGATCAGTATTACTTGAGTAAAGAACCGTGTCATCTGCGTAGACTAGGATCTGACCATGACGGGAGACTGGGAGCTGGTTCAGGAATATGGTGAAAGTAGTGGGCCTAGGATAGACCCTGGTGGGACACATGAACAAACTGGTTGTTTTGCGGAGAATGTATCACCAATCCTGACTTGTTGAGTGCGTCCACTGAGGTAGCTGTTGAACCAATTGGCTGTGTCCGTGCATAAACCTAGATCAGATAACTGTTTGATAAGTAGAGAGTGATTTACTGTATTAAACGCCTTGGAAAGGTCAATGAACGTTGCTCCAACTAATTGACCTTGGTCCAAGGCACGATGTATATAGTTTGAAAATTCGAGCAGGACAGTAGTAGTGCTGTGCCCTTTTCGAAACCCATGTTGCTGACTTCAGTGAAGATTATACTTCTCCATGTATTCTACCAATTGATCAGACATGATTCGCTCTAACACTTTGGAAAGTGGTGGGAGGATTGATATGGCGGGCCTGTAGTCCCTGTGCAATGCCCTGTCCCCAGACTTGAGTACTAGTGTAACTAAGGTGGCTTTCCATTTTTATGGGAATTGGGAAAGCATGAGAAGTGGGTAGCCATCTGGGAACTAGTGACCATCGAACAGTATGGTTCACAATAAACATAGCAATAGAGTCAAGCCATACAAAGGCAAAAGTACTGGACTTTAGGAAGGCTGACTTTGCCAAAATCGGTGAGTGCCTAAAGAATTCACTAGCAAATGGGCAGGAAGGAGGGGTGGAAGAACAATGGGGAATAATAAAAACTGCCATCACAGAGGTAACAAGCTTTTATGTGAAGCAAATAAACAAAACGAAACGATGTAAGAAACCACTATGGTTCTCAAAGGAAGTAGCAGTGAAGGTTCAAGAGAAAAAGAAAGCATTCAGGAAGTACAAGGAATCACAGAAGAAGAAGGACAGAGAACTGTATCAGTTAAAGCAAAAGAAAGCTGGGAAGGCAGTCAGAACAGCAAAGGCCCAAACCAAGGAAAAGATAGCCAACTCAGTTAAGAAGGGGGATAAAACCTTTTATAGGTACATCAGGGAGCGAAGGAAGACCAAGGGAGGGATAGTGAGGCTTAATAAAGGGGAGGGAGGGTGGGCAGAGGGTGACTGTGAAAAGGGAGAGATACTAAACAAATATTTTTGCTCAGTATTTACAAAGGAAGAGGGGGAGGTACCTAAAACAAACAGTAGAAACACTCTGGATACAGAAGCTGATACCAGCCCATTTACAGAAGAAAGGGTTCTGAAAGAACTCTTAAAACTGAAGGTGAACAGAGCAATGGGGCCTGATGGGATTCATCCCAGAATTCTAAAAGAACTAAGGGTAGAACTAGTGACACCACTGACCACCCTTTTCAACAAATCATGGGAGGATGGGATGGTACCCGAGGACTGGAGAAGGGCAGATGTGATTCCCCTACACAAAAGTGGGAGCAAGGCAGAAGCAGAAAACTACAGACCTGTTAGTTTAACCTCAGTGGTAGGGAAAATGATGGAATCACTTCTGAAGGAAAGAATTGTCGAGTATCTAGAGGCTAGAGGGGCACAGGACCCAAGGCAACATGGATTCACAGCAGGAAGGTCATGCCAGACAAATCTGATAGGTTTCTTTGACTGGGTGACCAAAGTAGTAGATCAGGGAGGGGCTATGGACATGGCCTACCTAGACTTTAGCAAGGCATTTGACACAGTCCCACACAAAAGATTAATATACAAGTTAGCCAGCCTGGGAGTGGGTCCCAAGGTGACAGCCTGGGTAAAGAATTGGCTAGAGAATAGGACACAGAGAGTAATAGTAAATGGAGTCCACTCTGAAGAAAGGGGGGTTACTAGTGGGGTACAGCAGGGTTCAGTATTAGGACCGGTCCTCTTCAATGCCTTTATAAGTGACATTGCAGAGGGACTGGAAGGAAAAGTATGTCTCTTTGCAGATGACACAAAGATCTGCAACAGAGTTGATGCACAAGGTGGGGTGGAAAGGATGAGAAAGGACTTGGCAAGGTTAGAGGAATGGTCTAATGTATGGCAGCTTAGATTCAATGCTAAGAAGTGCAAGGTAATGCACCTGGGAAACAAAAACCCTGGGGAAGAGTACACAATGGGGGGTGAGATACTAACAACAACAAAAATGGAAAGAGACCTGGGGGTAGTCATATCAGATGACCTAAAGGTGGGCAAACAATGTGAGAGGACAGCAAGGAGGGCTGGGGGGATACTGGGATGCATAGGGAGAGGCATCACCAGTAGAAAACAAAGTTATCATCCCTCTGTACAGACAGCTGGTCAGACCCCATCTGGAGTACTCGTGGCAGTTCTGGAGACCCAATCTCCACAAAGACATAGACAGGATGGTAGCTGTCCAGAGGAGGGCAACTAAAACGGTGCAGGGTCTGCACCGGAAGACATATGAAGAGAGACTTAAGGAGCTTAATATGTATAGCCTCGAGGAAAGGAGGGAGAGGAGGGACATGATAGAAACTTTCAAGTACCTCAAGGGAATCAACAAAGTCCAAGAGGGTAGCATCTTTCAAAAAAAAGGTGTGCAAGAACAAGAGGGCACAATTTGAAGATAGAGGGGGGGCGGCTCAGAGGTAATTTAAAGAAGTATTTTTTCACAGAAAGGGTTGTGGATGCATGGAACGGCCTTCCGGAGGAGGTCATGGAGTCAAAAACAGTGGTGGAATTCAAGCATGCATGGGACAGTCTGGTTAACGAGGATCTGGAGGTTATCCATTAGGTAGGGAAATGGGCAGACTGGGTGGGCCAAGCGGTCCTTATCTGCCATCAAATTCTATGTTTCTATGTTTCTATGAGGGAGCAGTTAAGGATCTTTATCAAGGGGGACAGTACCTCATCAATGGTGAGGGCAATGAGCTTTAGGTCAAGTGATTCCCCAGTTAGCCTAGTTTTCCAAAGTACTTTGAAAATGTATTTCTTTGCTTCTTCTTTGCTCACCACTTTAAAGTGGAATGGTGGGTGTGACCTCGTATTTTCTGCTGACTGCGAATTGCGGGAAGAGGGAGTGGGTTGAAGAAGTTAGGGGGTAGGACATGAGGCATGTTAGAGGATCTGAGTGATAAGGGAAGCCTGTTCCAGAGTTCAGGGGCCATGACCAATAATGCATTACTACCCATGTTTTTAGAGGTTCTTGGGGTCTCGACAGGGGGGACAGTGGGGGACCGGAGACACTTCGGCGAAGTACGGGACTTACAGAGGTAGGATAGGGAGAAACAGGGTTCTTGTTAATAATAAAGCATTTTAAACATTCTGGTGTAAAATGTACCATGAAACTGCACCGCACACTGCTAATCCTTTTAAAATGACATTACTTCTCTTTAATGTATTCTCCAACATATAAGCTTGTCATTCTATTACATTTAGGGACTTTTCAACCTTGCATCTCGTTAACACTTTCCAGTGAGTAAACTGACTTTAGATATTCTCTTGAAGCACCTACATTTCGTGGAAGACCTCAAACTTTTTCCCATTTTTTAGTCAGCTACTGTATTTTCTCTTTCAGAGAGCTTTGCCAGATTTATCTGAGTATTTTCACAGCAGGGCTATTTTAACATCATTCCCTTTCCTTCACTGCCTCACACAGAGACTCACTTACTACAGCCCATTCAGTGAGGGCTCCAGACTTAAACACCATTAAGTCACAGTGGGAACTGGGCCTATAAGTGTTGTGGGACTGATTAATTTGGGGACCAAACAAACATTGATCCAAGGCCGATTTATTAAAAGAACTGGTTCTGTAAAAGGACCTGGAACTTAAGTAATCTGATCCACCTCATCACTAAGTTTAATGTCATCAGCGAATTTAATCAGATTATTTGTAATACGAACATATGAACATATGAAGTTTGCCAGCAGATAAAGGCCTAGAGGTCTATCAAGTCTGCTCGAATGTGCAGCTAGCACCCCTTATTCTGCAGCTGCCCCTCCCTTCTACCCTTCCCCTTCATTAACCCTCCCCCTTGTCCTGTCCCATTCTTGTTTGAAGCAGTCCACTGTTCTACTGCATACCACTTCAGCAGGTGACGCATTCCACCCAGCCACCACCCTCTCTGTAAAAAAGTGTCTCCTCATCTCCTTCCTGAACCTTCCTCGCTCCAGTCTCATATCATGGTCCCGGTGGCCCTCCCTTCCCTTACTTTGAACAGCCCCTCTGTACCCGTCTTGTTTATTCCTTTCATGTATTTAAAGGTTTCAATCATGTCACCCCTGTCTCTCCTCTCCCTTTTGTAATACCCTTTTGTATATCGCTGATGAAAAAGCTAAACAGAGTAGGGCCCGGGACCGAGCCCTGGGGGACTCCACTTGTCACTTTTTGTTCATCTAAAAGACATCCATTGACATTCACATACTGTACTCGGTCATTTAGCCAGTTGTTAACCCACCGTACCAATACGGGACTAAGACCAAAGTTATATAGTTTCTTCACTAAAGTACCACGGGGGACCTTATCAAAGGCCCTGGAGAAGTCAAGTAAAAAATATCACATGGACAACCTTTGTCCAGGCTCTGACTAATCTGCTCATAAAAAATGACTAGGTTGGTGGTACAGGATGTACCCTGTTTGAAGCCATACTGGAGATTATCGGTGATGTTTAAATTAACACATTCTTCTTCTTCCAGTCTCTTTTTTAAGAGCCTATCCAATCCAGGATTTTACATGGGATGCAGGTCTGGTTTATAGGCCTATAATTTTCAAAATTTTATTTATCACCCTTTTCGAAGATTGGCGTCACATGTGCTATCTTCCAATCAGATGGGACCATCCCACTTTCCAGAGATTTGTAAAGATTACGGTTAGTGGCTAGGATAAGACATGAGCTGCCCCTTTAATAGTTTTGGGTGTATACTATCTGGTCCTGGACTGGTGGTAATCTCAAGATTCTGAAGTTCACATTCTACCTCAGCCTTGGAAAACCTATACGCATTATTATGATTTGTAGCTAACACTTCATTGTTCGATACTTTTGTTTCAAAAACTGATGTGAAATAATTGTTAAAACAAACAGCCAAGTCAGTCGAATTGTTGATAGAAGCGCCATTTATGTTTAAGGGACCTATGTTCGGAACAGTTTTATTAGCATTTAGATATGAGAAAAACAGTTTGGGTGTTTTATTATGGGCAATTCTAAATTCAGTTTTATATTTTGCTCTTTTAATCATATTTTTTAAAAGGTTTTGTGCTTTTAGCTCATTTTAAAGGAGGTAGTTGGATTTGTATTTGTATTAAATCTATTAAAAGCGTTATAATTGATTTTTAGATGTTTTTTAATACCTGAGGTCATCCATGGAATTTTACTCACTTTATTATATTTTTGTTTTAAAGGAACAAATGTATTTTCAGCTGTATATAATGTCCTTGGACATGACTTTCTTAGTATTTAGAATCTGTTACAGGATATTGATAATCTAATGTATCCACTGTAATAAGAGGTATCAAGCAAATTTCTTGCAAAGGATTACATTAAAGTACCACAGAAGGTCAGAAAGTCTCACAGAGAAAAACAAAAATGGTAACAGACTTAAGTCGATAGTGTAGACTCTGCTTTACCTCATTCTCATGATGCACCTCTGTCAGGTCATTCTTATAGAGACTGAATCCTGTCAAGGTTTTTGCATCATTTTTACTGGCCAGGTATCTATGATCAAGTGACAGTATACTGACAATCCTGCACTGAGTGCCAAAATTGGCCCACGTTACCCATAAGGATAAAGTTCAAATGGTACCTTTACATTTAGTAAGTATTCCTTTTGGATGCATTGCAATGGATAGTGTAGGTCCTCTTAGAAAAAGTAAGAAAAGTATCAGATTTATTTTAGACACCTGTGATTATGCTACACACTGTCCAGAGGCTATTCCTGTGAGAACTGTTACAGCCCCAAAATTAACAAGTGATTTAGCTATTCTCTTTAGTAGAATTTCCCTAAAGAGATACTCACTGATCAAGAAATCAGTTTTAACTCTGCTCTTTTCAGAGAGTTTTACCACTTATTGGGTATCTGTGCAATATGCACTTCACCCTTCTATCCACAAACAGACAGTTC
Organism: Neoceratodus forsteri; assembly: GCA_016271365.2. Lineage (NCBI taxonomy): Eukaryota > Metazoa > Chordata > Ceratodontiformes > Ceratodontidae > Neoceratodus > Neoceratodus forsteri. The sequence continues at coordinate 7,609,034 of JADMNL010000025.1, read as the reverse complement.
AGTTGAATGATTTAACCAAACTGCACAGAAAATGCTTAAAAATTCTGTAAAGGACGAAAGTAAGGATTGAGATCAATACCTTCCATGCTTACGTTTTGCATAGTGTGAGGTCTCACAGGTTGTTTGAGGGAAGGGGATACAGCAGAGGGCAGTGGTAAGTGGAGTTAAATCTGAGGAGAGAGAGATAGCTCACAGGTGGGGTGCCACAGGGTTCAATTGTGGGTCTAGATCTTTTCAATATGTTGATCAGCAACATAGGAGAAGAAAATCAGGGCAAGGTGTATCCCTCCGTAGATGACACTAAGGTCTCTGGTAGGGCAGACAATGAGGAGGAGGTAAGGGAATTGCAAATGGACCTGCAAAGGTTGGAAGTGGTCCAAGGTTTGGCAGTTGAAGTTCAGTGCCAAAAAGTGCAAGTTGATGCACATTGGGAACAGGAAGCCCAACTCAAAGTATTGGATAGGAGGGGTTAAGCTGGACACTGCTACTGAGGAAAGGGACCTAGGAGTCATCATAAGTGATTCACTTAAACAATCTAGCCAGTGTAAAAAGCTCTATAGTTTGGCAACCAGGATGGTAAGGCCACACCTGGAGTATGGTGCTCAGTTCTGCAGCCCTCGCTTGGGGATCTACAGGGACAGACTGGAGATGGTGCAGCACAGAGTGACAAAAATGGTTCATGACCTGCAGGGAAGATACTACAAGATCAGCTTAGGGCACAGAACATGTACTCACTGGAAGCCAGAAGGGAATGGGGCCATATTATAGAGACTTTCAAGTTCCTGAAAAGAATGAACAAGGTGAACTGCAAGGAACTATTTAACAGGAATCACAAATCTAGAACATGGAGACATGGGTGGAAGCTGGCAGGAGAGAAATTCAGGAAGGATGTGAGGAAAGTATTTTTTGTGGAGACAGTGGTCAAGCATGGAACAGCATGCCAGCTGAAGGGGTGGACACCAAGACATTTCATGGCTTTCAACACAGTTGGGTGAGAATTAAAGGCTTAATAGTTACCCAGGGAGTTAGCAGCAGGGCAGGGAATGTGGGAGCGGGTAGCATGGGTATAAACCCTGTATAGACATTAGGTCTCAGTGGTAGGATAGGGTATTATGAGCAGACTAGATGGGCCGACGGTCTTTTTCTGCCATCAACATGTATGTTTCTGTGTTGAACAAATGGGTTAAAAGCAAAGCCATACTACAATTTATTTTATACAAAAATGGGCGAACATGCTTTCGCTGCATCGGCTCCCAAGCTCTGGAACTTCCTGACAACATCTGTTAGGCACTGCCAGTCACACCAGGCTTTTAAGAAGGAGCTTCATATCTTCCTCATGGGCTCTAACAAATGCACATGTAACTGATCTATAGCACTCATTCTTAACATGACTTTCTTCCACAAATTTTAAGCACTTATCTCTGACTGCCGTATGAATTGCTTTCCGCCATATTATACTCAGGTTAGGTCCATTGTTTTAGACATCATGCACTGCTGTAACAACTGTAATGACACTCAAGTTTTGGCTAACCTTTGTATGATGTTTTGTACTGTAGTGTCACCTGTAATTGCTGTTCCTCTGTTTGTAACTTTCCCGGGTCATGCCTGAAAATAGGCAAAGTTTGTGTCTAGTGCACTTACCTGGTTAACAAAAGCTAAATAAATAAAATAACATAGTGTTACCAAATACATACATTTTGAATGGGTCAGCAATAATAGAACCAACTTGTGAAAAAGATTTGGGGATCCATGTGTCTAATAACCTGGAAACGTCCTTTCAATGTGTAACCCCTTTGTTACCCGGGGTTACTAGAATCCCAGTAAGACCTAGTGGTAGGCAGGGAGGGCAGCTTGTGAAACTCCAGTTAAATGGGTTGCACACTGTCTCACTCTGTCCTCAGTCACAGCTGAGACTTGAGAGATGACATCATTATAGAACTGTCACAGCTGCATGAGCCACTTTGGAATCTCCAGCTCAGGGAGTGAAGTTTAGAACTTTGGGAAATTCAAGGGGATTCTTCCGTTTGTCCTTAAGCAAGAAGGAAGCATTAGTCTGCAGTTTGATCTCTCACTCAGAAAAAAGGAAGTGTTCCTGTATTTTACCTTTTTTAAAGTGGTGGAGACCGCTCCCCCGGTCTCAGTGCCCCCCTCCCTCTTGGGGAGGAAAGTTCTCTGTGGGTTCCAGGGGCAATCCCCTTCTCCCACCCTGGGAAGAAAGCTGCCTGTTTTAATTTCAGTCTGTTCTTGTATAACAGCAAAGGTTACAGTACTTTGCCTGTGGGGCACCTGCAATGAATGGGTGAGTGTTTGGCTCCATTTGAAGGGGCAAACATCTTGTTTTCTTCAGTTGGGAAATAAATGTGGACTGCTATTTGGGAGGACTATGTCAACTAGGACAAACAAATAGAGCAGTCAACAGTTTAAAGTTTTAAGCAGTTTAAAGTTAGCTGTAGAGGGGTGCTTCAGGTCATCCACCGTTCAATCTACATTTTAAAGTCTAAAGTTTTCTGTGTGTCCAGAGAAATGGCGGGTATGGGCTGTGGGGCTGGAGGTGGAAAACCCCATCTTTAGTAACCAGGTCCACCTCCACGGATTTCTTCTGTGTTTTTGCTACTTGCCTCATGCACTTGGCCAGTGATGGGGTGGGTACCCAGACGTGGGTCGCAACTTGAAAATCTCTCTAGGAGTCGCAGACTCTAAGTGGTGTGGGGAGCCACAGGATGGGAAAATTACTCCTTGTCTGATGGGAGTCTCCTTGTTTGATGGGAGTTTCGATTGGAAGTATGAAAACAAATCTCTTTAGGAGTCGCAGACTTCAAGTGGTGTGGGGAGCCACAGTTTGGGAGTCTCCTTGTTTGATGGAATGTCTTTCCAAGTAAAGTTTGGGTTCATTCTTCAAGTGGACCGTCAGTTGAGTGACCGGCAGGGGAACCGGGCCAATCGGGCTATGTATCCAATGCGCATGCAAAGTCTGGGCTGAGTGCCTGGTGGGTCCAAAGCCAGACAGTTGTAGTAATGTGTTCATGCCTCAAATGGACCACTGTGTTTAACCTCTAATCTGCACATACAGTAACGTAGCCCTTTGGGGGACCATGCAGTGCTTTGTTTATGTTCAGTTAGTTAATAAATAAAGCCACACTGAAAAATCCCAGTTCTGGTTCTGGACATTACAGTTATTGCTTCCTGTAGTTGGATTTACTTGGGTGCTCCTGTGCAGAGTAGCCAAACCTAGGTCTCTTGTGCCAGGTAACCTCATCCTTCCCGAACCCGTAATGCATATATATATATATGTTGCAAAATGGAGGCACCGCTTTGGATTTGTTTGGGAAGGAAGGTGCTTGGGCAAGTAGGCTAGCGTTTTGGCTATCTGGCAGTCAGTAGCCCAAAAAGTTGAAGCAATTTCCCTAGTGTGTGCTGTGTGCTGTGAATCTTGTGCTGCTGTTTAAAAAATGCCAACTGTTTACCAAGGAGCTGTAAAGCCAAAGTGTGTCGCCTTGTCCTGCATCAACATAGTTTACAGCGTTTGTCAGTTTTAAAATAAAGTTCTGTGAAGGAAAGTGTGGAAAACTAGGGGTAGCAACAGAGAAATTATGCCCTGGACGTTGGAAATGCTTTCTGTACAATACTAGAGACTGCAGAGTTAATGGCAATGTTACCTGGTTGAAATGGGCTCCCGCCGTGGAGTCAGTTTAAAAAAAATAAGTGCATCTTTCAGTTTAAATTTGCCTGCTCGATGATCGCCGTGAGGAGAGGAGCCCTCGTGAGGAAGAAGAGGCTCATTTGCATGGCGTCGTGTGGTTGGTCAGTTTGCCATTAGTCCCGCCCCTCAGACAGCTCTTCAGAGTCTGCTTCAGCATTCGAGAGGGAGACAGAGAGTAGTACGTGTACTGGCAGTGGAGGAGCGTTCGCGAAGTGTTCAAAGCGCTGTAAACAGTAAAAAAGTGACTTTCCAGTTAAAAATCGGGGCTCAACCCGCTTATCGATCGTGGGATCAGTGGTGTGTGGTTAATACTACGATGCGGAGACTGCCCGCCCGTTTGCAATCTGAGGCCTTCAAAATCTGGCTGCAGGCCGTTTAACCCCATCGCAGCAATCTGCTACAATAACAGTGACTAAACGATTTAAAACTGCTCAAATCAGTGATTTTCAGAGAATGTCATATAAAATGTGTGTGCAACTATATAGTCGCTTTGCAAGTAGCGATTGTGTGATGTCCTGCTGGCAAGTGCAAGTCTGTAAAGCCATTAAATGTGTGCATAGCAATGAAAGTAGCCTCAGTTTAAAGTTTGCAGCCAGAGAGAGACTGTGGGTTGTAAAATAAGTGCATCACTAGTAGAAGCAGGCAATCCTGTGCTGAAACCTGAAGTTTTAAAAGGGACTGTAATTAAATGAATGTTGCCAGCATGTGAAAAGTCCAAGGAAAATTCTGTAAATGTGTGAACAGCCAGAACAGAGCAAGTTGTGCAGTTTGAATAAAAGTTATTAGTAGCTGATGTAAATCGGGTGCGCAGTGGCTTGACCCAGAGTCTGAATGGTGATGCACAGGAGTGCTGCCGCCACCATTACAGGGTGGGGTAGTAAAGAAAACACAGCAACAGAGGAGCCATTTTAAAGCTACAGAGTGTGTTCATTAAAGTGGGACTTTCAGTTACAGTGAACTTTTGTTTGTTTTTCTGCAGTTATGGCCTCAGGACCAGCTCGTTACCCGGATCATGCCCGGGTTGCAGTAACAGCAGCAGTAAATAGATTGAGAGATATTGAAAATTGGTGCTATAGAGGGCAACTCCCTCCTGATGTGGCAATTCCTAATTATCCAGTGCGTGTATGCCAGATGTCCTTGAGTGCTGGAAGGGATGTCTTCATGATTCCTCACTGTGCTGGATGTCTACAAAAATATGGCTTGTATAAAGCGCCTCAAATTCGTTTGGCTCCCACATGGACACAACTTCAAGAATCTGCAGTTGGCAGCACACAGCATCAGGCGGAGCCTGTGGAGGAAGGTCCCTCGGGGGAGTGTGGCACAAAGTTAGAGAGTGCAGAATTAGAGACTGAATCTGAAATTGAAGCATTGGATGCTGGATCTCAGAAGGCAAGTTCAGATAAAGCATCAATAGTCCCCTGGGTGGGGGGGCCTAGCCCAAGTCTCGAAGGTGAAGATGAGATGCGGGAGGCCTTTGAATGGGAGGTGCGCCTCCGGCTCCCAGTGATGAATGGATAGTCTCGGGGTGAGAACTACTGCTCACTCCTGGGCTCAGATCCTCAGCGAAGAGGAAGATGAGGGGAACCTATGTGGCCTTGTGAGAAAGGAATGGGTACACAGCCTCAAGATCTTGCCTCGGAGGAATGTGTTCAAGATGGTGGTGATGCCACTTCCTGGCTTCACCAGAAGAAGAAAGAAGTCAGGGATCCATTTTAATTTCATTGAGGATGAGCTGGCAGAACCAGGACTGGCCACCCCAAGCCAGGCCAGCAGTCTCAGATTGACCAAAGCAAGTAAGAGGAGACTGGTTCGTAGAAAGGCCAATGAAATCTTTGGTATGACCTTTCCTACCTTTCCTCGGAGAGTCTGGGAGGAGATTGAGAACTGCAGGAAATCCTGGATCTGGGATGAAGCAATGAAACATGTGCATCCTGGGGCTAACCAGCATGTAAAGAATAGACTGTTCCACGAAAAGTATACACAGTGGAAGAGAGGCAGGACACTGTTTATGGACAGAGTGAGAATAGTGGATGGAGAGGACCTGAGAGTCTCACTGTGTGGTAATGTGCGTCCAGACAGGTAATAATTCAAGCCCTGACCCCCTCTACTATTGGCCTCAGTGCAAGGACCTCCCAGTAATTAAGCCCGTGCTTACAAAATGGAGAGCCGAGCAGTGGTAGTCAATACTGCCACATCTAGACTGTGAAGTGCCCTTATTGAACTGCCAATATGAATAAACAAGGAATCAGGTGCCCCAAATTCTTCAGTCCACAGTGTACTGTACTGTTCCTCAACCATCTACTGGTACCACCAGATGACTTCAGATCCAGAGAGGACACCAACCCAGCTGTTTCCTGTTCATCGCCTGGTAATCGGATGACGCCGGGCCAGCTGTTTTTCTTTTTGTTCCTGTTCTAAGGTTCCTTCTCCAGTTATGACATCAGCCCAGCTGTTTCCAGATGTGCACTCCTGTGGGTTCGTGGAAGATGTCTGCCCAGCTGTATCAGAAGAATTGCTGCCAGGGAGGGTCTTCGGAAGGGACCAGGTTTGTGATGTCCGAATACTTCAAGAGGCTGGTAAGTCCGAAAAAATCTTTTTATTCTATCTTTATGACATTGCAATACACACCCTACACTACAGACTTCAAACAGTGTGTGAACTGTCCACAAAGACTCCCCTCTTCGGGATTATTGCCTTAAAGAACTATGCTTCATGGGGCTCCGGCCCAGGAGAGACTCTTTAATGGACTGGCCTTCGGGCCTTGTAGTCACTAGTTGGGACATTTAGGGCATTCCATCCCCCCCCCAAAGGTGTATTGTTACCAATGTCATTACTGTACTTTAATGTAGATACTGTTTTTTCCACCCTTTTCCAAAAAAAAAAAAATTTTCTTTTTTGGGATTGTTCAGTGCTTTTTCTGTGTGGTAAGGGTTGTTGTTGTCATTGTTGTTGTTTAGATAGACTGTACATGCAGATTAGGATGTGTTTTTTGTTTTTGTCTTTTCTTACAGGTATTCTTGGAAGACAGAAGAGAAGACAAGAAGAGGAGAGGGCTCATCGAGTCCTCGTCAGTGCTATAGTGTAGAAGTTAAATGTACTGTGTTATTATTGCTAATGGTTGTGGTTGCAGGTTGCAAGGTCGGGAGGTCCCGGGTTTTGTTTTGTTTGGGATATTATGTTAGAGGCAGATAGGTTTTCCCAGAGGGTTAGGGGGGATAGACAGGCTGTGGTCCTGAGCGGCTGTAGGGATTGTAGTGCTGATCTATCAGGGCTATGCTCTGGACGGTTCTACCAGAGCCACTAGGTGTCCATAGTAAGTGGATAGAGTAGAGGCTGACATGTCAGCTATAGGCCTCTAGGCCCTTAGTGTTGCCTACTTGTGCTTGCACATGGTAGGAGGGGGCCTGATCACCCCCCTCTGCAGGTAGCACACAGGGTGGGATGGCCTAAATCTGGGTGCATAATGACTGGGGACAGTCATTTTCCTGGTCACGGGCGAGTGTAACCCCTTTGTTACCCGGGGTTACTAGAATCCCAGTAAGACCTAGTGGTAGGCAGGGAAGGCAACTTGTGAAACTCCAGTTAAATGGGTTGCACACTGTCTCACTCTGTCCTCAGTCACAGCTGAGACTTGAGAGATGACATCATTATAGAACTGTCGCAGCTGCATGAGCCACTTTGGAATCTCCAGCTCAGGGAGTGAAGTTTAGAACTTTGGGAAATTCAAGGGGATTCTTCCGTTTGTCCTTAAGCAAGAAGGAAGCATTAGTCTGCAGTTTGATCTCTCACTCAGAAAAAGGAAGTGTTCCTGTATTTTACCTTTTTTAAAGTGGTGGAGACGGCTCCCCCAGTCTCAGTGCCCCCCTCCCTCTGGGGGGGGGGAGGAAAGTTCTCTGTGGGTTCCGGGGGCAATCCCCTTCTCCCACCCTGGGAAGAAAGCTGCCTGTTTTAATTTTAGTCTGTTCTTGTATAACAGCAAAGGTTACAGTACTTCGCCTGTGGGGCACCTGAAACGAATGGGTGAGTGTTTGGCTCCATTTGAAGGGGCTAACATCTTGTTTTCTTCAGTTGGGAAATAAATGTGGACTGCTATTTGGGAGGACTATGTCAACTAGGACAAACAAATAGAGCAGTCAACAGTTTAAAGTTTTAAATGGATTTAAAGTTCGCTGTAGAGGGGGTGCTTCAGGTCATCCGCCGTTCAATCTACATTTTAAAGTCTAAAGTTTTCTGTGTGTCCAGAGAAATGGCCGGGTATGGGCTGTGGGAGCTGGAGGTGGAAAACCCCCATCTTTAGTAACCAGGTCCACCTCTACGGATTTCTTCTGTGTTTTTGCTACTTGCCTCATGCACTTGGCCAGTGATGGGGTGGGTACCCAGATGTGGGTCGCAACTTGAAAATCTCTCTAGGATTCGCAGACTCTAAGTGGTGTGGGGAGCCACAGGATGGGAAAATTACTCCTTGTTGGATGGGAGTTGATTGAAGTATGAAAACAAATCTCTCTAGGAGTAGGAATTCAAGTGGTGTGGGAGCCACAGTTTGGGAGTCTCCTTGTTTGATGGGATGTCTTTCCAAGTAAGTTTGGGTTCATTCTTCAAGTGGACCGTCAGTCAGTGGCGGCAGGGCGGGCCAGTCGGGCTATGTATCCAATGCGCATGCAAAGTCCGGGCTGAGTGCCTGGTGGGTCCAAATCCAGACAATTGTAGTAATGTGTTCAGTCCTCAAATGGACCACTGGGTTTAACCTCTAATCTGCACATACAGTAACGTAGCCCTTTGGGGGACCATGCAGTGCTTTGTTTATGTTCAGTTAGTTAATAAATAAAGCCACACTGAAAAATCCCAGTTCTGGTTCTGGACATTACAGTTATTGCTTCCTGTAGTTGGATTTACTTGGGTGCCCCTGTGCAGAGTAGCCAAACCTAGGTCTCTTGTGCCAGGTAACCTCATCCTCCCGAACCCGTAGATACACATATATAAGTATGTTACAATGTAATGAAGCAATTGCTAAATCAAACAGTATCGTATGGTCAATCAAAAGGAATGTCTCTAGAGACAAAAATGTCCTGATGCCCCTTTATAGATCATATGTGTGGCAACACATGGAATACTGTATGTGTCCTAATTGTGGTATCCAACAAGGAACGGAGAAAGGGACAGACTTGAAAGAGTCCAAAGAAGATTTTCTAAAAATATAGACGGATTGAATGGTAAGGGGTATGGTAAATGACTAAAATTGCTGGATTAAATGCCACTTGAGACTAGACGCATTCAAGGGGATTTAATGTTTATGGTTAGTGTAATGCAAGACCCCTTCCTATTAGCTGAGCTAGGCATATTATTTAAACCAGGAGTGAAAGAGACATGGGGCCACCCGTTACAAATCCTGAGAACCAGATTAAACATAATAAAAGAGAGTACTTCACCTCATGAGTGGCGAACCCCTGGAACTCCCTTCCTGTAGAGATAATTGTCAGTAAAACAAAGGAGGAATTTAAGAATAGACTCGACAAGTATACTAGGTCCGGAGATATTCTGAGTTATTATTCAAACTGAGGGAAGGAGCATTCATGGGCTCAATGCCTTCTGGCTCTTTCATTACCTGAGCATGATTCTTAGTATGACCTGAAAAAGAGGAAGGAGATTTAGAAATTGCATTTAACAGATTAGAGAAGAACGCAGTCAGTGAAACAGAAATAATTCTTCCTTAGCTTAGCAGTCTGCAGACATTTGGCCTTTGGTATAAAATTATAAAAGCACCTTTACTACAGTGACAGGTTGTGTTATAGGTGTTGAACATGAAAAAGAAGGCAGTATAGTGCAGTGGGTTAAGTCTCTGAGCTGTAGATCTGGAGACCTGGGTTTGAATCCCACAGCTGCCTAGGTGCATACTGTGTGATTCTGAGCAAGTCACTTAACTTCCTTTTGCTCCCAGGTTGCACGTGGAAACAAGCTTCAGCTTAGCCTGCTACTCCTGGTTAAACAATGTTCCCGTTCCCTTCTCTAAATAAGCATAGACCCTTCAATCTGCCCTATCAGGGGGTGGGACTGGTACAGGGGAAGGGGTCTGGAAGCAAAATCCAGTGCAGCGAGAATATCCCGAACTGGGAAGGGAGAAGCCAGAGAAGGCGAGGGGGGCAGCAAGGTCAGTTCCCAGGGTGGGGGCTGACCAAACGAGCAGACGCGAAAGACCATTAGGCCTATTCTGCTGGCATTTTAGTATGTTAGTATGTATAGACTGGCTATACAGCTGCGGACTAAGGTGATTCAGGATATTCAAAAAATGAAAAACATTGGAATTGTTGAACTTTCTAAGTGCATGACCTTCCCTAATGGTGGCAGTTAATACAAAAGACTGAGGGATTCTTCTGTGCCTAGATTTCTGTGAACTGAATAATGTGGCATATTTTGAGGGATACCTTATGCCATGGGTAGATGACCTAATAGACAGATTGTGCAGCGCAGTACAGTGTGTATAAATACATTAGACCTCACAAAAGGGTACTGGCAAATTTGTTTGGAGAAATAATCTAGAGGTAAGACTGCATTTGTGACTCCCTTTGGATTTTTACACAGCAAGTTATAGTGTCTGCCTATAGTTAGCACGCATACTTTTGTGTGTAGATTTTAAAGATTATTGTTACATTTAGCGTGTGTGTGTGTGTGTGTGTGTGAGTTGTGAGGTCTGAGCAGGGACATGGCTAGCAGAATGTAGTGCTTGTTGAAGAGATTTCTCAAACAGCTCACACTCCCAAAAGATTGTCATAGCCACAATGAATTGCACTTGGATTTTATGCTTTAGAATACACACATATGCACTGAAATACAAAAACTTAACAAATAGGAAATTATCGGCCTTCTGTTAATGTTTACAAATACTGCCCTTTTTGCAAACTGCCTTTTCATCTCATGCATGTCATGCCGACTGTCACAGGTTTATAATTGAAAGGGTAGGGAGGGTTTTTTAATAAGAGAATGCTACATTATTCTGTGACTGGCAGTGGCGATATGAGTGGATGACTTACTGTTGTCCTCTGTTGGTGATCAAGCAGATTGTCAGTCAGTATAGGTCTACAAACCAGGAAATGAAATGAAAGAACATAACGCAAGTGAGGGAAAAAAGTCTGATGCAGCTGTGCATGTTGCTGGAGCATGATTCTCTGTTCGAACATGATTCCTCCCTTTAAAGCACTTTCTCTTTCAGACTTCCCACTGCATGATGGTCCTCCGGCAGTGCTCCGTGATGTTTGATGCACTCCTGTGCACATGTTTGTTTACGTGTCTGACTCCAGCATGACTAGTCTTGTCTCACATGACTTGTCAGTGTCAGTGGCTCAGTAGGTAGCACACTCTCCTCTGAGGCCAGGAGATCAGAGGGCTGTGGGTTCAGTTCCCAGATCTGGCACTTGGGTTAATATCCCAGTACTGACACTGTAGTGCAGCATGAGGGGGGTCCTGCACTTATGAGGTGTCGTCTTTCAGATGAGACGTTAAACCGAGGTCCCACCTGCCTGGATTGGTGGTAGTTCAGGTGGATGTTAAAGATCCCATGACACATCGAAAAAGAGTAGGGAAATTTCCCCGGTGTCCTGGACAAATTTCCCTCATTCACTGAAAATACCACCAACAGCTTAATCTGGTTCAAAGTCAGTTGGCATTCATCTGTATCCCCCCTCTGCCGGGTCGTGCCTGAAAATAGGCAGGATTTGTCTAGTGCACTTACCTGGTCAACAAAAACTAAATAAATAAAAGTCTCCCCCTTCCTGACTCCCCCAGAACTTAAACTGTGGCTATGCCACATGGCAGACCTATGGCCATTGTGACTCTTCCTGTCCCAACTGTCCCTGCCACAAGGTTCTTACTGTGGTGGGATACCGAAACCACATCCTCTAGTCTGCAAAAGAAAACACTGAGGTAGGCCGCAGATGACAATGCTGACAGCTTTGAATTTGCTTTTGGCTTCACGCATGTAATCCCCCTCTGGAGCGGGGGAAGGGCTTACCTTAAGTAGGCTGTGGCCCCATCACTGCTCAACTGGCATCACAGCAGTGGCTCTGGAGGGATTCAGGCCATGGTGCCCCGAGGGGTTCCTGTGGCTGTGGCCGCCAACTTTTGGTTTCTCGGCTCCATGTGTGGAAGGGGGTTGAGCTTCGATGTAGTTCCTGCACTTCCATGCACTGTTGGTAGGTCTCGCTCAGTCTGGGGAACAGTCAAAAACAAAGATGGCCACACTGCATGTTTTGCACATGTGCAGCTGCCCAAGTTAAATGAGCCACGGCTCCACTGGAGTGCTTAGCCATGCAGCCATTATTTAAAATGATCCCCAACTCTGGGGTAGGCAGCAGAGCTGGGGATCAGTAAGAAAATGCCTCTGGGCATGGGAGAAGCTGCTCTCTGCCCATAGAATGGGCATACTTATAAAATATATGCACAATGTGTTGGGGGAAAAATGTAAATAAATATGGCGGTCCCCATGGATCCCTGTAGCTGAGGGCCACTGAGAAAGTGTCCGAGGGCACCAAAAAACTTGGGTGAATCGCAGCCAATCAGAAGGGGAGATTGAAAAGCCTTATAAAAAAAGTCTGCTAGGTTGCCGAAGGGAGCTTTTGTTTGAGAGGATTCGAAGTGAGCAGGCAGGAGAGACTGCTGTGGGCTACCCAGCCCAAAGACCTGCTCTGGTTGCCCAGTGGCCTGTTCCAGCCTCAGAATTAAACAAGAGGAAAAGCGCCTAAGACAAGAAGGTGGTAGCAGAGAAAGGGATTGAATTGTTCACAGAGTTCCCTGAAGTGGGATTTGAACCCACCAATGTGAGTTACCAACTTACAATTGGCCACCTGCAGTGTACAAAAATTGCAGCCTTCGGGCAAAGAGAAATTGCAGCCTGAGAATAAAGAGTGTCATGGCCTGAAGCTAGAGATTGTTATTGGGCAGCCTAGAAATAGAGATACTTGAATCAGAAAATGGAGTCTGAGCAGTTGTGGTTCCCCTTGCGGGACCAGTGTTTTTGAACCGGACTGACTTCTCTTGCATAGATGTTGTGTGCTGGGGCTAGAGACTAAGCCGGAGTCCCACTGCAAGTGTGCTTTTAGAAGCTGTGTCCCAAGCTGAAAGTCTAGTTGACCCCCATCCTGCCCAGTCCCTAGACCACTGAGCAGATCAACAGAGAGGAAGATGTCAAGAGGTCTGCCGAGTGAACACCACATACAAAGGCCTCAGAGGTGAAGATTTGAAAGGCATGACAGGTGAAGACAAGTGGCACCTGCAATCTGCCATTGTGGTGCACCACCAAAAACTTCTGATACCAGCACGGTACAGTCTGAAATTGAATCAAACCCTGCTGAACCCCCTTCTTCAAAACTGTAAGTACCTCTGGGCTGCATTTTAGGGGAGTTCCTATCTTAGCTAGCTAGCTAGTCAGGAAAGGGGGTTAAGTCCTGGGCAGGACTATACAAATTTCCAAGCCAAGCCCAGGCAGAAAGTTTACAAGTTGTTTGTGTTTGAAAGTTATTGTGCCCCAATGAAAGTATTTCACCTCCCGTTTAAAGACTGTTATCTTCACAGTTTCCCAGCAACTTGGCACCCCTGATGTGGTACCCACTGCAGCAACCTGACTGTGTCTTATGGCTGTTGGGGGGAAGCTGGGTGCCCACGCATGGGGAGGTGAGAGAGAGAATCAGCGTGGGGTACAGTCAGTTGTAAAAAAGTGTTATCTTGTGCTATTCTTCCCTTTCTCCACCTCTCTCTAATAAAAATTGTTATTGGTTCATGCTACAATTCAGTAAATTACTGTTTATTTCAAAGTGTGTGCATTTACTGTGTGGGGAAGGTGCTGTGGGGGCAGTTACTGTATTTTCCTGGGGGGTGGTAACCTGCAGTTTATCCATAGGTATCCCATATCACTACCCCAGATAGACTTCACTATTTAAATGGTATACCTGCAGTGGGCAGACACACATCCTCTGACAAAGCCTCCCGGTGAAACTGGTTAGGGGATTCTTTCCCTCTTATACTGCTGCTGTTTTAATATTTGAGCCTGTCTGTGAGTAAGACTGATTTTTTGAATAAGCAGGTTATTGCAGTTACTCTGGTGCCCAGCCTGCTCTGTTCCTGACAGCTGAAATTTTGCCTACTTTTAACTCCGGTTAAAATTCCACATCTCCGGCAGTTGTTCTCTACCCATCCACCTGAATCTGATTCAGTTTCTTCTCTCAGGCCTTGACAAGGGCTTCTATACTGGGCTTCATTTCATGCCATCCACCTCAAATATTTGTTCTTCAGTCTGCTTCTATAAGTCCAGACGTCTCAAGACAAACTGCTCCACATTTCTGATCTGGTCTCTTTCTTCTCAAGAAGGGGGTAAATAAGGTACAGGAGGGAAGTATTTCAGAGGAAAAGGTGCTCAAGAACAAGGGGACATATTATGAAGCTGGGGGGAAGGTTAGATTCAGGAGAAAAGTGAGGAAGTAATTCTTCACAGAAAAAGTGGTGGATTCTTGGAACAGCCTTCCAGTGGGGGTGGTAGGAGCAAAAACCGTGGTGGAGTTCAAGAATGGATGGGATAAGCACAAGGGAATCGTAGTGGAAAAGAAGGGGGGGGGGGAAAGAGCTGTAGATCGGGCAAGGTTTGTGGTAATAGTGTAGGTAGAAGAAATGGACAGACAGGATGGGCCAAGCTGTCCTTATCTGCCACCGAATTCTATGATCTTTATTGAGGCTATCTCTTGCAGCAAGCCACACCTTTAAAACTATAGCTGTCAGGCACTAGGACCACACAGAAACTTTTTTGCTACCAGTCTACTGGGGCCGCCCAAGAGGACAAAGTCAGCTGTTATTGCCACTCCTATATGTACGTGGATGGCCCTGTGCCCTGATCAGTTCTTTTCACACTGTTGACCAGTGCATGTCAGACTTCTCGGTGACACGCCTCTTCAGTTGACCGCCAAAACTTTTTCATTATTCTGTTTTGTTATTTTCTCACCCTAGCTCACCAAATCACTTTATTTTAAAGTGATTATTTTGTTCATTTGTGTATGTTGAAAGATTCTTCTAAACTTTTCTGTCTCTGTCACTGCAAAAGGAAAATCTACGATAAGGATGGCCATGTCACCTGCATGCGCTGCCTAGGCCTGGACTACGATGTGAAAGTCTGCAAGGTCTGCTGTGGGTTCAACCAGACCTCATGGAGATGCCGCCAGAAAGACCTCGAGAAATTCCTGCTGGAGCAACAAGTAAGACCCATGGAAAAGAAACTCCAGGCCAGAAACTACTCCATCTCCATGGCCCTGTCTTTGGGCTCTCAGTCCTTCAAGTCCTGGGACAAGTCAGCTGGAAAGCACAAACACTGGGAGAAGGACAAACACCAAGACTGGTCCTCCCCAGATCTCTCGTGGTCACCGCGCCAGCCACAGCTGGGTCATCGTTCTTCTGCTGCAACTCACACCCTTTCCTCTGTAGGATCAGTGTTTGCAGCTTCCCTTCCCCGCCTTTCCCTTTTGGGTGAGGGGGATTCAGCGTCGGGCCCAATCTCGATCCTGGAGCTCTTTCATTCCCTACTGTTTTGGCCCCTTTTCTCACTGAGCCTACAGTCAGAGAGCTCCACTGCTCTGATCCCGGCAGGCATGGTTTCGTCGTTGAATGGAGTCCTACCTCATCCAGTGTCACCCTTGGCCCTTTTTCAGGGCCCACAACTAGGCCTCTCTTCTGGCCTGCCCCTGGCTAACTCTGACCTGTCACCCTTTGGACACCAGTCTACCCCTGCAATGTCTGCGGCCTCTTCTGTGGGTTCTGCTTCGAATGTTGGGAGCACAGTCTCCCCCATCACCACCCCAGACAGCTTCCTTAATGATGGGAACCTAGTCCCTCCTGTTGACGTCCCAGGCAAATCCGGTGACACCAGGCTTCCCGCTCCTGCCACCAATGCCTCAGCCTAATCGGCTAGCACCGGGCCCTCAGTTGCCCCCGCCGACACTGCAGTCCACCCTGACGATGCTTATGGGCCCTCAGTTTCCACTCCCAATGCTGCAGCCTGCTCTGATGCTGCCCATTGTTGATATCCAGACCATGCTGATGTCTTTTTGGGAATTCATGCATCATCTTGCCCCACCATCAGGGCCGAAGACACCAGGGCCTACCATACCTCTTCCCATGCTGTCGCCTCCTATGGTGCTGCTTCCGACTCGTCCATGCGCTCACTTGCCACTGGCACCCACTTCTGACAATGGTGATGAGGATGAGTTTCACCCTGTTACCAGACTCCCCTCCTATCATAATTCCTCTTTTAATAGATGCCTATGAAGATGCCACCATGACTGCTTGGTACAGGCCGAACATGATCCCTGCCATGCTCAGGAAGGCCATAAATTATACCAGTCCCCCTATGGGGAAACCCTTCTTTAGGGAGCAACCTCAAGCAGACTCCATGGTCATTAATGCAGCCCATGATAGGACCAAGAGGCCCAAGCATCTTAGCTCTCTTCCTCTGGACAAGGAATCCAGAAAGCTGGACCTGATGGGCAAATGGACATTTGCCTCTGCCACCCTGGCAATGAGTGTTCTTAACTATATTGGCCATGTGGTAAAATACCAAAATTCACTCTGGAGAATGGCCAAAGCCGCTGCTGAGGATCTCTCAGAAGGTACCCAGAAGCAAGAGTTGCTCCAAGCCCTTCAAGCAAGGACAGATGTGAGTACGCATCTGTTAAGGTCAGCCTACAATGCTATCGATGCTTCCGTGAGGGCAGCCACAGTGGGCATTTGTGTCAGGTGACATTCTTAGCTCAGGGTGTCTAGCTTCACCCCAGACGTTCAACAGTCCATCTTGAATGCTCCCTTCAAAGGCTATAAACTCTTTGGGGGCAGATGTGAAAGACACCCTTTCCAACATGCAGGCCTTGGGCAGGATACTGCGGTTGGTTCACTCCCTTTATCATACTCAAAGAATCCTCAGAAGGTGCCCTTTTGTTGGGTCTACAACAAGCCTAAGCCAGACAACAGAACCCTAGCCAAGTGTCGGTCAGCTTCAGCCCTGCCCACCCCTCCTGCCCCAGCTGCCAAAGTGCACTGAGGAGGTGGTGTGGCCCCGGTAGCAGGTATCACCACTGCCTGATTCCTTGTCAGATCCCCCATCCTCCAGATCTTCAGGAGGCGGTAGTCAGGGGTCACTTCTCCCTCCACCTTGACAAGTGGTGGGGGATCACAACAGATGCCTGGGTGTTACAAATCATAGAACACAGCACACTCTAGAACTTCTAGATTGGCCTTCAGAATGTTCTCCAATTTAGTCTTATTATCCACCAGGTTGCATTCCCATGCTGCTGGGGGAAGTTCAGACCTTGTTACAATAAAGAGCCATTGAACCTGTTCTGGTGCACCAGAGAAATAGGGGGTTCTGTTCCCACTTCTTTTTGTCCCCAAATCCACAGGGGTTTGTGGCCCATTCTGGACCTAAGGAATCTCAATTATTACATCCAGTACAAAAAGTTCAGAATGGTGACCTTACAGGGGCTATTGCCCCTGCTACACCAGAGAGACTGGATCTGTACTCTGGACATGCAGGACACGTATCTGCATATCAAGGTGTTTTCCCACCACTGCAGTACCACAGTTTCCACTTCCAGGGGGACATTACCAGTTTCGAGCCTTACCCTTTGACTTGTCCTCAGCACCACATGTCTTTACCAAATGTCTGGCAGTGGTAATGGACGGCACTCAGGAGGGAGGGCTTGTACATCTTCCCTTACCTGGATGATTGGCTGCTCAAAGCACTGTCCTAGGACTTAGTAATTCAAACTTTGCCATGCACCATGCAGATGTTTCAGGCACTGAGCATCACAGTCAGTCTGCCCAAGTCAGTCCTGACCCCTGGCCAATTTCCTTCAGTATATTGGGGCAGTGCTGGACATGGCTCAGGGCTTTGCCTTCCTATCACAGGACAGGGCAGACCACCTGAGGGCTCAGGCTCAACTGCTCTACAACAGTCGGTACGCAATGGCCAGAGACTTCTTGAGGCTTCTGGGTCTGATGGCTGTGGCTATTGTTACTGTGCCTCTAGCCAGGTTGCACATGAGGATTCCCCAGTGGACGTTAAGGGTCCAATGGGATCAACACACCGATGACCTCGAGCAGCCAGTTTTAGTCTCATCCCTGGTCAAAAAGGTGCTACAATGGTGAATGGAACCCAGCAACCTCTTGAAAGGGGTTCCTTCCTTCCTGCCTGCCTGCCTGCCTGCCTGCCTTCCTTCCTTCCTTCCTTCCTTCCTTCTTTCCTTCCCCACAGTAGATCCTCATGATGGACATCTTGGGATCAGGTTAGGGGGCTCACCTTGGGTCCCATCAGACTCAGGAGATATGGTCCCCAGTGGAGCCTACCCACCACATCAATGTTCTGGAGAAGAGGGCCATTTTGTATGCCCTTCAGGCCTTCCAGACTCTCTCTTGTCCCTGGAAAATCTGCTGGTCCAGATGTACAATACCAGTGTAGTCCATTACATTAACAAACAAGGGGGACTCACTCACTCATACCCCCTGTGCTGGGAAGCAATGCAAGTCTGGTACTGGGCTCTAGAACATGGTCTAGAACTTTCTGCCATTCATGTTCCAGGCTTGCAAAATGCCCTGGCAGATAGTCTCAGACACTTGCAATCTAGAATACATGAGTGCGAGCTGCTGTCCTCAGTCATAGAAGACCTGTTTGACAGGTGGAGCCATCCAGAGTTGGACCTTTTTGCATCTCCACTCAATGCAAAACTGCTGCTTTTCTCCTCACTCGCTCCAGGGCCTGGAATTTTCTGGCAAGATGCGTTGTCCTTCTCCCAGAAAAATAGGTTCCTCTACAGCTTCCCTCCCTTCCCCCTAATTCAGAGTGTTCTGATCAAGCTTCAGATGGAAGGGGTCACCCTGATCCTAGTGGCTCCCATCTGGCCTTGACATATTTGGTTTTCTTTACTACAGCAGCTGGCAATGGAATCCTCTGTACGTTTGCCTCTGTGCCCCTGCTTGCTGTCACAGGAGCAGGGCACTCTAGTCCATCTGGACCTCACATCTCTTCGTCTTCATGCGTGGCTCCTGAAGACATAGCCATTGCTAGGTTTGGAGTTTTCCAGAAGGTGGCTGATGTTCTGGTGGCCATCAGAAAACCCTCCAGCAGGGCCACTTATTCTATGAAGTGGAAGCACTTTGCTCTGTGGGCTGCTTCCCATCATCTGGATCCTTTCACTTGCCCTGTGAATCAGATTCTGGAGTACCTGCACTCCCTGTTCGATGCAAGGCTACAGTACTTTTCCATTAAGGTTCACCTGCCAGCCATTTCAGCCTTCCAAGTGCCTGTTGAAGGCCATACGGTGGCACAGCTGGATGTGTCCCATATGTTCTTGAAAGGCATTCTATACTTGAAGCCTCCTATCCACAATCCGGTCCCTCCATGGGATCTGAATTCTGTGTTAGAGAAGCTTACTTTGGCTCAGTTTGAGCCAACAGTGATTTGCGAGCTACACTTTCTATCATGGAAAGCATTATTTTTAGTTGCTATTACTTCTGCTCAGAGGATTTCCGAGCTTCAGGCTGTCCTGTGTGATTCTCCTTATCTGAATTTCCACAAAGACAGGGTGTCTTTGTGTACCAGTCTTAAGTTTCTGCCTAAGGTGGTGTCTGAATTTACTTAAAATCAATCTATCCACCTGCCTGTGTATCATCCAGAGCATGCCAATCCAGGGGAAGCATTGCTCCATACCTTAGATGTACATTGAATACTCAGGTATTATGTTCACCGCACAAAGGGCATTAGGAAGTCCTTGCAGCTGTTTGTTTCTTTTGCCCCTGGGAAAGAGAGCATTCCAGTTTCGAAGCAGTCTTTGTCCAAATGGTTGGCCAACTGCATTACTCAGGGCTCCCAAATCTACAGGGATTCCTGTATTTTACATGGATTTGGAGGCGTCTACAGGAAAACTCTTCCCATAGACTTGCATACAGGAAAACAGGGCAATTCAGCTTCCATTGGAAATAATGTAATCTATAGGAAAACACAGGAATATCACCCTGGAGTTACAGGGAAAATGCCAAATCAATATGGGAGCACTGATTACTTTTTGTTATAAGAAGTATAGTAAGGAACTTCCTGGTGCTGTGTATGGCGACTCAACTTGAGGAGTGGCTACTTCTACTACCTGTTTCATGAATGTTTCAGCTGTTAAGATCTGCACAGCTTCTACCTGGAATACAGTCCACATTTTCACTAGACACTACAGTCTCGACATTGCTTCCAGACGAAGGGCAGGTTTTGGCCTAGCTCTGCACAAGACCTCCTTTCTTGAGCCTGTTGCTTCCAACCACTCGGACTCTTCTAAAGTCAGAACTGCTTGGGACTCATTCCAAATGTGTGGCTTGCTGCAAGAGATAGCTTTGATGAAGATAGTGCAGTTACATAAGAACTTACCATAACAGTAGATCTTTGAGAGAATCTCTTGCAGCAAGCCATGCCATCCCTCCCATCATCACCCTTGATTCTTTGTGTCTGTCTCCTTCTCTAGAGTATTTTGCTTGCTGTCTCTCACTTTCCAGTGACGAGCACCTCTGCCTGCCTTGGTTCCTTCAGTGAACATCCTCTATGTCTGGTCTCTGGTGGGGAACTGAGGAGGGCGTGGGGCCACCCACATACATATAGGAGTGGCAACGTCATCTGTCGTCATCGTTGTGGTGGGCGGCCCCAGTAGACTGCTAGCTAAAAAGTTTCCATTTGGACATAGTGCCTGACAAATATAGTTCCAAAGGTGTGGCTTGCTGCAAGAGATTCTCTCGAAGATCTACTCTTACAGTAAGTTCTTTTGTAACTGCACTTTTCTGTGTTTCTCATCCAAATGATCCTGTGCAAAACAAAACTGTCATCCTTACTAGGACACCTCAAGTTCATGATGAGCATCATTCCCTTAGGAAAAAGTTTCATATCTCTTTTTAACTTGGCACATTTAGTCACTGCTTTGGACTATCACCTTACCATCACTGCTTCTGCTTGTTAAGACCCTGTCATGTGGCCACATTTTCTCTCAGACTGGAATGGTGTATCCGTGTTTGTAAAGATCCAGCTTTAGGACTGAACATTGTGATTTCCTCATTGAAACCCCATCCTATGGTTTTGTGGCATTTTGTGGCCAATTTTGGTTTGATTGTTCAAGGCCATCAGAAATCCAAGATATTCCTTATTTTCAGTCCATGCCTTCCTTGTCTGAACTTTATCCTGTTGCAACAGCCACTCTAACTTGGAGTCAGCCTTAGAACAAACAACCTGTCATCATTTATTCTAATAACCAAGCAGCCTTAGCCATAATAAACATAGGTCAGTCTTCCTCCTCCATAATGAACCTCCTGAGAAAAATCAACATAAACTCTTTATGATACAATTTTAGAATCAACATCATGTTCATCCCTGGTTCTGCAAACTTTCTTGCTAATTGGCTCTCCCGTGTTCACTTCCAGCAATTCAGAACTTCCATCCTAAAGCCGATGAAATTATGACTCCTGCTCAATCATTCTAGGATTGGCATACTGCTCACAACAGTCGCCATGTCAGCTGCATCATATTGCTCACAAGCAAGCAGCCTGTTGGCTACTTCATACTGCTCACAAGTGTTTGGCCTGTCTGTCATATCATGCTGCTCACAAGTTTCCAACCTGTCAGCTTTATTGTACTGCTGACAAGTATTCGGCCTCTCAGTCACATCCTACCACTCCAAGCCATTGACCTGTCAGCCACATCATACTGCTCTCATGCATTAGGCCTGTTGACCAATACTGTTAAACAATATATATTGGACATTCAGTTTACCTTAATATCCATGCATCCTAGCTCACACTTATCCAGTCCAGCAATTGTAGTATTCCTTCAAGACATGATAAATCTACTCCTCAAAAACACCCTTAAGGAAGCTTGGAGTCCATGCTGCATACTGCACACTAACAAATCTTTTACAAGATGGAGTCTTCAGTTCACTAACTGCTCAACACTTACAAGAGGCTATGGCCTTAGCCTTATTTGGATTCCTAAGTCCTGGGGAAAGTACATTCTTCTCAGCTGCATTCGATCCCAATACCCACTTATCTAATCAGTTCAGAGCTGCTTACCTTCACACTAACCACAAATGGCTCCTTTTCCACCATTCCAAGAGCTGCACGTGACCTAATAGATATCTCAACCACACATCTACAACCATCTGTAATTCTCTAAGTGCATCAACAAAGTCTGTCAATAGAATACTATGGGAGAAATACACCACCTTCTGTGCCCTTCAAAACATAGACCCTCTGCAATATTCTGTTCTTCATGTTCTGGCATTTATACCCTACAGCTTTCAAACATTTAGCTTGACTGCCACAACAATAAAACAGAATATCTCAAACATATGTTTATCTTGATGTCCATCCAGCCCAATACCACATGCTCTTACTTTTCCTGTTTCTTCAAGGTTTGAGAATATACTCCACAAGATACTGCCTCAGGAAAGTCAGTATATTACAGCCTGTATTACTGACTGATGGACCTCTTAAAGGGTGGACTTTTTGTGAGTTTGCTCACTGGCGCAGTAGTAGTGCTACCTCTTGTAGCGTCGACAACTCAGGTTCAGGAGCAACCTCGGGGCATCAGAGGGCCAGCGGGGGAGGGGAGAGGATTGAGCGTTCGATGGACTGCTCTCCTTCTCTGGGGGAAGGGTTTGCAGAGCCCAGTAGTTGCCTGGCCCCAAGCGGAAGCTCGGGGAAAGGCATCCAGGACTGCCTGAGCACAAGGGTGTGTGGCAGACACAGATCACGTGGGAGCACATGGCATATGTCATTGCCATTGCATGTTGTGCCTCTTGAGGGGGACCACATAAAGGAGAAAAATACCTGTGGCAGGATGACACCGGACACCCGCAGGCCCTGCACCGACCAGCTGGGCCTACCAACCAGAATGGATCCTTATTAATGAAGAGGGATGGGAAACGTACAGAGGGATAAGCCCTTGGCATAGAAAGGCTGGCTGGTGGTCAGTCCTGGTGGACATCTGTGTGGTGGGGCTGGGGTTTCCCTCAGTTGGGAGATGATCAGAGGGAGAAATAGATTAACAAAAAAGAAAAAAAAATGGTGTTTTTGTATCCTCCATTGATCTTAATCTACAAGCAGTCATGACCTTAGCATTCCGTGGATTCCTAACAGCTGGAGAATTGACCTCTTCTTTTGTCTTCAATCCTGCAATTCACCTAACAAAGAACAACCTCAAGAACGTATCAGCAGATCACCTTTGCTTTACTTTACCAAGACCAAAAACTGACAGAAGTAACAGAGGAGCCACGTATCTTATTTCGCAACAAACTCAGCTTGGTGTCCAATTCAAGTTCTCAGCCATCTGCAAGCAATGGTCAGACATCCTGATTGTACTCATCCTCCTCTGTGTACTGAAGATGATTACATCATGACTACTTCCTAGTTCATCCTTCATGTCAGAGTGTTGCTGTCTCATCTGGGTCTCCATTCCTCATATTTTTTCCAGTCATTCATTCAGGAGTGGAGCAGTCATCTCTGCTTTTCAGAAAGAACATACCAGCTCACATCGTCAAGATGTGTCACTTACTTCATCCTGCTTTGAAACTTAGGGATCCAAACTCCGCCAAACTTATCAACAGCTTGCCTCATCATTTTTAGAAGCCTGGAGGGATGGCTAATCCAGTAACCTTGGTTCACCAGAGGTTTCCCCTACAGGTTTTTTTTCCTCCCCTCTGTGCTATTGGGTCTATCTGTGAGTTGGAGGAGGCAGGCTCTGTTACATCACACTTTGGTCTTTTGGTTCTATTGGCCACCAGTTTCTTTTAGCCTTCAGAAACCTCTCCTGGCACCTCTCCGAGGGTGGAAATCCAGCCAAAGTAACTCATCAAAGTAACATTGTCTAAACACTTAGACAACTGGCAGCCACACATTGAACTGAAAGGTTTCATCTGTGGTTCAGTGGGGGGCTGCCAGACTTCCCCCCACCCTACATAAGTCACACACCCATGTCCCTCCCCTGCATAGTGTTTTTTACAACCACTGCCCACTCCTGTGCCTTCTCGGGCACTCTGCCTCTGGTGTAGCTCTTTTAGCTACCAATTTCCTGTTGTCTTGAGAAACTTCTCCTTGCACATCTACCGAAGGTGGAAATCCACAGGAAAGAGTCAAATCAAAACAATTAATCAAAATAATGTTTCACAAGCACTTACACTGATGCTAACTGTGACATTCCCAAAACTATATATACAGGTACATGCTTTTTTTGTTTGTTTGGCTGAATATAATAGAAGGTGTGTTCCAAAGTTTTCCAAATTAACAGCCCCTTAACAGTCAAGAAAAGATACTCAAATAAAGTTACATGGTCTTCTGACTGGGGAAAACTCAGTTATTGCCATAAAAGCAGTCTTGTGTGCTGTGCCATTGTTGAGTTCTGATTTCTTGAAGGCTTTCATTGACTGCTGCATCTGAATCAGGCATAGGAGACCTCAGTGGGAGTAGCACTCTATTTTGTTCATCAGCCAAAAGTTGCACGACAGAGAGAAAAAACAAAATATTTCAACTATTGAAAAAAGAATATTTTTCTGCCAAATAGGCAATTGAATTCTTGAAATATTGCTCTTTGGGTTATGAGTTTAGTTTGGTGACCTGAGAAGACATCAGCAAATTCATTCTGCGTGTGCTGAGAAGAATGCTCTGAGTAAAAATCAAAGACTAATACAGTACGGAGTTCCATTCTCATTGCAGTATTAAAAATCCCTGAACATTTGGTTACAGACCATAATCCATTGTGCTGGTTGCAGCAAATGAAGGATAAAAACAGGTGTATCACTGGATGATATTTGTCCCTTCATCGAGCCCTGTTAATTTACAGTAGTTCATAGAGCAGAGACTAAACATCAGAATGCTGATTCCTTGTCAAGATATGGAGCAGTAGTATCAGACTAAGTAAGAAAAGCGAGAGAGAGAGAGAGAGAGAGAGATGTTGGCAGCTTGTCCTAAGGAAGAGAACTGGCTCCCTATTAATGAGGGAGAGGGATGGTAGGATCAAGGTCCCTACCTCAGAATAGAAGCTAAATCAATTAATCTTTCTCTCAACGATCTATATGTCTGTACTATTTTTATGTTTGCTTGCACGCATGTGCAAGAAACATAGTGCCATCATCCGAGATTTCGGAGGTGTATCACCTCCCCCTCCAATTCAGTCAGTGTGTTGGCAGGCGCTGCCCCTGTAAGCCAATGCATGCTGGAGCTGTCTATAACAAGCTCCAAAATGCAGTGGCATACAGTTGAAAGGGGGAGCTATGCTTCAGTGAGCAGCGATAAGATATTGCCTGCTCATGCGCAGCTCCCCTATACACACACACACACACAGAGAAAGCATACGCATACTGCGTACTGCCCTCCCGCACACCTGTAGCCGGCAGGGGTGCCCAATCCGATTCGGCTTGTGCTGCTCCCCCAAGCCTTCCACATGCCACGCTGGGTGCCCACCCCGTGTGGCAACTGATAGAATAGGCCAACGGGGTGCCCAATCCCATCGTCTCCACTGTCACCCCCGAGTACTGGGTGCCACGCTGAGGCCCACCCCAGTGTGGCAACTGATCATATAGTCGGACAGGGGTGCCCAATCCCCATTGGCTCCATGGCCCCAGCCATCCTTGTGCCACGCTGGGAGCCCACCCCAGCGTAACAAGCGTCCCATGTAGTCTTTTTTTAACCTGCAAAATAAAAGCGGTCCCATGGCGCTCTCCCAGCCCCCACAACCCACCCACCCACTGCGCACCCTGCCTCCCCACACCCCACCCCATACTTACCTCCGGGCTCGGCACGGCGATCTTGATGGACGAGGCTACGTCTGCACTCTTCAAAGCCGACTGCGATCTGAGGAAATGCGGTAAGCTGTATAATGGCTAGATAGGGGTTTTCAACTTATTGCATATCTCAGGTATTTTTGGAATTTTGCACAAATTTTCAACATGGGGTTTTGGGACCCTTCTCATGAATGATGTCACTCTCATGGCGTTGGCCCGGCGAAGGGTGATTTCGCGATCACTCGTGAATCACCCGCCGGGACCTGATCTTGCCATGACAATGACATCATTCGAGAATTAAAACGATGTTAAGGTTCAAAATCAAATGACTTGTTCTGGCGTGCATTGCGCGTTCCTCATGAGCTCGTACATTCGCGAATTTTCAATATTTTCACTCCAAATTTTCAACATTGCCATTTTACCACACCTTTCTTATGAGTAGTACAGCTGTCATTTTTCACATCTTACCCAAAATGTGTTTCCGCCCATGTAGCGCACAATGGCGCAGTCGGTGTGTGAAATCAATGTACAGGACAAATTAAGATAATCACAGTGACACTGTTCATGAGCAGAGGTCTAAAATGGCTATGTTGAAAATTTGGTGAAACAATTCCTAAAATGACTGTTTCTGACGTCGTTGTGCAGTTCCTCACGCGCTTCGTAAGTTCGAATTTTCAATATTTTCACTCCAGATTTTCAACATTGCCATTTTACCACACCTTCTTATGAGTAGTACAGCTGTCATTTTTCCATCTCACCCAAAGCGTGTGTCCGCCCATATGAGCGCTAGCAGGCGCAGTCGGTGTGTGAGATCAATGTACGGGACAAATTAAGAAAATCACAGTGACACTGTTCATGAGCTGAGGTCTTAAAATGGCTATGTTGAAAATTTGGTGAAAGAATTCCAAAAAATGACTGTTTTACGAGCGTGCATTGTACAGTTCCTACGCATGCTCGTAAGTTCGCGAATTTTCAATATTTTCACTCCAGATTTTCAACATTGCCATTTTATTACACTTCCATGTGTTTTCGCACATGTAGCACACAATGGTGCTGTTGGTGTGCGAAAGCAATGTTTAGGACAGATTAAGAAAATCACAGTTACACTGTTCATGAGCAGAGGTCTTAAAATGGCTATGATGAAAATTTGGTGACAAAAGTCCATAAAATGACTGTGTTACGAGTGAGCATTGCGCAGTTTCCACGCACCCTCGTAAGTTCATGACTTTGTAATATTTTCAGTCCAGATTTTCACCAGTGGCATTTTTCCACACTTCCTTATGAACAGTACAGCTGTCATTTTTCACAACATGGCTGAAGTGTGTTTTCACACTTTCAGCGCAGAGATGCGTGGTCGCTGTGGGAAATCATTGTTTGGCACAGATAAAGAAAATCACAGTGACACTGTTCATGATCAGAGGCACCAAAATGCCTGAGTTGACAATCTGCTGTAAAAATCCTCAACCTAATTATATTACTGGTGTGCGTTGCACAGTTTCTATGTATGCTCATGACTTCACCATTTTTTAATATTTTTACTGCAGATTTGTAACATTGCCATTTTTTACACCTCCCCATGAACAGTACAGCTGTCATTTTTTACATCCTGTTCTGAATGTTTTTGAACCTGTGGTGCTAAATGCTGTATCGCTGTGCATAAGCAGCTTTCGGCTAACAAACTGATATTCCCCCTGTTCATGAGGTGGGGTCACAAAAAAAACATGTTGAAAATTTGGAGTGAAAATACCAACGAATGCCTGAGGCATTAGGGTTTCCAACCATAATGCCCAACCCTGTAGAGAATGACAGACATCAGGGGTGTGACTTGGGATTCTTGCCTGTAATGCTCATACCATTCCACATCCTGCAGCCAGTGAGAGGCATCGAGGTATGCCTTGGACTCTTTGGCCCCAAAGTTCACCCCATTCTCCTATATCGCACCCATCTCACCGTATTTCCTAATGAAATGGGAGTGCGATAAGGAGCCAAAGACCCCAAGGAACACCGTGACACTTGTCAGTGTCTGCAGGGTGGGGTGTGGTGAAATAGCGTGGCCGTTATGCCTGACGACCCAAACGCACACCCCAATGCCTGTCACTCTCTGCAGGGTGGTGGTGGGGTTGGCTTCAGTTCAGTACTTCACTGCCATTCCTATTACGCAGCTCTGTAACTTCTACACTACCACTGCCAATGCCAGCAAGCAAACATTCGGCATTGACAAATGTTTGTTCTATCCTGCTGTTGTGTTGCTATTCTATGTTGAAGCTACTTAAGTAGTGTTTTCTCCTGGTCCTGGGGGTCTGATCACTCTTTAAAAGAACATTTCTCAATTATACAAAGAAGAAGCAGGAAGCTCCCTTACCTCATCGAGCGATCCTCCATGCTGCTTGTCCAATTTTTAAATAGCCCCCAAAGGAAGCGAAAAGATCATAATTTGCCCCTGAGGGGCTCCTTTCCACTTCCTGATTGTGTGATCCACCCCCACACTACGATGTTTTGTGATGCCCTTACAGTCAAGCGGGGGGGGGGAGAGAGGGAAGGGGGTCATTCTCCATTTACTTCAATAGAGTGTCTTTTTCAAATGTGATTGCCCAGAAGAGGCCCACTGCTACTCCTTGGTAACTGTCAGGTTGGGTTGGATGTTATACCCCTCAGGGCAATGTTACTCAGGTTTCCTTCCTGTCGTTGTACTCTGGATTGCCCTACCCCATCTCAGGAGGGAGCAAGGAGCGATGGGGCTTCCACTATGATTCTCCTCCTCTCTGCTTTTCTGATGTTTTGAACTATAGCCAAATTTGCAAAAACATATGTTGTGCAGTGTTTTGATTTGCGGGTGTAGTCCTAGTGTGTCCTTCCCTTTGTTTGCTTTTAGGATTTTTTTTCAAAATTTGCCTACTAGTTGTATGGCCCCTGAGGATCTCTATGTTTGAATTTTTTTATTGCTCTTCTTGTCCTACAATGTCTCCTGTACCATGTTCCAGAAAAAAAGATGATTTGATACCTTTTATTGGACCAACATAGATGTTACAAAAGAAAACAGGTGCTTAAGCTTTTGGACTACACACAGTCCTTCATCAGAAGCTAATGCCCATGTGACATGTGTGCGTTTGTGACAATTGATTCAGAGAGTGATTAGCTGCAGGTTGTTCAGCCTCTTGTACTGGATGATTAGTGCTGCAGCAGCAGAGTCTGATATTCTGGCCTCAACTAAATAATTCTTTCAAATCCAATCTTTTTTCTTAAATCATTTCTGTTTATTAAGAAACGAGAGCATGATATAGTGCACATACAACACGTCAGAATGTCTGTACATCCAGTAGTTCTGCTGAAATCCAGTCTTTTTGTTTTCTAGGTATGTGTCTAGGTCTTGCCAGCAGCAGTCATCTTTTTTTTGTTTTTAAAGCTTTTCATTTCATCCAACTACACACAGCCATAAAAAGCACAGAAATCACCCCAGATCATCAGTGCTATAATTAGTAAAATCACCCCAGGTCATCAGTGCCATAATTAGTAAAATCACCCCAGGTCATCATTGCCATAATTAGTAAAATCACCCCAGGTCATCAGTGCTATAATTAGTAAAATCACCCCAGGTCATCAATGCTATAATTAGTAAAGACTTGAGCTGTTTACTTATGCAATAGCTGACTCAGTTATCCCTCGTGTGTTTGCCATATGTAAATGTATCCTTTTTTTTCCATAGACAACAATGAAATCAATTTGTAGGAATCAACTGGTGTAGTCTAAGTGCCTGTTTTTACAATAGCATGCTTTGGTAATTAATGTACTTATCACTCTGTATTGTCAATCTGCCACCTATCAGATTAACTAGTATAAAGCATGGACCTACCAACACGCACAAGGGTACCAGAACTGTTATCATGACCACAGAATATGCCGCCTTATCCTGAAGATAATGCTGAAACTGTATGATTGCTATAAGCTCATGATCACACCGTATTTCCTAGATGTGTTTCAAATGGTATATACTGTAATTAATTGCTCGTTTATTAGTCTACCAATGTACCTAGCAAACGCTTATCCCATATGACAGATATTGTGTCAAGCTGTATAGTATTAACTGTGTCTTTTTGGAGATGTACATGTATGTCCAGAAGTGTCTCAATAAAATATATTTACAAAACAAGCAGCCTGTATTACTTACTAGTGCTTGTTGGATAACACTCAGAGCTCCTCACCCATGTGAGAAGATGATCCCAGTTTACACATTGTGTGCAAAAACATTTTATTCTACTTACTGATTATTGTAGTATAGTGTATT
Source organism: Neoceratodus forsteri (assembly GCA_016271365.2). Taxonomy (NCBI): domain Eukaryota; kingdom Metazoa; phylum Chordata; order Ceratodontiformes; family Ceratodontidae; genus Neoceratodus; species Neoceratodus forsteri. Next base: position 7,579,234 of record JADMNL010000025.1, on the reverse strand, counting down.
GTAAACAACTAATTTTCCTTTCTTCCAGGCTATTTTATGTAACTACAAATTCCAGAATCCCCTGCAGCTGACATTAGAGCAGGGCTGCAACAGTGGGCTAATCAATAGCTTGCAGTGCATGTCAGAGTTAATATAATCTCTGACCTTCTGTTAGCTAGCCCTGCTGTCATCTGAGGGCTACGTATAGTAACAGGTGATTGTACATAACCCCAGGAGAAAAGCAAGGCCAGAAAACATTTGATCAGAGCTTATAAAAGCTCTAACATGTACAGCAGGGTATTGAATCTCCCACTGCTGAAGTCCTGCTCTGATGTCAGCTGCAGGTAATTCTGGGATTTGTAGTTACAGAAGACGTCAGCCTGGAAGTAAGCAAAATTAGCCTGATACAATCTAAAATACTCCAGTAAACAGTAAGTAAAATTAAATGTTTTGCGCAGAACATGCAAACAGACCAGCCCCACACATGGGTGTGGGGCCATAGGTGCTGTCTGTTCCCCTTTAAAGTCAAAGCTCTGCTGCTGTAAACTTGACAGTAAACCAGCACTTGCAGAATGGTCATGGACACATCACTGTCACTTGGGACATAAGACACTGAAGGAAAAAGAAAAGCAATAAAAATGTCAAACATGGAGATCCCAAGGGGCCATAACATTTCAAAAAACTCCTAAAAACAAAGGACAGGACACACTAGGACTACATCCACAAAACAAAACACTCTGTACAACATATTGTTTTTGTAAATTTTAACTGTAGTTCCCTTTTAACCCTCTGAGTACTCTCTGAAAACCTGCCTCGGGCTTGGAAGAAGAGAGGCTGACTACCACCCTCCCTCCCCCTCCTTCCTTCCTTGGAGCAGCTTCACTAGCAGAAGGCTGTTTATATTCAGCCAGATCCATCCCATTCCTTCTCCGTTCCAAGTGTTTGTTACTGTGCTCAATCCTCTTATCAAAACACTCTGACAGAACCACTCTTTTCCGTGGTCTGGGTTCAAATTGATTCACAGAATGGTAGTTTGGCACTTAGTAATGTATCTGAGGGTGATTTTATTAGTTGGTCATCTATGGTCCAGTTGAAATTTAATTACTTAACTGGTCTCGAACTTGGAACCTTCAGAAGAGAAGCAGTGGTCCATGAGGTGAGATGAGGGTGCAGCTTTTTTCTTTCAGTGCTCTATGAGGTGAGATAAGGGAGCAGTTCCATTAGCTTGGTGCTCTATGATGTCAGTTGAGGGAGCAGCTTCATTCATTCAGTGCTCTATGAGATAAGATAAGTGAGCAGCTCCATTAGCTCAGTGCTTTGTGAGATGAGATAAAGGAGTAACTCCATTAGTTTGGTACTTTATGAGATGAGATTAGGGAGCAGCTCTATTAGTTCTGTGCCTTATGGGGTGAGATTAGGGAGCATTCCCATCTGCTTGTTGATCTGTGAGGTAAGATAAGTGAGCATCTGCATTTGCTCAGTGCTCTATAAGGTGTGATAAGGGAACAACTCCGTTAGTTCAGTACTCTATGAGATGAGATTAGGGAGCAGCCCCATTCACTATGTGCTTGATGAGATAAGGTGAGGTGAGGTGAGATGAAATGAAATGAGATAGAGGAGCAGCTCTATTAGATCAGTACTGTATGACATGAGATTAGGGAGCAGCCCCATTCACTATGTGCTTGATGAGATAAGGTGAGGTGAGGTGAGATGAAATGAGATAGAGGAGCAGCTCCATTAGATCAGTACTGTATGACATGAGATTAGGGAGTAGCCCCATTCACTAGATGAGATGAGGTGAGGTGAGGCGAGGCGAGGTGAGGCAAGGCAAGGTGGTGAGATGAGATAAGATAGGGGAGCAGCTCCATTAGTTCAGTACTGTATGAGATGAAATGAGATTAGAGAGCAGCCCCATTCGACAAATGCTCTGTGAAGTGTGATAAGGGATCAGCTTTACTAACTCAGTTTGTGGGAGCCACTGGCCACATCTACCTGTCATCTGGGTTTGCGCTCTAAGCCCAGGACATCCTACAGGTCTTGCAGGAGGAGGACAGAGGGCCCCAGAGGATGTTTTCCTGCACTTGGGAGGGATGGCTGCATGCCCAGCTATGTTACCATCACCTGGGTGACCATATGTGGTGGTGCAGTGGAGGAAGCATTTTGCAGGGAAGGGGATTAAAACAACAAGCAGCTAGCATGGTAGTCCCATGTACTCATAGCTGGGGCATTTGGTGGTGGTGGGGGAGAAAAGACTTGCTAGAAAAAGACAGGGTGCTGGGTGGGCAGATGACATTTCCATGCCCCCTGTCTATAAAAGCCTACTCCTCCCACCCCTGGGGACAGCCTCAGGTGCTGCAAGCCCCTCACCATCACAGGTAACTGAATTAAGACAGTCACCCACTTAGGAGCAATATGGGGGGTGGGATCTGGCAGGGGGTGATGCAGGGCTGAGGTGCAGCATCCAAGGTTCTCTGCAGCATTGGTATGAAACAGCTTACTCAAACAGGCAGAAGGCATGGCCACAGCTGAAGGAGGTTTTACCAGAGAACCACTGTCAATAAAAACAAGCTCAGTTCTTCCCATCAGCTATAGGAGAGTCCTTATCTTTTAGCTGAATGGTGAATCTGTCCCCCAGATAAGCCAAAACACTCCATTATGTTCAGCCTAGCAAAATACAACTTCATAGCTTTGCCAGGTCTGAATGCAATTGCTGCAGAAGGTTTGCATCTACTGTGGTTCTGCCAGCGCAAACCTGGCTCACCCTGTAAATCAAGGATTTTGCTTGTCGAAACATTAGTTTCAGGGACTAAGGTCTCAGAAATTAACAATAACAAAATCTGACCCCAGGTAATGGTTTTGTAAGACTACCAGCACAGGCTTAAAAAACAAAAAACTCACAAAAGGGCCACCCAATCCCTTACAGAAATACAAGTGCGCAGTATTTGTGCTGCATATTGTGCACTTGTATTTCTATGAGAGATGACAGGCTACCGTGCTGGTGTTCCAGGTTCAGGAACAGATGCAGGGAGCTGAAACTGGGGTGGGTGAGAAATGTGAAACTCCACCCATAACAGTGCCTCCCAGCCCATGGTGGATGGCACTGCGGTCACCTAGCTACTGCAGTAACTCCTGTGGTGGGCCAGGGAGCCTGCTGTCCCAGAGGGACATGTCGCTTGCGTGTGAGGTCGCCACATGATTGCACAGCACCAGTGGGGTGGAGGTAGAAAAAGGGTCCCTGGGAAGAAAGAGGCAGGAGGAAAACAGACCTGCGCCATGATGATTGCATCAGCACTCTTGGACACCATACTCCTGCCAGATTCCCTGTGGGAGGAGGGTGTAGTTGTCAGGCTTGAGAGGTGGTTGGTAGATCTGGATTTTGGGGGCCTGATTAAGGTGCTCATGGACCACGTCTGAATCCTTATGGGCAATGGGGTTTTTGGAATCAGTCCCAGCATGGGGTGGTATGCTGCAGGCACAGGTTAGGATAGTTTTAGTGTGGAACTCTGCAGAAATGAAAGCTCAGTGTGCAGAGACAGTGCTGGTCCAACCAGCCCCCTGCAGTCTCTCTACATAGAAAAATAGGCGCGAAAATGCTGAAGGTTTCTATGGAGAAGTAATTCCATTTCAATGGGCAAAGCAGCTGATTCTTGTATGGGGGCGGTGATGCACTTGTTCCCAGTGCCATCCTGGAACAAGCGCCCAGACCCTGCGTTAACACATCCCAGTGGGGGTTTGTTAAGGAACCTCGGCCAGCTGCCATTGCAGGCTCTGTGGCTCCCAACTCCATTCACATTGAAATGAGAGTAATCCATCAGGAATTTCAATAGAACCCTTTCCTGAATAGGGGGATAAGAAAGGGGTTGCTGTAGGAGGTGGGGCAGACCTGTCAGGGGGACGGACGGACTGACAAGGACACAGCAGATGCATTAAGGAGTTAAACACCACTCGGAAGAGTTTGATTAATTCCTCTTTTTCTTTGCTGGAAGAACAGCTTCATGCAAATTTCTGAAAGGGAGGGTGGGAGGAGGGGGTGTAGGGTCTATCAGGGATCAACAATGGTGTGAGAGAGTTCATGGAGCCACCTGTGCATTCAGAGAAAGGACACAGGGACGTTAGGAATGTTGCAACACAATGTACTAACATGCAGATTGCTACAGCCATTTCATGTTTCGTATTCTCTTTGTTCTTCTCATTCCTGTCTGCCACATCACCATCCCCTCGTCCCCTTCCCAATGCAGTGCGTGCCTCTCATTAGTACACACATTGACATGAGCTGGCAGCTGGAGGGACTGAGAATTTCTCTGATTATTAAAGAGCAAGTGTAGTGGCAGAAATTAATACTAACTTTGAAAAGTAGTGTACTATTTCTTCTATCTAAAATATTTTATTTCCATTTGGAAATTTGGAGATTTGCTGCCTTACAGTATGAGGTGTGATATGAGGAACAGTACTCCACCCAGAGGCTGACATAGCTATCTATTACTTCTCATACTTCATCAGCCCTATGACTTCACTGTCTGTGACATCACAGCTGACCAAGAAGAGCCAATCAACTGCTGCAAGATCGGTCACTTGTGATGTCACAATAATGGTCACAATGCTTTTTTTTTTTTAATCTTACTCCAATTTTTGCACCTTACTGCAGCACTCCGGCTGGGGCATCCAGCCACTGGCCCCCACTGACCTGGAGGACAGCAGGCTTACTCACCGCGAGGGTCCAAGCACAGCCATTACTGGACCCCTCAACGTGATTCCATGACAGGCCTCCAGGTCGGCAGGTGCGCGGCCATCAAGCTGCTCCGTCACACCCAGCTCTTTTTCCACACTAGATGTTTTCCCCCAGAGCTGGCAGTGCAATGACGCACTGTGTACATGCAAGCTTCTTGCCAAACTCCACACCATGCTAGTGCCTTTGCACTTCCCGGCCTTCGCCAGGGGCTGCCCAAGCGCGATGCAACCCTCTAACCCACCCCAGAGGAAGGAGAGCAGTCCTGGGATGCTCAATTCAACCTCTCCCCTGCCAGCCCCCGAAGGCCCGAGTCCGTTCCCGAACCCGGGTCACCGGCGTGGTGCGAGGTGTGGCGTCCAGCGCCTCAACCCTCAGTGCCACCGGGCCGGCATAATGGTCACAATGCTGATGAGATATAAAGAGGAGTAGAATTAGATATGTAAGTCCCCAAGTAAAGTCCTGCTGTTCACATCACACCTAATACAGTCAGGTAGAAAAGCTTCTAATGAGTCAATGGAAAAAGAAAAATACTTGCAAAATAAAGGCTAACAAATGACTGCTTTTAAAAATTAATAACATTTTCTGCCTGCTGTTTTTTGGCTATACTCACTTTTTAATGGGAACAGGAGCAGAATCAATATCTGACAAGATTTTCTGGTCCTAGAAATACATCCGCTGGTCCACCCTGATAATTAAAGAGACTCACCAAGCTAAATGGATTAAGATGTGCACCACGTAGTTTGGTGCCTTACCTCCAGAAAATGCTTTTGATCTATAGTTGCCTATGAAATATGCAGTAGTAGTATTGTAGTAAAATCACTTGTAAAATCCTCCACACCGGGGCACAGGTGCTTCCCGGTTCTAAGATCCACCCTTGCGCTGCCCCGTGTTCAGCCAACTTTATGATGTTATCACAGGGAGAGCACGGGGATGCACTACATTATAATCTATGGGGGGGGCATCTTTATGACCATTTTTTTATATTATAATTAAGCAATAATGCCCAACAGGGTGTGTCTCTTGCTGGGATAACGTCTCGCCTCAGGTGGTTGGGCACGAGGCCGCAGGCTGAGTATGTCCAACAACTGAGGCGCGACGTTATCCCAAATGACACCCACCCTGGAGGGCATTATTGCTATTATACAATGGCTTACTGTTATATATAAAATAAAAAAAATAGTTTTAAAGAATGTTTTTATTAGAGTGGAAAAATATTTTTATTTCTTAAGAGGAGATGCAAAGAAAGGGATCATCAGCCATAACATCATCTGCCATAAGATCATCTCCAGGTTCACAGTGAGGCTGAGACTAGACCAGTGATGCTGTGCTGGGATAACATCACGGGTCCAGTCCCAGACTAACCAATCAGAGACCAGGATTTTTTCTTGCCATTGTATAATGGCTGTTTGTTAATGAAACATGGGCACTGGTCGACTAACGAGGCCCTAGTTAGTCGGTCAGTGCCCACGTTTCATTACGAAATAGCCATTATAATATAAAAAAAGATTGTAAAGGTGCCCCCTCGTAGACTTTAATGTAGCGCGTCCCCACGCTCTCCCTGTGATCACGTCATAAAGTTGGCTGAGTGTAGGGTAGCTCAGGGGTGGATCTTAGAACCAGGAAGTGCCTGTGCCCTGGTGTGGAGGAGTTTACGAGTGATTTTACTAGAATACTACTGCATATTTTATGAGCAGCTATAGATCAAAAGCATTTCTGTGAGGTAAGACATTGAACGACGTGGTGCATGGGGCTAACTTTGTAAGTCTCTTTAAAGAAGAGAAAGGGCAATGACCTGTGGTTCGTTGGAACAGCCCATGAGGATCCTCCCACTGAGACCACTATTTAAACCAATCTTAGCCCAGTCCAGCCTGTCAGTGTAGTGGTTGTGCTACTACTCTTGATGCTGTTGACCTGTGCTCGGGAATGAGTGCAGGGCATTGGGGTCCAGCTAGGGGGGGAAGGATCGAGTGTCCAAGAGGACGCTGTCCTCCTCTGCTGTCCTCCTCCACTGTTCCACTGCCACCTGGGTGACCACAGGTGGTAGTGCAGTCAGAGCAGTGCAGGGGGGAGGGAAGGAAGACAGGCTGGTGCTGTGCACTATGCATGGCCACGCTCATGCACCTGTGCACCCCTGCTGCCTGCGTCCTGCAGAAGGGAAACCAGAACACGGAAAATGCCCTGGTCAGGCAGGATGAGCACGGACTCTCTTCAGATCCCACATCAGTGATGTGGCGCTTCTTCAGTCTTGGACCTGGTCCATGCAGCGAGAGGCTTGGACTGCCACCCCCCTAGCCAGGGAGGGGGAGATAAGTGGAGGATGGAGTAGACGGTAAGTTCACGAGAAGCCAAGTGGCAGGGCTGGGGGAGCCAGTGCGAAAGAGGGCCTGGTTTTGTTGGGGGGGGGGGGAACAGCCTCAGCCCTGTAGTCTGGTTGCATAAATAATAAAATAAAATTATTTTGCCCCTCCACTTCCCCAGTCTCTTCCTCTCCGTTTTCCTGATTGGGGGGTCACCTCATCTGAGGTGGGAAACATGCACGCAAACTGTCTAATAGCATGTTACGCACAAGCATACATACATATAATGCATCCATTCATCCTGATGGGCTGCCCACTGAACTCCCGATGCCTCAGGGGAGACTTCTTGATAACTATGGGCATCAGCATGAACACAGGATCACCTTCCCCTAGACTTAATCTATTTTGGATTCTTGCCTACACCTGACATCACAGTCACCTGTTTGGAATGTTACAGTCTGAGCCTCTGGAAAAAATTATGATGTCATAAACAGGATTACGATGTCATGTGTAGATAAGCAGAGAGAGCACATGACAGTTAGGATACTCTGATTCTTTTTTTATGTTGATATTTTCTCTGCTATCCCTTGTGTTTCGATGGTGCTATGGGGGGTTCTCCCACCCCATCGAGCATTTTTTAAACCACACATTTTCAGGTTTCCTCCAGATGCTTGGCTGGTTGCTGGCTGCAGTCATACAGTTACCAGTTCTCCTGCCCCTCTCAGTCCATTTTCCTTCTATCTGCTAGTTGCCGCTTGGCAGCAGCTCATCTGTCCTCTTGTCCTTCTTGCTTGCTCTGCTGAAACCCTCACTCTATGCAATGCTTCTTGCTGCAACCCTCCTTAATGCCTTGGCTCTAGTTCATCATGCTGTCCAGTGCTGGCTAACCAAGTCCATTTCCTGGGTGCCTCAGGCTTTTCATAGCTGCTCCCCCTTTGCTCTGGTTCTCTGTTCTTTGCTGCCTATGTATGTGCTCATTTTATTTCTATTGCTGTCCTACACCTTGCTAGTCTCCCCAGTTGCTCTTTCTTGCTTTGCTGCTGACTGGTATCTTTCATGCCCCTCCATGTGCTGGCAAACCATCTTTGTCCCTGAATGGCTCCAGCTTTGATTCTGCATCACTGCATCAGTGTTTGCCTGGTTTCTTTGTGTGTTACCTTCCCACCTAGCTCCTTGACTTCCTACCCATTTCCTCTGTATCTCCCACTTTTCTTCCTGGCCTCTTCTACAGTCCCCTGCCCCCTCCATTCTTTCCTCACTTCTGCTTGGTTCAGATCCATTCTGCCCTTGCCTCTGCCCTTTCCTGGCCCGTGTTTACCTGTGCCCTCTCCCATTCTCCCCATCCTCCTGCCTGCTTTCTCTTCCCCTTTTACTGCTTTCCTTCCTCTTCCCCTCCCCTCCCTGCCTGCCACACTTAATTTCCTTTCCTCTCTCACTGTTTGTATCCTGTCCTGCAGCACTTGGGCCCCTCTGTTCTCTCTTCTGTTGTGCCCCTTCCTGCCCTCTCCCATTTTCACTTCCCTGCCCAACTCCCTAGCTTGCCCTCCCAGCCCCCCCCATGGGTTGGCTGGGCCCCCTTCCCTCATGTGCCTCATTGGTTGTTCACCCTCCTGGGTCTGTGTGGTGGCTGCTTGTGTTTGTCTGTGTCTGTAGCTTAGTTTTTGGGGATTTACATGGTTTTCTGCTAGGAGTAATTACACCATTCTTGCTCACTATATCCATGAAAGTCTCCTGGACTGGATTTCTGCAAAGCATCATCACCAGGTATCTGCATTTTTCATTTTAAAATCAACTTTTTGGAATCTATCCCAAGCAAAACACAAGTCAATCAACCAAGTCTGACAAACTCAGTGACTCTGGGTCCTGCTTGAATCCACATTTTCATCTTTCCTTATACCTTCTCCTAAAGGATCTGTGTGTTGGCTTTTCAACAACCTCTTTGAATGACAAAGGAAGCATGCAAAAAAAGATTTCACATCCTGCATATATGCAGGCATGGTTCTATGTGATAATGGCGAACGCCTAAAGGCGATCACCATAATTGCACAATCAGAGTGGCGAAAACATTTTCGGCATTCTGACAACCCTGGTGCACAGGACAACGGCACTGGGACATGTATTTTAATGCTTTCCGTGGGGGGGGGCTGTGCCCCCCCCTGGATCCCCCCTACTAAAGGATTCTCAGCCCAGGGGGGTGCATGTTGGGGGGGGTGAAAGCATTAAAAAATAAAGGTTCAGGCAGGGTGCAATAAAATCGCACCGGCACCCAGACCTGAACCCGGTACCTCACCCACCCCAACCACTAGCCAACCCCTGACGCCACAACGCAGCTCGGCAATCCATGGCAGCTCCACCCCCTACAGCTCCTCCGCCATCTCCCAGCCCATGCTCACTGTGCTCCCCCCCGCGTGGGTACAAATAGTGACATCCTGTTGCCCAGTTGTCCCATCCCCTCATCCAGTCGCCCTACCCTCCCATCGCCATGAGGGATTGCGCCGGGAAAGAGTCACCATTATGGACAGCACCCTTCCCCGTGCACCCACCTCACGGGATACCTGCAGGCACAGTTCATCATCTTCATCACCTTCAGGAATTTTAACACATTCTGTGACTCAGCAGTTGATCATTTCTTTTGGCTTTTGACTTAACCACCAGGTGTCAACATTTTCAATTGAAATCAACTTGTAATGTACTTGTCTCTAAGGGCTATCTATCCAACAACCAAAGCTGACCTTCTTAAAATGTCTAATAATGCTGCTACTACTTATGTCAGGAAACGTACACCCTAACCCTGGCCCTCCCCCAACGAGTTGGTGCCAAAGAACAAGGCAAGGCTGGGACATTTTCCTTGGCAAGTATCAACATCTGTAGCCTCCTCAATAAACTCGACTCCCTCACAGCCTGGACAGCACATCACAACCCTGATATTCTGTCCATAATTGAGATATGTCTTTCCCCAAAGATCCCGGACTCAGCAATATCGATCCCAGGGTATGCAATCTTCAGGCAAGACAGGCTGTCCAAGAGAGGCGGAGGCTGTGTCCTTTACCTAAAAGAATCTCTTAAGGGTCATGTTTTCAGTGTGCCTCTCCCTGAGAATGACTTCCAGGTCCTTACCATGAAGAAACTGCTTGGAGCACAAACAAAAACCTGACAGTGGCACCAATCTATATCCCCCCAAGCTGACCAACTAAGGGCTAAACCCCATACTAGGCTTCATACACTCATTTAATCAAAATGCAGAAAAAATCCTACTTGGTGACTTCAATGTGAACTGCTCCTCTCCCAGTGCGAACAATCATAAGGATACACTGACTGCTGCTAACTTCTCGCAAATGATCCAATCACCCACAAGGGTGAACTACAGAACAGGTACTACCACCCTTCTGGACTGGGTTCTCATGAATCACCCGGATCACATCATGAAAACAGTAGTTCTCTCCGACAGTTTAAGTGACCACTCCCCAATCCTTTGCTCCTGGTCAAACAAATACACTAAGCCTCCTCCCAAAACTATTAACAGAAGGAGATTTATTTCTGGTCATCTTGGGTCTCTAAAAACCCTCCTATGAGACCATGATTGGTCTCTGATAGTCACAGCTTCCAACATTGACACTGTTCTTGAATATTTTATCCGCGGCTTTAACAGCGCCTGTGATGTCCATGCCCCATTCAAAAAACGCAAGACTAAAGGTGTCAACAACTCTTGGATTAACTCAGATCTTCTGGAACAATTGAGGTCTTGGGATCATCTTTGGCATCTGGCCAGCTTGACTGGCACCCAGGCTGATACCCAGGCTTACAAAGCAGCAAGAAGTGCCTGTACTACTGCAATTTGAAATGAAAAGGCAAGATACTACAGGAGCACACTCACTAAGTCATGGAAAGACGGGAAGAAGTTTTGGGTGAATCATTCGGAAGTTACAGGGCATATCCCCAAAGTACCACCCTCTATGCTTAACGTAAATGGCAGCCTCACTCTGGACCAGGCCACCATGGCTAATGCTTTTAATGCGGCATTCACCGATCTTAGTCATGTGCTTCCTCCAACTTCTTTGACCCCCCCCACCGGACTCTCCAGGCTTGGACAAAGCAAGAATAACACAGGGCCATCCACCTTTCTACTTTAAAACTATCTTGGAGGCCCTAGCCAAAATACAACTGCTCAAAGTGCTTGGGAGGTCCAGATTCAGTGGCGACTCCCTAGACCTGAAACTCCTTGCCCTCACCATTGACAAAGTCCTGACCCCGCTCACCAAAATCCTCAACTGATCCTTAATGCTTTCTCAGTTCCTCCAAATATGGAAATCTGCTGTTGTGACTCCAATTCACAAAAGTGGGGATAAGACCCTAGCCTCTAACTACAGACCCATCTCCATTCTTCCCCCTGGAGACAATAGATGCTGATCAACTTATAGATTACCTTGCTAAACACAACCTGCAATGTCAGGACCAGCATGGTTTTAGAAAAGGACAACCTGCAATGTCAGGAGCAGCATGGTTTTTGAAAAGGACATAGTACCACCACAGCTCTCCTTGAATTCACCACTTACATCCATAATGCTCTGGATCAGGGACATCTTGTCGGTGCCACCTTCATCGATTTGACAAAGGCATTCGACACTGTCAACCACTCCCTGCTATTTGAACAATTATCTTGCCTTGGCCTCTCAGATGACACCGTACGTTGGTTCCAAAGCTACCTTAGTGACCAAACCAAACAGGTCAGAGTTGGTGAGTCCCTCTTACCCTCTCATCCGATTCACTCTGGCATTCCCCAAGGGTCCATCTTGGGTCCCTTGCTTTTCAGTATTTTTCTGAACAATCTCCCTGCATCATACCCTAATAGACTCCTGTTATATGCAGATGATGCAGTTATTTTCACCTCCCACTTTGACCCCTCCCTCCTACAATTGCAACTGCAAACAAGCTTTACGCAAGTGGAGACATGGTTTAAATCTCAAAAACTCATACTAAATCACGAAAAAATGAAAACAATGATGTTTCATGGCATCCATAACAAACATAAAAACTAATTTCTATCTATCACAAACAGTGAAGGGACATTGCTCAAACATGTTCGACTGTTTAAGTACCTGGGGGTTACCCTCGACAGTCTTTGTCTTACTCTGAACACATTGACAGCATTGCCAAGATTGTGAACACCCACATAGGACTTCTCTTTAGACATAGGAGCTGCCTCACCAATGAAGCCCAAAGCATTGCCGTTCAGAGCTCTGTTGTATCAATAATGGACTATGGGCTTGTGATCTACGGCTCTGCCACTGAATAGCCATTACCCTTAACAAGGCATGTCATCTACTGACCTCTGCTCCACGCCTCTCACATAACTGTGAGATCTACAAGCAAGCAAACTGGCTCCAACTCCCCGGTAGACTCAGGTACCAGACCTGTATGCTAGCAAAAAAGATTACCTTAAATCTCCTACCCTCAAGGGTTCAGTCCTTACTGGCCCCCTGCTGCGGCCCCCACCTAACCAGGAGCTCAGAATATCTTACTTTTTCTGTTCCACACTGCTGCACTACCCAAGGACAATGCTCCTTTACATATAGAGCCTCATCCTGGTGCAACTCACTTCCACCTGCTGTTACCAACGACACTATCTTGGGCACTTTCAAGTGCAACCTTCATCAGCACCTTGTCACAATGGCCTCCTGTGAATGTTTCTCCTAACTAAACTTACTCTCCTTCCCTCTAATTTCCCCCCTCTAAGTCCCTCCCACCTTTACCCCCCCCACTATCTCCTATCTTCTCCCTTTTTATTTCCCCGCTATTATCTACAGTTTCTCCCCATAGCTTCCTCTAAATGTATCTACCACTTCTCCTAGCAGTTTCAAATTTATTCTAGTGAACCATATTACAACTGTGTTTTTTTATTGTACATATGTTCTTGAATAATATACACAAATTACCCTCACCTAACATACATACTGTGAATCATTGTACATATTACAGTAATTCTATATGAAAGCATTAATGTCCCCGGCAAAGCCTATGGCTACTTGAAACTGCTGTACTTGTTATTGTCCTCACTATGTTCTGTATTGTTTCGCCGACGTGGAACCTTTGTAAAAGAGCCTTGGCTCAATGGTGTCTTCCTGAAATAATAATAATAAATAAATAAATAAATAAATGTTCATGCATGTTTGTGCTCAACCTTCTCCTACTTTTGGTATCTGTTTTGGCCTCTGCTCAGCATCACTCTTGTAATATGTCCATCTGCATGCCTCTATCTACCCAGACACTTGCTGTTCTTTATTTTCCACTATATCACAAAGTTATTTGCACTTTGGAAAGTCAAACGTCGAGGTACTGGCAACTTTGCTAAGTTGGGAATTTACAACTTCACTTGTGAAGTTCATTTGGACTTTGCAAAATGGCTGAGACTTTAAGTGCGGTTGCTGCACCATGTGTCCTACAGATCACATGATTACACTGCAGCAGGAACCAGACCTAAAGAGCTGTGCTGTGTGCAGTTCTAGGAAGTGTGTTCAGGAGGTACGATCTACATTGTGCTTAGAGCTCAGTTTTAACTCGATTTGTACTTCTGTTTGTTGCATAAAATAAACTTTTTTAAAACCATATTCTGCTTGGTGTTCTGCCATCTGCAGACTTCATTTTGAATGTTTTTACCTACAGTTTAGTTATTTTTTCCCTACTCTTTCTGTGAGGTGTTGCTGTGCTGGACTATTGCTGTGTCTGGAGAGGAGTAGGCTTTTGTTCAAAGACAGGAAATGCTATAGCTTCAATGCATTTTTAGTTTTTACCGTCACCCTCAGACAATTCATTTTTCTCTAGTCCCACAATTTCTGTACACTCACCATGTTCCAGTTCCGCTAAAATACAAATTTCTGTCCAGGGCTTTGGCAGGTAGTTGTAGAACTTTAGTATTTTAATATTTTTGATCATTGTTTTTTTATTCTTTAACCCTTTTTTGCCATTTTGAATGTTTTTTTAATTTGATCATAACTATTATACTATTTGCAGTATTTTTTATTATTGTTCAAGCCGCTAGTACTGATACATATTATCACATTTTATCACCTTAGAATGAGCAGTAGAGGGGTAGGAAAGGGTAGGCAGGGAGGAAAGGTAGGGAAGGTAGCAGTGGTGACCACCGGTCGAGGCAGATGACGGTGTGGTATGGATGCAGGAGGTACTATAGTAGTGTATCTGCAGTGTGTGATAGTAATGACACTGTTTACAAAAATGCATATAGCATTTGCTTTGGCTGCTCTCTTAGTTGAGAGAAGCAGCAGCCAGATCAGAGATATTTTATCTGAAATTTCCTCAACCCCATCAACACCAATGAGTAAATACAGTGATGCTGAAAAATATCAAAAAGAATCCCCAGCGGTTAGTGGTACTGGATCAGAGTCTGAGGATGATACAGTGGCAGAGTTGTGTGTACCACTGTCATCTCAGGAAAACGAGAAAGAAGAGGACTTGCGAAAGGAGGAGGAGGAGGAGGAAATGGAGGGTGAATGTGAGGATGACACTGCCATCGATCCTTGGTGGGAGCCCGAAAAGAAAAAAAATCAAAGGGTGATTGTAGTGTGCGTGAATTTTTCAAATTGAAGGGTAGGCAACCTCTGCCACAAAAGATAATATATGATGACACATATCCCAGAACAGAAACAAGTGTGGGTGTGGTGACCTCTACAACTGGTGCTCGACATAAATTAGTGCAGCAACATGCCAACTTTGTCAAGCCTGAGTAAGCCATGGGAAGAAAGGGTCTCGTTTTGGTACAGGTGGACAGCATACCCATCTTAAAGTCAAGCATATAGCTAGGTGGCAAGCACATCAGCAGAAAGTGTTTGCAGGTGGTTTGGGAGGTAGGGATGAGGTGGAGGATATTGTGGAGGAAAAGATGGTTGAGGAGAAAGAGGAGGCCAAGTAGTACCTCTGAAAGTGCTAAATTACTGATGAGCAACAGCAGCAGCAGGAGCATCATTGTGGTAAAACCCCTCAGCCAAGTCGCACATTTCTTGACACCGTCTCCACCTGTGACATCCTCTGAGCAACATGGTACCTGCACAAAACACTTTCTAAAAGGCTACCACCCAAAAAAGTTCCAGCCAACTATTACTGGCATTCTATCTAAGCAGTATAAATTGCACGCTAATCATTCATTGGCCAGGAAACGGAATGCTGCCATGGCAGAGATGATCGCTATTGATCTTCTCTCATTTCCTTTTGTAGAAAATGCTTTGCTTGATGTTCAAAGCATGCCCAAAATAGAAAGTGCCATCCAGAACCTACTTTTCACAGCAGGAAATTCCTGAACTGAGGGAAGTTGTTGAAAAAGAAGTTTCACATGCCCTGCAGCATTCCTCCAGTTCATACATCCATTTTATATGTGGAGCAGCAGGCCAACAGCTGCTGGTTTATTTATGTGCATAACAGTACATTGGATAAAATTGAAGGGGGTCTGGTCATTACCTTGGCAGCAAGTGCAAGTGACCTAATTGTAATGGAAGCTACATGCTTGGAGTTCACAAGCATGCAACACTGGCTATGAAAAGCATGCTTGATTTGCACATTGGGGACAGCATTTTGGCATCAATGTTGGTGGAGATTGACACTTGGTTGAAACCACTATCCTTAAAGGTAGGATTTATAGCCAGTGACAATGGTGCAGACATTGTTGTGGCTATTAGTGATGATGAGGGGTTTTGCTAGGGTGCCCTGCTTTGCACACTGTCTAAACCTGGTTGTGTAAGAGTTCTTGTCACAGTGTGACATTAAATAAGTGCTCACCCTGTGCTGTCAAATTTGGGGCCACTTTACGTGGTCCGGAAAGTCAGGGACCAAGTACGTGCACTGCAGTTAAAAAATGGCCTGCTTTATCATGGATTCAAGCAGGTTGTCACGAGGTGGAATTTAACCCTGTATATGCTGAAATGGATGTATGAACAGTATAAGGCCTTATTGGAGTATGCTGCTTCGTACAAGCCATGACAGTTCTGAACCTTTTGTGTCACTGACTACAGAACAGTGGAGGTTTATGGATGGGTTGATTTTGATCTTCAGGCCTTTTTATCATGCCACACAGGTAGTAAGTGGGGCCACTGCCTCTATTAGCCAGGCCATGCCACTGCTTCGGGCACAGAGGCAGACCATCTGAAATGTGCAGCAGCAGTTTGAGGCAACAGGTAACTCTGTAAGCTCTGCATTGTCATAACACAGGTGTTATGTACTGGATCATAACAGAGATTAGAAACATAGAAACTGACTGCAGACAAGGTCCGCTTGGCCCATCCAGTCTGCTTATTTTCAATCAATCAGTCAAAATCTTTATTTTTTCCAGGCGAACATCGTTGAGCAAGCTCTTTTACAAGATGGCCCAGGTTAGCTCCGGGTCAAATGGTACAATGCATACAGAGATATTTACAAAACAGCCAAATAACACAAGTAAAAAAACAATTAATGCAATTAATGCAAGTAAGTACTAAATGTTACATCAGTCATATTAGTTCAGAGTGCTTCTGTAATATTTATTTTCATTGTGATTGCTTTCATTGCAGACCCTTCTTGGTCTATGGCACTGTCTCTTCCACCCCCTTCCTTTTCCTTGTGATTTTCTTGTGCCTGTCCCAGGCTGTTTTGAATCCCACCACTGTTTTTACCTCAGTACCTCTACTCGAAGATGCCTGAATGTTACCCTGACATCTGTGGATTTCAGTACTGCAGCAATGCCGGATCCACGGTACAAATGAGGCTTTCAGCCACAACTGATGGTGGTAGTCAGAAAGTTGAGCATGTACAGAGACTGCTGATCAGTCAGGTACACAGTTTACTAATGCTAAAAAAAAAAGCACATTGAGTTGAGACGCACTGTGTCACCCTCACCAACAGTCAACAAGGGAAGTGAGAGATGTGGAGATGCAGCTTCGACATTTATCAGTGACACAACCAGAAAACCACCTCCAAAATTAAATCCTCTATGGGCAGTGCTTGCACAGGTTGGTGTTGCAGGCTATGAGAAGGAGAAGGAGAAGGAGGAGGACCTATCGGAGGATGGCAGACTAATGGCAGCAGCCAGAGCTGTTGAGGCATATATGGCAGACCTCAAGCACCTTGGAGCTGATGATGAAGCCCTGCTGTATTGGAACAACAAAGTTAAACAGTGGCCTGCGCTGGCAGATGTGGCTTTTAAATATTTTCTTTTCTATATGTACTTTTTGCTCCTCCTTGGAGCGGGCAAGCAGCTCCAGCCCTTCCCTTGGAGGGGACTCATCTTTCTGGCCAGGGATCTCCGGCCCCCATCCTGCCCAGCCATCCCTCATGGGTTACCACCCCCTCCATGACAGGGCCGGTGGCAAGGGGCACCAGCTTCCCCCCCCACCCCCGGAAGCCAACATCTAGATCGCTGGGGGTCAGCGTGGAGCAGCAGGCCATCATGGAGCCTGCCAGCTCCATCTTTTTCCTCTGATTTTCCTGCCCAAATCCGCGCATGTGCAAGGGGCAGGGTGACTCTCTCCACCTCCTCGGAGGCAGTCTTACACACTGTGCATGGGTCCACCCCTCTTCTGAGCATCATGCCTGTGCTGACCCCCAGCTTTTGCTGGGTGTCAGTCTACAGCACGATGCTGTGTCCCTCCCAACCCCCAAGGAAGGAGAGCTGTTGGTGGATGCTCGATCCTTCCTCACCCTGGCTGACTCCTGAGTGACCCGAGTCCATTCCCTAACCCAGGTCGCTGTGGCACAAGGTGTGGCGTCCAGTGCCTCAACCCTCAGCACCACCGGGCTTGCACAGCTTTTAAATATTTAAGCTGCCCACCATCTAGTGCTAGTTCTGAACATGTGTTCAGTACACAGACCAAGAAATGCAGAGAACTCACCAGTTGTAAACCAGCAGGACCCCAAAGTAATGCAGAAGCAATTCCAAGCAGATAAGTTTCTCAAAATTTATTAATGTAACCCCCCCCAAATTAGGGAGCTTACCGTGACTGTCTCCTTGGGTTCCTCTGATGCTCACTGCCTGGCTGACATCCATAAGGAGAAAGCAAATCCATGTACAGTAATATTCTAATGTGGTCCTGCATGAGTGTGTGGAATCACACTGCTGCACTATCTCTTTAAGAGGTTCAGTTTTGTGTATAGTGTGTGTGGCCTGGGCTGGATCCGAGTAAATCAAGGCTCGCGACCAGCCAGGTACAACTCTAGTGGACTCCCTTTAGCAGTTGTTCAGTAGCCCTGATGGAGCCCTGCAAAGCACTGTAAATGTTTATTTCTAAATCTTTACAGTCACCATATAAATGAGTTGTTTAAATTGACTATCTATTTCTCCACTATGGGAGCCACCATGTTTGGTCCTGGACTCCATATTTAGACCAGTTGGAAACAAGAGGTCCTCAAGGGGTCCTAATTACAGTGACTTGTGGCAAAAGTTGTGAACTTTCTGGTTGGTGCCTAAAATGAACCAATGAGGGACCTCAGACTGAGATTGACAGCTAAGGTAGCCAACCGGAATACAGAGATCCTGGTTCTCAGTGGGGACTGTGTTATAATCAGTGCAGTCCAACTTGAGCTCTCAAGCTGAGAGGAACAAGTGTGTAGCTGCAGTTCGACGTGAAGTCCAGCTCAAGCCTCCGAGAAGGAAGCAGTCTGCATGTGGGCTGGGAGGAACTGCAAGGGAGAAGCCTGTTCTGCCTCTCTGCAGAACTTACAAGGAGCAGACTGCCTAAAAGCAGTTCAGTGTACCTGTGCAACTCATTTCGTGCTTGTGTAACATAGCTAATCTTTGGCTGTTCGCCTCTCTATCCATGGGATATACCACCTTGTAGGGGTATGAAGGCAAGGAACCCTAGAGGAGGGTTCCACCCCTGGAGGTGCCGTGTGAGTGATTCCTTTGGCTAAAGGTACCTTAGGAAGAAGCCCATGGGAGAGAAAGGCATGCTGCTGGAGAAGGAGGGGTGGATGGAGGGGAAAGAAAAAAATGCTCGTGTGTGGAGTGAGGAGAGCAGCCCTTAAATGGGCCGAATGGGGACATGGCCAGTAGCACCACCCCCTTGAACTACAGGCTTTAGCCTTCCAATTCAATGTTCCTGTGTAACTGGTTTTGTGCTTGTGTAACATAGCTAATCCTTGGCTGTTCGCCTGTCTATCTGTGGGATATGCCACCCTGTAGGGGTACAACCTAGAGGAGGGTTCCACCCCTAGAGGTACTGCGGGAGTGATTCCTTTGACTAAAGGTACCTTAGGAAGAAGCCCAAAAAGAGTGTCAAACAAAGCATACAAGGTGGTGAACACTTATCGGGGGCAAAGTCCTGTACGTAGGTTGGTTGGTAACATGAGTTCAGTTGGTAGCATTGTTTGAGTAGAGTAGGCAGGAAATGACGGGTGAATAGTGACCCACTCAGAGGTCTGACTGTAAGGTGTGAAGGCCTGGCTTCCTAAGGAGAGAGAGAGAACATCCAAAGGGGGAGAAGGGACAATTACGAGACAGGCACCCAACTCCATCCAACAGCGGAACCTAACTAAGTGACCTAGGAACTACAACTACGCCTGTCTGGTATTATGACCATTGGCATGGAGAAGAGGGAAAAATCCCCTTTGAGGAGGAAACCTCTGGGGATCCAAGGCCTAGGTCCCCTTCCTTCCAGGCTTTGGGACAGTTTTGTTCAGTGTCGGCTCTGCTACTGCAGCTTAGTAGACCAATTCTGGGGAATTGCAATTTCAGGGAACAATCATGCTCTATCACTCTAATAGGAATGCCGTGGAGAGTTGTGAGTGAACTCTGCAACGCCAGGGCATCTTGGTGCCAACCTCCAAGACGGGAGGAAGAAAGGAGCAGCCTCCGAAGTGAACAGTCTGCCTACCGATCTAAGAACAAGCCAGGTGAACCAGAGGCGGTTGTAGGGAGAATAGCTTTAAAGGACGCCTCTAAACCCACTTGGGCAGTTAAAGGGGCCCTTCCTGTGAGAGCCCAACCGCTTCACCGCTGAAGTCTTAAATGTTACATCGAGAGGTGCCATCAGTACGATTGACGACTGAAGGTCTACCCGGAGTGAGGACATTTCCAACCATGGGCCAGGTGAGAAGGACGCCGCCCCAAGCTTCACATGCTTAAGATGCGGACTTTGGGGTGCAGAGAGAAACCATTGGCCACAGGGCTAGCCCCGAGTCCTGGAAGTAATGGATATGGTCAGCATGTCTCGGAAAGGTGAAGGCGGTAGACATAATGTAGCATGAGTTAGTCATAATGCAGCATGTGACCCACATGTGGGTCATGAAGGGTGATAGCAGACATGGAGAGACCTGTACATAGGTCAGACTGAGCGCTGTGGACCCTTTTGCAGGTCTA
The DNA here is from genome assembly GCA_016271365.2 of Neoceratodus forsteri. NCBI lineage: Eukaryota > Metazoa > Chordata > Ceratodontiformes > Ceratodontidae > Neoceratodus > Neoceratodus forsteri. The sequence goes on along the minus strand of JADMNL010000025.1, from coordinate 7,558,896 downwards.
GTTAAGATAAATAGCATTTGTCAACCACAGAAATGCATGCCAACCAAGTCCATTAGGAAGTCAAATTAGAAGTGAATTGAATTTTATGTTATGAGGGAGAGAACGGCGAGGCTGGGCAAAGCCCGGGACTGATGGTTGGAAAGGAGGAGGCTGTGAAGGTGGGTAGGTAGAAAGAGGCTGCAAAGCCAGGATGGTAGGAGATGGCAGTACATTAGGAGGTGAGGTTTGAGGCAAGTAGACTTGATATACTGCCAGTATGGGAAGGAGAAGGTTCATAAATGAAAAGACATGAAAGCCGATTGCGTTAATGCCATGGTGGCTGGTAAATGCGTGTTACTGGTAGTGCAAGAGACAGGAAGCTGGGGTATAGTTAGGGCTGGTATAGTAAAGATCGATAAAAGACAGGGCATAGATACTAGGGAAAAGACAGTAGAAGGCTGGGTGGAGCCAGCTGACCTCAGTTAGAGAATGGACTGGAATTGCTGGGTCAGAGAATACAGTATGGGACTTAGACGTGGGGTCATTGAAGGTGGACGGGAATGAGTGTGAGTGTGAGAGACTGAGGCAATGGACATCAGTTAGGGAGGACTGACATGAGGACTGAATGCGCTAATGACATAAAGGCTATACGGAGCAGCAATGGAAGGCAGGGTGAGCCAGCGACCGATTAAAATGTAAGAAATGTAAAGCTGCTCCTGCTGCCAGGAGCCATGATGCCAGCTGCAACAACACAGTTCCCCGTAGTGGGCAAAAGAAAGAAGCTACATAGAGGCACCATGATGCCAAACAGACTATTAAACCAGTAGGATAAAATAATGTGAGGAATGCCAGTGAGGAAATAAATTAGTTGATTACCAGCAGCTGGGGATGAGATGCCGCTGAAGCTGGGCCAGTGGCGGAGCTGGGGGGGCTGGGGGGTCGGTCGCCCCTCCTGGCTGCCCCAGTGTGAGTAGTGGTGCCCCACCACCATCTTTATTCACTATTTAGTGCGCATTGTGGAGCCTGTGATTGACTGAATGGCCCCCCCAGCTCCTGGCTCTGCCACTGAACTGGGCTGGCACATGGGAAAATTAAAATGGCAGGTAAAAATGCCTGGAATGTTAGGTAAAATTGTTTGAATTTAATCCAGCAGCTGTACCAGCAGAAAGCCGCCAAGTAATAAGGTAAACATCAATTAATTGATTAAAGGCCAGCAGCTGGAGCTAGGTTGGCATGCCATAGAACAATATGCCGAGACAGGGAATCAATGATAACCATACATACCTTATGTGGAATATAGTGCTATGGGAATACGTTCATAGGCGAGGCAGGAACCATCCAGAGTGCCAGCTGATAGGGCAGCAAGCCCCCAAAAGAGCAAGTGGAGGGATGAGGAGGGGAAGCAGACATGGCAGGGAAAGGCAAGCAGAGGGGACACCAAACAGATGGGAGGATGCCGTCCCATGCCTGGAGCAGGAGGCCGAATCAGGTGGGCGACAGCACACCCCGGAAGGGCGAGCTGAGCAAAGGAGTGGTGACCAGGCATGAGCAGAGGGAAGCACCGAGGAGTGATGCAGGGAAGAGGCAGAAGAGGGAGACAGGGCAGGGGGGTGGAAACAGAAGGAAGGGAGGGATGGGACTAGGCTGCCAAGGATGAAGTGAGGATGAGGGGGCGGGAGGAAACAGGCCAGCAGCCACAGGAAAGGAGGGGTGGCTATGGGATAAGTGGCAAGGGGAGGAGAAAACAGACGCAGAAGGAGTGGCGGATGGGAAGACAAAACAGGCAGGAGAGCGAGCCGGCAGCCGGAGGTGGCCATGGAAACACGGGCAAAAGCCCGAACCAGGAGAAAGGGAGGGGAACGAGGAAGAGCGGTGCCTCTAGCCACAAGGAAAAAACACTCTTGTGTGGAGTGGGGAGAGCGGCCCTTAAATGGGCCAAACGGGGACGTGGTCAGTTACACCACCCCCTTGAACTACAGGCTTCAGCCTTCCAAAAAAAAGAGTGAGTCACTTCAAGCTCTGTGAGAGCTGGGAGCTTGTTGGTAGTGAGCTGAGAACTTTGTGGGAAATTTGGCCAGCTTTGCTGCCCTGCTGGACTTAAACTGCCAAAACAGAGAAACGGAGGAAACCGGAGAACTACAGAAGCAATCCTCTGTTGCCCTGACTAAGTTCAGAGATTTTTTGGAACCAAAAGAAATGTTTTGCTTGAAGAGAAAACATCCGAAAGAACTGTGAGAGGATTTCTCAATTTAAGGACTCCAGTGCCTGATGGAGCCTTGGAATGTTGTGTTCGTCTCTTACCCCGTTTGGGAAGAAAGGAGACCTGTTGCCAGTTGTTTATGTTCGTTCCTTAAGCCAGCCTGTTAGCTGCCAGTTAAGAGACTTTGCCATTCTGAATACCAAGCTGAACTTTATGCCTCGGCCTGTGCCACCTGTGGCCCAAACGTTGTTTTCTGTACCAGCTTCAGCATCTGCCTGGCAAGAGACCAGCCTTGGGAGTCAGCCCCTGTGGAGAATCAAATCACAGGCTGCAGCCACCTATAGGGTAAGGCCGTGAAGTGGAGGTGAGTTGTGTTGGCCCCAGTCCCCACCAGAATTCTGGAAGGCCAGGAGGTCCATGGTGTCACCAGCAATTCATCAATCTGTCTGGGTGTAGTGAGTACAACCAGGGTGGCCCCTTGCAACAATCCAATAAATGTTTATGTCAACTGATTTGCTCCCTAAGTTTGGGTTAAAGTTAACTGATTACAGGCCATCTGGCCAGGGAATACAGTTGTGTGCTAGACGCAAAGTTGTTTCATCTGTTTGCTAATGCCTTTCCTTCCATCAAGGGCCCCAACCAGCTGCGATACCGGCCTACTCATGGCAACACTTCAGGCCTGCTCCCAACTCCATACTGGGTACCCAGCAGTCAGATAAGCTGATTAATTCAGAGACTAAATTGGTAAACAGTAATTGCAATCTATTTGACTTCAGCACAATAATCGTTTGCCTAAATTCTTGCCCCTCCCTTGTTCAGGTCCCCTTAATAAATCTGATTTGCTGTTTAAGGTTAACCTGACCCATAGGCATATTATTATCTGGTCTACCTTTACTCAACTACTTGGAAGTGACTGTAAAAGTAGATAGTTATTGTTAAAACTGTTCCATTACAGGGTGCATAGGAGATATGCCAGGAGACCAGACCTGGTTGGTAAGTGTGGTACACTTGAGCATATCATTAATGCTCTCCAGTAATTGTGCACTGAAGGTCATATACTGTGGTTGTGAAACTTTGTATGAAGAGCCACTTGTGGGGATTGTGGGTAAATAAAGCTTCCCATAGGGCTATATTAGACTAGATTATAACCCACTAAGTCATTACTCTGGGTGGAGGCACCAGTACTGTAACTGCACTGTTGGTAGGCAAACCACAGTACCCCTTATTTCCAAACCCAGGCCGCTCAACCTGCAGGCAGAAAATTAGGCAGGGGTAGTAGCCCTTAGTACCATGGCATCAGGGTTACATTAAGTGCTGGATTCAGTAGTTGGCAATGGTTCAGCTATGGTAGCCACACAAACATCCTTGCACTTCGACCGTAGTCTTCCTTGGTGGGTAATCATAACAGACCAACATAGAAACCTATCCCCCAAATGTGTCCTATACTGACATTCACTAAAATGAATAGTGCACATATACCTCCAAATAGAAGTGCATCGCTGTGGGCACCACTGACACATGACGATGAAGCAGGGAAAGGGCAATCACCCACCAGAGGTAGATGTTGACTTAAAGGATGCAGACTTCCCATGTGGTGAAAATTCAGATATTGAGGATGCCGGGTGAGTATTCATTGTGGGGGATGATGAGCAGTATATTGATTAATTTGGAGGATACAGAAAGAAGGAGGCGACTGTAACTCCACACTGTGGCGTCCACTCCTCCTCCAGTCCTTCTCACCTGGGAACAACATGGGCCTCCTCCTCCTCCTCCAGAAAAACCTGGACTCTTAACCCAGTGGAAATGCCAGACACGTTGACTACTGTGTGAACCTGCTTCTGTTGTCCTGCTTCATCCTCCAGCCACCAAGATGCCTACTCTTCCTCCTCCACCTCTGGGGCACCAATGTGTCATTACACATCATGGCCAGCAGTAATGTGATGGTAAGCATCATTCAATTGTTTTTATGTTTTACTGTTCTATTTTCATTTTCCTTTTACAGGTACAAAAGACCATGTGCGGGCCTGACACAAAATAATTTCACTCTTGTGTTCAGGTCTCCTCCCCTGCAGCCTCATCTTCAGCAGCCAGCGAGCCATCTCCTTTTCCTCCCCCTCTGGAGCACCATTGTGCAATTACATGGCATGGCCATCACTAGTTTGAAGGTAAGTATTATTTCCAAAAGTTTGCTTTTTTTCTGATACTTTTTTATTTTGATTTTGCTTTCAGAGGTGCAGCACGACAAAACTGGGAGTGGACTAGAGTCTATATAATTTTACTCTTGCCTTCACAGGTCTCTTCTCATCCTGTCATGAATTTCTGTCCACTAAAGTGGTTAGAGAGAAGTGCTGTGTTGGAAATTGACACAGCACATCAGCAGCATATAGCATATATAATTTCTAGGACTTGAGAAAATATGTCAAATGAGAATTTCATATAGTGTGCATCATTGCTATGGCCTAGGTATGACAGAAGGTGCATCCGCACCATGGAGTTCCACCTTTCCCTCAAGGAGAGTCTGCTGGTTTGAGAGCAGTGTCTGGTGTATGGCCTCCTTAGATGCACCTCAGCATCTGAGGTCCCCCATCTCAACACATCGGTGTGATACTTCATCTCTAAACTGAGAAGGAGGAGGATCTGCAGCTGAAATCTTGGGTTCTCTCCCTAGCTGCAGCCCCAGAGTCTGGCTGCAGGACCCACTTCCATCATTTGTGCCCCCTTCCAGCACCTGTGCACCTCACCATCACTTGCTTCTCTGCCTCACTGTGGCACAGAAGGACCACCAGCAGTGCCACCACCTCCACCCCTCTCAGCCGACTTGCTGTATTCCTCCCACTCACAGTGGTGCCTTTCTTTAAGGTGGGTGTGCTGCCCACTAGTGCTCAAGCTTCTGCCCCATTTATCTTGCTGAACAACTGTCTGGCATAGTTTGCATGTCATAACACTGTTGCCTGTGGCATATAGCAGCATCATATATTATTTCTGGGACTTGAGAAAAATGCTGTGGTGGGAGACTGGCGACACAGTGTAGCTGCATGTAGCAAGTATATTTCTGGGACATGAGACAAAATGGGGAATTAGATCATCATATAGTACATTTCTGGGCACTAAAGTGAATGACAAGATAGAAGTGATGTTGCTGTGGTTGGAGACTGACTGACACAGCACAGGAGTATGTAGCAAGCATATATAATTTCTGGGACATGAGAAACAAGCATTTGTCAATGCCGAATGTTTGCTTGCTGGCATTGGCATTGGTAGTGTAGAAGTTACAGAGCTGCATAATAGGAATGGCAGCGAAGTATTGAGCTGAAGCCAACCCCACCACCACCCTGCAGAGAGTGACAGGCATTGGGGTGTGCCTTTGGGTCATCAGGCATAACGACCATGCCATTTCACCACACTCTACCCTGCAGACACTGACAAGTATCACTGTGTGCCTTGGGGTCTTTGCCCTTATGCACACCCCATTCCATCAGGAAATACGGTGAGATGGGTGTGGTATAGGAGATTGGGGTAACGTTTGGGCCTGAAGAGTACGAGGCACACCTTGATGCCTCTCACTGGCTGCAGGGTGTGGGTGGGGGTGGAATGGTATGAGCATTACAGGCAAGAATCCCAAGTCACACCCCTGATGCCTGTCATTCTCTACAGGGTGGGGCGTTATGGTCAGAAACCCTAACGCCTCAGGCATTCGCTAGTATTTTCCTCCAAATTTTCAACATGGTTTTGTGACCCCACCTCATGAACAGTGGCAATATCAGTTTGTTAGCCAAAACTGCTTTTGCACAGTGACTACGACATTCAGCACTACAGTTGCAAAACACATTCCGAACAGGATGTGAAAATGACAGCGGTACTGTTCATGGGGAGGTGTAAAAAATGGCAATGTTGAAAATCTGGGTGAAAATCTTAAAAAACTAGTGAAGTCACGGCGTGCACAGAAACTGTGCAACGCACATCGCGTAATGTAACTAGTTTAGGATTTTTTACAGCAGATTGTTAACACAGGCATTTTGGGATCTCCGATCATGAACAGTGTCAGTGTGATTTTCTTTATCTGTCCTGAACAATGATTTCCCACAGCGACCACGCATTTCTGCGCTGAAAGTGTGAAAACACATTTCGGCCATGTTGTGGAAAATGACAGCCGTACTGTTCATAAGGCGGTGTGGAAAAATGCCACTGGTGAAAATCTGGACTGAAAATATTACAAATTCATAAACTTACAAGGGTGTGTGGAAACTGTGTAATGCTCACTCGTAACACAGTCATTTTATGGAGTTTTGTCACCAAATTTTCAACATAGCCATTTTAAGACCTCTGCTCATGACCAGTGTCACTGTGATTTTCTTAATCTGTCCCAAACATTGTTTTCGCACACCGACTGTACCATTGTGCGCTACATGTGCGGAAACAAATTTTGGGTGAGATATGAAAAATGGTAGCTGTACTGCGCATAAGGACGTGCAGTAAAATAGCACTGTTGAAAATCTGGTGTTCAAATATTACAACTTCGCAAACTTGCCAGCGTGCGTAGGAACTGCACAACGTGCGTTCCTAAAAAAGTCATTTTGGGGAATTTTTTCACCAGATTTTTAACATAGCCATTTTAAGACCTCTGCTCATAAACAGTGTCACTGTGATTTTCTTAATGTGTCCCATACATTAATTTCGCACACCAACTGCACCATTGTGCGCTACATGGGCGCAAACACATTTTGGGTGAGATGTGAAAATTGACAGCTGTACTGCTCATAAGGAGGTGTAGTAAAATGGCAATGTTGAACATCTGGAGTGAAAATATTGAAAATTCGCGAACTTACCAGCATGCATAGGAACTGTGCAACTCACTCTCATAAAACAGTCATTTTTTGAAATTTTTCCACCAAATTTTCAAAATAGGTTTCTTGAGAGCCCACTATATAAACACTGGCAGTGTCGTTTTGTTAATTGGTCCCGAAAGGTGATTTCCCGCAGTGACTCCGAAATCACCTTTCATGCCCGAATAACGCCATGACAGTGACAGCATTCATGAGAAGGGGTCCCAAAAACCCCATGTTGAAAATTTGGTGCAAAAATTCCAAAAAATGCCCAAGATATGCAGCAAAGTTGAAAAAACCCTATCTATTACATTATACAGCTTACTGGCATTTCCTCAGTTCGGGTCAGCTTTGAAAAGTGCAGGCGTGTTCCTGGTCCACTGAAGATTGTCGCGCCAGACTCCAGAGGTAAGTATAGGGTGAGGGGTGTGGGGAGGCAGGTGCGCAGTGGGTGGAGTGCGGGTGGGGGCAGGAGACCTCGAGGGACTGTTTTTAATTTACAGGGTTTTTAATTATTAAGGCGAAAGCGGGGCGTTTGCCACGCTGGGGTGGGCTCCCAGAGTGGCAGCTGGAAAGGATATTTAGGGGGCTGGAGCCAATGGGGAAATGGGCACCTAGCCGACCATCTGACTAGTGCCATGCTGGGGTGGGCTCCCAGCATGGCAGCCTAGGCTGTTGAAGTCGAACCGACGGGATTTGGGCACCCCGTCGGCCATACGGGGCGTGTGCCACGCTGGGGTGAGCTCCCAGTGTGGCAGCTGTAACTACTGTTTGGGGGCTGGAGCCGACGAGGGGTTGGGCACCCCGTGGTTATCGGATGTGTGCCACGCTGGGGTGGACTCCCAGCGTGGCACCAGAAAGATTTTTTGGGCGGCATGGGCTGATGGGGCATTGGGCACCCCATCGGCTATACTGTGTGTGTGGGGGGGAGCCGTCAACCGCATATGTCGTGCGTGTGTGTTGAGGGGACTCTGCTCACTGAAGGGAGCTCTCCCTTTCAACTGTATGCCACTGCATTTTCAGCTGTCATAGACAGTTGGAGCAGTGATTGGCGCACTGTCACCGCGCCTGCAGACACACTGACTGAATTGGAAGAGGCTGACACACCTCTGGAAAACTCGGATGATGGCACTATGTTTCTTGCACATGCGTGCAAGCAAACATAAAATTGGGAAATTAGATTTTCATATAGTGCATTTTTGAGCAGTAAGCAAGCAATAATACCTGACAGAGTGGGCAGTATTGGTCAATAGCAGACTTCCCAGGGGCACGATGAGACCCGACAATGTAAGTGGAGGGCCTTTTAGCCCCGGAAGGTTCGGTATTGCCAATTCCACCCACCTTGGTGGGTATTATTGTGATTAGAAAATAGCCCACATGTGTCATTTTTATAGGGTTACAAAAAAAAAAGTAATTCTATAAAAAATTACTACAATTGTATTTTTAGTCCTGTTTCAGTAAAGTAGTCTCTATACTGCTGAAATGGTTGCTCTGCTGGTTGTCACTAGGGGGAGCTGTTATATCTTATTACAGGGATGCATCTGTCTTGTTTCATTTTTTTCCCTTCCCATCTTTTTATGTTGGCTCGCGCGTGCACGTCAGCCAACATATTGCATTAGTAGCAAATTTGGAGGTGCGGTCACTGTGGACGAATGCAGGGCATGCATCAGAAGGTGCATCCCTCATTCCCCAATAAGGCAGCTGTAGGCAGTGACACCAGGCATATGTCAAGTGGCGACCAGATCTAAGAAAAGGTCAGCTGCAATCATGCAGCGGTACTGTAACACGCCCTCCCGACGTGCCTGTCCTAGTGAAACTGCCTGCAGAGTGCCCCGACCCACTTAATTTGCTGATGGGGGAGCCCACTCCCCATCAGAATCATGCACCCCCCCAAACAGTCTTTCTTTGCCGATGGGGGCCCCAATCCCCGTTGGCTTTAGTCCTCCTTTACCATTTATTTTGCTGATGGGGAAGCCCACTCCCCGTCGGCATAATGTCCCCACTTTTGTTGTTGTGTGCTGGGGGATGCTCATTCCCCTCGGCTCTTGTCTCCAGCCGGTATGTTGCCAGCGGGGTTGCCCAATCCCCATTGGCTACAGCATCCCCCCATAAAACACTCAGGTGGCACGCTGGGGCCCACCCCAGCTGCTACAATACTTTGTAAACAAAAACCGTCTCAATGTTTTTTTTTAACCTGTGAAAGAAGAAACGGGTCCCCTCGAGGTCTCCTGCCTCCTCCCCAACCCGCGCCCACCCTCTGTGTGCCCTGCCTCCCCATATCCCCCCTCACCCCATACTTACCTCTGGAGCCTGGCACGACGATCTTCGGTGGACCGGGAACACGTCTGCACTCTTCAAAGCCGACCGCGAACTGAAGAAATGCTGGTAGCCTGTATAATGGCGTAAATAGAGTTTTTTCAACTTTGGTGCATATCTCGGCCATTTTTGGGAATTTTGGCACCAAATTTTCAACATGGGGTTATTGGGACCCCTCCTCATGAATTCAGTCACTGTCAGGGCATCATTCATTCCCGAAAGGTGATTTCGCGGTCACTGCACGGAATCACCTTTCGGGACTGATTAACAAACTGATAGTGCCACTGTTCATGAGGGGGCTCTCAAAATATATTTTGCAATTGATGGAAAAAATCAAAATAACTGTTCTCGTCGTTGCGCAGTTTCCACATGCGCTTTCGTAACTTAATGAATTTAATATTTTCACTCCAGAGTTTCAAAATTGGCATTTCCATACCTCCTTATGAACAGTACAGCTGTCATTTTACATATCCTGGCGGAAATGTATTTTCCACCGTCCGGCGCTGAGTACCCGGTTGCTATGCGAAATCAGTTTTGGGACAGTTTGAGGAAATGACACTGACACTGTTCATGAGCAGAGGTCCTAAAATGCCTATGTTGAAACTTTGGTGACGAAAGTCCATAAAATGACTGTGTTACAAGTGTACGTTTCGCACTTTCCACACACCCTTGTAACTTTGCAAATTTATAATATTTTTACGGCAGATTTTCAACACTGGCATTTTTTCACACCTCCTTATGAACTGTACAGCTGTCATTTTTCACATCCTGCCCAAAATGTGTTTTCGCACCTGTGGCGCACAATGGCGTGGTCGCTGTGGGAAATCAACTTTTGGGACAAATTAACAAAATGACAGTGCCACTGTTCATGAGGGGAGGTCCCAAAATGCCTCTGTTGAAAATGTGGTTAAAAAAATCCCGAAAATAATTGGGTTATGGACGTGTGTTGCACAGTTTCTATGCATGCTCATGACTTCACCAATTTTTCCTATTTTCACTCCAGATTTTCAACGTCACAATTTTTTTACACCTCCTCATGAACAATACAGTTGTCATTTTTCACATCCTGCCCAAAATGTGTTTTCATCCGTGTCGCCAAATGGCATAGCCGCTGTGCAAAACTACCTTTCAGCTAACAAACTGATAGTGCTGCTCTTCATGAGGTGGGGTCACAAAAAGCCTATGTTGAAAATTTGGAGTGAAAATACCAACAAACACCTACAGCATTAGGGTTTCCAGCTATTACTCCCCACCCTGTAGAGAATGACAAGCATCAGGGGTATGACTTGGGATCATTGGCTGTAATGCTCATGCCATTCCACCCCAACCCCCACCCCTATCCTGCAGCCAGTGACAGACATCAACGTTTGCCTTGGAGTCTTTGGCCCTAAAGTTCACCCCATTCTTCTATACTGCACCCAACTCAGCATATTTCCTTATGGAATGGCGTATGTATAAGGCCAAAAGACCCAAAAACGCATACGACACCTGTCAAGTGTCTACAGGGGTAGGTGAGGGTAGAATGGCATGAGCATTATAGCTGACGACCCAAAGGCACACCCCAACATCTGTCAGTCTCTGCAGGGTGGGGGTGGTGTTGGCTTCGGTTCAATACTTCACTGTTATTCCTATTATGCATCTCTAGCTCCTGCACTACCAATGTCAATGCCAGCGAGACAACATTCGACATTGACAAATGCTTGTTTGTTTACAGTTTCCTGGTCCTCTTTGCCTGCCCTGAGGACTGGGAACGAAACAAACTGTGTTTCCTGTTTTTAACCGGTCCCCGCTGTCTGCTCTGGGGACTGTAATAGTACGTGAATTTTGTGGGAACTTCCAATCCCTGCTGTCTGCCCTGTGGATTTGAAATAAAAGTTTTATTTTGTTTATTTTTTAGTCTATCAGTCATCGCTGCTTGCCCTGAGGACCAGGACTTTGTTATTACTGTTTTCGATTTTTTTATTGTTGCTTTACTAGTTCACGGTCCTTGCTGCCTTATCTGGGGACCAGGACCATGAAGAGGAACGCTATTTAGTAGAGTGAGTGAGCCTCCCACACAGGTACCGAACCAGGGAGCTGCAAAGGAAAACAGAACTACCAATGGACTGGAATCATTAGGCATTGTTGTTTCTGAGTATATCTGGAGGGGATCTGTATTCTGTGTTAATTTACTAATGAGGAGAAGGCTCTTTGCTTTTTTTTTCTTTCTTTAAAAGCCGGGGAGAAGGGGGCATAGTGCAGTTGAGAACTGTGCCAGGGAACTGTCACACTTGGTCAGTAAGCAAATGAAAGAAAAAGTAAACAAATAAAAATGGGTTGTTTTTTTTTGTTTTCTATGTACAGTGCTGTGATTTTTTAAAAATTACTGGGTGGTGTCTGGTCTAAGGACTGAGTGTGTGGGGGTCTGTCACTCACACTCTCACTAAGCGATTAAAAAAATGGCGGCAGTTTGAAATTGTGTGTCCATTGCTTCAGGCAATGAGGAAGCAGGCTGGGCAGAAGAATACTTAGCTTGGCATAAGGCAGGATTGGGCTGGGTCTTTTTATTTCCTGGGCATCTATCATAAGTTAATAAACCTCCCTGGCAAGGGTACCAGTCAATGTGATACCAGGAAATAAAAAGCCCATTTTCTAAAGTGAATTACAAGTTATAGGTGCTGTTGCTGTGGTGGGAGACCGACTGAAACAGTGCAACAGCATGTAGCACGTGTATATAATTTGTGGGCAATGAGGAAAAAATGGGAAATGAGATTTTCATATAAGGGGCTATTCTTCAAGGGGTACAAGGTACGTAGGAACCACGTGTACTATATATCCCCTCCTACGTGGCCGTGGACGGGTGCAGGGTGTGCAGTCACACAACTGGGAAGCACCCACAGGGCACCCGTCCATGGCTCTGCCCTGGCATGCATGGGTGTGGGTGTGGATCGGCAGACACGGGCCGCTAATGGACCCCCTGTGCAGTGCAGCACTGAGGATGCTGGGATGTATGGCGGGGCTACAAGCAACAACATCGGGCATGTGCCCAGGTGGCCACATTCAGCCCGTGCATTGGTTCAGGTGGGCTGGGGCAACATGTCGGAGGGACCCTACATGGTTTTCCACTTCTGGTGGCATGCAGTCGGGAGGGCGCGCAGCGGCTATGACTGCCTATAGATCACATAGCCTGCACCCCCCTCACCCGGCACTCTGCACTTTTGGGCATAGGGTGGAGCACAGGCACACCCCCTGCACTGCCCCCCCCAGGCCGCCCTCTTGTGGATCTCACTGGCTGGCTGGGGGATCTAGTGCAAGCCAGCCCCATGCCTCCATGGAGAATTGGGTGCAGGGAGTGCAGCCTCTGTGGAGTGTCAATGCACTGCAGATATGTGGTGCGTAGCCAATCTGCGCCTTGGAGAATAGGTCTCAAAGTACATTTCTGGCCAGTAAAGTGAATTACAAGTTAGAAGTGCTGTTGCTGTGGTGAGAGACTGACCAACATATTGCAGCAGCATGTAGCAAATATATATAATTTTTGGGACATGAGAAAAATAGGGGAAATGAGAATTTAAGATATATGTGGCTTGATTATGGGATCCCCAAGAATGCTGTAAGCCTCTGGTGCGCTGATTGTTTGGCGCACGGGAATTGAGGCATTCTCCCAGCCGGCGATTGCCATTTTCAATCCCAAGTGCCAAATGCCAAAAGTTAGCTCAGCTTTTCCCTGGTCTAAATTGTGCCATTTTGGGGGACCCTTTTTATGGGGCTTCCACCAAACCTTTTACACAAGCTGCTGTAAAATGATGGAACTGTTGCAACTACACCCGATGTACTAAAATTAGGTACAGTTGTGTCAAAGGAATTTTTCCAGCCTTCTTGACAGCAGCCTCACATTGCTTGTCATGCTTTTGCCTCTTGTCTAATATAATCCCCAGGTCCTTTAATTGTAAGGCTATGCCTGTGGTTCAGTGGGGCAGAGCAACTAACCATGCCCCCGATCAGGCCTTAAAAAGCCACTCCTTCTGGTCACGCTAGGATCATTTTTTCGTTGCAGCCGGAGGCTCCGTCAGCTGCCCTTTCTCCTGCTCCTTTCTCTGTTTCTCCTCATTCCATCCCTGTTTCTTCATCTTGTCTCCGGCTGCCCTCACACTCCTCTTCTCCCCCCTTGCACTGTTCTCATGCTGTGGTTTGGGGGACTGGAGTTCTGGCCAAGTTCTGCCTGGCCTCTCCCTCCATGTCTGTTTCTCCCCATTCTCTCCTCTGTTGTCTCCCCTCCCTGCTTACCTCCCATACTGTTTTCCATCATCCATTCATTTCCTTGGGGGCTTCTGCCACACTGTTGCTGCTTGGTTTCTCCTCCTATGCTCCCCGGTTGTATCGATGCTCCACTTTTGGGTGTGTTGACAACCACCATTCCTACCTTTCTCCTGCGTACTGACTTCTGCTATTGCCACTAGCAGGTTGCTGTTGCCTGGTATTCCACTCCGACTAGGACCCCCTACCTTGCCCTTCCTGTGGAACCATCTGGTGCTTGCATCCTCGGCGGACTGCTGCGTCTCTTCTGCTGTTGCCAGCTAGACTCCTCTGGCTCGTCTAATTTTCTCCATCCCTTGAGCTCCTGTTCTGACGACATTGCCTCGCTTGTTCCCCAACTTCCTCTCATTGCCTTGTTTGCCCCTCATCTTCCTCCCAGCATTCTCTGATTCCTTTGCTTTTACTTCCTACCTCTCGCCTCCTGTGTTCGGTCCTCTCTTGTCTGTTTACCCTCCCATCAAACTGCAATATGGCTCACTTCTTCCTTTCACCTTGTTTTCTTCAGTTTTGGAGCGCTATCAGTCCATCCCTACTGTCTGCTACCAACTTCTGCTTCTTGTGGTCCTCTCACCTCTGTACCAGCACCATGTCTGCCCTACTTGAAGCATACTCTGATTGTCATGCTTTCTTTGCTTTACCCATATGCAGACTGCATAACCTCCGTCTTTCTTTTTGGGCTCTCCATGCTCGGTCCCCCATCCCTTTTTCTGCTGCACTCAGGTTGTCTGCTCCCTTGGGTCTTAAGCATTGCCTAGCTGCCATTATACCTAGCCTTACTCCTGGTACTTTGTACCTCACCCATCGGCTGCAGGCTTCACCTGGCCATTCTCATCTCTCCCACTTATGCAGTTCACTTCACTTCTAATTTGGCTTCTTAATAGAACCAGTTGGCATGCACTCCTGTGGTTACTAATTGCAATCTGACCCTCCTCTGGACCCACATTGGGGTCTCCTTCGCTCAATCCAAACTCTATGTAGGTCTCCTCATTCCCATCAATAGTCCATGCTTAACTCTCATATGGGTCTCATGCTACCCGACTCGACCTTCTCTCCACTTGGAGACTTGCCTTCCGTGTCCATTACTCCATGACTTAGGGCTAGCCTGTAGCCGACGGTCTCACTCTGCACCCTGAAGTCTGTATGTAGAGCATGCAAAGCTCAGAGTGGAGTCCTTCTCTCTGCTCCATAGTGAGAATGTCTTCATTACAGGTGGACCTTCAATTGTCACCCATTTTGGTGACACTACTGGATATAGAATTTCTGACTTCAGCTGTGAGGGGCGGGGCTCTCATTTGCAGGGCCCCTTTAGTTGTCTGAGTGGGTTCAGAGGCACCCTTTACTCTATTCTTCCTCAGATCACCTCTGGTTCACCTTATCTGTTTCGTAGGCTTGTGTAAGCCAGCTGAGTGCCTCAGTGATCATTTCTCTCCTCCTTTGCTTTTTGGGCACCTAGTTGCAGAGACATCACTCATAACCCTCAAAAGCATTCCTGTTAGAAGGACAGAGCAAGAGCTTCCTCCAAACTGGCATCTTTTCCTCTTTCCTCAATCTCAACTCTAAATTGCAGTAGCTGAGCCATCACTAACCAAAGCGTCCTTCAGCCTGGAGGGAAGGCAACCTAAGCTTTGTATCTCGAGAGGTTTCCTCCTCAGAGGTTTTTTTTTCTCTTCTCCATGTTGATGGTCATCATACTTAGAAAGGATTAGTACTTCATAGGTTCCATAGTTAGGTTCCGCTGTTGGATGGAGTCAGATGGTGGCCCCATGGCTGTTCTCTCTCTCCTTAGGAAGTCTTGCCCTCACGCCTCATGTCAGCCTCCAAACTGGTAGATGTTCCTCCGTTGTCTCTCATTCCTCTCCAGTCCTAATCATCTACACCTCTCGACCTCCGTTCACGTCCTTGATATCATTAGGGATCCCATACCTCCTTACAATGCTCGACACTCTTTTGGGTACTCTTTTTGGGCTCCTTTCTAAGCTACCTTTAGCCAAGGGAATCATCCCCATGGCACCTCTAGAGGTGGAACCCTCCTCTAGGGTTCCTTGCCACCGTACCCCTACAGGGTGGTATATCCCACAGATAGGGAGGTGAATAGCCACATTGTATCTAGTTGCACAAGCATAACATCATAACAAGTTGCATAGGCACATTGGATTGTAAGGCTACACCTGTGGCTCAATGGAGCAGAGCAACTAACCACGCCTTAAAAGGATGCTCCTCCTGGTCACTCCAGGATTGTTTTCTCATTGTCCCACCATACCCCCCCCCTCCTCCTCCAGTGGCTCATCTCTCTCTCTCTCTCTCTTCTGTGGGCTCTTTCCTAAGCCACCTTTAGCCATGGGAATCATTTCTGCAGCACCTCTAGAGTTCCTTGCTGCGGTACCCCTACAGGATGGTATATCCCATGGACAGTGAGGTGAACACCCACATTTTATCCAGTCACACAAGCATAACATCATACCAAGTTGCATAGACACATTGAATTGTAAGGCTATGCCAGTGGTTCAATGGGGCGGAACAACTAACCACACCCCCAAACAGGCCTTAAAAGACGCTTCTCCTGGTCATTCCAGGATCATTTTCTCAATGCCCCACCATTCCCCCCCATTTCCTCCAGTGGCTTGTCTCTCTTTCTTTCATAGTCTCCTTCCTAAGCTACCTTTAGCCAAGGGAATCATTCCTGCGGCACCTCTAGGGGTGGAACCCTCCTCTAGGATTCCTTGCTGCCGTACCCCTACAGGGTGGTATATCCCATGGATAGAGAGGTGAACAGCCACATTTTATCCAGTCGCACAAGCATAACATGATACCAAGTTGTGTAGGCACATTGAACTCAAGAGCCATTATTTCCCTGTGTAGATTAACAGTCTCCTTTTCTCTACCTCTCTTTGCCTAGATATGACAAAATCTGCTACCCTGTTGCATTCTGTAAGAAATTGTCTTTCAGTATCCCCTTTGGGAGCTTGCAGAAACAGAAAATCTGCACAGCCAGAAACTGAAAGAGCCTCCAACACCACGGGAACTATTTTTTTTTTAACTCCAAGGAATAGATACAGTCTAGCTTGTACCGTATTTCATTTTACCTTCCTCTCATACTTTCTTCAAAAATTTTCATGAATTCAGGATCTCTGTCATTTTGGCCTTCAGTTGTTCTTGCTGCTTGACTAGAAGCGACATCATAAATAATCAACTGCTTGTCACACTTTGGTCATTTCTACAGCAAGTAGTTGTGATTGCACAAATAGAGGATTAAATGCTGTGTTTAGACAAGCAGCAGATGAAGATCAGGTACCAAAGAACCCTGTTTTCATTCAAATATCTAGTAGTAAAGAATTAGGGGAAGGTAAATACAGGAAATATATTAAATGTGTCAACATATTATCTTTCCAAAGCATTCAGAAGCTCTTTAACTTTTTTCCATAGTAAGTTTTTTAATTATTTCCAAATAAAATTAACAGGATAAAAATTTCAATACAGAACATACACAGTTACAAATATAAATACAGGTAGTAGAAATATTTCAAACCAAGGGAGGTGGTATAAAATGACACACATAACATGTTTTCTAAGGATTTGACAAATTGATCCTGAGTTCAGAGTTCAACAGCAAGTAAAGACGGTCTATTCAGACTTATGAAGTTATTAAGCTTCTAAAAAAGGGTACCACATCTTTTGAAAGATTTTTGATCTGCCAATAGTGAGATAGCCGATCCTTTCATTGTTCGCTGACAAGGTCACTTGGTCAAACCATTCTCTTTGAGAGAGCAGGTGCTTGGATTGGGGTCTACATCAATTCGCTCTCGACTATTGACTCCTGACGCTCTCGCTTCCTACAGTCTGCTCCTGAACTGATTCACTCCCTTTCAAGTTTGCTCCCAGTAACTTCACTTCGGCGACTGTTCATTGTGCTAGTCACAGATAGCCTCAAACATCCCCCTTCCAGGTCTGTGTGCTCCTAACACAGTTAACCATTCATTTAGTAAACCTGTGAAACACTCCAGGTAAAATCATTCATCCTTGAGTGGGTCTGGCACCCTCTTTAATGAACCTGAGCAGTCCAGAACATATAGGAGAGTGTATGGTTACCCATACACTACAAGGCTATTCTTCCACCGAGTGGATACAACGCCGACTGATGACCTCGAGAGTGAAGCTCAAGAGGTCTCCAAGTCGGCAATGTATCTACGAGGTTAAGAAATAGCCGAGTAGTGTTTGGGTAACCACACACTGTTCTTTATAGTGTATGGTGCCCAAAAAAAGACAAAAAGAGACTCACTTTTCCATATTTTCACTTGGTTCTGCCGAGGCCCTCGATTAGCAACTGCCGCTGCCCAGCACACTCGCACGCCCCTCTCACACAGGAAGGGACAAATCAGGATGTCTGCTGTAGCCCCTTGTATTATGATATCCTCACTAACACAGAATGAAAAGTCATTATGCGTTAGTGAGGACATCACTACTGCAGCAGAACAACTTTTTGCGGTGTGTGGATTTCCATACACAACCGCATTCCACCATACACTATAATACTGGTAGATAGGAGATCCTGTCCCTTTAAAAGAAAGTTATGCTAATAAGCCTCCATCATACAGGTGGGGATCCCAGCTACAAAACCAGTGTTCAGATCCCTTTCAGGAGAGCTCGGGGACAACAAAGAAAAAAAAAAACTGCCAGTCTAGACCTTGGCCATAGTTTTCAGTCTCACAGTTTAGGTGGGCCTCGGAAGTGGAAGGAAGGAAGGATCGGAGACTCCCGAGGGCCATCTCCTGGGAGAGCCCTCTGTGTGTGTCAGTACTTGGGTATCTGTTCTCCAATAGGATTGGTAGATTTTGAAAAAAGTAGAAGATTTTCGGTCCTACTAACATCTTTAAAGCATTGATCTTTCCCCAGAAAGATAAATTGAGCTTGGACCAGCTGGTTAAATCCAGTTCTACATCTTTTAGGAAGGGAATCCAATTGTAGAAATGAGAGGAAAACTGTGACTCGAACCCAGGGACCTTGCCATTCTGTAGCATACTCTTAACCACCTGAGCTATAGGAGCCTTAAGTCATTAAGCTTCCTGAGTTTTCCCTTGAAATACACACATTCCTTTCATGGTGTTGTGAAACAGCAACTTAGTCAGTCTGACTTGAGGCTGCTGTAGCTCAGGTGGTTAAGAGCAAGCCAAGGAATGGCAAGATGCCTGGGTTCGAGTCCAGGTAGGAGTCACACTTTTCCTTTCATTTCTACAATTGGATTTACAAAATTGCCTCATAGTGGCTAACTAACTGCATGGAGAGAAAGAAATAGGAAGTAATTTGAGTCTTAGAATGGGAATATAATTCAGTTGCGTAATGGAATCAAGCGATACTGTGAGTTTTAGACTCAAGTAAGTGATGGTGTCCATAAACCAGATACTATCCAAAACAGTTTCCAAAACATTCTTAATAAACTGCATTAGGTGGTTATACAGTATTTGAATTTCTTCCCAGTTAATTACTAGGTCTGAAATCTGTGCAAACGTGTCAAAGAGTGGGTGTATCACCATACATGAGTCCACTGGTTTAGTGAGGGTTAGTATTAAGTTGCCAGCAAAAGCAAGAGTCTTATGATTACGTTTTCCTAATACAATTCCATGTATCCCCGGGTGGTCTTTGGTAGTTCCAATCAGAGGTTTGAATGCTAGAATAAAAACGTAGGGAGATAAAGGTCAACCCTGTCTTGTACCACAATGCAAGGTAAAAGGTGTTGACAAAAATTCATTGATAATTATTTACGCTGGAGGTTTCTCATAAATCATAGATACCCAGGTTAAAACCTGTACCAAGTCCAAATTCACTGAGTGTTCTGTGTAGGCATTCCATTGTTGTAAAGAATCAAATGCTTTAAAAATGCCAAACTAAAGTGTAATGTAAGGCTCTTTTCGTGGCTCACCACATCAGATTCAATAGATGACTCAAACAATCTACCCCTGATCTGTTTTGGATAAAACTTGCTTGTTCCCTTCCAATCAACTTAGTGGTAACAGATTGAACTCTCCTTGCTAAACTCTTAGCTAAAATGTTATAATCTGAGTTTAAAAGGGAAATAGGTCTGTAGCTTGAGCAGTCTAATGGGTCCTTGTTTTTCTTGGGGCCAAGACTGATATATGCTTCTCACATTGTAGGAAAAAGAGAGTTAGTACTTCATAGGCCATATACATTTGAGTGAAACTTAGGGACAGGGGAAGACATCAATGTTTTGTAAAATTTCCTTGGGAGACCATCAGGCCCAGGAGTTTTACCAGATAGCATTTCTTTAAAAGTCCACTCAATTTCAGACAAGGAAATATCATTATCTAAGCTTTGTTTATTTATTTAGTTTTTGTTGACCGGGTAAGTGCACTAGACAAATCCTGGCTATTTTCAGGCACGGCCTGGGGGAGGGGGATACAGATGAATGCCAACTGACCTTGAACCAGATTAAGCTGTTGTTGGTATTTTTAGTGAATGAGGGAAATTTGGCCAGGACACCGGGTAAATTCCTCTACTCTTTTCAATAAGTGCCATGGGATCTTTAACATCCACCTGAACTACCACCAATCCAGGCAGATGGGACCACGGTTTAACATCTCATCCAAAAGACGGCACCTCAGAAGTGCAGCACCCCTCTCATGCTGCACTACAGCGTCAGTACTGGGATATTAACCCAAGTGCCAGATGTGGGAACTGAACCCACAGCCCTCTGAGCTCCCAGCCTCAGAGGCGAGTGTGCTACCTACTGAACCACTGACACTGCAGGTTGGTCCTGCAGGGATAGGGAAGGCAGTTTAAGATTCTTAAAGAATGTACCCATGCTTTCAGAAGGGGTTCTATCCATTTGAGTGTAGATTTTCCTATAGAAGTTAGGGAATTCATCATTGATTTATTTATTATAAGTTACCACTTGACCAGAAGTTCTTTAACTGAAGCAAACATGACAGGGTGTGGGTTACTGGGGGACTTCATGCCTTGGGTGGTGTGTCATAAGGCACAGCTGGGTGACAACTGCATAAGGTGTGGCTAATCAACCAAGTATCCACATCTTGGAGTGCCTTACTGTGATTATGCAATGGACCCATGCGTACAATACATTTAAAAAGGTATTTCATTAGTGTTTTTTTTTTTAATAAATGCCCTTCTCGAGCTAGAGGTTATTACAAGATTTACTCATGGGTAAAGACCTTAGCTAACCAATCATAGAAACATAGACATTGATGGCAGATAAGGACCGCAAGGCCCATCCAGTCTGCCCATTTCTTTTTCTACCTTATGAATGTGCCATTGGCCTTTGCTCTGTCAATGGCCTATCTATTCATACTCATCTATATTGCTCCCTTATGCCTGTCACATGCCTGTTTGAAGCCCTGCACTGTATTCATATCTACCACTTCCTGAGGTATGCTGTTCCATGCATCCACCACCCTTTCTGTGAAAAATAGCTTCCTCACATTACCCTTTAATCAGTCTACCTCTAATCTCATGCTGTGTCCTCTTGTCCTGCTATTTTTCTTATATTGAAACATATCAGACTCTTTCACCTTGTTAATGCCCTTAAGGTGTTTGAATATTTCAATCATATCACCTCTCTCCCTCCTTTGCTCTAGGGTATACAAATATTGAGCTCCGTTAATCTGTCCTCATATGTTTTCTGATGCAGTCCCTGCACCATTTTGGTTGCCCTCCTCTGGATTGCCTCAATTTGGTTACTGTCCTTGTGAAGGTGTGGCCTCCAGTACTGCATGCAGTACTCCAGATGGGGCCTAACAATTGTCTTGTTAAGAGGGATTATTACCTCCCTCTTATGACTTGTGATACCCCTACTAATACACCTCAACATCCCCCTAGCCTTACCTACTGCTTTAGCGGTCTTCTTGAATGATTTCAGGTCATCGGTGATGATGATGCCCAAGTCTCTTTCTTCCCTTGTGACTGCCAACAACTCCCCTCCCAGCCTATAGGTGGCTTCAGGGTTTCTCTTCCCTATGTGCATGATCTTGCACTTCTTTGAGTTAAACCCCAGTTGCCACTTTTCCGACCATGTTGCCAGTTTATCCAGATTTCTTCTCATTCTGCCCACCCCATCTGGATCATCTACTCTGTTGCAGATCTTAGTGTCATCTGCAAACAGACAAACCTTAGCCTCCAGTCCATCTGCAATGTCAGTGATGAAGATATTGAAGAGGACTGGCCCCAGAACTGTTCCTGGGGTACCCCACTTGTGACTTGCATTTCTTCTGACTGTGTATACCGTTTACCACCACTCTCTGTTTCTGCCCGTCAACCCAGTTTGCCACCCAGTTGACCAACTTCTGACCCACCCCGAGCATACCCAGCTTATTAATCAATCTTCTATGTGGAACAGTATCAAAAGCTTTGCTGAAGTCAAGGTAGGCGACATCAACTGCTCCCCCTAGGTCCACCACTCTGGTTACCCAGTCAAATAAATCTATGAGACTAGTTTGACAGGACCTTCCTGTTGTAAACCCATGCTGTCTTGGATTCTGTGCTCCTATGGATTCCATGTGTTGCACTATCCTTTCCTTAAGGAGTGCCTCCATAATCTTGCCCACTACTGAGGTAAGACTGTCTGGTCTGTAGTTCCCTGCCTCCTCCCTGCTGCCACTCTTCTGGAGCAGGATCACATGGGCTCTTCTCCAGTTTTCTGGGACCTCTCCTGTGCTCAGAGACTCACTAAACAGTTCTGATGATGGCTCTGCTAGTTCCACCCTTAGCTTCTTTAGTACCCTGGGATATACTGTATGCCATCAAGTCACATTGCCTTGTCCACCCTGAGTTTATCAAGCTCTTGTAGGACCCTTTCTTTTGTGAAGGGACTAGTGCACACCTCCCTTCCCCCTCTGTGTCCATGGTGCTGAGCTGTGGGCCCTGCCCTACCTTCTCTACAGTAAATATTGAGTAGAAGTATCTATTTAGGATAGATGCTTTTACATGGTCCTCCTCCTCACACGCCCTCTTATCCCCTTTGAGCTTAGCAATACCCCCTCTGGACTTTCTACTTTCACTAATGCATCTATAGAAAGACTTGTCAGCTTCTTTTACTGTTCATGCTAGTGTGTCCTCAGTTTGGGCCATTGCCTGCCTTACTGCCTTCCCTGCTTCCCTTAGGGAAGTCTGGTATGCCTCCCTATCTTCATCCCGCTGTGTTCCCTTATATTTCCTGAAGGCCAGCCTTTTGGCTCTGACCTTTTGTGCTACTGTTTTTGAGAACCAAAGTGGTTTCCTTCTTCTTTTGCACTTCCTTTTCTCTTCAACACAATGGGATGTTGCTTCAAGTATTGCATCCTTAATGCTTGCCCACTTTGCCTTTACCCCCTCACCTGTATTTCTTTTTTCCAGGGCTAGCTTAACTCTGTTGGCCATCTTATTAAAGTCAGCTCCTCTGAAGTCCCATATTTTTGCCTTGGAATGGGATAATTTAGTTCTAGTGGCCGAATTGAACCATACCATGTGAGGGTCACTGGCCCCCTGGTGACCTTCTACCTGGAGATCTGTGATCCTTTCCCTGTTAGTCAGTACTAGATCTAGGATACTCCTGTTTCTTGCGGGTTGTTGTACCAGTTGTTTGAGGCCCTCCCCCTGCAGGAAATTCACTACGTGTCTAGTTCTGGCAGATGTTCCATCAGGCTACAGGATTTTGTATGTTATTATATAATATAAATAATTACATGGATCAGGGAGACAAGTGAAAGCTGTTCATTTCAAACAGAATGGGGCATGGAATGATAAGATATGATATCAGTACTTTCTGGTGGATGAAATGGTTACTAGTAAAGCTGACGCCAATATGTAATCTAGTCTAGCATTACGACAAGGGGGAGATAGGAGTACAACACTTCCTACAGCAGTTGTGGGATTATACATTCCATATATTTACCAGTCCTACTGTACATTTGCCAATATAACTATTGACCACTACTGTAGCAGCTAAAAGAAGCAGAGATGGTCCATGGGAGGAGCTGTTCAGATTTCAGTTCTCAGCAATGAGTTAATCGAAAGGAACCTGAACTGGACAGCAGCATCAGGGCCACCTGAGTGAACCTCAGATTCTCAAAGTTAGAGCCACACACACATATCACTGAAAGTAAAAGGTAGGCAGAGCCAGAGTCCATTTTCAAAAACGTGATTATTTTTTTTCTTTACCAGCAAACAGAACTATAAACAGAATGCATATTTAAACCATAGCAGCTTCTTAATGCCACTCTGTTTGTTTCTACATTTGACTCACAGTAACAGAGACAGCCATTTGATTTACATGAGTCTCCTGCCATTTTCTCTGCAATTCAAATATATACAAATACTATACTCTTTTTACAATGTCAGGA
Organism: Neoceratodus forsteri; assembly: GCA_016271365.2. Taxonomy (NCBI): domain Eukaryota; kingdom Metazoa; phylum Chordata; order Ceratodontiformes; family Ceratodontidae; genus Neoceratodus; species Neoceratodus forsteri. The sequence goes on along the minus strand of JADMNL010000025.1, from coordinate 7,534,942 downwards.
ATCCATTTATGTCCATGTCCCTCTCCCTACTATTTCCAAACTGGAACAGCTGTTCTAGAAAAACGGCCACAGAGAAAAGCTATTAGGCATAACTTGAGAATTTGTTCTTCTGCGGTGCCTACCAGCTTTCGCATTTTGTTGTTTGATCAGATTTAAACAGATAAAAGTGAGTGTGAACCAGTCTGGATAAAAACAATTCTGCTGGACTTTTCCCAGAAGCAGAGTGGATTGTGTTTTGATAGCTGAATAAGAGGTTCCCGATATAGTAGTGCTGTGCCATAGAACCTTGTATCTTGTCTAAAGTTCATTTAACATTTTGTACTGATCTCTTAGTAGCACCGTAAGACGTGATAACACATCTTATGGTGCTACTAAGAGACTGGTACAAAATGTTACATGAACTTTAGACAAGAACCAAGTGTGCTTGGACAAATTTAGCTGCACAACTATCTGAACCTTCCCAGAAGTGAAATGTGGTCCATTTTCAGAAACTACTACCTCTGCAAGTCCACAAGTAGTAAATTAATTTCACAAAACCTCTCTTGTTCTTGCTGTTGCCATACTGTACTTGGCATCAGTACCATTCCTGGCCATCTAGAGTACACATCAATTAGTACGTACATATTTATTTATTTCATTGAGACTGAGAGTCTTATTTACAAGATGGTCCTAATTTGAAACACAGCAAAATAAAATACAGTGCAATAAATGTAAACCACAGAAAAACAATAAGAATATGTATCTTTCTTTTTCTGAAAACTCTGTATTTACTAGTACTAGGCAGAAACTGTGACTTCTAATTTTGCAAAAAGTTTGCAATATTTCATAACACAAATTTCATAAATGTTGCAAAATTTTCAAAACTTCTAACTTTGGCGAAATCTGAATCTTACAAATGTGTTTCTGCAAAATTTTCTGGCTGAATTTTGGAATGATACACATACACTGCAGAGTGACAGTTCCATGAGATTCCATTCTGTAGTTTTATACATTAGTTCTCAATACATGTACTCATTCTGTTCTAAGTCAGAATTTTGTGAAGGCTGCCAAAGTGCTTGTCAGAATTTCCACCGGTGGAATTATATTTTCGCACAGTCTCTGCCAGCCAACCTCCATGGGCAAAGGGATGCTGCTGTAGCTGGCATATGACAATTATTCAGACAAACTGATGTTCAGATCTATTTCTAGCCACCAGGCATAATTATGGGCAAGTTCCTTCATTTTTAACCATGAGCCTATTGTTTGCATGCAGCTCAACCAGTACCTGACTTTAGAAAACTGGTGGAATAACTTTAGAAAACCCCACAGTATACACCTGTTCTCTATAGTCACTTCATATTTTCTGGTTGCAAAAGGTTTTGTACCCATATTTGCTCTTGGCTACCGAAGAAATGTAAAGTAAATAACTTAAAACTGGCTGTACCTCATGTTCATGATCTGCAGTAGCTACAGTGATTTATGCAGTAAGATGCACCAGGGTGTGGCATTATGGGTCAATAATTGCATGCCTCGAGTGTGTTAGGCATGAAGCACTTAATGCTGAGTGCTGTTAAACACATGAAAGGAAATTGCGGATTATTGTTCATTAATTACACATCCCTGAAGTGTCTTATTGCACTTATAACATGAGTTCTTATTAAAATATGTTTTAAAAAGGGATTTTTTAATAAATATTATTTTTATATAAACTATTAGCAGGCGATAATAACATTTTTCCAGTTGAGGTGTATTGATATTGTAACTGAACGTGGTGCACAGGCTAAACAGATACAGGAATGTAATTATGGCCAGATGATAACACTCTGGTGCTTGTCGTTTAACCATTAGTCAGTCAGGTGGCTAGATTGTTCTTATAGTTTTAGACAGATTTAGTTTAGTTGCTGTATTGGTCCTTGTAAGAACAGATCCAGAAGTAAACGGTTTGATACCCTTTATTGGACCAACTTAGATATCACAAAAAAAACAAAAAACAGAATGCCTAAGCTTTCGGACCAACCAAGTCCTTCCTCAGAAGCTTTTGACAGTTATTCAGAAAATCACAAACTATTGATACCCAGATCACACATAAAAACCCAGAAAGAATTCTCATTGGTTTAAAATATTAATTTAAACCATAACAGCAGTTAAAACCAGAGGAATCACATTTCACCAGTTTGTTTTAAACAAAGCAGCCTTGCAAGGACAAATATTACTAAAATGAGATAAGACTTGAAAATGAGATAGGATTTGATTGGTCCAAAAGCTTAGGCATTCTGTTCTTTTTGTGACATCTAAGTTGGTCCAATGATAGGTATCAAACCGTTTGCTTCTGGATCTGTTCTTATAGTTTTAGGTAACTTATCATCAAGCTCTGATCAGAGTCAAAATGGATGCTAATACATTAACCTGACAAGAGATATATGTAATCTGGCCACTGGCACCTCCATAACCCTTGTGGTTACTTATATTAGTCTCCAGGATCTGCTGCTTTGGATTCCCCTTTCTTTTCAAAACATAACAGCCCCTTCACTCCGTGTCCTCTGGTAGGGGGATAAATATTCAAGTGAGAGGGGTTACTGCAGTCTTATAAAAATGTGACTATGACTGAGGAGGGTGAGAGTATGGTAGCGGGTGTGAAAGTGTAATAAAGTAAGATAAATGTTTGGCAGTAATGAATGTTTAGTGAGTGTGTTCCAGGTTAAACGTTGAGCTTTCCCATGATGTTGGTACACCTTACTGTCATGTAGATGCCCTAGTGAGAATATTAATGCACTGGTGGCTGGTGAGGTGCCATGTCCAAAGCAAGACTTGTGGGGTGATTGTAGGATTCATGAGCGTCTTAAACATAGAAACATAGAATTTGACAGCAGATAAGGACCGCTTGGCCCACCTAGTCTGCCCATTTTCCTACCTAACAGATAAGCTGCAGATCCTAGTTAACCAACAGCTTACTTCCTCTTACCCACCCCTAGGACTGCCTTATGCCTGTCCCATGCATTCTTGAAGTCCCCCACTGTTCTTGACTCCACAACCTCCTCAGGAGGCTGTTCCATGCATCCACAACCCTCTCAGTGAAAAATACTTCCTCCACATTACCTGAGCCGTCCCCTCTATCTTCAAATTGTGCCCCTTGTTCTTGCACATCTCTTTTTCTGGAAGATGCTACCCTCTTGGACTTTGTTAATTCCCTTGAGGTACTTGAAAGTTTCTATCATGTCCCTTATCTCCCATCTTTCCTCAAGAGTATACATATTAAGCTCCTCTAGTCTTTCTTCATATGTCTTCTGGTGCAGACCCTGCACCATTTTGGTTGCCCTCCTCTGGTCAGCCTCCACTCTGTCTATGTCTTTGCAGAGATGGGGTCTCCAGAACTGCACACAGTACTCCAGATGGGGTCTAACCAACTGTCTGTACAGAGGGATAACAACTTCCTGTTTTCTACTATTGATGCCTCTTCCTATGCATCCCAGTATCCCCAGCCTTCCTTACTGCCTTCTCACATTGCTTGCCCACCTTTAGGTCATCTGATATAATTACCCCCAGGTCCCTTTCTATTTTTACTGTTGTCAGTATCTCACCCACATTGTGTATGCTTCCCCTGGGTTTTTGTTTCCCATGTGCATTACCTTGCACTTCTTTGCATTGAATCTGAGCTGCCATACATTTGACCATTCCTCCAACCTTGCCAAGTCCCTTCTCATCCTTTCCACTCCATCTTGTGTATCAACCCTGTTGCAGATCTTTGTGTTATCTGCAAAGAGACATACTTTTCTTCCAGTTCCTCTGCAATGTCACTTATAAAGACATTAAAAAGGACCGGTCCCAGTACTAACCCTGCAGTACCCGCTAGTAACCCTCCTTTCTTTACTGTGTACTCCATTTACTACTACCCTTTGCGTCCTGTTGTCTAGCCAATTTTTTATCCAGGCTACCACCTTGGGACCCACTCCAAGGCTGGCTATCTTGTGTATTAATCTTTTGTGTGGGACTGTATCAAATGCCTTGCTAAAATCTAGGTAGGCCATGTCCACAGCCCCTTCCTGGTCTACTACTTTGGTCACCCAGTCAAAGAAATCTATTAGATTCATCTGACACAACCTTCCCATCGTGAATCCATGCTGCCTTGGGTCCTGTGCCCCACTGGCCTCTAGGTACTCAACAATTCTTTCCTTCAGAAGTGATTTCATCATTTTCCCTACCACTGAGGTCAAACTAACTGGTCTGTAGTTTCCTGCCTCTGTCCTGCTCACACTTTTGTGAAGAGGAATCACATCTGCCCTCCTCCAGTCCTCGGGTACCACCCCATCCTCCCATGATTTGTTAAAGAGAGTAGTCAGCGATGTCACTAGTTCTACCCTTAGTTCTTTTAGAATTCTTGGGTGAATCCCATCAGGCCCCACTGCTTTGTCCACCTTCAATTTTATTAGTTCTTTCAGAACCCTTTCTTCTGTAAATGGGCTGGTATCGACTCCCGTCTTCAGAGTGTTTCTCTTGTTTGGTTTAGGTAACTCCCCCTCCTCTTCCTTTGTGAATACTGAGCAGAAATATTCATTCAGTATCCCTGCTTTTTCACTGTCACCCTCTACCCACATTCCCTCCCCTTTACTAAGCTTCAGTATCCCTCCTTTGGTCTTTCTTAGCTCCCTAATGTACCTATAAAAGGTTTTATCCCCCTTCTTAACTGAGTTGGCTATCTTTTCCTTGATTTGGGCCTTTGCTTTTCTGACTGCCTTCCCCACTTCTTTCTGCTTTAATTGTTACAGTTCCCTGGCGTGCTTCTTCTGTGATTCCTTATACTCTTTGAATGCAGCCTTTTTCTCCTTAACCTTCCCTGACACCTCTTTTGAGAACCATAGTGTTTTTTTATTCTGCTTTGTTTTCTTTATTTGTTTCACACAAAGGCTTGTTGCCTCCATGATGGCAGTTTTGATTTTTCTCCATTGTTCTTCCACCCCTCCTTTCTGTCCATTTGCTAATGCATTCCTCAGATATTCACCCATTATGCCAAAGTCAGACCTTCTAAAGTCCAGTATCCTTGTCTTTGTATGGCTTGTCTCCATGGTTGTATTTATTGTGAAGCACACTGTGCAGTGGTCGCTTGTTCCCAGATGTCTACTGACTTCTAAATTTGTGATCCTCTCTCCATTTGAGAGTACCAGGTCTAATATTGCTCCCTCCCGAGTGGGTTCCCCCACTAGCTGTCTAAGGCATGCCACCTGTAGGGCATCGAGAATGACCCTGCTCTTGGATGTGGCTGCAGTCCATGTCATCCAGTTAATATCTGGCATATTCAGGTCCCCCATCAGCAGTATCTCCCCTTTTTCAATCATTTTGAGAATGCCCTCTATCATTTTCTTGTCCATTTCCTCCCCCTGAGATGGGGGTCTGTATACAACCCCTGTGCAGATTGTGACGCCATTCCCTGTCTCCAAGGTGACCCAGAGTGCCTCTTGTCCTCCCCCTTTACTTTTTAGTTCTGTAGCTTTGATCCCTTCCCTTATGTAGAGAGCTACTCCACCTCCTCTTTTACCCTCCCTGTCCCTTCTGTAGATTGTGTACCCTGGTATGTTGACATCCCAGTCATGGTTCTCCTTGTACCATGTTTCAATGACTGCCACAATATCCAAGTGTTCCTCTTCCATCAGGGCTACTAGCTCTGGAAGCTTGTTTCCAAGACTACAGGCATTGGTACTCATTGCCCTCCATTTAATGTTGGCTTTATCCTTTTTACCCCATCCCTGCTCTTATTGCCCTTGTCTATTTTCCATTTACCCTGTCCTGCCTCTGTCAAGCTCTGTACCTCAGTGTTTACCTACTACCTGCCATGTTTTGTGGGGGCGTGAACTTTCCTGTTTCCTATCAGCACCTCCCCCTTGGCTAGTTTAAAAGCTTGCCAGGAACCCTTAAACCTGTCACCTATGAGCTTGTTTCCCTTTCTGGACAGATGCAGACCATCATGCCAGTATAGACCTTCATCTGTCAGGTGGACCCCAGTCCTAATGAAGCCAAAGCCCTGTCGCTGCACCAGTTTTGCAACCATTCATTAAACTGCATGGTGTGCAGTACCTAGCCTCACCCTGCCATGGACTGGCAGCACCTCTGAGAAGGTTACTGTGCTAGCTACCTGTCTGAGGCCCCTCCCCAACTCCACAAATTCATCCTGCACTGCACTGATCTCATGCCTAGCTAGGTCATTTGTCCCGAGGTGGACAATGATTAGTTCCCTCTCCTGTGATGCTACTTCTGCAGTCCTGAGGATTTGCGTCCTGTCCCTCTAAGCCATGGCACCAGACAGGCACCTTACTTCCCTCTCCTCTCCCTTCCCCAGGTCTACACTCCTAACAATTGAGTCCCCTATCAGAAGTTCATGGTCCTGAGGGTTAGGACCTCCCTAGCCCAGAGGACCTTCTCCTGCAGGGCCCCATCCTGGTTCAACTCCCTCCCCTCCATGGTCACCAGCTTACCAAGAATTGGCACATTTAAAGAAGCTCTTAGGAAACACATTCTCTCCACTTGCTGCTGTAGGTGTCCTCAGTGGTAAGTCATGGGTCGCAGGGCCACTCACCCACCTGCTTCAAGTTTGCCTAGAACATTTCCAGTGGCAAAGTCTTACATCTAGACTGATTCTGCTTAGTCCTTCTGCTCATTGTCTGGTATAATATGATTACTTGCTTAGCTACCTTACTGTATAGTCTCACTGCCTCTCTTATATATAATACCCTTGCTCTGTCTGAAATGTCTGATTTGCACCTTACTGTCTTAGTATACTTAGTGCACTGTACTGTTTTTTGTCTGCTGCCATCTCTTGTATATAAGCTGTATTAACTTGACTTCTCTGTATTATGATGTGGAGCCATTGGAAATGAGTCCCTGACTCAAAGGGTTGTAATTCCGATGTGACAATTAATCAATCAATCAATAAATAAATAAATTAAATGTCGTTATTGAGTGAATTCTGTTCAGTTTCCTATGCTCATGGTCTCCAAATATTTCACTGTCAGACACCTGGCTGGCTCCATCTGCTGTGTCAGAATGCCCAGTATCACCTCATCATTTGGAAAGTCTGCTACATATAGAATTAGTGTATCAATGGTTTCATTAAATTGTGAAAGATGGTAATGCATATGTAACTGTGTGTTATAAGGTATTTTATACACCTGAAGTGTAATGACACTTAAATCTCAAGAGCCAAGCTCAACAGGTTTATGCAGTCATCACACACCAAGAGTGTGTAAAAAAACTTATAAGCACATAATTACTGATATATTTTTTTATAATTACTCGTGCTTGTGTAGCTAACAAAATACAGGGGCTTCTATTGAGAATGAAAAGGCTAAAGCCTGTGGTTGAATGGTGCAACCAGCCACACCCCCTATCTCGCTACATAACTGCTCCCTCTAGCCACACTCCGACTTTTATGAACATATAAACATATGAAGTTGCCAGCAGAAGAAGGCCACATGGTCTATCAAGTCTGCTCAGTGCGGAGTTCCATGAACTTATGGTTACATTGGACTCCACCCCCACCACCCTTTGCATTCTTACCTTCCTTTTTATTATGTTGATTGCGCGCATGTGCAAGAAACATATTGCGGCAGCTTTCTCTAGAAGCAGGTTGTGGAGGCATGGCACTGTTGTGGCCAATGCCCCCCACAGCCTTTAAAGGTTTGGCCTGCTTCCCCCAAAGCCATGACACACTGCTGCTGACACTAATTCAGCCAGCATGCCACAACCTTGTAAAAATTTAGCCGCTGCAATCAGGGGCTGCCTCGTCATTGCAGCGTCAGCCATTCACTGCAATGAGGGAGCAACCTGTCATTGCAGGGCAGAACCTTGAAACCCTGATATTGTTTGTGAACATGGCGGTGTCTTGCCAATAACACTACTAACCCTCCCCCTGCCCAATCTCCCTCGGCAGCATGTGCCCTCCACCGTGTTTGTTTGCTGACGGGGGCCCCAATCCCCGTCGGCTTCAGTGGCCCAAGGTTTATGCTGCAGACAGGGAGTCCACTCCCTGTCAGCATTGTGTAACTACCCCCCTGCTTTTGTTGTCTGCCGATGGGGTGCCCAATCCCCATTGGCATAATGTCTCCCCCCTTTTGTTGTGTACCAATAGGGGTGCCCAATCCCAGTCAGCATAATGCACCCCCCCTTTTTGTTGTGTGCTGACGGGGGTGCTCAGTCCCCCGTCAGCTACAGCTGCCCCTCTCCAAAAAAAAAGACTCCGTTGGCATGCTGGGAGCCCACCCCAGCATGCCATATGCCTCTGTAAAATCAAAAATGGTCCCGCAATGTCTTTTTTTTTTTAACCTGTAAAAAAGGAAATGGTCCCTTGGCGGTCTCCCTGCTCCCTTCCCACAACCAGCGCCCACCCACTGTGCACCCTGCCTCCCCACACCCCCCTCACCCCATACGTACCTCTGGAGTCCAGTGCGACGATCTTCAGTGGACCGGGAACATGTTTGCACCCTTCAAAGCCGACCGTGAACTGAGGAAATGCCGGTAAGCTGTATAATGGAATAAATAGTTTTTTTTCAACTTTGATGCATATCTCAGGCATTTTTTGGAATTTTGGCACCACATTTTCAACACAGGAATTTTGGGACCCCTCCTCATGAATTCTGGCACTGTCATGGCATTATTCGGCTCCAAAAGGTGATTTCACAGTCACTGAGTGGAATCCCCGTTCAGGACTGATTAATGAAATGACAGTGCCAGTGTTCATGAGACGGGCTCTCAAAAAGCCTATTCTGCAAATTTCGTGGGAAAAATCCCCAAAGTGACTGTTTTACGAGTGTACATTGTGTAGTTGCTTCGCAAGCTCATAACTTTGCAAATTTGCAGTATTTTCATGCCAGATTTTCTATATTGGCATTTTTTCAGACCTCCTTGTGAACAGTACAGTTGCCATTTTCCACATCCTGGCCAAAATGTGTTTTCGCACTTTCGGTGCAGAATAGCGCTGTCAGTGTGGGAAATCGGTGTTCAGGACAGATTAAGAAAATGATAGTGAAACTGTTCAGGAGCAGAGGTGCTAAAATGCCTATGCTGAAAATTTGGTGACAATACTCCATAAAATGACTGTGTTACGAGCGTGCGTTGCACAGTTTGCACGCACTCTCATAACTTCACAAATTAATAATATTTTCACTCTAGAGTTTCAACATTGCTATTCTTCTGCACCTTCTTATGAACAGTACAGCTGTCATTTTCCACATTCTGGCCGAAATGTGTTTTCGCACTTCCGGTGCAAAATAGTGCGTTTGGTGTGGGAAATCCATGTTCGGGACACATTATGAAAATGACAGTGACACTGTTTATTAGCAGAGGTCCTAAAATGCCTGTGTTGAAAATTTGGTGATGAACATCCATAAAATGAGTGTGTTACGAATGTGTGTTGCGCAGTTTCCACGCATGCTCGTATCTTTGCACCTTTGCAATATTTTCATTCCAGATTTTCAGCATTACCATTTTGCCACACCTCCTTATGAACAGTGCAGCTGTCATTTTTCACATCCTGGCCAAAATGTGTTTTTGCTCTTCCAGCGCACAATAGTGCGGTCGCTGTGGGAAATCAGTGTTCAGGACTTATTAAGAAAATCACACTGACACTGTTCATGAGCAGAGGTCCTAAAATGCCTATGTTGAAAATTTTGTGATGAAACTCCATAAAATGACTGTGTTACGAGCGTGTGTTGTGCAGGTTCCATGCACCCTTGTAAGTTTGAAAATCAGTAATATTTTCATGCCAGATTTTCAACACTGGCATTTGTTCACACCTCCTTATGAAGAGTACAGCTGTCATTTTTCACATCCTGGATGAAATGTGTTTCCGGCGCTTCGGCAGAATACATGATCGCTGTCGAAATCAGTGTTTAGGACAGATTAGGATCGAGCAACTGGGGGGTGACGGCTCAACTAAGCTCTGTTGGAACTGCTGCAGATTTCTTTGTGGGCAGGAAAAGGTGACAATGCAGGCAAGAGCCCAGTACAAAAGGGCAGCCTGCAGCGCCGGGAGACACAGAACAAGCGAGTGAGGGAGGGGGGAGTGAGTGAGCTCAACGGAGCTCTGTTGGGACGCTGCAGATTTCTTTGTGGGCAGGAAAAGGCAGCAGTGCATGTAGGGGTTGAGTACAAAAGGGCAGCCTGCAGCGGTGGGAGAAACAGAACGAGTGAGTGAGAGAGGGGGGGAGTGAGCGAGCTCAACAGAGCTGTATCATGACTGCTATGGATTTTTTTGTGGGGAGAAAAGGGTAGCAACGCAGGCAGAAGTCCAGTACAGAAGGGCAGCCTGCAGCCCCGGCAGAAATGGAATGAGCGAGTGAGACGGGGGAGTGAGTGAGGCCAACAGAGCTCTTTTGGGACTGCTGCAGATTTCTTTGTGGGCAGAAAAAGATGCCGACAGAGGCAGGAGCCCAGTACAAAAAGGCAGCCTGCAGCGCCAGGAGAAACAGAATGAACGAGTGAGACAGGGGGAGTGAGAGACCTCAACAGAGCTCTGTCGGGATAGCTGCGTTTCTTTGTGGGCAGGAAAAGGTGGCAATGCAGGCATGAGCCCAGTACAAAAGGCCAGCCTGCAGCCCCGGCAGAAATGGAATGAGCGAGTGAGAGAGGGGGGAAGTGAGCGAGCTCAATGGAGCTGTGTTGGGACTGCTGCAGATGTCTTTGTGGGCAGAAAAAGCCACCAATGCAGGCCGGAACCCAGTACAAAAGGGCAGCTTGCAGCAGCGGGAGACACAGAATGAGCGAGTGAGGGAAGGGGAGGGAGTGAGTGAGCTCAACGGACCTTTGTTGGGACTGCTGCGGATTTCTTTGTGGGCAGAAAAAGGCAGCAATGCACGCAGGGGCCCAGTACAAAAGGGCAGCCTGCAGCAGTGGGAAAAACAGAACGAATGAGTGAGGGGGGGGAGTGAGTGAGCGAGCTCAATGGAGCTCTGTCGTGACTGCTGCAGATTTCTTTGTGGGCAGAAAAAGGCGGCAACGCAGGCAGGAGCCCAGTACAAAAGGGCAGCCTGCAGCACCAGGAGAAACAGAATGAGCGTGTGAGACAGGCGGAGAGAGTGACCTCAATGGAGCCCTGTCGGGACAGCTGCAGATTTCTTTGTGGGCAGAAAAAGGTGCCAATGCAGGCAGAAGCCCAGTACAAAAGGGCAGCCAGCAGCACCGGGAGAAACACAATGAGTGAGTGAGAAAGGGGGAGTGAGCGAGCTCAACAGACCTCTATCGTGACTGCTGCAGATTGCTTTGTGGGTATAAAAAGGTGGCAACACAGGCAGGAGCCCAGTACAAAAGGCCAGCCTGCAGCATCGGCAGAAATGGAACAAGCAAGAGAGGGGGAGTGAGCTAGCTCAACGGACCTGTGTCAGGACTGCTGCAGATTTCTTTGTGGGCAGAAAAAGCCACCAACAGAGGCAGCAGCCCAGTACAAAAGGGCAGCCTGCAGCGCCAGCAGAAACAGAATGAGTGAGTGACAGAGGGGGAGTGACCCAACTCAACAGAGCTCTGTTGGGGCAGCTGCAGATTTCTTTGTGAGCAGAAAAACGTGCCAGTGCAGGCAGGGGCCCAGTACAAAAGAGCAGTCTGCAGCACCAGGAGAAACAGAATGAGCGAGTGACACAGGGGCAGTGAGCAAGCTCAACGGACCAACGCAATTAACATTCGGCATTGACAGATGCTTGTTGCCTTTGGCTTCTGTTTGGTCTGTGCCTTCTGTAAGTCTCTGGTTAGTATATTTTGCCTTCTCTGGCTGTAGCTTGTGCTTCCTGCTTTTCTCTGGGGAAGCCACACTTCTACTGCTCTCATGTCTTTAGTTTATTCCAGTGCTTACCTGCAGCATACCTCTCAATTGTCCCTGATTTTCAGGGCTATCCCTGAGTTCCCCTTAAAATGTACCCCTGTTCCACTTGAATTATCTGTTTCTGTGACTGAATAGTAGGGATCATAAGCACAAAATAATGTCTACTATTAGAGCTATAGACTTGTTCTTCTTTAGAAAATGTATTTTAGACGAAGCCCCTTATTCCCCTTACTTCCTGGGTAGATTCCACCATTTTTAAGATGTCCCTAGTTTAGGTCCTTTGTCCCTGATTTCTTTAAGCCTTGCCCTGATTTCTGAGGTATGAGATTGACAAATACAACCTGAAGTGCGTTTTCAGTGTACTAACTTGATTCTATGTTCTGCCTTTTTCATACCTGTGTTTTTCTTTTTAGCCTGTCTTATCTGATGCTCATAGTCAGCTCTAACAACCTTTTCGCTGCAGATTCTCTGCATGCCTTGAATTAATAGTCATGTCTATGGCTAGTGCACCTACCCAGTAAACAAAAACTAACTAAATAAATATATAACGCTGGCAGCTGCAACACTTACTCCCACCAATTTCAACCTGCCTTTCTTAGTCATTCAGCCATCACTCAGTCAGTTTGTTTCAGAGTTTTCATTACAGTCATGGTTGTACTTTAGTTTCCTGTACGTCTTGCTCATGGCTAAGTTTCACCATTATAATGGCCTTTGATATGCATTCCTATTTGCAGTACCATGTTTTTCAGTTCATTTGTATCATGCCAGTCGCTTTTCAGCAGCCCTCATTCAGTCCAATCTAATCTATCACTCACTCACTCCCTCCCTCTGTATCGTCATGCAATCAGTCCATTTCTGCATTGTGCCATCAGGTTCTAAGCACGTTTTCTCAGTGGCCATTATCATATTCCCTTTCCCTGCCCATTTGCTCCCCTTAAAGTCCACGTCTTGAGGGTGTGTCTCTCACTGGGTGGGGGTCCTTTTCAGGCTGCTTGGCTCCTGTTGTTCCCCCGGAAGTCCAACCAGGTGGAGAGAAGGTCCAACACTGGGGTGGGGGGGTCAGCCCTGTAGGTTCACTGTCAGTGGCACCTCACAGTGTAGTATTTAAGACTTCAGTTGCCAGATGATGGGGCCCTAAGCCCACATGGGTTCTTTTAGCTGTGTAGACAACGTTGGCAACACCTCCAAAAGCTGTTCTTCCTAGGTCTGCCTAAGGTCCACCTAGTCTTATTCTGTATCCCCGTTTTCTTTTCCAGTCAAGGTTAGGCCTCTCATGATCTTGAGGCTGGGTACTAGCCTTTCAGCAGTTGCTACTCTACTCTTTCCATGGTTTGGGGGGGACACCACCCCCGAGGTACATCCTTTCTCTTCAAGATCTACTCATGGAACTCCCACAACACTATCCTATTAGAGGGACAGAGCAGGAGGTATCTACCCAAAGGTTTCTCCTTAATTTGGAATCCCGAATTAGCACAGTGAGCCTAATAATAGTACCCATATCAGAGGAGACTGCAGCTGGGGCCATGGCGCCACAGATATTTTGTCCACCAGGTTTTTTTTTCTTTCCTGAGTGCCAAATGCCATGATGTAGTTGTCTATTACCATTTTATGTAGTATTAGAATTTCTGCTGTGAGGTGGGGTCGGATGGTGTTTCCCCTTTTCCTACATCCTTCACTCCTCTGGAAGTCACATCTCAGTCTGCTGTCACTCATCACTATCTATCAGCTTTCTATGTCATCACATTGCTTCTCTGTCTTTGCCACTTCTGCTTTACGGTTCTTTTGGGCTCCTTCCTAAGGTGCATTTAACCAAAGGAATCATGTTCGTATGGCACTTCTAATAGCAGTAGTAAAGACCTTTATTTTTATACAGGATATAATTGGGCTAGAGTGGGCTAAAGGTGTCCTGTTGCAGTGGCACTGCTGCATAAATCTTACAAGAGATACAGAGTTAGAGGGGTGGAACCCTCCCCAAGAGGTTTCCTTTGCCTTCCCAGTACCCCAGTAGGATGGTAGTCCCTCAGGGGACAGAGAGCGCAAATGGCCCAAGTAACTACAATGTCAGACAACATCCTACCATTTACTAGCCTTTGGCTATCAACACAGTTGCACAAGCATTACTCCACATTGTGGTTGCATACACCTACTACATGAAAGAGCTAAAGCCTGTAGTTTGATATGTGGGAGCAACCAGCTGTACCCACTTCCTGGGCTACATTAACCAGCTGTACCCACTACCTGGGCTACATTAACCAGCTGTACCCACTACCTGGGCTACATTAACCAGCTGTACCCACTACCTGGGCTACATTAACCAGCTGTACCCACTTCCTGGGCTACATTAACCAGCTGTACCCACTACCTGGGCTACATTAACCAGCTTTACCCACTTCCTGGGCTACATTAACCAGCTTCCTTCAGCCTTATTCAGAGGCTCCTGAGCTTTGCTCCCACCACCAACCCCTCCTACTCCAGCAGCTCGCCTCTTTCCTTGGATTCCTTTCTAAGGTACTTTTAGGCAAAGGAACCATATTCCCACAGTACCTCTAGGAATGGAACCCTCCTCAAAAATATTCCTTTATTTCCCGGTACCCCGACAGGGTGGTAGCCCCTCCTGGGACAGAGACCATGAATAGCCAAATTAATTGCAATGACACTCAGTCCTGCTATACACTGGCCTTCAGCTACCCATACAATTGCAGAAGCATTACTCCACATTGTGGTTACGTACACACATTGAATAAGGATTCATGAGATAAACTGATAAACAAATAAAAATTTAACAAGCATTTTTTTGTTTTCATCATTTTGTCAGCAAAGAACAGTTTGAACATCTTTACTGGAAAAGGGTATTAAGAACAAGTCTGTTTTCTGTTAAGCCCGGGGGTTTGAAATTTTCTCACAGCCGATGACTGCAGGAAGCCAGGAAAGTGCAATTTCTCTAGCAGCTGTCATAGGGAGCTGCAAGATACTGCGATTTGGAAATGATTTTCCATTTTTATAACAGAATTTCCCTGCACTTGTTGAGTCTGACAGGAGGTTTATCAGAGCTGGAAGTCAGTGTATTAAAAATGATAGTTTGTGCTCTTGTGGATATCTAGGCAACTGGGTAACTAGGCAACTGGACAGAGGCCATGCTGTGGATGTTCTGCATCTGGACTTCAGTAAGGCATTCGGCTCGGTGCCACATGGGAGGCTGAGAAGTAAGTTAGAAGGCACAGGGGCGGGTGCAAAGCTGGTGAGATGGGTAGTGGACTGGCTTCAGGGAAGGCAACAGAGGGTGGTGGTGGGTGGGGAACTGTCACACCCAAGGGTAGAGACGAGCGGTGTTCCACAGGGCTCAGTGTTGGGACCAGTGTTGTTTGGGATATTCATTACAGACATATCATTGGACATAAAGAGCAAGATCAGTCTGTTTGCTGATGATACCAAGATGGGAGCGGTGGTGGATGACCTAGAGGGATGGCAGGGGTTGCAGGATCATCTGGCAAAGCTTGAAACCTGGTCAGACACATGGTAACTGGGGTTTAATGCCAAAAAGTGCAAGGTGCTGCATTTTGGGGTGAAGAACCCAAGGAAGAGTTACCAGCTGGGGGGGAGTGCAGCTAGCCCATTCAAAGGAGGAGAAGGATCTGGGGGTACTCATTACAGGGTCAATGAACAACTTGGCACAATGTAGGAAGGCAGCTGCAAAGGCCAACAAAATGCTGGGTTGCATTGTAAGGGGTATATCCTCGAGGAGGGAGGAGGTGACTCTGCCATTGTATAGGTCATTAGTTAGATTGCACCTGGAGTACTGTATGCAGTACTGGCACCCATATCTGAAGCGGGACATTAAGTTACTGGAGGAAGTGCAGCGCAGAGTGACAAAGATGATCAAGGGGCTGGGGGACTTATTATATGAGAGGAGGCTGAGGGAGTTGAACATGTACTCGCTGGAGGAGAGGAGGGACAGGGGGGACTTGAAACCTTTAAGTACATGAAAGGAATAAACAAGACAGGTACAGAGGGGCTGTTCAAAGTAAGGGAGGGGAGGGACACCTGGGGCCATGATATGAGACTGGTGGGAGGAAGGTTCAGGAGGGAGATGAGGAGAACTTTTTACAGAGAGGGTGGTAGCTGGGTGGAATGCGTTAACTGCAGAAGTGGTATCCAGTAGAACAGTGGACTGCTTCAAAAGGGGATGGGACAGGACAAGGGGGAAGGTCAATGGAGGGGAAGGGTAGAAGGGAGGGGCAGCTGCAGAATAAGGGGTGGTAGCTGCACATTCCAGCAGACTTGATAGACCTCTAGGCCTTTATCTGCTGGCAAATTTTGTATGTTCGTATATGGATTGGTAAAAGCTGGCAAACTTTCAGATGAATGAGATTTTCTTTTTGTGCTACAGCTGTTTGAAGGTTTGGCATAGTTGTAAATTGGTGCAAGACAGTAAACACTGTGATACCTGGATGTGATGTCAATGTTTTATGATGTTTCAAAGCTTCTGTTTTTAGACTGATATAGGGGGTCACCAGTAATTATGAAAGGTTAAAACTAGAGTTATAATTATAGAGCTTGCCACGCAAATTTAAACCTGGTCTTTCACTAAATTACATATGAACATACAAACATACGGATCTACCAGCAGAAACAGACCACCTGGTCTATCAATGTCTGCCCAAGTGTGCAGCTAGCACCCTAGTTTGCAGCTGCCCCGACCCCCTCCACTTCTGTAACTCCCATACCGGCCTCATCCCCCACTACCCAAACCCTCCCCTTTGCTTTGTCCCACATGCTCTTAAAACTTCCTACAGTCTTACATGACACCACCTCCTCTGGTAGAGCATTCCACTTAGACACCACCCTCTCCGTGAAGTAGTGCCTCCTCATCTCCCTCCTAGATCTTCCACCTTCCAATCGCAGTCCGTGCCCCCTCGTGTCTTTACTCATCTTTAGTTTGAACACCCCTTCAATGCTAGGCTTGTTTACCCCTCTCAAATACTTGAATGTTTCAATCATATTCCCCCATCCCTCCTCTCCTCCAGTGTGTACATATTCAGCTCCCTCAACCTGTCTTCACAGGCCTTCCCCTCCATCCCTTGCAATAGTTTCATTGTCCTTCGTTGTACCTGCTCCAGTAACTTGATATCCCGCTTCACGTATGGCTGCCAGTACTGCACACAGTACTCCAAGTGTGGCCTGACCAGAGATCTGTAGAGGGGAAGGATCACCTCCCTATGCCTGGACAAGAAACCCCATGTGATACAGCCCAGCATCCTGGTCACCTTAGCCGCTGCTTTCCTGCATTGGGCAGAGCTGTTCATGCTCCCTGTTACCAACACCCCTAGGTCCTTCTTTTCCTTAGTGATCTCCAGCCTCTCCCCTCCCAACCAGTAGTCCCTCATTGGGATCTTTGCTCCGAAGTGCATAGCCTTGCACTTTTTCACATTGAATCCCAGCTGCCACTTCTCCAACCATGCCTCCAGTTTGGTTAGGTCCCTTTGCAGTTGTTTCCATCTGTCCTCCACATCCACCACTACCCACATTTTGGTATCATCTGAGAACAGACTAGCCCTGCTTCCCACTCTGTGTGCAATGTCTGAGATAAAGAGCCCAAAAAGCAACAGGTCCAGCACTGAGCCCTGCGGCACACCGCTTGTCACCGTTCTAGGTGTTGATAGTTCCCCCCCATAACCACTCATTGCAGTCTCCCCTGCAGCCAGTTCTGTATCCAGCTTTTCAGTTTTTTTTCAGTTTTTTCCCCACCCTCGCAGCAGTCAGCTTCCCCCCCAGTCTCCTATGAGGTACTGTATCGAAGACCTTGCTGAAGTCCAAGTACAGGACATCTACAGCATGACCCATGTCCAGTTCTCTTGTTGCCCAGTCATAATATTCAATTAAATTGGTCTGACAAAACCTCCCTGAGATGAATCCGTGCTGCTGCCCATCCTGGAGGCCATTACCCTCGAGGAACAACACCAGCCTCTCCTTCAATATAGTCTCCATAAGTGAATATAAAACACAGTCTGGGAAGGCCTGATTATACAAGAAGGCCTTGAGGTGGGCTTTAAATACCTCCACAGAAGGGGTCTCCCTAACAGCTGAAGAGAGCGAATTCCACAGGACGGGGGCGGCGACACTAAGTGCTCTGTCGCCAGTTGTTTTTAACCTCATCCTGGGAATCCCAAGGAGGCCCCTAGAGGAGGGAGCAGACCTAGACCACCGGTGTAAGAAGGTCCTTCAGATAACCAGGTCCCAGGCCATGTAAGGCCTTATAGGTGAGCAAACCCACCTTAAAGAGGACCCTCCACCTAACCACCAACCAGTGCAGTTGACGCAGCACCAGCGTGATGTGACAATACTTAGGCTGTCTTGTCAACAGCCTCGCTTCCATGTTCTGCACCAGCTGCAGTCAGCGTAGGGTACCCCCAGAGACCCCGAGATAGAGTGCATTACAGTGGTCAAGCCTGGACATCATGAAGGCATGCACCAAGGTGGGGAGGTCTTGCGGCAGAACTAGGGGCTTTATCCTGGTGATATTCCTCAGATGATAAAAACTAGAATGGACAACGGACGCAACCCGAAACGCCAGTGTCAATCTTCTGTCAAGAATAACACCCAGATCACGCACCCTAGAGGAGGCCTTCAGTGGTACAGAGCCAAGAAAAAGCTGTCGCTGAACCAGAGGCCAACCTATCATGCCCTCTGTTTGACTCCACCACCAGTACCTCCATCTTATCGGGTTCAGTCACAACCAGCTGGAGGCCATCCAGTAATTAATCTCAGTGAGGAAGCTGTTTAGCACTTCCACAGTGCAAGATGTTCCAGGGGCAAAGGAAAGATACAGCTGGGTATCATCAGCATAGTAATGAAAACCCAGACTGTACTTCCTAATGAGCTCTCCCTGGGGCAGCATATACATGGCAAACAACATCGGTGACAAGACTGAACCCTGGGGAACTCCGCATGACAGGTGGCCAGGGGAGGAGGAGAAATTCCCCATCACTACCCTCTGCCTCCTGTTAGATAAAAAAGACACAAACCAGCAGATGACAGTGCTGGCGAGTCCACAGAATTCCCTTAGGTGGTCAAGTAACACTTGATGGTTGACCTTGTCAAACACTGAAGAGAGATCGAGGAGAACAAGAATTGTCCCTTCCCCTTGATCTCTAACCCTAAGGAGGTCATTATACACCCGAACTAGTGCAGTTTCTGTGCTATGTCTCACACAAAACTTAGAGTGGAGTGGCTCGTACAGATCATGGGCCATGAGATGCTCCTCAAGCTGAAGTGCCACCACATTCTTCACAATCTTTCCCAAAAATGGAAGATTGGAGATGGGGCGGTAATTTGCCTTGACGTCAGGGTCCAACAATGTTTTTTTTCAGAAGGGGTCTCACCAATGCCTCCTTCAACACATCAGGAAAGATCCCCTCTGACAAGGAACACCGGACAATCAAGGCAAACACTGGGCCATCGGAGTCAGCACATCTTATTGAGAAATGAGTTGGCACCAGGTCCAGGTCTCAAAAGGTGTGCGGAAGCTTGGACGCAATCTCAGTGACCTCAGCCACCTCCACCAGTCTAAACTCACCCCAACCAGGCAGAGTGCTGTCTGGTCACCCATGGCAACCACTGTCGGCCAAACTCTGTCCCACTGGCGGAACCCCCTCTCTGATGTCAGACACCCTGTCCGAGAAGAACAGAGCAAACTCCTCGCACAATGCATTCAAAAAGGCTACCTTCGGCTGTAGACAGGAAGGATGGAGAAGCCTGTCCACAGTCCGAAAGAGCATAGTTGGTTGGTTCCTCCCAGCAGCAATCTCCCTGGACAGGAATCCTGCCTTCTTACAGTTGATTGTCCCCCCGGTATGCACCGTAGTGCACACAAAGGGCCAGTTTGTCTACTTCCAGGCCAGACTTCCCCCAGCAGCACTCTAATCTCCAACCCAAAGTCGTTATCACCTTGAGCTTCCCATCATACCAAGGGAACCTCAAGTGAGAAGACCTGGGTTGTACACTGACTGGTGCGAGGGAGTCGAGTGCACCAGACAGTGCCTTATTATAGGCATCAACTGCTGCGCACACACCCCCAATGCATGCACTGTCCACACTAGATAGATCAGCCACTGCCAAAAACTCTCAGGGGTCAACCCCCTCAAAGGGCAATATCTGACTATCTCTGCAGGGGGAGGACTATCAAGGGGGGCCCCGAACAAGAACTTCACCGTGCAATGATCGGATCAAACGACCCGATCAGTCCTGAGACTATTGATCTCAAGCCCCAGTGAGAACACCAGATCTAACATGTGGCCACCCTGATGTGTTGCGGAGGAAACTCCCTGTGCAAGACCCACAGATGACATCATCTGGAGGAAGTTGAAACCAAGCCAAGAAGATTTGTCATCAGCCCAAACATTGAAGTCCCCCAGCACTAAACATCTGGGGGCTTCCAATGTTTTCCCGACAATGAAATCGGCCACCTCCTGCAGAAAATCTCCTGCCGCCCCAGAAGGGCAGTAAATCAGGAGAATCAGGCAACCTGTGCCCAGACCCCCACGGATGGCCACACATTCAAATGAATGTGGTGCTCTCACTGGGTGCAGGGTGAAGCCTAGCTCGGATCTAAAACAGATTGCTACCCCCCCCGCCCCTGCGTTCCGCTCTGGGGCAGTGCACTACAGTATATCCGGACGGGATGGCAGCCTCTAAAACCGGGCCAGCATCATCACTGAGCCAGGTCTCCATGATGCAAGCCAGATCTGCCAAAGAAACCAAGTCTGCTATAATTGCAGTCTTGTTTCTGACCGATCTGGCATTGCAAAGCACCGCCTTCAGGGTATTGGTGGACAGTGCAGCCCCTCTGGCTAACTGCCCACTCGGTCTGGTGGGAACCCTGGTAACGGGAACTAAAGATGTCTGGCCTCTCTGTAGGACCTGTCTAATCCCAGGGCACCTTCTGCACTCCACTATATTGATCCTACCACCAACTGCAGTGCACGCGGGGCACCCCAACCTGATCGAATCATATGGTTCCTCCCTATTCCAACCTCCCTACGCGCCTTGCTGTAGTAACAGTCGCTGGGAGGCTGAAAAAAGGCCACAGGTCATGCAGCTGGGATGCCCCATACACTATCCTGGCCCACCTCAGGCCCTCATACCTTCTCAGACACATCCCTCCTGACTACGTAAACCCTAACCAAAAATACACAACCCACAAACACACTCTACACCACACACTCCACACACACATATTAAATAATAAACTCGCACACTGAACCACTGCACCTCTTATGCCTACTGTGGTCCTTAGTTTGTGCAGGAAGGTTAGTAGTGAAGTATTGCACTTCTCAGCTGGGGGGGCAGCAGTATTATTAAAGTTTTAGAATTAAAAAAGAAAAACTTTACATTCATAACTCATTCTAGGTGACTCCAGTCACAAATTGTAATGAGAAAGAAATAATGTGACCTACTGGACATTGAACCCAGGCCCCCAGAATACCATCCTGGTGCTTTAACCACTGAGCTACAGGCTCACATGGTTGGGCCTGGGGTTACTGGACACACTTCCTTTCTCTGGTATTGCATATCCTGCAACTAGGAATAATCAAACTAACTAATCAATCTAGATAACTCCAGAAAATGTATAATAAGTTAATAGGACCTTCATGGGTGTCTCTTATTTAAAAGAGACTCCATTCATGAAGTTTGGACAGTTGTAACTGCTCAGCTTCAAGTTACAATCTTCTCACTCGACCCTCATGCTCGGAATGGAATCTCTGAAGCCTAAGAGACACCATGGAGAAGCGCTATGAAGTTATATAAGGTGACTGTAGGAAGGGAGACCAGATTGTCTCATATTGTGATGCTTTCCCTACAGTATGTTGAGGTAGGTTAAACACTTGCAGCTGGCTCCAAGACATGTCCCTTGCCCATATACTGAAGATGTTTTCATTAAAACAGGACTTATACAATGACTGGGAGAATAATATTTTGCAAATACATGTATTTATTTTCACGTGTGACAGGCCCGAAGTGGAAATAAATCATTTATTTCAGACTTATATGGGTCATCAGCATATATCCTCAGGCTGGTCACAACTCTTAACCAGTGGAAGAACAGCCTGCCTAATGCCTGATGACATCCCAATGGCATCTGCTGCTGCAGTTAAAAACAGAGCAGTGAAATCAGATCGACAGATCACAATCTTTATTGAAAGAACTAATCTTGGTAGAGAGGCACTGTCATTATATAAATGACATATGCCATATGCTGACTAAAAATATCACATTTATTGTTATGTGTAGGGTTTGACCTCTACAGACCTCACTTGCAGCTCTGACACTTGTGAGGCCATAGAGGTCAAAACCTGCAGATAAAAGTAAATGTAGTATTTTTAGTCAGCCATGGTATAGCGATATCTTTCTTCTGTAATAAAAAGGGTCTTAGAAGTGCAGCAATCTGATTGGCTGTCAGCATTCCAAAGGCATTGCATTAATCTCCTACCTCCCCCCAGCCCCCCACTGCCCTGACTACACCTCGCCTAATCTGGTATCTTAACAAGGCCCTTTTGGCTGCTCCAGTCTCTCAACTCCCTATCCCCTGATCACCTGTTGTTCCCTATTGCCCCCAACTCTCTGACCCTCCCTCCTCCTATTTTTCCCCACCCCCCCTTTTTTCCTCCTCTGCACCTCTCAGTTGTTGCTCTGTACTCTCCACAGCATTTAGCCCGTTAATATATTTTTTCGTTAGTTTTCTGTTCTATTGTTACATTTTTGTATGTTTTTTATTGCTCACCTTAACCTTTGCCAATAACTTGTATATTGTGTTTATTCTAAACAGAAGATTTGTGATAAGCATTGACTGCACCCTTTGTTCCCGTCCTGATTGCTAAACTTTGTTTCTGCACACTGTTAACTTGTACGTTTTGTTTTGTTTGCTTTCCTTCAACATGGAACCTTTGTAAATGAGCTTCCAGCTCAAAGGTCTTAGTCCAAGAAGTCAATTATAAAAATAATCTCTGCTACACTTGCCTCGTTTACATGGAGCATGTAATGCGGTTAGCAATCCTCAGTTGAGCTGATTGATTCTCAGTTCCTCAGTTATGCACACCATGTAAACCTGAGGGGTGTTAGGACGAGATTGGACTACTGCTCTGATTGGCAGCATGCAGTTTGTTTTCATTGATGCTCGCTAGACGGGTGCGCGCTGCATGTAAACACCAATCCCTCATGCAATTTGTTCCGTGCGCAAGCACTATACTGTTTAATTGATTTGTGCATGACTGTTGTCCCTCTCAGTTAATGGCTTGTAGTGGTACTGCCACCTCTGACATGAATTTTTGTATTATTTTAATTATTTCACAGGGAAATATTTCCGCACTTCAGTAGTCATGTCTGAAAATGATGGCAGGCCCTGGCGTGAGCAGGAAACTCTTTGTTCTATTAACATTCTGTGTCCTAGCAACAGACAACAGTTGCTAACACACGCACAAATAAAACAGACACCGGCTTCCGATTCACAGCCGTAAAACTCATGTAAGCTGATGGGGAGCTCGCTGACCCAACTCAGCTTGCAGGTAAACAGAAGAGAGCTGCAGTCGGCTCAGAAATCACCAATCGCCGTTCTTCGATCGGTGAGTACATGTAAACGCAAGAACTATCATGTAGAGCCTGATCACTATGGCACATGAAGGCTTCCTGTCAGAATTCCATTCTCAGGCACTGCTGAATAACTAACCTAACCTCTACTGCCTCTGCACCTTACCTGCACTTGTAATCAACTAAAGTCGATGTCCATATGCTGTATAGTGTATTAAATAACTAAGAAACTCTGTAACCTTTTCCTGATTCTTGTGCTGTTCAGTGTCTGAAATGTCCTAAAACTCTGTAACCTTCTCGACTGAATGTCTATACTCTGTTCACATGACGTGGAACCTTTGTAAAAGAGCTTTGGCTCAAAGGTTATTTTCTGAATACCAAATAAATAAAAAATAAATAAATAAATGAATGGATGACTGCAATGAGGCATTCTGATTCTGAACCAGCATTCTTAAACAATTAGTAGATGAACTGTTTTATTAAAAATCTCCTCCTCAATGAGAAAAACATTTAAAAGGTATATACATCTAACATTTTTCATTTGGAATGAGTTTTTTATAATAGTAATAAGGCACTCCCAGGGTTAGATTAGATTAACAGTTTGTTAATTACACCCTAAGGGCAATATGGCACTCAGCTGTACTTCATGCTACATTATACCCCCAGGGTGTGATTAACAGGCTGTTACTCTAACCCCTGGTCACACCGTATTGTGTAAGGCATAAGGTGCTTTTACACACAGGTTTCTGTAGCAGAATGACTGTTACAGAAACAGCATACCGTTACATCCCCTGTGTGTAAAATGCCTCTGTTCTGTTCCCCTGGTGAACGTTCGCCCAAACCGCAATCTCTGCCTTCCTCGGTTCATCCCGATGTGTTCCATTTCATCTGACTGTGTAAAACAGCCATTCTGGCAGCAGTAAAAAAATAGCCATAGAGCACCACACTCCGTGGGGGGAGCCAAAAAACTAAATATTGAAAATGGAGATGGGGGGGTGCCGGAATACCTTCTGTGTAAAGTGAACCACAAACGGAACAGAGTACAGTGGTAGCACACAGGTAATGGTCATTCTGTTGTATTCGCCTGTGTGTAAAAGTGCCTATAGAGCTTGATTCTTAAAAGTTAAATGCAAGGCTTACGTCACGCCTGCATCAATCTCGGCACTGCACCTAACACTATGATGACCTGGCGCCCGATTCTCGAAGGTCGCACGCATTTGCGATGCTTCACCCTCTTTACGGTGGCTTGCGCCAAAAATGTGGCGCAAACCCTACAAAATAGTCTCCCAATTGAAGCAATGTGAGACCACCAAAAAGCTTGTCTAACTGGCTGCGTGTTGTGCACGGGACTGAGAATCCCAGTTGCCAGCCTGGGAACACCACAAGCTCTGTGTTCCATCTGTTCAGTGCACCAGGGGCTTGTGGCATTCCTGAATGTTTGACAATTGAGCCCTCAGTCTGTATAAATTGTTTATTCCTGTCATAAAGTTATAATCTTCTGCTCATGACATCACAGCCTGTATCATGGAAGTTCCATCATTATGATGTCACAAGCAGACAATTAAGACTTTAGAGCAGGAAAAGCAGCGAGGACAGAGGAGTCCAAGGAGTCTGTTATCATGCAAACATCTTTAGCAATATTATAGATCGACTCAGTGCTGTAACAAATCAGACAAGAAGACTCAGGGTCGCAAGAAGCACTCTTATATCCACAAGAGTACTTCACGTGTATCCTGCTCATCTATTAACATTCTCCTGACATTCTTGCATTGAATGGCTTTTTTTTAAGCCAGACCACTGATGCCATGTGAAGCACATTCCCAGTTGGTGGCTGTAGAGACTAAGCACCCTATCCAAACAATACAGTTTGAACTTCCTGAACACATCCCCTACATAACCAAAGGTGTAAAAAAAACAAAAAAACAAACAAAGAAAATGCTTTCTACTCAATAAAAAAGTCGAAACTTCACATTTATCTACAATAAGCTGATCAGTTATGCTACAGGCTTAAACCTTAAACCACTGGCAGTATAGTGCAGTGGTTTAAGGCTCTGAGCTGTAAATCTGGTGACATCCAGCAGACCAGACCTGGGTTTGAATCCCACAACTTCCACTTGCATACTGTGTGACCCTGAGCAAGTCACTTAACTTCCCTGTGCTATCAGGTCGCTCCTGTAAAAAAGCTTTCAGCTTAGTGTGCTACTCCTGGTTAAGCAACTATATAAAAAAAGAGTGTCACCTGTTTCATTCTTCAGATGTCAGAAATGTGAACCAACCTAAGAACGTGCGAGACAGCACTCTTACAGTCATAAGAGTCCCTCCAGCATAACAATAAACTTCTAAAAAATGCAAGGTCTTCAGATTAGCATTTCTGTGAACTGTTATGGGAGTTGAGTGGCATTTATACCATTAGGAATTTCAGGGCTTGAAATTTTGCTTTTCCGGATTTTTGTGAAAGCGCAGTTTTGGCTCTGAAAATGTATTTTACATGCAGCATTTCTATCTGGAAATGCATTTACTGCAATTTGATAGCTTGGCTGCAGTGCCAGTAGTGAGCCTCTAGCATGCGTGCCTTGTCCTCATGCCCTGAAGTGTGTGTGTGTGTGTGTGGGGGAGGGGTCTGAAAGCACCTTGCCCGCTGAAGCAGGTGGGTGGGGTTGGGGGGGACTGCAAGCCATCTGTCAGTGAATGCGCAAGCGCATCATGTGCTAAAATGGGAAGGGGAGGCTGCCAGCTGCTGCGTGCCATAGCATGTCATGTTTCGAACTGGGGGGAAGGTGCCATGGGATCACTTTGACGAAGCAATGTGGGCAGATGCCACTGGTCATGAGCTTAAGTGGGTGAGGCTTTTGAAAACAAAAAAACTTAAGGTCTGGCATTTCACTGGCAGCAGTGTGCAAGACCAGTATTTTCTTGCTTTCCATACAGTAGCCTGCTCATGGGTTCTGGCATCAGTGAGACAGCAGGCACAGATTTTTCCTCTGCAGGCGAGTGCTCAGATTGGCTGCATTAATAACTTGTGAGGCTGCAGCCCATCTATTGGACAACCTAGCATTGGCTTGTAGGCACAACTCTCACTGTGTTGCTGTTCTTACTGTGAAGCTTATGAGAGTACGTCTCTGAGTCAGTTTACATCTGATTACTTACCGAACCCCAACCATTGACAAAAAGTTGATAAAAATACACATCTTTGTTGTTCTATGTGGAAACTATGTGCCTCAAAAACTGAAATGTATGCTGCACCGCCCACATTTCTGGGGCAAATCATTACCACTGAGGTCATTATTTAAGCCTTGGATTTTGTTTTTCAGGAAACTGGCAAATCACTTTAAAGGGACAGTGCAGAGCTAAAGGGTCCATCCCAGTGCCTCCTGCAGTCAAGCAGTCAGCCTCATGCCCCTCCCCCCACCTATTCCGGTTTTAGATAGTGGCCTTTTCAGAGATCATGTTGAAGGTCAAGAAGGAATAGCGCAGTTAGTACACTTGGAGGCAGTATACTGCAGAGACAGTTTGTAGGAAAAGCAGCTGAGCTCTGATTGGCTGAAATCACCTACATTAATTTTAATGTTCATTTAAGCATTCAGCACTCAGTGCACCAGACTTCAGCATTTGTATATCTGTTATTTGGTACAGTAAAACTGCACTTCTCACTGTCAAGGATTCACCAGTTCATTCTCACAAAGACAGATAAATGCAATAGGAAAACACCTGTACCTGCCAGTCTGTGGAAAGTTGGGGCCAATGAAGGAAATGCGGCTAGCGGATATGATCTAAGGCCCGATGGGGGTCACTGAAGGAGAGCTGAGCCAGCAAACATGATCACAGGCCTAATCGGGCCACCAAAGGAAAGGTGCTTCCAGTGGCTGTGATCAAAGTCCCGGTCGGGGTCACTGAAGAAAAGAGATCCACCGTCACTGCCAGGCGCATCATTCAAAAAACAAACAGCCTTTGGAGGCTGAGTCTGGCCATAACCTTATTGTTTTTTATGATGTATTCTATTTCATGTACGAACTTCTGAAGAAAAAAAAAAGAAAATTATTTTCACAAAAACAAACGAAAAAAAAAAAGAGACAAGCCATGGCTGTCAGGCACTATGTTAAAAACAAATAGCCCTGTGAGATTGAGACCCGTTCTGGCTGGTGGGCACTTTATTAAAAAAACAAGTTGCCCTTAGAGGCTGAGACCCACTGCATCTGGCGAGCACTTTGTTAAAAAACAAACAGTCCTTGGAAGCTGCTGGTGCCAAGTAAAACTTTGCCAGTGAAATCGTGATGTTTGTGGTACACAATAATAATAATAATAATAAGCTTTATTTCTCTGCGCCTTTCTTAGAATGAAGGCGCATTACAACAAAATACAAGATAAAAACATAATAAAACAGATTAAAAACCAAATTAAATACAGAGCATTAATCGGCATCCAAATTATGTCCAAATGCCTTACTCCATAAAAAAGATTTTAGGCTCTTTTTAAAACCCTCCACCGTCATGCACTCTCTAATCCAACGTGGTAGAGAATTCCAGAGGGTCGGTGCCACGAACATAAAAGCTCAGGCGCCGGAAGATTTTAAAGCTACCCTCGGGATCTCTAGCAACCCCTCATTTGCTGAGCAGAGTGGTCGCGTCGGTAGGTAAGGCACCAGAAGATCTTTCAGGTAATCAGGGCCCAAACTGTGTAGGGCTTTATATGTCAGTAATCTGACTTTAACGGTGATCCGTCACTGAACCGGCAGCCAGTGCAGATCTCGGAGCACCGGTGTAATATGAGAGGAATGTGAAGTCCCCATTAACAACCGGGCTGCTGAGTTCTGCACTAGCTGCAAGCAGCAGATATCAACCCCGTGAAGCCCAAAGTAGAGGGAGTTGCAGTAGTCCAGACGCGAGGTCACAAAGGCGTGGATCAGCGTGGGTAGGTCGCCGGATGGAACAAGGTGCTTGATCCTGGTGATGTTCCTAAGATGGGAAAAGGATACCTTAACAACCACCGACACTTGCGAACGCAATGTCAGCTGATCGTCAAGGATCACTCCCAGGTCTCACACCCGTTCAGAGGTCGGGAGCTCCACATCCCCCAGGAATAAACCAGAGGTTTGAAGTGCCCCCAACCCCTCAATCTGGCGGCCGGGATCCACAACCGTCACCTCCGTCTTCCCAGAATTCAACTTCAACCAGCTGGACCTCATCCAATCCTGGATCTCGCTGAGACAGTTGTTAAACACTGAAGTGCTCTATTCTGGTCAGGCGCAAAGACAGATAGAGCTGGGTATCATCGGCATAACAATGAAACTCCAGCCGCATACGTCTTACAATGTCTCGAGGGAAGCATGTACACCATGACAACATGGGGGACAGCACAGAGCCCTGAGGCACCCCCACAGGTCAGAGCGGTAGGATCGGAGGAAAATATCCCCGATACCACCCTCTGAGTTCTACCTGTGAGGAAGGAGGTAAACCATCTGTGCACCAAACCCGACAACCCACAGATGCATCTCAGGCGCTCAATCAACACCCCATGGTCTAAGGTGTCAAATGCTGCTGACAAATCCAGAAGTACCAAAATGGACCATTTTTTCTGGTCTCTTGCCATCAGGAGATCATTGAGGACCCGAACCAGCGCAGTCTCAGTGCTATGTCTCTTTCGAAAACCTGATTGAAGAGGATCGTAGATGTTATGGATGGCTAAATGGTTTTCCAACTGGGCTGCCACCACTTTCTCGATTACACAAAGCTTCATAAACATTTTGGATTCATGCCAAACTTCATGCAAAAGTAACCTTGCTGGCAATTTTTTCTTTAGAAACATTCAACAACAAAAAAAGGAACCCCCACCCCCACCGTGTAGCATCAATGCAACATTCCTTCCTCCCACTCCGGGCAGTAAAAAGACAATCCTCTTTCCTTTCACTCTCATAATACCCAATCTCATCCTGCTCTGTCCCCAGCCCTAGTCAGTAAAGATTCAGAACACTCCAGCTGATTCAAATTTTCAGTAAATCACCCTTCCCCTAACCTCATAGGTAGCACCCAATCCTGCCTTCCTCTTTCCGTCCCCTACCAGTTAATAAGACAGTCCCCCCTTCCTTTACTCTCATGACACACAATCCCACCCTTGTCCCCTGCCATGATGCCAACAAGCAAAATGATCCGGAGATAGGAGTTTAAGCCCCCCTTCCCCATTGTCTAGGGGTATGCCAGGTGAAATGTCCATGGGGAGGGGGCCCTCACAGCAGTCACTGCAGAATAACTTACTGGGATGGTTGGCATTGATAGAGTTCATTTTGTGCAGGGGCCAGGCATCTTCAGGTGCTGGGCTGCAATAAACTTGTGGTTAGTAGCCACAAACAGTTCATAGCAAATAACTGAAGACCACACAGAAGTAAAATCAACAGGAGATCCCATTTGATTATTAAACGAAACACCCCAAGGCGCAAGCAGGTTCACCAAACAATTAATGTCCAGTCCTGACCATGGGAGGGGGGGTCACAGAATTTGCTTGTGTCTATATGGCCGATATGACCCCACTAACTATGGGTGGCTATCATTTGGGCTGGGATAGCCACATTGCTTAAGGCAGCTTTACTCAGGGCTGATATGGCCTCCAGAAATGCAGGCAGCAGGCAGAACTGTTCTTCACCTCACATCTCTTGGCTCACTACAATTCAGCTGTCAGACACAAAGTGGCAGGCCATTTCAAGGCAGAGCTACCGCTCTCTCCTTAGGCTTCTCTCAAAAACTTGGGCTTTAACAGGCAACTTCACTCAGGACTTACAGGCAAATGTCCCCACCTAGGCTGGCACATCCAGGTCAGACATATTGGACACCGAGGCTGTAGCTGCAAACCCCAGCTTCCACTGGACCTCTATTCCTTACTGGCTCCATGACCTCCTCCATGGACTCTCAAGCATGGCTGTAGCCTAGAGATCTACTTTGGTGACTTCCCCCGGTCTATCTCTCTCTCTTTCTCTCCATGGCAGGACAATTGAGCGTACCCATTCTTGCTGCACTCCCAACATCTCTTCTCTCTCTGCACTCCTTCTCCCAGGCCCATTGATAGCACTTTACTCCACTGGGGTGGCGTATTAGAGGACTCACAAACTGTGGAAACAGGCTGATGACCACTGCCATGTCCACCTGCCAGACTGTTCAGTCGCCCAACCCACGAAAATGCTCTAGTTCCCTGAGAGCGGGCAATTGACCCAGCTCTCCTGCAGTTCTTCCACTGCTCTTCTCTTCTTCCCACCCCAGGCTCCCTCTGTGCCCATCAAAAGCTCTCTTATATACCCCTGCACACCTACAGTGACCACCCAACCTGTGGAAGGCCCTGCCATTCAGCAGAAGGGTTAACCATTTGATTTCCAGCCCCCCAAAAAACTACAGTGCACAAAATACTGTACACTCTCAAAGGAAGGGGATCTGACTAAAGAGGGAGTCAGTGCATTGGGGCAGAAGTTTGATGTCTTTGCAGAATATTTAAACTAGCAAATGGGGAAAGGGGTGCAGCACCCCATACGTCGAATGGGAAGAACACCCCTCCCCCCTCAGCTAGTGGTCAAACAGGAATTCAGTATGTTTACCATTCATTTGCATCACCAGGTAAGAAAAAAGGTTTGTCTCCCATACGATTTAGAGGGGTAATGCCAAACTTCACCCAACAACTAACATACACCAAAATCTGCCAATGGAAATCATGTACACAAATGCTCACAGCCTGGGAAATAAGATCCCAGACCTGCAGGCAATAATGTCAGAGGCTAAACTGGACATAGTAGCAATTAGTGAGGCGTGGTTTACCAGTAACCACACTTGGAGACTTCAGTACCTGGCTATGTATTGTTCAGAAGAGACCGGGTGCAAAAGGGGAGGAGTGGCCCTGTATGTTAATGAAAATATCAAAGCTACAGAAATTCAGAATACACATAAGGAGCCAGAAGAACTGTGGGTCACCCTGGAAACAGGAAATGGGACAACCATAAGAATTGGGGTTGTCTACAGGCCCCCAGACCAGAGGAGGACATAGCACATTACTGTTAGAAGATATACAAAACATGACAGCTAAAGGGAGGTTCTGATAATGGGAGACTTCAACATGCGGATACAGATTGGTCAATACCAGCAGGAACATGTGCCAGAACTAGACTCATAGTGGATTCCCTGCAGGGGAGGCCTCAAACAACTGGTACAGCAACCCACAAGAGACAGGGCTATCCTAGATCTAGTACTGACTAACAAAGAAGGGATCACAGATCTCCAGGTAGAAGGTCACCTGGGGCCAGTGACCATCACATGGTATGGTTCAATTTGGCTACTACATCTAAATCATCCCATTCCAAGGCAAAAATATGGGACTTCAGAGGAGCTGACTTTGATAAGATGGCCAACAGAGTTAAGCTAGCCCTGGCAAAAGAAACACAGGTGAGGGGTACAGGCAAAGTGGGCAAGCATTAAGGATGCAATACTTGAAGCAACATCCCATTGTGTTAGACAGAAAAGGAAGTGCAAAGAAGAAGAAACCACTTTGGTTCTCAAATACAGTAGCAGAAAAGGTCAGAGCCAAAAGGCTGGCCTTCAGGAAATATAAGGAACACAGCGGGATGAAGATAGGGAGGCATACCAAACTGCCTAAGGGAAGCAGGTAAGGCAGTAAGGCAGGCAAAGTCCCAAACTGAGGAAACACTAGCACGAACAGTAAAGAAGGTGACAAGACTTTCTATAGATACATTAGTGAAAGGAGAAAGTCCAGAGGAGTGTGCTAAGCAATGGAGAAAGGGAGCATGTGAGGAGGAGGACCCTGTAAAGGCATCTATCCTAAATAGATACTTTTGCTCAGTATTTACTGAAGAGAAGGTAGGGCAGGGCCCACAACTCAGCATCATGGACACAGGGGGGAGGTGAGCACTACTCCCTTCACAAAGAAAGGGTCCTACAAGAGCTTGCTAAGCTCAGGGTGGATAAGGCAATGGGACCTGATGGCATACATCCCAGGGTACTAAGGAGCTAAAGGAGGAACTAGCAGAGCCATTAGCAGAATTGTTTAGTGAGTCTCTGAGCACAGGAGAGGTCCTAGAAGACTGGTGAAGGGCTCATGTGATCCCGCTCCACAAGAGTGGTAGCAGGGAGGAGGCGGGGAACTACAGACCGGTCAGTCTTACCTCAGTAGTGGGCAAGATTATGGAGGCACTCCTTAAGGAAAGGATAGTGCAACACCTGGAATCCATAGGGCACAGGATCCAAGACAGCATGGGTTTACTAAAGGAAGGTCCTGTCAAACTAATCTCATAGATTTCTTTGACTGGGTAACCAGAGTGGTGGACCAAGGGGGAGCAGTTGATGTTGCCTACCTTGACTTCAGCAAAGCTTTAGACACTGTTCCACATAGAAGATTGATAAATAAGCTGGGTAGGCTCGGGGTGGGTCAGAAGTTGGTCAACTGGGTGGCAAACTGGTTGTGGGCAGAAAACAGAGAGTGGTGGTAAATGGTATACAGTCAGAAGAGATGCAAGTCACAAGTGGGGTACCTCAGGGATCAGTCCTGGGGCCAGTCCTCTTCAACATCTTCATTAGTGACCTTGCAGATGGACTAGAGGGTAAGGCTTGTCTGTTTGCAGATGACACCAAGATCTGCAACAGAGTAGATGATCCAGATGGGGTGGGCAGAATGAGAAGAGATCTGGATAAACTAGCAGAATGGTCAGAAGAGTGGCAACTGGGATTTAATGCAAAGTGCAAAATCATGCACATAGGAAGAGAAACCCTGAAGCCACCTATAGGCTGGGAGGGTTGCTAGCAGTCCAAGGAAGAAAGAGACTTGGGCATCATCATCACTGATGACCTAAAATCATCAAGCAGACCTCTAAAGCAGTAGGTAAGGCTAGGGGGTGTTAGGGTGTATTAGTAGAGGTATCACAAGTCGTAGAGAGAGGTAATAATCCCTCTGTACAAGACACTGGTTAAGCCCCATCTGGAGTACTGCGTGCAGTATTGGAGGCCACACCTTCACAAGGACATTAACAAATTGAGGCAGTCCAGAGAAGGGCAACCAAAATGGTGCAGGGACTGCATCAGAAGACATATGAGGACAGATTAATGGAGCTCAATATGTATACCCTTGAGCAAGGAGGGAGAGAGGTGATATGATCGAGGCATTCAAACACCTTAAGGGCATAAACAAGGTGAAAGAGTCTAACATGTTTAAATATAAGAAAAATAGCAGGACAAGAGGACACAGCATGAGATTAGAGGAGGCCGATTAAGGGGAATGTGAGGAAATTCTTTTTCACAGAAAGGTGGTGGATGCATGGAATAGCTTACCACAAGAAGTGGTGGCTATGAATACAGTGCAGGGCTTCAAACAGGCATGGGATAGGCATAAGGGAGCAATACAAATGACTATGAATAGATAGGCCACTGACAGAGCAAAGGCCGATGGCACATTTATAAGGTAGAAAAAGAAATGGGCAGACTGGATGGGCCTTGCGGTCCTTATCTGCCGTCAACTTCTATGTTTCTATGTTTCTATACAGCAGGGATGGCGACTAGCGCTAACCTTCTCACCACCTCAGTCTGCCATCTTCTGAATGAATGAGAGTGCATGGATAACGGATTACTCAAGTAGCTCTGGTTGTTACTAATTCTAAAATGCATGGTAAATAAAATACATTAATTAGGAAATGTGCTTGTTAAAATAATTATATTGCAGAATGGCAGTATAGCCTAGAGGTTAGAGGAGCGAGGTGTGAACAAGCTTGGTACATCCAGCAGACCAGACCTGAGTTTGATTCTCACAACCTCCACTTGCATACTGTGTGACTCTGAGCAAGTCACTTAACCACCCAGTGCTCCCAGGTCGCCCCTGAAAACAGGTACATGTGCCTAGTGGGCCTTACCCGGTTACCAAAGACTAAAAATAAAATATTTTAAGCCCCCAAATGGAGCACTTTCTGGGAGCTTCAGCTCCCTTCACTTGGCTGAAAGCCATCAAGGGTCCCTGGTGGGATTCAGACCCTATGTCCATGGTGGTCTTTCATAGCTCTGGCTGCCGGCACTTGGTGTAACCTTTACAAGGCAGGTGGGCGAGTGCTAGTATGTGTGTTTCGTGCCACCAGATGCTTTTGGAGGTTTTGGTCTCGGGGGGTTGCCGTGGAGTTGGAACCACATTTTATAAATAGTTTATTGGCAGGCTGTGCTGCAGCCATGCGTGCTGCCAGGTAAGAACAATTTAAAGCAGCTGTGGCTCCATTTAAAGGTGGTAGTTTGGCGCTCGATGGTGCCATTAGGAGCACATTGTAAATAGTTATTGATGGGGACCACAAGTCCCTAAAGTTCGTGGGAGCCCATGGTTTTTGGTGCACTTTAAGGAGGAGCTTCTTTTGGCAATTAAAGGGGTAGCAGTGTGGGACCAAGGGAGGAATGTGTGGTGTAAGGACTGAGCGTGGGGCGATTGCCTGCTCGGTCAGCAGAAATGAAGTTTTTCTTTATTTTGTTGCAGCAGTAGGGTGGATTGGAGGTAGAGGGACATGGCGGGGGCTGTACTGTGTGGAGCCCCATTCCTGGGTCCATACTGGAGATCAGTCCCCTTGATGGGTAAAGAGTAGATTCTTGCTTGGAGGATCAAGGCGATACTGCTATGGGACCTGCACCTGGCGGGGGTCTGTGTTGCCACAAGTCTAGAGGACCGCTGCTGAGCGGGACCCCTAGGAGATGTTGCTGTCGAGGGAGAGAATCTTGGAAGAGAAGGAAGAAGAAGAGACATTGGGGGGGGGGGATGAAAAAGGAACAGTGGAAGAAAAGAAAGAGAAATGAGGTGAAGGGGATGTTGAAGCTGGGGGTCTGGGGCAAGCCCTGGTCCTAAAGGTTCACCAATGCCACAGCGAGATATATTTTGCCGATGCGGATTATGGCACAGGCAAAATGTCACCCGGCATTGCAGCGCCAAGCATTTTGTCTCCCAGGAGATACAGTGCCAAAGTGCTCTCCTGGGAAACGGTCGCTTCTGTTGGGGGGGCTTTCCCCCACACCCCCACAAACTAAATATAAGCTCCTCTGGGGCAGGTATGCCCCAGAAGGGATAGAAACTGTGTGGGTACAAAGGGTGACATGACTGAGTGAGGGGTAATCTAAAATCAAGATCGCCCCTTTCGCTGTCACCCTCGTTGCAGCACCATAATTGCTGTAACCAAAATGAGTCCACAACTTGACAGACTACAGGTCTCAAAAGACCCTTGTGCTGAGACTATCTAGCTTTTTTGGATCTAGGCCAGATGGGGATGTTCGCCCTTGGCTGGTCGGGTAAAGTCGCCCACCTGGGCCTCATTTCATGAGGAGCATGATAAAGAGGGTGGCTGTGGGCAGGGTCAGCCATCCCTCAGAAGGTCTGTGCTCTTGATCTAGAAGATGGATAGAGAGAGAGAGGTGAAGAAAGGACTGTTGCTGCTGCTTTTATTTATTTTAGTTTAGTCTTTGGTAACCGGGTAAGGCCCACTAGGCACAAATGCCTGTTTTCAGGGGTGATCTGAGAGCTCGGGGGTTTTTAAGTGACTTGCTCAGAGTCACATAGTATGCAAGCGGAGGTTGTGGGAATCAAACCAATGTCTACAGGCTGTACCAAGCTCATTCACAGCTTGTTAATCTTACTTCTAGGCTATACTGACAGCCCCTTTTAAAGGCCTGATTTGGCTCCAAGTTTAAGCTGCCTGTGTTGGATGTCTGGCTGCCTAATTTATGGGTAGCTGCCTGGACCTTCTTCTTAAATGTGACCTCCACGATCCAGAGTACTTCTTTAGCTCCTAATGTGACCTCTCGGTCTAGAGCACCTGTTGAGTGTTTATTGTTCCATAGAGTGACTCTTTCCTGTTTGAATTAACTGTTTATTAAATGGGATCCCCTGTTCCTGCAGTTCTGGTGTTTGTCTCGTTCATCTGGATAAACAATTTTGCTGCTAACAAAAACTTTACCTTCACAGTCCAGCTGCGAGTATGTGTCTAGGGTGTGCAACTGAGGGGGTCTGGGGACCTGTGCTTACTTTGTCCCGAGACCAAAAAAAAAACAGAGAACTGGCAAGGAAGACAGTGAGAGGCCTGCCTGGTGAAAACTGTCTACAAAGGCCTCAGTGGCGTAGTTTGCAAGGTCAGGCAGGTGAAGACCTATAGCCCTCATTTCTCCTTGTGACCAGCGCTGTACTTTAATCATGGGGCACCACAGTTTCAACAGGTCTGATAATCAAGCTGACCAGGTATGTATTTCTGCTGCTGCTGTTTATTGGCCCCTCCCTTGGACATTTACCTTCTTACCCCTCGACGCCGGCGTTGGGGGGACTTACATATTATAATGGCTAATTGACTACATTGTGCAATAAAACAAATGAGGGTTAATTGGGTCTGCCTAAAACTTTGTACACAGGGCAACAATCTTTTGATTATAGATTAAAGGAGTGCTGTCAACCAACTGGAGTGCTCCTTTCCTCTGTGCAAAACACTCTTACTCTATAAAGAGTCTCACATATACAGCTGCCCTGGAAACATATATATTCTGAGAAGTTTTTTTTGTAAATTTTTATATATTAGTTATTAATTCATTGAAAACATATTTTACTTGGTAAGCACACAGAGCTCAGGGCTTGTTTCCGGTTGTGAATGGGGGGAACTGGGAGAGTAAGGTATTTTTACAAAGTACATACATTATATACTGTAAGATGCAAATGAGTCAAATACATGTGTAACCCCCCCCACACACACACACACCACTTTACACAGTTAGCAACCCCTGGCACCCATAACTGGGCACAGTCAAATTCAGGAACACATTAAGAAATGGTACCATCCCTTGCTTTGGGAATCTATACCAGGCTCATTACTCTAGAGATCAAAAGGGCTGGTGGTGTACAAAAGCAAAAACTTGTAACCTATAAGGTATTTACAAAACACCCAGGTCCTGGGGAGAGAACCTTTTTCTAGGGCTATGCTAGACCTATACTTCTGGAGGGGTACCCAGTAACTCCACACACAGGAAGCAATAACGTAAATGTTCAAACCATAGTTGGGGTTCCAGAGTGTGACTTTATTCCAAAAGATGTTCTCTAAAGCAAGGGTGAACCCCCAAGGTTTATACATTGTGGCACTAGGAACCTGCAGAACAACAAAACGGCTATCTGACAGAAACTCTTCATATTCCTATATTTCATGAGACATTGAACATCTTGTTCTTGCATTCCCATTTTTCATAGGACATTTACATTTCTTCCAGTGGCACTGGCCACAACTGGACTTGCTTCTTGTGGCACTGGCCGCAACTGAACATACATTTGGCTAATAACTAGCACAACCCACTTCAGGGGGTAAAATCCTCTTCGGACATTGGCCCTACGGTATGTCTAAAGTAACCAGGTGCCCTTACTGAACCTGTAGTCCTGAACTGGTTACTCCAGATGGGGGTCCCAAATCCATACCCAGACATTCTTCAGAGTTACACCTTAAACATCTTGAACACACTTGGAAAATGCTTAATTGAATGAACTTTCGCATCCAGCATTTAAAACACTACACTAGTAGTGGAAAAACTAAAATCCCAAACAATGTGAATTAGTCATACCTCTGGACATCACACTTGTTAGTCAACTTTAAACTGAGAACAGTCTCAAACTTCTGAATTCACAGAAAAATTGTGCACTTCCCTCTTAGTCAGAGAACACCACAGCACAGGTACTTGCTTTCTGCAGCAAAAGTCAGATCCTACTCACCGTTAGACATTACAGGCAGCTTCAAAACCTCCTGGATCAAAAAGGGGATTGCCCCTTGGATCCATCCACTAGCAGACATTTTCACTCCTCCGAGGATGAAAATCAGGAGATCCTGCTGTAGACAATGGTTTCCACCACTTCTCTTGGCAGGCTGGAGAATATCGGGACTAGAGTGAGAAAGCAGGGCCCTCGCCAGAGCCCTCAGCTGAGCAGTTCTCACTCCTCCAATTTCAAGCTGCTGACACACACACACTGCCTCCAACTGACTACCATCTCAAGATTCTAAACTCCCCACTCACAGCTGGCTAAGCTTATGCTTCTGCGAGAGTTCCAAATAAGCTCATTACATTCCATGTCAGCTGCAGCCAAGTAAACAGAAGAGTGAGCAGGTGAAAAAACCAATTTAACCAGTTAATCACCAGCTGTCTTTCCTTGCCTAGCACTGATGTTGAGGGGATTATAGTAACCCTAGGCGCTGGGTGGTTACACATGGTAAACAACATGTCATGGCAAACAGCAAGCAGATTATTGATCAATCTCAATAATATATTAATGCCACTGCTGAGACAACTCTTACGGGTGAAAGAGTGGCTTCACTTACATTCTTAGAGTATCAGAACCGCAAATTGAAGGTGAGCGGTTCTCATACCCCAGGAATGCAAACTAACAATCCTAATAGTGGTCTCAACCACAGTGTTACCATACAGAATAGGTTTAAAACAGGGTTGCCTGATGAGTTATCCAATATAATAAAATCTGGGTACAGATCACCAAAAATCATGGATGGACTGCGTCCATGGAAGTGCGGTGGAGAAGTTGAACTGTCATGTACCTTTATGAACCTTCAAGTTCATGAATGTTCATGAACACGAGTGCCATTTGATGTCCATGCACAATTTAGGAATATTTAAGATTAATTTGATGCCCACTTGATGAATGTTCATGAGCTGAATTTAAGAACTGTTCATGAATAATTTGTGAACATT
The DNA here is from genome assembly GCA_016271365.2 of Neoceratodus forsteri. Taxonomy (NCBI): domain Eukaryota; kingdom Metazoa; phylum Chordata; order Ceratodontiformes; family Ceratodontidae; genus Neoceratodus; species Neoceratodus forsteri. The sequence goes on along the minus strand of JADMNL010000025.1, from coordinate 7,495,870 downwards.
CATGAATGGTTCACGATCACTTCAGCTGGGTTGGGTAAAAATGTAAGTAAGTCTCCATGCTCTTTAAATCTAGGGCTTCATGGCTCAGACTCTGCTAATAATAATAAATTTCTTATTCGTTTTATGGCATGCTTTTTTTTTTTATTTGTTAATGGTGGGCATCCGTTATTGCATTAAGCTAAATAAATGTCTGGGCTCCCTCACAGTCAGAAGAAGGGAACTGGTGAGATGCAAATCCTTTTTATCTGGAGTTCCCTGTGACAGGGTTGAATAAGGCTCTGCCCCATTTGTTATGCAGAAAGAAGTTAAATGCAAGGATCTGTTCTATCCTCTCCTTTGCTATCTCTTCTCTGTCTGGTTGCGCAACCAAATGGTCTTGTGAGACCTAGGAACCGATCACTCCGACAGTTGTAAGTTTAAGGTCTTTTAAGTTGTTGGTGTTTTGTTGCTGTGCTGGACCTGTGCCAGAACCTCCAGCTTTAGCCGTGTTTACATGGCCGCAGCACTTCCTGTTTTCCGCCACTACTTTCGTGCTGCACACAGGCTCCTGGAACAGGGCTAGGGTTTACACTGCTGGGCTCTTGCTGTACTGCCAGTTGTGCTACGGAGGAGGCTGGAAATTCTGGAAGCCTGAATTCGTCATCAGGGAGATGGTCTTCAAAGTGGATCGAACGCAGTAGAGAGTTTACAAAGCAATTTAATGCGCTCTATCCAATTGAGGTACCCACTCCTGAATCAGAGCAAAAAATGGATCCGAAGCACTATTAATGCACTCCGGTAAGTGTCTACACTGCCAGTCTTTGCAGCTCATCAACTGGTGTGCATGGATTGATGCGCTGCAAAGACAGCGGTGTAAACAGGACTTTTGATAACTTGCAAGACATCCATCCATCGCTGCATCTCTTCTCTTCTTTATTGCTCCTGTTAATGCATTTCTTCTTTTCTCTGTGCCTCTAAACAATTAATCTCTGTTTCTCTCTGCTGCAGCTCCTCTCCTCTCTGTTTCTCCATCTCTGTTTGTTGTATAGCCCAACACTGGAGAAAAGCAGTCAGGCTTTCAGGTTCTGTCGCTGCCTGCTCTGTTTTTTTTTTTTCCATGACTGGTGCTGGCTGTACAGTCTCAGTTTGGACTTTTGTTTCTGCTTCTAGTTTGGCTGCCATTCTTCTGGTAATCACTCCTGAACTTGCTGCTGCAGAATTCATTCCTTTTGGCTATGCTTCCCTGGTACTAGGTCTAGTACCCATGCACAAAACTCCTGGTATGCACAGCATAAATCCCACTGACACCAGAAATAGCAAGGGACGGCAGAGAGAAAGCTAGAGGTGGAGAATTGAGAAACTGTTGGAGTGATCAGTTCCCTAGGTCTCACAAGATAACAAATGGGGCAGGGCCTTATTTGACCCTGTCACATTCCCAATGAGTGTTTTCTTTTTCGTCGGTGTTTTTATCCCTCCTGGGGGTGTTGTCAACTTTTACCCCATCTGAACACCTCGTGCCTGACCACAGACCTGGTTTGTTCATCCTTCTGGTACTGTTACAGGGTAGAGGTAGTATAGGGTAATTTCAGGGAGCCTTAAACAGCAACTCTCTATTATAATAAAAAGCTTAAAAACACTGGCTTTCCACCAATTATGTTTGAACGTTATTGTTTTCTAGTTATTTTTTTTTTTTTTACTTCCCCTGTTGGTCTACTAAATGTAGATAATACAGCAAGTATTTCACTGAGTCTTTCAAAACGTATCTGACTCTCCCCTGCTAACCACTCTTTTGCTGTTTGTGACATCACAGTCTGTTGTCATGGTGAGCACTATGATGTCATAAACAAAGGCACCATGAGGTTAACAGGGGAGAGGCAAATGTTTTCAAATGTTTCTAGGCTTTTTAGATGGACTACCAAGATGTGCTGTAAATCTTGGAAAGGGACATTGAAAATGAAAATAAAAGTATTCTCTATTAAATTGCGACACCTAAAACATCGTAATTATGAAAGCACATGCTGAATTGAAGAGTTGCTCTTTAAGCAGGTAGCATGCATGGTGGCATTTTCTCAGGTGTTACCTGTTCATGGCTAGGGAGAGGAGGAAAGGGCACTCTGCGCCAGGGTATTTGACAATTGGTTGAAGGCATGGTGCATGGAGGAGGGCTTTGGCTACATTGGGACTGGGGGCCAGCCTGGGAGGATTTGTGCCTCTATTGAGGAGACGGCCTTCATCATTTCAGGAGGGGGACTGTAGTCCTTAGTGGGAGATTTAAATGTTACTTGGATGAGCATTTAATTTACCAGAGAGGGGGAGGTTGAACTACAAAGGGAGGCAAAAAACACCTCCCAGTGATGAAGCAACAAGAAGGGCAGGCCAGAGGGAAGGAACTCCCCCAGGGCAAGGGAGCAAGATGACAGAGTGGGGGGGACAAAGCATAGGACAGGGGGGAATAAATTCAGAGAGCAAGGAGAGAGGAGCAAAGGAGACAGATGAAGTGAGGGTAACAAGGGAAGAGGGGGTTGGGGGGAGTTTCAAAGAACAACACAGCCAGGAGTGGGAGAGAAAGCAGGGAGGCAGGCAGGGCGGGTGTAAGGAATGGAGAGCCATATGCTCCAATGCAAGGAGTCCGGGAAATAAAATTCCAGATCCGGAGGCCATCATGGAGGAGACTAGCCTGGATATGGTGACCATAACGGAGTCATTGTTCACTGACAGCCATGACTGGGATGTGGCCATGCCAGGCTACTCTCTGTTCAGGAAACACAGGGAAGGGAGGAGGGGTTATACTGTATGTGAGGGAAGGAGACACAGGGAAAGGAGGAGGGGTTGTACTGTACGTGAGGGAAGGAGACACAGGGAAAGGAGTAGGGGTTGTACTGTACGTGAGGGAAGGAGACACAGGAAAGGAGTAGGGGTTGTACTGTACGTGAGGGAAGGAGACACAGGGAAGGGAGGAGGGGTTGTACTGTATGTGAGGGAAGGAGACACAGGGAAGGAGGGTTATACTGTATGTGAGGAAGGAGACACAGGGAAAGGAGGAGGGTTGTACTGTATGTGAGGAAGGAGACACAGGGAAAGGAGTAGGGGTTGTACTGTCGTGAGGGAAGGAGACACAGGGAAGGAGGAGGGTTGTACTGTACGTGAGGAAGGAGACACAGGGAAGGAGGAGGTTATACTGTATGTGAGGGAAGGAGACACAGGGAAGGGAGGAGGGGTTATACTGTATGTGAGGGAAGGAGACACAGGGAAAGGAGGAGGGGTTGTACTGTATGTGAGGGAAGGAGACACAGGGAAAGGAGTAGGGGTTGTACTGTACGTGAGGGAAGGAGACACAGGGAAGGGAGGAGGGGTTGTACTGTATGTGAGGGAAGGAGACACAGGGAAGGGAGGAGGGGTTATACTGTATGTGAGGGAAGGAGACACAGGGAAGGGAGGAGGGGTTCTACTGTATGTGAGGGAGAGAGACACAGGGAAAGGAGGCGGGGTTGTACTGTATGTGAGGGAAGGAGACACAGGGAAGGGAGGAGGGGTTGTACTGTATGTGAGGGGAAGGAGACACAGGGAAGGGTGGAGGGACTGTACTGTATGTGAGGGAGAGAGACATAGGAAAGGGAGGTGGGTTTGTACTGTATGTGAGGGAAGGAGACACAGGGAAAGGAGGAGGGGTTGTACTGTATGTGAGGGAAGGAGACACAGGGAAAGGAGGAGGGGTTGTACTGTATGTGAGGGAAGGAGACACAAGGAAAGGAGGAGGGGTTGTACTGTGTGTGAGGGAAGGAGACACAGGGAAAGGAGGCGGGGTTTGTACTGTATGTGAGGGAAGGAGACACAGGGAAAGGAGGAGGGGTTGTACTGTATGTGAGGGAAGGAGACAGGGAAAGGAGGCGGGGTTGTACTGTATGTGAGGGAAGGAGACAGGGAAAGGAGGCGGGGTTGTACTGTATGTGAGGGAAGGAGACACAGGGAAAGGAGGAGGGGTTGTACTGTATGTGAGGGAAGGAGACACAAGGAAAGGAGGAAGGGTTGTACTGTGTGTGAGGGAAGGAGACACAGGGAAAGGAGGAGGGGTTGTACTGTATGTGAGGGAAGGAGACACAAGGAAAGGAGGAAGGGTTGTACTGTGTGTGAGGGAAGGAGACACAGGGAAAGGAGGAGGGGTTGTACTGTATGTGAGGGAAGGAGACCCAGGGAAAGGAGGAAGGGTTGTACTGTGTGTGAGGGAAGGAGACACAGGGAAAGGAGGAGGGGTTGTACTGTATGTGAGGGAAGGAGACACAAGGAAAGGAGGGGTTGTACTGTGTGAGGGAAGGAGACACAGGAAAGGAGGAGGGTTGTACTGTATGTGAGGAAGGAGACCCAGGAAAGGAGGAAGGGTTGTACTGTGTGTGAGGGAAGGAGACACAGGGAAAGGAGGAGGGGTTGTACTGTATGTGAGGGAAGGAGACACAAGGAAAGGAGGAGGGGTTGTACTGCGTGTGAGGGAAGGAGACAGGGAAGGGAGGAGGGGTTGTACTGCGTGTGAGGGAAGGAGACACAGGGAAAGGAGGAGGGGTTGTACAGTATGTGAGGGAAGGAGACACAGGGAAAGGAGGCGGGGTTTGTACTGTATGTGAGGGAAGGAGACACAGGGAAAGGAGGAGGGGTTGTACTGTGTGTGAGGGAAGGAGACACAGGGAAAGGAGGAGGGGTTGTACTGTATGTGAGGGAAGGAGACAGGGAAAGGAGGCGGGGTTGTACTGTATGTGAGGGAAGGAGACAGGGAAAGGAGGCGGGGTTGTACTGTATGTGAGGGAAGGAGACAGGGAAAGGAGGCGGGGTTGTACTGTATGTGAGGGAAGGAGACACAGGGAAAGGAGGAGGGGTTGTACTGTATGTGAGGGAAGGAGACAGGGAAAGGAGGCGGGGTTGTACTGTATGTGAGGGAAGGAGACAGGGAAAGGAGGCGGGGTTGTACTGTATGTGAGGGAAGGAGACAGGGAAAGGAGACGGGGTTGTACTGTATGTGAGGGAAGGAGACACAGGAAAGGAGGAGGGGTTGTACTGTATGTGAGGGAAGGAGACACAGGGAAGGGAGGAGGGGTTGTACTGTATGTGAGGGAAGGAGACACAGGGAAGGGAGGAGGGGTTGTACTGTATGTGAGGGAAGGAGACACAGGGAAGGGTGGAGGGACTGTACTGTATGTGAGGGAGAGAGACACAGGGAAGGGAGGAGGGGTTGTACTGTATGTGAGGGAAGGAGACACAGGGAAGGGAGGAGGGGTTGTACTGTACGTGAGGGAAGGAGACACAGGGAAGGGAGGAGGGGTTGTACTGTATGTGAGGGAAGGAGACACAGGGAAAGGAGGAGGGGTTGTACTGTACGTGAGGGAAGGAATCAAGACTACAGAAGTACAGGGGCACCTGAAGGAAAAGTAAGGACTGGAGGTGCTGAGGGTCATCCTGGAGACAGGTGCTGGGGCTGCTGTCCATGCAGGGGTGGTATACAGACCTCCAGCACAGGGACAGGAGTGGTATAAGGCACTTGAGGAAGATATCATCAGGATGGCAAATAAGGGGGAAGTGCTACTACCTGATGACTTCAGTCTGCGAGATGTGGATTGGAGCCTTCTAGCTGCAGCTTTGGCAAGAAGCAGGGCCATTCTTGACTCCAAACAAGAGGCTTTTCTCAGGTAGCTAGTCAATGAACCCACTGGGGTGGGGCAGTGCTGGACCTGGTGCTTACAAACAAGGACAGCATTGCAGATGTCACAGTGGGCAGTCCCTTAGGTATCACACTGGTCACCGTTCAGAATGGTTTAACAGCAAGATGGGAGCAGGCAAACCACACGAGGAGGAGGGTCCTGGATTTTAGGAGTGTAACCCCCCTACAAATAGGGGTTCCTAAAAATGTCTGCCTGAGCTTACCTGGCACCATGCCACTTGGTCTCCTCCTACTGTTCCTGGGCGTCTCCCAATCTCTCCCGATCCACCCAGTAGTTTTTGTTCTGCCTCCCCAGGTCCTTGTCTGCCTCTGGTGCCCTGCTCTGCAGCCTAAGTCCTTAATCCAGCCCTGCAGTGCTCAAGAACGTCCATCGCAATCTCCTGCTATGCTGTCTCCCTCAGAGCAGTGGGGATTGTGTAGGCATGAGCGGCACCTTTGATCTGTGACCGCGCTATTTTCAGTCATTCCTGGGATCCTCATCACCTTTGTGGGACCCAGTGACCACAGACAGGCCACTGGGAGGCTGCTCCCCTGAAAGTTAAGGGAGTTATGCGAGTGTGTTCGATTGGGGCTCATTTGCATATTCATGATCTGAGCCCCGATCATTTGAATATTCATTGGGAGCCTGTCTGCCCCCAGGGCAGCTGTATCTAAGATGCGGCTGACAAGAGAAAGGAGGCAGTATGGCGCAGTGGTTTAAGGCTCTGAGCTGCAAATCTGGAGACCTAGGTTTGAATCCCACAGCCCCCACTTGCATACTGTGTGACCCTGAGCAAGTCACTTAACTTCCTCGTGCTCCCAGGTTGCACCTGCAAACAAGCTTTCAGCTTAGTGTGTCTCACCTGGTAAAATAATTGGTAAAAAAGAAAAAATATTTTTTTTTTATATTTTAACCTGCTGCTGCATGTGGGGAGAAGTGTTTAAGAAGGGGGGAAACTTGTTTAAAAAATTAATTCTCTGATTCTGGCTTCTCCAGACAATTTTGGGACTCGGAATGTCAGCCTGTTTGCTGACAGGAAAATGGACTGAGCAGATTTCTTACTCTGTACAGCGACAGCAAGCATTCATCCAGGGCTAAAGAACTGTGGGGCATTGGGGCAAATATTTGTTTATCCCTGGCTGCACCAGAACTTTAATTCAGGACTATGCTCATTCTGCTAAAGGGACAGTGGGTTAAGTAGCCATTGCAAGCAACTACAGCCAATCGGAAAGTCAGAAAAACAAAGCCAAGACTTGTGGGACATTCAGCAACGCTCATGGGTAAATGCCAAGTGCTCATGGGGACTTACAGGGACCTAATTCTAGGCTCCAACACAGCAGACCAACAGTGCATCGAGTGAGGTTCATGAATTATTAATTTCTATGATTGACAGGTCCTTCAGCCAATTGGAGGCCAATCACCCCATCACCACAACCAATCAGGAGCCTCGGGAAAGCCCTATAAGAGACAGTGTTTTCCAGCATTTTTCCAGATTTTCCAGCCTACAGATTGAGAGTCAGATTCCAACCTGCAGATTCGAGAGGGAGCCCCCCACAGGGGTGGGGGCTCAGGCCCCTGCCATGCTTCTGGGCCTGGGCATTCCATCTATGCCCCTCCATCCTGGAGGGAGTGTTTCTGTTTTCTTTAAGTTAAAGTAACCTAGTTAAGTTTTGTTAACCTGCTAGCCTGGAGGTTGCCAGATTGTCCTCCAGGTGCTAGCCCTCCCTCCCACATCTGGGAAAGCTGTGGACTGAAGACCAGATGTCACGAAGCAACGGTGAGAGCGCTGACCAGAACCTCAGTCATGAGAGGACTGATGACTCCAGGATGCCTTCTATAGCAGAGACCAAACATGGAGGACCAGCGTGAATATCCTTGTACCCCCCCCCAGTGCAAGGGAGAAATATCTTGCAAGCTAACCTATACGTCTGCCAGCCCTTGTAGTTGTTCTATGCCGAGAAAGAGGAAATAAGTAACCTGGACCGACATGCCCTCTATCTCCTTAGTTGTGAGAGGCTGTGAAAGTAATTAGTCTGAGCCGCTTTCCCCGAAGAGACTGTTAATCAAGTAGTTATCCTGTTTGCACCTTGCCTGCTTCTCAGCTGGCCCAGTGCAGGTGCATCTGTGAGACTGTGCTATGCATAGTGTCGCTGTCGCTGGGGGTACCCAAGAGAACCCAGACAGTGTGCACGTAGGCAATATAAATATGCTGATTTTATCTGTACCCTCTACTTGGTCAAGATTGCCCTGTTGGAGCTGCCAGCAATAGTCGCGTTGCCACTTCAAAGGACATGAGACCCTAGAGTTTGTTGTGACTGAGCTTTACACCTGGAAATGACATATTTCCACTTTGATGAATTTTGTCTGAGCCCACAGGTGTGCGTGAGATGTATTGGTATATGAGTGTACTGGATGTGACAATATACATGCGCTGAATATTCAAGGATTTGCGAATCCAAAATCTAGCCCAGGTAACCTGGACCAGTTGCTTTTTCTGGAATGTTCAGTCTGCGACATGCAGGGCAATCCCTGCCCTTTTGCAACAAGCAGGGCAACCCCTGCACCTCTAAAAAAAGAATCAACAGCCATTGTTGTTCATTTGCTTTCTAAGTTAGCCCCATCCTTTTAAATCAAAGCCGGCCAACTCGACCAGCTGCAACATCCACCAGGCCTGCAACATCCAGGACTTTGGTATCTGGGTACCCAGTGTATAGAGTGAGATTGTAGGGTTTCATCTGTATCTGGGACTGGTACCAGTGTGGGGAAAATGGTATATGTAACACCTGATTTAGTTAGCAGCTTAGATAGCCAGGGCTCTGGGTATCATGTTTGGTCGTTTGCAGTGTGATTGCCTTTTCTGTTAATGTAGTTGCCACCCAGCTGGAGGGATCACCAGCACAAGAAAAACCCTGTGTACATTTTCTAAATAGAACCAGCATAACTTCTACTCCTCCTGTTTCCCCATCTTAACTCCTGTGTCCCCCAAATTAAATCTTGTTGTTTCTGTTTTTGAAAATCATCGTGTGTGAGCTTATTATTAGAGAGTGATTAATTGCAAAATGTCTGAATTGTGGGGACATGTCTATTGGGTCATGTTTGGGGGTGGCAAATGGTATTTGTGGGTGGCATAACATCTCGGGGGGTTATACCAGGACAGCTAGCCCACATAAAAGTATACTCTGAGTGAAGACACTGCGCGGTTGTTTTAAACTTGATATAAGTTAATGAACCCAAACCCCTCAGCCTAGCTCGTATGTAGTAGGCAGGAGTGTAACTCTAGGAGTAGCGCCACCTAGGGGTTACAGGAGGGCAGATTTGAAAGAAATAGGAGACTGCCTCAGAAATAGTTTATTTATTTATTTTATTAAATTTTGGTAACCAGATGAGCCCACTGGGCCCCGGAGGTCCCTTTTTCAGGGGTGACCTGGGATTAACATGGTATAAAATACAACATAAGTACGTTACATGAAAAGCATCCAAACATGATATAGGGTTATACATAGATGTAATTCAGTCTGGGGGAGAGGGATTGCCAGGGAAGGGAAGAGAATTAGTGTGGAAAAATAAAGTAGGGAATAATTAAGGCAACCAGCCTCTGCATGAAGGAAGTGAGTAAAGGCGAAAGGAAATAGTGACTGTTATGATACTCTAGGGAAGTTGTCACAGTGGCGAAGGAAAAAAGGGTGGCATTCAGGAGGTATAAAAAAGCACACAGGGAGGAAGACAGGGAAGTATACCAAGTAAAATAGAAGGAAGTAGATAGGGCAGTGAGATGTGCAAAGACACAGACAGAGGAAAGGATATCCGAAGGGGTAGCAAATGGGGCTAAGACTTTCTTCAGCTACTAAAGTGAGAAGAGAAAAGCAAGAGGAGGGACAGTGAGGATAAGGAGGGCAGCAGAGGGGACAGAATGGGATCAGGAAAAAGCAGACATCCTGAACAGGTACTTCTGCTCAGTCTTCGCAGTGGAGGGAGTGGGGACAGACCACCAGGGAGCAGCAGGAACAAAGGGGGGCAGATTCAAGTCCATTTTCGGAGAAAAGAGTCAAGAAGGGACTTACAAACTTGAACTGTGAAACAGGATCTCATATGGGTGAGATGGATGTGATAGCAGCTGTTGGATAGGGAAGGGGGATGACATTCTATTGGTTTGTTGGTTTATTTATTTATTTTTTCTATTATCTCTTTATCCTCCAGAGCCCTGGCAGGACTCTCTCTCTCTCTCTCTCTCTCTAGGGTCCCACCACTCCCGTACTTGCGGTCCCCAGTAGTTCCCCTGTGGATTGCCCCCTGTGGCGGGGCCAGGAGGGGGTTGCTGGTTTCTCTCTCTCTCCTCCTGGAGATCGAATCCAGAATCCAGGGATGGCCCCCAGGAGCGGCGGATCATCATCAAGCCTGCCAGGCTCAATTTCCTCCATTTTTGCCTGTCTCCCCTCCCCTCCGATGTGAGGACGTCGGATCAAGCCTCCCGACCCGTACTACCCTCCAGCGACCGGCAGAGGGCAGTCAACGAGCAGGACAACTAGTCTCCCTTCCCCCAAGACAGAGGAGAGCAGTCCTCTGGATGTACAATCCTCTCCCCCCACCACTAATCCCCGGCAGCCCGTGCTCATTCCCAAACCTGGGTCCCTGGCATGGCGTGATGTGTAGCGACCAGCGCCTCAACCTCCAGTGCCACCGAGCCAGCCTTATTTATTTTTTTATTTAAACTCGATTAATGCATCCCCATATGGGTTTAGGGGAATTACTGTCTTTTCACATGCAAGTGATATTGTATATTATGCTTCATAATTTGTTTTGTACTGTTAATATTAAAACCCCTTCTAACCGGTGGCGCCATATAGCGTTGGAACCATCCATTGCTTCGCCCGACCCAAAATGATTGCACAAGATAGAATGAGTTAAGAGATGGATATATAATTTGTCACCTGTCTATATAATCAATAAACATGTATTTGAAGTTAAAAAAAAAAGAAGGGACTTACAGCTCTGAATGTGGACAAGGCTATGGGACCAGATGGGATACACCCAAGGGTATTAAAAGAACTCAGTGAGGTGCTGGTTGCCCTGCTGATGGCCTTATTCAACAGCTCACTGGAATCAGGCATGATTCTGAAAGACTGGAGGAGAGCAGAAGCGGTCCCTCTACATAACATTGGCAGCAGCGAAAAGGCTGGTAACTCTAAACTGGTGAGCCTCATCTCAGTAGTGGCGAAATTTATTTTTATTTTATTTTTTTATTATTTATTAATTCTAGGATTAAACACCTTTGAACGCGGGCCCAGTGGCGCTGAGGGTTGAGGCGCTGGATGCCACACCTCGCACCACGCTGGCGATCTGGGTTCGGATGTGAGCCCGGGGCGTCAGGGGCTGGCAGGGGAGGGATAGGATTGAGCATCCAGAGGATTGCTGTCCTATCCTGTGGTGGGATCCAAGGGAACCACTGCTCTGTGGTGGCCCCAGGTGATGAGTGGGGGTTCCACTAGATGCAGTGGCAGCATAAGGTGCGGAGTGTGGCAGACATCAACAAATATGCCTTGACGTCATTGTACGCCCCCACTCCTAGGGGAGTAAACACTTAAAAAAAAATGGCTCACCGTCGATGTGGCTTGATGGCTGGCTCTGGATTGCCCAGCCTCAGAACACCACTGGAACTGGATCCGGACTTGGTGGAGAGTATAGGGGAGCTCTCCGCCACCCCGCCGTGGGGGGCAATCCATGGGGGCACACAGTGGAAGCTTCAATGGGGTCTGAGTCGGGACATACGACGGCTGGATGGAGTCGGATGCCAGGACGTGGATAGCCGACATTGCACCAGGTACAAATAAGAGTAATATATACAAAAAAAAACAACCTTTGAGTAAGAACAGCTCATTTGCAAAGGTTCCACATCAGATTGTCAGTAGACAAACAGGGTGAACATAATTACAAAAAATTAGACAGTAGTTACAATGATGGTAGGGAACATACAAGGGTGAATATCATTATTCATTATATGAGACTACACAGATAAGGTAGGAGTAGAACTTAAACCAGTGATCGATGTAGAGAGGCTGGTTCAGACTGAGGACTGAGCAGTGCATCAGTAGACTAGATGTGATGGCATATGAGGGGAAAAAAACGTAGGGAGGGTAGTCCCAGTGGAGTGGGCAGGCTAGAAGGCCATTGTCAAGGAGGGAAGAGGGATTGAGAAGTGCTAGTAGAGTAGGGGTAGGGGACAGGGATGCTATAAGTGCTGGTGTTAGCGGTGATGGGGTGGGAGTAGCGGGGGGTAGCAGAGGGGAATGAAAGGTGGACTAGATAGCAGAAATTTATAGGAGTGGAGCAGGAAAGTCTGGGGTACTAAGGGAGGTGGAGCTCTAAGTGAAACAATCGCAGCTACTTGAAGAGGTGAGCTGTACCCGGAGCTGCCGTTTGAAGGGGCCAATTTTGGGAGTAGTCAGGATATCCTAGTTGAGAGCATTATACCAGTGTGGAGCCCTGTAGGCAAACGATCTCTGTCCCATCAAGGTCCAACATCTGGGAACCTGGAAGGTTTAATTGATGGCGTTACGGGTACGCTGAATGGTACTGTGTGTGTTTAGGAGCTTTTCGACGCTTGGTGGCATGAGGCCTAGGAATGCCTTGTTTGTTAGCATGCAGGTCTGATGCCAGATCCTACAAAGGAGTGGGAGCCATCCAGACTGGGCATATAGTTCACATGAGTGAGTAAGGCGGACAGCGCCAATGAGTAGTCTACAGGCTTTATTAAGTACCACCGTTACCCTACAGAGGGCAGTAGGTAAGGCAGAGCCATAGATGGCTAGACTGTAGTCAACGATGGAGGTGACTGAGCTGTGGATTGCCAGCAGCAGAGCATCTGTAGCATACAATGCTTGTGCCTGTGTAGTATTCCAGTTCGAATGTTTACAGTCTTGCAACATTCTTGATGTGTTGTGTGTAGGAGAGGAAGTTATCCAACGTGATCCCAAGGTATTTGAAATGCTTGATCTGCTCAAGCTGGGCACCAGAGCCATTCTGGATGGTGAGAGAATGGGCTTTATGCTTGCTATGCACACTGCTGAATAGCATGACCTTGGTTTTGCTGAGGTTCAGGATCAACTTGTGGGCACTGAACCATTCTCAACCCTCGCAAAGTCAAGCTGTAGTTGATGCTCAATGAATTTAGGGTCCTGGTGGCTGGTAAAGATGACAGCATCATCTGCATATAGTAACATTCTCTGGTGACAGGCTCTAGGAATGTAACCCCTAGGTGGCGCTATCCCAAGGGCTACTACCCCTGCCTGCTTGGCTAGTAGCAGGTTAAGGGGCCTGAGTTCTGAAACGGGTGCCTCCACTCGGAGGTCAGGGTTGGTAGTGGTCAAGCTAACCTGGGCACAGCCCTCCGGGACACTGTAACCCCCCCTCTTTCCCCTCTAGTGGCCTGAACACTGTACAATAATCACTTTCACAATACCCCTGGTACGCCTCACAAGTACCCACACCGTTTGCACTTACCACCAGGGTTGGTTCCTTTGGCTCAACCCTGGGGACCCAATGTAAAACAAGGTTATGCACAGCAAACAGCAACAGTACAGTACTTTGAGCACAAACTGGAACCACAGTCAGATTACATGCAGAAAAAGTTAGATCTGATTTAGTCAGGGGACTTGAACAAGGGAGGGGCAAAATCAGGTTAATTAGCTTAAAGGTTATATCAATCAAGCAGTTAAGCATGCGCATTGAGTCCCCCCACACAGTTACACCTCTGGGTACCCAGGTGGAGAAGAGATGGGCTAGCCAGGATTGTTGTCCGGGGTTGGCCAGCGTCGCAGCTGGTTGGGGCCCTGTGATGGAAAACACAACATGCACAGTACACAATATTTGTAATCCAGAGCCAGAGAGCTCAGTTCATAAAGGAAACGAAACAGCAAGACAATCAGATGACACACTCAGATTAAGCTGTTGTTGCAGGGAGCTACCCTGATATTTACTCATGATACCCAAGACTGGACACAGGCTGGGGGAAAGTCGAGACTGCAGGTGGTTAATCTGGAATGCCAGGAGAAGCAGAGCCTACACGAGTCGTAGAGGCATTGTTCCTGTTCAAGCGTGGAGCAGGGGGCCGATTCCCAGGCAGGTCTCTCGTCGATGGCTTCTCTGTGCAGTGGGTAGTCTGGCTGGGCCAGTCTGGCAAGGCCCAGACCGCATGGAGACAAATTCGGATGCAGTCCATTTTGGGCTGGATACAGTTTCTAGCAAGCAGAACACAGTTCACACAGTGGGGAACTAACTCACAACCCACTAGCAGCTCATAGCACATTTACATGTACGGGAATTCCACTGTACCAGGCAAAGCGCTCCCCGGTCACAACCGCAAAGTCTCTGCACACACCGGGAGCTTAGGGGTAGCTGGAACTCCTGACAGGCCGATCGCATTCAGCAAAATCTTCGGTCTTCTTCAGGTTGAGCCTGGCCCAATTCAGGAGCTTACTTTAGTCACACAAACTTGGATTTAGTCCAAAATAATTATTTTCTCTCCCTCTCAGGAGCAGTAAGCAGACATGCAGGCCAAACTGTCATCCCTTTCACAGTTTTCCCATGCGAATCCACTCAGGATTGCTGCCCAAAATCACTTCAGCTCCTCTCATTTCACTTCCCAGCTCAGAACTAACTGAAAACTGCAAGCAGCCCGGGACTTTCTCAAGATCCAGAAGATTTGGTTGGCTGATTTGGCTGTCAGTCAAAGCAAGAGCTCCCCCTTCAGTTGCAAAAAAGGTGCAAAAAGCTCAAACCACAGTTCCTACAGATTTTGAATTCAGACAGCTCCTGTAGTCCAGCTACATGTTAGGTTCCACCAGAACTGATTGGTCCAATTTGCAGTCCAGGACCAAGATATTGGAGACAAAACAGTTCTTGCTACAAAGAAAGCAGATTAGACAAACTACATTATCATTATCACTCTAAATGATTTTCAGTAAATAGTTACATCTTTCAACAGAGCTCCCTCTCAGATTACTTAAGCTGCATTCAGGCAGCTCTTAAAGAGACAGTTCACAGAGGCTATACAGGCTCTGGTAATCACATTTAAACTGCTAAAATGCAGGACAGTAGCCTGGCAGTGAGCATTTAGGCAAGCTCAAGGAAGACTTTTTGGGAACCCCCATTTGTAGGGGGGTTACAGGAAGATTATTCATGAATAAACTAAACAGTAATGGTCCCAGGATGGAGCCCAGTGGTATGCTTGAGAGGACTGGCTTTCGATTCGAGGTGGTATTGAAAATCCTGACTTGTTGGAATCGGCCCATGAGATAACTCTCAAACCATTGTAGCGCTTCATTGGAGAGACCAATGGAGGAGAGCTGTCTGAGTAGAAGTGGGTGGTTGACGGTGTCAAAAGATTTTGTTAGGTCAATGAACACTGCTTTAGCACAGTTTCTCTGATCAAGTGTGCTGTGGATGAAACCTGTAAACTCCAAAAGGGCAGCGGTGGTACTGTGCCCTTTTCTAAATCCATGCTGTTGCGGGCATTGGATTTCATATTTCTCCAGATTTTCAACTAGCTGGTCTGAGGCTATGCGTTCAAGTGCTTTGGAAAGCGGAGGGAGAATGGAAATGGGCCTGTAGTTGGTGTGAAGTGCC
This sequence comes from Neoceratodus forsteri, assembly GCA_016271365.2. Taxonomy (NCBI): domain Eukaryota; kingdom Metazoa; phylum Chordata; order Ceratodontiformes; family Ceratodontidae; genus Neoceratodus; species Neoceratodus forsteri. The sequence continues at coordinate 7,480,586 of JADMNL010000025.1, read as the reverse complement.
CTGTCTCCACTCTTATGGACAGGTGTGACAAGCGCCTGTTTCCAGAGAACTGGGAACTGTGATGATCTAAGTGAGAGGTTAGAGATTTTTGTGATTTCCTCAAGGACGAGTGAGATTAGTTTGAGATCAAGAGAGTCACTGCTGGTACAAGGATTATGGATGGCCTTGCGTATGTAGGTTCTTGCCAGGTGAATTGGAGTCTCCTTGAAATAGAACTGTGGGATGCTGCTGTTAACGGGTGTGTCAACCAGGAGAGAACTAGTGTTGGGTGTGTCTGTGTCAAAGAAATCAGGTGGCAGTACACTACCCAGATCTGAGAAAGCACTGATAAAGGAAAGGTTGGTAGAGTATCCTGAATTCATTGGGCTGCAAGACCGAAGGCAGCACGGATTTGAGGGGGGGGGGGGTTATATCAGATGAACCTGATTGACTTCTTTGACTGGGTGAACAGGGAAAAAGATCAGGGGGGCAGTGAACATGGTCTGTCTGGACTTGAGCAAGGCCTTAAACAGTGTGCTCCACAAGAGACTGATTAAGAAACTGAGCAGCCTAGGTGTGGGATCCTAAGTGGTAAACTGGGTTACAAACTGGTTAACAGATAGGCGGCAAAGGGTGGTGGTTAACGGTACTCATCCAAAGGATGGACATGTGACCAGCAGGGTTCCACAGGGCTCAGTACCAGGACCTGTCCTCTTTAAAGTCTTTATAAGTGACATTGCAGATGAACTGGAAGGGAAAGTATGCTTTTTTTTTTCCAGATAATACCAAAATCTATTAAAAAGGTGGACAATCAGGAGGGAGTGGAAAAAATATGTAGGGATCTTGGGATATATGAGAAGTGGTCAAGAACATTGCAGTCTGGGTTTAATGCCAAAAAAGCTAAAGCATGCACCTAGGGCATAGGAATCCAGGAACTAAGTAAAAGATTTGGGTAAGGTACTTTCAGTCACTAAGCAGGAAGGGGATTTTTAGGTTTTTATCAAATCTGATTACCTCTAAGTGGCAAGGCAGTGTGACAAAGCAGTTGGTATGGCCAGTGTGATGTTGGGATGCATTGGGAGTGGTATTTCCAGCAGAAGGAGGGAGGTGGTGTTGCAACTGTGGTGCTCACTGGTGAGACCCCACCTGGAGTATTGCATCCAGTTCTGGAAGCTACACCTTAGAAAGGACTTAGAAGGGTGTAGGCAGTCTAGAAGATGGCAACTAAAATTGTGTAGGGGTTGCATCAAAAATCCTGTGAGGAGAGACTGAGGAATCTCAACATGTACACCGTTAAGGAAAGGAGAGTGAGAGGGGACATGACAGAGACCTACAAGTACCTTGCAGGTGTGAACATGGTGCAGAAGGGGAGTCTCTTTTGAATGAGGAAGAGCACCAGGACCAGAAGGCATGCAATGAAGCTGGAGCGGGGGAGTCTAAGTGGGATGTGAGGAAGTACTACTTTACTGAAAAAGTACAAACATACGACAAATGCCAGCAGAAACAGGTCCTTAGGTCACTTGAGTCTGCTCGAGTGCGCAGCTATCCGAGTTTACTCCATAGCTGCCCGCTTCCCATTACACCAGTTCCCTTCCCCCCTGATCCTATCCAACCCCTCTTAAAACCATTCACCGATTTCAGTGACGCCACCTTTTCGGGAAGTGAATTTCACCCTGCCACCACCCTCTCTGTGAAGTAGTGTCTTCTCAGCTCTCTCTTGAACTTGCCCCCCCTCCAGTATCAGACTATGCCCCTTAGTGGCCCTCCCTCCCTTTAATCTAAACATCTCCTCCGTGCTGACCCTGTTTATGCCCTTCGTATATTTGAAGGTCTCGATCATATCCCCCCTATCCCTCCTCTCTTCCAGGGAGTACATATTGAGTGTTTTCAGTCTTTCCTTGTAGGGTTTCTCCTCCATTCCTGTTACCATCCTGGTTGCTCTGCATTGGTGATATACATCTGGAATAGACTGCCAGCGGAAGTGATGGAGGCAAAAACAGTACAGGGCTTCAAACATGCATTGGATAGACATAAGGGAGTATTAGTAAATAGGTAGGCAGGGTGAGTTACCAGAGACCATTTAGGGTCTGTGGAGACAGACACAGAAACATAGATTTTACCAGCAGAAAAGGACCAGTTTGCCCATCTAGTCTGCCCCGATTTTCCCTGCCTATTCCGACACCTCTGACCCTTCTTGGTCACCGGCATCCCCACTTCCCTTTCCACTAACTAGATTTTCCCTGTGCCTGTCCCACGCATAGATACATAGATACATAGACAGTGTCGGCAGATAAGGGCCTATGGCCCACCCAGTCTGCCCATTTGAGCTTGTACGTTCACTTTATGTTTTCCTAGAAGTCTGTTGCCCCTTACCCCTGACCTCCAGAATTCCTTTATGTCTATCCCATGCATTCTTAAATCCTGTGATTGTTTCAGCCCCCTCCACTTCCTCTGGCAGGGTGTTTCACTTGTCCACCACCTGTTCTGTGAAGAAATTCTTCCTCACGTTTCCTCTGAATCGTCCTCCCTCCAACTTCATCCCATGCCCTCTAGGCCTGGAACATCTTTTTCGGTTAAAAATAGTGTATTCCTGCACCCTGTTCCTCCCTGTAAGATACTTGTATATCTCTATCATATCTCCTCTCTTCCTCCTCTCCTCCAGGGAGTACATGTTCAGTTCCTTCAACCTGTCCTCATAGGACTTGTGATGCAATCCATGCACCATCTTTGTTGCCCTCCTCTGAACCTTCTCTACCCTGTCTATGTCCTTACGTAGGTAAGGTCACAAGAACTGTACACTGTACTCTAGGTGGGACCTCACTAGTGTCTTGTACTGTGGAATTATGACCTCCCTTTTCCTGCTGGTGATGCCCCTGCCTATGCATCCCAGCATCCTATTGCCTGAAGTGTTCTATAGTCTAAGCCCCCACAACTTCTGTGGTAGGCCATTCCAGTCAGACTAGGCAGGGACCATCTAGGCAGACTGGGTGTGCCAAGCAGTCCTTTTCTGCTGACAAATTCTGTTTCTTTGTTTCTGTATGACTACTGCTTTCCATCCCAACAGATCCCTCCCACCATATCTGGGTCTTTTCCCTCCAATATCTAACGTGGGGAGGGACTTTGCAAAGCAGCTGTGGTGCCACTGACAGTATGCAGTAGGAGAGTGTCATGCTGCCACGCTCCTCCCAGATTTGTACCTGTAGTCCTTCCATTATCCCTATGCTGCTGCTACACTTAAAGCTTGGATTAGGGGAGGGGGTAATGTTGTGTAGTCACACAATGTGCCAAAGCTGCACAGCACCCCCCCAAACAAAAACTCAGATGAATGGGCAAGTGGATTCTTCCTTTCACAATCTTACTACACTGCCTCTACATAACATCCTATACTCCATCAGCCCAGTGTTGCAGTCAGATTCAGTATGTGAACCTGAGTCTCCCACATTTTAAAGGAGAACTGCGCTGAACCTGGACGTCATCTTGCCAAGTAGAAGCCAGTTTTAAGTACTGGTTAAAATTCTGTTATTGTTACAGCCATACGGGCCTTTTAATAACCTTATTGGGTGTTTCTGCTTTACAGTCAGGTGGTAAGTATCATTTTAGAACTGTATGATGTAGTTTATGTCCCTCTCACCCTCAGAGTTCTATAGTAGAACATGGATGCATTGTGCCAACAACAGAAGAGTAGAACAGGGACATAATGTACATCATACAGTTCCAAAATGGTTCTTACCAGCAGCGTGTCAATCAGAAACAGCCAGCAGGATTACTAAAAAGCATGGATAGCTAGAGCAATAACAGAATGTGAACATATATTTAAACACAGCTTCTATTGGGAAAAATTACTTATAGATTCAGCACAGTTCTCCTTTAATGTGATGCACTGCCCTTAGTACCACTGGGTACTTTTTTATTTATTTTATTTATTAAATTCTCGGATTACAAATACCTTTGAGCAGAAACTGCTCGTTTACAAAGGTTCCACGTCAAAGGATGAGGGTCAACATACATACAGAGGTAGTAAAAGAATGCACAATAAACAACCAAAACAACTAAAAGAAAAAAATAAAGATACTCAGTTATAAGTCACTAAGTTAGTGACTTTTTGCAGAGATCTGTGTATGACACTGGTGGAAGGTCACTCCTTAATGGCTGATTTCCCTCTGGGAGGGGAGAATAAATCAAAGGAGGGGCTGCATAGCGTATCGAAGAGTTTACCAGTAAATGCAGAGCCTGGATGCAGAGTCCAGACTCAGACACTGCAGCACAGCATGCCCCGCTTATGTGGAGATTATAATCCTGAATATTGACCAGAATGGACAGGTAGATGAAAAGTCAGCGCTGCGAGAACTCCTGTAATGCCCATTAGTGGGTGACCAAATGCTACAATGTACTGGTGAGAGCAGAGCATTAGGGGTTGATGAATAGTCTTCGTCTCGCAGTCACCTCCTCTATCCTGTCCCTAGTGGACTATGGACTGCCGGTGTATGGTGCTGCTGATCAGACCGCACTCCATAAAATTCGCTCTACTCTGAATAAGGCCTGCAGGTTAATTACTGGAGCACCTAGGATGACACACACCTGTCTACTGTATGCTAAAGCGCTGGTACTTGATCTCGACGAGCGCCTCAAATATCTTACCTGTACCCTTACAAAAAAGACCCTCCTTGGGCTTTCCCCACCAGGATTGACCACCACCATACGCCGCTCTGTCCCACTAGTTCATACTCGGACCTCTGGGAAAACCTCTCTTGTTATCCCTAGAGCTAGGACCTCTCACGGCCAAAGAGCCTTCAGCTTTAGGGCCCCCTCCTGGTTCAACACACTGCCCCCCTCCATCTCCGAAGCTCCAACTATATCGTGCTTCAAAACTTCCTTACGTAACCACCTTATTAACACCCGATGCTGTAACTGCCACTAGTCAAAGCCGTACTCAATACTTATGACAAAGCTTATTACTAAGCTGCTAAGGACGACATAACTCTGGTATTGTTTGCATCCATCCTACCTGTACCAGCTTGTTTGTATCTATGTCTTAATTTACTGTTATACTTATGTTGTACTGCTATACTGTGTATTTTGGTTTGTCTTACTGTGACAAGGTACCTTTGTAAATGAGCCTATGGCTCAAAGGTTTTCCAAACTGCTGTTTAAATAAGATAAAAATAAAAATAAATAAAAAATAGGAAGGAGAGAGGGGGAATGGGTTAATGTTTTAATGTAGCCCATAAGCTGACAGTGCTCTGTTGGGGGGGGGGTTATCACCCTTTCTATGATGCTTGTGAGCAGAGAAGGGCTGACGGTTTACAGCAGGACCTTTCCCACAGCACATAATACTGACCTGCAGCCTGTTGCCTTGGGGTCACACATCTGTAGACAGCAGGGTGTGACCCCGCTATTGTCCTTGGACAAATGCAGCAGGAAGAGAGAAATTTTGGTATGAGTAGCTTCCAAGTGTGGAATGGAGGAAATAGCCAAGGGCACAAACTGACACACACACACACACACACACACACAGTAATCTAGCAACTGCAAGGGGGAGTCAGAAAGTTCATGCCATTACTTTTGATTTCAAAACACTACTTTTGCTAGTCAAAACATCCTGATGTAACAATTCTTTGAGTCCATTTCCTAGTGACTTTGCTACGCATTTGTTGCTCCCAATATATACAGCAGGGCATTTCAGTGGAAAACACGTTTTAGAGCAGCAGCAGCAGAAAATGCATTCTTTTATTAGAGAATTCTTGAAGAACAACATATTCAGTTTTCTTTATTTGATCAGCTAATTCGACTTTTATGATAAATAAATACTAACAAAAAAAATCATCTAAGAAGATACAAGCAACAAACATACAAAAAGAAACATAATACATACACAGATGGCACATCTGGAAGGTGCGCTGCAAGTTGCGGGGTAGCCATGTGGCAATAGAACCGTGGACAGCAGTCCCTGGTGTCTAGCACCCCCCAGCCCCGTTCACCTTTTAAATAAAATTAAGTCATGTCCTTGGTGGCTAGCGGTCCCCTCTCAGCCCGATCTTCATTCAAATAAAAATAATGTCCCTGGTGGTTAGCAGTCCCCCTCCCAGCCCTGGTCTCCTTTTAAATAAAAGCAATTAATGTCCCAGGTGGCTAACAGCCCCCCCAGCCCAGATCTCCTTTCAAATAAAAGTAATTAATGTTCCTGGTGACTAGCGGTCCACCCTAGCCCCAATCCCCTTGTAATAAACAAATCATGTCCCTGGTGGTTTAGTGGACCCCCTCCCTATCCCCGATGTCCACATAGATAATGAAATAACTTTCCCTGGTGTTCTAGCAGACCCCCCCCATCCCCAATCTCTCAGAAATAATTAAGTCAAGGACTGAGCACATACTGTGTGCAGTACGCTTTGTACGCTTTGTACACTTTGTTCACTTTGTACACTTTGTACGCTTTGCTCATTAATGGACAGTGAGCTGTCAATCAATGAGCAAAACATAGTGTATACAATACATGTTCGCTCCTTGACAGCTCAGTCTGCAGCTGGCCTCGGTGGGGAGCAGAAGGCTGCGCCAGTCGCTGGCAGGAGGATGGGATGGGGGGCACTGCCTGCAGGGTGGGGTGGTGGTGAAGGGTACACTAGACCACCAGGGTATGTTTTTCAATTATTTCTGGGGAGACTGGGGATAGGGAGGGGCATCCGCTAGACCACCAGGGACGTGATTTGTTTATAACATGGGGATCAGAGCTGAGAGGGGGACCGCTGGTCAGCAGGGACGTTAATTACTGTACTTTTATTTGAAAGGAAATTGGGGCTCGGGGGGGTGCGGCACATTGATGCAAATGTCTAAACCCTCTCTAAGGACACACTTTTAAGTGCTCTTAGACTAGCCCTGGTCTAAGAATTAAAAAGCAATCAGGCAGCATTGGTCAGAGGTTCCAAGAAGCAAGACTAATAAAAGAAAGCAGTGGCGGTCGGACAGAAGAGCATGCAATGGGTGAGAGAATCCTAAAAGGCTTATTTATCTGAGTGTATGGCAACAAATTAAGTCCTGCTTGGGCTTAGTGGGGTTTGTTCTGTGCAATTAGCATGATGAAATGTGGCAGCGAGTGGAACAGTACACAACATTGTTACAGTGCTACACATTCATGAGCGTTTCACTGCTTGGTCCCTTAGCTCCTTACAGCTCTCATGCAGGCTGCTTCTTGCAGCCAGTAGGAAATGGCAAAGCAATAGCAACTGCACATCACTAACTCATTGATGGCCATAAAAAAGGGGTCCAACTGAGCCTAAGCATATCTCCCCTATTCTATCTAGCCACTATCTTGGCTTTCCATGACTACTGGCAGGGTCCAATGCATCCTGATGGACTATTGATTAGGCTCCATCCCCTCCAAAGGTGAGAATTCTCTTCCCCTCAAGGGTTCAATTCTCACTCCCTCCCTCTCCTGTCACTCTCTTAATCCCTATCTACTGACCTTTCCCAACCCCCTGACAGGGTACCCCACATCCTGAAGGGTCCTCTCTTGGGTTAGGTCCCATTCCCCCTCCTAGCATTAAGTCACACCTTCTCCTTCTCTCTCCTCCCTCTTTAAATCCCAACAGTCTTATCCCCCTTTCTATCTAGCCCTACAGCCCCCTTTGCAGGGTTCCCCACATCCTGAAGGGGTCTCTCTGGGACACTGCCTTATCCCCTTCTCTCTGGTCCACCCAGTCCCCTTACAGGGTTCCTCACATCCTGAAGGGGTATCCCGAGACACGACTCTTCCCCCTCCCTCTCATTTCCCCCTTTTCTTTCATGTACGCACTTGTTTACTTATTAACCCGGCACTTATTATTGTCCACTCTTTCTACCTATTATGCACAACACTGTTGTAACACTGTAACACCTGCCTTACAACTGTACGTTAATGTTGATCTTGTAACTTGAATGTTTAATGTCTCATTCCCATTGTACCCCTTCCCTCCAGGTCACACCGGGAGATGAGTGACTTGTCATTCAGTGTGCCTTCCTGGTGAAACATTTCAATAAATAAATAAATAAAAAGGTATATCCCAGTCTGCCAATGCATTTCAATGGGAGAGCTGTAAAACAGTTCCTGACTGATCGGAGTTGGAACTGGTCTGCTACGGACACCAGCCCTAAGGAGGAGGAAGTGCTAGAGCAAGAATTCACTCCACTCTGTCGGCCCACCTCCACTGCAGTTAGAGCAGTCAAAATTCACCCCTGTGGAAGACTGCAATTATGATAAGTCTAACTGCAGTGGGGTGGGCCTAAGAAGGAGAAAGATACAATTTTCTTCCTAATCCCGCCTATGTGTTTAGGAAGTTTGCATGGTAGTTGTCTCCCTGGTCTAGTGATAAAGTCCTCATTTGCTTCACAGCGACCCAAGCTTAGGCCCAGATCCCTGGATTCCCCAACACGACCAGCCAGAGGCTTGCAGTCTGATCAGATCGGAAGGGAGAGTAACATTTGCCACAGTCTGCATCGCTGTCCCTGGAAAACAGCATAAAGGTAGGATGATAGTGTCAAAATAGGAAAAACTTAAAATATGTAACAACAACAACAATAATGAAAAAAAAAACAGGTTTAACTGGGGGCTTGCAGCAGCTAGGGGCTGATGAACACTGTAGCCAAAGTTGTCCGCTGCCATGCATTGCTTCTTTTAACGAACATTTCAAAAGTCCAAGGACATCATCTGATTTCTAAACATAGAAACATAGACTGACGGCAGATAAGGACCGCTAGGCCCATCTAGTCTGCCCATTTCCCTACCTACAGGATAGGCCGCAGATCCTAGTTAACCAACAGCCTATATCTTCCTGCCCCCCACAAGAATTGCCTTATGTCTGTCCCATGCATTCTTGAATTCTCCCACAGTTTTAGACCCCACAACTTCCTCAGAAAGGCTGTTCCATGCATCCACTACCCTCTCTGTGAAATAATACTTCCTCACGCTGCCCTGAACCGCTCCTCTATCTTTAAATTGTGTCCCCTTGTTCTTGCAAGTCTTTTTCTGAAAGATGCTACCCTCTTGATTTTGTTGATTCCTTTGAGGTACTTGAAAGTTTCTATCATGTCCCCTCTCCTTCTTTCCTCAAGGGTATACATATTAAGCTCCTTTAGTCTCTCCTCATATGGCTTCTCTTGCAGACCCTGCACCATTTTAGTTGCCCTCCTCTGGACTGCCTCTATCCTGTCTATGTCCTTGCGGAGATGGGGTCTCAGAACTGGACACAGTATTCCAGATGGGGTCTAACCAACTGTCTGTACAGAGGGATAACAACTTCCTGTTTTCTGCTGCTGATGCCTCTCCTATACATCCCAGTATACCCCGGCCCTCCCTACTGCCTTCTCACATTGCTTGCTAACCTTAAGGTCATCTGATATGATTACCCCCAGGTCCCTTTCCTGTTTTGTTGTTGTTACTACCTCCCCACCCATTGTGTATTCTTCCCATGGGTTCTTGTTTCCCAGGTGCATTATTTTGCACTTTTTTGCATTGAATCCTAGCTGCCATATGTCTGACCATTTCTCCAACCTTGCCAAGTCCCTTTTCATCCTTTCCAGGCCGCCTTGTGTATCAACCCTGTTGCAGATCTTTGTGTCATCTGCAAAAAGGCATACTTTTCCTTCCAGTCCCTCTGCAATGTCACTGATGAAGACATTAAAAAGGACTGGACCCAACACTGAACCCTGCAGTACCCAACTAGTAACCGCCCTTTCTTCAGAGTGGACTCCATTTACAATTACCTTCTGTGTCCTGTTGTCCAGCCAATGTTTTACCCAGGCTACCACCCTGGGACCCACTCCCAAGCTGGTTAATTTGACTAATAATCTTTTGTGTGGGACTGTGTCAAATGCCTTGCTAAAGTCTAGGTAGGCCATGTCCACAGCCCCTCCCTGGTCTACCACTTTGGTCACCCAGTCAAAGAAATCTATTAGATTACGTCTGACATGACCTTCCCGCTGTGAACCCATGCTGCCTTGGATCCTGTGCTCCACTGACCTCTAGGTACTCAACTATTCTTTCCTTCAGAAGTGACTCCATCACTTTCCCTACCACAGAGGTCAGACTGACAGGTCTGTAGTTTCCTGCCTCCGTCTTGGTCCCACTTTTGTGAAGGGGAATCACATCCGCCTTCCTCCAGTCCTCGGGTACCACTAAAACATCATATTACTTATGTTTTGAATGGGCGCAAGCCTGCAACTAAGACAGCAACTTTTTTATACTACTTGGGGGCTGTACTTCATAGTTTGACATTGAGGGTACATGGTTAGCTCTTAAAGCTGTTGGTCCTAAATCCCCTTGTCTGGAATCTGTGTTCTAGAAGTCTGCTATAAAAAGAAAAAGTCATCTGCAGCAGGCGTCAGGGTGACTAATCCTGTGTGTGTGTGGGCCTTGACTTTGAAATGATCTCCCAGTCAGTACTAGGACATGTGTTTCCTGTGGAAGCATTCTGAGTATCTCTAATGTTTGTTCTCATCTGTCATCGCGCAGAGGCATAAATGTTACAACAGGCTGACCACAAACTAACATTAGTCAGTACCCAACAGCTGATAACCAACTGTTTAAAGGTTGGCATGGCATCACATGGTGAAGATTTCCAGAGCCTTGTGATGGACAGATGTTTCCTCAATGTCAAGTCAGCAGACAGTAGGACACTGGTGATGCTAACAATACACATTGTACATCACTCACGTCATTTCAGCCAATTAACCCACAGAGACACTGCACCTCTGATCCTGTGTAGGTTTCTCATACAGCAGCGTTAGAACTGGAGTGTTCTACTTCAGAGGTTGGGGGGGCAGCTACAGAAACTTTGAAATGCTTTAAACATTACTTAAAACTTTTTATAAATTATTCTAGCTAACTGTTCTGATTTACAATAAGTTTTTTTTTTTTTTATTAGTGCACTTTATTCTCCTATATCCAACCGACCCCCATTGGACCAACCTCTGTGTCCAGCCCTGTCATCCGCTTTCCAGTACTTACCTCCAACTTCCTAGGCACCCTGGTTTACCCCTTCCCCAGGGCAGTGCCACCGGGGACTCCCCCTTACCCTGGCAGAGACTTGGTTGGTACAGTTGGGAGTTAGTGCCACAGTCAGTGGTATGGGGCCTGTGATGCGGGGCGGACATCCTCCTGCTGTGGTTGGACATTTCCAGTCCCCCCTCCAGGGTGGCACACACATGCACACGGCGACATGTGTGTGTATGCTGGAGAATCTCCAGCATCCTCCCACACTGGTCTGATGGTGTCAGTTGTACCACCACCTGTGGTCACCCAGCTGGCAGTAGTGCACCGGCAGCTGTTCACCATCCCTCCCCGAGGTGGAGAGTGTCTGAGTGGACACTTGACTCGCCTCCCCTCAGCTGGCCCTCTGATGACCCGGGGCTCATTCCCAAACCTGGCTAAACAGCATCGTGGGCATTAGCAGTACCACTGCACCAGCAGGCTGGCCCAATTTATAATAAGTGAACAGGGTCTCTGCAGGATGTCCTTTATGGTATATGAGACAACATTCATGAGATGTGGGCAGACAGAACTGCTCATCTTCGCTTTGTGGTCCTTTCCCCCAAACTCATGCTAGGAGTCACTTATGCCATAAGAGACATCCCTCATTTGCACTATTAACTTATATAAGCTGCACTGACACTACCTTCCTAGTGCCAGTCTCCTGTGGACAGCACCTGCCAACATTCTGACTGGGAACTGATATAAAACTTAACAATGTCAATGGGTAAAGCAGGGTAGGGTGTCCTAGTGGCTAGAGCAGAGCCACAGACTGGAAGATCCTGCATTTAGATGCCATGACAGCCAGAGTGTAGGATGCTGAAGAAGCTGCTTGGCCTCCTTCCATCCCTGTGCTTCATTACCACGGTATCAGCTGAAAATCTGGGTAGAAGTAGGACTCCACTGAAAACAAGATATTGTATCTCAGATGGGCTATAACAACATAAGAATGTGAGGCACAGGAGAGCATGTTGATCTGCACAATCCTGTTTCCCATTTTCTTCAGTGAAACACATCGGGCCCGATTCACAAAGGTTGGCACAAGCTGCTCCAAAGGCAGCTTGCGGCGTCCACTGATGTGCCAGGGACCCTGTGCCCAATTCACTATCGGGTAGGATCCCGGCAGCAAAAGTCCTATGACTTGCGCTAACCCCGACACTGTGCCAAACAGACGGCACATCCTGAAGGTCCCGGGGCAGCTGTGCAACAATAACACCATGGACAGCAGCCCCTGGTGGCTATCGCCCCACACCAGCCCCAATCCCAGTGAAGTATGAAAAACAAAACCCACTGGTGGTCTAGCGGTCCCCTGATCATCCCCGATCCCTGTGATAAATAGAAAAATACCTTGTGGTCTAGCACCCCCAGTTGTGATCCCCGTGCTGTGAAATAAACAGCCCTGGTGATCTAGTAGCCCCCACCAGCAAGCAGTGTCTCACCACTCCACTCCCTCGACCTGTAACAGAGCAGGCGACCAGAACAGCCCTCCTCACATCACCGCATCCAACCACCGTTGAGCTGTCAATAAGGAGTGCATACTATATATATATATATATATATATATATATATATATATATTTATACATGATCCTTATTGACAGCTCAGTTGGCTCCCAGATGCAGTGGTGTAATGAGGAGCAATGCAGGTCGCTGGCTCTGTTTCAGGTTGGAGGGGAGGGTGGTGGGACATGCCTGCTGGGGGTGGGGGGCACTAGATCACCAGAGCTGTTTATTTCACAGAATGGGAGATTGGGGCGGGGCTAGACCATCAGGTTTTTTTTCTATACATATCAGGGATTGGGGATGATCCGGTTGGGGGCTAGATCATCAGGGATGTTGGGTCTATTCTCTACAGGGATCAGGGCTAGGGGGGGCATGGCACATTGCCACAACTGTCAAAACCATCCCAGAGGCCATTTTAAGTACCCTTAGACCAGCCCTGGCTGGTCTAAGGGTATTTAGAATGTAGCCCTTTGGGAGGGGTTTTGTGAATGCCAAAATTGGGGATGTGGCAGCCTGCCTCTGTCACAAGCCCTCTAGTGCCATGTCTTAGCCCAATTTTTGTGGAAAGGCTGATGAAAGTCCCCTTTGGTGCATGCACCCTGTATTTGATGCAGGCTGCCTTTCTGAATAGCTCCTGGGGCATCTTTTGGCGCAAGGTGCCACTTGCATTATTCATGTTTGACACAGGCACCTTGCGTTGTTCTAGGGGCTTTGTGAATCAGGCCCACCAAGTCTTCCTATACGGAAAAGAACTATATTTTGTTAATATGTGAACTAAATATGAATAAACTGAATCAGTGAGGTAGAGAAAAGCATTAGTGAGTTGGAAGATTCTATGGTGGACCTCACCAGAGATAGGGACCAGCTCAGGCAATCTTTGATCACTGTACAGGACAAAGCAGATGATGAAGAGTATGGAGCCCACTGCTCAAACCTGCACCTGGTGGGGCTGCCTGAGAGACCAAAGGGTAAAGTCAGTGTCGGCGGCTCAGTAGGTAGCATACTCGCCTCTGAGGCCGGGAGATCAGAGGGCTGTGGGTTCAGTTCCCACATCTGGCACTTGGGTTAATATCACAGTACTGACACTGTAGTGCGGCATGAGAGGGGTGCTGCACTTCTGAGGTGCTGTCTTTCAGATGAGACATTAAACCGAGGTCCCATCTGCCTGGATTGGTGGTAGTTCAGGTGGATGTTAAAGATCCAATGGCACTTATCGAAAAAAGAGTAGGGTAATTTTCCCTGGTGTCCTGGCCAAATTTCCCTCATTCACTAAAAATACCACCAAAAATACCACCAACAGCTTAATCTGATTCAAGGTCAGTTGGCATTCATATGTATTCCCTTCCCCTGGGTCGTACCTGAAAATAGGTAGGATTTGTCTAGTGCATTTACCCGGTCAACAAAAAAACTAACTAACTAAATCGCTGGGTCCCAGCATACAAAAATGGCTGGCAGAAAGATTAAAGATATGGCCAGTGGCAGCTAATTTTGAAATCAAGACAGCTCATCACATGGGACCCATCCTAAGCTAGGTGAACAACCACAGAACGTCTTGCTAAGATACTTAAGATACCCCCCCCCCCCAAAAAGCTTGTACTTATGGCAACTAAAAACAATGGTCTGATTGTGGTAGAGGGTGGGAAGGTTACCATCTTTTAAAACTACAGTCGTGAGCTCAAGAGGAAGTGCCAACAGTTTTCAGGCATACAATCCAAACTGCATCTGAAAGGTAGGGACTTTACACATCTATAGCCCTCTCACCTGAGGGTTTGTAGATCGGGGTGCCTACCTTACCTTTTCGACACCCCCAGAATGCAGAGGATTTTGTCAACACTGAAGACCAGCATCTCAAGGCCTTCTCACTCTCCATATATTAGCAAAGTAGTTTGCTGAGATGGGTTGTGTGGTGTGGGACCCCCCCCATTCATTTTGAGCATCTCCCCTCATCCCTCCTCACCCTCATTCTTCTCGACTGCTTTAGTCCTGTGACAGCACAGTAGTGCACACAGCTGCATGGTTTACTCGAAGGACTTGGTAAACTAGCTGTTCTCACCCCTATTGAGCAGGTTAACCACATTATACACCATAGGTGTACTTGTTTATTTAGTGCTCCAGAGTCGGGAGGTTGCAGCCAGAGTGGGAGGTGGCGGTGGGGTGAACCTGGCATATGGTTTGGCTTGGTAAGTGGATCTGAACAAATGTGTGTGTCCAAATGTCTGGCAGTCTCTGTGAACTATCTGAGCACCCCAAGACCTTGAGGGGTTTGAGACATGTTACTGTTTTTTCCCTTCTGCCCAACCTTAATACACATTGCTGCAATGAAATGGCCCACAAGCAGTGGATCTGAGCTGCTGAAGGAACCTTTGACTCTCTACCTGGTCTTTTGTTCTCATATTCACTGTTACATAGAAACATAGAAATTGTCGGCAGATAAGGACCAACTGGCCCACCCAGTCTGCCCTGTTATTCCTATTTATAGTACCGCCTAAGCCCCATTTTCATTCTCAGCTTTCCCCCATGTTTGGTTCGGTACTAAGATGCCTTTATGCCTATTCCATGCACTCTTGAAATCTGTGATCGTTTTAGCTTCTACTGCTTCGGCTGGGAGTCTGTTCCAGACTTCCACCACCCTCTCCGTGAAGAACTTCCTAACATTCCCCCTCTGCCTCCACACCTCCAGCTTCATTGTGTGACCCCTAGCCCTTGTGCATCTTTTTCTCTGGAAAACACTCCCTTCCTGTACCATGTTGTCTTTATCTCTTCAGTTAATTGAGTCTGCTGTGTGTACTCATCCATTTTAAATCACAGGGGATAATCCACTCACTATGGCAGATTGTGTGTTCTGACTGTATCATATACTGTCATGGTCAGGGTAATCTCTACCCATCGGCTACTTGTCTAGTATTGAGAGTGTGTACCACTCTGCGTGAAGGGGGAGCTGGCCAAAGGGGGACACTCATTTTCCAGCCTATAAAGTGAACTTAGCCACTTATCCTTTGACATCATTGCTGATTTTTCCCTAACCACAGTGGAGTTACTTATTAGGGTACTGTGGGTATCAGCAGGGGCAAGCCACAACTAACAGGTACTGTGGGATACAAATCTATGAGGTTGGTTCCATGGCAGTCGAAAGTGAGGATTTCCAGATGATTGGGGCACTTGTGTTACGTATTTCCCTTTGTTCCTGCAAACTGCCATCAGCCACCAGATCAGAGGACCATATTTGAAGAAGGGCCACACATCATCTGCAATGGAAGTTTAAATTTAAGCTTTGCACTTCCTCCACCATTATCATGGTAGAAGGCATTCTTTCTACACCGATCCACTGTCAGTTTTGAATTGCTAAATTTTGTTCATTTGGTGCTTTTACAGCATAACTCTACACTAAATCCACCAGATGTTTGCAAGGGAAGTTGTTTCAAGCTGTGTTAGCTCAGCTGGGGAGATAAGGAAGGGGTAGTTGTTTGACTGTTTGGAGGGTGGCTGGGTTCTCGTTGTGTGTTTTAGCTAGGGAATATTACTATTGTTGTTTGTAGGGAAGGGAAGGGGGGATGGGAGTTAAAGACATTTTTTTCTCATAGTGATATACTGTGGAGTTGCAAACTTAGCAACGTGTGTACTATTAGCACAGGACTTAACCGTGAATGGCAGGATATGTAGAAATCACACTCTTTGTATTGATTATGGCAGATAATGACCTAAAAAATATTATTAAAAGGAAAAAAGTGTTGGGCAAGGTAAAAAAAATAGAAGGGCGACATATGCTGATGCAGGAAACACATATGGAATCATAAATGAACCGAAAAGCAGCCAGCTAGGGTAGCATGTGGCATGGTTCTTGTTATAATGCCAGATCTAGGGGCACTGTGGTATGGCTAAGACCCAACTTCCCAGGTGATGTGAAGCAAGTCAAGAAAGATCAGGGGCGCTGGTGTAAGCTGGTGCACATTGCTATGCATGATGGGAGCTGCGTCTCGGTGGGATCTGTTTATGGACCTAATCTGGATGATCCCTCCTTTTTCCAGAAACTGGCATTGGAGATGGTGGAATTCGAAAGTACCATGGGTGCAGGGGGATGATTTTAATTGCATGGTATACACAACATTGGATAGATCAACCCCTCCCCTACCCTGGTTTCCTAATGTGTACCAAGGCACTAGTCAACTTGATTGGAGTCCACAACCTCACAGACAGCTGGCATCATGAGAATCCTTCTGGTAGGGTGTACAGTTTTTACTGTCATGCTCATGTTTTGTACGCCTATAAAGACAGGATATTGGTCTCCACAGCATGCCTGGGAGTGGTGATAAAAAACACTTATGAAACCCTTCTCATTTTGGACCATGTCACAGTGCATATGTCTCTGTATATGATGGGGGTACCCCCTCTGCCACCTAGAGTTTGGAGGCTCTATCCAGTGCTTTTAAAATAGCCTGACTACATCACTTTAATAAACAAGCATTTGTCAATGCCGAATGTTTGCTTGCTGGCATTGACAGTGGTAGTGTAGAAGTTATAAAGCTGCGTAATAGGAATGGCAGTGAAGTATTGAACTGAAGCCAACCCCACCACCACCCTGCAGAGAGTGACAGGCATTGGGGTGTGCCTTTGGGTCATCAGGCATAAGGGCCATACCATTTCATCACACCCCACCCTGCAGACACTGACAAGTGTCACGGTGTTCCTTGGGGTCTTTGGCCATTATGCGCACCCCATTCCATTAGGAAATACGGTGAGATGGGTGCAATATAGGGGAATGGGGTGAACTTTGGGGCCGAAGAGTCCAAGGCATACCTCGATGCCTCTCACTGGCTGCAGGGTGTGGAATGATATGAGCATTACAGGCAAGAATCCCAAGCCACACCCCTGATGCCTGTCATTCTCTACAGGGTTGGGCGTTATAGTTGGAAACCCTAATACCTCAGGCATTCATTGGTATTTTCACTCCAAATTTTCAACATGTTTTTTTTGTGACCCCACCTCATGAACAGGGGGAATATCAGTTTGTTAGCCGAAAGCTGCTTATGTACAGCGACTATGGCATTTAGCACCACAGGTGCAAAAACATTCCGAACAGGATGTAAAAGATGACAGCTGTACTGTTCATGGGGAGGTGTAAAAAATGGCAATGTTGCAAATCTGCAGTAAAAATATTTAAAAAAATAGTGAAGTCACGAGCGTACATAGAAACTGTGCAATGCACACCCATAATATAATTAGGTTGGGGATTTTTTACAGCAGATTGTCAACTCTGGCATTTTGGTGCCTCCGATCATGAACAGTGTCACTGTGATTTTCTTTATCTGTCCCGAACAATGATTTCCCACAGCGACCACGCATCTCTGTGCTGAAAGTGTGAAAACACACTTCGGCCATGTTGTGAAAAATGACAGCTGTACTGTTCATAAGGAAGTGTGGAAAAATGCCACTGGTGAAAATCTGGACTGAAAATATTACAAAGTCATGAACTTATGAGGGTGCGTGGAAACTGCGCAATGCTCACTCGAACACAGTCATTTTATGGACTTTTGTCACCAAATTTTCAACATAGCCATTTTAAGACCTCTGCTCATGAACAGTGTAACTGTGATTTTCTTAATCTGTCCCAAACATTGCTTTGCTTTCAACACCACCATTGTACGCTACATGTGCGAAAACACATTTTGGGCGACATATGAAAAATGTCAGCTGTACTGTTCATAAGGAAGTGTAACAAAATGGCAATGTTGAAAATCTGGAGTGAAAATATTAAATTCGCAAACTTACAAGCTTGCATAGGAACTGCGCAATGCACGCTTGTAAAACAGTCATTTTTAGTAATTTATTTCACCATATTTTCAGCATAGCCATTTTAAGACCACTGCTCATGAACAGTGTCACTGTGTTGTTCTTAATTTGTCCCATACATTGATTTCGCACTCCGACTGCGCCATTGTGCGCTTCCTGTGAACAGAAACACGCTTTGGTTGAGATATGAAAAAATGACAGCAGTACTACTCATAAGAAGGTGTGGCAAAATGGCAATGTTGAAAATCTGGAGTGAAAATATTGAAAATTCGTGAACTTACGAGCCTGCGTGGGAACTGCTCAAGCATATAAGTAAAACAGTCATTTTGAATTTTCCTAAATTTTCAAAATAGACTCTTGAGAGCCCACCTTATGAACACTGGCAGTGTTGTTTCATTAATTGGGCCCAAAAGGTGATTTCACACAGTGACTGTGAAATCACCCTTCAGGCCTGAATAACACCATGACAGTGAATCATTCATGGGAAGGGGTCCCAAAAACCCCATGTTGAAAATTTGGTGCAAAAATTCCAAAAAGCGCCTGAGATATGCAACAAAGTTGAAAACCTCCTATCTATCCCATTATTCAGCTTACTGGCATTTCCTCAGTTCGCGGTTGGCTTTGAAGAGAGCAGACGTGCTCCGGTCCACCAAAGATCGTCGCGCGAGCTCGGAGCTAAGTATGGGGTGAGGGGGTGTGGGGAGGCAGGATGCGGTAGGTGGGTGCGGGTTGTGGGAGGGGGCAGGAAGACTGCTTGGGACCATTTTTCTTTACAGGTATTTAAAAAAAAGATGGCGTGGGATGTTTGCCACACTGGGGTGGGCTCCCAGCATGGCAGAAGGGCGGCTGGGGGGTGTGAAGCAGTGGGAATTGAGGCACCCCGCGGCCAGTGCTTTGCCACGCTGGGGTGGCTCCAGCGTGGCACCCTGTACTCGGGGAGACAGTGAAGCTGACAGGGATTGGGCACCCCTGGCGGCTATGTTATTGATGTTGCCACGCTGGGGTGGGCACCCAGCGTGGCATTTGGAAGGCTTTGGGGGGGAGTGCAGCACAGCTGACGGGGGATTGGGCACCCCCGTTGGCTATAGAGTGTGTGCGTGGAGGGGGAGCACTTAGTATGCGTATGCGTATGTGTGTGTGTGTGTGTGTGTGTGTGTGTGTGTAGGGGAGCTGCACATGAGCAAGCGATATCTTAGTGCTGCTCACTGAAGCATAGCTCCCCCTTTCAACTGTACGCCACTGCATTTTGGAGCTTGTCATAGACAGCTCCAGCATGCATTGGCGGACAGGGGCTGTGCCTGCCAACACACTGACTGAATTGGAAGAGGGGGTGACACACCTCCGAAAACTCGGATGATGGCACTATGTTTCTTGCACATGCGTGCAAGCAAACATAAAAAGGGTATAGTTGAGTACATTTCTATTAACAAAGAAGATTAAACTTTATGGAGATTACAATGAGTACAAAGTGCATAAAAAATACAATTATAAAACAAAAGGAATAAAAAAGGAATCAATCTAAAATACATTTTATAATAGAATTATGACTGGCTTATGTGGAGAGAATACAGTCACAATCAAGGCTCTATAAAGAACCTGTGGTACAATAAAAAAAATATTTTTGTTTTTATGTTCTTCTTAATCTCTTTAAATGAGCCTTTTTTTTATAACTTATTATAGATATTAAAAACATTCCAATCTTAATAGCTTCATCAACTGTCCCTGGGTGCATTAAGATAAAAACTGGGTCATAGGCTAAATCGATATACTTTGTCAGAAAATTCTTGAGGTATTTATTTTGTGCATAATTATGTAAGGGGCATTGTATAATAACATGCAAAAGAGTCTCTTCAAAACCTCTATTGCATAAAAATGTTTTCTCATTTATGTCAAGCTGATTTAATAATAAATTAAAATACGTATATTTTGATGTAATTGATCCAAACCTTGCCCAGGTAATGACTTTCCGGTATTTAGGGGCAAGGGGCATTTGGAGATAGACTTCTAAATTTGAATCTATTTTGTTTTCACTAAGCCATAAGGCTTGTCTTTGGGTACGAACTAAGGACATTTGTCTAGCAAATGCTAAGTGAAATATTTTCCTTTTTGATGTAGCTTTGTAGGATTCGTGGATCTTTATGTTAAGGTGACGATCACGCCATAAGTGTGAGAAATCAGTTATATAGAAGTGCTTTTAACCATGGAGAATACAAGTCCTTAGTATACTATGTTTCTTTTTCCTTAACACATAATAAGGGTAAGCCATTATTTTTATTATTTATTATTCTGAGCCAATAAACAGTTAGCTTTAGTTTGATCAGTTCTGCCAGGGGAAGTCTACCTATTTCTGCCCTAACTATGGAACCAGTCGTAGAAGATGGAACTTGTAGAATGGCTTCATAGTAAGACAGCAGTGGCAATTCCAATTGTGGGACCTGTAACTGCTGATATTACTGAAGATCCTCCACAATTATAGTTAAACCTTAGTAGGTGCTTTAACTGTGATTAGCTTTAGCAATTTGATCTTTTATATGCAGATTCCAAAAGTTTTTAGCATGAAGCGTTATACCTAAATATTTATAAGATGAAACAATTTTGATACATTTGTTTTTATAATAAATCCTTGGTTTATTTTTTTGATTCCCAAACGACATTAGTTTTGTTTTTTCCAAGTTTATTTCCAAATGTAATTTATCGCATTTGGTTATCAGTTGGTCAAATTTATTTTGTAAACCTTTGTCAGACAGAGACAGAAGTACTAAGTCATCTGCATATGCTAAGGAGTGAACATGTAGATTCATTATTTTTGGGGAATCCAGAACTATTTAAATTGAAGCTTAAGATGGAATCTATATATAAATTGAATAATAATGGCACCAAGAGGCAGCCCTGCTTAACCCTTTATTGAAAGGAAAATAATCAGAAATAGATCCCAGGTTTACTCACTAATGGCCTCTCTACAGGCCATTCATGTACCAGGATAGGACAGCTCCCTGGCAGATGCTCTAAGCAGAATCAACCAGGCACATCATGAATGGCCTATAAACAAGCAAGTACTGGACTCAGTGTTCAGAAGGTGGGGCACACAAGAAGTGGATCTCTTTGCCTTCCAGGATAACCACCTCCTGCCCCTATTCTGTTGCAGACCAACAGTCAAGGGTACAATCCCACTGGATGCTCTGGCTCTGGACTGGTCAGGGAGAAGTTTGTATACTTTTCCTTCCTTTCCACTCATCTTCAGAATCCTGATCAAGCTCAGGTCACAGCCTCATCAATTATCCTAATAACACTAGACTGGGACAGGCAGCCCTGGTATCCTCTACTGCTATCCATGTCAGTGTCCAAACTGATACATCTCCCCAGGAGGAACAACCATTGACCTTCCATCAGGGGAAAGTTTTGTACCCGAATCTCAAGTCTCTCAGACTCAAGGCATGGCTCTTGAGGACTTAGAATATGCAAACCTGAATCTCTCTCAAGCTGTTTCTGGATATCCTGAAAAGATATAGAAAACCTTCCACTGAAAAAAACCTATTCATCAAAATGGAAAAGGTTCTCTGTTTGGTGTGATTCCAAGGAAATTTTGCCTGCTCTAGCAGGAATCCCAGTACTCCTGGAATACCTCTCATATCTGTATTCACAGGGGCTGAAATATACATCCTTGAAAGTTCATTTAGCATCAATCACTGCCTACATTTCTGCTGGGAAAAATGTTTCCATAGCAGCTAATCCTATTTTCAAAAAGTTCTTTAAAGGTTTGTGCCACATGCACCCACCTATCAGGGAACCAGTCCCAATGCAGGATCTAAACATATGCATTGCTCAACTCATGAAACCTCCTTTTGAGCCTAGGTCTTCTCCTCGTTTACAATATGTCACATGGAAAACTGTGTTTCTGGTTGCAATTACTTCTGCCAAAAGGATAAGTGAGTTACAGGAACTATGTGTGGAGAAAGACTATATCTCCTTCCATAATGACAAGATAGTGCTCAGAACAAACAGGAAATTTCTTCCTAAGGTTGTTTCTGATTTTCACTTAAATCAATCCATAACATTGCCAGTTTTCTTCACTGAACATACTAGTTCCTGTGAGTGCAGACTACATAGTCTGGATGGTAAAAGGGCATTAAGTTACTATATGACCCACACCAGGGATCATAGACACGACAAACAACAGCTGTTTCTCATCTATGGGAATGTGGGTAAAGGTACCCCAGCTTCTAAGAGGTCAGTCTCTCACTGGATAGTCCAATGCATTCAGTTTTGTTATTCAAAAAGTTGGCAAACTACCCCCATCAGGCATGAGGGCCCATTCAGACAGCTGGTGAGACCCCATCTGAAGTACTGTGTGCAGTTCTGGAGACCCAATCTCCGCAAAGACATAGACAGGATGGAAGCTGTCCAGGGGAGGGCAACTAAAATGGTGCAGGGTCTGCACCGGAAGACATATGAAGAGAGACGAAAGGAGCTTAATATGTATAGCCTCGAGGAAAGGAGGGAGAGGGGGGACATGATAGAAACGTTCAAGTACCTCAAGGGAATCAACAAAGTCCAAGAGGGTAGCATCTTTAAAAAAAAGAGGTGTGCAAGAACAAGAGGGCATAATTTGAAGTTGGAGGGCAGCTCAGAGGTAATTTAAGGAAGTATTTTTTCACAGAGAGGGTTGTGGATGCATGAAACGGCCTTCCGGAGGAGGTTGTGGAATCAAAATCAGTGGTGGAATTCAAGCATGCATGGGACAGTCATAAGGCCATTCTAGGGGGTGGGGGGGGAGGAAGAAGTAGGCTGCTGGTTAACTAGGATCTGCAGCTTATCCAGTAGGTAGGGAAATGGGCAGACTGGGTGGGCCAAGCGGTCCTTATCTGCCATCAAATTCTATGTTTCTATGTTTCAACTAGGGGCACAGCTGCTACTATAGCATCTTCAAGGGATATTCCATTAGTGGAGATCTGTAAAGAAGCTACCTGGAGAACAGTACACACTTTTACTAAATACTACAGTTTGGACACACAGTCCAGAAGTGATTCCAGGTTTTGTGCAGCAGTCCTGCAGAGCATCTTTCCAAAACTGATTCTCTGCCCTCCTCCAAAGATACTGCTTCATAGTCTGCATATAGTTATGAATATAAAACAATACATGGGGTTAGAAGAAAAATTTACTTACCTTAGCAGTCTTGTTTCTTCCAATGTATTCTTCTATATTCATAACTCTCCCTCCCTGCTTCCCCTTCCAGAACTAGAGCCTCTGCACTCCTAGCTGAGTCTTTTTGATTTGACAGTCCCAAACACTGGCACAAATGTTTTATACTCCTGTTGGGAAATAGTAGTTTCTATCTTTTTCTAGGTGATTCTGGTATTCAGGTAGTTTTTTATCATTGCATGCTGTTTTACATGTTTCATGCTGTCATGGACAGCTTAAAGGGGCACTGTCAGCTTTAGTCATCCGTTTTTGTGTGTGCAAACAAAAACCAAGCATTGAGAGTCAAGTAATTTACTATTTTAAAATGGGACTGAAATCTCATGCATGCACAAGGACGGCATGCTCTTGCACATGTCGAGATCTTTTATTTTATTTATTTATTTAGTTTTTGTTGACCAGGTAAGTGCACTAGACAACTCCTGCCTATTTTCAGGTATGACCCGGGGGAGGGGGATACAGATGAATGCCAACTGACCTTGAACCAGGTTAAGCTGTTGGTGGTATTTATAGTGAATGAGGGAAATTTGGCCAGAACACCAGGGAAATTCCCCTACTCTGCTGCATTGCTGCCAGTAGGGGGACCCTTGGCCACCAGCGCTGCTGTGGCCAGTCTGCCTAGGATGCTGGAGGAGATGGATGCATCTAGTGCAGGGGAGCTGGCCTCCTCTCCTGTACTGTCTGATCCAGAGGCTGTTGTTGCTGCTTGTGATGTGGCTGAGGTCGTTGACCTCAGTATTCTAACCTCCCCTGATGCTTCTGCTGTGCCTCGTTCTGTTTGTGAATTTGTACCTCCTTTGCCTAAGGAGAAGTCGGGGCTGCTCGCTGCACGTTCACAATTACTGCTGCAAATGGACTTCCTTGACCGAGAACTTGCTGTTTTTTTGGATGTTGCTGGATCCTCTGCGCTGGCGTCTTCTGTTTCCAGTTGGACGACTTCTGCGGCTGGACCGGAGGAAAGTGGTGTTTCACTGAATGCGGTCGTTCCGATGCTTCCTACGGAGCGTTCCCCTGATTCTCGGGCTGGCAGTTCATCGGGTTCTGTATCCGTGTGCCTAAAGCCCCTTCTGCCTGTTTCATCTGTGCATGTTGATGGTGCCCCATTTCTCCGTTACCGGCTCCAAGGGTGACCTTTGCTGGACAGACATTTTCCTTCACCTCCTGAGTCCAGAGACCTGGCTGGAGCAAACTGCCCGGAGTTCCTTCTGCTTCTAGTTCTGAGGGGACTAGTACTTTGAAACCGGCGATCTTGCCAACGGAAACTTCTTGGTCTCCTGATCGGGTGTTACGGGAGGCTGGCTGGGAACAATCAGGAGGTGGGTCCTGGTCGCCAGACTCGCAAGATCCTTCCTATATTAGAATGCTGAAAAATGCTGTTACATCGGTGGACGCTGTGCCTTCTGACCCTCTGAGCTCCAACTTGCCCCAGGGTAATTCATCTTCTCCTTGTGGTTTGGACTCTGAGTCTGTTATTGAAACTGTTGGGGGGGATATTGCTGTACTGGGGGATATTGTTGTTACTGAGGTTCCTCTTTCTGGTGTTGGTATGCATGCCTCTGCCTCTCGGTGTCCCACCTCGAGCTTGGTTTCTCCAGCTTCTGAGGCACCGGGAGACTCGACTCCCTCAATACCGGGCTGTTTGGGTCAGGACCCTGAGTCACGGCAGGGTGTGGCTCCCAAACCTGGTATTTCAGTGGGTTTCAAGCTCACGGATTTGTTCCAGTCCAATAAAGGTGAGCCTGCTCCTAGACACAATGCTGTTAGGTTTTCATATAAAGGGGGGCTAGATACTCCCCCTGACAGGCTATATGTTGCTAAATCTTTGCTTAAAGGGTCTATACATTTCTTTTCATCAGAAATTTTTGCCTTGATTAGTTTAGGGAATTCCAATTTTGATGTGAGCTTTAAACATGTTTCTCATTTGGATGGTTTTTGGGTCCAGTATGCTAAATTTAAAACTTCCTCCCTTTGGGCTCCCTTTCATGTTCTTTCTTTAACAAAACCTACTGTTAAGACTATCACTATTATGTTTAAAAATGAAGGGGTCAATGTTGAGGACATTTTATTCTGGCTCCGACAGAGATGTGAGGTTTTGAATAAACCTACCCCAACTTTAGATAGTGAACAGATTTGGGATGGGGGGTGGAGAGTTAGGGTTAAGCTGTTTTCCTCTGACTCTGGTCCAGCTCACTTGCCTAATTTTTTTTTTCTTGGGAAAGATAAGGGGTTGATTTTTTATGCAGGGCAACCTAGGTCTTGCTTTAAATGTGGATCTCGTGCCCATTTTAGCTCTGCTTGTGACACTCTTAAATGTAGCCATTGTTTAGATTTTGGCCATTCCTCTAGTGCTTGTTTGAACCTTTTTAAGTGTAACCTCTGTGAAAACACTGGTCACGCATATGGTCGTTGTCCTTGGGCCTCTCATAACCGGGATGATTGTCCCTCCCATGTGGGCCTCATTAACCTTGCTCAACAGCAGCAGGTACAAAAATCTGCTGAGAGTCTTTCTCATGTTAGTATTGAGGTTTCTCCCCCTCCCCCTTCATCCCCATTTGCTCCTGTTATGGAGCCTGAAGTTGGGGTCGCTCCTGCTTCGGCCCCTCAGAATGATTTTCTGCTGCTTGAGCCTGCTTCTATGGTGTCTCCGGAGGGCCTTCCTTTGGTTATCCCTGACTCTGCTACATTTATGGTAATGCCTCCCCCTCCCCCTCCTTTGCCTCAGACTTTGCCTGTTTCGGAGCAGGCTACCCCTTTTACTGTTCCAAAAAAGAGGACGAGGAAAGGGCTGACTGTTTCTGGTAAGGGTAAGACTCCTGGGTCCCGGCCCTGGGCTTCTGGTAATAAATTTGCGATTTTAGCTCCCGAGGTTGCTGATAGGGATTCTGGGGATGATGATACGGATACCTCCTCCCTTTTGTCTAATACTGATATGGATGGGGTTGGGGATGTTGACCCCATTGCTAAATGGACGAGACAGTGTCACCATGGTAAATCTCCTTAATCTTAGCTATGGATTCCTTGTCCATTCTCTCTTTTAATGTTAACAGTATTAAGGGAGACAAAAAGCTTGGTGGTGTTCTGCTCTCTGTACGAGAGATGCATTGTGACATCGCTTGTTTAGTAGATACTCGTTTAAAAACTAATAAAGAACTTCAGCAAGCTTCTCGGGGTTGGTCTCAGGGCCCTTCTTTTTGGTCCTCTGGGGTGGATAAGTGTGATGGGGTCAGTATTTTGTTTTCTAATCCTGCCCTTCGGGTATCTAGATTGGTGGATATTTTCCCAGGTCGTGCATTGCTACTTGACCTCACCTTCCACATTGAATGATTTCGGTTAATTGCGGTATATGCCCCTCAGACCAAAGCTTTGTGGTCTGCTCTTTTTCGTACTATTCAACAATTTTTGCATACTTCTAGACTGATCATTTGGGCCGGGGATTTTAATTATGGTCTCCATCAGTCTGACAGAGGACTTGAGACAACCAAATTGTTTAGTGACTCTATGACTCTGAAGAATGTTCTGTCAACAGCTAAACTTCAGGATGCCTATAGGGTTCTGCATCCTAGGGGTGGATATACTTATTTTCGGGGTGCTTGTCGGACTAGGATTGATTTTTTAATTTTTTTCCCATACGCTTACTGTTCGTGATTGTTGGACTATTGGTAGTGAATTCTCGGATCATGTGGCCTTAAGGGTTGTATTGTCCTGGTCTGATGTTCCCCGGTGTAAAAAGAACAGATGGAGACTCAATGATTCTATTCTTGATTATCCCAAAATTCAAAAGTTGTGGAGGCAAGACTGGGCAGCACGGTTGTCTGTTGCTGACATTTATGAGGATATTTTAGAATGGTGGGAGGACACTAAGGCTGGTTGGAGGAAGGTTTTCCAACAGAAAGCTGCTGCGGCTCATACCTGCCAGTATAAAAAGTACCTGGCCTTACGTCAACAATTGCAGATTTGATTTCTCTGTCTGATGAGAATCATTATGATTATAGCTCACAGATTTCTGTTTTGCGTGATCAGATGAAGGCTTTGCAGTATGACAGGGTGAAATCCTTGGGCTATGAAGCTCGCTTTGGGACTAAAATTACCAAAGGGGGCTTCGACCCTTTCAAAGACTGTCAGGATAGGGTGGACTCTCGGGTTATTTATAACCTGGTATCCCCCTCGGGAGATCTGGTTAGTTTCCCGGAGTCCCTGATTCAGGTTGTTGAACATTTTATTTTGGGCATGTTTGGGACTAAATCTTCCGTCGCTGATGATGATGTTTTATTTGACTTGTTATCTTTGCCTTCCCTCGCTTCAGCAGAATGTGAGATGCTTTCAGCTGCTATTACTGAGAAGGAAGTATTACAGGCCATTGTTGGTTTAAACCGGGATTCTGCTCCTGGCTCTGATGGCCTCACGGCAGGATTTTATTCTACGCTCCGCACAGATTTGGTTCCTGCTTGAACTCTTTTGTTTAATGACATGTTGTACAAAGCCTCCTTTTCGAAGTCCATGAAAGAGGCAATCTTAGTCCTCATTCATAAGAAGGGGGAGGCTTCGGACATCAATAACTGGAGGCCGTTGAGTTTACTTAAGGTGGATAGCAAACTTGTGGCAAAAATTTTGCTCACCAGACTTGTTCGGGTAGCTCGGCTACTTGGTCCTGTCCAGAGGTGTGGCATCCCTGGTAGGTGCCAATCTGCCAATCTGATTTTATTACGTGAACTATTTGCCCTAGGGGACCTGAATTGCATTCAGGGTTGGGTGTTGGCAATCGATCAAGAGAAAGCCTTTGATAGAGTTTCCCATACATATTTGTTTTCGGTTTTAGCTGCATTTGGATTTCCCTCCAAATTTATAGATTGGATTCAAGCTCTTTATTTTCAGGCGGTACTTCTCCTAATGTTATTGGTTGGTTCGCGACATCCCGTTTTAGTTAAGCGGAAATTCATCAAGTGCCCTTTGAGTCCCCTTTTATATGCCTTTGGAATTAATATTTTGATTAGGGCAATCCTTCATTGCCCTGGGATCCTTGGGTTACAAGGGCCACCTGGCCTCCCTCCTATCAAAGTACTGGCTTATGCAGATGACTTGGTTCTGACTGTGGCATCCTGTTCGGATGAGCAGGCTGTACTTGATGTGTTCCAACAGTATTCCTTAGTGGCAGGATCCCGGATTAATTTTTTAAAGAGTGTTGGGCTCTCGCTAGGTTCCCCCACTCCTCCTGAGTCTGGTTCCTTTGCTGGCGTCCAGCTCTCTTCAGAACCCATTAGGATTCTCGGTCTCTGGTTTGGGCCTGGAGATTTACCACTGTTGAACTGGACTGGGGCATTAGGGAGGACTGGTAGGCTTTTAGCTGGGTGACGGCAGAAGCAGATTGGGAAGAAAAAATGGGTTTATTTACTCAAAACCTTGATGGTCCCCATTTTTTTGTACCTTTGCTATGTCCCCCCTCCCATGTCTTTATTTACAAGACTATATAGTGTTTTTTTCAGGGTCTTTGGGGGTCTCAGTTGAATCCTATCAAGCGATGTTTCACTTATAGGCCTCCCGGTGATGGTGGGGTAGGGATGGTACATCCTGTAGCCTTTTTTATAGTATTTTTTTGTTATAATTTGGGTTGGGCCTTGAAACCTGGTAATAAGGGCTGGAAACCTTTTCTTTGATCGTGGCTTCAGCCTTGTCACATTCCCTGGGAACAAGGCAACAGGAGGTCTGTGGCTAAACTTTCAGACCTCCCGCCTTTTGGTGTGGAGGTCGTGAAACTGGCCATGAGCTGGGGTTTAAAGCCCAGTGATTTTTGTACACTAAGTAGGAAGTCAGTATATTATCACATTTGGAGACGAGAGGCTCTGGATCTTGCTGAGTTTCCATCCTGTCCGCCTGATCGTCTGTCTTGGATATTGAAGCAACTTTTGAATCCTGGACTCCCTCCTTATGTGTGGGACATGGTCTGGCTCAGTAATTATGGTAGACTTAGTGTTAAGGGGAATCACAAACAAAAATGATGATTGATAGATACTGTCCTAGGGATTCCTGCCTTTCGATTATAGAATCTCAGGCTCATTTATTCCTTGACTGTCCATTTGCTTCTGATTTTTGGTCTACTGTTGCTGTTCTGTGGGATGAACCTCTTTTTACTAAGCTGTCTTATGCTGATATTATGTTTGGGACTCATTCTGTTTTACATAGTAAATATCATGCAGAAACTATATATATTGTACTATGTTTTATGCGTTATTTTTTTATGGCAAGCTAGATGTCTGCTAGTTTTGCACCAGAAATGGATCCCTATTTTGGAAATTGTACTGAATGTTAGGAATGCTGTATTTACCTTGAAAAAGTTTGATTTTTCTAGATATTACAGACCGCAATTTTGTCATTTCTGGATTAATTGTGATTCTTGGAATTTGACTTGATTTTTTGTATCCTCCTTTTTTTTTGTTTGCTGTTTTTCTTTGTTTTTTTACCTTTGTCATTTATATCTTTTGAATGTTTGTTGTAATGAAGCCCACTTCTTCTCAATAAAATTCCCCTACTCTTTTCGATAAGTGCCATGGGATCTT
This sequence comes from Neoceratodus forsteri, assembly GCA_016271365.2. Lineage (NCBI taxonomy): Eukaryota > Metazoa > Chordata > Ceratodontiformes > Ceratodontidae > Neoceratodus > Neoceratodus forsteri. Next base: position 7,450,574 of record JADMNL010000025.1, on the reverse strand, counting down.
TAACATCCACCTGAACTACCACCAATCCAGGCAGATGGGACCTTCGTTTAATGTCTCATCCAAAAGACGGCACCTCAGAACTGCAGCACCCCTCTCATACTGCACTGCAGTGTCAGTACTGGGATATTAACCCAAGTGCCAGATGTGGGAACTGAACCCACAGCCCTCTGATCTCCCGGCCTCAGAGGTGAGTGTGCTACCTACTGAGCCACTGACACTGATCTATACTGATGCCGCCCTTGCGCATGCGCTGGATTTTGGCCCCATTTAAAAAAAGTGAATTAGTTGACTCTCGATGCTCGGTTTTTGTTTGCGCACACCACCAGAACCTCAGAAGATCATGATGCTGCTGAGAGACTTGATTTTCCACGCTGAATGCCACAAAACCGCACTTCGGGACTGCGCTTGTTACAGATGCTCGGACTCGTCCAGCATGTGTTTCTGGGTGGTGGGTGAGTTCATGTCGGCCCAACCGGCAAGCAAATCTTTAAAAAATAAGCATAACTGGCAAAATGTCATCAGTTTGTGATGTATCAGGGCATAGCAGCTTCAGTATATAATACTTTTGTGCTAAGAGGCACACTACTTGCATATACACAAAAACAGATGACCAATGCTGACAGTGCCCCTCTAAGTTGTTTTACAGAACATAGATACAGTATACAGTAAGTAGATAGGTCTTAGTACAGGTTGCCTTGTAGGCTCTTTAGAAATCTGATAGGTTGATGGAACGTTGCAGCAGATAAGGGCAGCAGTTCGAATGTGGTGTCATGAGCCAATGATAGTTCTGTCATTTGCATATAGTTCCAGTTCTTCGGGCAGCTCTACTTAGGAGGCTGACTGCATATAGTTATGAATATAGAAGAATACATCGGAAGAAACAAGATTACTAAGGTGAGTAATTTTTTCTTGTAGGTGCTCAAATGGATGTACACCTCCGCCATGTCGAATAAAGTATTTAATGTTATATTCGAAAATGTTTCTGTTTGCCTGACTGCCAGTCTTGTACCCAAAGTTTGAAAGTAACTGCTGCCCCTGGAACGCTACATATCTCACACTTTGCTGACCCTCATTGTGTTTTATTCTGTAATTCTCTGTACGGATGTAACTAATCCCGGGTTGCCCCTGATAAAGGAACCTGTATTGGTCTCAGCAGGCCTACCCGGGCAACACAAATAAATAAATAAATAAATACATATGATCTGATTTTTTTCAGCCAAGGCCCAATGAGGTATCAGGTCGAAGACCTCACTAAAATCAAGAAACATAATGTCACAGGGAATATTTTTTATCAAGCATGACGTTTATTATATTCATAAAAGTACACTAGATTGGTCAAGGTGCCATGATAATTTGTAAAACCATGTTGTTCAGTGTCCTTTACATTCATCTCTGGAGCTATTCTGTCCTTAATTAGACTTTCTAAAAGCTTACATACTGCCAGTCTATAATTATTTCACAACTGTTTTGACCCCTTTTTGTGTATGGGAATAACATGTGCTATCTTCCAGTCTTCGGATACATAGCCACTGAGAATACAATATTCAAATAGAACCTTTAATGGGTAAGTTATGACATTAGCCATCAAATATAACATATGGACAGTGATTCAGTCAGGGCCCGGGGTAGTTTTGCCACATTGTTTTAATAATTTACCTTTAATTTCTTCAGTGGAGAATGTTATAGGGGGAGTACTGGAATGTACAAATCCTGGACCTTTTATATATTGCTTACGGCCATAAGCACTACAGATATTAATATTTAAAAGATTTGCCATTTCAGTGTTATCATAAACCTACACACCATTGTTGGAGATGGGACCAACTTGATTAATTGTTTTTCTAAGGGAATTAATGTAGGAGTAAAAAGATTTAAAATAGTTTTTCCTGGCCCTAAATGCTAATTGTTTTTTTAAATGAGGCTTTTGTTTTTCTAATTTCTTTTTTGTATGCATTCTGCAGGTTAAGCAATGCATTTTTTGCAATATCTGTTGTAAGATGGCAGAAATCTTTATGTGTTTTGTTCTTTTTATAATTCCCTTAATTTTTTTTTTTAACAACTGTTTTGCAATTAATTTGTTTTTATTCAGTTTTTGCCCAGAAGGAATATTTTTATTACAGAGACAGAGGATGGATTCCTTGTTTGCATGATAACCCACTGTTGAAGGCCTACAAAATGGGACTGGTAGGTATTTGCCATCCCCCCCCCCTCCCTGCTCCATGTACCCCTCTGCTTAAGGCATTTCAACAGGGCTTAAAGTGCACAGGAATGGAAAGGGATGGTCCAGATCCCTTATACATGTTTCAAACAACATCACATCACTTCTTGCTAAAGCTGGCTTCCCCCATCAAAAAACAAACACTCCGCCTATTCTTTTTAAAAGCCAGTAAATCACTGGGGCCAGCGGCTGCCTGTTGCCCTCAGGGAAGCCATCTGCCAGGACACAGGAAAGGTTCTTTTGTTTTCAGTGGGAGAATGCACACAGAGTATAGTGCCACAGTTCTCGAACCCCAGCCCCTGCTCCCCTGGGGCAAGAACAAGAATAAAGCCACACTGATATAAAAGGTTAGCTTTAAAACACACGTACATACAGAGCACAGCAGATACAAGGTGCTTTTATACACAGGTTTAAGTAATGGAATAAGTGTTATGGAAACAGTATTCTGCTACATCTCTTGTGTGTAAAGTGCATCTGTTTCGTTCCATAGGCAAACGCTCGTCCAAACCACAGTCTCTGCTTTTCGTGGTTTGCACCGTTGTGTTCCGTTTCGTTGGGCTGTTTAAAACAGCCATTCCGAAGCGGTGCACAAACAGCAATAGAGCAGCAAGCTCTGTGGGGGTGCCAAAACACAAATGGAGGTGGGAGCTGCTGGAAAACTCATGGAGTGTAAAGGGATCCTAAAAATGTAACAGAGCACAATGGCGCCACAGGTAATGCTCATTGCATTTTAAAGACCTGTGTGTAATAGCACCTACAGTCTGATACTTGTATGGATCACATCCTTCAAGTGTGCTTTGGAAGTTCTCTGACCAAGCTATGCCTTTGAGGGTCTTTGCTGGGGTGGGGGAGTAGTCCCTTTTTATTTTCAAGTAGAGATGGATGATAGGAAAACATGTGGTTCATAGGGTAACCTCTCATTTATTTTCCTTTTCCTAATGTTGAATTTAGTGCTAGTGCAGGACTGACAGTCCTGGAGACTGAAGCTGTCTCTATCCACAGGGCAAGATGCATTGTGGTAAAGGAAAGAGGAAATTTAACCAGAAAAGGCACATTAAAGCTGAAGCTTGTTTCCAGGTGCAGCCCGGGAGCACAAGGAAGTTGAGTGACTTGGTCAGGGTCTCACAATATGCAAGTGGGGGCTGTGGAATTCAAACCCAGGTATCCAGGTTTGCAGCTCAGTGCCCTAAACCACAGTGCTGTACTGCCTCCTGCTGTGGTGCAGGACAAGGTTGGAAATAGAAACAAATTCACTAGGGGGAACCCGCCAACTTCTGAAGTAGGGTTAAACCTACCAGACAGGAATCCAGGTACAGGTTTTCTCTTTCTATGTTGCATTTTCACTATTTATTTAGTCATTTATATGCCTTTGGGATGGTACATTTCACATAGGAGTAGTTCTTTCTCATTTTACTCCTCAAAGTGAGTCAGACTTTTAATATCGCTCCTAGATGTGAGTCCCCCCCACCCGACTGGGATTCCCCCATTTCCACCACTGGTGCAGGTACAGCGTAGACTTCCCCACACTGTGATAGAGTTTGCGTTTGTGTTTCTGAATGGTGAAGAAATGACAGCAATGGAGACTAAAGCTCTCAGCTGATCCTCAGGTCCAGATATAGTGTGGGCAGGTACAGTGCAGTTTCCCCCACACGGTTATGTATTCAGTGCTGCTGAATGGGGAGGGACTGTCAGCTCTGTGTTTATCCACTGGGTCACATACAAGGCAGACTTTTCAAAGTTGCTCCATCACAGATCCCTGAGCCATAGTTTCAGAATCTGCACCGTTAGACCATCTATTAAATGGGCTAACAGCATCTGCCAATCGGATGGAGTCGCAGCTGTGGAATCAGTCCTTGCCTCAAAATTATGACGCATGTGCCGTTATTTTGATGCAGTCTTCTGCAGACTATACTAACTGTTGTAACCAGCTTATAGTATTTGAAAATTGCTGTGGGGCACTCCTGCACAACTTTTCCAATGCTGTGTAGAATGGGCAGATCTCACCCTTGCTGCTACATGGGAACAGCTGGAAATCTGCCCAATAGTTCGTGTGTTGGTATAGTGCCGGCTCCCTCACACTGACGAATTTAGAGCTGTTGAAAGGTGAGGGACTGACAGCATTGGAGAGTAAAGTCCTTTGTTTATCTACTGGAACAGGTGCAGCTCAGACTTCTCTACACAGATACAGATTAATTGCTGGTACAAAGCGAGGGACTGACAGCACTGGAGTCCGAAGCCCTCTGCACAGACACAGGGCTCAATACAGTGCAGGACAGTGCGGTGCAAAGGGAAAAAATGTAAACTGAGAGGCTGGTAGCCTTGGAAATGTACCCTGAAAGGCCCTTTCTCTAAATAATGAAACTACTAGTTAGATAGAATCATACCTCTCAACCTCTCAGCATTAAAAATCATAGCACTGGCCTTCAAAATAATAGCAAATGGCCAGAATGTGGAACACTTTCTTATTTTAAAGAATAATATGTCTATAAATAGTGGACCCCATATAGTTAGTGATGAGAAATGTTTCTATCAACGTAGTTCAATGATTTAATGGTTTGTGTGCCCAGGTATTGCTCTAACATGTTTAAGAACATCAGTAAACTTATGCGGAACAAGGGTAAATTTGAGTGTGAAAATCAAAGCGCTATGCAAAATTCATAGCAGTTGAGATGTATGGATAGAATTGGTAGCCCATCTCGAAAACTACACAAAGGCAATGATCATTTGCATATAGAACACCACTATGGTTTAATGCGCTGCCCAGTGATATCCCTTCCTTTACCCAAATTGGGACCATTTAAAGGCACTCTTCATCAGCGCCTTACAGCTAACAGTTCCTGTGACTGTTTCAGCTGACATGGCACTACTTCAGCAGTATTGACACATCCTTGTGTACCTACTTCTTCCCCTTTCTCTGCGCATGACCACTTTCACACTAACTGCTCTGCCCTATTTCCTCCATCCTTCCGCAATCCTTCTTTCACCTTACCCCTGTCACCCTCCACCTTCTTTCCACCGTTTATCTTCACTTACCTGAACTTTTGTTCACCCAAATCTACCTATACCTATTTGACAAAGCACCTTGGGCTGCCTCCTTTTATTAGGTTATTTTTGATTTCCTACCGATTCATAGTTTTAATTTTAGTTGCAATGTTAATGTTATATTATTATTTTAAATACTTTCTTGTCAAAATATTATGTAATACCATCCGTTGTATGTCTGTCACCCTTCCCACTGAAATGGAACCTTTGTAAAATAGCTGTTATGTGCTCAAAGGTATTGAAATCCGAGAATGAATAAATAAATAAATAAATAAATAAATAAAGATAAAATAAAACTGTTAGCCAAAGTGCACCACAGAAACTGAGCAGAATTATGGTAACGTCAAGCCTGTATGACTAACTCAATGTGTGGACAGTCATTGGTCAAAGTAAAATTTCTAAACTGTGGAGTTGTCAGTAGGGTTGATTGGAATCCTATTCTTGGTATTGTATATATAATCAGATTCAGTGTTTTTTTTTCTGCATTTTGGATTTTCAGTATTCAAAGGCAAAAATCCTAAATCCTCAAAAAGCATCAGAATTAGAATCCGATTCTGAGTCCGATTCCACATCCAACACTTAGCCAAACCTCCCCCCACCCAGTAAAACACAATGAAGAATGGGTAAACAAAGACCCTTCCCCCAGCACCCTTGTTCACAGCTCCCTTACCTTCCTTCCCTGGCAATAGCTGCAGACAGGGCTGTCATGCCCATAGAGTCCGGGGGAGGAGGCATGTGCCCCCACAAATTCACATCAGAGTAGTGCCTTTTGAGCTGAAGAAGCCTGTAAATGTACCATTTAGTATTCTCCTTCAACTAAGTTTCAATTCTGTGCTCCCAAATATTCTCATGACGTGACAGACCTGGCTGCAGAGGGCACAAAATGCAATACTACATCCTCTTTCTCTAGGTCCAAGTTGGTCCTGGTATTAGTAAACCAGTGAAGATTGTCTCTGAAGCTCCCCTCCCTTCCCAACAACTGATTCCATTTGCCTCAGAGACCTGCCTAGCCCCTGATCAGTGACCAGTAACCAGTGGTCCCCCCCCTCTAATCAGTCCGGTCCTTCTTGATCTTAAGATAGACCCCCATCCAATCCCAACCTGATTCATTCCTGGGCCCACTGATTACCCAGAGGTTTTGTTTGCTTAGCCGCCTTTTACCCAGCTCATACAGGGACAGAGATGGCCCAGCTGGGAGAGTTAGTGAATGCCTTTGCTGCCACCAGTGGGTGAGCTGCAAGGCTGAATTGGGTTGGGACTGGAAGGGAGTGTGCCTCAAGGGGAGGGGTCCAGGTTGGCTAAGGACAGGGGTGGCTACTGCCTAATGGCTTCTGTGGTGGAAGACTGGTCACTGATCAAGGGCTAGACAGGCCACCAAGGGGAATGGGATCAGTTACTGGTGAGGGAAGGGGAGCCTCAGAGACAATCTTTAGTGGCTTACCAGTATCCAGAACTGACTTGGACATAGGAAGGGAGGGGGAAGGGAGGGAGGATGAATTATTACATTTTGTGCCTTTTGCAGCACTTGCCAAGAAAGAAAGGTAAGTGTGTGGTGAACAAATGTGGGGAATGGGGAGGTCTTTGTTTTCATGTACTATTGTTTTTATTTATTTGTTTATTAATGTCTGACAGGCTATGGGCAGATCTTCTGCCCATTTTCATAGGTGACCAGACAAGTGCAGACATGTACTTTATTGTGTTTTAGTGGGTGGGTGGAGGTTTAACTAAGTGTTGGATGCAAAATCCGAAAATTCACTTCTGGTTTCGGATTGCAGTGCCGTAAGTGGTATCAAATAAAAATCGGAGCCTGAATCGAATTTTTCAATAATCTGACAGAGGCCAATACAATGGTTTCCATCGATTACACTGTATCCAATCAGCCCTAGTTGCCAGCAAGGGAAGGCAGCATTGTGTTGGTGTTAGAACACTGAACTGTGAAACAAGAATCACAGGTTTGAATCCCACCACAGCCACTGGCTTACTTTGCAAGCAAGCAAATTTTATTTAATCTAGCACCTCCTCCTGAAGACTGAAAGGGCTGGACACAAATGTCATATCCATGACCATATAAAACCATATAAAACAATAGTAAAATCACACACAGTTCATTACTTAAAACAATCCCCTCATCTATATGCCATACTACACTGGACTAAAATGAACCCTCTGACAAAGCTGATTTGGTCAAGTGTTCCACATGTGAGGGGTGGCCACAGAAAAGGCCTGGTCACCTGAAGATTTTAAACAGGCACATGGAACAACCAACATATTCTCCCATGCTGACCGGAGCAGACGAGTCAGAGTATATGCAAGCAGGAGGTCTTTTATGTAGGTGGAACCCAATCTATGCAAGGCTTTGAATACTATCAAACACATCTTGAAGGTGGTGCACCATTTAATCGGCAGCCAATGCCATTCATGCAGCACTGGTGTGATAGGATCAAAAATGATTGTGCCAGATATCAACCAAGCTGCTGTATTCTGCACCTGCTGCAGATGATGCTCCAGCCCCTTCAGTCCGTCCAGCTGCAAAGTGGGGTCAAAGCAAGACCCCACTGAAAATGACATGTTGCTTCTTACTTGGGCTACCCTGATTGAATCAATTGAAATAAAAACCTGAATATGGCCCTCAGTTATACTGTATGTTTAACACAAAGGCTCCCTGAAGAGACACAATTGGCTAGTATTAAACAAAATAATCCATAGCCTGTCTAGAGTTAGGGCAGCGTGGCTAGCACAACCAAATCAACAAGAAGGCCAGTAGCCTCAACAACACCATCATGGCTCTTTTAACCTGCATGGAGAGAGAGAGAGAGAGAGAGAGAGAGAGGGGCGGGGAGAGATTCTGACAGAGAAGCTCCCTCTCCTTAAAGGGACACATTCATGCCCAGTGGCCATCACAGTCTGAAAGCCCACAAAAAGTTATTTCAAACAAGGTATTGGGCTCATCTGTAGCTGGAAGCACCCCAGAGATACAGATGACTGAGTCTGTTCAGTATTAATAATACATTACAGCCATTTTTAGAACATTGTGATGTCACCGATGAACAAGCTGTGCATAACTGCACTGACTTAAGCACAGTTTGTTCGTCACTGACATATGAGATTCTAAAACTGGCTGTAATGTAGTATTAATACTGAACAGACTCAGTCATCTGTATCTCTGGGGTGCTTCCAGCTACAGATGAGCACATTACCTCATTTGGAAGTGCTTTTCGTGGGCTTTCAGACTGTGATGTCCACTGGGCATGAATGTGTCCCTTTAATATAGAATAGTGGGCAACAGAAGGTTGATCCATCCCGAGTCATCAGGTAAAGCCAAATTCTGTATAAAAAATGCCAATTTATTTATATTAGATGCACATCTTAAATTCTGTAACAAAGTGCTTCAGCAGGACACTCCCCACTAGTGCCACTGCAAACTTAACCAGTTACAATGCAAACATTTGTCTTACTCATGACTTGGTGGCCAAGCAACATAGGCGTGCATGGGGGTGACCCCCCCCATTAAAAGTCATCCAAATAAATGTTAATAATTATTATTTTTTATTTGGGAGTCTGCTGGACTCAGCAAGGACTGTCACTCCTGAACCAGTTAGTCTCCCCTACCAGCCACCGTTGCCCAACCACCCAACAGATAATACACAACTTGGATTCAGTACCTCAGACAGCCAATCTGAACCAGTTAGTCTCCACTACCAGCCGCCGTTGCCTGACCACCCAACGGATGGCAATACACAACTTGGCTTCAGTACCTCAGACAGCCAATCGATGTGCGCCATCTTAGGTGGTCCAGTCAGAGACAATTTTACTTTGGTAGCGACATGCAGTCACAAATCATTTCAGCAGGATACAGTATCTAAAAAACAATCTTCAGGCTCTCACCCACTCACTGCCCTGACTGGGGTTTACTACTGCTATGTCATGTTGGAAGATACCGCTACCGCTAGCTGTGGCTGCTTCTCGCTCGCCGCACTCCAACATGATGCAGCCGACCTCTGCCAGCTAGGGACAAGAACTGAGGAGGAAATGGGACACAACAGTGATGGTGCTGATCAAAATCTTCGTGCTGGACCTGGTCCCACAGTTTGGATAGATGACACGCTCTGTGGCCAAGACATTGAAGCTGTCTTCAAGCAAGAGGGGGACGCCAGCAGACCAAGAAAGCCACAGGTATTCTTTTCTGTTCTCTGCCCAGATTTACTATGGCATACCGAAATGCCGAAGCCCGATGCCCAAGAGCCCGAAAATTATCGCCCGACACTCGGTATCTCGACAGTTGGGAATTGCCCATGGTAGAGGTTTTTTCAGTGTTTTTGGGGACTTCAACCCCACACCCTCCTCATTTACAATTGCTAACTTCCCTGCTGGCAATTCCTGACTGTCGGGCTATAATTTTTGGGCTCCTGGGTGTCAAGTTTCAACATTTCAGTATGCCTTAATACTCCCCTCTGCCCTCTCGGTCTCCATGCTGCTGCAAGACATTTTATTTTTGTCCATGATATATGGCACTAAATCCGGGGCATGATCTCTTATTTTGGAGCTAAGTAAGAGTCTCTTACTTAGCTCTAAAATCCAGGAAAATGCATCATTTACATCAGTGGTGTAGGCGGAGGGGGGGTGTTCAGGGTGTTTAAACACCCCCCCAAATTGCCTCCAAAACTTTTGTTCAAGCCATGAGCCATCCTGATTTTGCTGGGATCATTTTGTTTTTCAGTATCCTGTCCTAGGAAATAAGAAAGTCTGCCTGGGACATTCAAAGTCCTGGTTCTGGAATGTGCTATTCTTTGTACAGTGCAAAGCTCACGGTTTTGCTGTAGAAAAGTCATTGTTTTATAATGTAATTTACAGTAAACAATGACTTTTCTACATAATTTCTCCCTTATTCCCCTGGATTATGCCAAAATGTACCTGTGGCCCTTGGCCCACTGCAGGGAGTCACATCTTTTAATTTTCTTTCCTCTCCTCTGGTCCCAGTATGTTTTGCTGTGTCGCTAAGGCAATTGGGGGGGCAGCATGGGATCTGCTACTCACTGACTGGCTGGCTAAACTGTCTCTGCCACATGGTTGAATAGACTTGCTTCTACTAGTGCTTCCCCCGGCAGACTGTGTGACTACTGGCCTCCTCCAGTCTCCGACTCCTCCTAGTAGTGTGTGCATCAGGTCTGAGCTGCCAGCTCATGTTGAACTTGTTTGTTGCAGGCTGCGGCACCTCCGAGTCCAATTACCGGGTGCTACTCCACTGAATCTGCCCCCTTGGCTGCCATAAATTACCAGACCTAGTGCCAGGACCTCTTGTTTCTCCAGTCGTCGGATCGCCACCAGCGCCACAGATTGGGTCGTGGGTCTGCAATCTGCCTGCCTGGAGTGAGTGCAGATGTGACAACATTTAGGGCAGCAGCAAAGAATTTCAACCAGGCCCTGTATCCGAGTCTTGCTTGCTGGTCAGAAGGGAGTCAGCCAGATGATCATCAAAGAGGTGGAGGAGGAAGCAGGAGCCAGGACACCAGGCAGCAGTGAAGGGCAAGGCCAAGGTAAGTTTACTAAAAGTTGTTTCTTACGATTTGCTGTTGCTGATGTTTATTTTTTTTAACTATTGAGGTCCTCTGGGACAGAGGGCTAGGGAGCAGTCTGACTGAGCTGGCTGAGCGCTAGCCTGGAAGAAGTGGGAACCTGGGGCTGATTATGTAACTACTTACTTGGAGCCACCCAGGAATGGAATCTTCTGGGGATGGGGGGAGTGAGCCAATGCCTACTGCTGCCTCTGTGTTTCAATCCCCAAACCCTTGAATGAGTGAGATAAGGAAGGGAGGGAGGGTGGATTCCCCCACCACTTAATGCCCCACTACCGGGATGTTGTCTTTGGCCCCTGACGTGACCGATCACCCATTTGGTCACTGGCCAGTCAGATTCTCCTACACCCATGACTATAGGCCAGGGGAAAACATTTATTTTTACCTCAAGTCGGGGGGGGGGTAGGAAAGACCTCACAAAAGTGTTTTTTCTTCAATAAAATTTGTTTGCAGATGACACCAAGATCTGCAACAGAGTGGACGATCCAGATGGGGTGGGCGGAATGAGCAGAGATCTAGATAAACTAGCAAAATGGTTGTAAGAGTGGCAAATGGGGCTTAATGTGAAGAAGTGCAAGATCATGTACATAGGGAAGAGAAACCCTGAAACCACCTATAGGTTGGGAGGGGAGTTGCTGGCAGTCACAAAGGAAGAAAGAGACTTGGACATCATCATCACTGATGACCTGAAATCATCCAAGCAGACCACTAAAGCAGTAAGTAAGGCTAGGGGGGGTATTAGGGTGTATTAGTAGGGGTATCACAAGTCGTAAGTGGGAGGTAATAATCCCTCTTTGCAAGACACTGGTTAGGCTCCATTTGGAGTACTGTGTGCAATACTGGAGGCCACACACCTTTACAAGGACATTAACCAAACTGAGGCAGTCCAGAGAAGGGCAACCAAAATAGTGCAGGGACTGCATCAGAAAACATATGAGGACAGATTAACGGAGGTCAATATGTATACCCTAGAGCAAAGGAGGGAGAGAGGTGATATGATCGATACATTCAAACACCTTAAGGGCATTAACAAGGTGAAAGAGTCTAACATGTTTCAATATAAGAAAAATAGCAGGACAAGAGGACACAGCATGAGATTAGAGGGAGGTCGATTAAGGGGTAATGTGAGGAAGTTCTTTTTCACAGAAAGGGTGGTGGATGCATGGAAGGGCCTACCTCAGGAAGTGGTGGCTATGAATACAGTGCAGGGCTTCAAACAGGCATGGGATAGACATAAGGGAGCAATACAGATGAGTATGAATAGATAAGCCATTGACAGAGCAAAGGCTGATGGCACATTTATAAGGTAGAAAAAGAAATGGGCAGACTGGATGGGCCTTGCGGTCTTTATCTGCCGTCAACTTCTATGCTGCTATGTTTCTAAGCCACAAAACTCACTACAGAGCATGTAAACTCACAGAGCTTACCCTCTGCCATAATATAGAAATATTTTCACAGTATCTTGCAAAAACGTGTCTGGGGTGGTTGATGGCACCATTGGTCAGCCAAATGTCCACAACAATTGCAGCTGCAGACTTTAATGCTAGCCAGAGTCTCCCATGCTCCTAATTCCATGTAGAAATTTTTTTTCCCTGAAATCAGGAGTAGGGAACATGTAACAAAAGTATGTTTTTTGTTCAAGAAAAGTTCCCAAACTCACCACAGAGCATGTAACCCCCCCCCAGACCACCTGTCTTAATATAGAAATTTTCTACAGTATGTTACAAAAATGTGTATGGGGCAGTTAATGGCACTGTTGGGCAGCCAGTTGTCCACAACAATTGCAGCTGCACACTTGAATGCTAGCCAGAGTCTCCCACACACCTGATTCCATGGGGAAACATTTCCACTGAAATCAGGGGTAGGGAACATGTAACAAAAGTTTGTTTTTTGTTCAAGAAAAGCCCCAAAACTCACCACAGAGCATGTAAACCCCCCAGAGCTTCTGGGGAACCTCCAGCTTTTATGTGTCCAACCTCACAAATATCAAAGCCAAACACCCCCCCTCCAAAAAAAAAAATCCCGTCCACACCACTGATTTACATTGCTGGTTTGAACTACTGAGGCACTGTGAATGGGCATCATACAAATAAACCTTGCCTTGCCCTGCCTGTTTTAAAAACATTTGCAAACTCCAAAAGTCATTGTAGATAATTATTCCTCCTGACTTTAGCTTCATAATGCAATCAAACAAAGTGATATCAAACCAAATGTTTTATATTCCAATGTATAAGAAAATCCTGCAGCTGACATACTAAACCGAGGCCCCTTCTGCCCACCTGTGGTTGCTCCCAAGGTGGAAATGAAAGATCCTATAACTTGTTAAAAGAGTAGGGTTTACATCCCTGGTGTACAGCCAACATTTCCTATCTTAATAACACAGGTTCTCATTCAGATTGCTATTTTTCTGATATCAACAGCATAAGCCTCCAGGAGAACTTTGAAAAATGTAATATTTGGATACAGTTTACCTATATTTCGCAATAGCTTTGTATCTCTTCTCTTTATTTCTTACTGAGTTAATATGTATGAAAAGAGGATCTTTGTTCCCTGAGAGTTCATCGACTCCTATCGCATACTGCCCACCTGACGTCATAAACACTCTGCGTTTTATGTCGCACGTATTCTTATTGCAACAACAGACTGTGATGTCACAACAGAGGGTCATGATTTCAATATTTATTATTTATCTATTTTTATTTATTTAGTGATTCAGAAAAGACCTTTGAGCGCAAGCTCTTTTACAAAGGTTCCACATCATAGATTGCAAAACAAAGAACAATAGGAGAAAGCAAAGGTGCATTACAATGAACAATACAGCTTGGATTCAGAACTAACAGAATAACTCAAAACATAGGTACAAGTTAAATAAAAAGAAAAACACTTTATGTGGAGGGGGGGGGAATAAGCAGCCACAGAGTGCCTTGTCAGTTGTTCAGAGGGACGGGGATAGCTGGCAGTGGGGTGAAGAAAAGAGGTACGAGAGAGAGGTATGTAATGCGGTGGAAGTGGAGGGTGTGGGAAGAAGGGCAAAATAGTGGATTAAACTTTAGGGGCAGGTGTCAAGAGATAAGGATCATGTTTCTGTGCAAATTTCCTCAGCAATAAATAACAGGAAGGAGATATCAACAGCAGATATGTGAACTGCAAGCTGAATTGGGTCTCAGTATGATGTTTTTCAGAGTTTTCCCTGAGGCATCAACTGCTGAATCTATACTGGGCACAGTCCCCAAATTGCTGGGATCTTAGTTTTTACTTACTGCTCGTCCTTCTTCATTTACTAGGTCCCACCGCTGCTCACTGGCCAACTCACAGCCCAAATACCACCTTACCTACGACTTGTCCTTCCATGGCTTCGCTGCTAACTGAACAGGTCCTTTGAGTGTGGCACTTCCCTCTGGATATGAATCCAGTGTCCTCAGGTTGTGGTGTGGCAGACCCCACGATTACCAGGCATCATTCCGAGATTGTGCAGAGTTTTCAGGCCTTCCTGGGCTTTGTTTTATAATTTTGCCCTGGCCTGACTTCTGTGATTCAGTCCTGTCACTGGCCACTTATTCAGTCATTTGTAGTTATTTTTCTGATTTATTTATTTAAATTTCTAATTGTGTGATTTAATTTAGTCCTATTTATTATAATGTTTATTGTATTGTTGACTGTACTGCAATTGATTTGATTTGTGTACGGTGCCCAGAGCCTCCAGGATTGGGCATCTATTAAATACAATTTGCCTTGCCTTTTCTTACTGTTTACTTCCTTATCCACTGTCTCACCTCGAGCAGCTGCAGTATGCAAGCCCCAACCCCCAGTGAACATGCATGCAGAGTGTGCTGTTATGGAGCTTGGGATATGACCTTCTCCCACCTTGAAAGGTACTGAGCAGAATGTGCTGCATCCCAGGGCCGCCATAGGGCAGCGCACCACCAGGATTAGCTTATTTCTTCCCCCCGGAGGAGGACACTATCCTCTGGAATGCTCAGTGCCAGTACTCCAGATTTGGGGCATGAACTAGCTTCACTGGTGTTGCAAGCTGCAATGCTGATGCTGCACTGGTTGCTGCACTACCAGTATCTTATTTGTTGCACTGTAAGATACTGGGGTACAGTGTGTATGAAAGGTGCAATATAAAACCAAATTGTATTCTATTAAAAAAATATGTAACATATATTAATTGCAGAAAAAAAATAATGATAATGCACACAGGATTGAAGAATGCAAAGAGGACAAAGTAAAGAAATGAAAAAAAAAATAGAGTTTAGAGTCTGGGAGTCTTGGTGAATTGCTAACCCCAATCCCTGCCCCCAGCCCATAGCCCCCTGTCTGAAGCACAAGGCAAAACTCCAAGCTGGGGCCTCATAGGCAGATAGTCTTTGGAGCTAGAGAAGTATGTCTCGCCACATGTAACCAACAAACTCAGGCACAGCTTTCTTTAACCAGGACCCTGTGTGAAGCAAACGATCATGTTTCTTTACTCAGAAGAGGGGGGTGGGCATTAAGGTTGACAACCCCGAGGAACACCACATCACACCACACTACCAATTTGCCAAAACTCCGGAGACTCGAAAGCCTAATGGTTTTAATTTGGTTACTTTGTTGGCTTTTCATTCTTGAGCCCCAGTGTGTGTATTAACATAGTTTTTACAATGAATTTCCTTTCTTTTTGTGATAGGGGAGTCACATCCTCATCCTTGCAGGTCTCTTCAGGACCTAAGCGAACAGACAAAAATACATAGGGCCCCAAGGGAAGAGTCTATTTGCATGTGGAAGTAAAGGACCTTTCAGGCACTACACATTGCAAAGAATCCATGAGTCTGTCTTGGAGGCTGTGGAAGCACAGGGCTCCCTGGGTCCTGCATTTCCATGTGGCTACACATGCACACCTGCAGGGCCAAGAGTCCATCTGGCTGCAGAAGTGCAGGGCCCTCTGGTTTCTGTACTTCCGTGCAGCTATGGATGCAGAGGCACAGTGCCTTCTGAGCAGTATGCCAAAAGAAGACTTCTCTTCACTATATAGTAACTTGTTGCTCATGCGGCCAACACTGCACTATCCCTCCCCAGCCCTTTTTTCCTTTTTTGCCCAATGGCAGCACTGACGTCCATACACAAATGTGCGGACGTCTGCCGTGCTCCCCCCCCCAGACACCTGCGCATCTGCAGTACCTCCGGGCATCCCCAGGGACCACCAGAGTGTGGTGTGGATCCCACCCTTTCCCCAGGACTTGGAGAGCTGTCATCAGACGCTCGATTCTAGTCCTCCCCTGCCGACCCCCGACGACCTGGGCTCATTCCCAAACCCCGGTCGTTAGCATGGAGTGAGGTGTGGCATTCAGTGTCTCAACCCTCAGTGCCACCGGGTCGGCCTAGACCATTCATTTTTGATCTGAGCATGCTCAAAATACAGCACAGTTTTTTAACTTAGATTTCAAAATCTATGTTGAAACTTGCCACTCAAAAAAGCCTGTACCTTCGGTCAGACTCTACCAAACCTGTACATGTCAGGTTTGAAAAAAAAACATTTTTTAGTTACAGGTGACCAAACAAAAGTCTTAATTTGGGTGAATTTTAATGTTTCTGCACTTCTGTAACTTTGTCCACCTTGAACTGATTGACATATATTTATTTGGGATCCAGAGACCCTTGCCCAGACTTCATGTCTACCAAATTTCGGGGAAATTAGTTGAACAGGGGCAGTTATTAAGGTTCAAAAACTGGAGTTTAACATTAAAGTGCTTACTCAACCCTAATATACAGGTGGTACTGTACCTATATAATCTCGCTCTGTCTCTCTTTCTCTCTGTGTATATATACATTGCGGAAAAACTACATTAATGCAGACATTAGAGTTGAAGAACACAATGTGAACAAAGTAGGGAAGTGAAAAATATTAGGGTTTTGGTTTACTGGAGTCTTGGCAAATCAGTGGTGGGGTCTTCATTGGGGTTGTCTACTCTAATGCACCCCTCCTCACCCAGCCCATAGCCTCCTGTCCGAAGCACAAGGTACACCTCCAAGCCAGTGCTTCATAGTGATACTCTTTTCGGAGGTAAAGAAGTATGTCTTGCCACATGTTGCCAACAAAATCTGTCACATCTTTCTTCACACAAGGCCCTGTGGGCCTGGCATGAAGAAAAGAGATCACATCTGACCTTGCTTGCTCAGGAGAGGGGGTGGGCATTAGGGTTCACAACCACAAGAAAGATCCCACCACTAATTCGTAAAGACTATGGAGACCCAAAACCCTAATATTTTTTAATATGCCTACTTTGTGTTCTTCAACCCTAATGTCTGCATTAACGTAGTTTTTTTGCAGTTAACTTCCCTTCTTTTTGTGATAATGGAGTTATATCCTCATTTCTGTAGGTTCCAAAGGAACCTTCACAAAATAAAATGAGCAGAATGGAGATATGTTTAGCCCTGCTTCACCAATACTTGCAGTTGCACTGTTACACTATACCATCCTATCTTAGATACGATACTAATAATTAAGATTTCTTACCTGGGTCCTGGGATTGTGGGATGAGGTTTGGGTGGCTTGAGGGGACATCTGGTCATACCTGTAAAATAAGAATAGCAATGGGGTCACAAAGGCTCTGCAGTTCTTTAGTAGCTAACTGGGACACACAAGGTACTCTAAACATGAAACAGTACTTATCTGATCTTGGACTTGTCTTCATCTTTCTGGTGGGCCTGTAGACAGAAAGTGGGAAAAGGGGTTAGTATGATTCATAAAAATACCGATCAGCTGTGTTGGATGGAAAGGGATTGCATTTTTTACGGGGGTTTAAAGTGGGTTGGTTGGAAGGGGAAGATACCGGTTCCAAGGCAGTGACCCAAGTTTGAGGATGGAATTGGGTCACTCTTGAAGACAGCTTGGGGATGTGGGCAGGATTCAGCATCCATGGGCCCACTCTTCTCTCAGGGAGGGGGGAGTTGTTCTACTCAGCAACTGCCTCAAGGGTAGGATGAAGCCATCACCTGTCACCCCCCCTGCAACATTGACGGGGAGATGGACTGCCCAACTGACTGACAGTCAAAGGGGGGTGGACATCTATTCCCCTCCTATCCTTGTCAGAGAGGGAATCCATGGGGGGGGCGGGGTACCAAAAGTATGAGATACGGTTCTGAGATGGAGGGTGAAAGGGCTGGGTTGCTGACAGCACAAGGATGCCTGTTTGTGGTGCAGGGCCTGCAGTGACCTGACCTTCATCCTGCTAAGTACACTTTTCACCATTTTTCTTGCCAGCCCTCTTATCCTAACATAGTGCATGTCACATACATCAACCCCTTGAGAGGGAAGGCTTCCTGGCCTGCTACAAGGTGTTGTCTGTGTGTCAGAACACTGCTCTGTCCCTTCCCAGACTGAGGCTGATGCCGCATGCCACAGGACCTTCCTCCCACCTTTGGCCCATTCAACTGACTCACTGAGCTCACATCTGAACGCAGGTCTCCGGCGCAGGAAGGCAGCATGATCTCCACTGGGCCAATGTCCGTCCCTGCAAACAACACTACTTCATGATTTTTATGTTGCTTGCACGCATGTGCAAGAAACATAGTGCCATCATACGAGTTTTCGGAGGTGTGACACCCATCTTCCAATTCAGTCAGTGTGTTTGCAGGTGCAGCCCCAGTTCCCCAATCACTGCCGCAGCTGTCTATGACAGCAGTTGAAAATGCAGTGGTCATACAGTTAAAAGGGAGGCTATGCTTAGTGAGCAGGCTCTCCCTCCCACACCTGCGCAAACACGCATGCTGCGTGCTGAGTCCTTCCTCCCCATGCACACACTTTGCCTGGTAAAAGGTGCCAATCCCCACGTCAGCGCCACACCCCCACAAAGCTGTCAGGTGCCACACTGGGAGCCTAGCCCAGTGTGGCAAAACTATTATAGCCGACGGGGGTGCCCAATCCCCCGCCGGCTCCATGGCTGCACGCCCCCCCAAAAGCTTTCCAGGTGCCACGCTGGGCTTGTTATGGCCGACGGGGGTGCCCAATCCCCTGTTGGCTCCAGCCCCCCAAACAGCCTTTCCAGCTGCCATGCTGGGAGCCCACCCCAGCGTGGCAAACGCCCCGTCGTCTTAATAAAAAAACCTGCAAACAAAAAACAGTCCCTGTAGTCTCCCTGCCCCCACAACCCGCACCCACCCACTGCGCACCCTACCTCCCCACCCCCCTCACCCCATACTTACCTCCGGAGCTCGGGCGTGACGATCTTGTGGACCGAACACGCCTGGTACTCTTCAAAGCCGACCGCGAACTGAGGAAATGCCGGTAAGCTGTATAATGGAATAAATAGAGATTTTTCAACTTTGTTGCATATCTCAGGCATTTTTGGAATTTTGGGGCCCAAATTTTCAACATGGGGTTTTAGGACCCCTCCTCATGAATTCTTGCACTGTCATGGCGTTAATCGGGCCTGAAGGGTGATTTCATGGTCACTACGTGAAATCACTTTTGGGACCAATTAACAAAAATGACACTGCCAGTGTTCATAAGGTGAGCTCTCAAAAGTCTATGTTTGAAAATTTGATAACTTTGTCCTAAAAAATGCCTGTTCTAAGCTGTCGTTATACAGTTCCTGCATGCTTGTAAGTTCATGAATTTTCAATATTTTCACTCCAGATTTTCAACATTACCATTTTACCAGACCTCCTTTTCAGCAGTACAGCTGTCATTTTTTCACCTCACCCAAAACATGTTTCGGCCCATGTAGTGCACAACGGCGTGGTCGGTGTGCAAAATCAATATATGGGACACATTAAGAAAATCACAGTGACACTGTTCATGAGCAGAGGTCTTAAAATGGCTATGTTGAAAATTTGGTGAAAAGATTCTTAAAAATGACTGTTTTACGAGCGTGCGTTGCGCAGTTCCTACGTACGCTCGTAAGTTTGAGAATTTTCAATATTTTCACTCCAGATTTTCAACATTGCAATTTTACCACACCTCCTTATGAGCAGTACAGCTGTCATTTTTCACATCTCGCCCCAAACTTGTTTCCGCCCATGTAGCGCACAATGGCGCAGTCGGTGTGCGAAATCAATGTATGGGACACATTAAGAAAATTGCAGTGACATTGTTTGTGAGCAGAGGTGTTAAAATGGCTATTTTGAAAATTTGGTGAAAAATTCCTAAAAATAACTGTTTCTGATGCATTTAAGTTCTCCCAGCTAAATGAGTTTGCAAATTTTAATATTTGCACTCCAGATTTTCAACATTGCCATTTTACCACACCTCCTTATGAGCAGTATAGCTGTCATTTTTCATGTCACCCAAAATGTGTTTCTGTGCATGTAGTGCACAATGGTGCAATCAGTGTGCACAATCAATGTTTGGGACAGATTAAGAAAATCACAGTGACACTGTTCATGAGCAGAGGTCTTAAAATGGATATGTTGAAAATTTGGTGAAAAATTTCCCTTCAGCCGTTCTGCAATGTTATTAATGAAGACCCTGCAGCACCCCACTGGTCACCCCCTCTCCCTAGATTGCACCCCATTTACCACCACTCTCTGCCTCCTGTCTATTAGCCAGTTTCTAACCCAGTTTACCACCCTTTCCCCCATTCCCAGCCTACCCAGCTAGTTTATCAGCCTCCTATGTGGGATGGTGTCAAAGGCTTTGTTGAAATCAAGGTAAGCGTTGTCCACTGCCCCACCCTGATTCACTTCCTTTGTCACCCAGTCAAAGAAATCAACCAGATTTGTCTGACATGATGTCCCCACTGTGAATCCATGTTGTCTATGGTCCTGGGCTCCGATGGCTTCAAGATGCCCCACTATCCTTTCTTTAAGCAATGCCTTCATGATCTTCCTCACTACTGAGGTGAGGCTGAACGGCCTATTGTTCCCTGCCTCCTCCCTGCTGCTGCATTTGTGTAGAGGGACCACATGTGCCCTCCTCCAATTCACTCATGTTGAATGACTCAGTTAACATGGCTGCCAGATGTACTGCTATCTCCCTTTGCAGTTCTCTTAATATCCTTGGGCGTATGCCATCTGGTTCCATCGCTTTGTCCACCTTCAATTTAGTGAGCTCCTGCAGGACTCTTTTGCCTTTGAATGAACTATTGTCCACCTCTTCACCCCCTTGGCAACTGCTGTACTGCTTTGGCCTTTGCCCCTCCCACTCTTCTGTGAATACTGATCGGAAAGACACAGTGGATGACTTGGGAGGAAGGCATGGAACTATCACTTCCAAATACCTAAACAGCACATACAATCAAGCAACATTCGGCATTGACAAATGCTTGTTTGTTTTGTGATGGTTTCACTCCAAAATTTCCAACACATCCATTTTATGATCCCTGTTCTGAACATGACAGGTGTGATTTATAAAATACTGGCTGAAATGCCATTGCACACCACATGTGTGAAAACGCATTTTGGCCAGGATTTGAAAAATGACACCTGTCACATTCACAACATGGTGTGAAAAACTGGCTATGATGAAAATTTGTGGTCAAAATATTAGAAATTACCAAAGTTAGGACTGAATGTGAAAAACTTCAGTGTACCTTCATAAGGTCCTGAGATGGAGGGTGAAAGGATTGGGTTGCTGACAGCACAATTTGTGTTTTTATGTTTAATATTGTGTTTTAATATTTTGACCCTACATTTTCAACATAGTCTCCTTATGACTCCAATTCATGAACACAGTAGATGAAAATTTTCAAATCCCACCAGAAAAGTCATTTCACAGAGCAACTGCAAAATCACTCTTCAGGCTAAATTTGAAGAATTTCCCCTACCTTGTTCATGAGATGTGGTCCAAAAAGGCCAGGTGGAAAATCTGTAGTAAAAATATAAAAAAATGTTGAGGTTATGAGTAAAAGTTTTAATTTAAAACCCCTTGTCTCCATCGTTTACCTATCCCAATGTGTCTAGTCCCACCTCAATTTTAATCTGTATTTTTTCAGCGAACCTATGGCTTTTGCTGTATTCTACCTAGATGTATTCAGGCCTGATGACACTTGCAATGTACCTGTTATTGTAATTGTTATCATGATGATGTTTTTCTTTTGATGTGGAACCTATGTAAAGAGCTGTTGCTCAAAGGTATTAATCCACGATTTCAATAAATAAAAAAAAGTTCAAAGCACATTGGATTTTATTAACCTTACTTACCTGGTTTCCTCAGTTCCTGGTCCGGCACTGAAGGAGGAAGATGTGTCTGTGGTCCAGAGAAGATTACAGTGTCGGATCCTGATAAGTAAGTAAAGAGCATGGGGTGTGGGGTACTGAGTGGGGAGGGTAGGAATGTCAGGTGGGGAGAATGGTGGCAGCACAGCAGACATTGATGGTCCATTTTCTTCATTACCAGAAGCAACAACAACAAACAAAAAAAAAAAGATGTTGAGGACCGTTTTTTTTTTATTACGATGGGACTGGTCACCCCTAAGTGTCAGTTTGATGTACATGGCACTGGGGAGTGAGCTCTTCAGTGTCCACACTTGAGGCAGGGATGGTGGGAATGAAATAGCCAACACCAAGGGTTGGGCACCCCAGTGTTGGCGTCTGAATTAGGCGGGTGGGGGGACTTAACCAGCACTGGAGATTAGGCACCTTGGTGTGTGCAATGGAAAATGAAGAGGAGGACTTAACCCCAGTGTTGGAACCTTTCATTCTTCAGCTAGCACCAGGGACCAGCACTGGGGATTGGGCACCCTGGTGTCCAGTTTATACTAAAGCGGCTACAGATGTGGCTAATGATAGGAAAAGGACCTTATGAAAACAAAAACCAGGCACAGCTCCATTCAGTGGAGGTGGGACTACACACTGATGTGTATTAAGAAATGTGGTAGCAAAAAATCAGTTATCCTTAGAATGTTCAGCTTTTAAACTGAGACATTTTATTCCTTAACTTCTTAATAACTGAGTTAATTTGGGAGAGGAAAAGCACACAAACATGCCTTGGGCCAAACTCTATCAAACTTACAAGTCTCCAGTTTGAAATCCACCTAGTGTTTTCGTTATAAGTGAGCAAAAAAAGATCTCAATAATAGTCTCTTTCTATATATTTGTGTATCTCTGCAACTTGCCACAGTGAACTAACTGCCACACAAGTTTCAGGATCTAGAGATACTGGCACCAACTATGTGGCTTCCAAATTTCAAGTAAATCAGTGCACGGGGGCAGAGTTATTAAGGTGCAAAATCAGATTTTAACATTAAAATGCTTACTCACTAATCACCTCTAATATATAGGCACTACCTGCTCCTGTATAATATGCTCAGCAGAAGAAGAATATACTGCTCAGTTTATGAGAGACAGTGTGGTATAGTGGTTAGAGCACCAGCTTGGCAACCAGGAGATCACAGGTTCCAATCTCACTAGAGTCAAAATACTGTTTATGGAGCCTATGCACTGACGTGGGTCAGGTATGCCCAACAGGCACATACCCTGCCTGTGCCCATCTGCATCACTGTAAGGTACACTTCACATGCCATTCACTACTGCCAGTGACTCATCTGTAGCCTTGCCTCTTGCTGGTACACAGGGGGCAGACTGGTGGACACAGGCGGGCACATCCAGTTGGATACCCAACTTGCTGGCTGAATGTATCCACTGACCTGCGTGGAGCAGGGGATTGTGGGACATGGCAGGTATTGTGAACAGTACCAGAATGGGCACATGCCCTGATGTCTGCCTCCAGCATGTCCGGATAGTTGGGGCAGGGTGGCAAGGGGGATCACTCATCCAGCCATGGCTGACTGCTGTGGAAATGAGGGGGCATGTATAAACAATGGCACGGTCCCTGCCCATGTAGCCTGCACCCCCCCTCAGGCATTCCACACCTTAGTGCATGGCACGGAGTGAAACACCGCCTCTCAGCTACTCCTCCAGTCCATCCACACATACAGAGCTACAGACCAATGGGGGATCAGGTGAGCAAAAGGCACACATCCCTTTAATGAATGCTGTGGGAAGCACCCTATACATGGTGGCTGGTCATAGAGAAGCCTATGTGCCAAGTATATGTGGCGTGTACATTGCATGCATAGGGGGTCTATGTGATCTTGGGCATGTTACTTTTCCTCTCAATGCTCCAGTCCACCCAGCTGTGGAAATGGGTAGAAGCAGAACCCCACTGGAAATGAGATGATACATCTCAGATGGGCTATTCTGGGTAAATAAACTGTAACCAAAAAAAGGCATCAGCAAAGCTGGGGTGCTCCTGATGACTGCTCTGCTTCATGGAGGAGAAAGTGGGCATGTTTTATTTTGACTGTTAGTTAGCATATTTGACAACCCTGTAGCCTAATTAGTGTCTGAATGGCCTGGTCTACTTTAACCATGAATCTTAAAGAAGAACCGCACTGAACCTGTAGGTAATTTTCTCTTGTAGCTGATTTTTAAATACTAGTTCCAGTTCTGTTACTGTTCCATCTCTACAGGCATTTTTGTTATCCTAGTGGGTGTTTCTGATTTACACACAGGTAATAAATTCCATTTTAGAACTGTATGGTTTACATTGTTTTTCAGTTTACAACTGAATGGTTTATGTCCCTTGCTCAGCTCTTACATTGTTGGCACAATGCATCCATGTTCTACTACAACTCCGTGGTTGAGGGAGAGGGAGAGGGAGGGAGGGAGAGAGGAAGGGGGAGAGAGAGAGAGAGAGAGAGAGAGACTACATCATACAGTTCTAAAATGGCACTTAACACCACAGTGGAATTCAAAAACAACCACTAAGGTTACTAACAGGCCATAAGGCCAGTGTGGATGAAACAATAACAGAACTGGAACCAGTATTTTAAAAAAACAGCTTCTACTGGAGAAATTACTTTCAGATCGAGTGCAGTTTTCCTTTGAGCCAGGTTCTGAAGTCTAGCTTGCTGTAGCCCAGCTCCCAAGTCCCTGGTCCAACATTCATCAGTTACTTTGTATCCATGGTGCTCTCAGCCCATGCATGCTTCATTGTCTCCCCCACCCTCTCTGACCCCAATGGCAGGTGCATGACAAGCAGCTTCATTCAGCCAGGGTGACGCTGCTCACCCCCAGGCCCATCCCACTGGCTGTCAGATATTCTTGTGAAAAAGGGCCAGCTGTCTGGTGGTGGAGCCCTAAGGAACAAGCCTGGGCAGCAGTGATAAAGCACATCTGCCACATAGCACAGATTGCCGGAACGGTGACGGTGTTACCAAGGCAGGCAACAATAAGAAACTGCTGGAGATGGGATAAACTGTACTGAGATTGCTTCAGGGTTGACAGCCTGCTGATACCCCAGTCAAACTTTTAACTCCTGACAGCATCTTCCTTTAGTATCTGCAAGCTGCATAACGAGCCCATAGCCTCAGAATACACTGACATGTCAGTACACTGCTCCATCTGGCAAAAAGTCCACAAAGAGGAGTAAGAAAGGAAACTTACTTAGCCTGTTTGTTATAATACCGTTATAAATTTTACAGTGTTTTTTATACCAAATGTTTTACATAATGCTGCAAAGGTTTAGCAAACACCAAACACAACAGACTGAGCCACTGTTTGGATAGTACGAAGACGGAAGGTCCATGAACAATAAATAATTATGTTTAACCCCTTAATTAACTCTCTTTCATTTGGGATCTGGGGAGTATTGAACAAATTTCTCCATATTAACAGGGATTTTATTAGAACTATTTGAATCCCAGCTCATTGGTGCAGTGGCAGTGCTAGTGCTCATGATGCCAGTGACCTGAATTTGGAAGCGAGCCAGAGTCCTTGGGGGCTGGTCTGGAGGAGGAGAAGGAGGATTGAGCATCCCAGAGGATGCGCCCCTTCTCTGGGGAGGGAGGTCTGTGTGCTCCGCTACAGAACTGCCACTTGGGTGACCACAGGTGGAAGTGCAAACAAAGCCACAATGAGTGGGCAGAGTGCCTCCTGACTAGGACGTCTGCATGCTTCCATGCAGACGATCACTTCATCCTTGCCCACGAGGCACTCAGGATGGGAACAAGGGGGAAGAAAAATCTCTCTGGACCATGGCAGAATCATGCCACCTCTCTCTCCATCGGCCCCACACCACTCACTGGGCTACCCATCACAACTGGACTAAACCCCTCCTGGCGTAGGGAACCCAGCAGGCCCCACTTGGGGGGGGGGACTGTGGGGCTCTGTAGAGGTTAGTGATAAGTCTCAGGGACAGTGGGTGATGATGTTGGGAGACAGAGGATGGCTGTAGTGAGCAGGTCCGTGGAAGAAAAACATACTAAATTAACAAAAGGAAAAAAGAACATTTGAATCCCAAAATAAGGTAGAAAAGAAAGTTTATTCATAGATACATAGACACTGTCAGCAGATAAGGGCCTATGGTCCACCCAGTCTCCCCATTTAAGCTTGTAAGTTCACGTTATGTTTTTGTAGAAGTCTGTTGCCCCTTACCCCTAACCTCCAAAATTCCTTTATGTCTATCCCATGCATTCTTAAATCCTGTGATTATTTCAGCCCCCACCACTTCCTCTGGCAGGGTGTTCCACCTGTCCACCATCCTTTCTGTGAAGAAATACTTCCTCACGTTTCTGCTGAATTGCCCCCCTTCCAACTTCATCCCATGCCCTCTAGTCCTGGAACATCTTTTTTACTGGAAAATAGTGTATTCCTGCACACTGTTCCTCCCTGTAAGGTACTTGTATGTTTCTATCATATCCCCACTCTCCTGCCTCTCCTCCAGGGAGTACACATGTTCAGTTCCTTCAACCTGTCTTTATAGGACCTGTGATGCAATCCATGCACCATCTTTGTTGCCCTCCTCTGAACTTTCGCTACCCTGTCTATGTCCTTCCGTAGGTAAGGTCTCCAGAACTGTACATTGTACTCCAGGTGGGGCCTCACTAGTGTCTTGTAGAGTGGAATTATGAACTCCCTTTTCCTGCTGATGATGCCCCTATCTATGCATCCCAGCATCCTATTTGCTTTACCTGCTGCCTTGTAGCACTGTTTCACTACCTTGAGTTCATCAGAGATGATAACCCCAAGGTCCCTTTCCTGCTTGGTGCATACTGTATCCTCACCCCTCCAACTCCACTTGCCAGGTAGCACACCACAGCAGAAGTAACCCGGATTTGGAAAGAGATTTGAGTTATGAAGGGCTAGCCAGGGGAAGGAGGGATGAGTGTTCCACAAACTGCTCTCCTCCTCCTTCATTAAGGGGTGATGCCATCCTCCGCTGTTTGTCTGCCACCTGGCAGAAGCTGTGTGGTATTGCAGTAGAAACACACATCAGAAGATGGTCTGCCACCACACAGCAATAGCATGCCTGCGCCCCCACATGCCTGTGGGCATTCTTTGTTGTAAGCCACCAACTCCAGAAGGAAAACACAGTGAAACAATTGCTGAGTGACAGGATAACACCATGCCTACTGCAGTCCCTGTACCATTGACTAGGCACCTGCCTTCACACCCAAACCAGACCCTGTCAGGGAAGTTGTGCTCCTCAGGGACTTTTCAGTGGAAGGCATGCCATGTGAGAACAGTAGGCTAGGGAAAGTGCCTAGTTAAGGCAGGTGATGGGGCGGGGGGGCCAGATGAAGGGAGGTCAGCAGTAAAGTGGATAAGTAAGGGATTAAAAACAAATTGCCCCCCCCAACTATAATAAGAAAATGGGGTGACACACATTAATTAACAGAATACAGAGGCAGGTTATGTACCTCCTTTGGATGTGCAAAACAAAGCAGAGCAATGATATTTATGTTATTTGTGTGTAATTATAAAATGGGCAAAGGAGTTCAAGCAATCTGATTGGTTGTTAGCCGTGCATTACAACTGTCTAATGCACACCCCATCGTGTCTTATTGCTTACATATATGGGCTATGCCATGGACTGACTGAAAATATCACATTTATTTTTATCTACAGGGCTGACCTCTATGGCCTCATGAGTGGAAAGCTGTGAGGGAGTTCTGTAGAGGTCAGATCTTGCAGATAACAATAAATGTGATATCTTAACCCAACCCATGCCATATGTCATTTATACAATGCCAGTGTCTCTCTGGCAATACTAGTTCTTTCAATGAAGACTTTGCTCTTTCTGTTTGATTTTACTGCTCCATTTTTAACTGCAGCAGCTGCCATTGTGATGTCATCGGATATAGTTCAAGTTTTTCTCCCATTGGTTAAGAGCTCCTTTGTGACTAGCCTTGAGTGGAAATAAATGCTGATGACCCACCTAAGAGTGAAATAAATTATTTCCACTGCAGGCCTGTCACACATGAAAATAAATGCATCTGTTTGCAACATTTTATTCTCACAATCATTGTATAAATCTGCTTTTTGCTTGAAAAACAGACTGAACATGCTCCTGCCTCAGTTGCAGTCCGAGGATGCAAAGGATGGAGTGATGAAAGCAGCTGCTGCTGTAACAGGCTGCTGCTCACATAACGCAGCCTGACGTGGCCACGGAGTGAGTGGTTCCCTCTGTGAGTGCGCTGCCAAAAACACATCGTTAACAAATGTAAAATGCACAGTATTGCAACCCTGAGTTCCAAACTTCCATACAAGGTAAGTAGGCTGCACCCCTCTTTAATTTTGGTACTGAACAAGAAAAGGGTGACAATGCCCCCCCGCCCAAGAAAAAAGACTGACATTGTCCCTTTCATTTCATTATACTGGGATATGACTTCCTAAGGGGTCCTTTACACACACACACACACACACACACACACACACACACACACACACACACCACACACGCACACACACACACCACACACACACACGCACACCACACACGTACACCACACACACCACACACATACACACACACCACACAACACACACACACACACCACACAACACACAACACACACAACACACCACACACACACACCACACAACACACACACCACACACACACACACACACCACACACACACACACACACACACACACAAAGTGTAGACTGTTTATTATTTCCTTTCTTTATTTTCCAAAGTTATCTTTTTTTTTTTTTTTTGTGTCAGTTTGTAATGCACACTTTGCTGCTGCAGCTCCTGTTTGTGCCCCCAGGACCCTCTTGCAAACAAAACATTGCACCTAACTGAGGCTGTCCTGGTAGGGAAAACTTATGGTGGTTTATGCACAAGTGTGCCTGCTGAAGTTCACTTATGTGGTGGTCCAAGTCAAATGTTTATGTTGTAGGTATACTGATTGTCAGAACCTTACAATGTGTCATGCTGTGAAGTACTCCCTTATACATGTGTAATGTTTGCTGGGTTCCTCGGCTACCACCCTTCCCCTGTAGGATCCAAGGAGGTGGTTTTTGGCACAACAGAACACTTGAGCATGTATCTGGCAGGGGAGACCGTGGCAGTGCTATATTAGATCCTGCACATTTGCATGTGCTACTGTGCAGTCCCTGCTAGGCATTGACATTTGGGAGTTTTAGTTTATTAGTCTAGGAATTAATACCTTTGAGCCAGGGCTCTTTTACAAAGGTTCCACGTCACAAAGAACATTTAACAAAGCACGATACACATTACAGGTAAAACCAGACAGGAAAGTTACATCATAAATTTGCTATTAACAGTTTAAGGCAGTAACATTTTTAAGTTTCATAGAAAAACAAGCTATAACAGGTTCAAGCGAGTAGACAATTTCGAGGTTAAGGAAACTTCCAGGGAGAGGGTGATCATTAGGCGCCAAAAGGAGGCTAGAGAGGAGGAAAGGTGGTGGCGGAGAGTAAGTGAGAGGGACAGGAAAAAGGGGGGAGTGAGTTTGGGTGGGAGACAGGAAGTAGTAGAGGTATCAGAGGGTTCATTAGTCAGGGAGGAAGAGGCCTCAGATGTGAGGATGGACATGAGGAGTAGTAGTCTTTATCTAGCGCAATCACAGTTGCTAGTGGTGGTGAGGTGGGCATAGAGCATGGATTTGAAAGCTTCAAGCGAGGTTGAGGATAGAGTAGGTGGACTAAGCGCATTGAATCATGTCGGGGCCCTGTATCGAAAGATCTTTGTCCCTGTGCAGTCCGGCATCTGGAACCAGGAAAGGTTGGCGTTCAGATCTGGTGGAGGTCGTGAGCCAGGATTCAGTCGGAGTGAGGTTTGAATACATAATGGAGTCAGTCCCAAGATAGATTTTTTGCCATTGTGCAGGTGAGATAAATAAGGCGATTTGATAGGTTCAACCAGCCTGATTCATAGTACAGATCACACGTGTGAGTCAGTCTTTGAGCCCGTGAGAGCAACGCAGGCCTTATTTAGAGTGATTGAGATCGCCTTAGAGCAGTGGAGGTAGCTGGAGCCATAAATAATAAGGCCATAGTCAATGATTGAGATTATGGAACTCTGTATAGCTATTCTCAATACCGCTTGATTTAGAAATTAGACGGTTACGAATAGTATTCCACATGGTTCACTGTTTTCGCAGTGTTGTCAATGTGGGTTGCAAAGGTGAGCCCTTGGTCAAAAGTGATGCCAAGGTATTTGAAAGTATTTACTTGGTCCAGTGTAATTCCATGAGAGTTTGTATGGTGAGTGGAGTATGCCTATTTTTGTTTTGGTGATTGAAGAGCATGGCTTTTGTTTTATTGTGGTTTAGCACAAGTTTACTATCCAGGAACCACATTTCAACACTAGAAAGCAAGTTGCAGGGCTTTTTAAAGGAGTTTGGATCCTTGTGGGAAGAAGAATTACAGCATCATCAAGCGTATAAGATTATTTTCTCTAGCAGATATCTGGGAGGGAGTTAAGGAACAAGCTAAAGAGGAGCGGTCCAAGAATTGATCCCTGTGGTACACCGAGAGAACTGGTTTGAAGTCGGAGAGTTCATTAGAGATTTTACAGCCTGTGACCCGATTTGATAGGTAACTTTTACCCAGCACGAGGACCTTCAGCCGAGCCTAGGCTAGAAAGTAGGGAGGTAAGTAGGCCATGATGGACTGTGTAAGCTTTTAAGATCGATAAAGACTGCACCTGTTTGGCACCCTTTGTCCAGGGCTGAGTGGACTTCTCCAGAGAAATCAAGTAAGGCTGTTGTTGTACTATGTCCTTTCCTAAAGCCGTGCTGTTGATTACAAGTAGATTGTATTTGTCCAGGTAATCAGAGAGTTGGTCTACCACTATTCGTTCAAGTGCTTTGGAGAGGGGAGGGAGTATTGATATTGGTCGATAGTTTCCTGTTGAGGTTTTGTCCCCCACTTTGTGCACTGGCGTAACTATGGCAGATTTCCATTTGTTGGGAAATTGACTTTGGCAAAGTGACAGATTAAGAATTTTTGCAAGGGGGTGAATTACTTCATCCAGGGTGAGAGACAGGATTTTTAGATCTGTGGAGTGGAATGTCCTCGTCTTCTTTTATGCCAACTTCAGGTACCAGGGCTATATGATGTGCTGTTTTTTGCCAGTAAAGGTATCAGCTTGTTTAAACCACGTTTTTGTGGATTATCGACTGCATCTACCTTACAATTAGGCTCCTACACACACCTGTTTGTGGACTGTGCTAAGGGGGATATTGCATTATAAATCTGTATGCAGTACCACACTTACATCTGTATACACAAATTTGTGTAATGCCCTAACTGAAAGTGGGGGCTTACTCTTTAACACCATTGATTCCCTTGTTTGGACTGCTGTTTGGGGACCAGAATCGCCTTGGCAAAGCTTGGGATTGCTCTGCAAGCTGGATATTGCCATGATGCAAGTCTAAGTTCTAGGGGTGGGTGGATATCTGACCCGACAAATCGCTCTGGTTGGATAATCATGAAATTTGTGGTATTTGTCTCAGCACGGATAGTAGCCCTTTAAGACATCAGGGCAAACATCAATTCATGGGTTTAAAATAATTAATTCCTAAAGCTGTTCACCTGATGTCACTTGAAAGCACCACTATAAACAAGGTGCTATGTGTTGCCTTCAAGTACACTTGGGTGCTGAAGGGGTGGTGGGGGGGCTGCTCGTGCGGGCGCGATTTGCTGCAATGTCAGACAAAAGTATAGTCTGGACATATTTCACAGTCAATCAAGAGAAAGATGGAAGAGTTGTCCAAACATTTGCTTTTACCACTGATACTTGGACTACCGAATGATCAATAATATCCTATCTGCCCAGTGGGTGCAAGTGGTAGAGAAGAGGTACAGGAACCCACGCACTGGCAGTTATGAAATGCAGAATGAAGATCCTCAATCTAAAGGATAGCGGTGTCAAGACACAGCTATCTAATTTGACACTAGTAGATTCAGTTAGAGATACTGACGTATTTCGAGGAAGATAGCATTGTTGTACAAGTCAAATGTTGCTATGGAAACACTGATTATAGGTTGCAGGTCCTGAAACTGTCACTGTGTTGCTGGTTTAAGAATTTCAGTTTCAGTCAGTGGGAAGAAGTACAGGAACTCAGTTTCTGCTGCAAAAAAGATACAGGAACGGAGTTCCTGCACGCTCCTGTTCACTCTCATCACTGTATCTGCCTGTAACAGCCCACTGGGTAGAGTCAAGCTTCAACAGGTGCTCAGCACTGCTTCAATTAAAACACCTCATTGAAAGACACACAGGTGAGAAACTTCCCCTAGAAGTTTTGAGTGTACTTGGGTATCTACAGTTCAGAGAGACACCTAGTTGGCAGAGGTAATGGCCCAGATAGAGTCAAAGTGATGAAACGAAGTGCAATTACCAGCTCTGGGTGTGTTGCTCACCTTCTCCAGTTAATAATACATGATGCAGTCCTGAAGCGAAAGTCAGTTGAGGAATTATTGGCAACAGGAAGGGCTATGGTCGGCCACTTCAAACACTCAGCCTCTACCACTGCAAAAATGACCGAATTGCTGAAAACCCTACAAGCTCCTAATCAATGTTTAATTTGAGACGTCCCCACCCGATGGAACTCTACATTTTATATGTTGGAGAGGCTTTTAGAGCAGGGTAGAGTTCTCACGGTTAATGCTGCTGAATCTCACACACAGACATTCAGCTCCGCACAATGGTCCTTGGCCGAAAATATATGCACAGTACTTTGCCCTTTGAGACTGAGACAAGGAGACTAAGCTCTGACTGTGCATGCATTTCAGAAGTTATCCCCACATGCACTGCCCTATACTAATCAAAAGCAGAAAGCTACCAGGTTTGCAAACACGGAAAAACAATATGCTTGCTGCTATAGACAAATGGTTATTGCACTATGAATCAACAAAGGAAATTGTAGGTACCACAGTTTTGGATGCTTAATATAAGATGCACTTTTTCTGAAGTGAGTGTGGCCAAAGTTTTGCACGGGCAGTGCTGAAACAGCAGGTAGAGGAGCTATCAGATGCACATCAAACACCTTCCAAGAAACCTTTTGAAGACAACCCTGCTACTGAACTGGAATCCGAGCATGATGATCCGTGGGAAGTCTACTCACAAACAAACTCCTTACCAGAGGACTGTAAGTGTGTTTTTGTATTAAAGTAAATCATAACATTTATTTTGGCATTCCAAACGAAAAATATATTTTTTTCAGCTGCTGCCATTGGTGAACGCTCATATAGAAATACTGAGCTCGACAGATATCTGACAGAAAGCATCATGCCGAAAAAAAAAAAAGTACCCCAGATGCGCTCCATTTCTGGAAGACACAAGATTCCAGTTTCCTGACTTTGGCTGCAATAGCAAACCCACTACCTTGCTCCTCCACTGACAAGCATACCCAGCGAAAGGTTTTTTTAGTGAGACCGGGGACATAATTAACAACAGGAGGTCAAGGCTCTCCCACAGAAGTGCCAACATGCTACTTTTTATTATGCAAAACATATGCTTTCGCTGGTATGTTACAGCTTTGTGAATTTTATCGGCTTTTTGTATAAATGTTATTTATTAAACAAGTGTTTTACAAGCGATGCCTGTGTACTGTTTGTTCAGATTACGAGTCCGGGGAGGGGCGGTGATTGTGTACATCAAATTGCAGGTAATGCTTAACAGCACATTTTTTTTTCTTTCCCGATCCGACCCGATAAATATCCAATTCCGTTCGGATATTGGATCGAAACGATCTGATTCCAATACCCCACGCGGAATAGGGTTCCGCCCACCCCTACTAAGTTCTGATGCTTGCCTAGAACATTCCCAGGAAAAGCCAACATGTCTGCAACAGTCAGGAGCCCCAGTCTGCAGAATGCCGTGCTTGCAGACTTGCCTTGCCTCAGGACATGGTAATCATGGATGACATGTGGACTAATGAGGCTTCAAGTTCACTAGACTATAAAAAAGACTTGCCCACATTATTCTGGACTAGTAGGCTGTTACTGCTTAGCCTGAGGCTGTTAGCTCACCAGTCATAGTTTTGCTGTGAAGCTAGTAAAATTTTGTATGACAAAGACACATTTCAGTTGCTACTATTCTGGCATTGCACCTGACGGCCAGAAAGTTCGTGATGCATCACAAAACATGAACTTTAATTATTTTCTACAACCATCTCTAGAGTTGGTCATGCAAGAGGGAGTTGGAGGTGTTGGGAGAAAGTATCTTCCTCATGCTTTTCTGGAGGGGATCTTTCCAGAACTTTCAGGCCTGCTCTTTGAGGCAATCGCCTAGACTAATGACTCAGCAGGTTATATATCCAGGTGGGCATTGTCTGCCCCTAACCTCAGCTATGTCCATCAGTGGACTAAACCCTTCCACCTTCACACAAGAGTAGTAACTGGCCTAGAGTGAAGCCTTGTCACCCCAAAAGGTCAGAGTTTTTTTGGGTCTTGCACAGTCTCAACAATAGAGATGGAGACTGAGAAAAATGAGACTACAAGAAACTAGTTTACTAGCACGCATTGAGAGTTCATGAGGAGTGAGGTTACACTAGTTGAGTCGACATCCTAGCCACCATCTTGCTGAGTCTTGCCGACTATTCTTTGCCTTGGCAGTGCAGTGGAACCTCTGGCTACTAAGTTCCCTAAGGTCAACAGAGCATAAGTACCTCACAGTTTAGGTTCTGAGGCCTTCTTTCATTTATTCTGATCAGAAGTGGGATGTTAGGAAACCCAGATATTTTGAAACTGATAACCTTAAGTGTGCTGAATAGTGTCTTTATACAAATGGGCCCCAACTCTATACTAGCCGATGTTTTTCACTGCATGGTACCCACTGCACGGAGAGGAGAGCTCTCCTTATGGCCTTTGGGGGTATAGTCAGGTGCACCCAGAAGTGTGAGAACTAAATTAACTGATGGAGAGCCCTGAAGCCTTGAGTTATTTGTTATTAAAACATTGCATAGAGTATCAGCCCCTTTTCATTCTTCCTTAAAGGACCCATGTACTTTCTTTCTACCTCTTGCTTTAACTAAAACTGTTGTTGCTTTATATATAGATATATATAGATATATATATATATATGTAGATATATATATATATATGTTGTTTTAATTGTTGTGTTTTATATTGCTTTGGGAGGAAATTGTGTGGGAGGCGGTCAGACATATTATTTCCTGGGGAGTGTAGGTCTGAGTGTGTCCCAGGTTCCCCATCACTACCAAACGTGGAGGCACCGCATCATTTATAATCAACCAGAACTCTAGGCTGCTTGTAGCCTGAGTCCAGGCCGGACCGTTTGATAAGGCACAGTAGAAGAGAAGGGCATCAGGAGAGAAAATGCCACCTCATATCACTTTTACCTCTGCTTTTTGGACTGTTATGCCTGTACCTAAGTCACAGGTATTTTGGATACAGTTACCTTTGTGAATAAGGGCAACACTCATTTTGGATGCACTCACCTTCATTTTGGACACAGATTAAGCACTTTGGTTGCAGCTTTTGCTTATTTTCATTTCGGCGCTTTGTGAAACCTGCCCAGTATGGCCATGGGTTCCCATTCAAGTGAACGCTGAGACTAAGGTGACTATACCTGCATTACAGTCAGTTCAAGGAATATGCATTTTCTAAGCAGGAACAAATGCTGAGGGAACATTTAAAGGAATTGCACATGTCTCAAGCGCCAGTAGAGTTTTGTCAGACTTTATCAGAGTGTAGATGTGAGCAAAAATTGGCCACAGAAGGACACAGAAACACAGTCACACACACACGATCCCACCCACCCCCACCTGTGGATTTCCTTAAGGCTACTAATAAAATGACATGTGGCTGATTCTGGCTCCTCATTGGTCAGGACCCCTTCACATGGTACTGTGTTAACTTAGCATGTACTCTTGCTTAGAAGACACGATAGGTGCATTAATCGAGAGCATAACCAGTCAGGGTCAGAAAGGTCAATATGCTAATTATATATCTTCAGGGTCAAAAAGGACACAATGCAAATCAAGCAACATAGCAACATCAAAACAAAATCATGCATGCATCGGCTCGGTGGCACCGAGGGTTGAGGCACTGGATGCCACATCTCAAGCCATGCCGGCAACCCATGTTCAGGAATGAGCATGGGCTGCTGGGAGTCAGCAGGGGTGGAGAAGGATCAAGCATCCCAAGGACTGCTCTCCTTCTCTGGGAAGGGGGGATGCAAGCAGTCTGTAAACACTTGCCCCCTGGCAGAGGTTGGCAGGGAGCTTGCCGATGCTGAAGATGTGGGCTGGGGATGGAGCAGACACCTGAAGGAGCACACTGCAGGAGTGTCACTGCCATGCTAACGGCATCATTACGCTATCCCCTGAGGGGGAAAATGGGAAAACCAAGGGAGTCCTCTGTCAGGAAGGATGATGATTGTCATGCCGCAGCGCTGCCTGGGAAGACACCTCCACAAAAAACTGGATCCAGTCTGGTGGGTCGAGAGGTCTCCCCATCCCCTGCCATGAAGGGTAAGTGGTGGGAGTTAAAGGGAAGGGGGTCTGATACCTGGTGCTCGGAGCAGGGGGGCGACGTCCGAGGGGTACTGGCAGAGGACTCGGGAGAAAAAGTACCAAGAAAAAAAAAATCATGCAAATGAAACAAAAAAAAAACATACATCATGACCCCCCCCACCAGCAACATTGCCCAAGAGTCACAAATTGTAAACATAGAAATATAGAAACTGATGGCAGATAAGGGCTGCTTGGCCCATCCAGTCTGCCCATTTTTATTCTGATTGCTTTTGCTGCAGACCCTCCTTGGTCTACGGCACTGTCTCTTCCACTCCTTCCTTTCCTTTATGACTTTCTTGTGCTATTCCAGATTTTTTTGAATTCCACCACTGTTCTTGTCTCCACTGCCACTGCTGGAAGGCTGTTCCAGGCATCTACCACCCTTTCTGTGAAGAAGTATTTTCTCACATTTCCCCTGAACCTATCCCCTCCAGCTTTATATCATGACCCCTTGTTCTAGAGCACCCTTTTCTCTAAAAAATACCTCTTACCTGTATCTTGTTCACCCCCATTAAGTATTTAAAGGTCTCAAACATATCCCCCCCTCTTCTGGGGTGTACATATTGAGCTCTTCTAGCTTCTCCTTGTAGTGCTTTTGATGCAGACCCTGCATCATCTTAGTAGCCCTCCTCTGGACCTCCTCTACTTCATCTATGTCTTTCCTGAGATGTGGTCTCCAAAACTGGACACAGTACTCCAGGTGGGGTCTTACCAATGACCTATATAGGGGCAACACCACTTCCTTCCTCCTGCTGGTGATACCCCTACCTATACATTCCAGCATCCCACTAGCTCTCCCAATTGCCTTGTTACATTGTCTGGCTGCCTTTAGGTCATCTGACATAATTATCCCCAGGTCCCGTTCCTCCTTGGCCACTGTAAGTATCTTCTCCCCATTTTGTACTTCATTCTAGGTTTCTGTGGCCCAAGCGCATTACCTTTGCACCCCCCCGAAGTGTCCACTCTGTTGCAGATCTTGGTGTCATCCACAAAGAGGCAGACCATGCCTTCCATCTCCTCTGCTATATCACCAATGAAGACATTAAAGAGGACCAGCCCCAGTACTAACCCCTGAGGTACCCCACAGGGCACTCTCCCCTCCTTGGAGCAAACTCCATTTACCACCGTCCTCTGCCTCCTATCCCATAACTAGTTTGTTACCCAGGTTACTACCTTATTGCCTACCCCCATGCTACTCAACTTGTTTACCAGTCTCTTACATGGAACGATGTCGAAGGCCTTGCTGAAGTCTAGGTAGGCCATGTCCACCACCCCTCCCTGATCCAACACTTTGGTTACCCAGTCTAAAGAATCTATCAAATTTGTTTGGCACAACCTTCTGTCTGTGAAACCATGCTGCTTCGTGTCTTGCAGTCCACTGGATTCCAGATATTCCACAATCTTTTCCTTTAATAGTGTTTCCATTAATTTCCCTACCACCAAAGTCAGGCTGCCAGGCTTATAATTGCCCGCTTCCTCCTTGCTATCACTTATGTGAAATCCATCCAACAACTCTGGAAAAAAATATACAATACTCTCTACTCACACATCCAAACCCAAAAAGCCTCAGTGCCTACTCACACAATAACACATTTTAAACATCTTATAAAAACACAAAATATATTACAAAACTGTGATTCTACACAACAACAGAAACATGCATACATACATACATACATCACTAAACCATCAGCAAAACTTGTACAAATGTGCTTTCAAAGCCAATAAAATATCTACATATCTAGAAACAGAGAGCTCAAACACTCTGCCTGCTTGAATCTCAGCTGCCCAGCAGTTGTACTTGTATGAGGTCACATGACATCTAATCAATTTCCTTGGTTACCAGGTCTGACTCGGCTCACATGGAAAGAACAGGAAGCACAGTCCAAGCTTCCAGCTTAACCTCACAGATCACATAGGAAGTACAAAAAGTTAAAAGTCAGGAATACCATTTTAAAGCAACAAAATAACTCACTTCCTTGCAGTGCAACTGCACCCAACTAGTGCAGCATATGAGCTGCGGCCTAACCCCTGCCACATATGTAATTATGCTAATGCCCATTAAAAGATTCAGCACCAAATTACAACACTACTACACTGCCAAAAAGAAACTGTCACTACTAAA
This sequence comes from Neoceratodus forsteri, assembly GCA_016271365.2. Lineage (NCBI taxonomy): Eukaryota > Metazoa > Chordata > Ceratodontiformes > Ceratodontidae > Neoceratodus > Neoceratodus forsteri. Next base: position 7,411,897 of record JADMNL010000025.1, on the reverse strand, counting down.
CATTAAGTGTAGTAAGGCAATTTCTTCAGGAGGATTATGCTACATTAACGTACCTCATGTTGATTGAAGTCCTCCCTTCATGCTCGGCCTACAACCCGCCACTCAATACATTAATGTAGCAAAGTCCCCTCTCTGTCATGCCTTATTCTTACTTATTGACTCTGTTTATTAGAAAGAGACTGTAACAGAGGAAATGGTGACATTTTACTGCAGGGAAGTACAATCAAGCTCCCTCCCCATCCGACTTTAGCAGCACGTGGGGCTTAGGTCAGATGCATGCTGATTCACAATTAAGAGCTGATAGCAAAAGGATGCAGCTTAAATACCAATTAGTCGTAATATACTGTCTGCTTTGTGTCAACATGCTAACATCACAGCTCCCCTTGGTGCAGCATAGCCGAGATGTCAGCCAGCACTGATTGTTCACTTCCGATTAGAGACAGAAAGGTATCAAACATTTCCTCTCCACTCTGACAGTAATGTACATGAATTCCTGACTACACTGCACCTCCATAAATTCATACAAGATAATTACACTCCTGTGGGTTGGACAGTGCAACAGCTGCAGCAGTAATGAAACACATGGAAGATTTATGAATTTAAGGCTTCTTGTCTGGCATAGAGTGTGTATGTGGCTTTGTGTAAGATACTGGGTTCAAGTCTCGGCACTTGCAGTGTGCTATCTTCTTCGTATTGTTATACATTTAAGTATCAAAGGGTACAATGTGAGGAGTCTTGGCCTGGAAGGTGTGGTCCCACTCCCCATGACAGGCAGAAGTGGCCATTGGTAGCAGCCGTTTCAGTGGCTGTGTGATGGGTGGTGGGGGTGCTGTTTATGAGAAAATCCTGCTAGAATGTTTTTTTTTACTGTTTTGTTAATTTGATTTACTGCACCCTGTTAAAACAACTTTATGAGGCCATAAATGTACTCACCATAGTACGGTACAGCACAAGCCATCAGAGTAACAGAATGAATAGTGTCTGGGACCCCCAAGAAAAGATTAATCTCACTGCACAACCCTTCCCCTGCCCCACCACCAAGAAAAACCAAACAAACCTACATTTCATCACTAGATGAGGATAAAACACTAGGAAATTAAGTTTTAAAGGTGATTTTGAAAGCGCTACCTCTTGTAACAGTCTAACACTGTTAATGTGCACACTATTATAAGTAATTACACTATGTTTGTATATACTAGTTTCTACTGTCTGTATTTTACATTATGTACTCTTCCCCTGGGTCACAACTGGGGGGGGGGGGCGATGTCTAGAAGACTCACCAAATGATTAACAATCTCTGTTGTGGTAAAAAGTACAACCATTCACCAACAACTGATTATTTTAAAATCTGGTACTAGAAGTTGGCACGTAACAGCCAGCAAAATGTCCTTGAGTACAGGCTGCTAATATTCTGATGGGTGTTGGCAGGGCACAGCTGTGTAAGAAAGAGCGAGAAATCTCAGTGGTGTTGTAGCACTGGGCCATTGCACAGCTGGTTTTAGGCAGCAGCAGCAGCAGCATAATGTTATGGAGTTACTCACCAAGATATGGTCTAGAGACTGTCCAAGCCAGACTGGCAGAAATGGATCAAGTGGGTAGACAGGTACAGCGTGATGACCCAGAAATAGGGGTAGCTCTGATTCTTTCACCTGCCTCTGAGCAAATGGCAAATGGGGATTGGCGAATCTTACAAATACTTGTTATACCCTAATCTGTAATGGGGAAGGGATGAGCTAAGTGGGGGGTGTGACAATAAACTGACCTCCTTTTGTACTGTGCATGAGCGCTTGGTTGTACATAGTGAGAAAGGGGCCATCTACCTGCGTAAGGCATTGTGGTAATTGTAACACATCATTTCATGTCATGTGTATTTTATACTGGAAGACCTGTGGACACAAATTCCCATTTTCACAGGCGTCCAGTTTTGGATAATACAATACAGAATATACATACATGTACATACATAAATTAAAATATAAAAATAGAATACAAATGATGACAATAACTATATTAAAAAAATCAGTCAAAATACTTGCATACAGGACTATCAAGTAGATAACATTTGAGGGTTTTCTTAAATACAGATAATCTAGTACAACCTACTACAGAGTTAGGTAGATTATTGTTAGCAGCAACAAAATGAATAGAATTTTGAGAGAAAAAGTATGAAAAAAGGAACATTAGAGGAGTTTCTACCTTGAGTTTTTGTATGGACCACAACATTATTTTGAGGAAATAGTCTGATAGTACAATCTGGCAACAGACCTAATTGAATTTTATGCAAAAAAAATAATGCCCTATAATGAAATGATCCGGACAGAAGTAAACGTCCAACAGATTTGTAAACTAGACAATGCTGAGTCTGTCTGGGTAGGCCAGGTACAAAAAAGATAGTACTGTTACAAGTTGTCCTAAGTTTAGTAAAGATTCTTTCCATGGAATATGAATAAATATTGGCACCGTATTCAATTAATGAAAGCAAAAAGCTACATGTAAGAATCACCCTTGTTTCTGGGGTAAGACTATTAATAATAATATGATACAATGAACCAAATTTCTTGTGCCGTCTACTTATTAAATCCGTGATATGAGATTTGAAAGTAAGATGTTGATCTAAAATTAGGCCGAGGTATTTAAAGGATGTAATTTGTGCAATATTCTTTCCATAATTATCACAAAGTGAAACATTATCAATAGAGACATTCCTAGGACTATTAAAGATAAGAACTTTTGTTTTTGATGAATTTAAAACCAAATTATGTGAGTCAAACTAAGAGTGGAGTGTGCTAAAATCCTGTTGTAATGTTTCTTGAAGTTGATTAATATTATTACCTGTACAAAAAAGAACGGCATCATCCGCATACAAAATTAGTTCGGCTTGCATAAAAAAATCAGATGAAGAATTAACAAAAAAGGAAAATAAAAGGGGTCCAAGTATGGACCCCTATGGCTTTCCACATTTCAAAGTAGAATCCATTGATGAAAAACCATGTATTAATGTTCTTTGTGTTCCACTCAAGAAATAACTTCAGTTGAGAACTGTACCGCAATAACTTTAAGAGCACTGTATGGCCAACTAAGTCAAATGCCTTAGTGAGGTCCACAAAAACTGAAGCATCATACTTTCCTTCATCAAATGCTTTGACTACTTGGCTGGTGAACCTCACCAAGGCAGTTTCAGTATTATGGTTGGCTCTAAAACCATGCTGTGTGTCAGAACAAAGATCATACTTCACAAGATGTTCAATAATTTGGTCTGATACAATTTTCTCTAAGATCTTTGAAAGTGGGGCCAACAAAGAGATAGGACGAAAATTATTCAAGTTAGACTTTGGACTTGATTTATGTATTGGTTTAACTAAGGCACATTTCCGTATGGATGGAAAAACACTATGGCAAAGTGAATGATTAAACAGTTTAGAAAGCGGGGGAAACAAGCAAATAACCAACTTTTTTAAGAATCATATTATCCAAACCAAAACTTGGTCTAGGGTTCAATTTATTAATGTATTGTAAAACATCCTTTTGTGATAGAATAGGAATGTGAAACATGGGAATTTTATCAGCTACATTTCTATGTAAGAACTTATGTTGTTGGATGAGATGGGTAAGATGATACGAGGACTAGGGGATTTGACGTATGAGGACAGACTTGAGGAGCTCTGCCTGTTTTCATTGGAGGAGAGAGGAGAGATGGGGGGACATGATTGAGGTCTTCAAGTACCTCAAGGGAATAAATAGGGTAAACATGGAGGGGATCTTTAGACTAAAGCAGGGAGGTATCACCAGAGGGCATGGTTTGAAGTTGGAAGGTGGAAGGGTTGGCGGGGGAGGAGGAGGTTTTTTCACTGAGAGGTTGGTGGACCCTTGGAATGCACTGCCTGGTGAACTGGTTCAGAGATCCACAATGGAGGGCTTCAAGAGAGGGTGGGACAGAGACAGAAAGCAGATGTATCAGATGATGGCCTGGCCCAGGGGGTGGGGATGGATGATAGGGGTTTCTGGAACACAAGGGGGGGGCCTCGGCACCCAACTAGGGATCTGAGGTTCGAGCAGACTCAATAGACTGTAAAGCCTAATCTGATGGCAATTAGTATGTTAGTATGAAAATATTATCAACCATAGATCCATTATTGGATTGCGCATGATCTGACTACCCTAGCTCGCATTAACTAGTTTAACCCAGGTGACTGGGCCTAATACAATCAAAGGCAACAGCTTCTACACCTTTTGCTACTTTGAGGGGCTTCTGTTCATCCACACCTACCTACACTCATTCCCTACCCTTAACATGTCTAATTTTACATGGGACAGTATACACTCATAGTCTAATAGGGGAAGCAGTAGGATGGGTCTTCAATGTGCTGTGAAAACATCAGGCAAAAACAGAAACTACTTTTTGATAGTTTGTGTTTTGAGTGTTCTAGGTGTGATTGGAAGTAAGATGGAAGTGGTATGGGTTTGAGAAAAGTATTTTACAACACAGATATTTGTGTAGTTGTGATGTGCTCACTCTCAGTGCTAAGAGATATGCTTGGAAGTGAGCTGGAGTTCAAAAGGGCATTTTAGAATAGATATCCTGACTGCAGTAGCTCTCTACCTAAGGGAAGGGATAAAAGCAATGGAACTTAAAGGTAAAGAGGGAAGAGAGGAGGCACTTTCCTCCCCTGCCCTATCCCCCTGCTTCCTCCCAACCTACTTCCTCCACCCCTCTCCTCCCCTCCGATTTTAATCCCCATCTCTTTTCTTGCCATTCTCATTCACCTCCCTACCCCATCCCCCCTTTTTTACCCTCCTCCCTTGCCCTCTCTACCTATCTGCCCTACAAGTTTCTTGACAAGGCCTGTTTGACTGCTCCATCCTCCTGGTTCCCAATTCCACTACCTCTCCTCCCTCTTCCCCCCACCCTTCCTCCACTAATTATTTTTGTGCCTATCAGTGTGCCAGTTACAATTTACAATGTATTATCTTTATGTTTAATCCTGATGTTACTTTACTTAGTTTTCCTGTTGTTCACCATTGTTTGTCTATGTCTTATGTTTGCTGACGTAAAACCTTTATAAACAAGTTTTGTAACTCAAAAGTAATGTAATCTAAGACTTCAATAAATAACATAAAATAAAATAAACTGTGGCTCACCCTGGAGACAGGAAATGGCACCACAATCCGCACAGTGGTTGTATACAAACCCCCTCTCAGGTGGAGGAAATGGATAAGGAAATGATAGAAGGCATCCTTAGAATGGCAGAAAAAGGGGAGATATTGTTGATGGGGAACCTGAATATACCAGATGTTGACTGGAGCACCTGTACTGCAGCCACATCCAAGAGCAGGGTCATTCTCAATGCCCTATAAGGGGCATGCCTCAGACAGCTAGTGTTGGAACCCACTCGGGAGGGAGCAATCTTAGACCTAGTACTCTCAAATGGGGATGGAGAGAGAATCTCAGATTTAGAAGTGGGTAGCCATCTGGGAACAAGTGACCACCAAACAGTGTGGTTCATGATAAACACAGCCGTAAAGTCAAGCCATAGAAAAGACACGGTATTCGACTTTAGGAGGACTGACTTTGGCAAAATGGGAGAGTGCCTCAGAAAAGCACTAGCTATCGGGCAAGAAGGAAGGGTGGAGGAACAATGGAGAAAAATCAGAACTGCCATGATAGAGACAACAAGCCTTTGTGTGAACCAAATAAACAAAACAAAATGAAGGAAAAAAACACTATGGTTCTCAAAAGAGGTGGCGGGGAAGGTTAGGGAGAAAAAGATAGCATTCAGGAAACATAAGGAAACACAGAAGGAGCAGGACAGAGAACTGTACCAGTTAAAGCAGGAGGAAGCGGGGAAGACAGTCAGAATAGCAAAGGCCCAAACCAAGGGAAAGATAGCCAGCTCAGTTAAGAAGGGGGATACAACTTTTACAGGTATATTAGGGAGTGAAGAAAGATGAAGGGAGGGATAGTGAGGCTCAATAAAGGAGGAATGGGCAGAGGTGACAGTGAAAAAGCAGGGATACTGAATGAATAATTCTGCTCAGTATTCACAAAAGAAGAGGATGGGGAGGTACTTAAACCAAACAATAGAAGCACTCTGGATAGGGGGGTTGATACCAGTCCATTCACAGAAGAAAGAATCCTGAAAGAACTCCTAAAACTGAAGGTGGGCAAAGCAATGGGGCCTGACGGAATTCACCCTAGAATTCTAAAAGAACTAAGGGGAGAACTATGATACCACTGACTATCTTTTTTAGCAAATCATGGAAGGATGGTGTGGTACCTGAAGACTGGAGGAGGGCAGATGTGATTCCCCTTCACAAAAGTGGGAGCAAGGCAGAGGCAGGAAACTACAGACCTGTTACTTTGACTTCAGTGATAAGGAAAATGATGGAGTCATTTCTGAAAGAAGGAATTGTTGAGTATCTAGAGACCAGCGGGACACTGGACTCAAGGCAGCATGGCTTCACAGTGGGAAGGTCATGAATCTAATAGATTTCTTTGACTGGGTGACTGTGAAAGAGTGGAATCACTAATTTTTTTTTCCTCCATAGGGAGACGATGGGACCTGGATGTACTTCTCCTTCTTGTCTTTGTCAGACTGTTATATGGTTGTTTGTTGGGCTGGCCACCCATTTTGTTTAAATGTTGTATTTCGTCTTATTAGTGTTTGTCCTGTCTGATTTTTGTTGCTTCAGTGTCTTCTTTCAGTACTTTCCTGTTCCATTGTCAACCCCCCCCATAATTTTAAAAATCGTTTTTCAGTTAATAAAAAAATAATGTTGCCAGAGTAAATTCAACAAAACCCCCCTTTCTTTGGTGTTGTCAGTTATGTCCTTGAACTATCTGGCTAGTTTAGCCTCTAATTTAGCGCTGAAAAAAACGTTCTTTATTTAGGGCAGAGCTTTCCCCTTTAAATAAGGCTCTTGTGAGCTTTTCCCCATCTTCATTGATATTATTATGCCTTTAGGCATGTAAGTTTAAAAAAAAAAAGAGCCGTTCTTTGGTCCTTTTAGCCCTGTCGGGCTCATTCTGGTAAGCGTTTGTAATTTGCGGCTGTTTCTCGGAGATACGCCGCGGAGTTGGGGAAGGACAGTGCAATTCGCGGTAAATATACCGCGAATGTGCCACTGTCGTAATGACGCATTTGCCGTATCCTGGCTCCAAACAGTATCGTTTTTTTAAATGATGGAAATAGGCTATACATACCTCCTGGAGGTGGGAAAAAGGGATTATTCTGTTGGTTCTGTGGTTTTTGTAAAGCGAGGGTTTTTTTTTTTTTTTTTGCTGCACTGCTGGCATTAAGGAACGTCCTGCTTGCCTCGTTCTCTGTCTCCTGCACACTCCTTTTAGGGGCTGGCCGGCCCTCAGTCAGCTGACTATATACCCTAGCTTAAGGTGGGCAGTTACTTTTTCAGTTTATATTGGTTATTTTATTTTTTTAGACTAATATATTCAGTGGTTGGTATCCCAAAACAGCATTGTTTTATTAAATAACAGATATTGAAATACTTAAATGGATTATTCGCTTTATAAATAAAGAGTTTGTGTTTTAGAAATGTTTTAAGGAGGGGCTAGTTAGTCACATGAGGTCCTAATAGTATAAAATCGTTGTGAATCAGGATAGTGAGTTAGTTGACTCAAAGAGTCGGACCAGGAAGTGCTGTCTCAAGCCTTCTGCTGTGCTAGGTTTTCTAGTACATACTTTGTTATTGAAATATATATATTTTTTCTCGTATTCAGTACGCTCCTTTTGTTTGAATAAAGAATTTTTTTTTGAAATCTCTTCATCAAACTGTCTCCTGGTCCATCATTTCCCACGCGCTGTGACAGTTTGGTGTCAGAAGTGGGATTTGCTTGGTGGAGGTTTTGAGCACAAAACCCAGTGGACCTGAATGCAAGAAGGTGAGGCAGTCTGGAGTGGAGTGGCTATACGGTCTCGTGTCCAGCAACTAAAACTTCCATTATTGACCGGTCTGGAGCCAGTGGTAAGAAGGAAGACCAGTAGAAGAGGAGCAGAGATGGAAGACGAGAAAAGGACCTGTGGCAGGAGCCCAAGCAGCCAGCTCCGAGATGGAAGAAGGCCCTCAAGACTTGAAAGAATTAATATGCTGGCTGTGTACTCGACAGATGGATATGGAGAGAGAAAATCAGGCCAGATGGGCAGACACACTGAGGGCAATACAAACTATAGGTATGGCTAGAACCCCTGCTGCATCAGGGAGCGTACAGAAGGACATTAAACTAGTCAAACTTTCTAGTGCTGATGATATCGAGCATATCTAATGACCTTTGAGAGGGTAGCTGCTGCCTGTGCCTGGCCAGAGCCAATGGATCATCCGATTAGCCCCCTATCTAATGGAAAAGCCCAGTTGGCTTATAGCCATGTTGAAACTGCCTATATCAATGACTATGGACATGTAAAACAGGCCATCCTGAGAGAGTACGACATTAGCACTGAAACATATAGACAGCGATTCAGAACCTTGAAGTTTCATGCTACCGACAACCCACAGGATATATATATCCAACTAAAAGACTTAAGTGAAAAATGGTTACAACCTGCTATGCGGACAACAGCACAAATCTTGGAAGCTATCGTTCTGGAACAATTTGTAAATATACTGCCACAAGAGGTACAGTTATGGGTGAAAGAACACCGTCCAGAGACAGCAGAGGTAGCTATAAGACTGGCGGAAGATTATATAGCTGCAAGACCTCACAGAATGCGACCCACTAGAAGTCCTTGGGTACCTCCATCCATGGTAAGACCACCTTCTCATGTTCCTATACCCATACCACAGACAGTAATACTCTTGGGACTAAACTAAGTCAGAGACCGGTAAAACCATATAAATCAGATATTGTGTGTCACAAATGTAACACAAAGGGCATAGCCAGATTCTGCCCTAAAAGACACTAGAAGATGTACATTTGGCTCTAGCTAATTGGGGGCATTATGTAAGACCAGTAAGAGTTGGGAAAAGAGTGGTCACAGGACTTATAGACTCTGGCAGCAAACAAACTTTAGTTCATGCTTCAGTCCTGGATACCAGTGTAAAATCAGAGGGGCCTACAACTGATGTTATTTATGTACATGGGGACATACATCATTACCCATTGAAAGAGTCAGTGGTACAAGTGAACGGCCACAGCCAGAGAATGCAAGTGGGGGTGGTTCCTCAGCTTCCTGTTCCTGTTATTATTGGACATGATTTTGAAGACTTTGAAGCTCTATTAACAACTAATCTTACTGCTGTAACAACTAGAGCACAGGCCAGGAGGAAGAAGTATTGGGGCACACATTTCCATTTGAAGATAATCTTTGTAAGTACCTGGTAAAGAAGAAGCTGAAAAACAAAAGAGAAGAGAAAACAACTGTGGACTAAAACAAGTTAAACTCAGACTCTAAGAATAACCTAGACATAGGTATTGAGAAACAGGAGCCACCTTAAAGAGGCACAAAAACTGATGTGTCACTAAACCCGTTTTTTTACAGGTGGGTCAGGAGGATAAGGCCAAGGGTCCTGTTTTAAAATCATAAATGGATTACATCGGGTCTGTACAAATACACAAACTGGGAAGTGGTCGAGCAGTTAATGGTACCTCAACAGTTCAGGGCTCAACTATTAGGACTAGCCCATGATATACCTATGGCCGGACATCTAGGAGGAGACCGGACATTAAGTACCTCTTATATCGATTTTATTGTGGCAGGTATACATGAGCAGGTCGCTGAATATTGTAGAAGTTCTGAAGCCTGTCAGAAGGTAGCCAAAATTGGGTGACAAGATAAGGTACCATTATTACCCTTGCCATTAGTATCTACCCTTTGAAGAATAGCCATGGACATAGTGGGTCCATTACAAAAAGTGCGAAGGTAATAGATTCATACTAGTGGTGAGTGGACTACGCTCAGAAATATCCAGAGGCTATTCCTTTGAGGGCGATCACTGCTCAAAGAATAGCCGATGAGTTAGTAAAAATTTTTAGTAGGGTAGGTATACCAAAGAGATTTTAACAGATCGGGGTACTCATTTTAGATCATCCTCTAAGCATCTATACCAAGCCTTAGAATAGAAGCTCTGTTCACACCCTATCACCCACAAACTGATGGGTTGGTAGAACGTTTTAACCAGACTTTAAAACACATGCTTAAGAAATTTGTAACAGAGGAAGGAAAACAATGGGACACCTATCTCCCTACTTAATGTTCGCTTACAGGAAGTGCCTCAGCCATCCACAGGGTTTCTCCGTTTGAGCTATTATTTGGGCATAATCCAAGGGACCTCTGGACATAGTTAAAGAAGAGTGGGAGGAATCAGAAGATTCAAAAGGAATACTGTCCCTGGATTTTGGCAAAAGTTAAGGCGCCTAATGTCTTATGTAAAAGGCTCATAGCTCTAACTTACAACAGCAAACAAAACAAAAGCTATACTATGACAAAGGCACAGGGCATAAAGAATTTAATGAAGGGAGAAAGTTTTATTATTGTTACCATCCTCAGAACATAAATTATTAATGAAATGGCAAGGACCATATGTTATTACCAGAGAACTGGACCTGTAATGTATGAAATAGAAATACCTGGCAAGAAGGGTAGAAACATATATATCATGCCAATCTACTAAAATCTTGGGTAGACCGGCCAAGTACCCTGTCCAGTTATGTTCTCCCTGAATCTGCTACTGAATTAGACCTAGCATATCACTGTTTGGAGGGAATGGGGACAATGACGGATTTAGTAATCAACCCTGAATTATCGACAATACAAAAGTCTAATCTGGACAAAGAGTTACAAAAATTCAAAAATATATTCACGAGTATTCCTGGGAGGGCTAGAGACACTAGCCATCATATTAGAGTTACAAATAATAAGCCTTTGAGACAAAAGCCCTATAGGCTACCCGAAAAAATAAGGCAGGATGTAATTCAAGAGGTGAAACGGATGCATGAAATGGGAATCATTGAACCCTCACACAGTGAGTGGTGTTTTCCTATGGTTGTGGTGGAAAAGAAGGAAGGGGGCATATGTATCTGCTTGGACTTCAGGAAACTAAATGCAGTCTCCCAATTTGATAGCTATCCAATGCCACGAATTGATGACATTTTGGACCATCTGGGAAGTGCCATATATTTTAGTACCCTGGATTTGACCAAAGGGTATTGGCAAATTCCATTGAATTCTGCTGATAAGGACAAGACTGCATTTGAAATGCGCCTGTTGGGCTCTTTCAGTTTACAGTTATGCCTTTTGGATTACATGGTGCCCGGCAACTTTCCAGAGAATGATGGATAACCTGTTAACCCCTCCATACAAATTATAGTGTGAGCCTACTTGGATGATGTTATCATTTCAGTCCCTCTTGGGAGGAACATTTGAAACATCTTTCAGCTGTACTAACCACAATCTCGAAGCTGGCCTTACTATAAATCCTCATAAGTGTACAATCGCCATGCAGGAAACCAAATATTTGGGATTTCATATTGGTAAAGGATGTATAAAGCCAGAGATACATAAGGTTGCAGCAGTGGCACATAGCCCCTCCTATTACAAGAAAGATGTAAGGTCATTTTGGGATTAGCAAGCTATTATCGTGAGGTTTATTCCCAATTTTTCAACATAGTAGGCCCCTGACAGACTTAACAAGAGGAACCCTGAAAAGGTCAGGTGGACTGAAGAATGCGAAGAAGCATTCCAGTTCATTAAAGCTAACTTGTTTCCTCCCTGTATTACGCTCCGGATTTTCACAAACATTCATTCTGCAAACAGATGCATCACAGTATGGAATTGGTGCTGTATTAATTATTGTGATAAGGAGGAACACCCCATCATCTACATTAGTAGAAAGCTTCATGAAAGAGAAACCCACTATTCTGTGATTGAGAAGGAGTGTCTAGCTATCAAATGGGCCATAGAGGCCCTTCGTTTTTATTTATGGGGTGTAGAATTTGAACTATGGACCGACCATAACCCATTATGTTGGCTGCAAGTAATGAAAGATAAAAATGCACGCATAATGCAATGGTATCTTGCTTTACAACCTTATCGATTTGTCATCAAACATAGAAAGGGAGCAGCACATGGTAATGCTGATTTTCTATCAAGGTATGGAATGGAACAAAAGAAAATAATATAGAAATAAAACATCAAAAAATTTTCATCAGACCTCTGGGGTAAGTAGAAGCAATAATTTGAAGAGTCATCGACTCCTAGTTTTTTTTTGTTTTGTGAATAAAGGGACCCGAGGTGGAGCCTTAGGTGTGGGAGGGCTATGGCTCCATCTCTCCTGCTGAGAGATCTGATGGTGAATTATTCTTAGGTCAATTTTGTGAGAACCAAATCCATAAGTTTTGGTTTTAGGTGGGGAGGAATGTGAAAGAGTGGAATCACTCATTTTTTTTTCCTCCATAGGGAGACAATGGGACCTGGATGTACTTCTCCTTTTTGTCTTTGTCAGACTGTTATATGGTTGTTTGTTGGGCTGGCCACCCATTTTGTTTAAATGTTGTATTTCGTCTTATTAGTGTTTGTCCTGTCTGATTTTTGTTGCTTCAGTGTCTTCTTTCAGTACTTTCCTGTTCCATTGTCAACCCCCCCCCCATAATTTTAAAAATCGTTTTTCAGTTAATAAAAAAATAATGTTGCCAGAGTAAATTCAACAAAACCCCCCTTTCTTTGGTGTTGTCAGTTATGTCCTTGAACTATCTGGCTAGTTTAGCCTCTAATTTAACGCTGAAAAAGCGTTCTTTATTTAGGGCAGAGCTTTCCCCTTTAAATAAGGCTCTTGTGAGCATTTCCCCATCTTCATTGATATTATTATGCCTTTAGGCATGTAAGTTTAAAAAAAAAGAGCCGTTCTTTGGTCCTTTTAGCCCTGTCGGGCTCATTCTGGTAAGCGTTTGTAGTTTGCGGCTGTTTCTCGGAGATACACGCGGGTTAGGAAGGACAGTGCAATTCGCGGTAAATATACCCGTGATGAATGTGCACTGTCGGATGGCATTTTGCCATATCCTGGCTCCAAACAGTATCGTTTTTTTAAAAATGATGGAAATAAGCTATCATACCTCCTGGAGGTGGGAAAAAGGATTATTCTGTTGGTTCTGTGGTTTTGTAAGCGAGGTTTTTTTGCTGCACTGCTGGCATTAAGGAGCGTCCTGCTTGCCTCTTTCTCTCTCCTGCACACTCCTTTTGGGAGCTGGCCGGCCCTCAGTCAGCTGACTATATACCCTAGCTTAAGGTGGGCAGTTACTATTTCAGTTTATATTGGTTATTTTATTTTTTTAGACTAATATATTCAGTGGTTGGTATCCCAAAACAGCATTGTTTTATTAAATAACAGATATTGAAATACTTAAATGGATTATTCGCTTTATAAATAAAGAGTTTGCGTTTTAGAAATGTTTTAAGGAGGGGCTAGTTAGTCACATGAGGTCCTAATAGTATAAAATCGTTGTGAATCAGGATAGTGAGTTAGTTGACTCAAAGGAGTCGGACCAGGAAGTGCTGTCTCAAGCCTTCTGCTGTGCTAGAGTTTTCTAGTACATACTTTGTTATTGAAATATATATATTTTTTCTCGTATTCAGTACGCTCCTTTTGTTTGAATAAAGAATTTTTTTTTTGAAATCTCTTCATCAAACTGTCTCCTGGTCCATCATTTCCCACACGCTGTGACAGTGACCAAAGTAGTAGACCAGGGAGGGGCTGTGGACATGGCCTACCTAGACTTTAGCAAGGCATTTGACACAGTCACACACTAAAGATTAATAAACAAGTTAACCAGCCTGGGAGTGGGTCCCAGGGTGGTAGCCTGGGTAAAAAATTGGCTGGACAACAGGATGCAGAGGGAGTAGTAAGTGAAGAAAGGGGGGTTACTAGCAGGGTACCGCAGAGTTCAGTACTGGGACCGGTCCTCTTTAATGTCTTTATAGTTGACATCGCAGAGGGACTGGAAGGAAAAGTATTCCTCTCTGCAGATGACACAAAGATCTGCAACAGGGCTGATACACAAGGGGAGTGGAAACGATGAGAAGGGACTTGGCAAGGTTGGAGGAATGGTCAGAAGTATGGCAGCTTAGATTCAATGTGGAGAAGTGCAAAGTAATGCACCTAGGAAACAGAAACCCAGGAGAAGAGTACACAATGGGGGTGGGTGGATAATAACAACAACAAAAATGGAAAGGGACCTAGGGTAGTCATATCATATGACCTAAAGGTAGGCAAGCAATGTGAGAAGGCAGTAAGGAGGACTGGGGGGATACAGGGATGCATAGGGAGGGGCATCACCAGTAGAAAACAGGAAGTTGTTATTCCTCTGTACAGACAGCTGGTGAGACCCCATCTGGAATACTGCGTGCAGTTCTGGAGACCCCATCTCTGCAAGGACATAGACAGAGTGGAGACAGTCCAGAGGAGGGCAACTAAAATGGTGCAGAGCCTGCTCCAAAAGCCATATGAAGAGAGAGACTAAAGGAGCTTATTATGTGTACCCCCGTCGAAAGGGGGGGGGGGACATGATAGAAACTTTCAAGTACCTCAAGGGAATCAACTAAGTCCAAGAGGGTAGCATGTTTCAGAAAAAGAGATGTGCAAGAACAAGGGGGCACAATTTGAAGATAGAGGAAGGACCACTCAGGGGCAACGTGAGGAAATATATTTTCACAGAGAGGGTAGTGGACACATGGAATGGCTTTCCTGAGGAGGTCATGGGGTCAAAAATGGTGGGGGAATTCAAGAATGCATGGGACAGACATAAGGCAATTCTAGTGGGAGGTAGGAGGAAGTAGGCTGTTGGTTAACTGGGATCTGCAGCTTCTCCAATAGGTAGGGAAATGGATAGACTGGGTGGGCCAAGTGGTCCTTACCTGCCATCAAAGTCTATGTTTCTATGCACACTCAGTGTTGATAGCTGTGTTTGGAAGTGAAATGAAAGTGAGCTCAGATTGGGGTTCCTAATTTGGTGTCATCATCATGTGGGTATGAAACCACTTGTAATGTATTTTACTGTATGTTTTGTGTATTTTTTTATTTTCATTTTTGTTTGAGTATCAGCTAGGCCTCGGTAGGTATTTTAGCAGAGTGGGGAACCTGAAAAGTACAGTCCTGCATGCTTACAGAGGTTGGGTATGAACAGCAACAGTTTTTTTTATTCTACTTAGGCATCAATGACTAAGCCTGTCTCAGCTAGAACATTTCTATTTTGGAGAAACTTAAAAGGACTGAATTCTTTTGTTAACAATAGACATGTAGTGGGTTTAAACAGGGCTAGGATCAAACAAGACAGTTTCCTATTTGGTAAACCAGGCAAAAGAGCAAAAGAATGAGGCTGGAATCTGCATAACTGAGCTGGAGACAGCAACTTTAGTTTGGACCAGTTCTCCAGATTGGTGGTTCCCAAGGGAAAATAGAGATGGTCAAACCTTTGATGTCAGAGAGCATGCATGATGATCCGGTGTGATGGACCAGTCAATCAAAGGTATCTGTGTTCTGTTTGGCCCTGAGAAATCAATTATGATTTATAACTCTGAACAAGCAACATCAAAAATTTGAGTCTCCCTTAACTCACCGAGTTCCCAGTTTGGGGTAAGTTTCTATTCTGCTTCAGATTTAGATAGACGTGAGAGGGTTTATTCTATGTGTTTTCTATCTGTTTCCAAATTATTTTATTTTTATCTCTGTAGACATACTGTATTCCCCATAGTCTTTGTGTGTATTATCCAGTAGTATATGTAAATATCTTGGAGTATTAAATATTATCTTTATATATCTCAGGCAGGATTCACGAAGAAGATGCGCCGAGCACAGGCAGAGCAATTCACAGAGGCATGTGCACAAGGATGCGCCAAGTGCAACCCCTCTGTGAATCGCCCAAAAACAGTACAGCATAACTGGAGATGTGCCACAGCATCCTGGATGCCCTAAGCCACACGGGAAGCAATTGAGAGCAAGTGGAGCAAGTCAGCAGAGCAATAGGTGGCATCCATGAAGTTGGAACAATGAAACCCATGGACATAGGTGCTGACAGCAACACATTTATAAAAGTGTAAAATCAGATATAAAATTGTACAACACAATAACCGGTACAATAAACAAGTGCAATAACAGACAGAGAAAGGGGAAGCGTGGGAATGGTAGGGATGGGAAGGAGGGCAGTAAGGGGACAGACACAGGGGGCGATATACAGAAATTATGTACAGAGTCAGGCCCCAAGAAGAGGCAGGGGGCCACTAACACTGCCATGCCCCACCATGCCACACCCTGGCATGGTCACGTAAGGGTATTTGCAGCAGTACACTCCGCAGGGCAGCCGACAGGCGCTGAATAGTCCTGGAGAATGGCCTCAGGGCCACCTGGATGGTCACATGGATTTGTCTGTCCATGTCCAGAGAAGCACCACCCCCAGCCACAGCATGTCGATCCTGGAGACCTACAGCAACAACAGAGATAACATACACTGAGGGCCTGAACGTGGATGACACCCCCACCCAGCAGTAACCCAAAGCAGTGGAACTACAGCAACAGCAGAATGCACCACTAACCTTCCCCTGCATGGTCACCAGGCCTGGCACCCATGAGCCTCCTTCTCTGTGCCTCAACATCAGCCATGGCCCTCTGCCTGGCCTCTGGGCCTGCAAAACACAACAGACAGAGAGCACCATGAGTCAACACAGCAGTGCCAGAACCACACCACAACACCAACATGCACAGGCGATGTAGGGACAGCCAGATACTGCTACTGTGCAGGATGCACTGCCACAGGGCCCCCCCACCCGCTGGTCTGTGTGCATGCGGCACAGTGGTACCCAGCCGCAGTAGTCCTGCGGCCTGCACGCAGACAGGCCTGCCTACAGCCCCCATGGCACACATGATATGACTGCACTGGGCAGTAGGTGCAGCCACTGCCATGTGTGCAGGATGACTGTGACCCAAGTGGGTGCCCCATGAGGGCCTGACACACACACACACACACACACACACACACACTATGCACAATAAAAGGGGCCGGATGAGCAACACCTACCTGGCCTTGGCAGTGCACCCCGGCATACATGGCGACGCAGCAGCTCCAGTCTCAGCGGGTCCCACCTATGGAGGTCAACAAACCGATGCCTGCACTGCTCTCCAGTGCATGGCATCCCAGTGTGCCTTTCCAGCCTCCTGGCAATGGAGGCCCACATCTCAGTCTTGGGCATATGGAGGTCCTCCTGCCCAAACAGCTGCCCCTTGACTGACATGACAAGAGCCACCAGATGCAGCAGCTCCACGTGGGACCAGTTCATGGCCCTAGGTGAATGTCTTCCTGCTCTAGTCATTATGCTACAGTTCCCTAGAGCAATGTGGTAAAGTGCTATTGAGTACTCCAAATGCACCATGTGAAACACCGAGGCACGTGCAGTACAACACGCACTGTGCGTGAAGTGCAATAAGTCAAAGGCAACATGGCTGCGCATGCGCAATATCGATCACTAAGACATGGCATGGTCACAACCAGGTTGCGCATGCATGATGCACATGTGGCCACCATGTTGTGCACAGCGCGCGATCCATGGCCACTACGACCACACAGTGTAGCATAGCGGCACATGGTGGAAGATGCACTATTTAACACGGTGACCATGCATGCGCAACAGATGTGCCGTGTAGACTGCCCCAGAATCAGGGACATGCACCCAATGCTACGTGCATGTGCCAAAGATGCATTGTAATGTCATAAGCGCATATCTGAGATGCTCCTTGTAGAGTAAGATGAGCTGAAGGCAACTTAGCATTTCACAGATAATGTGCCTTAAACTGCCTCGTTCCACATGCATGGGCATCTCAGCTGATTAGCATCTCATTACCAGAGGCCCAGGCCTCATTTGCATGCCCTGAGCCATAAATGCTCCCAATCCAGCAGGCTGATATCAGATGACTGAGAGGAAACAGAGCCTTGAAGGTGAGTACACAGTTATATTCTCATGGTCTACAGAACCTACTGGGGGGATTGTACATGTGCATGCATACTTCTGAACGATTATGTCCCCTATATGTGGAACATTGCCACCCAATATGTGGAACACATGCTCAAACTGTGCAGCACACAACCAGAGCATTACATATGATGCACTGGACACTGTTATAGTGACTGCTGCCATGTCCAGAATGCCTGTTACTGATCCATGGTGTACACATGGCAGTGTGTATGATAGAGTACTGCTGTACACTGTTACTTTTGGCAGTGGGACAAGGCCTTGCACTGTGGAACAAGGTGGTTATGCGACATACATGGAGATACTGTTCCTTGTATAGCGAGACTGTGTGAATGGGTGTAAGAGGCCATGTGTGGTGGATGCAGCGATGTGCTACAGGTCTGTCCAAAGAACACAGCGGCGCCTGTGCAGGCACGATGACAGTGTCACCATGCCACACAATGCAGCCAGCTGTACCATGGCAGTAGCTGACTGTCCTATGCCCCCCAAGGTGTAGCAAGGGCCATACCCGGGTCAGGCGGGGTACCACTGCAGCTACACACACACCGATGAGCTACTAGTGCATGTCCATAGCAGACTGCACTGTGTGCCCCACCGGGATGGTGGCACTGTAACCCCAGCCATGGACTGGTGGCCATGCATGGCAGGTGCACTGTTCCCAATGGGCCATGTACCATGGGGTGTCACCTTCCATGCCAGGACACCCACCCGCAGACCACCTCCCAGACCACCAGCTGCAGGGAACTTGGTGGGGTCGACAGACAGCGGCAGGTGGGGGCAGAAACATGTGTACCCACAGGCATGACTAACACCTGGATGCTTCCCCCCACAGTAGCCAGCATGTCGGAGGATGCAGGTGCCGCCACTAGGCGGTGTCCAAATTTCACAAAGGATGAGGAGAGGGCACTCATTGAAGTATGTCACCTATGCCTGGATGTCCTCACCGGCAGGGGAGGCAGCCAGACTGCATGTGCAGTGGCCTGGGAGGAGGTGGCCTGGCAGGAGAATGGCGTGGCACCACACAACCGCATGGTGCAGGAGTGCCACAAGCACCGGAATGACGGGTGCAGGAGGGCCAAGGAGAAGGTAGCCAGCATCCAGGCCTCCCTGCGGTGGATGGGGTGGCCCAAGCATGGCGGAACAGTTGAACCCAAATGAGGCCCTTCTGGACGCCAGTGTGTCCTGGACAGCTGTGCAGGATGTCCCAGGTGGTGGGTTCCAGACTGGTGGCAGCCCATCGCAGCATTGTGAGTAGCCATGTGTCCTAGACGGGCCCAATTCCCCATGTGCCAAGGCCACCATGCCTGTCCCCATGTGACGTGCATTGTCACTGTGTACCTAGGCACAGCATCCTGTGGGAAGCCGCCCCCTGGCCAGACGCAACGTGCCTCATGGTGCCACAGCTGCCATGCCACTGCACTGGGAGGGCATGTGTCTGCTGTGTGTCCGTGTGGCATGTGCTACCAATACCGCGCAGTGTGTAGAATGGGACCATGATGGGCACAACCATGCCATGGCCTGTGTGGCATGGGCATGCCATGGACCTGCCGTGGTCAGACCTGCAGCCTTGGCACCACGTGGACAGCTGTGTACTGTCGTGCAACACCAATGTGACGTATGTGTGCTGTGCATTACCCATGTTCTCACTTCTTTCCAAAGCACCTTCGTGCCTCCCGAGTGCAGTCGTGGCCACGGCTGCACGTCAAGCCCTCACGGGCATTGATGCAGGCCTGTCTCACAGGGCTGAGGACACCACTGTGGACGACTCCGCATCTGGACCGTGCACATCCCGGGGGAACAGCAGACATGGCCCCGGCACAGGCAGGCCCTGCGCGGGCTCCTCGGCCAGTGCTGGAAGGATAGTCAGCAGGTACATCTCTTGGCTAGGAAGCCTGTCTGGGTTGTCTGATATGACCCAGATGACACACTGGACATTGCTGATGCCCTCCTCATGCTCTCCAGTGGCATGCAGGGGGAGGGACTTGGCACCACCACGGTCATCACTGCTGACACCAGCGTGGACATGGCAGATGGTGGTGCACACGACATGGGGTGCCTGTGTATGTGGCCCCAGTTGCCACTGACATTCCCACTGTGTGTGGTTTGGCTGCAGCCGTGGCTGCTGTGTCCCCAGCACCACTGCCACGTGCAGTGCTGCCAACATCAGTGGCATCCGGGCAGGGCTCTGTGGTGCATGTACCTGCTCCACTGGCCCGGGAGGACACCACCCATGGGCAGTCAGTGGCAGTGCCCAGCCAAGCCCTGCCCATGTCACAGTCTGACAGGGTGCAACCACTGCCCGTGGATGCACCAGGACAGGCTGATACATCCCCTGCTCATCGGCAATGCCACAGTGAAGCATCACCCACCAATGACATGGAGGTCTACCTCGCCCTCCTGCAGGTGACTTTGGGGGAGCTGGAGGCCCTCCGTGTGGAGTTCCGTCCCCACAGGACTGTGATGGTTCAAGAGCATGAGTCTGCGGCTGCTTGGTGTGTACAGTGCTGGCAGAGTTGCACCTCATGCGGGAAGGGCAGGAGACCCTCCATGCTGAGTTCTGTGTCCACAGGACTGTGATGGTCCAAGAGTATGAGTCTGAGGCTGCTTGGCATGGACAGATGCTGGCAGAGGCTCGCCTCATGCAGGTGGGCACGACCACAGCACTGGACTGGATCACAGCTGCTGCAGAGGCAGGGGCCACCTCAGCAACCCACTGTGGACATTGGACGTCCAGTCAGATGCCCAGGAGCATGTTCCGCACACCATGATGGCAGAGTCAGGTGGATCCACTGCTGCTGACTCCATCGCTGCTGGCTTCCATGCCCAGTGTCCATGGCTTGGATGGTGGCCATGGGTAGGCCACTCCACTGAGCACCCATTCACGGTCTCGGTGCAACACCCCTGCAGGGTTGTAGGTGACCCCCCCCGTGGTGGGTGGTGGCACACCCACCACCATCAGTTGTGGCAGAGGCCCCCCCATGTCCGTGGCGGCTGGGGTGCTGCCCTGTGATGCTCATGTCCCTGGGCCTGTGGCGGCGGGCTGGCATACCTGTGTGTACAGGATGCCCTACTGATGGTGCCGGGGGCAGTGTGTGTGGCAGTCTCCCACCCCACTGCAGCCCTGGCACCACTCTGTGCTACCAGTGCAGGACCACCTGCATGTCTATGTGTGCCACTGTTGTGCCATGTGTCATGGGAATGATGAGTGCATTCTAGTGTCTGCTGTGCCTGTGCGCAGGCTGCAGTGCATACTGACCCATGACATCTGCGACATGGCCCGGGTGGTGCATGGTTGTTGCATGCCTGGCGTGTGTGTGTGTCTGTGTATCACTCACTGTGTGTGTGCCTGTGTGTGCCACTGTGTGGTGTCTAGTGTCCACTGTGCCCACAGCATTCCATTTACACACCTTGGTGCACACCCTGCAAATATACATATCTGCATACTCATCTGCGTGGCACAAAGTGTTCCTCCACCACACACCTGGCGGTGGTTCCTCGCTTGGGCCACCAGCCTCAAGTCCCTCCTGCCCTGGTCAGCATCACCCCCCTGGCCCTGTGTGGGTGCTATGTTCCCCCCTCCCCACCCCCTCCTCCTCCCCGCAACTGTTGCCCTCACTGGCCTCGACAAGTATTCCACGGTCTAGGGTCAAAAGTTGTGTAGCATACAGCAGGCCAGGAATATTCCACAGGCCTTCTCAGGGCTATACTGTAGGACACCACCTGACCGACACAGACACTGGAAGCGCATCTTCAGCATGCCAAAGACACGCTCTATGATGGCGCCTGTCGTGATGTTCGCCATATTGTGGCGCGCCTCTGCCTCTGTTCTGGGTCGTCGGAAGGGGGTGAGAAGCCAGGGCCTCAGCGGGTATGCAGTCTCCTGTGGGGGTAGATGTGTGTCTGTTAGTACATTGGGTACCACTTTGGCATGCACCCTGTCCCCAACCCTGGCCTCAGTGGTGTGTGCACTTATCTTGCTCTACCACCCCTTGCATCCCCAATCTAGGCAGTCCTACTTCCCTACCCCTTCTGCACCTACATGCCCCCATATGTTGGGTGGTTCACAGTGCTTGTGTGCCACCCTGTGTCCACCTGTGTACCTTTGCACACTCCTGCTGTCTCAGTGCCCATGCACCTGCACCACACTGCACGGGATGCCCACAGCTCACCACATGTGTCCGTACCTTGGTGCCCTCCTGTGCTGTTGGGGCCCTGTCACATGCACCTAGCAGATGGCCACTTGCTATGTCCCCGTCTTCGAACCTCCTGCACAGAGTCAACTGGTGCCATATGAATGCATCATGTGCGCTCCCAGGGTGTGTGGCACAGACATTGGTGATGCACCCTGTGGCATTGCACACCACCTGGCAGTTCACAGAATGGTAGCCCTTCTGGTTGATGTATGTGATGGCGTCCTCACCAGGTGGTGCACAGATTGCCACATGTGTGCAGTCAATGGCTCCTATGATGCGTGGCATGCATGCCACCCTGTAGAACCCCTGCATGGCTTCTGTCCGCTCCGCCTGCATGCTGGGGAAATGAATATACTCCAAAGTATGCAGCAGCAGTGCTGTGAGGAACTGTGTGAGGTGGCAGGATGTAGAGGCCTGTGAAATGCCAGTAGTGTCCCCAGTGGGCCTCTAGAAGATTCCCGTCGTGAGCAAGCACATGACCGTCATCACCTTAGTCTCCACCGGGATGGCATGACCTCTTGCAGTGGGTGCCTGCATCACATCATGGCACAGCTCACAGAGTTGCCTCAGCATGGCCCTGTTCAGGTAGTATCAGCCTACTGTCTCCACCTCAGTGAGCTACTCAAAGGACAGCCTGGCATGATAACGCTGTGGGGCCGTCCGCCTGTGGTGCTTTCCACCACCCTGCCTCCTCCTTCTCATTAGTGCACCTGCGATGACAATTGCTGCTGGGTTCATTTTGCTGCAGGGTTCTCTCTCTGGTCCTCTGGCTCAGTCTCTCTGGCTCAGTGTGCTGGCTGGCTTGCTGGCTGGCTGTCTGTCTCTCTTCCTCTGTCTTCCTCTCTCCCTCTGGCTCAGGCAGTGTGCTGCTGCAGCAATTCAGTCAACAACCTGCAGGTGGGCTAGACTTAAGTCTACTTCTTTTATACTTATCTTTCGCTGGTGCATCTTGCCTTTGAGCTGGAGATGCTCCATAGATGCACCGTGGATTTGCACTGTGAATCGGGTTGTGTTGTGTATTCATGGGTACACCCCCTGTATTTGCATCGCATATCATTATGATGCGCCTATGGCACATCTCGTTTGGCACAGGGCATCTCAGTTGTACCGGTGCATTCACCCTTTTTGTGAATCGTTCAATGGTGCATTTTTGACTTCTGCCGGTGCATTTCAGATGTGCTCAGCGCATCTCTTTTGTGAATCCTGCCCCTCGTGTTTTCTGTGACTGAGTAATTTCAGGTATAACCAGGGTATATTGGCAAGGCTGTGATCCATCTTTGAAGAGGCAGCCTACAGTTACTATGTCTAAGAAAAAGTGTTCTTAATTATAACAGAAGGGATGGATTATTTGCCCTTTAATAAGGATCCCTGTACTGTGTGTGCCAGTGGCTCTGGTGGGATTCAGACTAAGAGATACCCTGAATGAAGTTGCAGGAAGTGGTGGCATCTTATCAAGCTAACCCTTTCTGGCACCTAAGGGGATGTGAAACTAGTAATAACTCCTGCAGGCTGAGTTCTGGGCGAGAACAAGTCTATAACAAAGTGCATACAGCAGTCCACAGGTGTAGGCTGCTTCTGTTTCCAAAAATGATGCCTGTTTGGCATGTTTATTATTGCTGGCATAGTAGCAACCCACAGGATAGGCCACCACCACTGTTTCAAACAATTATGCCATTCTAACATGTTTCCTGAGGCTGACAGACTAGCAAATACAGCAGCCCACACGGTAGGCCACCAGTGTTTCAAAAAAATGATGCTTGGCAGGTAAGGAGAAGGTGGCTTGGAGTGACTGAAGTTAGACATAGTGGAGTATGTCCCTGAGGAGGAGGAGGAGGCTTGCAAGGGCTGAAGCTTGGCTGACTGGACTATGCCCCTGAGGAGGATGGTCTTGTCTTGCAATGTTCTGAAGTATTTCTTTATATGGCTGGGCCAGCTGACTCACTCAGAAATGACAATTTAATCTGATTGGTTATCTTTGTTATTGTGTTGCTAGTAGAACCCCCCCACCTCCATCTTGAATGTATAAATTGGAACAAGATGGAAATTCATGCAGGTCTTGTGATGCAGACTTTTCCTCAGTCTGTGGCAGCAGAGATATGATATTGTGTAGGATTAGGTAGCTATTCATTTTGGTGAGTTTGAGCATTTCCACATTCCTGGGTGGCAGATTTGCCTATTAGTAAAGATGGACTCTGACGGACCGAATTGACTTCTGGAACTGACACTTGATGGCGGGGAAGTCAAATACTTATTGCCACAGAAGACAATGACGACCACCCCTGAATCTTGTTTGTACGGTACATGAACGACTCCTCATAAATAATCAAGTTCTTTGAATCAGTCAGGTATGCTTTAACCGTATGTTGTGCAGATTTATGTGTGACATCCTCTCATCTCTACCTCCTCAATACCCATCTGTGATAATACTTCCCACTGAGGGTTTTAACTGCTACTAGGTTGGTCTTTAGTGTAGTGGTGATGAAGTTAGTATCCAATCTACCCTGTGATGTGTCAGGGTCAGAGCCAGTACTGAGATCATTTGGAAAGGACTGGATTTCATGGGTTTTGATGCCATCCTTAGCTTAGTTAGATTTGCTTCCTATTACCCAGCATGCACCATTTCAATCAAGTTGTTGGGAAGAGGGAATGAGATTACCAGTAGACCACAGGGAACTACCCACCCACAAACACATAAAGTATTCTTGGGATACAGTGCTGGTCCCAGATACACACACACACACACACACACACACACACACACACACAACCTAACTAGAGATACTGAGTCAGCTGTTTATGCTGACTCAACTGAGAAGGCACAGACACACACAGAGTCTGCTATGCTTGCTGCCTTCATTAAGAATGCATACAGAGACACACACACACACACACACACACACACATATGCACATGCACACACTCACATGCACGTGTGCACACAAACACAGTTTCTACACTGAATCAGCTGTTCTTGCTGACTCAACTGAGAAGGCACACACATGCTTCAGACATGGAATAGCCTTTTGGATTTTTAGTGTGCAAAACATGCAGATAAAGTTAACACCGAATTTCTTAAATCTTTAATGTAGGGCTTCAGTCAGTGACTCTCATTTTAACATAGTTGTCAGCCAATTGGGCCCTGTCCACACTATAAAACACTTTTAGAAAACTGTTTTCATGACCACTTTCTGTCCCAGTTGGTAGTGCATCATGCTCCCACAATGGCAACCCGGTTCAAGGGTGGATTTAGGGAGCAGGGTTGGGTGACCGGGAGGTTGGTGTGGCACTGCCATGTGGCAGCGTTCCCAACCAGGGAGGGAGGGAGGAGGGAGGATGCTAGGTTCTGCCACTGCAGTGACCCTGTGGTGGTCTAGGAAGCTTGCCTCCTCTATATGGACTATGCTGGACTATGTTAACTTGTTGACTGCAGCTGTACTCCCTGGCAACCCCATGAAGATTAGATGCTGCATCTTGTAGGGTTATACTGGTTGGAACAATTGCAAATCAATAAATAAAGCAGCAAACAGGTGTAACCCCCTACAAATGGGGGTTCCCGAAAAGTCTTCCTTGAGCTTGCCTAAATGCTCACTGCCAGGCTGGTGTCCTGCATTTTAGCAGTTTAAATGTGATTGCCAGAGAGTGCCTGTATAGCCTCTGTGTACTGTCTCTTTAAGAGCTGCCTGGATTGCAGTCATAAGTAATCTGAGAGGGAGCTCTGTTGAAAGATGTAACTATTTGCTGAAAATAATTTAGAGTGATAATGATAATGTAGTTTGTCTAACCTGCCTTCTTTGCAGCAAGGACTGTTTTGTTTATCCCCACACTGCAGTTTTGGGCTTTTGGTGCCTTTTTGCACCTGAAGGGGGAGCTCCTGTTGTGACTGACAGATGAATCAGACAACCAAACCTTTTGGCTCTTGGGGAAATTCCAAGGCTTGCTACAGTCTGAGTCAGATCTAAGTTGGGAGCTGAAAAAGCAACATGCTTGAGACAGTCAAGCAGCCATCTGAGTAGTTTTGCATGGAAGAACTGTGGAAAGGCCTGAGTTTTGGCCTGCATGTCTGCCTGCTGCCCCTGAGAGGGAGAGAAGAGAATTATTTTGGACTAAATCCAAGTTTGTGAGAACAAAGTAAGCCACTGATTTTTTACCAGGCTCATACCTGAAGAAGACCAAAGATTTTGCTGAATGCGATCGGCTTGTCAAGATTTCCAGCTGCTTTTGAATCCCCAGTTTGTGCAGAAACTTTGCAATCATGATCAGAGAGCGGTTTGCCTGGTACAGTAGAATTTCCTTTATATGTAAATGTGCTGTGTATTGAAAGTGGGTTGCGATTTGGTTCCCCACTGTGTGAACTGTGTTCTGCTTGCTGGAAGCTTTATCCAGCCTAATCGGACTGAATCCGCGTTCATCTCCATTCGGCCTGGGCCATGCCACGCTGGCCCTGCCAGACTACCCCACTGCACAGAGAAAGCCACCGATGAGAGACCTACCTGGGGATCAGCCCTCTGCTCCACGCTTGAACAGGAACGACGCCTCAGTGAATCGTTGGGCCCTGTTTCTCCTGGCACTCCAGATTAACCACCTGCTGTCTCGATTTCTGTCCAGCCTGTGTCCAGTCTTGGGTATCATGAGTAATCATCAGGGTAGCTCCCTGCAACAATAGCCTAATCGAAAAGTGTGTCATCTGATTGTTTTGTTGTTTTCTTTTCATGAACTGAGCCCTCCGGCTGCAGATTACAATTAGTGTGTGTGGTGCATGTTGTTTTCTTCCATCATAGGGCCCCAACCAGCTGCAATGTTCCTGGCTAACCCACTGTTCTCCATCTGGGTACCCAGGGGGTGTGACTGTTTATGGACCCTGAAGTGCATGCATACCTGTTTGATTAATACAGCCTTTAAGCAAATTAACCTGATTACGCCCCTCCCTTGTTCAAGTCCCTTAAATAAATCAGATCTAACTTTTTTTCACATTTACCCTGACTGTGGTTCCAGTTTGTGCAAGTTTGTGCAAGCCCTGGTGGTAAGTGCAAATGCAAACAGTGTGGGAACTTGTGTCGTGTATCAGGTGCATTGTGAAAGTGATTATTGTGTATTGTTCCGGCCACTAGTAAGGAAAGAAGGGGGTTACAGTGTCCCAGAGGGCTGTGCCTAGGTTAGCTTGACCACTACCAACCCTGAGCTCTGGGTGGAGGCACCCGTTACAGAACCTAGGCCCCTTAACCTGCTACTAGCCAAGCAGGCAGGGGTAGTAGTCTGTGGGATAGCACCACCTAGGTATTTTTTTTTTGCAATTGTTTAACTAGGAGTGGCACACTAAAGCTGAAAGCTTGCTTACAGATGCGATCTGGGAGCACTGGGAAGTTAAGTGACTTGTTCAGGGTCACACAGTATGCACGTGGGGGCTGTGGGATTCAAACCCAGGTCTCCAGATTTACAGCTCAGAGCCTTATACCACTGCACTATACTGCCTTCTAGTTACACAAGGAAGTCATTGCATGCTGTGAAGCTGTCTAGGATTTGCTTGGAGCCAACTGGTGGAGGAAGGATTGTGGGACCATGGTGAAAAAAAACAAAAAAAAAACCAGAATATCCCAATGTCTCTTGTACTGCCAGTATGACAGTCACTGACAATCTTGGGCCTCAATCCACATTGATGCCTACTGACTCTGATGGTGCGAGGAGTGTCTGATGGGGCTGGGAGGTCACTGGACTCAAGATCTGATGGCAGGCGAAAGTAGTGGCTCGATGGCTACACAAAAAAGCTTTTATTTAACAGTTTTGTTAAACTGGTTCAGCAAGCAGTCAATGACCTTGGAAACTGTATTCTGCTCATATTGCTGTTGCTAAACCTTTTCTCCATGTGACAAGTTCCTACTGGATTCTGGGAGTTTTGTTTTTGTTTGTATCCCAGAATTCAATGAATGTAGCCCAAGAGCTTTCTGTCTGTCACTACCACTGTGAACTCTGAATAACAGAGACAAACACCTTTAATGAGTAGTGGCTGAGTAGGTAGCACACTTTCCTCTGAGGCCGGGAGATCAGAGGGCTGTGGGTTCAGTTCCCACATCTGGCACTTGGGTTAATATCCCAGTACTGACACATTAGTGCAGAATGAGAGGGGTGCTGTTCTTCTGAGGTGCCGTCTTTCAGATGAGAGGTTAAACTGAGGTCCCATCTGCCTGGATTGGTGGTAGTTCAGGTGGATGTTAAAGATCCCATGGCACTTCTCGAAAAGAGTAGGGGAATTTTATTAGGCAAAGAAACATAACATCAAGTATATACAAAAAGGAAAGAAAAAAATGAAACAATGAAAGCACATGAGAAATAATACAGTTCAACATTAATTACAAATAAACATTGTGTAAGAGCAATAAGTAAACAATATTATAAGTGCAATTAATGCAAAAAGGTAACATTTGTCCAGAAAGAAACAAAACATGAGACTGAAAGCCTGTGTCTCTCTGATTCTCTAATATTTGTCGAAGTAGTTTCTATTTGCTGAATAACATTTGTAGGAGACATCCGTACCTGTTGTAAAGTATATTGAAAACCATTTTTGCCACAAATAATATTTACAAACTGAAAAAAATAACTCTAAGGGTACTGGGGTGACATGGCAGCCGAAGAATAGAGAAGTCACTCAAAATCAAAATTTGATAAATAATTCGGCTAAGAAATGGCCATTGCCATTTGTTTGCCAATGTTTTCCAGAAGAAAAGCGCATCCGGACAGTCAAGAACAAAATGAGACATGGTCTTCTCAATATTATACCAAGAAAGTTAGGGGCAATATCTCTCCTGGGATGATTTATGCTTCAAAGTTCCCCCTTACCGGTAATCGGCCATGACAACATAACCATGTAATGTCCCACATATGTAAGGGTATACAGTACATGTATCCTTCAGCATTGATAAAGCACTTTCTGTTCTAGAAGGAGAACACAATGGAAATTGTATAGCTGGTCTAGAGAGATTAATGAAAGCATTATACAAGTGTTTCCGAGGAAGCAGCATTATTGATGCTTTAGTAAGTTTCCAGCTGCATAATTTTTTAAAACTATCCACTGCACAAGTTGGAGAACTGGGAAAACGGGTAAGGATGGGAGGAAGAAGGACCTAATTATTCCATACATCTTGCATGTGGTAATTAATCCATACATCACAAACATGGGTTACTGATCGAATTCTAGAAAAAAGTTGAAAAAGAAAAAAAGAGAGATAAAAAGCAATAGGGTGTACCGTATCGAGTCCTCCCTGTTTAATGGATAAATATGTTAAGTCACGCTTAACGGGATTCAGACAGTTTATTCATATCATTTGAAAAAAAATGCTTAAGATTCTAGTCTCTAGAGTGCGGGGCGGAGCGTATACATAACTGAGGTATAAAAATAGTGGAATGATTAATTGTTTTACCACTAGAATTCTCTTTTTTTTCCCAATTTCCAGGATTTCCAAGTATTAACCTTAGTGTCTCCCAAACCTAAACGTTTTTCCCAATTATATAGGGCAGGATGTGGGACATTAAACCAAATCCCCAATATACGGTGAGGAGATAAACATAACTGAATCCCACCCACGTCTGGTACTACAGCAGAGTCAGGGTCTAAGGGGATAGTAACACTTTTCTGTAGGTTAAGAGTACCACCAGAGAGTTTGGAAAAGGAGTGAAAAATATCCACAGCACAGTCTCCTGACTGTTTATCATGAACAAATAGTACAACGTCATCTGCATAGGCAGAAATCTTAACATGGGCAGCGTTGAGGTGCAAGACCTATAATAGAAGAGTCCCATAAAATATGGCTATATAACAGGGTTCAAATCGGAAGACGTGTAACAGTGGGCTGAAAGGACAGCCCTGACAAAGGCCAATCATTTGAAGTAGGGTATTACCCAGATGACCATTAACAAGGGGTGTAAAATAGGCCATAGAAAACAAACGTGTGATCCATTGTATGAAATTAGCGGGGATACCATAGGATGTCAGAATGTATATTAAGTATGCATGTTGTATGGAATCAAACGCTTTCACTTGATCTAAGGAAAGTATAAAGCCTGAAAGAGCATGATGATTTTTTGCCTCAAAAATTTCTTGAAGAAGAAAGAAATTGTTTTGTATGGAATGTCCCGGGGCAGCGGAGGACTGGGCTGAGTCCAGCAGGTCAGGGGCTATGCATAATAATCTAGAACTTAGAATTCATGCAAGGAGTTTGTAATCGGTATTAAGGAGATGCAGTGGTCTCCAATTCAGTAAGTCGTGGGCATCACCTTTATTGTAGATAAATTTAAGAAAGGACAAACCAAAATCTGGGATAACTTCTGTACGAGGTAAGATATAGTTAAAACTTGCGTCCAGAATTTCCAGGAGATTATTCTTAAAAGTTTTATAAAACTCATGGGTCAATC
Organism: Neoceratodus forsteri; assembly: GCA_016271365.2. NCBI lineage: Eukaryota > Metazoa > Chordata > Ceratodontiformes > Ceratodontidae > Neoceratodus > Neoceratodus forsteri. Next base: position 7,381,338 of record JADMNL010000025.1, on the reverse strand, counting down.
CATCAGGACCCGGAGAGACCTGTAGTGGTAGATGAGATATAGCAGAAGCCACTTCCTCCTGCGTAATAAGTGAAACAAGATCCGGGGCACAGTGAGCAGGAAATTGTGGAACCGGGGCAGAAAATCGTGCAGAAAAGTTTGGTAATGAAAGGAAAGGTCTGCAAAATTGAGACTATAAATGAGAATGAACTATATTCAGCATGTTATGTGTGTCATAATTAATAACACCTTGCTGATTCAATAAACCATTCATCACCGTGTTCCGAATCCTATCCTTGTGTGCAAAAAAAGGGTTCGTAGAGGGCAGATTTGAGGTTCCCACTCTCATAAAAAAATCCAACATGTGAGCACTGTTGTATTGATATGAGACCATATGATGTTTAATAATAGCAATTTGGGAGGAGTAATCAATAGGGGATGTTGTGGATAGAGATAGTAATTTGCATAATTGATTTCTATGGGATAGGTATGTGATATATTTATCTCGGGCTATCCATTTTCCCATAGTCTGAAAAAGACATCTAAGTTCCAACTTAGTATCCAACCACCACTGTAACATGAAATCATAAAAACAGATTACGGAAATCCGGGCACTGAAGAGAAGGTGTACAGGGTCTTGTATCTCCAGCCAGGAAATGAGAGTGTTATTCAATTTCCAGTGAGTAGATGGAGAAAGTGAGGAAACAGAGGATTGACTGATGCAAAACATGCATGAAAGTAAAAAGTGGTCTGAAATTTCCAAAGGTTGAAGCGTAGCTGTACGTGCTACACATTGTGGGGAAGAAAAAAAATAGTCAATGCGTGTATGAAAATGTGATCTATAATACGTATAACCGGCAGTAGTATGTAATGAACAGTAGGCGTCAATAAGACCCACATCTCTTACTAAGTCAGATAAAGCTAGGGAGTCACAATAAATTTTCTTCCCCTCCGCAGTTCGATATTTAACATCCAAAGAACAATTAAAATCACCTCCCCAAATAATATGTTTCGTGGTACATAAATATGGTTTAATTAATTTCAATAAAGCAATACGTGTTGCCTTAGTTTGTGGACCATATATAGTAATCAAACGGAACTGAAATTTGTGAAAGGTGCAATCAAGGATTAAGGCCCTACCAGGAGAAATATCAATGATGCGTGTAATAGAAAAGTGTATAGAAAAGAACAAAATAACAACCCCATCTGCAACATTGTCTCCAAAGGTCCAGTATGAGGGCCCTTTAATCCAATTTCATTTGAGGTGTTGTACCTCAAACAATGTGGAGATATGAGTTTCCTGTATAAAGAGGATGTCAATGTGTAGGGAAGCAGCGAGATGAAAAAAAAACATCCTTTTCTTGTAGCTTTTAATGCTACAAACGTTGAGAGTAGTTACAGTAAGGGAAGCCAGGAGAAAGCATAAAGTCACCCACTGCCATCAGTGATGGTCATGTTTTTCCACTTTTTACTGCCTCTGAGGGATTTGTTAGTTTTTTTACAGGATACATCAGGAGGTTTGGGGGTGGACAAATCCATATCTGAGGGAAAAATCGAATTATCTGATTCACCATCTGCCTCTTCTCTGCCACCCTTCAGACAGTCGAAAGGATTAGAGACGGGAAGGTCAAAAGATTTCACATTTTTCCGAGCAGCAGCTCTAGTGACCCTTCTACTTGGCTTAAAACCTTCCTGGTCTGTGGTAGGGGTCACTAGAGTAGCCATGGGGCAGGGCGAGGAAGTAGAAGTAGGTATAGGAGGAATAGGGTGGTCTAATAGAATAGGCGTGACATCATTGTCCACAGGAGGGGGAAAAGGGGGGGGCAACATCCATAAGATTTGAGACAGCAACCATAGAAGTAGGTTTATCCTGTCTTTTATCCTGTGCCTTTTGTACTAGCACATCAGGATCCCATCCTTCTTTATGGTTTTTGCTTGCCCAGGGACATTGGTGGTAGGCATGCCCTGTTTCTTCACATAAATTACACCGGAAAACATTCTCACAAGAAACACTAGGGTGACCATACCCACCACAGAGACTGCATTTTAAGAGATCACATGTGCTGCTTAGGTGTGTGTGAGCCCCACATTTGTAGCATGCCCTGGGCTGACCCCCATAAAAACACACACCCCGATCCTTACCCAAAAAGAAACTGTTAGGTAAGTGGAGTTTGGAGTTAACCAGAAAAAGTTTAACTCTGAACTTCTATCCTCCCGTCCAGAGGCCTTCCTCACCTAAAAGTGCCTCAGGAGGGGATAACACAGTGCAGTGATTCTGTAACCAATGATTAATGTCACTAATGCTGACCCCCTCATTCCTAAACATGATAGTGACTGTACGAATGGAAGGTTTAGTGAGGAGAATGGCATAAAACGGAGTCAAGGGGGAGGTATTCTTTAAGGAAGCATATTTATGCCAGAATTTGTCTAAACTAGCAGTAGTTTTGAAACTGACGTCAAAGGTTTCTTCCCAGAAACATAAATCAAGGCATATATATCAGAGGCCTGAAAATGCATAGTCCCTTTCAGCAACATATGAGCTACATGATATCTGTCTGGGAAATCCTGAAGCCCACCACTATAACATAAATGAACAGCATTACGGCGGGGGGCTTGTTCTAGTTTATTTTTAAATAAATGAAAAAGCATAGGACCATTGTGGGGGGCAGTGGGGGGTACAACTGGGGAGGGTTGCAAGGTAGGAGTCAGGGAGGACGGGTCTTCTCCAGGATCATCTAGCAAGGAGAGCAGAGGAGGTGGGACAGAGTCTGAGAGACGTGTGGAGGTTTGAGCATTGTCTGAGGCATGGACAGGGGAAGACTGAGCATCATGAGAAGCCCCTGTGTCTGGATGTACAGAGGAAAGTTAAGGTTCACTGGGTTTATGCTGTACTGTAGGGTGCTGAGAAGATACAGCGTCATGTAAATCCATTACATCCCCCCAGGCTACCTTGGGCATATTAGATTTTTCATCACTAATACCATCAATAATTTGAATGTCCCCTTTGAGAACAGGTACCTCGGTGGAGCTCGTAGATGTTGAAGGCCTGGAGGGTGAGAATAATACGCCATGGCGATCCACATCCCAAGAAGGGTCAGGGGTCCAAGATCCAGATGCCGTCGTAGTCCATCCTGCTTGTCGCAAGGCCATTGAAACAGTCTAGGGGAATTACAAGCAGGGTCATCCTTTGTAAGTCCAAAGCGAGAGCGTAACAGCGCTGAGGTGGTAGAGGGAGAACTAGGAGGGAGCTGGGCAGGTGGTGATAGAATAGAAATTGTAGGTATATCTCCTGAAGGTGACATCTCGGTTGCATCCCCTGCAGGAATGGAAACACACAGGGGATGATCCGCCGGGTGACACCGCGTCTGCTGAAATGCTCGTTCCACTAACTGGCTGAAAGCAGGAGGCAGCTCCAAAGGCAAGGAATCTTTAACATGAGATGCAGAAGGTACAGGGATATTGTCAGCAATATTCAGTAGCAAGGCTGTATCTAAAGTTCCAGGTTTCTCGGGAGAGAGTGTAGTAGTCTGTTGAGAAGGCAACTCAGTCTCATTCAGCATAGCAAGCTCCAGAGTCGGTGCAGCACCTTCGTGATGCTGACACCACTTGAAATCATCAATGTCTGCATGCCGGAAGTCCCCTACCGAAAAGAGTAGGGGAATTTCTCTGGTGTCCTGGCCAAATTTCCCTCATTCATTAAAAATACCACCAACAGCTTAATCTGGCTCAAGGACATTTGGCATTAATCTGTATCCCCCTCCCTTGGGTCGTGCCTGAAAATAGGCAGGATTTGTCTAGTGCACTTGCCCTGTCAACAAAAACTAAAAAAAATATATATATATATTGTTATGCTATGCTGAAATAATATCTGCATGGTGTATCTAATCTCATATAGTTGCAATGCAACTGTTATGTATGCTATTCAATAAAGTTTTGTATTTTTTGTAACTGCATCATCTCTGTGTGATTTATTTGGTTACAAACCTAACAGTATCTTTTTAAATTTTTTTTATCTGCCATCAGCACTGCTGCCCTCTCTGCTTGGCTACCTTCCTGCACCATTCACTCCCTTCTCTATGTCTTTCCAAGTTTCCAGGGGTCCACAGGAAGCTCCTTACCTCCCAGGGTTCTTCCCCTTCTGCAGGACACAGGTGGTGAGAACTCCATGGTGCATGTATGCATGCTGCACATAGTCGCATGCTTCAGAGTCAGTCTGCAGCTGGGCTTCACTGCCAGTGCAAAATAATACACAAAAGTAGATGGAATCAACACACAGAATACTGGACGAGATGAGATAGGCTGGCCACTTGAACAGAGAAGAGGGCTCTGGTGGTCATAATCATTGACTCCCTCAAGTAAACAAGTCACTGTAACAAAGCATACAACAAGGCATCGAGGCTGCTGGGGTGTATAAGGAGGGGCTTTGGCAGCAGGAGAAGCAAGGTGATTGTGCCACTGTACAACTCCCTGATAAGGCCTCACCTGGAGTACTGTGCCCAGTTCTGGAGCTATCACCTGAAGGACATCCACAGGCTAGAGCTGGAACAGCAAAGGGTCACCAGGATGATCCAAGGATGGAGAGCAGAGCCTGGAAGGAACTGGAAACGAGGAGGGTGGCAAAGTGGGTAAAGGTTTTGATTTTTAAATGAAAGGAATAGGGGCTCAATATCAGTCTTACCTTGCCACCAGGAGCTGGGACTGGCAAGGGGATCAATGGCAGCCCCCTTTCCCCATTCCATGCCAAGCACTGGTATCCAGTAGTACCGTGTCCAGTAGCAAGTATTCCCTGGTCCAGTGGTAACTCATCTCCTCACTCTCTCCTGATATTAAGCATCCCTGGTGTCCAGAGGTACTCGATACCCTCCCTTACGCTGAGCCAATGCAAAGCATTCTCTGGTGTCCATGGTTACCCAAATGCCAAGTGTAACCAGCGTGTAATGGTACCCTTTATTTGCACATCTTGCTCAGGTTAATCTCAGTCCAATTAGTGTCGAGCAGGGTTTGTCTCCATTATGAAGCATTAACTGTGGTTGGGACCATACCAATTTTTTTTTATTCTTTAAGTTTATTCAGAGAGAATTGGAAAACCCGTGAGCCAGGCTCATTTGTAAAGGCATCCAAAGCAAGTGCAGGTTTAGTGTTACATGTACACAATAGATACAGCTAGAATATGACTAGCAGTATAGCCTAGAAATTAGAGTAACAAGCTGTAAATGAGCTTGGTACATCCAGTGGACCTGGGTTTTATTCCTACAATCTTCACTTGCATACTGTAAGACTCTGAGCAAGTCCCCAGTGCTCCCATGTCACCCTTGAAAACAGGCACTTATGCCTAGTGGGCAGTACCTGGTTACGAAAGAATAGAAATAAACTTTCAGTAACAGTTAAAGACAAGCAGTGGAGTCAATGAGTCCAAGTCATACAGGTCTCAAAATCATTGGTAACATTGATTTATTTATTTGAATTTGTTAGCTGGGTAGGCCCACTGAGACTAGGGACTCGATTTTCAAAGGTTGGCGCAACTGTGCCAAACTCCTTTGATTCAGCTGCACCAAGTTTTAGTATATTGGGAGCAGTTCTGACATTTTCCACACTTTGCAGCAGCTTGTGCCAGAGATTTGGTGCAAGCCCGTAAAAAGGGTCCCCCAAATGGCACAAGTTAGACTAGGAGGGAGCTAGTCTAACTTGCAGCATTTGGTGCACAGGAATGAAGATCGTTAACGGTGCTGAGAGAATGCCACAAGTCCCCTGTGCTGTATGATTAGTGCACCAGTGGCTTGCAGCATTCACAGAGGGCTTGAAAATCAGGCCCTAGAAGTCCTGTTTTAAGGGGTGATCCAGAGCTAATTACGTACAGGAATATTGCATCATACAATAATACTGGAAGCTGTTACACAATGAGAATTGAAAACATGAGATAACCATCAAATACTGCATAGAATACAAGCAAAATTCCAAGCTGCACCATAATTATGTCTTCTGAGCAGCAGTTAGGAGGAGTACTTGCTTGATTCCTGAACCAGTGGGATAGTAATTAGACTGAGGGGGAAAAGCCCACAGCTGGGGCACCAGCTGACTGGAAAGCAGTTCCAGGTGGCAGGTATGTCAAATAAAAATGACTGCCAGCCAAAACTGCTTTTTGGTGCCTGGGATTGAGAGCTCGTGGCCAGCAGTAGACCTTAGCCCAGAGTGAGGGGTCTTTGTTGCAAGAAGAATGCAAAGGTAAGGAGGGGCAATGACTTACAGTATGTGTATGCAACCAGCAGCAGGTATAGGTGCCTCTGTTCTGCCAGCAAGGTCTGCTTTAGTTGTCTGTACATATCACAGTAATTGGGGTCCCTCAGATCAGCCAGTATAATCAAGTCATGGTGTTACACAGGACATCAAATGTGTGTGGTAGGACATTAGCAACTTGACAATAGAAGGTGCCTCACAGTTGAAGAAGGAATATTCTTTGAGTTAACTATTTTAAGCCAGGTGACCATACAGAAGAAGTCTTTCTTTTTAAACAGAAAACCTATTTGGGTTCTGACTTTGCTAATCATTTTGTTAATCTGGGTCTCCCGCTTTAAGCAGGGGTCCATCCAGACACTTATGTGTGTGTAGGGTGGCACTGCTGCTAGCTGGGTACAATCCAGAGTGGTCAGGGTTAGATGGCTAGGCTCTTTTCTAAGGGTGGCCAAAATACTGATGACCATAAGCTGTTTTTTTTTTAACACTAAGGGCATTCCCTTTTGCGTTTAGGAAGTATTGAATCCTGACAAAGTCATTCTATAGGTTGGTTTGGATGCTGTTCATGTCTTTAGCACTGAAGAACATGAAAGTGCAGTCTACATATGAATGAGCATTTGAATGTACAGGTTATTTATTTGGATAATGGATATATTCTGAAAAAATTGTAGGGGACCCAGAACCGAACCCTGTGGGATTCCAGTACACACACGAGAGAGACTGGACTTGAGCCTCCCCGATAGCAACAAATTGATGACGGCCACATAAGAAGCTCTGAAACCATTGCAGAGTGGAGGGGGAACATCCATAATCACTTTGTGTTCTTACTAGGACACTGCAATCCACAGCATCAAAGGCTATGCTCAGATCTAAAAAGATAAGTCTTGGTCATTAATCCCTGATCCATAGCATTTAGAATATGATTGGCAACTAAGGTTACAGCCAATAGTTCAAGTTCAAGTTCAAGTTTATTGCAGGAAAACTCCATTGAGCAAGCTCATTAACAAGGAGGTCCTGTGACATAAACACTTAAAGTACAAACACAGATAGGTAATAACAGTATATACATGAAATGCACGTTATATGATACAGGCTGGATATACATACAAGAGTACCATATAGGGTGACCGCAGTTGGTAAACATTGATATGAGACAGGGAAGCGACTTACAGGTTGCATACTGATAAATGAAACATGATGACTGGTGTGTGCAATACATATACAGTATTTTGGCAGCTAGAACAAACAACAGTCTACAACTGATATGGGGGGGAGGAGTGATTTGATAGAGTAGCAGTGGAGTGTAAGCAAAGATAAAGCCAGGAGTAGAAGGAAGGAAAGCAGTTAATATGACAAATCAATTATACCTTACCAGTGGATAAATTTGCACACATGGGGAAGGAAGAGACTTAATGACAGTTACAGGTGTCTTTTATTTTGGCTGAACTTAGTGATCTGTAGAAGTTTATTGAAACTGTGCTAGTTAGTTTCAGTACGCGGTTTGTAATTGGTTCCAAATGGAGGGAAGGGCATATGCAATAACGCTTACCAAAGAGGTCCGTCCTTGGTATGTCAAGCATAATAAAGTCAGATTTTCTTAAGCAGTATGCACTATGTGAGATACTAATAAGGGAAGAGAGATAGCTTGGCATTTCTGCAGGAGCAGTTTAAGAGTCCATAGCCCAGCATGGAGCAGGCGTCTAGTAGTAAGGGATGTCCAACCAACAGCTGCATATAAGTCACAGTGGTGCGAACGGTAAAGGGAGTTGGTAATGAACCATAACACATGGTGATAAATGATGTCCAGTTTACTTAGATTTGCAAGAGTGGTGGAGGAATAGATTACATCGCCATAGTCGAGTAGGGGGAGAAAAGTGGCCTGTACAAGCTTGTTTCGAGTTTCAAGGAGGATAAGGGGCCTATTTCTGTAGAAGAAACATAATCTTGCTTTTAACCTTCTAGAGACATCTTCGACGTGGTCACTGAAAGATAATTTATTGTTGATCCAGATGCCTAGATATTTAAATTTGGTTACAACTTCCAGAGGCTTGTTTAGCGTGGTGACAATGAAGTCTTGGGCAAGGGTATTGGGGGGGCCTGTGACAGCACTGCGGAAGAATATCATCGCTTTAGTCTTCTTAGCATTGAGCAGAAGCTTTGCCTTTATTAGATTATGCTCAAGTATGCGAAGTCGGCTGAAGCACTCCCTTGACTTCAGATAACGATGAGCCAGAAGTATACAACACAGTATCATCTGCAAAAAGTGCAGATTGGACGTGAGATATGTTAGCATCTAAGTCATTAATGTACAGAGAAAACAAGATAGGGCCTAAGATGGATCCTTGGGGACTCCTCGCAACTGGCAAGGCAGCAGAAAAAAGCCTTCTGCCTTTACTTTTGGAATCTTCCAGTTAGGTAGCTAGAGAACCACTGGGTGGTATTGTATGTGGCACCCAACTTTGCAAGGCAATTGACTAATAGTTTGTGATCAACAGTATCAAAAGCTTTGCTGAGGTCCAAAAAGACTGCACCAGTTACCTTCTTAGCATCTATCGCAGAGATCCAATCATTGGTTACTTTTGCTAGTGCAGTGATTGTGCTATGATTAGCCTGGAAGCCAGATTGAGCTGGGTTAATGAGAGAGAAGGTTTCCAAGTGAGATTTTAACTGAATATGGATCAGTTTTTCGAGAACTTTAAAAAGGATAGGCAATAGGGAGATAGGCATATAGTTGTTTACATCGCATGGGTCACCAGATTTAAATAGAGGCAGGATATGTGCTGATTTCCAGCATGATGGCACAGTAGCAGATGTAATGGAAAGATTGAAGATGTGGAGGATTGGGGCAGTGAGATGGGCGTAGCCTGACCTTAGGAAAAAGGGTTCCAAGCCGCCGTCCCCTGCGCTTTTTGGTGTCTAAGTTAAGAAGAGAATCTTCTACTTCTTTATAAGTTATCTCGCGCAGTTGGAAGGGGCTGGGTGCAGGACTAGATGTGGGGGAAGGGGTATGCTGGCTCATCGCAGCACCAGCATAAGGTGACGAGTCAAAAGCTAATCCAGCTGTGGCAAAGTGGGAGTTAAGTTCCTCCAGGATTAGGGACTTGTTTTCCACAATCTTGTCACTTGCAACTATCTTTGTTAGGACAGAGGGGGCCATGGGCCGTCCTTCTATAGCTTTGATAGTCTTCCATATTTTATGAGGGTTACCTTTAGCTTTTACGAGAGTAGAGCTATAATAGTTAGCTTTAGCAGAGCGAAGTTTTTTCACACAGTTATTCCTGGCTGTTCTAAAGGCCTGCCAATCCGAAGATTCTTTGGAATGTCTAGCTTTAGCCCAGAGCTTATCTCGAGCTATAAGGGCTGCCTTGAGATCCAGGTGAACCAGGGTTGGAATTGTTCCTGCACTCTTTACTTTGATGAAAGGGCATGCTTATTTATTATTGTAGTGAGTTTGTCATTATGATGCAAGCTGCCTTGTTGACATCTTTGGCTAGGTAAAGGTCTTGCCATCTCATCATGCTCAGGTCAGATAGGAAGTTCACTGCACTGAATTTGAGAAAGGATCTTTTGTTATAAAGATGGGTTGCCGGGCCTTAATTTGAGATCTTATGCAAGCAACAATTCCATGATCGCTCATGTCATTGTGAAACACTGCCAAATGAGATATTTTGTGTGGATGGGTGGTTAGTACCACATCTAGAATGGAACTGTTGGCAGTATTTAGAGTGTTGTTCCTAGTAGGTTCACTGACTAATTGCCCAAGACCTAGCTCGTCACAAAGGGATTTGAGGCCGTGTGATTTAGGTGACAGCCAGTCCATATTTAGATCTCCTAGAAATATTGTTTCAGTTTTTGCATCTACAAACATGGATTTCAAAGATTAAGGACTTCATCACCACCAGACGGGTCTATAGCCACCTAGGATAGTGATACATTCCGAGGAGGGAAGATGAAGGCTCAGCAAAACTAACTCAAATTCCTTGGCTAGAGATTTGCAACTAATATTGGTGACCAAGTACTTAGATTTGGTGTAGATAACCACACCCCCGCCTCTAGACTCTCTATCTGCTCTAAATAAATTGTATCCCTGCAGTGATATTTGTTGATCAGTGTTCATCTTTTTTAACCACGACTCAGTAATTATGATAAGGTCTGGGTTAATTGTGCAACCCAGGCTTGCAGCTGTACAAGTTTTTAGGCAGGCTTAAAATATTGACCATCATCATTTTGAGACCTGCGACACTCAAGCAAAATCGATAAGCGAGGTAAGTTGTGAGGACCAGTTTGAGCTCCACATTTCCTGAGCAGAGAAGAAGCAGAAGTATAACTTTCTTTAAGGAGCTTATAAGAATGGAGACTGCTTTTTATTTCTTGTGACAACCCATATCGTGCTCGCAAGGGCGCACCACTGTAATGACAGTTGATCGTGATCAATGTAAGTGCTTGGTAGACATAGGTGAGGACAGTAGCAAGGGTGTAGGCTAACCGGGGAATAGGCTAAAGGGGAGAGGAGAATGACATAGTGTCTGCGGTGAGACTGTTATAACATTAGGAATTGATAAGGTACATTGGAGAACTGAATTGCATTGAGGTACTTCTGAATTGCGCTGTATTGCTGAAAACTCTGCACTTAGAGCAATAAAACACAATAAGAAGAGCCATGGTCCCAGATTGATTGGTCTCGTGATTTGTATTAGTGCAATATTTTCTAGGCATAATTTGCCCACCTAGGTACTCACTTAAAACCTAGATGAGAAAATACAGCAGAAAGGGGAACAAGGAGAGCAGGAGCAGCTTAGTTAGTGGCCATCCACCCTTCAGACTCAAGTCCCTGTAGCAGCACCGGAAAAAGTAGAATGATAATGCAGGCCATATTGCCTACGAATGAATACAGTGATTTATGTAGAGACCAAGAATCCTCTAGTGGCAGGTCTGTATAACCTGCTAATGGAAAACTAAAAAAAAGGTAGTTAGACTTATCGCACCAAGGCAGAGTGCTTGGATGGGGGGGGGGGGGCGCTGCATGAAGAGCAGTCAGACAGAAGAGGTGTAAGCACTTTAAAATAGTAGTAGAAATTACAATCCAGCTAATAGGGTGGCATACTTTGGGCAGAATCTGGACTGACTAAGACAAAGCAGGTTATTGTCTAATAGGTGGTTGATCAGCTGTTTCGAGACAAGTTTCTCCAATAATTTGGAGATAGACTGTAACAGAGAAATAGGACTGTAGTTGGATAATAATCTGAGGGCCACAACCTCGCATGTTGGTATCTCCTGGGTGTTTTTTCCACTGTCAGGGAAAGTAACAGAGCAAGGGATAGGTTAAATAGGAACATCAGAGAGTGAAACATTACTGGAGCTGTGTACATTAATGATTTATTGCTTATCCCATCACAGTCACCTGACTTATTGGTCTTTAAGGCCAGTAGCCCTTCAAGGACTTAATGGGGATTAAAGGCAGAGAGTAAAAACTTTACTGAGTTGGGGCACTGAAAGAACTGAGCATCCAAAGAGGTAAAGGAATCTACTGGCATTTAAGGCTAGAATATATATTACAGTCCTCAGAGAAGTAGGCTCTGAAGGCTTTGGCTGATTTCTCTGGGCGGTCAATATTTTAGTCATTAAAGAAGGAGTTGGGGAGGTCATATTTATGGTCACTTGGAAAGCTCTTTAACAGTTTCCAGAAGGACCCGAAGCTAGGACTGTATCATTCTGTGAATGTGTCCCTAAAGAAGGATGCTTTCACAGCCCTGATGTCACATAAGTTTATTTTGGAGGTGATTGTAGTTCTTCTAGTCATGATTTGAATTTGATGATTTTGCTTTTTTCTTTATTTGGTTGTTTAACCAGGAGTAGCACACTAAGCTGAAAGCTTTTTTACAGGAGCGACCTGGGAGCACAAGGAAGTTAAGTGCATTGCTCAGGGTCACACCATATGCAAGTGGAAGCCGTGGGATTCAAACTCAGGTCTGGTCTGCTGGATGTTACCAGATTTGCATCTCAGAGTCTTAAACCACTGCGCTTTACTGCCTCCCCTTCTAGGGCTTTGCTTCTAATTTTCTGGGATTTACATAGGTGAAAAGGGAACCAGGGCACAGTGTAGAGCTTTATCCACTTAGTTCAAGGTGGCCAATGTATATTACAGATACTCAAACATTCAGATTCAAAATATTCCCACACCACCTATATGGTAGGAATAAGCGCTTGCCTATCCAAATAAAAGCACTGTAGCTTGCTCCTGGCATTTGAAGGAGGGATGTACAGTATGGTTGCTTTTGAGTTTAGTTTTACTATACAAATTATTTTCTCTGCCAGGCTAAATATGTAATTAATCCCTTCATTCTGCTTTCACTGGCTCCATTCCAACTTCTGAACTCTCTTAGCATGTTTTAACCACCCACAACCCCAAGTATCCAAAATCCACACATACAGAATGGTAACTGTCAATTTCCCTAAACAGCTGTCTACTTCAAAATATTGTCGTCTTCCAATAGGATATTGAGAAAAGACTCATTTGTCATCAACGAATATGTTTCTCAATATTAAATTGCAAGAATGTGATATTTCATGCTGTGACTTTATGGGGGGGAGGGGCTCCAGGCTGGACATGCTAGTGGTGATTCCAGGGTGGAATTGTAGGGGCTGCAGCTCCCATCCTCCCCAAACAAATAGTATGTAACAATTAATGGCCACTTCTTACATTACTATCACTAGTTTTACAGTCATAGAAACGTAGAATGTTTTAAACGAAAAGGACTGGTAGACCCATCTACTGTAGTCTGCCCTATTTTTCCTGCCTAACACTATACCCTGTACTCTGTTTGATCACAGGTGTCAGGTGCCTTCATACTTGCATGTTTCGTTTCTGTTTACTTTTCCATCTTCTGCTGGTTGGTTTCCCTCATTCTCCCTGAGGGTCCTCCTTTTGTTATGGTGACCAGTCGGGTGAGTGCAGGAATGTGATTGAGGGATTAAATTGAACTGCACAATGGGAAGCTTGGGAAGCTAACTGGAGTTGGGCCATCTGTCCATATATGCCAGACTCCAGTCAACAGTGATCTGGGACTGATAAGTAGTCAGTGTCATGGAACTGATTTGTAGTAAGGTCAGCAGGGACTGTAAGTTGTGTGTGTGTGTGTGGGGGAGAAGATCAGATCCTTCCATCATTTAATATGTATTGTCTAACCCATGCAGTCTCTTACTTAGCCTGACACTTTCTATTGACTGACGCCCAGACAAGAAACAGGAAAAAACAGACTGCATGAAAATTAGTCTGTTTGAAATGCTAGTGCCCTGCACTTGTAAACATGGAGATCCCAAAGTCTGAATCCCACCACTGCCACTAGGCCTTGTTATAACCCTGAAAAGGTTTTGTCACTTCCCTGTGTGTGTCTATCCCTCCTATATGCTAGATTAGATAGGATTCATAGCTACATAGACATAGTTGTTGACAGCAGAAAAAGGCTCTTGACCCATCCAGTCTACCTAACTATTCTGCTTTTGCCCTAGTGGCAGTCTCCTCCCTGTTATTGTCTTAAATAAACACACATGCCTGTCCCATCCCTGTTTGAAAGTGCTGATTGATTTGGCCTGTACCACTCTCTCTGGTAACTAATTCCACTTGTCCACCACCCTCTCCCTGAAGAAGTGCTTACATATGTCATTTTTGCCAGCTTTAGTGAATTCATTTTCATCCTTGTATTTAAAGTCAGGAAGAAGAGTTCTTTGACATCGCTCTATTTATTCTGTGCAGGTACTTATATGTCTCAACCACATCATCCATTCCCCTCCTCATTTTTGAGGATGTACATGTTTAAATTCCTGCAGCCTCTTCTCATACCTCATTTCCCCAAGGCCAGAAATCATCTTAGTTGTCCTGTGATGTACTGCCCTTATCTTGTTGCAGTCTTTCTTCAGGTGCAGTCTCTAGTACATTATGTAGTATTCCACGTACAGCTGCATGTGACCTGTACAATGGGAGGATCACCTGCTTATCCCCCTCCCTATGTATCCCATCATTCTGCTTGCTTTGCCCACCACCATGTTGCAGTGTGTAGACATATTTAGGGTCTCTGATATCATCACTTTTAAATACTTTTCTTCTGTAGTGCTATCCAGCAGCGCACCCCCATGTTTCATATTGCACCCTTGGGTTTCTTTTCCTGATGTGCATTACTTTACAATTCTTAGTGTTGATTGACCAGCTCTCCCAATTGAATTCAACTGAACACATTACACAGCATGTCAGCTGGGTAATCCTGGGTGGGTAGTTAAAAAAGTTGAATGTTTTATTTTGTGAATTGTTCAGAGTTCATATTAGGTGATTCAGTAAAGCACCTGTCATGCTGAAGTCAGATTGGTTCTTTGGAAAACGCAGCACAGTTGACCATGATATGGACTTGTTATTGTCACCCCTTCCAGCTGCCGAGGGCCTTGATTTTCAGACCCTGCCAAATCCCTATAACTTAATGGGTCATTGACTTTTTATGTAGGAATGATTAAGGAAGATAAGGGAGGCTTGATGTAGTTTAGGAGGACTGTACTGGTAGGAGGAGGATTCTGAAAGGAACTGTGGTTGTCTGTAGATTTGTTTTAGTTGCTTTAACCAGGAGTAGCACACTAACCTGGAAGCTTCTTTACAGGAGCAACCTGGGAACACAGGGAAGTTAAGTGACTTGCGGAGGGTCACACAGTATGTAAGTGGAAGTTGTGGGATTCAAACCCAGGTCTGGTCTGCTGGATGTCACCAGATTTGCAGCTCAGAGCCTTAAACCACTGTGCTATACCACCTAGATGTTTGTGCCACATGATTATAACTTTGACTTATGCTCTCTTGGCCCCTGCAAAGATGGCTACCACCCTCTAAGGGTGCAAGAACCCTCTTGAGGAGGGTTCCACCTCAGAGCTGCCACAGGGATGCAGCTTGTTTAGGCCAAAGATAGCTTAGGGAACAAGACCCCAAAAAGCACATGAAGGAATAGACAAACACTTACTTTTCAAAGGAGAGAAGAGGCATCACTTGGAAAAGCAACCAACCATGCTGGATGGAACACCACTGTCAAGTGATGGAGGGAGAGTTAAAGCGAAGGGCTGCCATTCAGCTCCAACTCTTAGTTGAATTTTAGTATATATATTGTTTTATTACCTTCGACACGAAAGAGAGGAAAAAGAAAACCTTGTGGAGGAAACCTTCTGGGGAATCAAGGCCATGGTTGTCATCTCTTGTAGCATGGGTTACTATTATAAATGCTTGGATCACTGATTAATTTGGAATCCAATTCAGCGGAACATTTTGGAGAATAATGCTCTTGTTTTATCCCTGTAATGGGGAATGCTGTGAGGTGCTTCTGAGCCAATCTGCACAACTAGAGGAGTTCTCTCATGGTGAAGGCCTCACCCTCAAGGCAAGGTATGAAGAGAGTGGTGACTGATGAACAGCTTATACCTGACATCATGTCTGTGAGGAGGCCTAACCTGTGATTGATGCTAATAAGGGAACTAATGGAAGGGGGTATGGTGTAAGACCTGGTGGGCCAATAGACACACGCAGAGAGGACTGCTTCAAGAGATGCCAATGAGCCAACCTGCATGGCCATAGGAACTCCTGGGGGCAAAGAGACTCCACCCTTAAAAAGCAGAAGTCCTAATACTACACCAAAAGGTGCTGATGAGTTTGTCTGCCCCAGGAGCATGAGAACTACACTCCTAACAAGGAAAAGGCATGGGAATATGGAGAGGTGCCACAAAGGAATCTTATGGATAAAAGACCCCCACTTGATGAGGGAGCCACCCCAACAGATGTGGACTTCAGGGCAGCAGAACAAGTATGTCGATCTACAAGGCATGCTAGCCCTGGTGGCCATAAAAGGAGCCCTTGAGGAGCAGGAGAGACAGTATGGGTCTGACTACTTAGGATGAGTGGTGTGATGGGGGAAAATGCCTGAGGATCTGAGGAGAAGGAGGACAAAGCCTGTAGAGGCAATGCCAATAAGCAACATGTGAGTATATATTCCAGGATAGGTAGAAAGAAGATGATGATGATGAGGGCACATGCCTGGCTAGGTAGCAAGAGATATGGTAAAGGTGACTGCCCAGGGTGGTAGTATGAATACAATAGGGAAGGCATGTGCCTGGGACTAGGAGTAATAAGGAGGCCCAAACTAAAAATGAAGGATTGACTCAACAACAAGGGGGGGAAGGACACAGAAGAGGAATGGAGGAACCCCAAATGAAAGAGAAACTGCCTGTGAGAGCACCTGAATGGTGCACCAGGAAACCAGCAGCAGCTTGTGGCAAGATAAACTCCAAAAAGGGTCCGGACCCAACAGCAGGTGCAATGCCAAAACATGGCAGCTGGAAAACTGCAGGCAGAGAAGGCAGGGATGCCCCAAGCTGTAGCCACACAGTGGCAAGGTAAGAGAAAGAGGGTGGGCAGGATGGGCAGGAGGGCTGCACAGTCTCATGGCCACAGCAACAAAACCAGATATGTGAAGGACACTTAGGGCAGGGCAGAGAAACAGTGTGGAAAAACAAGAGAGGGCACAATCAAGCCAACCAGCCTCTGCATCAAAGGGGTTAAAGCAAATGAAAAAAAAAAAAGAGAACGTTATGGTACTCTAGGGAAGTGGACTTGGTGGTAAAGAACAAAGTGTGGCATTCAGGAGGTACTGTACAAGGAAACACAGAGGGAGGGAGGAAAGCAGGAAGGTGTACCAGATAAAACAGAGGGAAACAGGTAAGATAGTGAGGAGGGCAAAAGTGCAAACACAGGAAAGGATAACCGAAAGAGAAGCAAATGGGGATAAGACTTTCTTCAGGTAGATAAGTGAGAAGAGGAAAGCATGGGGAGGGATAATGAGGAAAAGGAGGATTGCAGAGGGAGACTGCGCAGAAGGAGACCAAGAAAAAGCAGACATCCCAAACAGGTACTTCTGCTGTCTTTACAGTTAAAGGGGACCATCAGGGAGCAGCAGGAACAAGGGGGAGAGGGAGATGGACTCAAGTACATTTTTCAGTGGAAAGAGTCCTGAAGGGATTTGCATTTCTGAACGTGAACAAGCTGTGGGACCAGACACGCTACATCCAAGGGTACTAAAGAAAACTCAGGGAGGTGCTGGCTGCCCTGCTGATGACCTTGTTCAACAACTCACTGGAACTGGGTGTAGTTCTGGATAGGACTGGAGGAAAACGGACATGGTCCCTCTGCATGAGAGCAACAGCAAGGAAGAGGCTACCAACTATAAGCCGGTGAAACTCACCTCAGTGGTGGAGAAGTTAGTGGAAACACTATTAATAGAAAGGTTGGTAGAGTGTCTTTATTTATTTGAAAAGTTTCACCAGGAAAGACATAATGAGCTAAAATAAATAGCTGGTTTCCAGATATGTCCTGAGGGGAAGGGGAGGGGGAGTACATTTTGAAATTACAACAGAGTAGGACAACAGCAAAACAAAAATTAAATACAGCAGTTGATAAATATATAAACCACTACGTACAGTAACTGGACTAATGAAACACCCTTGGTAGAAAAATAAAATATTCAACTATGTACAGTAATTGGATAAATGAATACCACTGTAAAAATAAATAACAGACCCAGTTGTTAGTGAACAGTGGAACAGAGGATTTGGAGTTTGGGGTGGGCAGAAGGGAGTGGGATAGAGAGTAGGGAAGGTCATTGAAAGGAAGGGGTTGGGGAAGGGAATTGATGTTGGGAGCAGGGGCAGAAGGGAGTAGGATAGAGAGGTAGGGGAGGAGGGATGAGGTAACTAGTTGGACAGAAGATGGGGGGATTTAGTCATAGCTGAAAAATGGGACAGAAGAAGGGGTATTTATTTGCAGTTACAGGTGTGGGACGAGAAGCTACGCAGTAGGGAGGATAGAGGGAAGGGGAAGGGGGCTAAGCAGATAGGGAGACTAAGGGACTTCCAGAGCTTAGGGAAGTGGTAGGAGAAGGCAGCCTGGCAGGTGGAGGAGGATCTGGGGGGGAGTGGGAACTGCAAAGGGCATAGGTGTTTGGGGGGTCCGGGAGAGGGTAGAGGACAAGTAGGCGGGAATGGTGCCAAACCAGTACTTGGCAATAAATGAGGAACAGTGTGCCTTGCATCTGGCTTCAGGGGAAGGGAAGGAGAGGAAGGTATAAAGAGTACAGTGATGTGTACGGGGGGTGGGGGGGAGTCCAGAATGAAGTGACAGAAGGATTGAAAGAGTTCAGTCTCAAGAGGGTAGATTTAGGGACAGAGCCGTAGACAATGTCACCATAGTCAAATATGGGTAGTATCATTTTCTGAACAATGGCTCTGTGGGTTGAAAGCTTGATGCAGCTGCAGTGGCGGTACAATGCACCTAGCTTAGGGTGTAGTTTTTTGCGTATGGCATTGATGTGATCAGATAAATTGAGGTGGTTATCAAGCCAGACCCCAAGGTACTTGAAGGATAATACATTCTCAATGGTGGACTCATCCAGAGTGCAGAAGGAGGGGAATTACTAATCCTAGAGTGCTTTTACCTTGTGCCAAACTTCACGGAGACCATTTTTTTGGTGTTAAGAGTGAGCTGATTTGAGTGGAACCAGAGCTTGATGCTATCAGAGTCCCAATGTAACTTGGTCATCAAATCAGAAGGGGAGTGGCCAGAGGCAAATAGGACTATGTCATCAGCATACATGTGAGTGGACTATGAGGAGCAGGCAGCAGGAAGGTCATTTAGGAAGACCGAGAATAAGATAGGGCCTAGGATGGAGCCCTGGGGGACACCAATGCAGATTGGGAGGGAAGGGGAGAGGGAGTCCCCAATTTGAACTGATTGGGACCTGCCTTCAAGGTAGGAATGAAACCAGTTAGTGGCCGAGATGATAATAATAATAATAATGATATTTATTTATATATTTATTTTATTTAATCTAGGATTACAAGTAACTTTGAGCCAAGGCTCTTTTACAAAGGTTTCACATCAGGGATAAACAAACAACAGGAAAACAACATTGAGTTAACAGTAAAGCAATTTGTGTACTGCAGTGCTATTGTCAGTCTGAAGAGAGGAGAGAGGAAGAACGGGAAGATGCAACCAGAGGCATTTGTCGAGTAAAGTTGGAAGGACAGATGGAGGAGAAGGGGGGAAGGGTGAGAGGGAGGAATAAGTGTGGCAATAGGGGCATGGAGAGACTAAAAAGGCAGTAAGAAGGCCTGGATTTTTATGTTGTCACCTCAGAAGTCTAGTGGAAGGAGACTGGTAGGGAGCCAGAGGGCTTAGCAGTAGGCTACAGCTGTGTAGGTCATAAGCTAGGTGAGGCAGTCTCAGGAGCTAGAGGCAGCGAGATGAGCCCGGAGTCTGGATTTAAACAGACCTAAAGTAGTGGCTGAGGCGATGGTGTCACTGAGATCATTCAGCCATAGAGGAGTCCTGTAGGTGAAGGAGCATTGGCCCCGAGTAGTACGACAGCAAGGGACTTGTAGATTCTGGGTTATTGAACTCCTGGTGTTCCGCTGGTTAGTGTTTTGTTGTAATAAGGCAGAAACACCAGGAGGAGTCAGGCCAAGATTGATTTTTTTCACCATGGCACAGATGACACACTTTATCCTGTTGGGAAGTTGAAGCCAACCAGTTTGTGCATAGAGGGAATAGGTGTGGGTGAGGCAGTGGGCACCAGTTGTGAGTCGGCATGCTTTATTTAGGACAATTGTTATACGACGGAGGATGGATGTTGAGGCAGAGCCATAGATAATGAGGCCATACTCAATGATTGACACCACCGAGCTCTGAACGGCAATCTTCAGGGCCTCTGGAGTGAGATGTTGCCTGTGCTTGAAGAGCAGTCCAAGGCATGTATTGACAGCTTTGGACATGCTGTCAATGTGAGCAGAGTAGGACAGCTTGGGGTCGAACAAAATACCTAGATATTTGAAGGAGGATACTTGTTCGAGGACAGATCCCTGTTTGGTGGCGATGGTGAGGGGGTGATGCCTGTGACGGTTATGAGAACTACAGAATAGCAAGGACTTGGTTTTCTTGTGATTTAGGACCAGTTTATGATTGGAGAATCAAGTTTCAACGGCATTGAATCCAAGTTGTAGGCTGAGTTGGAGTGCAACAGGGTCCTGATGCATGGAGAAAACAACAGCATCATCCACGTACAGGATGATTTGTTCCGAGCTGGATTGAGGTAGGAAGTTTAGAAACAGGCTGAAAAGGAGTGGGCCCAGCATGGACCCCTGGGGAACTCCAGAGCATACAGGCAAGGTATGTGACAGAGCATTGGCAATTTTTACTCTTTGAGAGCGGTTTTCAAGGTAGCTTCTGAACCAGAGGGCTGAGTCAGGTGCAAGGCCGGTAATGAGTAGCTGGTCAAACAGTAGCTGATGATGGACTGTGTCAAATGCCTTCTATAGGTTGATGAAGACAGCCCCTGTGAGAAGTCCTTTATCAAGGGAGCAGTGCACTTTGCCAGTAAATTCAAGTAGAGCAGTGGTGGTACTATGCCCTTTTCTAAAGCTATGCTGCTGAGGGCACAGTATGTTGTATTTGTCTAAGTAATCAGTGAGCTGGTCTACAATGATACGCTCAAGGGCCTTGGAGAGTGATGGCAATATGGAGATCGGGCGATAGTTTGCATGGCTGGTCTTATCCCCATTTTTGTGGACAGGGGTCACTGTGGCAGTTTTCCAGATTTCTGGGAATGTACTACTGTTGAGGGAGAGGTTAAGAATTTTAGTGAGGGGATGAAGGACCTCATCAAGTGAAAGTGATAGCAGCTCAAGGTCTAGGGTGTCACTGCTGGTTCTAGATTTAGAGATGGCTGAGGCGATGTGGCGGCGAGCTTCACTCATCTTAATCTCCCTGAAGTAGAAGCGTGGTTGGTTGGATGAAGCGCAGAGAGTGCTTGAGGGGGTGTAATTAACCAGGAAGAAATCAGCCGGAAGAACAGAGCTAAGGTCGGTAAAGCCGTGTTGAAAGTGTTAGCAATGACCACGGGATCAAGGGTAGTGGACCCATCTACAATTAGCATTGCAGGAGGGGACTTTGATTGTTTCCCAGCGATGTCCTTGATATTGTCCCAGAAAGCACGGCCTTTTTCCCAGGTGTTGGTGAGGACATCCTTATAATATAAACTTTTCATGAGATGAATGGATTTGGTGCAGGCATTCCGGGTATGTTTGTATTTTTGGATGTCAGACTGTTTGCCTGTGGCTTTAGCCACTGCCCATAGATGGTCCCTGGATTTCAGCTGTGAGAGGAGCTCCACAGTTACCCAAGGGTTACAGAGGGCTTTTGTTTTCTGTTTTTTAGCAGGAGCAAAGAGGTCACAGGCCTTGTTGAAGGTGGTAATGAAGTAATCGAGGGCTATGTTAACATCCGACGCAGTGTAAATAGGTAACCAGTCATGAAGAGATAGGTGCTGTTTGAGATGGGTAAGTTTTCCACGTGGGAGGACTCTGCTGGTTTTAATTAAGGGGGGTGGTTTTTGAAATTTATTGGACCATTCACATAAAATTGGGGAGTGGTCACTGAGAGAGTGTCCAGAAGAACGGAGGGGCTGAAGATCCTGGAAAGGTGATTGGTGAGAACCCAGTCCAGCAGGGTGCTGGTGCCAGTTTTGTAATTAATCCTAATTGGCGAAGTAACCAGTTGTGAGAGATTGGCAGCTGCAATGGCGTCCTTATGAGTGCAGACATCAGATGCGAGCCAGTTAATATTAAAGTTGCCAAGAAGGATGAGTTCAGAGCCAGGGGGATGTGAGCTGACGAAGATAAGGACTTCTTTGATGCCAGGATCTTGTTCCCGAGGTGGAATATAAACAGCTACGATGGTGAGAGCTTTTTGTTTGGGACCAAGTAGGATTTTTATGGGTAGGAGCTGGGTAGAGGAGCCAGTCACGGGAGTTGACAGAGGGTGTCCCAAAAGAGTATCCTTAATGTAGCTAGCACAGCCACCTCCCCTTTTGGAGATATGGTCCAGTCTGAAAATATTGTAGCCCTGTAGGGTAATTGCCAGATCCGGGACTTTAGGTGTCAGCCATGTTTTGACAATTTCAAGGATGTCCGGATTATGTTGGTTGGTGAAGGCTTGTAGTGCATCAATCTTTGGCAGTAGACTGCAGATGTTAAGGGTTGTGATGTAAGAGTTCCTGCCTTTTTCAAGTGGCTGGGACAGATGGGGCCAGGGTTCGGGTGGACGTTTCCTGATATCAGTAGGAGAAGTAGGAGAAGCTTCAATGAGCAGAGGCACAAGTCCAGTAAGATAGACTTGTGTTTCTTTTTATTGTATGGGCAGAAGGTGGATTCCATATGGCAGCCCCCATGGTATGCAGTGTGGTACAGTAGGGATAGGTTGTCATAGAGACCAATCAAGGTGCTGTTATGAAGCAGCCAGGTATTGTTGAGTGTCGGTGGTGCATGTGTAGGATTGTACAAATGGTGAAGTGTACCAGGTGCAGCTGGTAATGACATGGTAGATTGTGGGTAAGGTGGGGGTGGCATGGGCCCAGAAGAGAGAAAAAGGGAGGGAGGGCAAGGAGGGAGAGGAGGGAAAGGACTAGGTAGGGTAGGGAAGGGGGGCACATGTCCAGAGTGGAGCAGGAAAGACAGGAGAAGTAGTGAAAGAGAGCTGAGAGTGGGTAGAAACAGCAAGGAGGGGGTATGCAGCAGTTAGGGAGATGGAGTAGTAATGGCTAATACTGGGCCGTAAGCTAACAGGAGAGACCAGCAGTTGAGTATGGGAGGAGAGAGAGAAGGTAGTGAGGAGATAGTACAATGAAACAGAAGTGAAAAAAAAGGAATGAAAATAAAAAAAAGCTAGGCTGGAGTTGATAGGGTGAGGGGGGCAAAGGGGGCCAATGGAAAGAGGGAGGGCAGAGCAAAGGTGTATTTAAATGAGGCCTGGGAGGGGGAGGGGATGGGAAGAAAATTACAACCAGTACAGATTTAGCAAGCCTAAAAGAATGCAGGTTTTACAAGCCAAAAAGGTGCTCCAATCAGCAGGGGCTAGAGGAGCAGTCCGGCCAATCAAGACTTGCCTGTGCTCAGCTCCGCTCCAATCCATGCCTTCAGCTCAAAAATGGAGTAGGCAGCAGTACTTGGGGTAGGGATCTACTCAGGAGGACCACGAGGGTGGCCAAAAGTGGCTAGTGGAGTCAGGCGGTTGCCGTAGGAAGGGACAGTGATCTGCTCTGCAAGTTCATCGAGCACCGCTTCAGGCACGGGTCCCCTGGAGTAGGGATCCACTCAGGAGGACCACGAGGGTGGCCAAGAGTCGCTAGTGGAGTCAGGTGGTGGCCATAGGATTGACCGTGATCCGCCGTGCAAGTTCACTGAGCGCTGCTTCAGGTGCGGGTCCCCTGGGGTGGGGATCTGCTCAGGAGGACCACGATGGCTGCCAAGAGTTGCTAGTGGAGTCAGGCAGTGGCCATAGGAATGGCCGGTGATCTGCTGTGCAAGTTTGCTGAGCGCCGTTTCAGACACGGATCCCCTGGGGTAGGGATCCGCTCAGGAGGACCACGAGGGTGGCCAAGAGTTGCTAGTGGAGTCGGGCGGTGGCCGTAGGAACAGCCGGTGATCCACTGTGCAAGTTTGCTGAGCGCCACTTCAGGCGTGGTTCCCCTGGGGAAGGAATCCACTCAGGAGGACCATGAGGGCAGCCAAAAGTCTCTAGTGGAGTCAGGCAGTGGCCGTAGGAATGGCCGGTGATCCGCTGTGCAAGTTTGCTGAGCGCCGCTTCAGGCGCAGGTCCCCTGGGGTAGGGATCCACTCAGGAGGACCACGAGGGCTGCCAAGAGTCGTTAGTGGAGTCAGGCAGTGGCTGTAGGAACGGCCAGTGATCCGCCGTGGAAGTTCACCGAGCGCCACTTCAGGCGTGGGTCCCCTGGGGTAGGGATCTGCTCAGGAGGACCACGAGGGTGGCCAAGAGTCGCTAGTGTAGTCAGGCGGTGGCCGTAGGAATGGCTGGTGATCTGCCATGCAAGTTCGCCAAGCGCCACTTCAGACACTGGTCCCCTGGGGTAGGGATCCGCTCAGGAGAACCACAAGGGCAGCCAAGAGTTGCTAGTAGGGTGAGGCGGTGGCAGTAGGAACAGCCTGGTGATCATGCAAGGTCACCAGCGCCTTCAGGCGTGGGTCACCTGGGTGAGGATCTGCTCAGGAGGGACCACGATGGTGGCCAAGTCGCTCAGTGGAGTGGTTGGTGGCCGTAGGACGCCGGTGATCCACCGATGCAGTTCTGCCGAATGCCACTTCAGGCGCCGGGTCCTCTGGGGTAGGATCCATGCAGGAGGACCACAGGGTGACCAAGATTCACTAGTGGAGTTGGGTGGTGGCCGTGGGAATGGCCAGTGATCTGCCGTGCAAGTTCGCCGAGCACCGCTTCAGACGCGGGTCCCTAATATAATAGTAATAATAATAATAATAATATCATAACAATAATAACATTTACTTGTTTAAGTGCCTTTCAAATTTCAAGGCACTGTACAATTCATATAAAAACAAAACACAATACATACAATATAAACTTTAGAAAATACCGAAAATGCTTTCCCCCATAAAAAAGTCTGAAGTGCCTACTTAAAACTCCCCACTGTCCTGCACTCCCAAAGCTGACGGGGCAGAGAATTCCAGAGGGTAGGTGCCACAAACCCAAAGGCACATGAACCAGATTACTTTAGGTTAACCCTCAGAATCTCCAGCAACCCCTCATCAGCTGAGCAGAGCTGTCATGAAGGGGTGTAAGGAACCAGGAGCTCTTTCAAGTAATCGGGACCAAATCCGTGTAGGTCTTTGTAAGTCAAAAGACTTACTTTAAAGGTAATTCGCCACTGTATAGACAGAAAGTGCAGATCATGCAGCACAGGGGTAATATGAGATCTTCTAGATGCCCCAGTCAACAAACATGCTGCCACGTTCTGCACTAGCTGCAAGCTGTGGATATCAACCCCAGAAAGCCCTAGGTAAAGGGAGTTGCCGTAATCAAGATGCGATGTCACAAAGGCATAGATCAAAACAGGTAGGTCGCTGGATGGAACAAGGTGCTTAATCCTAGCAATGTTCCTAAGATGGTAAAAGGCCAGCTTGACAACTGCCGATACCTGATGATGAAGAATCAGACCGTCGTCAAGCGCCACTCCTAGATTACGCACCCATTCAGAGGTGAGAATTTGGGCCTCCCCCAGGACTAAACCGGAAGGGAGCCCAGTCCTCAACCCCTCTGTCCTATGACCCGGGTCCACAACCAAAACCTCAGTCTTTCCTGGGTTCAACTTTAGACCGCTGGTATTCATCCAGTCTTGGATTTCTACGAGGCAGCTGTTCACTACTGAGACAGATAGCACTAACCTGGTCGGGAGCAAAAGACAGGTAGAGCTGGGTATCATCAGCATAGCAATGAAACCTCAGCCCATACCATCTTACAATGTGTCCGAGGGGTAGCATATATACTGCAAATAACATGGGAGACAGCACTGAACCCTGAGGTACCCCGCAGGGCACTGAGAAAGCCCTGGATGAAAATAAACCCAAGACCACTCTCTGCGTTCTACCAGCGTGGAAAGATAAAAACCATCTGAGGACTGTACCAGACAGCCCACAGATAAACCTCAGATGTTCTAGCAGAACCCCATGATCCACAGTATCAAAAGCTGATGATAAATCCAGGAGAACCAAGATAGAATGGTGTCTCTGATCTCTCGCCATCAGGAGATCATTGAGCACCCGAACCAGAGCAATCTCAGTACTATGCCTCTTACGAAAACCCAGTTGGAGGGGTTTGTATAAATTATGGATGGTTAAATGGTTATCCAGTTGAGCAGCCACAACTTTCTCAATGACCTTCCCCACAAAAGGGAGGTTAGAGATAGGCCTGTAGTTTGCTAGGTTCTCTGGGTCTAAAGAAGCTTTCTTCAGAAAGGGGGTCACCACCCCCTCCTTCAGGGAGCTAGGGAACTCACATGAATCCAGAGAGCACCAGACAATCCGAGCTAAAATCGGGCCGATAATATCACTACAACCCAAGATCAAGGAAGTAGGGCCTGGGTCTAAACTACAGCATGTGGGATGCATCTCCTGGACAATCCGCATAATATCTACAAAATCCAGCAGGTCAAAGGTACTCCAGGAAACTCTGGGCTCTGCGACAAGGCACCGATCAACAGCAACCCCCTTAGAGTGAAGTTGGTGGCACTCCCTCCTGATGTCAGCCACTTTATTCGCAAAGAAGCAAGCAATCTCATCACAATCAATTTGTGAAAAGACTCGACGGAACTGCTGACAGGCTGGGTTGCACAGCCTGTCAACAGTTGTGAACAGTTGAGCCGGTCAATTCCGTGCGACAGGAATTTCCTTGGACAGGAATTCTGCCTTCTTACAGAAAATTTCTGTTTGGTAGAGTTTATAATACTCTAACAAAATAAGGTGGTTGGCATCAGAGGCAGTCTTTCTCTAATGACGCTCTAACCTATGCCCCAATCTCCGCAATTCCCTTAGAGTCCCATCAAACCAAGGGGCCCCAGGGTGACATGGAAGGGGGCGAATGCAAATAGGAGCAATCAGATCGGGAGCTGAAGATACAACCCCATTATAGGCCGCAACCAACTGCTTGGGATCTGTGCAAGTCTCATCCAACAACGAGAGGTCAATAACCGCCATCAGGTCTTCAGGGACCACATCCAAGATGGAGAGACCTGCTACGGAAAGTTTAGAAAGGAGAAGGTGATGGGCTACTGTGTCAAAGGTTTTGGCCAAGTCAATAAAGATCGCTGATGTAATTTGACCCTTGTCCATTCCTGTGAGAATGTTAGTTAGCAGAAGGAGGAGGGAGGATGAAATGGAGTGAGTTTTGCGGAATACAGACTGGTAAGGGGTGAAGAAGGAAGAGGAGTTAAGGAAAGGGGACAGTGATATAGCACTAGATGTTCTTGGAGTTGAGCGAGGGTAGGGAGAAGAGAAATGGGACAATAGTTACCAGGGATAGAAAAGTCACCACCTTTGGGGAGGGGAATGACTGTGGCATGCTTCCATGCTTCCAGGTATTAGGGACAGAGGCTTTAGAGAAGGAGAGGTTTAGAAGGTCAGAGATAGGAAGGCCAATGACAGGGGCAGCAAGATGGAGGAGCTTAGGGTCAAGCCCATCAGGGCTTTTGTTCTTGAGTGGGTTGAGGGCAAGTAAAGCAGTAATGGTAGCAGCAGGTGAGATGGGAGTGAAGGAGAATTGGGCGGTTTGGAAGGGAGGGAAGGGGTCAGGGAAAGGTGGTGACATTGGAGGGCAGGATGAGAGGAGGGAGGAGGCAAAGGAGGTAAAGAAAGTGTTGAATTCTTTGGCCACTGAGAGTGGGTCAGTAATAGAGGAATCACATGCCTTAAGTACTGGGATAGTGGGGTAGGCCTTGGGAGAGAAAAGGGCATGGACAACCTTCCAGAACTTTGAGGGGTGGTTAATATTGTTCTGAAAGGTGGAGGAAAAGTACTCGGTTTTAGCTAACCTGGTGGCTCTGGTGCAGGCATTGCAAAGGGCTTGATATTTATGTAAGTCTAGGGGGGACCCTGAAGACCTGTGCTCCTTCCATGCTAAGTCCCTAGCATGCAGGAAGGTTAGGAGCTCAGCAGAGATCCAGGGAAGGTGGGAGCCTCTGACTCTGGTTTTCCTTGGGGGGCATAGAGATCCCAGATGGAGAGGAATTTGGATTTAAAGTAAGCAAGGGCATTGTCGACAGTACTGGAAGCTGATATAGGCAATCAGTCGGTAGTGGCCAGCTCCTCGTGGAGGGCAGACAGGTCCAGAGACCTAAAGGATCGGATCAGAAGAATTTGGGGGGAGGGCTTTGGGGTGGTGGATTTTATGAATGCGATAGACCATATGGTGGTCACTTAGGGCATCCGAGAGAATGCCAGCAGCAGTAACGTGGTGAGGATGAGAGGTGAGGGCCCAATCTATCAGGGTATGCTTGTGAGATTTGTGGTTGAGATGGGTGGGTTCAGTGATCAGCTGAGCAAGGTTTAGAGATCTAGTATCATGATGGATCCTGGACTGGGAAGGGGAAAGCCAATTCAGATTCAAGTTGCCCATTATGAGTAATTCACCTGGAGAGGAATGGGAGGAGATAGTGGAGAGAAGGTCAGAGATGGAGGATGGGGTGAGGCCAGGGCAGCAGTAGGCACCTGCTAGAAAGATGGGAAGGGAGAAAGAGAGGGAATGTTTTAGGAGAACGAGTTCATACAGTAGGTGGATGGGAGAGAGACAGAGAGGATGGCAGTGAATTGGATAGAGGAAGAGACTCTTGAATCAAGTTGTCAGCAAGAACAAAGGCAGCATGAATTCATGGGAAGAGATCATACTAGACAGATCAGATTGATTTCTTTGACTAATCAGGGAAATAGATTTGGGGAGGGCAGTGGATATGTCCTATCTGGACATTAGCAAGGCCTTTGACACTGCGCTGCACAGGAGACTGACTGAGACATTGAGCAGCCTGGGGGTGGGATACAAAGTGGATAACTGGATTATAAATTGGTTAATGAATAGGAGATCGAAGATAATGGTTGATGACAGTCACTCTAAGGATGAAAGAGTGACCAGCAGGTTGTCACATGGCTCTGTACTGGGACCGGTCCTCTTCAGTTTCTTCATAAGTGACACTGCAGATAAAGAGAAAGGAAGGTATGGCTTTTTTTGCAGATGATACCAAAATCTGTAATAGGGTGGACAGTCAGGAGGGAGTGAAATGAATGTGTAGGAAGCTTGGAAAACTCAAGGAGTGGTCAAAAACATGGCAGTTGGGGTTCAACACCAAAAAGTGCATAATTATGTACCTAGGGCATAGGAACCTGGGAACCAAGCATAAGGTGGTGGGAGGTACTGTCAGTCACTAAGCAGGAAGAGACCTTGGGGTTATCATAGCTGATGACCTCAGAGTGACCGGACAGTGTGACAAAGCAGTGGATAGGGCCAATGAGATATTGGGATGCATTGAGGGCGGTATCTCCAGCAGGAGGATTGAGGTGGCTTTGACACTGAATCGCTCACTTGTGAAACCTCACCTGGAGTACTGTGTCCAGTTCTGGAGGCCACACCTCAGAAAGAGCATAGACAAGATGGAGGCAGTCCAGAAGAGGGCAACTAAAATGGTGCATAGTTTATGCTGAAAACCCCATGAGGGGAAACTGTGGGATCTCAACATGTATACTCTGGAAGAGAAGGAACGAGAGGGGACATGATAGAGACCTACTCGTACCTCACAGGGATGAACAGAGTGCAGGAGGGGAGTCTTTTTCAAAGGAGAAAGCGCACCAGGACCAGAGGGCATGTGATGAAGCTTGGGGGGGGGGGGAGTTGAATAGGGATGCGAGGAAGTATTACTTTACTTAAAGAACGGTAGACACCGGGAATAGAATGCCAGCGGAAGTGGTGGAGGTGAAAGCAGTAGGGGGCTTTAAGCATATGTGGGATAGACATAAAGAAATATTAGTACACAGGCAGGGAGAAGTGTGAGGGTCTCTGGAGACCACATAGGATCTGCAGAAGTAGAATAGGCAGGGACCATCTAGGCAGACTGGGTGGGCTAAGTCATCCTTTTCTGCAAACAAATTCTGTGTTTCTATGTTTCGGTGCATAGCCATGAGTTGCCAGTATGTTTGAAGAAAATAAACATATTTAAAACTTTCAGACAAACAGTATAAAAAGATTGCAAGGAATGCTATTAGATAATAACATTACTTGATTTAAGACAGTCATCCAAGAAAATATATATATATATAATAACTGGGGAGTGTTTTCTCCCATAGGGAAACCCAGTTATAATTCACCATTGTAACTTGTGGGTTATAACGGTGAACATGAGCCTGATTTCCCTCGCTCTATGCATGTGCCTACTGCAGTCTTCCCGTCGTTGAGTAATTTGAGGACTGCGGCTGCACTTCCCCATTTCTGGTGCTTGAACTCCACAGTCAGTAAGCCAGCCCAGGACAACTAAGCTTTTAAGATCTTTTTTTCACTGTAATTTTTTTTCACTTCAGGGAATCACACGCACAAAAAAGTAACTGTTTAAAATAAGTGCTTGAGTCCGACCACGGACTGTGCTTCAAGCCAACCACAGCTGAAAAGCAATATATTTTTATTTTATGAAACTGCTGTGGTGAAAAAAATGCCCCCCAGCAATTATATAAAGTAATACATGGGGTGTTGTGTACAAGTCGAATTTTACACATACCCTTGGTGTTGGCTGCTTAAATAAATGCTGTAGATATCATCTCCCATACAGAGTAAAAGAATTGTGAGGGCGCTTCAAACAAATATATCCGCAGACAGTCCTCTTTTTTGTTTTCAAATTTCCTTTTTATTGCTTTGAAATGTGGCAATCCTCAACATTTCACCAAGTGTCTTGGCTTTATCAAGAGATGCCTTCATAAGTTCTTATCTTTTCAATAAAACTTTCCTTGCCATTTGCATGGATTTCTGATCCTGTTCAATCACAGCAAATATTCTAAATTCTAATATGCGCCAGCAAATAAGGCCTCATCTTTGTCTGTCTCTTCATATCTCTTCCCCAGCTGCCATCTCCTAGCATTCGCTGCTATAGGTTTCTAAGAATAAGGAGATATTTCTTGTCCTGTCTCTATCCTTCTTCCTGCATCCAGTACGCCATGATTTTTCTTAAATAAACCCCTTGAGCTTTGCTCTTGGGGTTTATGTAGCATCCAGCATCTCAGGTGTGTGTAAAATTCTCGTTAAACACACCACCCCATGTATTATACTACATATAATACATAGGGTATGAAAATAACTGCCATAGAATGGTACAAAGGGATCTATATACAAGGCCCTGGAGAGTGCTGATGATACATCAACAACATACTAACATACTAAAAGCCAGCAGAATAGGCCTCATTGTCTGTCATGTCTGCTCGGTAGCCAGACCCCTACTGGATGCTCACTTCTCTGCCCCACCCACCCCAGAAAGGGTCTCTCTTGGCTTCAGTTTCCCCTTGTACCTGTCCCACCCCTTCTTGAAACCCTCCACTGTGCCCCCTTTCACCAGACTCCTGGGCAGTGCATTCCATGGCTCCACCACGCTCTCAGTGAATTAGAGTCTCCTACTCTCCCCCCAGTAATTTCTCCCCTCCAGCTTCCACATGTGCCTCCTGGTTGTTCCCCCCTTCTTCAGCCTGAACACCTCCTTGGCTCTGCCCTTATTGATCCCTTTTACATATTTAAGATCTTTATCTTTTCCCCCCGTCTCTCCTCTCCTCCAGTGCATACAGCCCAAGCTCTTCTAGTCTGTTCTCATAGGGCCTGCCCCCCCATGCTCTGAATCATCCTGGTCATCCTCCTCTGTACCCTCTCCAGCAGTGCCATAGTCATAAATTATATGCAGCCTTCACAGTATGCACTTGAAAGAACATAAATACCCTGGAATGATACAGAGGGACTAAATTTCATTGCCTGGGGTGGGGGGGGGGCAGAAAACAAGTGGCACAGCTCAAGATTATCCTAAGTATAGCTAGGTGGAGCATACTACAATGCCATATGAATATTAACACTTGGGTAGGAGTCCATCTTTGAGCCAGGGCCAGATCAGCAGTATATATAGGATTAGGGGGAAGAGAGTGGGGATTAGGGTTGCAATATACCAATTTTAATATGTTGACCCTGCATAAGGTACAGTACCACTGGTCTATGGCCTAGTACCTATAGACTGTTCTTGGGTCACGAGGGTTGGGATATGGTAGGGTGGGTGGGTGGAAGGTAGACATAAAAATCCTAACAGGGCATTTTCAAACTTTGTTGGCATTGCCTTTGCAACCCTAATAGTTGATTTCCAACTTTTGTGCAGGTTGCATTTTGTGTTGTAGCAAACTTAATGGGCATTAACGTAGTTTTTAGCTATGCATTTCCTTGCTTTCTAAGAAAGTTGTGTAGTAACTTCATTTTACCATCCCTCCAAAGCCCTGTGAAAAGTTAGAAGGACCTTTGTTGCGGGGGACACAGCAGTCCTTCCATGGATTGTTATGTACCATCAACTACTACTCCCATGGGCTATGGAACCATTTGGGCCTTCGAACTGAAATCCAAGTGCCCTAATACATTTTCTTGCCACCTCCCTGCCAAAATTCTACATCCCTCCACCCTTTCAAAATATAATCAAGCCTCCCCGATCCCTAGATAAGAGCAAAATTCCAAAAGACCGCACTCAAGAACAACAATCTCAGACAGCGTGTAAACTCAAAAAAATTAATTGCTTTATTGCAAAATGATAAGCTGCTGA
Organism: Neoceratodus forsteri; assembly: GCA_016271365.2. Lineage (NCBI taxonomy): Eukaryota > Metazoa > Chordata > Ceratodontiformes > Ceratodontidae > Neoceratodus > Neoceratodus forsteri. Next base: position 7,348,891 of record JADMNL010000025.1, on the reverse strand, counting down.
GAGACGTACCCTCTGGCTACTGCTGGCTCTGGCACTTTGGGTGCAAACCCTTCATCGGGGGTGTCCAAATAACAGCAACCCCCCCCCAACCCAATACCCAACTGCCCTCACCTTCCTTCTTCCCTTCCTCCTTATAATAAATTTGCTTAAGTGTAGTTATTAACTGATGTGCACTGGCAGAAGCCTTTCATTTGTCCATCCGCTGTAGCATCCCTTATGAGCACTTTTCTAAGTGCATGCAAAGTAGGAAAACCATCCTACTGTGAATCTTAACAATATTCTTATTTTGAGTGTATTTTCTAAAATAAGGAACACTTTTCAAAGTGCATACAAAGTAGGAAACCCCATCCCTCCATCAGGATGCTGACTGCATAATAATGCACTTACTTATGTCAATATATTAGAAGCACAGTTTTGAGTGCAAGTCCTGCCCCCCTCAATTGCTAATTGGAGAACAATAGTTTTGGTGATTTCAGAGATCACTCCACTGTCTCCTCCCTGTTGTGTGCAACTGATTATATCCTCTCAGGGAATGGATCAGGGCCACATCATGGAAGCCATCTTCATCGATCTGGCCAAGGCCCTTGACTCAGTGTCTCACCCTGTCCTGATGAATATGCTGGTTTGCTGGCCTCTCAGCTCCTGCCATTGATTGGTTCTGTTCTTATCTCTTGGGCCGTCTACTGTCAGTACAGGTAGGTAGCACCCTGTCAATTCCTCTTCACATCCAGGCAGATTTACTGTGTGTTACTATTTTCTTTTGTACTCACAGGGTTTGTTACTGTTTTTTGCTAACATTTTACTGCTTTATTGTTCTGTGACTCAAATTGCTGTTGCAGGGTATACTTTCTGCTGCATTATTACAGGGTGTGCCTACAGGTTTGTTACTGTTTTGTGCTTACAGATTACTGCTGTAATCTTCTCTGATTCAAATTTTTTTTTGCAAGGTGTATCTTCTGTTACTGCTTTATTTTTCTCTGCAGCAAAGTGTTATTTGCAGGGTATATCTTCTGTGTAATTATTACAGCTGGTGCTTTACAGGTTTTACAGTTTTATCTATCATTAGGATTAGCTTTCAGGCCTACTGCATTTGTTGTTGATTGATTGTTTCTGCTGTTACTTCCTTGTTTCTTTTGTCCGTGGTTCTTCTTTATTGACAGGGGAAGGGCCCAGCCACCCACCCCATCCCCAACCACCCCATGCTACACTCCTTTATAGGGTAGCACAGTCATGACATTTCCTGTAGCAAAGCAGGAAGACGAGGGGAGGATCAGAGGGGTATCCACACAGTGACTTCACTTACAAGGGCACAAGTAATTTAACTTGTTATAACAAATTATACAAAAACAAACAAACAAAACAAAAAAATCTAACTTTTGCTTTCATTTTTCCTCCTTCTAATTACTTGAATCAGGTTATAAACCCAACAACTCATCTGGAATGGATATTATTAACTGCAGGTACAGCAGGATACTTTTCAAAAGGGCAGTTGTACAGAATTTAGGACGTTGTCCTACAAGCTGAACCATTGGAAATCTAAGGGCTCAGCTCCAGGCAGCATGGGCAGAGATTGCATATCTCAAGCGCATATTCAAGAGAAAATATATTATAAGAACCACCTGCCATTTCCCCAACATCCAACTGAAGCACCTTGACCACAGAGGGTAGTTGGTCCAGGAGGTTGGCAGGTGGTTAGGAGGGAAAATTAGGTGCCCCATCACTCAATGGTCTCCAGTGTATCACCTCCACAAACCATATAAACATTACAAACAGCTATCTTCTTCTATCTCTGAAATCAAAGGGGCAGGGGACACTGCATAGCAGGACACTGCAGCACAGCAGCTAGTACAACAAAACTCACCAAAAACAGAGACCAAAACAAAAAAAGCAAAAAGGAAATCCAAAACACTTCTGATCACAGGAAACACCATGATTCGGGGAGTTGATACCTACTTCTAGCCAGGGGTAATGGTCAGATGTCTCACAGGTACATCAGCATGGAGACACACTGACCGAATTGCTAAAATCATGCAGGAAGCAGGAGAAAACCTTGACGTCCTTGTACACATAGGGACTACTGATCTCACCAGCCGGTCAGTTGTGGAGACCAAGGAACACCTGACCAGGCTGGGTGACAAACTATCATCCATTTCGTCCAGCATCTCCTTCTCTGAGATCCTGCCAGTCTGGGAGAGGGAGGCAGATGGACGGAAGGTCAGATAAGGGGAGATAGGGGAGCTAAACATGTGCTCAAGGGCTGGTGCCAGGAAAAAGGACACAGATTTGTAGGTAACTGGCAACAGTTTTGGGAGCAAAAGTTCTCTAAATTTGATGGACTGCATCTAACTAAGGAGGGAGTCTGTGCATTGGGGCAGAAATCTGACGTCTTTCCAGAATATTTAAACTAGTAAATGGGGAGAGGCGGGCATCACCCAATATATCGAATGGGAAGAACACCTCCCCTCAGCTAGTGATCAAGCAGGAGTTCAGCATATTTGTAATTAATTTGTATCACCAGGTAAGGAAAAAGGTCCAGCTCCCCGTACAACACACAGGGGAAATGCCGGACCTCTCCCAACATACTGAAATCTGGCCAATGGAAAATCATGTACACAAATGCCCACAGTCTGGGAAACAAGATCCCAGACCTGCAGGCAACAATGACAGAGGCTAAACTGGACATAGTAGCCATTAGTGAGACATGATTCTCTGGTAACCACACTTGGGAGACTTCAGTACCCAGCTATGTACTGTTCAGAACAGACCGAGGTGCAAAAAGAGGGTGGAGGAGTGGCCCTTTATGTCAAAGAAAATATCAAAGCTACAGAAATTCAGAATACACATAAGGAGCCAGAAGAACTCTGGGTCAATCAGGAAACAGAAAATGGGACAGCCATATGAACTGGGGTTGCCTACAGGCTTCCAGACCAGGGTGAGGACATAGACACATTACTGTTAGAGGATATACAAAACATGACAGCTAAAGGGGAGGTTCTGATAATGGGAGACTTCAACATGCCAGATACAGATTGATCAATACCAGCAGGAACATCCGCCAGAACTAGACACATAGTGGATTCCCTGCAGAGGGAGGGCCTCAAAAAACTGGTACAACAACCCACAAGAGACAGGGCTATCCTAGATTTAGTACTGACTGACGGGGAAAGGATCATAGATATCCAGGTAGAAGGTTACCTGGGGGCCAGTGACCATCACATGCTATGGTTCAATTTGGCCCTAGAACTAAGTCGTCCCATTCCATGGAAAAAATATTGGACTTCAGAGGTGCTGATTTTGATAAGATGGCCAGCCGAGTTAAGCTAGCCCTGGCAAGAAGAAATACAGGTGAGGGGGTACAGGCAAAGTGGGAAAGCATTAAGGATACAATACTTGAAGCAACATCCCATTGTGTTAGAGAGAAAAGCAAGAGGAAAAGAAGGAGGAAACCACTTTGGTTCTCAAAAACAGTAGTAGAAAAGGTCAGAGCCAAAAGGCTGGCCATCAGGAAATATAAGGGAACGCAGCGGAACGAAGATAGGGAAGCATACCAAACTTCCCTAAGGGAAGCAGGGAAGGCAGTAAGGCAGGCAAAGACCCAAACCAAGGAAACGCTAGCACGAACAGTAAAAGAAGGGGACCAGACTTTCTATAGATACATTAGTAAAGACACTGGTTAGGCCCCATCTGGAGTACTGCGTGTAGTACTGGAGGCCACACCTTCACAAGGACATTAACCAAATTGAGGCAGTCCAGAGAAAGGCAACCAGAATGGTGCAGGGTCTGCATCAGAAAACATATGAGGACAGATTAACTGAACTCAATATGTATACCCGAGAGCAAAGGAGGGAGAGAGGTGATATGATTGAAACATTCAAACACCTTAAGGGCATTAAACAAGGTGAAAGAGTCTAACATGTTTCAATATAAGAAAAATAGCAGGACAAGAGGACACAGCATGCGATTGGAGGGAGACCGATTAAGGGATAATGTGAGGAAGTTCTTTTTCACAGAAAGGGTGGTGGATGCATGGAATGGACTACCTCAGGAAGTGGTGGATATGAATACAGTGCAGGGCTTCAAACAGGCATGGAATAGGCATAAGGGAGCAATACAGATGAGTATGAATAGATAGGCCATTGACAGAGCAAAGGCCTATGGCACATTCATAAGGTAGAAAAAGAAATGGGCAGACTAGATGGGCCTTGCGGCCCTTATCTGCCGTCAACTTCTATGATTCTATGAAAGGAGAAAGTTCAGAGGGTGTATTGCTAAGATCGGGAGGCCCAAGGAAAGGCATCTATCCTAAATAGATACTTCTGCTCAGCATTTACTGAGCAGAAGGTAGGGCAGGGCCCACAGCTCAGCACCATGGAGCATTAGGGTTGACAACCCCAAGGAAGACTCCACCCTCATTCACTTCAGGGGGTGGGGCAGGGATTTTAGGGTTGGAAACACTAACATCATATTTCCATACTTTTGTTGCTTTATCCTCAGCCCTAACTATGCACGAACATATTTTATTTTTTTGCAAAGAAGTTTTTTACTTTTTGAGATAGTGTAATTGTAACCTTATTTGCCAGTGTCCCACTCATCTATAGTTTTTGAGCTAGAGTAATTGTATCCTTATCTCCTATCTCTCCATAGATGCATATATGTATATTGCTGTGGAAGGACCCTGCGCTTCCATTTATAGGACAACAGTGAACAAGTCAGCATAGCCATCTCATTACTCCACCTCATGTACCTGGTACAGAAAATTTTCTAATCCTCACCAAAACGTAATTCCATGCAACTGCAATGCCATTCTGCACCAGAGGTGCAAAAACACATTTTGCAGGATTTGAAAAATGACAGCTGCGACATACATGAGGTAGGGTAATAAGATGTCTATGTAGAAAATTTAGTGTCAAAATTAAAATTTCCACAATTACGAGCGTGCATAGCGAAATTGCAACAAATGGTCATAACGTTGCCATTCTACATATTTTGACCCCAAATTTTCAACATCGCCTTCTTATGATCCTACCTCATGAACAAGAGCAGAAAAAGACTTTTAAATCCCACCCGAAAGGTGAATTCACCAAGCGACCGCAAAATGACCCTTTGGGCTAGAGTTGCATAATGACAGTCATATTGTTCATGAGGTGGAGTCCCCAAAAGGCCATGTTGAAAATTTGGTGTAAAAATGTCCAAAAATGGATGAGTTATGCATATAAGTTGAAACCCCCATTGAAATACACTGAACCACATTTATCTTAGTTTCTCATATTGCAGTTACCAGTTCCTGCAGCAAAACGTGTCTTCGATTGGAGGGTGGATCTGAAACCTGGGACCCATTCAGGTGAGATAGGGTGAGTGGGTGTGTACTGAGGGGTGTGCGATGCTGGGTGCTGAGTGGGTGGTGGGGGTGGGGGGCGGATCGGCTAGGGACCTTTTTTGTTTTGCAGGCTTACAAAAAACATCAGGATGGTGATCGGAGTACAGGAAAGGGGGGAGGACCACTGGACTACCAGGGAATATTATTTTTTACTTGGTGACGATGATCAAAGAACAGGGGAGGGACCACTGGACTACCAGGGAATATTATTTTTTACTTGGTGACGATGGTCAAAGAACAGGGGAGGGACCACTGGACTACCAGGGAATATTATTTTTTACTTGGTGACGATGATCAAAGAACAGGGGAGGGACCACTGGACTACCAGGGAATATTATTTTTACTTGTGGATGGCCGGGGGAGTGGGGAGGGACCACTGGACTACAAGGGATTGTGTTCTTTCAACTGGGGATTATGATCAGAGAACAGAGAGGGTGGAGGGACCACTGGACTACAAGGAATTTTATTCTTTTAACCAGGGACAGCGATTGGAGAATGGGGGAGGTACCACTAGACCACCAGGGAATATAATTTTATTATGGGGACAGACATCAGAGAAAAGGGGAGAGGGAGGTACCACTAAACTACCAAGGAATATAATTTTTACTATGGGGACAGCGATCAGAGAATGTGGGAGGGGTGAGGGACCAATGAACTACCAAGGAATATAATTTTTACTATGAGGACAGCAATCAGAGAATGTGGGAGGGGTGAGGGACCTCTAGACTACCAGGAAATATAATTTTTAGTACCAGGGAACAGCCATCGGAGAATGGGGAAGGTGGGAGGGACCACTAGACTACTGGAGAATATAGTTTTTACTACAAGGAAGGTGATTGGAAAATGGAGGAGAAGGGTGGGACAACTGAACTATCAGGGAATATAAATTTGACCACGGGGACAGCGATTGGAGAATGGGGGAGGGACCACAAGGCTACCAGGGACACATTATTTTATCTTCAGGAGATGGCAATTGGCAAGTAGGGGGTGCCACTAGACACCAGGGAGCTAGTTTCTTTTTTTGTTTTATCAAAGGGCAAAATTTCAGCTTAACATGGAAGTGACAGCTCAGCCCTAACTGTACTGGATGCGACAGCGTCAGTATTGTATATATATATATATATATATATATATATATATATATATATATATATATAGTTGAGTGCACACTTCTATGTTAAAGCCAAATTTTTTAACTTTAATAACTGTGGAACCGTTCAATGGATTTGCATGGAATTTGGCATGCATAATTTTGTGTGAATCCGTTGTGTGGCTTCTGAGATACAGAATGTCGGAAATCCCTAAGTTTACATGTTTTTTTCATTTCGTTGTCCACCTGTATTTCAGAAGCTGTTTTTGGTTGTGATCTGAAATTTTCGGGGTAAAAAGCCTTTGCCTCACAGATGTGCATTTTGAAGGTTTGTTGAAAAAATATTAATCCTTTCAAAAGTTATTCAATATTCCCATTTTTTTCCTATGGGGAAAAGTTAGATGTTCCATACGAAAGTACTTTTGTTTTCGCAGGAGGTACTGTATTTTCACATGGAGGGTCACATATAGCCTAGTTTATTTTCGCAGAGCTCTGTTGTTTTTGCAGGAGCTACTGTATTTTCACATGTATGGTCACATAGTGCAGCAGAGAACCTACTGTATTTTCACAGAGCTCTGTTGTGTCTGCCATCTTGTTTTCCCACTGGCAAAAGACAGAAAATAAAGAAAACATGTAAAAGTAAGTGTAATATGTAACTGACCCCCCTTTTTTCTCTGCCAGCAGGGCTGCTCCTCTCACATGTAGGTGCCACCGAGAGGAGTGGGGGTAGTCACTATGAATTATCTTTTGCAGAAACTGTGGACCCATTACTTCTACTACTGAGCCTGCCATACTTCAGACAAGCAAACCAAGTGTGGCAGCTTCCTGGCTCACACCTGGGGGACCATTTAGCATGGCCAACAATCTGGGTCCCTGGGAGAAAACGATTGCTCAGCATTGTGCTAGGTTTGTACTTCTGGTCAGGGGCACCCAAGTAAATCCAGACAGAGGAAGCAATAACTGAAATGTCCAAACCAGGAATGGGATTCAAGAGTGTGGCTTTTATTCACATATCAGAGAGAATAACAAAGCTAAGATGGCCCCCCACAGGCTAAACTCGCTGGTAATGCAGATTACAGAGGTACAGAGCACACTTCTTCACTACTAACCCTCAGGTTCTGAAAGGATCTAGGCATACACGGCCTGAACTGGTACACTTCTCTTCTATTACTTGACATGGCACCCCGACCAGTACTAGGACACTTTTCCATATGGCATGGAGGTTGGTGGTGGCTCCCTAAACCACCCATGAGCACTTCCTAGCTCTAAGGGAAAAAATCCACACTCCCATGTCTGGGTGCTTTCTTCAGACACTGGTCAAGTGCCTGAGAGAAAACCATAGGTGCCAAAACTGGACCTGGAGAGGTAAACCTGGTTATTCCAGATGGGGGGGGGGGTCTCCCACCTCTTGCTCCCAAATCTGTAGTCGGTCATTCATTTGGATACAACACCTTTTTTCGAACTACTGTTTGCAGATGCTCTCTAGAAATGTTTAGCACATTTAACATTCTACATTTCACTCTGGAGGTGTCCTGACTTTTAAAAGTTCTGTAAGTGGCTATGTCTTTACCCTAGACCCCCTCTGTTGCAGATGCTTCTAAGCCATACACAAACTAAAAGTTCTGTACTTGGCAAGTCTTCCTTTGACCCCACAGTAGGCAGACACTTTTACTCTAAACTTTGTCTTGGTGAACATTATCTCTATATCAGAGTAGAACTCACCCAAGGTATGGGGAAGGGGCACTGGAACAACTCTAGGAACGGTCTCTACCACTTCCTTCTGGTCTCTTCTGTGTTCCTCTCTAGGGTGAGAACACACAACCCCTTCTTTCTCTGTTAGCTTTATATCAGAGCTAGGCTCTGAGGGGTTGCCAGCTGCAGCACTCCTCACTCTCTCGAATCTCCACTCAAACTGCTCCCTGAAGACTGACTTGAATTCCCCAACGTTCTACTGCTAACCCCATGCAGCTAGCATTCCATTGTGGCTTATGCTGTTGTGAGAATTCTATGGTGACATCATCACTGCAGCTCAGCTGAAACTGAGAACAGAGTGAGACAGTGTGAAACCCACTTAACTGGCATCTCACAAGCTGCCTTTCCCTGCCTGCCACTGGTTCTAAGTGGGATTCTAGTAATCCCTGGGAACAAGGGGGTTACAAATAGAAAAAAGACACTTCAGAACTTAGTTAGAATGGACCTATTTAGCTACATTCTGATGTTTTCTTTTAAAACTGAGCCAGAAACCCCTTTTGCGGGCACCCAAAATCATGGGCACCACAGTCCTCCCTGACGCAATTAGCGACCATTCCCCGGTCCTTTGCCTCTGGTCGAACTAAGTTCCTAAACTACCTGGAAAAACAGTAACACATCATGTCCTAAGCCTGGGCAGCTCAAACATCTCAAGCCCTCCCTGTTACAAACAGTCTGGACCCCTATCGATGCTGCTCAAAATGTAGACCAAGCCCAAGATTATTGCATTGCTAAATCCAATGCAATGTGTGATAAGCATGCCCCTTTAAAAAGTGGAAGGTGAAGGGCTTAGTCAGTCTTTGGATCACCCCAACCCTCTTAAATCTCATGGCCAACAGAGATAACCTCTGTCATCATGCTCAGGACACTGGCAAGCAAGCTGACCTGCAGCAATACAGAGCTGCTAGGAATACCTGTACCAGGTCCGCCTTGCGAAAATTAACCGCTTCAAAGAGGAGCTCACAGTTTCCCAAGGGGATAGCAGGCAACTCTGGAGTTACATCAAAGACATCATGGGCAATTCCAATTAGTCACCCTTCCTCCATGTTGGAGATAAATGGGGTAGTCACCCAGAACACAGAACTCATTGCCAACACTTTCAACATGGCCTTCTCTGACCTGAGTAGTATACTTCCCCCTGACTTCCTCAAAGTACCAGACAACTCAGCGGTATCCAGTGAACAAGGTGACTGAAACTGGGCACCTACAAAAATGGTGACTCAGTTACAGTGCCTGTGTTCATGGCTACCTTTCAGGGGGTGACCGGATACTGGGCTGGGCGACACACAGCAATGGGAAGTATGTGCGTATACAAGCGGGGGTGGAGAGGCAGGGGAGGGATGGTATATGAAAGGGGGTGTGGCAGCCAGCTGCCAAGCTGGTCCAATAGCATGGTGGGGAGGGTGGTCAGCTGGGAGGTGCAGGGTGCAGGGTTTGGGTCCGGCACAGTGCGTTTTGTTTTTTGCCGGCAGGCGGCTTTCAATTTTTTTTTACGTTTTTCACCCTCCGACATGTACCCTCCTGGAGTTGAGAATCTATAAGTAGGGGGTGTGGGGGGGTGAAGCCTCCCATGGGGGGAGGTGCAAGGGGTACAGCCCCCCACATTAAAAACAAAACCTGTAGGTCTCAGGTGCCCTTTTTTTCCTTGCCTTGATTTTGGTGATGTACACTCGCCGTAATGGCAATCGCTATTCTGCGATCGCCGTTATGACATGGAACCCAACTCAGCTGACAACGGGAGTTGTGACACCCCTCTAGGTCACCCCACCCCCCACTAAAGGTGTTCAGAAAGTCTAGGTTTAGTAGTGGCTCACTAGATCTTAAGCTTGTTAGACATATCATTGATAAAAGACCTCTCACAAAGCTATTAAATAAGTCACTATGTCTCTGCCAGTTCCCCCAGTGGTAGAAAGCAGCCAAGGTTATGTCTGTACATAAAAGTGGTGACCATGCCCAGCACACTAATTACTGCCCAATCTCAATCCTCTCCCCCAAGGCGTTTGAACATATTGTGGTGGATCAACTAAATGACTACCTAGAGAAGTACGAAATCCAATGCTTGCAGCAGCATGGATTCCAGAAGGTGCATAGCACCATCGCTGCCTTGTTGGAGTACACCTCCTTTATACATAATGCCCTTGACTGAGGGCAGCTTGTGGGGGTGATTTATACCAGCCTCACAAAAGCTTTCGTGGGGCCTGTGTTCCCACAGACAAACAAGGATATGATTATACTATCTGAAAAAGTAAGGAAATTCATTGCAAAAAACTTTGTTAATGCATCAGTTAGGGTTGTTACTAAAGAGAAAAAAACAGGGAAATGTGGTGTTAGGGTTTCCAACCCCAACACCCCACCTCTACCCTGCAGACACTGTTGCTTTAGTAACAACTATATATTCATTGCAAAACATGTATTTACTGAATAAGCACACCACAACTTTGCTGGCAAGCACCATCTCATGAGCAGCCTTATGCTTCCCTCACTTACTTTTTGCCAATGTGCCCTGCTGACTTCAGCCAGTGGTCGTTAGGGCATAGTAGCATAAAGTAAGTGACGGAAATGTGCGGCTCCTTGTGAGATGGTGCTTGCCAACAATGGAAAGGGAAGTTGTGGCGTGCTGTTTTGATGACTAAATAAACATATACAGGTACTGTAAAAAATGTCCGTACTAGCTAAAAGTGGTACTCGGGTGTTCTGGCACCAGCTGGTGAAAGCTGGTTCTTTTCCATTGTTGTCCTTTAAAATGGCCCAGGACAGAGAGTGTGATAAATTGAAAAGTGTCAGCTTAAAAGGACCCAGGATTGAGAGTGTGGTAAATGAAAATGCCTTAACTTAGACAGGCCTGAGGCTGAGAGTGTGGTGAATTGAAAAGTTTCAGCTTAGAAGGGCCCAGGATTGAAAGTGTGGTGCACGGAAATGCCTCAGCTTTGAAGGGCCCAGGACTGAGAGTGTTGTGAATTGAAATATTTTGGCTCTGGAAGACTCTAGATTGAGTGTTTGTAGAATGGAAATGTCTCAGCTCTGAGAGATCCAGGATTAAGAGTGTGATGAATGAGAGAGACTCTTTGCTGAGGAGCCAAGGATTGAGCGTGTAGAGAAAGAAAATACAAATGGCCAAGTATCGAGGGCTGGAATGCAAAGAATAGTAACGCCTTAGAGGGTTACGTGGAGCTGACAGATTTTTAATTGCGCCCAATTCTCCTTTTTCTTGAATTCTCACCTCTCCTGTTTAGCTGTCAATGAGGCCTATGTACTAAGGCAGGCTAGGTTTGCATGACATACACATACTCAGTCTGCACCCACCCACAGCTCTGGACAGGTGTGTCATTCACGATCATTGGCCACTTGTCCATGGCTTGCCCCACCGGCACATTGGTGCATGGGGGGGTGGACTGGTAGACACAAGCAGATATCTATTTGGATGCCTGCTCTGCCTGCAGACTAGATCTCCAGCTCTGTGAGGAGCTGAGACTCGTGGGACACAATGGGTCTGGGACAAGACACAGAACAGGCAAGTATCCAGATGCTGCCCCCAGCCCTCTCTGCTAGTCCAGAGGGCTGGGGCAGCATGAATAGAGGTGTAGCTGGCCCTGTCTTGACAGCTGCCATGGAACAGAGGGGGCATGTAGCAACTATGCCAAGGTCCTCACCTGCGCCCCCTTCACCAGCACTCTGTGCCATAGTGCATGGTGCAAAGAGTAGCACCATTTCCAGTTACTCCCCAGTCCATCCTCCCACACATTGCTGAGGATGGACAGAGAATCAGGGTCAGAAAGGGTTTGCATACCTTCCATGAATGCCGCGGGGGTCTGACTGGACCCCTAATGTGTGACTGTCTTTTGTAGGGAAGCCTACGTGCTGCGCATATGTGCCATGTAGACATAGCAAAGAGACCCCTATGTGCTTAGTAATAACGTGCTATGTCAGCTGCAGATACTGGTACAAGGACGAACAGAGTTTTTAGATAGCAGTGGCTTCAAGTCTCACTGACTTCAAATTTGAAATGATAGACTGTCTCTAATTTGTATGGGCACATACTGTATTTATGCAAATGCATAAAAATGTCAGTGGTGTTGAAGAATGATACACATATACCTTTGGGGTTTCAAAAGCAAACTCTGTCACAACTGTTTTTTCTCAGCAAAAACCATTGGCAGCCTGCTGGCTGGACAGAATGGTTTAAACAATTTCCCACATTTATAAACTCTGCTTTTCAGTTCCATTTGGACGTGTTTGCCTCATTGTTGTAGAGTAAGGCCCTGGAGCAAGGCATACCAGCAAATGCATTTCTGATTATCTGTTCCTTCTTTTAAAGCCTCATAATTTGCTGTCTAAGCCAGTATTAAAATACCACAATTTACATAACTCTGCAGATTTTAATGTCTGACTTGCACAATGGAAACTAAAGTAAGCCCTGCTGCAGCTTGCCCCCTGGATGCTTTTAGTATTAAAACATAAAACTGTATTTTAATACCACAGACAAGAAAACATAGTATAGATTATATAGCGTATAGAGTAGTGTGCATTATGGTGCTATATTCAGTATTGAGAACCCAGAGATATCAAATAGCCCAGTAATGCACACTTCCCTCAACTGTGTTCTTTATAACGTAACAGAAAAGATCATTTTAATAAAATAAAGTTTTGGAACTGACCATGAGGTAAAGAAATGCACTGTAGTTATTTATTGGTGAGTCCTAGATACACATGCTGCTGCTGTTACTCCTGCCACAATTCTAATTGGTTTACTGTGTGATGTGGTGCATAATTATAAGAAAATAAGAGTTTTTTTTTTAACCAATAATAATATTTTCCTAAACGCTATAATAATTAGATAGACAGACAGACAGATAGATAGATATTTTAAAATGCCTTTCTTAAAACCAAGGCACTGTACATAAAAAGTAACATATCAAGTTGAAGTAATACATGAAATATGACATAAAAACTGAACAATAAGAGAACACAGAATAATGAATATATTGAATAAATCATCACAGCTTAAAAAGGTTATTAATCCATTCAAACAGTGGAAATAAGAGGGCTATGTCAGATGCCATCAAATGTCTGTCTAAGGAGCCAGTTTTTTAATTTAGACTTGAAAGTGGAGACTGATGGGGCAAACTGAATACCTGTGACAGGGTTGTTCCAAAGAAGAGGGGCAGCAACAGAAAATGTTCTGCCCCCGGCTGACGAACAGGTTGCAAGTACCGCCTTTTTGATGACCTAATACGTCAAAAGAAAACTCTTAAAGTTTATCCGCAGTTTAATGGAAAGCCAGTTTAGAGAGCGAAGAACAGGAGTAATATGCTCCCTCCTCCTAGTAGAGCGAGTGGGTCTGGCTGCTGCATTCTGAACTAATTTTAGATGGTGGATCTGATGACCTGCCAGAAGGCCCCAGTAGATTGCATTACAGTAGTCGAGATGAAAAATTATGAAAGTGTGCACTAGTGTTAAAAGATTGTCTGGGTCCATGTTCTTAAAGTGATAAAAGTCACTCCTGATCACAGCTGACACTTGACTGTCTAGTGATAGTTCTGGATCAAGGGTGACTCCTAGACTGCACACAGCCTGCCTAACCTGGAGCCTTTCACCTCCAAAAATAGGGAAGTGTAGACTTTTCATTATGGATAACCTCAGATGGTTTGGTCCCACTAGTAGTAGCAGCTCAGTTTTGCTGGGATTTAGCTTCAACCCACGGTAAGCTATCCACATATTGATCTGACATAACCAATTCTCAGCCACAGCTATTGGTGAGCTCTGTAAAAGTGTGAAAGAAAGATGCAGCTGGGTATCATTAGCAAAACAATGAAACCCCAAGCCATACTTCCAGATCACCTCTCCTAGCAGAAGCATAAACACTACAACCAGCAGTGGAGACAAGATGGAATCCTGAGAGACACCACTGTCAATGCTTACAGGGGAAGGTAAAAAATTATCTAAAAACACTGACAGCAATCACCAAGGGAAGACTGGAACCATGCAAGCAGTTCCTTCCACCCTAATGGTCCTCCTTATCCTTTCCACAAGTTCCACATGTCCTATGGTGTCAAATGCCGAAGATAAACCCAGAAGAATCAATGAAGAAACCTCTCTATGTTCTCTCACAGAGAACAGATAATTAAAATCAATACCAGGGCTGTCTTAGTGCTGTGCTGAGGATGAAATCCTGATTGGAATAGCTCATAGACTGAAAAATTCTTCAGGCACTTTCTTAGCCATGCCACCACTACCTTCTCTATAACTTTCCCCAAAACTGCAATTAAAGGTAAGTCCAGCTCTAAAGATGGCTTGTTAAGAAGGGGTTCTACCCCAGACTGTTTCAAAGCTGTTGGAAATACCCCTCCCTTGGGGAGGCATTGATGACTTCCATGAGTATAAGACCAAGCACCACTACTCCTTTTCATTAGAATGGTAAGAGCAGGGTCCAGCAGACAGTATTTTGGGCACATGTCTGAGAGCAGCTGACAAATCTCTAAGGAGTCAGATGGCTGAAAACTGTCTCAAGCAAACCAAATTCCCATCATTTCAGGTATGTAGCCACTGTAACCATGACAATTCACCATGGAGAAAACTTTGGCCCTAACAGCTACAATGTACTGTAGCTGGAAAGAAACCGGCAAAACCCTTACATCTCTATTAAGTAATCGCTCCAAGATTTTGAGCGAGACAGGGTGGAGAATCTCATCACCCACCCTAAAGAAAGTGGGAGGTTTCACACAGCTGCGATGATGCCAGAGAGAAAAAAAACTCTTCTGGTTGTTATCATTGCCACCTGATACTCATGATGCTGAACCATAAGGACAAGATTATTGGACTCTAGCCCAGACTTCCTCCAGTTCTGCACTCTAAGAACATGAAAAGCTGCATTATACTATGGAGCAGACCTTACCATGTGTGCAGAGCGGCAATGGAGTGGCACTAGAGCATCAGCTCTAGGCATAATGGGTGCTATGCACTATTCGGGTATAGGTATGTGAAAATATCACGTACCCTGCCCACACAGCAGTGCACCTGTGGATAGGTGTGCCCATATCGGTATGCACAAAAGCCGGCCACCTGTCTGTGGCTCCACTCCCCCAGCATGCAAGACTCCACAGGGTAGCCAGGGGAGGAGTCATCATCCCGGGTGGGCATCCAATAGAATTCCCCCGGGACTCCTAGTGGAGCCCTCACATAGGGAGGTGCAGGTCTGGGGCTGTGCATGCCAACTGAAGGCACAGTGATAGTCGTAACCCCCCCCCCAGCACCATGGGACATTCCTGTCATCTTTACCCTTATATTCTCTCAAATCTACTGCAGCAGGAATTTCTCCACTGTCCTTTGTCTTATTTCACATTTCTACTATGAAGGGGTGGCCTCCCGTCATGGTATCTCTTCTTTTCTACCCCATTAATGTTTTCTGTTGTCCCTGTGGTGCCTAATTTTGAGATGTAAGATTGTCATAGCAAATAGTAATTGTGACAGTGTAAGAAGCAGCCCCTGTTATGTTCCGAAGCAAGCGAGCTTCACAGCATGCAGTTATGCTGTAGTTAAATACTAAAAAGGGATCTGAAGTTCTTTAGAATTTACAGGGACTCTTGTAAAAGACAGTAGAAAGCACTTTTACAGGGGATATCTTGCAAACTAAACAGAGTACCAAATAAAGAGAGTACAAACTTGGTTAATAAAAAAAAGGGAGCATAATAAAATGAGGTACCTTACAAGAAGTAAATATTAAGTTAAATAGTCGTTTTCCTTGAATTACTTGTATGGAATGAAGCCCTTACCTGGTCCACCTGCTGTCTCACCTGCTGCAGGTACTGCACCCTAACTTGCTGTCTCACCTGCCGCAGGTACTGCACCCTAAGAAGCCAGCGGCTCCTGCTGCTATTTATTTATAGGGTACAGGTGTGTGATGTCAGCACCAGAAGGGAGGGGCTAAACCCTTGATTATTAATTAAGCTTTCTTTCTTTATTGTTAAATAAATTACGAGGTGGCTCTTTCTGGGTATAATAAAGCCTAATCAATGTATTCTATTTTGGTCAGGCTGATCCCCCTACTCAATGTATTAGGGTAGAAATTAAATGTATTAGAATAGGGGGCGGGTCAGCAGACTGATGATGTCAGAGTGTCCACCTCTATAAGATGGAGTTTTTTTTTCAAGAGATCAGATAGTATAGGAGCACAGAGGATGGTAGATCTGCTGGGGCTTAAGCTCATCTACTCTGTGGCAGTACTCAGCTGTTAAAGTACTGATAGTCTCAAGTTGAGAGAAAACCATTTTTTCATGTTGTTGGCTTTATTTTCTTTATAGTTAATTTCTGAAAAGTTTATTTTGAGTTTTATTTTGTAAATAAATTTCACACAAAGTCTTGTGTGTTCTAAAGAACTTCTGTGTCTGGCTTATCACTTCCCACGCCCTTTCACAGGCACCCAGAGCCATGTGGCACTATCCCATCCCAGTGCCACCACTCCAGTCCATTACCAGGCACTCACCCAGTCAGCTGCCCCTGCCATCTCCAGCTCCCCAGTGGTCACAGGCAGCACTGAGAGCCCTGGCCCAGGCCCCCGGTGACCGGCGGCCTGGGTCAATGGGGGCACGAAGTGAGTTATGGCATGGTCCCCCTGCCATAACCTGCACCCTGCTCTGCACCTATGTGGCCAGCACTACGGGGGTTCATGCATACCACATAGTATTTGCATGCCCCTGGAACAACCCTTGCCCACCCCCAGCATGTTGCTGTCTGCATGGCCAGGGGATCAGGCATGTAACCCCTGCACACCTATGTTGTGAATGCTGCATGGCCACCGCTCTGTGGCATTCATGCGCACGATGCCAACACGCCCGGTGTACGCAGGCGCATTGGCATCATGCATAGGTCCCATTATTATTATTAAAAATTTCTACTGCATCAGTGATACTCCTAGTCCTATGTGGCCATAGATAAGTTCATGTATTTCAATATATTTTGCAATATATCTAAAGAGATTCTCTCTGGTGGCCCACAGTAGTACCTCAGGCAGACAAAGAATTTCTCTAGAGATATCACAGATGTGTCAAGAAATATCTGGCCATGCCTTTGGTTGCAACTGTAGTAAATACAGGCATTATGACAAAGATGTCCACTTCCCCCTCAGAAAAAAATCAGGTTTGAGCCTGCCCTGGCTCTACAATGGACAATCTCCACAGAGGAAAAGAAACATGCAGAGCCATCTACCCGAAGGATATGGCAGCGTGGTCTGACCAAGTCACAACGCAAATGTAAGGCCTGTTGCTCAGTATCCCAGTGGTGAAAACTAAATTAAGAATGTGGCCATTCATATGGGTGGTGGCCTGCATATGCTGGGAAAAACTCAGTGGCTCCATCAATTGGAGGAGTTTGACGACAAGCCCATCCTCCTTGGTGCTGACCCAGCAGTTCAAATTCCCAAGCGCCAGAAGTCATGGGGATTTCAACATCTCAAATGATACCTCTGCGAACTCCTCAAGAAAACACTGCCCCCAGCTTCTGGAGGATGATAAACCAGGAGAATCTGGCATTTAAGGCCACCACTTCATGTCACAGCCACACACTTAAAAGTCCTTAGATCACCACACACCAGAACTGCCATACCTTTCAGGTCAGTTTCCTAACTGATAGCCACAACCCTACTCCTGCACTCTGTGCAAGGATGGTATATGACCAAGAAATCCTGGGGACAAGTTTGGAAAGATAAATACTGGCATTGCCCCAACCAGGTCTTGCTCACACAAACCAGCATCAGAGCCTTAGGTCGAAATCAGATTTCTTAAAACAGCAATTTTTTTAACCACCAACCTGGCATCGATTAAGACTACTGTGATTGCTGGTGTAGCTTGGCTGCCTCAAACCCCTGAACCTGGTAGCTTATGAAGAGGGCACATACTATGTAATATTAATGTATGGAGTGTTATGCGTTACAAGTTTTTTTCCCACACACCTTTGGTGTGTGATGCCTCTTAAACCTTGAGAGAAACTCGAGGAGTTTGAATAAGATCATACAAAGGGTGTGTAAAAAAAGAGTTGGCACAATTCTCCAGATTTGCATGCTGCAGCCTGAGGTTCGGTGGGGGAACAGGTGTCACACGCCATGCCCCCACCAAGCACCAGATAAACAGTGCATGTCCTAAGCATCCCCTTGGATGCCTGTTTTTTTGCTGGCTGCAGCTGAGTGGCTGCTGGCTCTCCCACTGGCTCTTCCCATCTTGTCTGTTCCTGTTGCCCTGCAGCTTTCAGTCCTATGCTGTCCATTGTTTTGTTTTCCTTGGCCACGTCCCTGCAGGGCTTCCTTATCCTGACATCCAGTTCTGTGTGCTGTCCTTGCTGCCCTCTGGGTGTTTGACTGGTTCTAGTCCACCATCTTCTGGCATTCTGTTGTGGGCTTTGACAGTTGTGCTTGCTGGTTTTACTTCTTTATTCATCACTGTGGCTCTGCATTTGTGTTTCCTTGCCTGCTCTGCTGTTCAGCAGCCTGAATCCTGTTGTGGTTGTTGGCGGTGCGTTTTACCTCCTCTCATTATTGCCTGTTTCCTAACTGTTTGGGGGTTGCTGCTGTCCTACTGGATTCCCATCCTGCCAGCCTGTTTTGGCTGCCCCCCAACCCCTGTGTTTTCCAGGGGGCCATTCTGCTTGCCCCCCTTCTTGCTGATGTTGATAACTGCTTGTCAGCTACTTGCTGGGGCTTGCTCCTTCCTTGCTGTCTTTCTCTGGGTTCCTCCTGGCTATGGCTTTGGCCATGCTCCACCTCTTGAATTTTTTGGGGGGCTTTTCTACTGCCCCTTCTGCTCTGGCATCTGCCTTGACTTCACCCCTCAAGGGCTCCATATGCTTTGCTTTCATACTGCTTATCTCTGCCACCGTGCCATAATGACTGAGCTTGCACTGGGTGTTCCATGGGCCTTGCTCTGCTGCTCCATAACTCCCACTGACATGCCTAGGTAGCTATCCGGTCCACTCCTTGGGGCTGATCTATATCTCTTCCAAGTCTATAATTCCTTCCATTCCTGCTCTAACTCAGTCTTTCAGACAAACATCATTACAACCAACAATGGGTACATGCCCCGATGTCATATGGGCATATGCCCATCATAACTCAATGGAAATACTCCCCTTCATCTACCAGACACATGCCTACTCTCTGCCTTTCAAGCACTCATTTCAGTTTCCCTCTGTGGCTTTGTATGGCAATGAACAGTATAGTTTTCCCATCTGTGACTTCATACTGCAACTAACCGATCCCCTCGTGAGATCTGCTTCTTATATCCACTAGCAGACATAGAGGAGAGTTTTGGACTGTCAGGCCTGAAGCAGCTTAAGCAACTATTTCCAGTCCTCTCTTTTTCTTGGGGTGTAGGGAACGCCAGTGTTCCTTAGCATAGGAACAGATATGCTCCCAGATAAGTACCTTTGGCTCCTCTGTGGGTAGAAGTCCTTTGGGTCAGAAGGGGAAGCTCACACCCTTCTTAGCCAGGTACGGTGCATTGCAGGTCACATTTCATGCTTGGATTAATAGTATTGAGTTGTCTGAAGGGATGGTAATCTGAAGCCTTGCACCTCAGAATTTCCTCCACAAGGGTTATGTTTCATCTTCTTCATGCTGGCGGTCATAAACTTAATTTGTTTCTTAGTCTTTTGTTAGTTTGATTCCACCAGATGCACTGAAACTGGAATCATGGTTCCTTTCCCTCCTGTACTGGTCATCTAACATCATTGCCTTCCCTTTCTCCTCAGCAGAAGTCAATGTTTTGACAGTTTTATCCATGCCATCAGCTTTGACCTTTAGGGCTTCTTCCCTAAGGTACCTTTAGTTAATTGACTTGCCATCCTGTGGCACCTCATGGGGTGGATCCCTCATCAAGAGTGTTCCTATTCCTCTGGCACCCCAAAAGGGTGGTAGTTCCTCAGGAACAGAGACCATGGAAGTCCACAGAGATGACATTATGAACAGTACCAAGCCACCAACAGCTTTCAGCAACCTTAACTAGTCAGTTGCACAAGCACCATATTGCATTACGCATGGATGTAGCATAAGATCCAAGCTTTTAAAATAATACTTCCAGTAATGGTTAGGTCTACATGTTGCTGTATTATTTTAAACAGTTAAACTTTTGTTCAAGTAATATAAACAGCAATAAAATACCTACTCACTGCTTCTTCATTCACAGTAGTGGTGGATCTACGTTACAGTTCAGTCTTAATACCCCAGCAACCTTTGCTGTATTCCAGTTGTGCACCCTGGAGAGCCATGATGATTTCCTGGATCACCAGCTTCATACTGTTATACATAACAGCAGTATAACACATTTGAAAATGATGGCAATTCTTTTGCTGGCCTTCACTACTGCTCTTGTCTGGTAGGTTGCAGCAGTAGCTGGCTTCTTAAAATTATTGCCAGCTACCTTTGCTTTGATATCAAAGACAACAAAATACAATTACAGTTAACCTCTCAGTGTTCCAGTCCACCTAGCTGTGGAAAGGGGTAGAAGTAGGACCCTACTGAAAACAAAATGTGGCATCTCAGCTGGGCTATCCTGTGTAAAAAAAATTATTAAAAAATCGGTGTACAGCATGCAGTTTTGTTTTTGCTCTTTTTCTTAACACATAACAGGTATCATGGAATACAACTAAACAATACAAAAAACAAACCATTTGTAGTCAGGTACATAGGCATGATACACCGTAATATGGCACCACACAGTGGTACCTTGAAATGAACTGTACAAGTGAACAGCACACAGTGATAACACAAGTTAAGAAGTAGGAAGGAAAAGGCATGAGAAAGTCCTCATGTTACATAAGTAAGGGAAATCTGGTTCACATACCCGGGGGAAATATGAGAAACACCCTTAAATCCAAGACCTCATAGGGGTCTTAAACAGTCTTTTCCATGGTTTCATATCCCACCAGCTGGGGGTAGTATTTGACAAAGGGAAGAGTTTATATAGGGTTCACAGGTGTGTTGGAATAAGGGTATATCCTCATCAGAGTAGCTACTGTGGTGGCAGCCTGATGCCACTCTGATATACTAGAACTACCTGACATCCTCCAGCATCCCAGAATGAGGTGCTTCCCCTCTACTCTAACAGTAGTTTACCAGTATATCTGAGAGGGCTCAAGGGTCCTGGAAGGGAGAGGGAGCCCAAGCTGCAAATAAAGAGATGGGAGCTGAGCAGGATTCTCCCTAGGACCTTACAACAGACTTTGTGGAATTTGTTCCAGAAAGGGTGCATTGCTGTGCAGGACCACATGATGTTGGTTAAATCACCCGCTGGTCAGGTACACTGCCAGCACAAGTCCTGCTGCAGAAGGCCTATAGATTTCAGGTGATCAGGGGCCCTATACTACAGATGTAAAACTTCATTCTGCATTAAGAGGCTTCTGGGGTTTAAGCAAGTGGCCCTAGAAAATCTTCTAGCAGCTAGATCAGCAGACTGGGTATACAGGGAGGTTTAGCATACAAGGCCATCGATTACAGAAATTCTCAATTTGGTCAGAGATTGCTGTGCATATGTAAGCATATCTCCTCCCTGCTCACCCTTTTGACACAGTAAGCCACAGTGGTAAGGCCGAAGTTGGACTCACAGAGGGGGTGCACGGGATGAGTCGTTGGAAGTGTTCCACAGTGCTACGCAGCTGCAAGACCCTCCAAAAATCTTTGGTGAGAATCTTGTAGCAGCCTCCCAATCCCTGAAAGGAATCCATATGGTGTGTTTCTGGCACTAAAAGGTCTTTAATTAGAAAATACCAGCTGCTTGCAACTCTTTCCAGCAGATACTTTTTTATATTATTTTATTTATGAATTTTAAAAATATAACAATGTTAAGAACATATAATAATGCAATAATGTTTGCAAGTTACACTTTAAAGGAGTGAAGTTATACATTTCAAAGTCTGTTGCTGATAAATGTAGTTGATGTAATCAATAATAAAAAGAAACAACTATTCACTTTTTTCTAACTAATTACAGTTTTTACCCAAGTACAAAGAGATCTATAAAATAAATAAAAACTTATACGTTTCCTAGTCTTAACCATACAGTTGTCTAGAAGTTTTAATATAGTCCATAAATGGAGATCAGATGTTACTGAGTGAGTCTAGTTTATCTGCCAATATATAGTTATTTCTTTCATTAGCTGCAGTGGTGCACATGTTTTTCCACCAGTCCTCTGTTAGAGTATCTTCCAGTTGGATAGGATTAGTTTCCTAAAACATAGAGATGCAACTTGCATCCATGTCTTTTCTTGAACGTAGAATATTTTATTTCGTCAATTTACAATCAACAATCATATAACAGCTCAGAAAATGTAACCATTCTCTATAATTAGTTGTGCCTATAGTACATTTTATCTTTTGTTATTTCATAATCCACAGGTGAAAAACAGAAGGAAAAACTTTTGCAGATGACAGAAGGCATTTTAACCTGGACTTTTCATTTCCCAATATTTCCAGTCCAGGAGGGAAACACCATTTAAAGAAAAAGTTAATCTGTAATTTTTACACAAATTTATATATCCATTCAGTTGGTATTCAGTTTCATCACGGTCTTAGGTTACAATAACAATACATCATTAAAAAAAAGAGAAAGAACTTTAAATAAAGAATAATGAACAATAAATTAATTGGAGTCAAGTATATTATTCCTTATATCTGTTTGTCCCTTATCCTGCTAGATCAGCAAATTGGTAATTCATCATTTATAGCTGCCTGTTCTTATGTATTGGGTCTGTCTCATATTTTTGAATTCTAACTTCAGTACTTTCTCTGGTAGAAAGTAATGCTCATGTGTCACCAAGGGAGTAGTAGTTGTTCTAATACCGATATTCCCTCATTATTTTCAATATAATCAAAAAAAGGTAACCAACGTGAATTAAACTTCTCTGTGGCTAGCCGCAGACGAGCAGTTGCTCCTTCTGTCTCTTTTATGTGTTCTATGTTATGCCTCCAGAGGTTTAAAGTAAGTTGACGAGAAATGAGCCAATACTGGGTGATCACTTTCGAGGCAGTTGCCACTAAAAGTAAATAAAGATATCTTTGGCTACTGGTGTATATTTCCTCCGGGGGGAGACCAAGCAATAGGTTAACTTCCGTGAGACAGCTTTGTATGAGGAAGATTTATTTTATTGCCTGTGAAATCTCTCTCTAAAAGTCAATAATGTATGGACACTCCCAGAATATGTATGTATATGTACCCTTTCCCCCACAATTTCTCCAACACTTATTAGTGGAGACTGTCGAGTAGTGCACTGAGGTTACAGGCATAATGAAAAATCGAGATGTAAGCTTCCACCTATGTTCTCTCCATACCGGGGAGCTTGTGGTTTTGCATACTCCCATCCAGATTTTTCTCCAGTCCTTCTCTGATGAGGAGTTATTCAGTTCATCTTGCCACTTCTTCTCAATGTTTTGGATCACTAGTGACCCTTCTTCCTCTTGTATGGCCTTGTATATCAAGGAGATATGTCCATTCAATATTTCACAGTTTAATAATTTGGTAAACTGTGTGAAAGCTTTTGAAATATTTGGATGATTATAGCTCCACTGCTATTGTAGGTATACACCCAAAATTTGGCATGCATACCAAAGTAAATATGTCCTGGAATCTAATTAAGCTGGATAAGTGTGGTTTAGTAGATTAACATTTATTGTGGATAGTTTAGAAATTATTAATGGGCAACAGTTGCTCAAAAATTCATGAACAGCTTGTCTCTAAGGGATATACCCATTCATAGGGATATACCCTGATTAGGCTGAACAAAGCCATAATTTTTCTCCAACAGTTATTTGCCTCCCATCTCCCTGGTGGGAGTAGTGCCTCTGTTTGCCTTGCACAGCCATATGTTTCCCTGTGTTGGGAGAAAGCTCCTTGGCCCAGCTGCAGGGGTTGATGTGTTAGTGGAACCTGCTACCAGCCCTTCCCAACCAAGATGCGCTGCCAAACGGCAGCTGTCTCAATCATGGCCTACTTCCCAACATGACCCAGGTCGTCAGCATGGCAGTGTTATGCTCTGCTGTTGGACCATGGGGGGAGGGGGAATTAAATCCTAATATTTATGGTCAATTAACCTAGACTAACAAAACTGGTGGTATTCTGTTCTCTAGTTTTAAAGTTATAGGGGTTTAAAATTCTGCAGTTTGCATAATTGTGAAATGTAATTTTAAAATGTCCAAATGCTTGGAGGCTTATAACTCAGTTCCTTTTACAGATGGAGTTCTGAATCTTGGTACACTTCTACATGGGCCTTGGTAAATTCATCATACCACATATGGTCCAGTTTGAACTAATATTTTTGAAAATAGGTGAAAATAACTAAAATCACAATTTTGGTAAAATTTCATGAAAGTTTCACAGAAAGTTCGTGGAAGCAAAATCAGCTTGTCTCTAGAACTTTGCTGGCGGAAGATACATTTCACCCAGCCCAGTTGTGACTTATTGTTAGAGGGAGAGTATTGGACTGAGGTGTTGATAAAAGCCAGTAGAAAGGCCATCTCCCCCTGTCACTTTCTCCGTGGTGAGAGACGTAACAGCACTCTCAGTTTCTGCAGAGGAAGTAGGAATTTTTAATTTCTCAAGCTGATCCCATGCCAAATGTGGCATGGGGAGGTTAGAGAGGCAGGCCTCCATTTACTCAGGTGGGGGGTGCACCCCTTTCCTTCTCTATGAATTGTCCCTCATCATTTGGGATCCTATTCTTTCCTTCCCGTAGGTCAACTCTGCCTTCAGTCTCTTCCAATCCCTGTTGACCCAAGTTCAGGATAAATTTGCTCCTCTCACTAAGAGGTGGATTAAGTTGATCCCCACAAAATGGCTGCATACAGACCTCCTTGCCCTGTTTTAGCCTGGGGACAAATGCTGGTGTAAATAGAAGGCCACAGCCAACCCTGCTGAAGGCTTGCCTATAGGCATTTACACAATCTATGTAAAAGGGCCTTTCACCATGCCAAGAGCCTTTTCTGCGGGTAGCAGTTAATTTCTACCTCTATGAATCCCAGGAGTTTCTGGGGGCATATAAAAGGCCTTTTAGGTTGGCCATGCAAGAGTACAGCCAGCAACTTGCTAATTAATGGGACACACTGCAATAACCCTGAAACCATTACAAACGCCTTTAATTCTGATTTTGTAGAGTTCCCATCCACCCTGGCTGATGACCAGCCCATTCTCCTTCACCCAAAGCACCCCATATTTCATTCTTTCATTTAACACTTGTGTCCCCTTGGGAAGTCTTCAGACTGTTAAGGTCCCTACCCACTAGTGGCAGCACAGGCCATTAGTCGATTCTACCCAAGTTTTTGCATCTTGGGTCTCCAAACCTAGTCTACTCTGTCATGCATAACTTTAATTTAACACTCTCCCTGGCATTGTCCCTGATGCCTGGAAAACTGCCAAAATTATGCTGGTCTTAAAGAAGGGACCCCAAAGCTTCTGAACAACTACTGACCAATTGCATTGCTTCCTATGCCCAACAAATTGCTGGAAAGAGTTGTTGCCTCCAAACTGACTGAGTTTCTTCAGTCTCACAACCTTCTCTCATCTAACCTACATGGATTTTGAAAGGGACACAGCTCCACTATTACCATGGTATGTCTAATCAATGACATTAAAAGTACCGTGGCTGCTAGTTCCCTCACTGGAGCCATTTTTATTGACCTCTCCAAAGCTTTTGACACTGTTGACCACATGTTGCTACCCTCCAGATTGCTTGTCTTGGGCCTCTCCTTTCATGATTCCTCTTGCTTTGAGAGCTATCTCTCTGGGAGACAACAATCTGTCCATTTTTCAACAATGTTTTCTCACCCCTCACCCCAGTAAATTTATGTGTTCCTCAGGGGTTCGTACCTGGTCACCTGCTTTTCTCAGTTTTTAAAAATGTCTTTTCCTCTGTTCCATCTTGCTGCTTCTCCATCACTTATGTGGACACTATTGTTCTGTGTGTTAACTCGCCCTCTGTCTCCACAGTTTATTCTCAACTACTGTACAGGAGGATTTCTCCCTGGTCCAGTCATGGCTCATCAGAAATAAACTAATCTTCAATTCCTCAAAGAGCCAAGCCATGCTATTCAGATCACAGGCCAGGATTCAGTCTTGCTCTGCACCCCTCTCCATCCTTTGTATGGATGTCCCCCCTTTCCATGGTGATAGATTTCAAATATCTTGGTGTCACCCATGATTCAGGCCTGGATTTCTCCATCCATATCTCCCAAACCTATAAAGCAGTCAGCTGTAGGCTTGGTCTAGCCTACCACGCCAAATGTTCCCTCATTCCCAAGGCTAGGCTTTCACTTGCTCAGGGCGTCCTCCTCCCCCGCCTGCAGTATGATGAGACTATCTATTCTCATGCCTCCAAATCAGCCCTTAACAAGTGGGAGTTGTCCTATAATAACATCTGCCATTTCTCCCTGTCCTTTCCATGCTCATGCACCACTGCTACCTATACGCCTCCTTGGGTTGGCTCTCCCCTTCAAGTGTTCAGTCATAATCTCTGGGCTGCTTTATTGATAAATTAATTAAATCTCCTGTCCTGCTGATTTCCCTTCCTCTGGCACCACGACAAGTTCATTCTCTTAGATCTGCAGACTCGGCTCTTCTACATGGCCCGAAATGTGCATCTAAGATGTGGGACTAGGCCTTCTCCATCTTTGAGCTAAAATTCTGGAACTCCCTTCCCCTTGAAATTTAGAGCCTCCCCTCACATAAACTCTTAAAAAGTGCCCTGCATAGGTATCTGCTGAGTTTGTCTGCCTGTCACTGTGCTGAATAGATCCCAGGTTTTATTGTTCCTTTTATTAAACAAAGTCCCTCAATCGGGACTCCTGATCCCAGGTTTTACTTGCCTTGTGACATTAGGGGCTAGATATTTAGACTGCGCCAGGCAGGGGCGTAAGCCTGGGCGCAGCATAACTGGGAAGAGCCAGGGCATGGACCGGGCGATATTCAACGGTGCTGTGCCATGGCTCAGCACCGTTGAATATGGCACTCAGGGTGCATGCACTGCACATGGTGCAGTGGCACTGTGCCAGCGCAAGTGGCAGCAGGGGAGCAGGGGGCTGCACCAGCGTAAGTGCGGTTGCGCTAGGCACAACAGTGATATTCAGCAGTGAGCATGCAAATGAGGCCATTATGCATACAAGGCACAAATGGAGCCACTTGCATGTCATTATGGCCCTATTTGCATGCGGTGCACCTATCCTTGGTGACTTATGCCTGGCACCCTGCCAAGCTGCAGCCATCGGGGACAGATGCCCCCTTGCCCCTCGACGGGGTCCACAACCCTTCGCCCGATTGTGGGCATGTGAAAGGAGCAGCCCTGGTGGTCCAGTGGACCAAACCGCATCGCCCGATCACAGGCATGAACTGGAATACTCCCTGGTGGTCCAGTGGACCGCATTCCTGTGCCCGATTGTGGGCATGTAAAGAATTAATCCCTGGTGGTCCAGTGGACCGCATTCCCATGCCCAATTGCAGGCATGTAAAGAATTAATCCCTGGTGGTCCAGTGGACCCCGCATTCACTTGCCCTATTGTGGGCATGTAAAGAATTCTCTGGTGGTCCAGTGGATCGATCCCCTCACCCGCCTGTGTGTGCAGTTTTCGAGCTCAGTGGCCTTTCCACCCACCTGTGCAGTTTGGCTGTTTTGCACCCCAGTCAGTGGCAGGCTGCAGCCCTCGCCCACATGCTGCTGAATACCACGATCGAGTTAGTACAGTAGGTTGTTATCTGGTTCATTGTGGTCACGGCAGTTTATTGCCAGCCACGTCCTGACTCAGAATGAACATTCTTTCACAGGTCAGGACTGTACTGTGGTAGTATGGGGCTGCACGCCCATTGGCCTGGCCACAGTGGACCAATAGGCATACAGCCCTACTGTGCGCCAGGCTCATGGGTGGCCGGGCGGCATTCGGCAGGAGCTACAGCCCACTGCTGACCGGGGGTGCAGGGTGGTGGGGACTATAGGGTGGGTGGGGAGGAGGGTACCACTGGACCACCAGGGGGTTTGACAAATGCCTGCGAGCGGGCGAAGGTGATTGGTCCGCTGGACTACAAGGGATTAATTTTCTACATGCCCATGATCAGGCAAGGGAATGCGATCCACTGGACCATCAGGGATTACTTCTGTACATGCCCATGATCGGGCGCTGGGGATCAGTCCACTGGACCACCAGGGAGACGTTACACATGTGCCCACAATCAGGCGACGGGCTACGGTCCACTGGACCACCAGGGCATTCCTTTACAGAAGCCCGCAATTGGGTGATGGGGCAGGGAGGCCACAACGCTCCCTGGGCAAGGGGCATGGGGTCAGTGTTTTGGGAGGTTGGGTGGCCACCCACGGTAGGTGGCTGCCGTGTTGCACCAAGCAATTCAGCAGCCCGCCTGTGGGTGTCCCCGACTTGTACCCTGTTTGTATGGGTGCAACATTGTGCCCCCCTGAGTGGCGCAAGGCAGGATTGTGCCTGCATATGCGTCACACATCCCGGGCTGAATATTAGGATGTGCTGAATATGCATGGGCACGCCTCGGACTTGCGCCAGACACATTACAGGTGCGCCCTGCAAGATCAGGGCTGCACAGCGCAACCTGCCCCATTGAATATCATGCCAGGGCACATCAATGGGTTGCGCATGGTGCAACCCTGTTGCGCCATGCGCAACACCTTTGAATATCCCACCCTGTATGTTTATTGTTTACCTCTGTGTGTGTGGTTTAATACCCTATCTTGTTCCATTTGGGTGTAGATGTCTCTGTACTTAGCCCACGCTTATTCCATGATTTCATTCTTTTATTTAGCTGTCACTGGCTGTTGCCTGTATTATGTACTCATGATACTGTTCCCTGTTGTAGTTTCCCAGGTCATACCTGAAAACAGGCATTTACTTGTCTAGTGTACTTTACCTGGTAAACGAAAACTAAACTCCAAAGCTCGTAACTTTCAAAAAAGAACTTCAACAATACCTGACCACACTAAGTGTATGTAACTGCCTATTCTAATTCCTGTACCTCCTTCTTTTCTACCATTACCTCCCTCCCTCCTGCCCCCGGCATGCCACCTAGCCCCCGTTTTTCCACTTCCCCCACCCTCTCCTTCACTTGCCACTTTATCTCCACATACCTTCATACCCCCTAAATGTCTCTCCCGTTCCTCTCACCCCTTCTGTCTAAAGTCTCCCACTATTACCACCCCTCTCACCCTCCCTATCTACCCCACCCCTCCCCTGCACTCTTCCTCCCTCATCTTTTCACCACTGCCCCTTGACAAAGCCAACCCTGCCTGTGCTCCCTTCCTCACCTCTTTGTCAAAAAAATCTCCATCTAAGAGAAATGTCTAGTACAGCTAGTATAACCTTGCTCCTTTGTAAATAATCTGTACATTTATTATGCATATATATAATTTTTGCCAGTATTTTAACTTTCTATATATACCGCATGTTTCTCTGTGCATTTGTGATTGTATCTTTTTCTGACATGGAACCTTTGTAAATGCCCTTCTAGCTCAAAGGTTGTTATTCAAGACAATAAATAAATAAATAAATAAATAATTGATAAATTTATTAATTAATTATAGAGATCCACCATGATAGTGTTGAGAGTCTCTGGCTTGGAATGGGTGTGACCGTATCTGACCTTCAGGGCAGCAACATAATGTTCACTCTGCTGTTTTCTAAGGTAATAGGCAAGCAACTTGCCCACACTCCCTTACCTTTCCAGTACCTAAGTTTGGTACATAGGAGGGCTAATTCTGCCTTGTGAGAAAGGAGAGAGTCTAGCTGTAAATGGAGCCCAGCTATCTCTACCCACAGTGTAGCCTTATTGTTGCATGTGGGGGTAGGTTTTGCTGAGGACTAACTTCTTGGCTTTCAGTTGGTTCTCCTAGGCCATAGTCTCTGTCTCCCTCACATTGCAGAACCCCACAACATACGATATAATGGCACCCTATATGTTGACCTTGAAGACCTCCCAGAGGGTACTGTCTGCAGTATCACCAGTGACATTGCTACCAAAGAAGGTTTGCGTTTCCATCCTGAGTCAGTCATGGAACTCCTTATCCCACAGGAGAAGGGGGAGGTTAGCCAGAAATCTAGGTGAATGCTGCTGCCATGTGTGGTGGAATGGCAAGAGTAGTCTCACAGGGAAGGGTGGAAGACCCTCCATACCTCAGCTAGGGAGTGTTCTTTCATGCGTTCTTGCAGTGCAGCCACTGTGTTAGTATGTCGCTCTACCCCTGACTTAGATCAAACTGGTGTCAGGTTCAGAGACAGATTGAAGTCCTTGCCAAGTATGGTAGTACATAGCACTGTGTGATGCCTGCCAAGGCATGACAAATATCATTGGAAAAAGCTGAATCATCATGGTTGGTGACATAGAGCAATGATAAGTGGAGAAGCAGATACCTACCCTCGGTATCCAAACACTGTTTCTCTAGCAACCAGTGGACTGACTTGTGTAGGAGAATCGATACTCACCGTTTGGTTGTGGAGAAGAAACTTTGATTTGGGGGATGGTAAAGTTGGATTCAGAGGTCCCCCACTGCTTTCAGTTGCAAGTGGGGGCATAGCCATGACAACTGGACTGTATCTGAGGCCAGTTCTCAGCTTGGAGAGAGGAAGCAGCATGAGGGTCACTTCATGACATGAATGAAGAGTCATCAGATCAAAAAATGATCCAGTAGGGCCACAGCCTGGGCCACCTCAATAAAATGAGGTTCCAACAGGTGTGGGGTACCTCCGTAGTGCAGGGCTTTGGCGACCAAGCTGCCAGTTAGCAGCATTGTGCAGGCTATTGAGCTTAGGCTGTATAATGTTGCTCGCCCAGCCCACTGCGGCAGTAACTGGGGATTGGCAGAGGGAGTAAGTAGACCAAGGGATTGTAAGGAGACTGGCAGGGGCTCCTGTGCAGAGGAAGAAAACTCTGGTGCTCACTGGAGCTGCAGGAGTCGAGGGGGATAATGGGGGTAGGGGAGTCTGGCATGCTTGCTAGAACCCCTGACAACAGACAAATAAAACAAGTCAGGGCTCCACTCTTACCAAAGGGAGATAGCGGTTCACTAAATAGTAGACCCAGAACATGTAGGCTTATGCCAGGTGTCAGTGAACTTTGAGCATGAATAAACAAGCAATTAAAAACAGCAGAGCCCCAAATGAAGTTGAGGAGTGCCATAGACATTTAGGTTGGTGGAGAGAGGTACCCCCCCAGTACAGTTATACAAAAAAGTGGATGGAACCACCAGTCAGTGTGCTGCTGGGCTGTATACAATAAGTGGCCTACATTCACAAACACCATAAGTAGTCTCATTCTGTGTAGGTATTATCCCATGTCGGGAAAACGGAATGCCCAATGCTGGAGCACCTTACATGGTTTGGACCTGTCAGTCAAGAAAAAACAGAGCTCTTCAAATCCAGGACTGGGCTGCATAGCAAAGAAAATTGTTATTTGTGCTCACAAGCATCAGTGAAGTCAGCCCAGACCCAAGGGAGGAGGTGGACATTTTTTGGGGAAGTACTGAGGTATTCTGTGTCTGATGAGACACCTATCAAGAGTGGTTTGCTGGCTGCAACCGATGTCCAGGTGGAAGGATGCAGGTACTGTTAAGGAGATGGATGGATCGAGCAGTTTGGAGCAGTATTCTGGTTGCTTGGAAATGTCAAGTTGAGTGGCAAAAATTTATTTGGGGACTACGGTATGCCAATGCTGCTCAGAGAGTAGGTAAATGGGCTGGATGCATGGCTGTGACTCCTGGAACAAGATAACTTCTGGGGAGCTTCCTTTTTTGCTGCTGTGCGATTGCTTCATCGTCCTCTGCCATGTTTCACCATGGCCCACTCTGCCTGAGGGAAAAAAATCATGGCCATCCAGTGGTGGCTGCTGGCTGAGCTCTGAGGCAGGGAGTTGTGCTCTGGTAGTGTCCATGTCCTTCAGTGGGGTTTCGCGACTGGTGGCCACAGAGGGGGAGGCAGTTGAGCCAGATAGAGAGTGGAGGTCCTTTGCTGCAATTGGTATGAGGAAATCCTTAGGTGCACTGTTGACAACTACTGGGAGGTTTTGCCTGTGATTCAATGTGGGGAATAGCTCCTCCCACAACCTCTACATAAGTCCTTTGCTAAATGCATCTCCCTTGCTTAGGGAATGTTTTTCTCTGGGCTCCCTGTGTGGCTTGTGTGCTGTGCTCCTTGTGCTGCTGTTCAGGTGTGTGCTCCCCTCTTGATGTCTTCCTGTCTGTTTCATCCTCCCTTGCCCCCTTTCTGTCTGTTCTCCCTACCTGCGTTCCTTCCTCTGTCAGCGGCTGCTCTGGCCACCTCCCTGCTCCTTTTCCTGCTCCTCCTTCCCAGGCATCCTGGGGTTTTTGTTGTGTGGTTTCTTTTTTGGGCTTTTCTTTCCCCATCGCAGTCACTTCCCAAGCCCCACCCCCGGTCAGCCGACTCCTGGTCACCGGCGCTATGAGCATCCCCGCTCCTCCCTGCAATCCAGTCCTTCTCTCTCTCAGTGCGCACTCCCACTTCCTGTCCTTACCGCTCATCCAGTCCTCTCCGCGTTACCTCTCGTGGCTCCGTCTCTTCAAGCAGTCCTTCTCCCCCTCCAAGGATGACTGGATCCTACCGACAACTTTCTGGTGCTAAGTAGTAAGTACTTACTCTTCATTCTAGTTCCCCTACCCTCGTTGTCTTTTTGTGTACCTGCCCAGCAACAGCATTCCAGGGCAATGGCTCTCCAGCAACCGCACTCTTGCTACCCACTAAACGCCATCCTGGGGTAATGGCTCATTCAGCCCACCGCCTTGCTGACCTTGAACTACTGATTGGCTTTCATATGTGTTAGTGCAGGGCACATGCTCAAGTGGCTCCAGATGAAAAGAAGCAGTAAGGATACGTTTCCAGTACCTAGGAAGACTTTTTAGAATGAATAGTCTGACAGGTATATTGTTATGTTCTCACTTGTATATACCCTCAATCTTTGCTCTTGCTCACATTGTATGGAAACAGGATCTGTGCTTCGGGCTTCATCTTATCCTTCTGCTACATCTCCTAGCTCATGTAATGGTAACCCACATAATGAGGCTTTCCTACACACCACAAAGCCCCCCAGTATACCTCCAGGAAGGGGCAATCAGTGTTTAGTCCTTTACATTATCAATGCTCCATGATAGAAATGTTTAAGTACCTAAGTGGAATCAACAAAGTCCAAGAGGGTAGCATCTTTCAGAAAAAGAGATGTGCAAGAACAAGGGGACACAATTTGAAGATAGAGGGGGGATGGCTCAGGGGCAATGTGAGGAAGTATTTTTTCACAGAGAGGGTGGTGGATGCATGGAACAGCCTTCCTGAGGAGGTTGTGGGGTCTAAAACTATGGGAGAATTCAAGAATGCATGGGACAGACATAAAGCAATTTTTGTGGGAGGTAGGAAGAAAAAGGCTGTTGGTTAAATAGGATCTGCAGCTTATCCTCTGGGTAGGGAAATGGGCAGACTAGGTGGGCCAAGCGGTCCTTATCTGCCGTCAAAGTCTATGTTTCTATGTGTCTATGCTCTGGACTTGTGTACATTTCTCCCTGCAATCTGCGTTACCTGTTCCACCTCAAGCATGGGGGGGGGGGTTTGCTTGCCCGTTTACTTTAGGAATTAGTTAAGTGGGGATTGGTGCTTGGGTGGTATTCTAGGCCTCATTTGTACGTCGCTTTCAGCATGCCTCATCTTCCCCATGCCTTAGTCGGACCCTGTCCAGGTTGTCTCCATTGCCCACTACCACGGACCATCGCTGCCTTCCCACTAAATGACAGAACAATATCTCCCAATCCTTCAGCTACAGTATCTACTGCCCATCACTTCTCTTGCTCACGCATCTCCATTTTGTGACTACCCCCTTTTCATTTTACCCTCCTCCGTCTCTATTCCTTCCTCCTCATTAAGCTCAGGCACTTCCCTCATCGTCATCCCTACCTGGTATTACCATTCTTACCACCCTTCTCATATCTCAAAGTCAACAGCTACTTCATCATTCTGTCCCTGTTATCCATTCTGCACTCTCTACAGCAGCATTGCACTTTAGCCAGCTCATACCAGCAGTATTCTGGACTCTGTCCCTAACTCGCACCTTCTGATGCACTCAGTGAAGGTAGGCTTTCCCTGTCTACCGGGTATAGGATTCCGTTACGTCCACTACCATGCTGCTTACCCACTTGACATCCTCAGTCCCTAACTCTGCTTGGTGGCATCGAGTGACTACCAGGGATGGGAGCTATGTCTCCAAACTACAGACTGTGCCATACCTTCTCTATCGCATACCAGTTGCTGCTTCCCTTCGGGAATGGAACTCCTATGCCCCATGGACCCTCATCACTCTACCTATGGCTGGTTGCCTCAAGTTATCATCGTCAGTCTCTGTCGTCCCTAACATGTACCTGGGTCTCCATCTACTGCTTCAACTTCTGCATTCTCAAGCCTGCTGCTTGGATGCTGCTTTCCTCAGGAACATGACTTTTCCCAACTTGCCTTCTCCATCTTACCTTGTCTGCAGCCTTGATCTATTGTCCTGTTCACTGACTTCCAAGGCTGGGAACCTGACTCTGAAATCGACTGTTTCCGCTGTGTGCATCCTACACCTGATGCGGATTGCCAGTTCCATTCGGGAACAGAACTTCTTCACCAAGTACTCTCATCATCCTACCTGCAATAGCCGCATCCTGTCAGGTTTATCTTGATTTGAACGTCCCGCCTGGTCACATGTCCTTCCATTCCGCTGCTTCCCCCCTGTTCATTCTCCAGCTGCTATCCGATGCCATGAACCATCTGGAATTGGACCTCCTACTGCTAGCAGTCTCCATTTCTACTTGCCCGCAGCCTTTCTTTCAGCCCCACAGCACTACCTTGCCTGGTCCTTAGCCTGAGCTTGCACCGCTGTGTCCACTGTCTGCTTCCTTTACCCAATGCAGGTTGCTGCTTCCCTTCGGGAACAGGGCCTTGCCACTCCACCTGCGTTCCACCTCTCAGCTCTGCCTGACGTCATCGACCGTGGGTCTTCTCCCTGTCCACCAGACATGGTAGCCTGTTAATGGATCGACTCTTTACTGCATCCCCTAACTTATGCTTGGTTGACGCTTCCCTTCTGAACCAGGACCTCATCGACTCATTTGCCTCCATCTTGCCAGTTGCCACTTCCCTCCAATCTCCGAACCCCTCTGTTCTGACTGAATCGCAACCTTCTGCTCCACTCGCCATCCTGCTGTTCTATGGACCATCATGCTCAACCCCTTGGCCTCCCATACTTCATGATTTAGTTCTTGCCAGCTCGTCGATATTTTTTTTTGATCCAGTTTGCCTGCCTCTGGGACTTCCTTGCTGTAGGTAATTCTTTCAGTTGATGGCCAAGTTTATTTTCTCTCTCAGACGTGGGACATTCATCCTTTTTTGCTACACCTCCATCCGTCCCTTCTCTAGTTGGTTCACACCATCATCGAATGTTGGAATGCTGTACCTCAACCCAGCTGATCTGAATACTCTGCTTCGTTTTTTGTCCTCCATGGATTGTCTTCGAGTGACTGCTACAGCCTTCGTGCATCCTGCTGCACTTCCCTGGGGGCTGACCTGGTTCTGTTCCTTCTTGAACAGTTTGTCATCTGGCTCTGCCTTGCTCATCACCTTCCATGGATAGTTCTTCCAGTTCCTTGGGACTCAAGCTGGACTACTTTCCTGATTGACTGGCTGCATCTCCACTCTGCCTTGTAGGTTCGGGGCTTTGTTCTGTTTGTTGTGGCTCTTTTGGCCCTAGTACCTTATCTCTGAACATCCTCCTACCAGGTCAACTGCTCTTCCATATTATTCATTTCATACTCCTACTCTGGCCATTCTCACAGTACCCTTCCACTTTTCATTGGATTACTCATTCATTACTCTGGAGAAATACTACTGTCAGCAAACATCCCTTGGCTAACATGCTTCATAGACTCTTTCATCATCATGGAGTTTTATATGCTGCCCGATCAGCTCCTCAGGATCATTCATGAAATCCCATTCATCTGGACATAGGAAGATCTTCTCAGTCTCTAAAGGATATACCCTCCAACTCCTGTCCATTCCATTACTGTGATTTGCCTGTCTACTTTGTCTCATTGGTTATCCTCCTACACAGAAAGGACATAAATCCCTCTGCTATGCCCTGACTTTGTTATTAGTATCCCTTCTACAGATACCAGGAATCACATGATAACCCATTCAAGTACAAACATCATCTGTCTTACTTTCTGCAGTTCCTCCTACTACCACTGACTCTGTTGACCGTGTTACTCAACTCCTACTCCTCAACAGTCATTGCTTGTTTTAAGAATTTCACAGATGTTTTCCAGAATATTTGTCATGGGATCTCCACCGCCTAGCTGATTACTATCTCCATACCATCCAAACCATCGTTTTCGCTCCTGGACATCACCTTTCCTTATACAATCATTTGCACCTTTTCACCGAGCACCTTCAGCTGGGTTAACCACTCTTCCAGCGGACCCTTCAGCCTCTTCTTCTTGAATTATCTTTGTTAATCTCTGCAGTAAAGGCCATTACCGAGAACTGTCTCTCCTGAATTCTAGCCGGCAATCCGTAACAGTCAAGATAAATTCACCAACTCAGTCTTGCCTCCCAAGTGTTCTTAATCAGCTGTAGCGCTAAGATCCTATGGCATCTTACACTAATCAATCTCACTAACAATTCAGCCTACAGAATCTTCCTTATATCCACCTCCAAGCTTCTCTTAAGTACTTCGACATCAGGATTACCTGTAAACTTAACCAATCATATGCCACCACAGTGTATCTCCTAGATGATCACACCACAGAAATACCCACACTTACTTCAGGCAGTGTATCAGCAGAGTATTTTCATACAAAGTCAATGAACATCATGACCAAAGAAGCCATTCATCCCTCATACCGAATTTTCAATCATTCCCCATATAAACTAGGCTACCAACTGGACTGCTTCTGCAAATCATCTTCGATTCGTTTACTAATCACTTATGGTATTACTCTCATCAGTCACTCAAACTCTCCTCTACTCATTTTACTCTTTGTTGCTTACTTAGTGACTTATTGTTCACTAATCGATTCTTTGCCTACAGACTACCTTGAATATCAAACCTTACATGAATTGGATCAGTCACCCATAACTTTACAAATAATCGCAAATCCCACAGTGTACTGTCTGGTTTTATATCAGTCAGATTAAGCTCTTCTGACTCATTACACCCCTATAATTCCTTTGGACATGCATCTTTCATCACCCTGGAAATATGGACAACATTGGCCCTTCTTCAACTGGATCTGCTCCACACATACGATTCTACCATCCCTACGGAAAAGAAGTACCCTTTATCCTCAGGATCATCATTCAGTCTGTGTCATCCTTGGATCAAGAATGAACCATCATCTCCAGAGCACTCAAAGTCTCTCTTTTACTCATTT
The DNA here is from genome assembly GCA_016271365.2 of Neoceratodus forsteri. Lineage (NCBI taxonomy): Eukaryota > Metazoa > Chordata > Ceratodontiformes > Ceratodontidae > Neoceratodus > Neoceratodus forsteri. Next base: position 7,311,240 of record JADMNL010000025.1, on the reverse strand, counting down.
CTACTTCTTGGATGTTTCCTTAGTGACTCCTCATTCATCACTGAATTCCTGGCCTCCAGACCATACCTTGACATTCAAACCTGTCACTAGTTGAATCATTCACCAATTACTTCTTATACTATAGCATTTCCACCATTCCCCATCTAGTAACTTATTAATCAAGTTATGCTCCCCCTGCTCATTACATCCTTGCAATTCCTTGGGACAAGCATTATTCATCATCTTGGAAACTCGGACTTCCTTCATCCTCCTTCACCTGGATCTGCTTCACACTTTGGATTCCATCACTCCTTCAGAAAAGACCTACTCTTCAACCTCAGGATCATCGTTCAATCTGCATCATCTATGGATTGATGATGGATCATTGTTTCTCCAAGAAGCTCACCACCCTCAAATTATCCATGGTTACTAGAACCTAGGTCCTTCTCCTTTTAGTATGCCCAGAGGACGGGCAGACCTCCAGCCATGGGTCCTCAGAGGTTTCCTCCACCTGGGTGTTTTTTCCTCTCCTGACTGCCAGGGAATCATACTCTCTATGAGTTGGAGGAGGTATCTTTTTGGGCCTTCTATTCCCTACAAATTACTACCTACATACCTACAACTCAAGGATGGGAATAGAGTTAAGCCACAAAAAGTGCTACAAGTTACACAAGCACTATATACCCCATTGCTATTCCCTAAACATTGAATGGGAGGGCTTTGCCCGTGGTTCAATATGGGGAATAGCTCCTCCCACAACCCCTACATAAGTCCTTCACTAAATGTACCTCCCTTGCTTAGGGAGTGTTTTTCATCCACCTCCTTCCCCTTCTCTGACGCTCTTCTCACCCTTGTTTCTGGGCCTTCTATTCCCTACAAATTGCTACCTACATACCTACTACTCAAGGGTGAGAACAGAGTTAAGCCACAAAATGTACTACAAGTTATACAAGCACTATATACCCCATTGCTATTCCCCAAACATTGAATTTGAGGCAAACCACGTACTGCATAGAGAACTTATAGCCCATCTGAGCAAACTGCTTGCATGCAAGAACAAAGACCCTACAGCACTGGAATAATTGAATGGAAAAGTTCTGGTATAAGCTGATCAGGTGCCACTGCCATTGAAGTGAGCCCCGATCCTGCACCAGGTGCCTGATATTCTCCTTCACTGGGTAGCGGAGTAGTCTAGCCAGGATGGGTCTTGCTCAAGCTCCTTGTGGAGGTTGAGGGGGCTGGGATCAGTTAGCCTGCTGAGTCTCCACCAGTGGGCAGTTAGATGCATGAAGAAGCTCAGGGATCACTCCGAGTAGGAAATATTGTTACCTTTCACCACTCAAGGAACCCGATGAAATGGATGTTGTTACATTGGACCCTGTTCTTCAGGTCATCCACATTATTGAGAAGGTAAGGAACTGCCAAGACCTGTTCCCTCAGTTGCATTTTTAATTTGTGGTCAGTTTCCTTAGCAGCATTTAGCCTGGACTTAGTGTGCATGACCCGGGATCTGAGCCAAGTGAGTTCCTGTGTTGTGTGAGGCTGCTGTGGCTTTAAGTTCTGTAGTGTCAGTCAATATTTATTTAGCAGGTCCGCAGTGCCTTGTAGGTCTCCCACCAATGACTGAGCGACTGCCATGATGAATTAGAGCAAGAACAGCGAAATGCAGTGCTGGCAAAGTGAGAGTTCCCACCACGATGCCACAAGGTCACACTCACAAGACATGCTTGAATGTAGCAGTAAACCCTAAGAAAATAACAATGGAGCCACTTAAGCAGTGACTATGCATCTAAGGTACTGGAGCAGTCATTATTTTAGAGTTCTAATCTGCAGCATTGATGGCTGAAAAGGGATACTGCAGCGGGAAGAAGGTACTGGACAGTTATGCTGCCATCTTGGTGGTGATCAGGCCACATCCCCTGCTAAATGTAATGATCTGCACTATACTGGTATTGAAATGCCAGCAGCATATTGCAGGCCAGGAAGGAAAGAGGGGGGCTAGCATTACCCAATATGCAAGATTACTACTCAGCAGCACAGGTTACTCCTATCCTAACTATGCTCAAACAGAAAAAAGATACAGGATGGTTAGAAGGTGAGCAGGCACAGGTGCCACACTGTGAACTGGGCACAGCACCACTCTTGTGCACTCCTTCCCTGAGAGGGATTAAGACCCCAAATCAATGGACTACCACACCATTCAAATGTGGACATGCTATAGAATTAAACTGGGCAATGCATCCGACCTAGGCACACTCATACCGCTGACAGGGAACCCTGAATTTGTTCCGGGCCTCATCAACTCAAGATTTAGGAACTGGAAAGCAAAATGGGTGAAATCAAAAGGGGGCCTCCTGGAAGAGGGTCAGCTGCTATCAATTACTCAGTGTCAACATAAATATCACCTAGAAAAAGAGAAATTTTTCAGATAATCTACAAATTAGAATACATCTCTTAGATCCTGTAAAAGTATTTGCGTACCAGAAGATGTCCACCCTCTAGAAAAATATTTAAAAACAGATAAAACTGTGACATTGGAGTCACAGCAAATCTTTAATCTATATTCAGTGTTGTTGGAAACCAAGGCCCAAGCAGGCACACCAATATGGCAGGGTTGGGTGTCTTATTCTGGAAGCCAAATAACACCCCACTTGCAAACAATAATCTGGCAGGAAATACACAAAACTCCTTACTCCTTGCAATGGAGAGAATATAACAAGGCCCCTGGAATTCTGCAATTCTGCGGTTGCGGAATTTTCCGCAGAATTTGCACCATGCCGCAGAATATATAAAGTGCTGCAGAATTCATTGTTTTTGGTGAATTTTCATTCAAATATACTGTTTTTTTTGTAGTGTCAGGCTTTCTTTCCCATCTCATTTATCCTGAATCCTCTCTTCTATGCTCAGCATGTGATGTCATCGATGACATCACATCATATTTAGCCAATGGCTGGACTGCGTTCTGCCAGAAAAATTAATAAATCATGCGGCAGAAATCAGAAAATGCTGCCGCAGAAGCCAAGGAGCCCTGCCACAGAAATCAGAAAATTCTGCCGCAGAGCACTAGGGGCTCTGAATATAGATGGAAAACATAGGTATGTTTTTTCAGAATCCCCACTGTCACAGTGTAGTACTCATAAGACCAGTCAGATAGGTGTTGGAGGGGATGTGGAAACAAAGGAAACCACCATCACATATTCTGGAGCTGCCAAAAGATAGGACCCTTTTGGGAAGAGATGATGCAGACATGCTCAGAAATCATGGGGCACATGTTCCCTCCAAATTCAAAAACCTGGTGCTGGGTATACTTCCACAGGTGGCCCATACCCCGCAGAATAAATATCCATATCGTATACTGGTGGTGGCAGCCATGAAAATCATAACAAGGCACTTGCTCACCTCTGAGGTACTCATTAAAGGTAAAGGGATCGCTATAATAAAAGAACTGCACATAATGGAAGACATGTTTGTCACAATAAACTTTGCACATGATGGGAACAACATTAAAGGACATTTCAAAGATATGTGATAATAGAACCCTATTTGTTGAGCGGTGGCTTTCATTTACATAAAATATCACTTCAACATATAAAAAACTGTTTTGAAAATGCTCCCCATTGACTACAATGGGGTATGTCCCCGCACTCCCCCTGGTTAAATGTCATAAAACGTCTGGCTGGTGGACTTGAAAGTGGAAGTGATTGGCTGGCCATCAGTTCGGCCTGATTTACAATCCCTTCCCTCTTGAAATGGACTTTGAAATAAATTATAATTTGTGGTGGGAATGACTAGCGCCGTTCTAAGGTAATAGACTATAAAGCACATTTGCAGTTCACATAAAGTTTGAAATTGACTTTAATGTGCTGACAAGATGGCACAAGTGGGAGCAGTGTACTACACAAACAGTTACCACTCACTAGAGCTACAAGAAAAGTGAATGCATGAATAGGCTGCTCTCCCTCAGTCCACTTTGCACTGCAACTGCATGAAATGAAATTAGAATGTTTACAATCTGTATGAATGCATGTGATGTATTGTGAATGTATGTCATGTATTGTGAATGTATGTGTTGTGTTGTTGATTTTATGTTATTATGATCAATTTATTTATTGTTATGTATTGTACTGGTGCTCTGAGCCCCAGAGGGATGCTTTGTACAAAGTTAATAAACAAACAGTCCCATTCCTAAATGTATATGAATATATGGTGCTGCTTCTTGACTGCACACTTCCTAGGCAACCATGCATGCATCAGCTTGCCACAGCTGGTAACAATTTGGAGGGAACCTAGCACAGAACTACTAATGAGCTTCTGAATGTATAAATGTACTTTGAAACATTTTAATAAAATCTGAGTTTTAGTGGTAAACTGGCCCTTCCCAGACTCAGTCTGTCAGTGTTACGAGCTTTCTTCAATTCCTAAGATGCCTGCAAGGGTAATCAGTAGGTGCCATCACACAGCTTGTACACTCTCTTGGGGTATTTCTAGGTCTGAGTCCCTCCAGAAACGCTGCTCACACAGTGCAGCACTCCTTACTCACGAGCAACCGACCCACCCTTCTCTGTCACAACTGAGAACTCCTTACTTCTGAAACAGAATATGGTATCTGTAACCTTCTCTTTAGAGGTGAAAATACAATTTGTGTCAGTTATGAATCAATTAGCTGTACCTCAAAGGACTCAGTCACAGAAACATGAAGTATATGAAAAAATATGTTTAATACTTCAAGATATTTACACATATAATACAGAATATTACAGCACGATTATGGGGAACAATAATTCCACACAAATAGAAAGAACATAATTTTGTACACAGTAGAAAGAAACACATAGAACAACCGTACTACATTTTGTAATTTTCCCAAAGTATAGAGGCTTACCCACACAGGATACATTGGTGAATCACGGCAGACACAAACCTTAGATGCCAGCTGTTTGTAGTTCCAAACCTTTTTTTTCAGCTTATCTTTGTACTGATAAATTTGATCAGTAATAAAGACAGAAACATTAGTGAATGCAATATACATAAGATTACAAGTCGGTAACTCCTTCCCCCCACAGGAGGAAGAAAACATGCATTTATGTAATAGACAAACAAGTACAGAGAAATGAATGATGTTACCTTTCCTCCCTCCTTCTGGTCTTCCTATCTGGAGCACCAGGAGAAAGCATGGTAAGAACAAACATTTGTCAATGCCGAATGTTTGCTTGCTGGCATTGGCATTGGTAGTGTAGAAGTTACAGAGCTGCATAATAGGAATGGCAGCGAAGTATTGAACTGAAGCCAACCCCACCACCACCCTGCAGAGAGTGACAGGCATTGGGGTGTGCCTTTGGGTCTCAGGCATAACGACCACGCCATTTCACCACACCCTACCCTGCAGACACAGACAAGTGTCCGCGGTGTGCCTTGGTCTTTGGCCTTATGTACCCATTCCATCAGGAAATACAGTGAGATGGGTGCGTATAGGAGAATGGGGTGAAGTTTGGGCCGAAGAGTCTGAGGCACACCTTGATGCCTCACTGGCTGCAGGTGTGGGTGGGGTGAATGGTATGAGCATGACAGGCAAGAATCCCAAGTCACACCCCTGATGCCTGTCATTCTCTACAGGGTGGGGCGTTATGGTCGGAAACCCTAACGCCTCAGGCATTCGTTGGTATTTTCACTCCAAATTTTCAACATGTTTTTTTTGTGACCCCCACCTCATGAACAGTGGCAATATCAGTTTGTTAGCCGAAAACTGCTTTTGCACAGCGACTATGGCATTTGGCACCACATGTGCAAAAACACATTCTGAACAGGATGTAAAAATGACAGCGGTACTGTTCATGGGGAGGTGTAAAAAATGGCAATGTTGAAAATCTGCTGTGAAAATCTTAAAAAAACTGGTGAAGTCATGAGCGTGCGTAGAAACTGTGCAACGCACACCCGTAATGTAACTAGTTTGGGGATTTTTTTACAGCAGATTGTTAACACAGGCATTTTGGGACTTCAGATCATGAACAGTGTCAGTGTGATTTTCTTTTTCTGTCCCGAACAATGATTTCCCACAGCGACCGCACATTTCTGTGCTGAAAGTGTGAAAACACATTTCGGCCATGTCTTGGAAAATGACAGCTGTACTGTTCATAAGGAGGTGTGGAAAAATGCCACTGGTGAAAATCTGGACTGAAAATATTACAAATTCATGAACTTGCAAGGGTGCATGGAAACTGCGCAATGCTCACTCGTAACACAGTCATTTTATGGAGTTTTGCCACCGAATTTTCAACATAGCCATTTTAAGACCTCTGCTCATGACCAGTGTCACTGTGATTTTCTTAATCTGTCCCAAACATTGTTTTCACACCGATGTACCATTGTGCGCTATGTCGGAAACACATTTTGGGTGAGATGTGAAAAATGGTAGCTGTACTGCTCATAAGGAAGTCAGCGGTAAAATGGCACTGTTGAAAATCTGGTGTGCAAATATTACAAATCGCAAACTTGCCAGCTGCGTGAGGAACTGCGAGCGTAAGCGCCCTAAAACAGTCATTTTGGGAATTTTTTCACCAAATTTTCAACATAGCCATTTTAACACCTCTGCTCATGACCAGTGTCACTGTGATTTTCTTAAAGTGTCCCATACATTGATTTCACACACCGACTGCGCCATTGTGTGCTACATGGGCAGAAACACATTGTGGGCGAGATGTGAAAAATGACAACTGTACTGCTCATAAGGAGGTGTGGTAAAATGGCAATATTGAAAATCTGGAGTGAAAATATTGAAAATTTGCGAACTTACGAGCGTGCAGGAACTCTGCAACGCACGCTCGTAAAACAGTCATTTTAAGGAATTTTTTCACCAAATTTTCAACATAGCCATTTTAAGACCTCTGCTCATGAACAGTGTCACTGTGATTTTCTTAATGTGTCCCGTACATTGATTTTGCGCACCGACTGCGCCATTGTGCACTACATGGGTGGAAACACGTTTTGGGTGAGATGTGAAAAATGACAGCTATACTGCTCATAAGGAGGTGTGGTAAAATGGAAATGCTGAAAATCTGGAGTGAAAATATTGAAATTTCGTAAACTTACGAGCGTGTGTAGGAACCGCGCAACGCACGCTCGTGAAGCAATCATTTTTAGGAATTTTTTCACCAAATTTTCAACATAGCTATTTTAAGACCTCTGCTCATGAACAGTGTCACTGTGATTTTCTTAATGTGTCCCATATATTGATTTCGCACATCGACTGCGCCATTGTGCGCTACATAGGCGGAAACACATTTTGGGTGAGGTGTGAAAAATGACAGCTGTATTGCTCATAAGGAGGTGTGGTAAAATGGCAATGTTGAAAATCTGGAGTAAAATATTGAAAATTGTGAACTTATGAGCGTGCATAGGAACTGCGAAATGACGCCAGAAACAGTCATTTTTAGATTTTTCCACCAATTTTAAAATAGGCTTTTGAGATCCCACCTTATGAACACTGGCAGTGTCATTTCATTAATCATTCCAGAAAGGTGATTTTGCGAGTGGCTGTGAAATCACCCTTCGGCTCGAGTAACGCTTACGACAGTGACAGCATTCATGAGAAGCGTCCCCAAAACCCCATGTTGAAAATTTGGTGCAAAAATTCCAAAACATGCCTGAGATATGCAATAAAGTTGAAAACCCTATCTATCCCATTATACAGCTTACAGGCATTTCCTCAGTTAAGCGTTGACTTTGAAGAGTGCAGGCGTGTTCCCAGTCCGCCCGAAGATCGCCAGCATGAGCTCAGAAGTAAGTATGGGGTGGGGGTGTGGGGAGGCAGGGTGCACAGTGGGTGGGTGCTGGTTGTGGAGGGGTCAGGGAGAAATGCTGAGGGACAGTTTCTGTATTTACAGGTTTTATTTCCTAAGACGACGAGGGACATTTGCCATGCTGGGGTGGGCTCCCAGTGTGTCAGCTGGAAGGATGTTGGTGGGGGGCAGGAGCCGATGGGGGATTGGGCACCCCCGTCGGCCATAACATCATTTTGCCACGCTGGGGTGGGCTCCCAGCGTGGCACCTGGATGCTTTGGTGGCAGCCGACGGGGATTGGGCACCCGTCGGCTCGTACAGTGTTGGGGAGGGGAAGGGCGATGAGCACGCAGTGTGCATGCGCAGCGCTGTGTGTGTGTGTGTGTGTGTGTGGAGGGGGAGCTCTGCTCACTGAAGTGGAGCTCTCCCTTTCAACTGTATGCCACTGCATTTTCAGCTGTCATAGACAGCTGGAGCAGTGATTGGCGTACTGCGACTGCGCCTGCAAACACACTGACTGAATTGGAAGAGGCTGACACACCTCTGGAAAACTCGGATGATGGCACTATATTTCTTGCACATGCGTGCAAGCAAACATAAAAATGTATCACTAGTGCCTGCAGTGACCCCATATCTGTCTAGTCCTCCAGTGATGGTGTCTGCCCCTTTGAACCAAAGTCAGGAGGACAGACTATGCGGGAATTGCAGGGCATCCTAGTTCTGATTGTGGTAGTATGTAGAAGAGAGAAATGTCCCCCAGATCTTATGATATATCTGGAGAGTGTCTTCATCTCTGTGCAAGAGTTTTTCCAGAGAAGCAAGAATCTTGACTTTTCCCAGGAATGTCAGCTTTGTCCCTGTAGCTGCTACATTCCAACTCATATTTGTGCAGAAAGAATTGAATATAAATAAAAAAAGAAGATACTGTGACAGGTATACATAGCAAACTGCTGCAGTATTTTTAAAAAAGAAATAAATGTAACAACATGCCTCACAAGCTAAATTTTACTTACATGCTGTAGCAATACTGAGAGTAACAGAATTTGAGTATCATGAACTGCATTGCAGCTCAACTGTGATTTACAGGCATATAAACATATCTCATGGTCTACATTATAATATTACAATTACTGAGACAACGCAACAGAACATACCTCTCATGACCTACATTGAGTGCACTGTTTTATATAAGGGATAAACTGTGCCCTACTGTACATAATACAAGTGGTAAGCTATGGATGGGTTCTGGTGACATTTATAAACCACGAGGCCAAGCGAGTGATTTATATTTATCACAAAAACTGTGCATTAGGGCATTGTTTGTTTTTTATACTACTGTAGCCCCTCTCCGGTGCTGTCCTGGAGAAGGCCACTACCCACCCCTGCCTTGCTGGCCAGACTAAGGTTAAGGGGCCTGGATTCCGATAGCTGTAAAATAGGATGTCCTTTCCCAAAAGCTAAAATACAATGGTGGTGCCTCCACCCAGAGTACATACTAGTGGGCCTGACTGCTTGCAGTACAACCCCTGGGATGTCGTACCAACCCACCTTCTCAACAGTTACCCCAGATGTGGACTTACCAGGATTCAAAGCTCCCCACGTCCAGTTAAACCATTTACTGTTCCCATTTCAGACAATAACCTGATCACTAAAATTAGTCTCTGGAGACCATTCTGCTGCAAAACAATAACATCACAATTTATTTACAAGTGAAGGGTTAGGATGGGGTAAGTGGAATAGAGTTTAAGCAGACATTTAGTGATTGCATTTTAAAGATCCACATTTCCCAAAATCACATTCCCCTTTTGATTCAAACCCCACATTTCAATCCATGCAGCCACCAGAGCTATCTAGCTAGCTAACTGCTGCAGATGTACCCAAACCCAGACCCACAGGTCCCAGTCCAGAATGATGCCCTGAAATCCTGTCCATGGGTACCCAGATTTTAGTTGCATGCCTGAGGTGCAGCTGGTAGATGGAGTTGGCACGCTTTCTTGAATTAAATAACTTTTTAAATTCCTTTCTCTTGTTTACTCTAACCCTTGGCTCTATCTCCTACCCTGCTTTGCATGTGAACTATTTACAGCCCCCAGGTGCAGGGCAATTCCTGCTGTTTACTCACAGTTCTGCAGAATCAGTCCTTGAAAGGCACAGTTCGCTGAAGTCCTAGGGACTGATGGCAACACAGGCAGAAGCAGGCTCATTGCTTGAAACTGGAAGGGGCACAGAGGCTGCAGCTGGCTCTTTCTTCCTCTTGCTTGCAGATCTTGCAGCTTGTCCCCTTCAGCCCATTACTGGTCCCTTGCAGTGCACGTGCACAAGGCCTGCCAACTACAGGGGACCCAGACCTGGGAGTGGCCCCATGGCTCAGCTCCCTCAGAATAGATCAGAGTGCCCTAGCACTTGGGTACAAGACCCATGATCCCTTGCAGTGGCAGACCCCACTTGATGGGGGTTAGCGAGATCCCCACCTGGCCCTGGTGTAAGTATGAACATTCAGCGCATTTCTCTTTTCTTCTCCTTTTCTAAGTTTCCTGCCAGGGTGTGTAGCCAAAGCAATCTATCCTTTCCTGTCTCCCAGACTCCAGCGGGAGGAGAGTCTGAAAACCCAGGGTTATCACAACAGTCTATTCCTTGCTGTATTTTAGAAGCAGACAACAGGCACCCTGCCCCAATAGGCACCTGTCCATCCTTCTGCTTTCACAGCCTCAACTTTAACACAGCCACACTCTTGCTCCAGCTCACACACAGTTTCAGGACTGTTTCAGAAAACACTGAAAGTCTCTTTTCTCACTGTGCAGGTACATAGTCATTCTCCAACATGAAGAGGCTAACTCTTCCTTTTCTCTCAGCACATCTGTTCTCTCATTTCTCAGTATCCTGTCTTTTCCCAGGCTTAGACACAATCTTTGTCCTTTTACCAGGCTCAGGACACAACCTTTGTCTTTTTCCAGGATCAAGACATAACCTTTTTCCCTTTTTCGGGCTCAGGACACAACCTTTTCTTCCATCTCACCGCTGTGGTGCTTCTTCAAATCAATGCAGAATCTCAGTAACCTGCAGCTTTTCTCTTTTCCAACAAAGCTGCCTTTATCTCACCGCTGTGGTGCAACTTCAGAACCATGCAAATTTCCAGAAGCCTGTAGTTTCTCCCTCTCTTCACAAAGCTGCTTCTTCAACAACTTTTCTCTCCCCTGCTTCTCATTTTTGCTTCTCTTAATGGGGTTAGGCACTACCTGCCCTGGGGCACAGATTGCTGGCACCCCCCAGGCAGGCCCATTCCCAGCCCTGCAGCCCCATTCTTCTCCAGGGGCAAGAGCCCCCCTCCCTCTGGAGGGTCTCTCACTGAACTGACTCAAAACCTAATAGTCCTTGGCTTTTGGGAGCTTTTGGAAACTCTCCATTGGCTGGAGCCACTGTACTCAAGAAAATTTTTTTATGTATGAGGCTCCCTTCATGCCTCATTGGTGCAGAAAAAGGCACCTAGATTTTCCCCAGTATTTTCCCCCAAGAGTCTGTTCAATAAGCCCCAGAATCCTCTTGGCAAGTCCTGGCTCTAGGATTGGTTGGCTGGTGTCCCATGGCTGCAGTAATGGCTGCTGGGTGTAAACAGTCCCACACAGTTCACACAGAGTCCCATCTTTCATGTCCCTGTGCAGCCAAACATTTTACTTTTAGTTTACATTTTTCCCGCCATTTGATATCCACCCCTGTGCCCTGTCAAGTGACTGCACTGATTAACATTTCCCTTTGGCCCCCTTTTAGTCGCTGCTGCTGTTTTATATAGCCCCTAGGCAGCCTGTACACAGTCCCATTACTGTTTTTCATCCCCTCGGCAGCCAAACATAACATTTTTACTGGGGCTTGAACAGACCCTTATCACTTGCCTCCCTGTTATCTCCTCAGTCCTCCTCCTACGGCCTCTGCTCAGCTGACTAATCCCTGTTACATGTGCCAAGATGTAAAACCTCCAAGGATGCTAAAGCCTTCTCCCATGCAGCCCCAAAACTCTGGAATTACCTACCCCAAACTGTCCGCCTAGCGCCCAGACATACCGCCACCAAAAATAAACTACAAACTCTTCTTGTCAACCCTGCCCCAGGTGTTTGTTTCAGTCCTCCTTAATGAAGCTCCCTTTCTGCCCTACACTGTAACACTGACCCTTATTCCCTCCTCACTCAAGTTTTCCATCTATCTCCTCCTTCCTCTCTCCTCTCTCTCTCACTATTTACTTGATAACACTCCCACTGGTTATCCCTTCTTAGACCTGATAAGCTGTGGAGCCCCAATACAGTGTCCTGCTGTATGCTTGCCTATGTCCCCCAAGTGTTTTGAAGCTTTACCAATGTCTTAAATGTTCTATCTTTGCACTTATCAATTGTGGATTCTTTGAAATTTGCAAACTGCCAAGGCACTTAACCTGTACCTAGCCTGTTGAAGCATAATTTGCTGTGCTCTGCTATGATCTCTATTACCCTGTTTAAAATCATATTTGTTGTACTTTCATTATTTGGTGCCCAGCTGTCACTAGTGCACCTTTTGTTTCTTATCCAACCTGCTGTACTATATTATTGTTTGTGACTTTGTAACTTCCTGGGTTATGTCTGAAAATAGTCACTTCTGTGTCTGTACACTAACACGGAAATCAAAAACTAAAAACTAAATACATTTAATCTCCCATGGACTGGGAGCAGCCACTCTGCCCCTGCACCTTATGGCATTCTTAATTATTTTATTTAACTTCCCTGCCTGTTGCTAGCGCTAACTGTGTGCCCAAGCACTAGACAGGCTCCCGGCTCATCTTTGTTCATGAGCCACCTCATGAATATTAATGAGGCAGCTCCCATATCTTGAGCTCGATTTGCGCTCCCAAAATCGCCTCTCTGTCTTCTCCTGCCATCTCCCCGGTCCAGCTAATGGTCCCGGTCCCTCTTTTCCTTAATCCTGGAACTGAGACCACTGGGAAGAGAGCCAGAATGGCCACCAAAACTGGCAAATGAATTTGCACTCTCTGCGCATGCATGGAGCTCACCAGCACTGAAGTGCCATTTCCAGAACTGGTGGCTCTGCGAACCAACTCCTCTAGTCCCACTCCCCCAAAAAACTTGTGGGGGCAGGCAGGAGAGGACCAGGACACAGGGGGACCACAGGGCAACCTGGGGGACATAAAGGAGAAATTGGGACCCAGACCAAAAAAAAGAATGGGGGTGGACCAAAACCCCAGGGGAAACAGCAGCCTTTCCGGGGGCTCACAGGTAAGCCCTGAAAAGGGGTTACACTACATTTCATAAAAAAAATAAATGCATTCAGAAAGGGACACTGTTTCTTTAAGAGAACGAAATCATAGACTGGGTTGCCAAAAAGTGGGTTGAGATAAGGAACAGTGAGATAAGACAGAGAAACCAGTTTTGAGTTTCAGAGTTATAGTCATTTTCATTTGAAATAAATGGTCCAACTTTTCTGTAATTGTTTGCTGTTTTGTTGACTGGTTATATCATATTTTTCATTTGTTTACTTTACTGCATATAAATAAGATTAAACAGAATGCCTGCGGTAAAACAGATTACCACGATAGAGTTCAAACATTTACAGTGTTGAGATTAGCACTTGTTTTAAGGGACTTAAGTATCTTATTTACAAGACTTTACTGGTTAGGTTTAATTGCTTTGATGCGTGGAAGAAAGGGGAGAGTAATTGCAGTTGGAAAGCAGAGTACGTTGTGAAACATTTTGGATGCAGTCTTAGAGATGAGTTATTATCAGACATCAGAAAATGGGTTAGGGAAATCTTAACAGCTGCTTTCCTGACACATTTCTATTGACATACATTTATGTCCCAACACCACCCTGTACAAAAAATCCAGTCCAAGCCTTGTCACTTTGCCAGTTGTATCTACACACTTCTATTAAGCAACTTCATTTGACAAGCAGTCACCACTGTTGTAGCCATGGCAGCAGGTCAGCTCCACGCCTACCCGCCCGTTGGCTAATAACCTCCAATAGTTACTGCCTCCGGCACTCACAGACACGAGCAGTAAAAATAGTTTAGTCAAATATTTGTTACTCACTATGACAACGAAAGGCTTCAAAATGCCATTGTGTGGCAAACCATTCACCTCAGAAAGGACATTGACTGGGTGGAAACAGTACAGAGAAAGGCAACAAAAATGATTCAGGGTCTGCAGTACGTCTTACGAGGAAAAACATAGGGAACTGAATATGTACTCCCTGGAGGAGAGAAGAGAGAGAGGGGACATGATTGAAACATTCAAGTACATAAAAGGCATTAACCAGGTACAGGCACAGGAACTTTTTCACTTCAGGAAGGGCTCCACGACCAGGGGACATGACCTCAGGCTGCAAGGAGGGAGGTTCTCTACCAACACCATGAAGTTTTTCTTCACAGAAAGAGTGGTGGACACCTGTAACAGCCTGTCCTAAGAGGTTGTGGGGGTCAACACTGTGGGGTGATTCAAGAATGCATGGGATAAACACAAGGGAGCCCTTACTACAAAGGGCAACTAAAGTGTCAAAATAGGCCTAAAACAAATGGGCAGACTAGATGGACCTAGCGGTCTCCTTCTGCCATCAACTTCTATGTTTCTATGTTTCTTCAACGACATGCACTAGGCTGCTCAAAACTGCTTCCCACCAGAACGTAGCTGTACAACACCAACCACTGTACAAAACTAACCAACCATAAAAAAAAGGCATTTCCAGCAGAAATTAAATTAGTCAGTGTTAGCATTTATCTATGTATTTATTTAGTTATTTGCCTGATTTGCTTTATTATGTGTTGCGATATGTTATTCTCTTATGTATGTGACCTGACTGTAATGGCGCCTCCAAGGATGGGACCAGTAACTGCAAATAAAATCTACTACTTCTACAAGGCACCACCAATCATTCTGCAAAAGATAAACAGTAGCCACTGTTTCCAACTCACCACATCACCAAGAACACACTGGATCATCATGTGTGAAGCCAAGTACCCTCTAGTGGCAACCTGCCTGTGGAAAGGACTATTTTGCACTTAAACAGGTTTTTTTAAATATTGTATGTTTTTTTTTATATTTTAAAATATATTTAATTTTTCTAAATCTATGACAGTTGTCCTTTTTTCTAAACACAATTATACACTTTAGAGTGGGCAGTGTTGGTTACATCCACCCCACCAGTGGTGTTAAGACCTTCCACCTGTGGCGCTGGGTCACACTACACCCTTGAGTGGGCATGTATAGGCGAGCTCTAGCCATCCTGTCGTGTACTGTTGCTTATGTGTGTAACCAGGTCATGGTGCGGATGTTGCAGATGTTAACATCTCAGTTACTCCCCCTGCCTTGTGCTCATGGAGGCCGAACAAGGTTAAGGGGCCCAGGCTTGATAAGCTCCTCACGTTGAGGGTTTGGGTTCAGAAGGGGAACAAGGGGAATAGTGCAGTGCCTCAAACCCAGAGAAAGAAACAGTGGGCCTGATAAGTACTGCCCCTGGGATGCAGTACAAACCACCTCCACAACAGCTGTCGGACACCACCCTCAAATCTCACTAGTACCAATACCCACACTTTACTTTCAGTTTCAAACACTTTAGTACTATTTAGCCAAGATCACTAACCATATGCTCATACACCAAGTCTCAGAAAGTAACAACGGGACTTTATCTGCAACATGGGTCCTATCTAGAAATAGAGATAAGGCAAATAGCCGCTGGCAATGCTTTTAGGAAAATAACACACAGTCTATTCAGTATTCCAGTGCATCACCCCAAGCAATGAGATCTCCGATGTGCAGGCTTCTCTGCAGAGATGGTGCAGTATACCTCCCAACACCCACACACAAGATATCAGATAAGGCCCACTGTTCTGTAGACCCTTCCACTACCTTCAGTAACAAAGCCCCACAGTTTTAAATTACTTTCAATATTTTTTTTCTTTGCAACTGCAGTTCTGTTGTAACTATTGAGTAACTAGGTAAATTTTAGATTGTTGCATGCCTGATGATGGGATGCACAGGATCTTGTGTTGGTGTATCACTTAGGTATGCAGCCTTGCTTTTAGCCCCCCGACTGGCTTTTGGCTAATGCTTTTCAACAGAAAAAACTGTAATCCAACATGGAAAATCAAAACAAAATTTGTATTCCAACAGAGAAGATTCAGAAGCAGTGTTTTCTGGCTTGCAGATCAGTTCTGAAATGTCCTGTATTGAATTGACACCAGCCTCAGACAATTCTGAACAAGCTGTGCCACAGCAGCAGAGAGACAGCGGAAGTAGGCCCAAACTAGACCCAGTCACTGGGCTGCGGCTCTGTCTCTTCTCTTGATCTTCAGCAGATGGCAGAATGGCAAGATCTGAAGGGTTGAGACCAAGGAACTACCATGCCTTACACCAGTAGGTGCTCACTCAATCATGGAATATGAATACCAGGACCAGGCTCCTGACCCCAGATGAGGTACAGTAGAACAGCTTGTTCCTACCTCTGATTTCAGCAGGTCTCCAGATAACTTCAGCAGAGTCTGTCTGAAAGGCAGCTGTTCAGTCTTTTCACAGCTTTACAGGACTCACAGTACTTCTTTAAGTTGGGTTTGAACCTAAGCAATCAGATGCAGCTATACCAGGATCACTGGTGCTGGGGTTTTGGCTAGGCTCTCAGTGCTCCTCCTCAACACCTCTCTCCTCTCTCCTCTCCAACCAGTCAGGAAGGACTGCCCACTGAACTCTTCCTAGGCTGAGGAAAGAGTTCTGCTTAGCACCTCCCACTTTAGTCTCTCATTGGTTAGGGTTGTCACTTATAATTCGGCTCCCTTAGGGGCTGGAAAAGAGTGCCAAGCCCTCTGCTGCTGTTCTTCCAAAGTGCTGGAGTCTTTACCAGGACCCCTTGCATTCTGGTTGGCTGATCACAAGGTTGTAGGGTCAACAAGATGGCGACACCCATTTATTTACATTCTGTTCCATGCCTGCTGCTGGCTACAAACATGTTCCTTTACCACTTGCTGCTTACATAACTTTTTCAAACACTTAATCCAGCCAAGATTACAATCCAGTTTGAAGTAATGATGTCAGTGATTTCACCGGTTTGCCTGTAGGTGCAAGGGCACCCCTTCCATCGGTGGCATGAAACAAAAGAATAACAAGGCAACAAAACTCCTCTTCGCCTGTCTTCCAGCACCAGTTCAACTGGAGAATGCTGGAGGATGTAGGCATCGCAGGTGGGCCCACCTCGAGCCTCTGGTGGTTTGAAAGGTAAGCCCCACCCTTTGGGGGTCACATGAAACCTACTGATTGTTCCTTGTCAGCTCATTTCAATGCTGCTCATGCAGATCACGCTCTGTTACTGGTTGTATTACTATATATGTCTCCTGAATCCAGCCTCAGTCATTATTTGTGGCACTAAGTGGTTGGTGTGACCACCACTGGTACCCCTGCAACACCATCAGACACTCAGTGGGGGGTCATAGCCCCTTCCAGAATGGTGACAAAAGCATTTGTGACAGTTTGGAAAAGGCATTGGGTCACCATGCATATTGCCTGCAGAAGCATTCACAACAGCATAGCAGCCCTTACATGACTGGCCGCAACCTTCTGTGCCTCCCCAGGAAATGACTGTGATCAGTTGTGACTGGCCAGTAGGAGTAGGACAGTCAGGTGGACAGAGGCTGAAATAGTTTTCCGGTGGAACAGTGATGTCGTAGACTCGCTTGATCAGGAGACAAATTGCAGGCAGACAACCAAAATCAGTGCATAAAAAATGCCAGGTTGGCAGTTGGCATGTATCATTTTATTTTTCTCTCCATAAAATGATTCAGATTTCACAGAAAATAAGAAAATTGTGGTTAGTTCTGTAAAAACACAAGGCTTTTTAGTGTGTAGACACATGTTCTCCCAGCTTCAGGTCTTACTTCTCACACAGTCAGCTCCATACTGACTCCCTGTCTGGATCTCTGTCTGTGTGTAGTCTTAGCAAGCCTTTTAAAACTGCCTACTGAGGTCAGGTGATCCAGCGCCACACAGATTTCTACGGCATTTAAATCAAGCTCTCTTTTTAATTTATACAAACCAAGAGAGTCTTCTAAGCCTATCTGTTTGTCAATAATATATCTGCCAATTAAAAAGATCTTTCAGGAATGAATTAAAACTCATTGCAAGTGAAAAACATTCCACTAAGCTTGAGTGACAGCAGATAGTGTATATAAACTGATCACTAGGGGCCACTGCTGTCCTATAGTCGTCCTCCATTCTGTAGGAGCCTACCTGGAAACAGGTCAGTTTATAGTACACTGTTTACTAAAATGATTACCAATTTTGTTTTCTAAAGAACAGCCCTGTATTTCATTATTTCCTCACAGGGCTGTAATGGAAGAGGAAAGACACCTTTGAGACACACCGGCCCAGATATTCAAAGGGGTTGTGCATGGCGCAACAGGGTTGCGCCATGCACAACCCTCCAATGCGTCCCTGTGCGATATTCAAAAGGGGGACCTGCACAGTGCAAGTCCCGATGCGCCGGGGCGCATTGTTAATGTATGTTGTGCATCTGAAGGGGGCGTGCCCATGCACATGTGGCACATCCCGATATTCAGCCCGGGATGTGCAGTGCATCTGCTGGCACAACCCCTAGATGTGCCGCATACTGTGGCATAAAATTGAGCCAAAAAAAGTGGCTCAAATACTGACCACCCACAAGCCGGTGGCTGTATTGCAAGGTGCAACACAGCAGCTGCCAGCCGTGGGTGGCCACCCACCTGCCCAGAACACCGTTCACAAGCACCTATATGGTCCCTGGTAGTCCAGTGGTACCCCCCCCTTTCTCTGTAGCCCAATCATGGGTATTAGTAAAATAAAACATGCCCTGGTAGTCTAGCAGTATCCCCCTCACCTCCGTAAGCCCGATCACGGGCAAATGTTAATATAATATTCCCAGTGGTGTAGTGGTAACCCCAGTAGCTCGACAGGAGTCATTGATATAGCATCCCTGGTGGTGGTGGAATTTCACCCTTCCTGGATGCACTGAGCCACCAGCCAGACAGAGCAGTCTCTTGAGGGTTCAGTGGTACTACCACTTTCGCCCACCCAGTCCCCCATCATCGGGTGGTGAGATTAACCCACTCAGACACCCTCACCGCACACCTAATGATAGCTTAGCAGCAGCTGTAGCTTGCTGGTCCACACTGGACCAACGGTTTGGAGTGCATACTGTACTAGTCTTTCACAGATCTGTGTATATTTGTGAATGACTAGTACAGTACACACTGCAAGCCCATTGGTCCATAGTGTGGACCAATGAGCTTACAGCTGCTACTGTAAGCTGTCATTCGGTGGGTGGTAGGGCGATATACAGGTGGATTAATGCAGCCCGCCAATGAGGGTGAGCTGGGTGGGCAGGGGTGCCTGTGAGGGTGAGGGGTGCCACTGGACCACCAGGGACATATTGCAATATGGAGCACCAGCGATCAGTGCATCGGGAGTGGTGGGGGGTACCACTAGACCACCAGGGATTCTATACTATCAATGACCCGCGATCAGGCTACTAGGAGGGAGGGGTTTACCACTACACCATCAGGGATATTATATTACCATTTGCCCATGATCAGGCATACGGAGGGAGGGGGGATACCACTAACCTACCAGGGATTCCAGTCATGTTGACGGTGGCTACGCAGGGCTCAAGGTGCATTTTGACGGATGCCCTGCACAACACATGCAGATTGGGCCATAATGACATGCAAATGGCCACATTTGTGCCATGCATACATTATGGCCCAATTTGCATGCCCAAGTCTGAATATCGCGGATGATGCGCCCAGCTCAACGCACATTCTCAGTCCTCCCTGTCTGGGGAATGCGCTGGTGCATTGTACTTGCGCCATGTACATTCTGTGCCATATTCAAAGGTGATGCGCCATGGCACATCACCTTTGAATGTCACACTGTCCTGGCCCCAGTGCATCTCAGTTGTGCTGCGCCTCCCCCACTTTGCTCCATTGCCTGGCGCAGTCTGAATATCTCCCCCACTGTCTCAATCCCTTTTCTTTAAGTGGGCAGATCTGACTTTTGTTTCTCTTTGTTTTCCTTACATGTTTTTGTATGTGATGGGACAGGACAAGGGGAAGGGTTAATGAAGGGGAAGGGTGGAAGGGAGGGGCAGCTGCAGAATAAGGGATGCTAGCTGCACATTCGAGCAGACTTGATAGACCTCTAGGCCTTTATCTGCTGGCAAATTTCGTATGTTCGTATGTGTTTTAAGCACACTATTCCCAGCATTAGTGAATTATCTCCTTAGGATAAGTATCCTTTCTATTTAGAGGCTCCTATTGCTAAGGAGTGCTTTTCTCTGGTTTCCCCAATGACTTCAGTTTCAGCCCATTGGGTGAAGTTTTCATTTCAGCCCTTTGCACATTGATAGCCCGTTACAATATTTGATTGCTACTGCTGACCACTGTCTGGTACGTTTGGAGTAGTGTCGGGTATGCCTAAATTTTGAATATTAGATATAAGTGGAGTAAAGTATCTTAAAAATTATACAATGGTGTATGAAAATCCTGTAACCTCATTGGTCAAACACTTGTGACAAACCCACATTCGCCAGGTATCCCATACCTGATACAGACACAGCAGTTGTTCCAGTGCATAGGTACCCATAAGTATAACAAACCATCCTGTGTGTCACACATATGACATCCTGCACCATATATTTCGTTGCACATGTGCATAACGTCATATTTCCAGTTTT
The DNA here is from genome assembly GCA_016271365.2 of Neoceratodus forsteri. Lineage (NCBI taxonomy): Eukaryota > Metazoa > Chordata > Ceratodontiformes > Ceratodontidae > Neoceratodus > Neoceratodus forsteri. The sequence continues at coordinate 7,290,760 of JADMNL010000025.1, read as the reverse complement.
TAGAATTGGAAGTTACAGACTGTATATGTTAGTCTTTACCAATCATATGTCTATATAAGAAATGATATCCCATGTACGATACTGTTCACAACTCTTCTAACAACTCTATATAGTAACTTCTCATTCTTTTTCTACAACTCTTGTCTTACAACCCTGTTACAGGTCTTTGTGGCATCTGCAAAGATTTATACTTACGCCATAAGGAATGATCAGTGGTCATGTTAACAACAAAATAACATAAGGCTGTTGATGTTTAAAACCTATATAGAGTGAGAAATTTAAGCAATAAGGCATGACCAAGGGTTATGTTAATGGTCTGTTAATCACCTTCTAGTGGTATACTGTGTCACAAGGTGTAGCCGAGCACCACATGCCCCTAGATGGTGATTAACTGACCATTAACTTAATCCCTGGGAGTGCCTTATTGCTATTATGACAAAAAATGTTTTAAAATAGTGCTAAATCTTGTTCACCATATGGTTACGCTCTACATGTATGTTAATAAAAGACTAACATAAGACTGTTAGAATGTTTGCAGCCAATCAGAAAGCGCCATTTATTATTACAGTACTAAATTAATTATTGCACAAAAAAGCTTTGAACAACTAACGATGTATATACTCTGTTTGACCAATGAGGAACCTGACTTATCTTGCAGATTTACCATACTTACATTGTGTTCCCATTTATGTCCTTTAGGTATTCCCTATTTATATGACAGTTGTGGTCAATAGCTACAAGTTTGTTCCTGGCCTCATATGCTTGGTATCTAAGAAAACAAGAAAAACTATGAATGACGTGTGACATGAATGAAATTGATATTAACCGCCCAACCCATGAGTGGTCCTCCTGCACTGAGCACACTCCCCCCCTCACCCATCTGGGGAAGGAGGGCACTCCTAGGGATGCTCAGTCCTTCTCTCCCTGGCCAACCTTCCAATGACCCGTATCTGTTACCGAACCCGGACCACTGACATCACAGGTGGATATCCAGCTGCTGCCGGCCATAATGCTGGTTCTGATGCAGCAAAACCCACACACTTGATTGATTTACTGTGTTTATGATACTGGCATGATAAACATACATGTACAGCTTACTCACATCATGAACAGGGATTACAACTACTTAAAACACACCTTTGTTTATAATATCAGTAATGTATGTCAGTGTATTCTGTTCAGCCAGTACTATGCATATAAAGCAGTTGTCCATCGTAGCAACTTTTGCTCTGATGGATTTGAGCCTGCTAGTACTTCAATATAAATTCTTACCCATACGCATGTCTCTTTGATGTATATATAGGAGTATCAGACTATTGAAGTTCTCCAATTTGCCAGTTGTTCTGTGCAAAAGTAATAAAAATTATGTTATTACTGTAAATATTGCAGAACCAATATTTATCACAGAATTTAAAGATCATAGATATAGCATCTTATATTATAAAAAGGATCTCAGAAATGCTGCAAATGAATTGGCTGTTAGGATTCCAACAGGGAGCTCAGAATTTATTTATCTGCCTCACACCATCATCCACAGTGATATTGTTCTACTTTTCCTGCTTGTAATTGTATCTGCTGTGTACCATTCTATATAGTTCATCTCAACCGTAGCATGAACATCATATTTATGTGTATAATTGCCAAATTATACTAACACCAATGTTTATCAGTTCCAGTAGTGGTTATATTTATAACCACAACAAATGTACCAATATAGTATGTTTCGGAAAAAAATTAACACGACGTGAAGTATTATGTGACGTCGCTACCACATAACCACTGATCACTCTACATGTCAGATTTTACATAGAGTCAACTCTGGTCATGCAATTGTCATGTCACTCAAACACATGATCACCTAGAATGAGGAAAAAATAATCTATTCTACATAATTATACAGTTTAATTTAGTTGACAAATAAATTGTTAATTAATTGACGTATCAGGAAATATATTCTATAACACCCTATCGTGATGAACACCATAAAACTAACCCATATTCTGTCATCCATACAGAACTAATACAGACCTTGCATGTGTAAAATATCTGAGTTTATTACGAATCCATGGATCACACCCTATATCTCTCAACAAAATGTGAGATGGTGATCCATTGGTTAGCCAGCTTTTTCCATCTAATGGGTCAGTCATCTCTTCATGTGCACATCCTGTGATCTCTCCTGGAATGAACATCTGCCAGCTGTGCACATTTACTATGTGATGTAGAACTCCTCTCCACAAAGACTTTAAATTTACATGTAATACAACAAACAAGACAGTGAAAATTAACAAGTTTTAAAATGCTTTGTAAAACAAAATGAGATATATAAGATAGTGTATGGGTAACCTTACACTACAAGGCTATTCTTCGACCAGTGGATACAAGAGTCATTCTGTGTTACTGAGAATTACACTAATGCAGCAGAACAACTTTTTGCGGTGTATGAATTTCCATACAAAACCGCACTCCACCATACACTACAACCTAGAATGAGAGGGTGATGTCCCTACTGTAGACCAATATAAGTTAACATGTAATCAGTAGGTAACTAAATTTGATAAGCTGATACTTACATTTAGTAAAATCACACTTCCTTCGCTTTGCACACATGAATACCAGAAATGGTTAATTATGTCCCTGAACCACGGCAATAATTCTTTGTTCTTCTTCTGAGAAGTGGCCTATAATTTTTGTTCAATACAGAGAACACACTTTGATTTTTTATAGTATATGTTGTTTTACACTACAATGACAGACCTCCACTGAAGTGAAAATTTAAAACCTTGCCACATATTTGTTCTACTCACATGTCAAAATCTAATTTCCAGGCTTTTTAAAGGTAAAATGTATGACTTTGAGTACTGGGTGATTAGTAAGTAGCTGGAGAAGACAACAGAGAATAGAAATTTTAACATTATCTTTTTTTTTTTTAACTGACACAGTATGCTGCAGAGGTTTCTGCAAGTTCAAGGTTTGAAAAAACACAACTTCCAGCTTAACTGGATTGAGGATATGCAGCAGCATTCCAAGTTGTCATGCTGCAGTAGTGTCTAAGCTACTGTAGCATAACAACTCCATTCTACTTATGGATTTCTATCCATAACAACATACTACAATACACTATTATAAATTTCTACATCAGAATATAACTGTTTGTGAACAGTAAATGTCAATAAATGTCATACTTTACGTAATCTTTTGCTGAAGGCCTTGCTACCATGCCATAGGTCGAGCTGATGTTCAATTTCTGTATACATTCTCTCTTTTTTTAGAAATAAAATCAAGTACATATGATTACTGAGTGACAATAAATGACATCTAGTTGTGCAATCTGACTGTCAAGACCAATACATACACTGATTATCCAGTATTTGGTTAAACAATGAAAGATATTAACAAGTCATGGGTATGACTTTACATAATGTATTTCATCAGATGTATATACTCATTAGTGAAAGGATCTGGATGTGGGCATCAGTCACTATTTCTGAAACTTGTATCCCTTTGGCTTGACTGTTGTTCAAACTTCGTTCGAAAGCTAGAACTTCCATATTTGTAGATTTTCCACTACGTTCCCTAACAGCCACTATTTGAATGTCAATAACCTTTTTAGATGCATAATGCATCATGGTGTATGTTTCATATTTAGCCGAATGCCCTGGACTGTCATTCCTGCCATCCCCCATCAACACCACTTCATCAGTAAGTCCTGATACAATTTCATTCTGCATATTCTCCCAAAAACAGTTGATGGTTGGACAAACATACTGTCTTTGAATTGCATAGAATATAGATTTGGTAACAGGCTTCATAATCATGAATTTTAAGAGAAGAGAAACCTTGCCGTAATTATTCCCTCATAGCAAAATATTTGTTGCTAGTAAAAAATTACCGGCAGTCATTCGTTGAATAAATGGTTGTGAGTACCAGTAATGTATGTGCCCCTTATCACAAACAACCTTGATCTGGAATGCTGTCCCAATTCTGTGCAACATTAAATGAACTTGCTTGAAGCAGCCTCTAGTATTACAAAATCTGAATGCTTTAACTGCAAGTTGCATTAAACAGGACTCATAAACAATGCCTGTAGTTAATTCATGTATGTGAAAGCTATCATGTATATTAACATGCTCAGCGCAGTTACTATCAGGACATATGTTGTGGCAGTAACTTTCATAGTTCAAACCAGAAAGGTCATCCTCATCCACTGACATTTCATTATCAGAATTGATGAAGCTGCAATCGAGAAACAATATATATCAGTACAATAATCTAAAATGAGACACATTTACGCTATAACCATGATGATTGACTGGTTATGCATGTATTACTATCAATAATTATTTGATTATAAAATGGGGTTCAAGAATCGGAATTCATGATTGGCTGACTGGCACCTGTCTGTCGTGGAACATCCTGGTATTACCCATGCAAAAGATGTCAGTCGGCCGCATATGGACCCCCCTCAAACAAATCAGTCTAACTGAAAACCAAACTTATCACATCATAGCAAACGGTCTTCCTGACACTAGTAGCATTTTAATTGCCACCATCTGTGTGTTGCTTGAATGCTGACTCTCCCGACACTGGCTAGTGACTCTAGATGTTCGTACATCATTGCAGAATAAACTACCTCTCTAACTCTAGGTAACTTGCTGCTGTGACGGTTTTCCAATAAGTGAAGAGGGTCATAATACAATCAGAACAAACCATGACTGGGTGTGGTTTATGCTTGGAGTTATGTCAGCCATGGGTAAACCCCAGCATAACCCACACCCGGTCATGATTTATTGCTTAAGTACATGACTCGCTGTATCCTCCTTGTCAAACTCCTGCCCCCTTAGGAGTGGATATTCATCAGCCAGTCTGTCAATAGTGTGCTCCCTTAAATCAACCAAATATAACAGATATGCTTTTCATGTTCTGACCTGTCATTTCCGGGATCATATGTAGTATCATGAATGTCAACCTCATCTTGGGATGTTTCAGGGGATGACGATATGTCCAACTGATCAGCAACAACTCTGTATGGGAATCAATATTTTAGTTGTTCAACGACTGATCTAACACAGTTTTACAAATAAGCCTTAGAAACAAAATATAGTGACTCAAAAGACAAAACGAGAAATGGTGTGAACAGGATGTTCAAATGTCATTACATATACCAACAGTAACCTTCTGATTTCTGTGTAATATTGCCTTACCTTAATAATGAATCTACACTAAGGTCATATGATCATGTAAGAAAAAAGTTTACATAGATACACAGACTGAATGCCAGCAGGTCGAAATTGCATCAGAGTTAAAATCAATATCGGTGTATTTGCATGATGCAAAGTTTCACCAAACGCATGGCGTGGAATACTGACATGCCACGCAACATCATATCCAGATCACACCAAACATGAGTAAATCCCAACATCAACCACACCCTGTCATGATAACTTGGTTAAATAACCTACAAGCTGTTTAGCAAGTAAGCAATATACCATATCAAAGAATGGGTATATTGGTGAATTTACCATGTCTGGTGTGGTTAGGTCACGAGGTGCAGTCGAGCGACCTAACCACACCAGAAGTTGGAAATCCACCCATGTATCCACTCTCTGTCGTGGTATATTGCTATTATACAATGTTCAACTTGTTTTTTTTTATAGTGATATATAACTGTTACAGTGGGTATAATGGAGAATTTACCACGGTCATGTGATGTTTTTTGACCAGTGAGGTGACAGGATTTTCATACCACATTGCATAACAGAAGATTTCCCAAACAATGTCTTACTGTGTTTGATGCTTTATTTCTTCCCGTGCTCTAATCAAAGGTGTTGACATTAGATGAACAGGAATAGATGCAAATGGGGAGACAGGAGACGAATAAGACGATGGTGTGTTGGATGAATCCATCTCTGTAGTGTAGGGAAAATTAGAAAAACAGCAAATTAGGACAATTGTATTAAGTTCTAATAAATAATAATAAGTAATAATAACAAATATAGGAATGCACCAGCATATAAGGCTGAACCCACCAACCCCTTGATGCCCCAGCAGTTATGAAAGAACCTGGAAGCTTCTACCCCTCACCCACATGCCAAGCCTTTGACAAACCATAGTAAGCAGTCATGCATTGCACTCTTTGCACTGCCCTCCCCAACCCCTCTGTCCTCCACCAATCCCAATGTCTTTCCAAACTAATGAATGAATAATAAAATTGCATGAACCTACCATAAATCTGATGCTGTGACTTGTCATTACAATCTTTCGATCTGAAAATGTAAAAATAATTAGTAACAATTAGAGGATGTAAGTGAATACATGAGTCACACACTTTTTTTGTTTTTTTTTGGGAGGTCACGAGGCAGAAAATTGAGTGAACTGAACACCACTCGTTGGCAAAACCTGGCATCACCCACATCCTCGAATGGGATATTGGGATAATACAATGTGGATAAATTGAAGGAATGTAAACAATTTCTAAAGAATTAAAGACAAAAAAAATTATTTTTGAGTACTGAATTCAAGGTGTGTTATCTTCCTGTATGTTGAATAGTCCTATGATGTTTGACAGTATATGTGAGTGAGAGATATGCTGCTGACATAATCCCAAATGCAGCCACCCTCCCTCACAAAAACAGAACAAAAAAAAAACATAAGAAAGAACTTTACTTTAATTTTTTCTAAATATAGATCATGGAGTTACCAAGTTATTCATTTACATTTTGCACAGTTAGTATGTTACTGACTGCCAACATTCATAACTAAGGCTATGCGGTATATGGTGCCAGGAGATGAGACATATTACAGTGTTCAACGGATTCACTGTAAAGTTACTGCCCCACCTATCTGGTGATACACAGTTTCCTCCCACTTGGACCCATTTTCTATAGTCAAAACAAGCGCACACAAATATAAGTCGTGGCAGCCATAACAAAAAAAAAGTAGAGTACTAATCATCAAGATAGGTAGATATCATACTTGAATATGCTTGTAGTTACAGATTTTCACATTACCTATATGAGGCTATCAAAAACATTACGAGATCTCTATCGGATAACATATTCAGTTCATCTTTCAAGTTCATCCAGGCCGTGTATGCATTCCCAAGTTTGACTGCTTTTTTGCGTCTTTCACGGTCCTGTTCCAACTTCCTTCTTTTAGCAGTAGCTGGTGAATATGTAGGTGGTCGTCCACATCTTTTCTTGGGAGGCATCTTTAAAACAATGAATTATTAAAAATAGATAAGCATACAATGTTTGGACTGTATACACCAACAAACCACAACTGCATACTCGATGCCTCAGGTTCATTACATTATCAGCATCATGCTAGTCTCACATACTAAATACAGACATAGTTGTGTGTGTCCTCATTTCAGAGCTTAGGAGTGAACCAAAAAAATAAACTCAGCAACAGGGCTAATAGCAGTAAACAGTGCTGACATCCAAGCTTCCTGCCTTCTCTGCCTCTATATCCGAAATCAAACAAAGGGGCAGAGGACACTGCAGAGCAGGACACTGCAGCACAAGAGCTAGCACAACAAAACTAGCCCAAATCAGGAACCAAAAAAAAGCAAAAAGGCAATCCAAAAAACTTCTGATCATAGGAGACTCCATGATTCAGGGAGTTGATACCCATCTCCAGCCAGGGTTAATGGTCAGATGTCTCCCAGGTACATCAGCATGGAGAGACACTGACCACATTGCTAAAATTGTTCACAAAGAAGGAGACAACATTGACGTCCTGGTACACATAGGGACTAATGATCTCACCATTTGGTCAGTTGTGGAGACCAAGGAACACCTGACCAGCCTGGGTGGCAAACTATAATCCATTTTGTCCGACATCTCCTTCTCTGAGACCCTGCCAGTCCTGGAGAGGGGGGCAGATGGACGGAAGGTCAGAGAAGGGGAGATAGGGTAGCTAGACATGTGGCTCAAGGGCTGGTGCCAGGAAAAAGGACACAGATTTGTAGGGAACTGGCAACAGTTATGGGAGTGAAAGTTCTTTAAATTTGATGGACTGCATCTGACTAAGGATGGAGTCAGTGCATTGGGACAGAAATTTGATGTCTTTGGATAATACTTAAACTAGCAAATGATGAGAGGGGTGCAGCAATCCATACGTTGAATGGGAAGAACACCCTTCCCCCCTCAGCTAGTGGTCAAACATGGATTCAGCATGTTTGTAGTTCATTTGCATCACCAGGTAAAAAAAAAAGGAAAATCATGTACACAAATGCGCAGTACTGTACTGTTCAGAAGAGACCGAGGTGCAAAAGTGTGTGTGTGGGGTTGGAGTTGCAGGATCCAAGACAGCATGGGTTTACAAAGGGAAGGTTCTGTAAAACTATTCTCATAGATGCAAGTCACAAATGGGTTACCTGAGGGATCATTCCTGGGGCCAGTCCTCTTCAATATCTTCATTAGTGACATGGCAGATGAACTAGAGGGTAAGGCTTGACTGTTTGCAGATGACACCAAGATCTGCAACAGAGTAGATGATCCAGATGGGGTGTGCAGAATGAAAAGAGATCTGGATAAATTAGCAAAATGGTCAGAAGAGTGGCAACTGGGGTTTAGTGCAAAGAAGTGCAAGATCATGCACATAGGGAAGAGAAACCCTGAATCCGCCTATAGGCTGGGAGGGGAGTTGCTGGCAGTCACAAAGAAAGAAAGAGACTTGGGCATCATCATCACTGATGACCTGAAATCATCCAAGCAGACCTCTAAAGCAGTAGGTAAGACTAGGGGATGTTATGGTGTATTAGTAGGGGCATCACATGTCATGAGATGGAGGTAATAATCCCTCTTTACAAGACACTGGTTAGGCCCCACCTGGAGTACTGTGTGCAGTACTGGAGGCCACACCTTCACAAGGACATTAATCAAATTAAGGTGGAGTGATCGAAACATTCAAACACCTTAATGTCATTAGCAAGGTGAAAGAGTCTAACATGTTTAAATGTAAGAAAAATAGCAGGTCAAGAGGACACAGCATGAGATTAGAGAGAGGCCGATTGAGGGGAAATGTAAGGAAATTCTTTTTCGCAGAAAGGGTGGTGGATGCATGGAACGGCCTACCTCATGAAGTGGTGGCAATGAATACAGTGCAGGGCTTCAAACTGGCATGGGATAGGCATAAGGGAGCAATACAGATGAGTATGAATAGATAGGCCACTGACAGAGCAAAGGCCGATGGCACATTTATAAGGTAGAAAAAAAAATGGGCAGACTGGATGGGCCTTGCGGTCCTTATCTGCAGTCAACTTCTATGTTTCTATGTTTCTCTCTATCTCTGTGCCATTCCCACCTCGATCTGCCAATACTACACTCGTTCACATACAAAGGTCTACATAATATCTCTCAGGTACATACTAGTATATATAAAAATAAAATAAGGTCAAATTTCTGGATCTCAGCATATTATTCGATTTTAGATGGGGTGTATCCTCAATACTGTATCTTACAAAAAGGAACTATATTTTATGGTGTACAAATAAATGCAAAAAATAAAAATAAATGAAACTGCCCAAAAACTGTGTTTCCCTGTATTCCTTGTTAAAATAAAAAAATATAAAGGGTGAAATTGTATAATTGCAATAATTCTCTCCAGGATGTGGGTGATGCAGGGATTTAACCATGTCTGGCTTATTCTGGTCACTCAGACAGATGCCTCATTACTGAACAATGCCAGGCGTGGGTAAACCCAGCATCACCCACTCCCTGCCGTGATTTATTGCTTAATAATTACTGGCTGCCCCTTTTTCCCATAGGATATCAACAAGAGGGTGGACGGCCAGGTGGTGTTTAAGCTGAGTACAGGGTGGCAAACAATGGAACATGGATTAAGAATATGGCGATGGAGATTCATGAAGGACATGATAAGGTATTAGTTCATAATGGACACTTGGAATAGTCTGTTACAGTAGGTAGTGGGAGCAAGTGCAGTGGATGGATTAAAGCATGCCCGGGGCAGACAAAAAGGGAGCCCTTACAGAACAGAGAGTGATGAAAAGTAATTGATCACATAGGGCCAGTGGCCACTTACAATGCATAGAGCATACAGGCAGGCTTGTTGGGCCTAGCGGTCCTTGTCTGCCCACAGTTCCATGATTCCATATTTTGGAGTTCCACAGAAAAATTCAAATAGTCAGCAGACAGGGTGTATCAACCAATTTTGGAGACAAAACAAAAACACAAACTCTTAATAAATAATAGAGTTACCCCCACAATAAACAAATCAGAATACAGCCAAGCTTCTCATACTCCACAAAAACACTCCAAACATAGCCTCATACTAATTACTATTACTGAACAACAACAAAAAAATGTAAAAAATAAATAAAGAAGGATGGAAGGACATAGACTTGAACCTGTGTCTTTGTGTGATGCGTGCCAAAATATATAAAATGTAAGCATCCTAACCACAACACCACAACAACTCATTAGAGATTTATCTTGCTGAAAGTTAGTCTTATAATCTAGAGCACTGATACAGTGTTAAAAAAAATAATAAACAGAATATAAGGAATTCTGAACAGTGATCACATATACGAATTCCAAACGGTGGTACCCAAAAAAATTAAGTAAGACTTGTTACTTGATGTGCATCACATGAACAACACAAACTGAGATAAACATAATAGTTCTCAATTCAAAATGCAGATAAAGATATTTGGCTGAGAAACAAACAATGGGCTGGATATTCAAACTGCGCCCAAAAAGTGCGCAATAGCAGGAGCAAGCACAAGTCCATTGCGCCCATGCACAATAGATGCGATATTCAAAAAAGGAGCAAGCCAAATTGCGCCAACAGCTAATGTCTGAATATCGCACAACCTGTGCCATAGCGCAACTAGGAAGGGGAAGCTGTGCAGATATGATGCGCTATGGCGCAACAAGGGCTGCCCAGCTGAGCAGCCTAGAGGCGTCATAGCACAAGCAGGGAGCCCCCCAGCAGCAGAACAATGTAACTGCACAACCAGGGAGGTAGGTAGGGGCCCACCACCCATGCCACAGATGGGCACAGGAACACACGCAGAACTGACAATGCGCCCCACACCCTAAGCACAGCACAACTGGGGAAGGGCTGGAACATCCACCGGCCCATGGGGACAAGCAAACAAAGCACAGCTGGGCCATGGTGCCCCAGCACACCCACCGGCAAGCTGAGACTGCCACACAAGGAGGGCGGACCACCCCATGCCACACCAGCCCCCCCCAGTGCACAGCACACCCTGCACCGTGACCCCAAGACACTCCCCATGAGCAGTGATCACCACTGCAGGAAACCCCATGCATACCACAACCCCCACTGTCACACTGCAACCTCGTGTACCACAGAATCATACAAGCCAGACCCACCATGAGCACTCAGCAGTGGGTGGCAGCACACGGCAATGCAACAACGGCAGACACAGTGCCAACACGCACTATCCCCCTGAGGCACAGCTGAGAGACTGACCATGTGTCGGCACAAGAGGTACCCCACACGGGAAAGGGCGTGCCCCTGACACCACCACCATTGAGACAGCACCCTGCACAGTAGACAAGTGTCACATCCCGACTCACCATGAGCCACAACAGCCAGCACAGACACCCACAGTGGTGCGTGGAAGCATGCATCACACCGGATGCAACACAGTGCGGGGCCAAACACACACCCATACCCACGGGGACAACACAGGGATGCAGTATTGTGGCAATCAAGCCCCCAGTGTGGGCCCATGAAAACTGAGCACACACAGCCTGCAGTCCTCCATGGCACAGGGGTGACACCCACCCTGTGCATGCACTGTGGTCCTGCACACCACCATCATATGCCTGAGCACAAGTCACAGACAGTGGTGCACAGCCCCGCAACACACACAGCCACAGCATGAGGTGGGACAGCAACCGCGAGGCCACAGTGCTACCCGAGGCAAACATGCACCACACCAGTGACAGGAGGCAACCCAGCATTGTGATGGTCACAGTGGATGACCTGCAGGGACAGCCACCACTGACAAGGCAGCAGACCTCGTGAGCCACAGACATGCAAGGGTGTCAGCTGCACAGGCCAAGGATGGGTTGACAGGGCACAATGGACACAGAGCATGCACCATGACCACTGCACACAGTAATGCAATGCACAGGGAACAACACACACACCACAGACACCCGACTGATAGCCACTCCCACACCAGAGACACTTCCCACGCACACACACACATACCCATGACTTGAACCACCCCAGATGCCATGCACACCACTGCAGCTGAGCACCTATAGCCAGCTGCAAATCAGAGACCACCACAGTATTCATATCAAAATAATTGTATTCAAAAACATATCAAAAATAACTATATACAGCTATGTACAAATGTGGGGGAGGGACAGGGAACAAGGTGGGGTGGGTAAGGGGCAGGGGTGAACATATGGGAGAGGGTAGGTGGGGTGTGAGGGTTGATCAAGGGGGGGTAGTTGCAGGCAGGTCGTGCAGATGTCAGTGTCCAGCCTGGTCCTCCTCTGCCTGGGGCTGTTGCCTGGGCCGCCTCCTCCTCCTGACCCCATGCTACTGTAAGTCCCTCAATATGGACAGGGATTCTTGTGCCACCTGCAGCAGCTCCTGGACAGCCTGCTGGATCCACAGGAGTATCCGCACATCAAGGACGAGGGATCAGAGTCAATAGGTGTGACTATCCATCCCCCTGCAGCCCACCCATTATGCATGGCATACAGCCATGTGCCACGCCCCTGTGATGGTGTGCACCCACCCACAGTGACCGTGTCCACAAGACATGCCCAACCAGGCAGCAACAGCCATGTGTACCACTGCACACACCCACCGCCCATGTCCAGCGCAGCACAACTAAGGCCGTACAGTAACGTGGCTATGCGGTGTGCAGGCAGTGCCACAGCCATGTGCCCAGTGCATGCATGGACCACCATTGACGCACTCCCAGACATGCAGTGCCACTGGACAGTGCTGACTGTCACATGTCGCGTGCATGGCAGTGGTGTCCGTGGATGGTGGCCATGCCCTGCTTCCCACCCTGTCACACAGCATGCAATAGCAATCATGGTGTCATGGCACTCACCCTCATCGGGATGTTGTTGGCGTTGGGGTTGGTCCCCGACACGCTCCTGTGCAGCGTCCTCCTCCCTCTGCTGCCGCTCCACCATCTGCCTCCACTAGCCACACCTGTGGGAGACAAAAGGAGAGACACATCAGTACAAACCCAAAGCAAAGTCCCCTGCCCCAATTGTGTGCCCACCCACCCACCCAGCCAGACCCACCCACCCCATACCCTGTAAATACCGCCACAGCCAACCCTAGACTATCCCTCCCCTATGTGCTGGACACATAAGACAGTGTTACCCATATGGACAATACAAGTGTGTAGACGTATCACCCACCTGGACGAGGCACCACGCCCCTCCTGGCATGCGACCGCAGATGGGCAAGTTGCTCCGGCTCCCTCCTTCTAAGGTCCCCATACCAGTGCCTGCACTGTTCAGCTGTTCTCCTGTGGCCAGTGGCTGCCTCCAGGTTAGTGGCCACCTCTTGCCAAACCTGGGTCCTGGCCCTGTCCAGTGCCTCTTCGCCAAAGAGTGGGCCATAGTGTGGCTCCACAATGGCCACAAGGTTGGCCAGCTCAAGGGCACTCCATTGAGGGGCTCTTCTGCGTGCCATCTCTACTGCTATAGTAGGCAATATGGCGCTCTGCAGCGTGGCACCCCACGTGGAAGTGCTGCGCGGTACAGTGCCACCATTCCCTATCGTGCTGTCACCGAGCAGCGCAATAGAGGTGCAGCCATGCCGGACGTATAGCGCCAAGGGGGCAAAGGTCGGGCACAGGGTCATGGGTCTCTGGCGCAAGGCCATGCACAGTACCATTGGACATCTATGCATCTAGTGCGATTGGTTGCCTGTGTGCCATTGCCACAACGAACTATTGCGCAGTTGTGCCACAGCGCCATGTAGTGACCCTCACCATAGCGCCACTGGCACAATGGTGGCTGTGCCCTGAATTGCCTACCATGCACAGGACGTCATCAGTGCAGCAGACGCATGCGTAAGCTACCTGGGCATGCGCAGTGCGGTGTACTACATGGCTCAGCATGTTCAACACAATTGCGCAAAGCGCAAAAGCGCGATATTCAGCCGTCATATGCAGATCATCCGATCAGCCATGCAATGGCGCAGCAGTGCGATTTGCATCTCATTAAAGTTGCTCCTCACCTAATTTGCATGGATTGCGCTATAAAACTGCGACACTGTTCTGCAATGACCATATTCTGTTACTGCAGTTTATTGGTGAGTTGCATGCTGTATTGTGTTCTGGACTGTGGTATCAGGGACTTGCTCTGTACTGCACAGTCACAGGTAACCACTGTCATCCATACAGGCTGAATAATGACCGAGCGAGGTCTGGGTGAGGAGGATAATGATGGTGGGAGGAACAGGACGGCCAATTTCACCAAGGCCGAGACGGAGGCATTCTTTGAGGCCTACATCGATCAGGAGCCACTGCTCAGTGGACAGCGGGGCACCCCTCAGGCCCTTGCTGCTGCATGGGAGGGGGTGGCATGTGCCGTCAACCTGCACGGCAGCCACCAGCGCTCTGTGAAGGAGTGTAAGTAGAAGATGGGTACCGACAGGAGGAGGGTGAAGGAGAAGGTGGCTGCCATCAGGGCGGCACGTGCTGCAACAGGCGGGAGCCAGCCGGAGGTGGTGCAGCTGACACCGGCAGAGGACAGGCTCGCTGCAAGCATGCAGCGCAGTGCCATTGAGGGTGTTCCAGGAGGTGGCTTCCAGACAGGTGGTAGCCCATCACTGCATGGTACGTCATGGCCTGTCGGGGGGGGGAGGGTAGATCACATGCACTAACGTGATCTTACTTTCTGTTACAGATCCTGCGCATCTGCAGGGGTCAGTGGTGGAGGGTCTGTCCACTGTGGACAGTCATCTGGAGTTGGAGGAGGGACCATCCACCTCCGCAGATAGCCGGAAAGCATTGCAACAGTGGGTCTGCCTGGCTGTCAACACTGATGTCGTTGAGACAGGTGTGGGGGAGGCCCTTCCTGTGTCTCAGCATTCTGGCATCCAAGGATGCCAGCACACTGTGGCTGTGGCACAGACCTGCACCAATGATGATGACATGACCGTTATGGGCAGTGACATGTGTGTGTCATGGAATGGACACACAGCAGGCCAGATCACACCCATGGACCTGGCTGGTTCTGACGTGTGTGCCAGCGTGTCAGCACAGTCCCAGGCTGTGCCTGTCAGCACCAGTGGGGCAGCACCAGTGGCTGGTCAGGACAGTGGCACTGTTGCGGCCACAGAGGTGGAACAACCGATCCCTTGGGCACAGCAGGCAGAGTGGCAGCAGCAGCAGTCACCCACTGGGACTGGGGGTTCAGGGTTCAGCGGTGGTGTCTGTGCACTGCCTGTGGACTTGCCCATACCTGGTCCTGGTGAGCAGCGCCCACCCTCAAGGGGTGCTGAACATCAGGCCCTTCCATACTCTGAGGGACAGGATGCCGAGGTGGCAGACGACCTCTTTGACGAGCACACCCGCCTACTGCAGGCATCAGTACAGCAGCAGATGTGCCTTGCAATGTCCATGGAGGCACTGTGTGTGGCTCTGGAGTGGGTCGAGAAGCAACACAGCAGGGACACCGATAGGATCCTGTCACAGATTGTCCAGTTGCGGGAGGATGTGACCGCTGCCATTGACAGGCAAACACAGGCATTGGTCGCTGTCATGGCCACAATGGGCACACAGTCAGGTGCCCATGTGTCACTCACACCACGCAATTCGCTATCCACTGCCCATTCCTGGCATCGTGCGACACCCACCCTGTTGACGCCGGGTCCAGCTGTGGGCATCCTGAGCACTCCTGGTGCAGGTATGTTCAGTGTGCTGCAGACCCCTGTGCGGGCACGGTCGTGTTCGTGTAGTGGAACCCCTGGTGGACCATCGGTGCCACCCCATGAGGCCTGTGGTCAGCCTACCAGTGCTGCTAGGTCTCAGCGGGGCCGCCCATGCATCCGAGGTGGATGTGGCACTGTGCCGCAAGACTGACCTGTCTCCCAGAGCGGGCACTGTCTGGTGCTGCCCTGTGTGCATTGTGTGTTTCGATGGGCAGTGCACCGGTGGGTGCCCGGCCCTGCACGCAGACACATGGTCCACCTGCACACCCTCCCGACTGCTGTCCACAGGTACGTGTGCATGATGATGCCTGCATTGCACTGTACACCAAAGTGCGATGGTGCCCAGCATCTGACACACGCACATAGACAGTCAGTGGACGTGGTGGCCTGTGGACATGTGTGTTGCTAGTGTTTGTGTTCCGGCTCTGTTTTGCACCTGACCCCTGTGCACTTTGTGCCTATTGTGTGTGCGTGTGTGTGTGTCCGTCCATGTGGCGTGTTACTGTTCACCCCTCCCTAGTTGTATGTGTGTGCTTCTGTGCCCTGCCATATCCCTTGCCAGCATGCACCCCTGGTGTGTTTCCATGTGTGTATGTGGGTTGTGCCCTAGCCACTGGTGGTTGCACATGGCCCCATGACTTACCTGTGTTGGCTGAAGTGCTCCTCTGTGAAGGTGTCCCGGTGCAGCTGTGCCAGCCGGATCAGTCAGGGGTCCCGTTGGCCAAGGGAGGCTGCCCATCCCCATCATCACCGGCATCACCGTCGTCCCCATCGCTGTCCCCCTCTTCAACCTGTACGGCTATCCCACAGTCTTTGGCCATGTTGTGCAGGATACAACAGGCCAGGAATATCCCACAGGCCTTTGAGGGGCTATACTGTAGGGCACCGCCAGAGGTGTCCAGGCAACGGAAACACGCCTTCAGCATCCCAAACATCCGCTCAATGACGTTGCGTGTGGTGGCATGTGCCTCATTGAAGCGTTGCTGCGATGGGGTCGTGGGCCACCAGTAGGGTGTGAGCAGCCAGGGATGGAGTGGGTATCCACTGTCACTTGTGTGAAGATAGTGGAGGTTAGTGTCTTGTTCAGGCTCAGACTGCCCCAAACCCTGTGGGCCACACCCATGGCACCTCTGGCTTACCCCCACTTACCCACAATTTGTCAGTTCTACATACATACTCACCCACTAGATGACCTGTGGGGATGTCCCCACTCTTGAATCGATGGCACAGTGCCGACTGGTGCCAGATGAAGGAATCATATGCTCCCCCAGGGTGCATGGCACAGACATTGATGATGCACCCACTGGCATCACACACCACCTGGCAGTTGACACTGGCATATCCCTTCCGATTCATGTAGGTGGCCCCATCGGGGCCAGGTGATGTGCGGATGGCCACATGGGTGCAGTCTATCGTCCCTAGCATGCCAGGCATACGTGCTACCCTGTGGAACTCCTGTATGTTTGCTGTGCGCTCCGCCACGCTGCTGGGGAAATGGATGTACTCCACAGCATGTGGCAGCAGTGCGCTGAGGAATTGGGTGAGGATGCATGACGTGGCCAACTGTGTTATGCCTGTGGTATTCCCTGTTGGTCTCTGGAAGGTACCCGTGGTGAGCAAGCACATGCAGGCTGTTACCTTTGTCTCCACTGACAGAGCATGACTCCCTCGTGTGGGTGCCTGCATCACATCACTGCACAGCTCACAGAGCCGCCTCAGTATTGCCCTGTTCAGGCGGTACCGGCCCACAATCTCAACATCTGTGTACAGCTCAAAACTGGTGTGGGCTCGGTACTGCCTGTTGGGGGCATATCACCGACGGGCCCTTCCACGGCCACGTCCCCCTGCAGCATGCCTTTTTACCCCCCTCATTACAGCATCCATGTGGAAGGTGGCACTGTCCATGTCCCTGGCTTGTGTTCCCCCCCAGCTGATGTTGCTTTGTTCCCCCCACTGTCCTGACTGCTACCTCCCCTGCACTGGGTACACCTACTGGCCTCTGCACTCTGTGGCCTCACACACCTTCCCTTGCCCCTCTTCTGTGGTGTGGTTTCCCTGGCCTGCCCTCTTTCTCCCTGTTTCTCTGTGCCTGTCTCTGACTCTGACTCATGTGGCTTCCCTGTAGCGTTCTTGCACCTCTTCCTTGCTCCTTTTTATTTTGGCTCATTTCCGCTTATCGCTAACTTCGGCCTGCTCCGCTGTTGCGCATTGCGCAAGTCTTTGAACATTGCACTGTGCACTTTATGCATCATTCCACCCCCTTCGGTTGCGCATGCCTTCATTATCATTGCGCTGTTGCTCAGCATGTCTTCAGTGGTGCAACTGCCTCCTGCTGAATATCGCAGAATGGCGCATTTTCTGGCTTGCACTGGCGCAACCCTATTGCGCATTGCGCAACCCTTTTGAATATCCATCCCAGTATATATGCCATTGGAACCTAGACACAGATCTGGAAACACTGATGGGAGGAGGCCAGTATTGGTTGCCTCTCATAATATAAATACTAGCATACCGTGGTGCGCAACCATCATTGGGGTTATGGCCAGATTACAATCCCTTTTGCTGTATTCCAAACATTTCAAAATGTCAGAGCACATTCAAGAAAGGATGCAGACAGAATAAACACCCCAAATAATATCCCACCCAAAAAAATGAGCGAGGTTGTCAAACAAGATCCGTTTAAAAAAAAATATATATATACATATTGAAAAATGTGAATGAGAGAGACTCAAACCCATGACAGCATAAAAGAAACAACAAAAACACCAAAGAACCAACTTGAAATTGAGTGGATAAAACTTTCTCTTATCTTTCTTGGACAAAAAGTACTGTGAAAAAAAAATAAATAAAAACGGACTGGCAGGGAATAATTTTGTAACCAGCTACCGTAAACACAATCTGGCATATAATACAGCTATATCAACTTTGCAGGGAAATGTATTCGGAAACAAAAATGGAGCCTCCATTTCTTTGGAATTTGTTTACATTTTTTTTCCGGTTCCCTGCAATGTTACTCCTTGACTTATGGTAGTTAGGGATGGACTGATAAATAGCTTGGAGAGGAGGACAAGTGATAATTCAACCCCATAAATCTAGAAATCGTATGTTATCTGTGACCCTGGACTGCGCTCCTCTCCCCAACTCCTATCTGATATGCTATGCTTAGCTACATCTAACATCCAGCAACTGTTGTATTGTCAATACCAGTTTCCTGGAGCCAATGTCCGTTGACTGAGATAGTATGGCAGACTTGGGTGATCGAGGATGTCGCTATCATGCGTTACAGCGGGTTATCCAGGCTCACAACAAATACTCTGAGCCTCCCTGACTGATATACATGTCGTGCAGACAGTAACTTGTTGTATATGCATCTCGGAGAGCTAGAAAGGGAGCTTAGTAAAATCACAAGTCCATATACGAGCGTTATACCTGTACAAACATGGTAAGAAGTCTACGGGAAATTTGCAAGATATGTCACAAACCTTTTACGTTAATGTCAAATCACCATCTGATTTTTACAAACTAAAATGCGCATAAGTACTCTGACATTTGAAGCGGGTGAACCAGTGCTACAGTAACAGGTTTTAGATCACTGTTTACTTCCTGGATTCAGAAACAGAGGCAAGCGCGTAAAGCGTTATGCCGCCTGCTTCTACCGAATCATGGCTGGAGACTGTTTAAAAAAATATGGAGCATCGTTACTTATTTCGCGCGCAGTAACCCCACTTTAATTTAAAACACACATCCCCAGAATAGAGTTTTGCCACAGTACCAACACACATCGAAAACAGAGAATTAAATACATGCAACGTGGTGTTTATTTTATTAACATCAATTTTTAATGCATTTCGTAGTACTGCTGCTTTAAGAAATTATTTATCCTCTGTATTTATCTCCACTCTAGTGCCACTGCCTCATCCCTTCTGTCCCTCATTACATCTTGGTCCAGTCTCTCACCTATAGACTTAGTGATTTGTGGTGAGTTCAACAGCAATTGGTTTGGTTCTGGGTTGGGTTCTTTCCATAACGACCTGACTGTCGTTCATCTCTCGCAGCTCATCAGTGAACCCACTAGGAACAACAACAAATCTGGCCACCATACTCTCCTTGATTGGGTCCTCACTAACAGCCCCCTTCACATTAAAGAATTGGGTATACTCTCAGATACGCTGAGTGACCACTCTCCAACCTTCTGTATTTGGAGGAACAATTTTCCTTAACTACCCCCCAAAGTCCTGTCATCCAGGGATATGACCAAGTTTTGCCCTCAAGCCTTCTTAGTCTCCCTCTCTCAGGCTGACTGGTCTCTGATCAACCACCTACCTGATGTGCACTCTGCCTTGGAATACTTCACTAATATTTCAATTCCATAGTCAACCTACATGCTCCTATGGTCAAACGGAGATCTAAGGGTGCCCATGCCCCTTGGCTCTCAAAGGAACTCAGAGGACTCCTGGCTTCATGGGATGCTGCCTGAAAATAATTTAGGAATCCCAGCCTGCCTGCTGACTGGCAGGCATATAAATACCTGAGAAATTTATGTAAGAGCAAGCTGCACTCAGTTAAATGATCTTTCCTCCGAACCCTACAATCTAATAATCTTTCTAACCCTAAAAAATTCAGGGGACAGATAAACCCCCTTCTAAAGGGAAAATCCACTTCCATACCCAATACTATGCACCTCAGTGGCACTGAGCCCACTACTATAGCTACAGAGTTTAACCAGGCCTTCACTGATGTGCCAAGGCATAAGTCCTCCCTCCCTGCTCATGATCCTCATCCTCCCTCCTCCTCTTCCACTATTAATAGCCTGTACTTCCACCTTAAACTGGCCACCTGAAAGAGGTCCTACATAATCTTAGGAGCATTAAGGATACTTCCTCTCCTGGGTTTGACTCACTTGAACCTCACTTCTTAAAATTGGGTGCCCTTGCCATTGTCTCCCCAGTGCATAACCTGTTCAACAAATCTTTCTGTGCAAGCATAGTGCTGTGCAAGTAGGAAGCCACAATAGTAGTCCCTATCCATAAGAGAGGCCCAAACTCCATGTTTGAGAATTATCAGCCCATCTCCATCCTTTGCCCCCTTGCTAAAATCCAGGAAAAAAGCCAGCCCGGTGGCACTGAGGGCTGAGACGCTGGTTGCCGCACCTTATGCCATGCCAGCATTCTGGGTTTGGGAGCGAGCTCAGGTTGCTGGGGGTCAGCGGGGGGGGAGTTGATAGAGCATCCAATGGACTGCTCTCCTCTCCCGGGGTGGGTTGGGGCACAGTGACCAGCGTGGCCTGACACCTAGCAGAGGCTGGGTGTTGTCACATCTGGCCTGGTAGAATGGGGTGGTAGGTGGGGCATCCGGCAGGTGTGCTGCATGCGGACACATGCACAGTATGCCCCTTGTTGGCATTGCATGCCCTGCCTCCAGCAGAACAAGGAAAAAAGGGGGTTCCCAGTCATTGCGGCTTGATGGCCATCTGAGATGTCCTGCACTGGCTCCAAGGGGACCACCGAGAGTGGATCTGGTTCGGTGGGGAAGTTGGTTGACCCTGCCACCCTGCCACGGGGGGTAAGCCATGGGGTAATCGGGTGGTTGTCCTTAACAGGAGAATGGTGCAGGGCAAATGGTGGCCAGATTGGAAGGTTGCAGGGACACTAAGGCCAACTGGGACCCCAGGGGGAAAAAAATAATGTAAAATACTGGAAAAAATGATCCACACTCAACTTCAATCTCATCTAGAGCTTAATAGCTCTCTCCATGCACCAGCATGGCTTCCGTAAATTCCATAGCACTCACAATGCCCTCATTAAGGTAACATCTGACATCCTCAGCTCTCAGAGGAAGAGTACACAATGTGGGGGGAGGTACTAACAATGACAAAAATGGAAAGGGACCTGGGGGTAGTCATATCAGATGACCTAAGGGTAGGCAAGCAATGTGAGAAGACAGTAAGGAGGGCTGGGGGGTACTGGGATGCTTAGGGAGAGGTATCACCAGTAGAAAACAGGAAGTTGCTATCCCTCTGTACAGAAAGTTGCTGAGACATCCCATTGTGTTAGGGAGAAAAGCAAGAGCAAAAGAAGGAGGAAATCACTTTGGTTCTCA
Source organism: Neoceratodus forsteri (assembly GCA_016271365.2). NCBI lineage: Eukaryota > Metazoa > Chordata > Ceratodontiformes > Ceratodontidae > Neoceratodus > Neoceratodus forsteri. The sequence goes on along the minus strand of JADMNL010000025.1, from coordinate 7,268,740 downwards.
AAAACAGTAGCAGAAAAGATCAGAACCAAAAGGTTGGCCTTCAGGAAATATAAGGGAACCCAGCAGGACGAAGATAGGGAGGCATACCAAACTTCCCTAAGGGAAGCAGGGAAGGCAGTAAGGCAGGCAAAGGCACAAACTGAGGAAACACTAGCACGGACAGTAAAAGAAGGGGACAAGACTTTCTATAGTTACATTAGTGAAAGGAGAAAGTCTAGAGGGGGTATTGCTAAGATCAAAGGGGATAAGGGGGAATGTGTGGAGGAGGACCAAGGAAAAGCATCCATCCTAAATAGCTACTTCTACTTAGTATTTACTGAGGAGACAGTAGGGCAGGGCCCACAGTTCAGCACCAAGGACACAGGGGGGAAGGAGGTGTGCACAAGTCTCTTCACAAAAAAAAGGATCCTACCAGAGCTCGCTAAGCTCAGGGTGGACAAGGCAATAGGACCTGATGGCATACATCCCAGGGTACTAAAGGAGCCAAGGGTGGAACTAGCAGAGTCTTTTGCAAAACTGTTTAGCGAGTCTCTGAGCACAGGAGAGTTCCCAGAAGTCTGGAGAAGGGCTCTTGTGATCTTGCTCCACAAGAGTGGTGGCAGGAAGGAGGCAGGGAACTACAGACCAGTCAGTTTTACCTCAATAGTAAGCAAGATTATGGAGGCACTCCTTAAGGAAAGGATAGTGCAACACCTGGAATCCATAGGAGCACAGGATTCAAGACAGCATGGGTTTACAACAGGAAGGTTCTTTCAAACTAATCTCATAGATATCTTTGACTGGGTAACCAGAGTGGTGGACCAAGGGGGTGCAGTTGATGTTGCCTATTTATTTATTTAGATTTTGATGACCGGGTAAACTCACTGAGACCACTGGTCCCTTTTTCAGGAGCGACCTGGGGTTAAATTACATACACCAATATTACATACATCAGACAGTAGTACAAGGAGTAGAAGTGAGACAGCATCAATTGGAGAGACAGTAATTACAGGATGACAAATCCGGTGGAACAATTATAACAATACAGAGTTAGTAGAGGTCATAGTTCAGCCATTTGACAACAGGGCATGAGAGAACATTAGGTCTGGTAGGAGAAAGGAGGACTAGCGAGTGCAGCCACATAGGCTAAGTTCCAGCAGGTAGACCTTAAGGCTGGCCTTGAATCCTTGAAGAGAGGGCCTCTCAGACAGATTGGCTGGGAGCGTGTTCCACAGGTATGGGGCAGCGTAAGAGAAAGAGCACTTACCCGAGTTGGTGCATATTCAGGGGATGGTTAGGGGCTGGCTGGACAAAGACCTGATTTCTCTGCTTTGTACTCTAGGGTTTAGCAGCCCACAGAGACCTTAACTTCAGCAAAGCTTTCAATACTGTTCCACGTAGAAGATTGATTAATAAGCTGGGTAGGCTTGGGGTAGATCAGAGGTTGGTCAACTGGGTGGCAAACTGGTTGGTGGGCAGAAAACAGAGAGTGGTGGTAAGTGGTATACAGTCAAAAGAGATGAAAGTCACAAGTGGGGTACCTCAGGGATCAGTTCTGGGGCCAGTCCTCTTAAATATCTTCATCAGTGACACTGCAGATGGATTGGAGGGTAAGGTCTGCCTGTTTGCAGATGACACCAAGATCTGCAACAGAGTAGATGATCCAGATGAGGTGGGCAGAATGAGAAGAGATCTGGTTAAACTAGCAAAATGGTTGAAAGAGTGGCAACTGGGCTTTAATGCAAAGAAGTGCAAGGTCATGCACATAGGGAAGAGAAACTCTGAAGCTACCTATAGGTTGGGAGGGGAGTTGCTGGCAATCACAAGAAAAGAAAGAGACTTGGGCATTATCATCACAGATGACCTGAAATCATCCAAGCAGACCACTAAAGCAGTAAGTAAGGCTAGAGGGATGTTGGGGTGTATAAATAAGGGTATCATAATTTGTAAGATGGAGGTAATAATCCTTTTTTACAAGACACTGGTTAGGCCCCATCTGGAGTACTGCATGCAGTTTTGGAGGCCACACGTGCACAAGGACATTAACAAAATGGAGGCAGTCCAGAGAAGGGCAATGAAAATGGTGCAGGGACTGCATCAGAAAACATATGAGGACAGATTAACGGAGCTCAATATGTATATCCTAGGGCAAAGGAGGGAGAGAGGTGATATGATCGAAACATTAAAACACGTTAAGGGCATTAACAAGGTGAAACAGTCTAACATGTTTCAATATAAGAAAAATAGCAGGACAAGAAGACACAGCATGAGATTAAAGGGAGGCCAATTAAGGGGTAATGTGAAGAAGTTATTTTTCACAGAAAGGGTGGTGGATGCATGCAGCGGCGTAGGCAAGATTTTTGTGGGGATGTTTGGATATGATATTTGTGAAGTGGGACACATAAAAAAAAGCTGGGGATCTGGGGGCTGCTAGGCCCCCAGAAGCTCTTGGGGGCTTTACATGCTCTGTGGTGAGTTTTGGGGCTTTTCTTGAACAAAAAAAGCTCTTTTGTTACATGTTCCCTACCCCTGATTTCAGGGGAATTTTTTTCCCCATGGAATCTGGGGAGTGGGAGATTCTGGCTGGCATTAGAGTCTGTAGCTGCAATTGTAGACAACTGGCTGACCAACAATGCCATCAACCACCCACCACATACGCATGTTTGCAATATACTGTGAAAGATTTCTAACAGCCCCCAGAAGCTCTGGGGGTTTATATGCTCTGTGGTGAGTTTTGGGGCTTTTTTTGAACCAAAAACATACTTGTGTTACATGTTCTTTCCCGTCCCCTGGGGAAATTTGTTCCCCATGGAATCAAGGGTGTGGGAGACTTTGGCTGGTATTAAAGTTCACCGACCAAAAACAATCAGATACCCTTATCCAAACACAATTGGCCTCCCACCCACTAAAATTGACTGTATCCCCCTACCTTCCAAGTGCAGCCAGTCCCCTCACCCCACCATCGCAATTGTCAGTGGCTCAGTAGGTAGCACACTCGCCTCTGAGGCTGGGAGATCAGAGGGCTGTGGGTTTAGTTCCTACATCTAGCACTTGGGTTAATATCCCAGTACTGACACTGTAGTGCAGCATGAGAGGGGTGCTGCACTTCTGAGGTGCCGTCTTTTGGATGAGACATTAAACCGAGGTGCCATCTGTCTGGATTGGTGGTAGTTCAGGTGGATGTTAAAGATCCCATGGCACTTATTGAAAAGAGTAGGGGATTTTTTTATTTTAAATCAAAACATCTGCATAACAAAATATATACAAATCAAAATTACATCATGCAGAATCATAAAAAGAAAATTACAAACCATAAGTAGGTATTAATTCATACAAATCCCCACACATAAGAAACCCATTTTTTCCCTTTAATTTACCCCACCCTTCCCCCATTCTTTTAATTAAAACAAAAACAAAACAATTATATATTTTTAAATAAGATAATCTAGCATATATAAAGGTATTGAAACAAAATCTTTTTTAAATCCTATCCCCTTCCAATGCTTTAAACCAAATCCTCATACCCTATCTTTTTATATAAAATCTAAATGAGACCACCTCTCAGCCCAAACATCTGAATTATTACATAAAGATTCAACTTTTTTCCATTTTTTAAGTTCTCCCATAATAATATAAAAATCCAAAACCGTAATTACTTGCTGCTGTAGAACCAAACGACAGCGACATATCCAAATCCAGTATAGAAAATGTGCAAATACAACACGGATTGTGCTGTCATGGAAATGCACCACTAATTTTGGCATTATTCCATAACACAATAAATTTGGAAGTGGAGGAGAAGGTAACTCAGTTTTCCATCGTTCCTTTACAACATCCCAAAAACTAATAATAAATGGAGAGTCATAATACAGATGATCCATTGTTTCCAACTCCTGGGTACAACAATCCTGAGGACAATACCTCTCCTGTACTCCTTTATATTTCTGATTACTTTTAACGTTTACTTTCCCATGTACTCCCAACCACACCATATCCCAGATATGCTCTGGTATTCTTTTATCCATAAGATATTTATAAATTAAATCCTGTTGGATACACAGAAGCCTTACTGAAGGAAACTCCAAAAATTTTGTCAAAAGAAGTTCTTTATACATTTGCTTTCTGGATATTTATAAAACTGACATACATTTAATTCCCAATTTTATAATCCAATCAAAAGTACCTTCCCATCTTTTTACCAATCTAGGGTTCCGTTTATTTTTGTGGAGAAATTTATCTTGTTTCCATTCTAACAGGACTCCCTGAAGTAGGGAAAGTCCCCATATACCCCAAATCTGTTTAGTGCCCCACATCAGTGGAACTTTATTATTATAAATAAAAATAGTAAAAAAAAAACACAAGAGGATTGATCATATTTACTCCACCATATTTAATTTCATTATATAAAACATTCAGTTTAATAGGATTTAGGTGATTTCCCCAAAAACATGTAAAAAAACAACCCATCAATGAAACCTCCATACTCCTGGGAACTGGAAAAACTGCACTTACATATAAGAAGAGTGATATAAAAAATGTGTTTATAAGATGTACTCTCTTCTTTTTAGCCACCCTCAATCGGTTCCACCTACTAACCATCTCTTTCCCTTTAGACAATACCCTGCCTCAATTATACTATGCCATGTTACAACCCCCAAAATAGATACCCAATATCTTACATGGGGCCTCAGCTACTGCACAACCTCCTACTTCTTGATATTCATTATGAAACCCTAATATATCTATACATTTTGTTTTTTCTGCATTTAAACTAGCTCCTGTAATTTTCCCCATAATTTGTATTAAATCCCTAGCTGTATTTAAGGATGTCTATTCTGAAGCAGAAGACAGGGATCATCTGCATATGCTAGCACTTTACTCGAACCTTGAAACCCCCCATTCAAATCTTGAATTCCTTGCGATCTTTGTATTACTCTTAGAATAGGATTAATCATAAAATCATATAAAAGGGGGCTTGAAGGACAACCTTGATGAACCCCCCTTAATATTTGGATTTTTGAACCCCGTAATCCATTATCAAAAGAAACTACATATGCCAATGCATAACATACTTGTAATAAACTAATAAAGGCTAAAGGAATCCCATATGCTGCTAAACAATCCCATAAAAACATATGGGAGACACAATCGAAAGCTTTAGCGTGATCTAAACTAAATAAATACCCTGGTTGATGTCCCATACCTTTATTCAATCCTCCTTCTACTACTTCTCGAAGAAACAACAAAGCCTCAGTAATTCTCCTCCCTGGTAAAGAACAAAATTGTGTTGGAAATATTAAGTCTTCCATCACCTGAGCCAATCTGATACCTAATAATTTTAAAAATATTTTGAAATCTGTATTTAATAATGTTATCGGCCGCCAGTTTCGTATGTCCATAGAATCCCCTGATTTAAATAAAAAAATCAACAATCCCTCATACATTTTTGTTGGAAGATAACATTCTTCTCTAAAAAAATTAAAAACTCTCAAAATGTCTTGAGGGATGAGATCCCAAAGCTCAGTATACACTTCCCCCGGTAATCTATCTGATCCTGGTGAAATACCACTATGTAATCCATTTATTACTGCCAAAATTTCATCATGCGAAAACGGAGCCAATAAAGGTCCATGAAATTCTGAAGCTAGACTAGGTACTTCAGCCATCTGCAATAGTTGTGGTAGAAACTGTGAGGCTTCTACTGGGGTCCCAAACTGAGTTTTTACATGTTGCTCTATCATTCTCATAATCCCTTCATTATTTGTCACCGATAACCCTTTTCCTGTTTTTAAACTTAGAATTAATTTTTTCTCTCGTCTATACTGACTACTCACAAATGGGTTTATACTCTCTGCCTTCCCCTGTGTACCAAACGTTTGTTCTCTTTGTAAGGAGAAAAATCTATCATATTGGTATGTTCTCATTTCTAACTTTACCAGCTCGATTTCTTCCCTAAGATCTACCCCTTCATTACACTGTCTAGAAATCAACAAACCCAAATCTTTACACAGTGTTAAATAATGTAGGTATGATGTAGCTGCCCTTAGCTTCCCTTTTACTTGAAAATAAATAATTATGAGTTGTTTAACATCTTCCCACCATTTCCCTATATCCTCATAAAGAAAAACTGTCGTAGCTTTATCTTTTATTAAATCTCGAAAACCAGTCAAAATATGCGGATCTTTCAAAAGCGCAACATTAAGTCTCCAAAAACCCAGCCCAGCTTCTCTTTCTGGAGGTACAGCTATATTGATCCCTATTAACATGTGATCTGAAGTCTCAAAGGGGATAATATACCTCTGTGAAACAAGCAATGTTTTCTTAATGAACAAAAAATCTATTTGTGATGATAACTGACCCTTATAAAAGGTGGCTTTTCCAGTTTGCAAAGTGTCCTCTTGAAAATCTTTTCGACCAGCAAGAGTAATTATTTTCTTTAAAAAGGTCTTATCACAGTACTGTTTACCAAGTACCCTCCCTTGTTTAAAATTGATGTTGAAATCGCCTCCCAAAAAATTTGCCTACTAGTGTGCAGGTAAGGCTGTATTTTAGTCAGTAACTCAATTCTTACTGATTTAATCTACGGGGCATAAATGTTTATCATTCTACATGTAAAGGAATTTATGAGTACATCCATCATATATGCCCTACCTGGTTCTATATCCACTTGTCTTAGAACCTTAGCCCCAGTGAACCGAAAATAAAAACCTACCCCACAACAAGTGTCTGTACCCACTGACCAATAAGAAGGACCCCACTTCCAATCTTGAGTCACCTGATTAATTTCTGAATATGGAGCCGTGTGTCCTGAAGCAAAAAACCATCAAAATCTAAATCCTATAAAATAGCAAATGTCGTTTTCTTTTTATACCCTGAATGTATGCTATTCACATTTAAACTCGCTGTTCGTAGATGTATTGGCTCAGGGAGGAATATTCAAACCCTTCTTACTAGAGCTTGTTATCCTCTTCTGTGGTTCAAACACTCTAGGTTTAAGGGGATCAAGCTGTGGTATAGCTGAAGAGGAAGACCTATATATCGGAATTTCCCTTTCTACTTGTTCACTCCATGAGGAAAAGGCAGCAAATCTATTTGAAAGGGGTAGCGGTGATAAAGGTACAGCATTTGCATTTACCTGAAGGCTCACATTTATTGAAGAAACAGATAAAGGGCTCACCTCAATATGAAAATCAGGGGGATAACCTTGAGAAACCACTCCTAATTCTCCTTCCTGTCCACCTTTTTTTCCTGGTAAACTTAAACCTCTTTTAGGAGAACTCTGAGGAGTCACAAAGGGGGTTTCCACAGTGTTAGACACTAACAGTGATGAAGAGAGTTCTTGGCAGGTTTTACTCGTTTGGGGGGGAGGGTGTCTATATGTTGTATCTCTAAAGGTCTCTGGAAGCCACCACCTCTGGAGTTGTAAAGTCCCCCACTCCCTCTTCCTCCGCGTCTAAGTGGGGGCTCCCTCTCACCTCTCTCAGTATTTCAAAAGGGCTTCCTTGCTTGTGTTAACAAAATATCATGGTCTGAGATTTTGTCAAGATTATGTGCTGCCCATGGACACTCCTGAAAACTAGTCTCATCATCCCCACATAAACTGCATGTGGGGGGAGCTGTACATTGAGCTGCAGTATGGCCCAAAACCCCACAATGGAAACATTTTATGGTATCACAATCAGTGTTTAAATGGGTCAAAGCACCACAATGACAACAACTTTTTGGCTGACCTGCATAGAACACAATACCTCAATCTCTTCCTAAATAAAATGAGCTAGGTAAGTGTTGAATACCAGTATCCTTTCGTTTCAACTGTACCTGATATGTCCACCCCCCATTCCAAAACCCGGTTTCATCCATGGTTGCCTGTGGTTGATCAAAAATTGTGCATTTTTTTTCTAACCAAAAAGTAATATTACTCACATCCACCCCCTCATTTCGAAATAAAACCATCACTGTTTTTATAGTAGGTTTAGTTATAGGGATTGCAATAAAATCTGACCATACTTCTGATTTTTTTAATCGTAATACTGTGTCCAAAACTTGTCCAACAGTTTAAATGTAAGAAAACTTATATCATAGTTCCGGTCGCCGGGTGCGTGTATAAACACATAAACTTCTGTAGGAGTAAAGCCCAAGGAGTATAAAATTAAAGATTTCCCCACCTGCAACCTATCTGGGGGAATGGGAGCTTTCCCAACATATCTTAATTGAACCAAAAATCAGCACTTAGCTGCCAGTTCCGGTTTCTGAAATAACCCTGCATATGACTTTGAACTCGTACCGTCTTGTATCTTCCCCTTCCAGCATCTGGGACTTACTGAGACCTCGACTCTCCTGCAGTGCTTCAGCGCCCCCTGCAGCAAGAGTAGGGGAATTTCCCCCGGTGTCCTGGCCAAATTTTCCTCATTCACTAAAAATACCACTGACACCTTAATCTGATTCAAGGTCAGTTGCCATTCATCTGTATCCCCTTCCCTGGGTCGTGCCTGAAAATAGGCAGGATTTGTCTAGTGCACTTACCCGGTCAACAAAAACTAAATAAAACAGTCCCCTCATATCACCCAAGGGCACACCACCAGCAGCCTCGACCACCAATAAGGTCAGCCCCACAACATCGTACAAGATCACAAATTGCCCATTTAACACACCAACAATCCTGCATTTTTTCAAACTATTACCCACATAAAAAAACAACAACAAAAACCATACATACTTGCCTAAGACTAGCCAAGTGTTGTATACTTTAGTAACTTTTAAGTCAAAAATTTCACCCCAGTTTGAGTTGCCAACATACAAGGCCAGGTCCCCACACCTGCCACCCCCCCAACACCATGGCCAGCTCATGCCATATGCCTGCCCCCCCACTACCACAGCCCCACACATATGCCTAGCCCCTCTCATTGCCAACATGGCATGCTCCCCACACAAACACCTGGCCACTTCCACCACAGTCAGCAGCCCCTATAAGATACACACCACCATCATCCCTAACCCCCCCACACACAATGAAATAATACAGATAATGAGTCCCCTTCCCCAGTGAATTCACAGATGGTCTTGACATTGCCATGCCCAGTACCAACACCCAAAGCTCACACAGCCAGCCCCCCAAATCCAAGCAAATACAGATGGATTCAGCACCCATGTGGCCAGGCGCCCCACCCATGCAGACAGCCAGCCTTGGCACAAACACTGCCAGCCCCGTACCAAAGTGAAAACAGGTGACTCTGGCATCAAACCTGCCAGCTCCCACAAACATGGCCCATCCTCCCACCCCACCCAAGCAAACAGCCTGCCTTGTACCAATGCTACCAGCCCCCGTCCCTACCCAAGCAAAAATGGATGCCCCCAGCATCTGCACAAACACAGCCACCTCCCACCACTGCAGCCACACAAACAACCACAAAAACTAAATCACAAACCCCTGTACCAATACAACCAGTACCCAAGGCTTTCTCTTCCACACACCAGAAATAAAGTACACCTATCACCAGCCAGGTCTGACCTACCTCAGAGTGGCACTCGATCCAGATTCCTTCTAGCTGCTGAGGCAAGCAAAGTGAGCAGTCAGCTTGGCAAACAAGAACCAACTCCAGATTTCTCCAGGCACCTAGGCTCGTTTGATTTGTCTTTGAATCGACTCAAGGACAAGCTCATGCTCTCGCAACCAGAGCAGAACTTGGACTCTGGGGCTCAGGCTAGGTCCTCTGGGCTGGCAGCACTGAGAATCCATTCCTCCTACTGATGACCATGACTGACAGGGGTCAGAAATAACAACTCCTCTCCTGACTCCTATTCATCTCCTCTCCTCATGTCTCCACTCCACAGAGAAAATAAAGATCCTTCTGGAGCTGACGGACTCCTAAAAGTTTTTTCAGTGGCAGCGCTCAGACAACAATCCTTCTCTCACTCCTCTCCTGGCTGTGCATTGTCATGCTGGCCATGCAGCAGTGCTCGCGCTGGTGCGCTCCAAAGCACCAAGTCACCAAATTCAAGTCGCGCCCTTTCACAGGCTGCTGTTGAGAGAGGAGGAGGAGCAGATTTGGACCTCATCAACCCTTCATTAAGTGCCAGCCTGCCAGGCACCAGCCAACCTCCTCATCCTCGCATCACCGGCCTCACACATTGCTTGCTGCTGCCAGTCCCACTCCCAAGTCACAGCCATTCCAGAATCCAGCCAGCTACTCAGCCAGGACTCAGGAGTTGATTGCACACATGTAAAGGGACTATGCTATGGAAATATGGGATGTCACTCACATCCTGTATTTTGAATGTCTCTTAAAATAAACATTTTGGAGGTCATTTCAGGGGGAGTTTGAACACCCTGAACACCCCCCCGGCTATACCCATGGATGCATGGAACGGCCTACCTCAGGAAGTGGTGGATATGAATACAGTGCAGGGCTTCCAACAGGCATGGGATAGGCATAAGGGAGCAATACAGATGAGTATGAATAAATAGGCCATTGACAGAGTAAAGGCCTATGGCACATTCATAAGGTAGAAAAAATGGGCGGACTGGATGAGCCTTGCAGTCCTTATCTGCCGTCAACTTCTGTGTTTCTGTGTTTCTATGAGACCCCATCTGGAATACTGCATCCAGTTTTGGTGACCCCATCTCTGCAAGGACATAGACAGGATGGAGGCAGTCCAGAGGAGGGCAACTAAAATGGTGCAGGGTCTGCACCAGAAGCCATAAGAAGAGAGACTAAAGGAGCTTAATATGTATACCCTCGAGGAAAGGAGGGAGAAGGGGGACATGATAGAAACATTTAAGTACCTCAAGGGATTCAACAAAGTCCAAGAGGGTAGCATCTTTCAGAAAATGAGATGTGCAAGAACAAGGGGTCACAATTTGAAGATGGGGGGTGGCTCAGGGCAATGTGAGGAAGTATTTTTTCACGGAGAGGGTGGTGGATGCCTGGAACGGCCTTCTTGAGGAGGTTGTGGGGTCAAAAACAGTGGGGGAATTCAACAATGCATGGGACAGACATAAAGCAAGTCTAGTGTGGGGGGTAGGAGGATGTAGGCTGTTGGTTAACTAGGATCTGCAGCTTATCAAATAGGTAGGGAAATGGGCAGACTGGGTGGGCCAAGCAGTCCTTATCTGCCGTCAAAGTCTATGTTTCTATGGACAAAGGCCTTGTCATCAGTGCAATATCTGTTGACCTTACCAAGGCTTTTGACCTTGTCAATCATAACTTCCTGCTCCACATGCTTTTCACCACTGGTCTCGACATACTAGCCTTAAACTGGTTTTCAAGCCACCTCACAAACTGCACTCAAAGCATGACATGGGCCAGCCATACTTCCCCTTTTAGTGCCATAAAGGATGGGGTTCCTCAGGGATCTAGCCTTGTCCCTCTTCTGTTCTCATTATTTATTAATGAACTGCCGCAGCACTGTCATGGTGCGTCGGTCCAGGTATTTGCCGATGACGCCATCCTGTACAGGTCCTCCTCTGACCTGACCTCATGGAACCTCCAACTACAACAGGATTTCTGGAATCTTGAGGCATGGTTTCTCAATACTGTCCTGGTGCTCAACACCAAGAGGTCTAAAGCTAAGCTCGTTTATCAATGGACCCCTAAGCTAAACTCTCTGCCCCCCCCCCCCCCCCAGTAATTAACTCCTCCCATGGTGATCCACTAGAGCTGCTATAATCCTATAAATACCTGGGAATCACCTTGGATTCCCACCTCACCTTTGACACCCATGTCTCTACTGTGGTCAAGACCCTTCACCAGAAGCTAGGATCGCTGTACTGCCTCAAGCCCTTCCTAACTTGCTCCTCCCACCTGGCCATTGCGTCCTCCTCCCTTCTCCCACCTGTTTCCTATGGAGCCCCTATTCTCCATGCTGCACAAGTCTCCACTCTTTCCAGGCTCAAACAAATCTACCATAGGATTGCTCACTTTGCCCTTCGCGCTAGTGCTAGGGGAGCACCACTGCTCAGTCCTTGCCTCACTTGATTGGTCTTCCCTTGAAGCTAGGCTGCAAATCTCCACCCTTTGCTTAACCTCCAAACTAGTTCATACATTCGCTCTTCCCTGCCTCAAGCCCATTGTCCAATGAAAAACTTTGACAGGGTCCTTAAGGTCAACTGGCCTACCTCTTCTCACATTCCCTAAACCCCGCCTTGCTGTGTGTCGGCATGCCTTCGCCTTTTCTGGGCCCTCTCTCTGGAATGCACTACAATCTGCTGTTTTGACCTGCCCTTTTATAGATATGTTCAAGCATTCTCTTAAATCCCACCTTGCCTCCTCTCAGCTCTGCACCTGTTCCTGAGTCTTCCCACCCTTTGCGTCTTGCTTACTCCCCTCCACTCCTGCCCTCTCCCATGTGCTTTTCTTACTCCGCTCTCCAGTGCCAAACATACTTTGCTGTGATTTTGAGCTACTCATGTTTCACTGTGATTAACTGTGATCAAGGGAGGTGGTACAGTGCAGTGGTTTAAAGCTCTGAGCTGAAAATCTGGAAACCTGGGTTTGAGTCCTACAGCCTCCACTTGCATACCGTGTGACCCTGAGCAAGTCACTTAACTTCCCTATGCTCCCAGGTCGCACCTGTAAACAAGCTTTCAGCTTAGTGTGCTACTCCTGGTTAAACAACTGCAAAAAAAAATTGTGCTCTATTCAGTTGTAAATACTTCTCCTACGTCTGTACATACTGTATTATTTGTACCTGTTGCTTTTGTACCTTGTATATATCCTGTCCATCGCTGTAACTGTTTTTGCTTTTTGTGTTAAGTGATTTGTAAATTCATTTGCCAATTGCTCTATTTGATTTTCTTAAGTATGTACTATTGTAATAGTGTCTTTCGGCATTTATCTTATGCTATTATTTATTGTAATTATGTACCTCCTTTTGTACCCTACCCTGGGTCACCCCTGAAAAAGAGACATTCTGTCTCAGTGGGCTTACCCGGTTACAAAATTCAAATAAATGAACACCTGCAAACTTCTCCAAAATTTACATGCGGCACTGGGTGCCCATCCGCATTGTCACTGAACACTCCTAACTGCCCCACTACCTGCTGAATGTAGCACTGGGAGCCTAGCTCTAGAGCCGCTCAACACCCCCTACCTTCCTCAAATTTATGTGTGGCACTAGGTGTCCATCTCTGCTGCCAGAGAACACCTTACCCTTGCCTGCTTTGCATACTGAATGTGGCAAATGGAGCCCTTCTTGGTGCCTCAAGCACTCCAAAGTTTAAGTGTTACACTGGAGCCTGTTGAACACTCAAGAGTCCCCGACCCATGAAACTGGCAACATTCCTGATGTTGCTGCACACCTCTGACCCTCTTACATTTAAGTGCAGCACCAAGAGCCCTTCCTCAGTGCTGCAGAACACTCCCAAACCCTTGACCAGCGAGTGTGGCATCGAGAGCTCAACCCCGTCTCTGATACTGCCAAACAATACCAACCCTCCCATGCACATTAAAAAAAAGAGTATCAAAGGTTGAAAGGCTCAGACGTGGCCCATGTGGTGAGGGTGGTAGGGGTTAACAGTATTTTTTTAAACCTAATGTTACCAAGTCATACTAAATGGCTCCCTTTACTCCATATCTGGAGAGCTGCCATAATCATGCCTAAACACTTCTAGTTCTTTAGCCCTTTCCTAAGAACAGTAACTAATTACTTATAATTACTTCTGTTACAATAATCCATTCTGTTAGTAAGAGCCAGCTCTAAGAAGTCATTCATTTCATTTTCCTTTCATCTGCATACAGGGATTACTGCCTACATAGTTCTCAGCATTTTTTCTGCATCGCAGCCCTGGAGTGAAGTGAGCTCACTACTGCAACAGAGCTCTGGCTGGTCATGCTTCTTCAAGTTTTTTTAGCTGTAGGGAGAATGTGTACCTTGAACTCTTAACACCTCCTCCCAAGTCCTCAAGTGCCTCCCCCTCCCAAAAAAAGCACTGCAGCTCCTCTCAGTTCTTTCTTATAAAATATATAATATGATAACAGCATTTTTGGGTAGCCAGTGTTGAGGTGCACTTCTACCTTGGAGACCAGGATTTGCGTGCAAGTTCCAAATTTTGACCCACGGATGTCCTTGACTTCAATCCAGACATCTGGGCTGTGCTCCCATATTATGAATTATAAAAAGGGTTAGGAAATGCTCTGATTGGTGGAATCATATCAAATGACTAAGCATTATTACAGTACGACTGCACAGGTCAGAAATGTTAACTTTATAAACTTCAGTATATGATTATAAAATTGAATGTCAAGGAAATAATTTCATAATCATAACAAGACATTCCATGGTATGTATAATTGTGAGATAACAGAACTTTTTGGGTGCAGTAATGCACACCCTGTCATGCCGTATTGCATAAACAGCGCTCTGATGGATGTCTAGCCTTGTAAATCACTGGCCTAGTTTCAGCCAGTCTCAACACAGAACCAGCCCACCTCTTATGGACTACAATTGTGCTCTCATGGGCTCTCTCAGCATTCTGTTTTGCAGTAGCTGCCTTCCCCCCCCAAAAAAAATATTGCCTTTCAACTTTTATTAGAAAACACATACAGTACATAAAGCCCTTGGTCCATCTCTGTGTCTGGGGGCATAGGATGGTAGTTCTCATCCACGGAGGGCTACACTTACATTAGTAAACCCTGTAGTGTACCACTAATAATACCACCACCACGGATCTGGGAGAATGGAGATCAGGGATACCAGACATCATAGGGGCACCATAAAACAGGAGCCCACTCACAAACAGATTGTCCATGCCAGGAAGTTGGCTCAAGAAGGTCTAGGTTCATTTTTCAACAGTTGTTACATAGCATTTAGGGCTTCTTCCCTTCACTATTTACACCACCTTAACTCATTTCAGGAGGATTCCACATACCAAGACCCTCTGCATAGGACAGGCACTGCTGCACAGATAGCTTCAGTTTATTTAAGGACTATCTCCCATTATAGGGTCCCATGGGTGCTACTTCCTAAAAGATGGGCATGCAGTGGCACTCTTCCCAGGCATGGCGAGATACTACAGTGGGGGACTGTGCAAGCCTATGCTTAGCATTCATGCCAGGGGGCAGCGTTACAGGTATTCCAGAAACTAGCTTATGGTTTTCTTAATATTTTGCACCTAGTCATTCCAGCTGCGTATATCAGTCCTGGCATCACACTGATAGGTCCAGCTTGTTGGTGTAGTGGAAATGTCTACAGCCTGACGAACAAGAAACTGTGAGTTTGAATCCAGACAAGAGCCCAACAATTTGTTTAACACAGATAAATGTGTGGCATTGCATGTGGGTAGCAATAATTCCTGTGCTACATACAGGCTGGGTGGGCGTGAATTGAAATCAAATCAGGAGGAGAGAGATCTCGGGGTGGTGGTGGTGCAAGCTAACTTTATGTTCAAAAATAACAACAAACTGGCAGTTGCTAAGGCAAAAAGGTTTCTTGGATGTATTAAGAAGAACTTTGTACACCGTAAGAAGGAGTGCTTGATTCTAATGTTTAATTTTATTGAAGCTGTTACTTAATGGCTGATATGGGTTTTGATTTGAAACAAACATATTACGACCATAGGGCCATATTAAACAAATCAGGGCTAAACCTTATAGACCAAACAAAAGAGGGGCCTTCTTTACAGAGAGAGTGGAGAGCCTGTGGAATAGATTGCCACAAGAGGCAGTGGATGCATGTAACATCGATAGTTTGAAATTAATGCTAGATAGAAAAATAGACAAATGGGAGGGTGTACATAATACTATTGAATAGTGTGGGAGTAGACTCATAGTACCATCAGCATCTGGTACATTTCTACTCCTATTTTATCCAAGTATCCAAGGTCTGTGGGACCCATTTACACAACAGACTTCTTTGACCAACTCAACCTAAATGAGACATACTGATGCTGACTCTTGCCAGGCCCCTTCTCTGGATGATCCTGTATCATGTACCATACAATAAATTCAATACATTCTACCAAGGGGTTTACTACTTACTCAGGTACCTATTCTCCTCTGGAGTTGCACATGGAGGTGGACTCTCTCATTCTCCCTCACTTGCATACTTTACTGGGAGTGGATCTCTATGAACCCCTGGTGACCCCTGTTAAGTGCTGGCCCACCACTACTCCTGGGTGCTTGTTAGGTTGGGGCTGGACATTATGTACCCATTGGGGTAAGGTTACTCAGATCACCCTCCTGTCATTGCTCTCTGGAGGGCTCCTTTCCACCCCAGGTGGAGGCAAGGAGAAGCAGTGCTCTGTTTAGGACTCACTGCGGCTCCGTAAGTGAAGCTCCACTTGTGGCAATTTTTCCCTGCACCTGCGCCGATTCCTGGGGTTTTGAAAATCTAGCCCCCTGTCTGCTAGCTGAGGCCCAGAAGGAAGCCACTCTTGGGGTCTGGCCAAACCAGATAACCTGCCTCAAGCTTGGAAGAAGATGAAGTTTAATTACACATAACATAAATTGGAACCAATTAAACAGACACTGTCACTGAATTTAGTTTAATGGAAGCAGAAACCACAAAATCGGAAGATGACACCGTTACATTCTTAAATTTACACACACAGGCTATTGCTGCACTGCTCAATAGCTGTTACTGAGAACTACCACAGTTTGAACATCTGATGCCAGCTGATATCTAAAGTTTATTGTTTTAACTGTACCACTCAGTGCTGTGTAAAACATGGTTGGGGGCAGCTTTTAAATAACTAAAATGATACAATATTTTTAAATGTTTGTAATGTTTTGCCAACTTGTTCTAATTTTAAGTAATTTTAATACTTTTTTGGGGGAGCCTGCTAACATGTTTAGTAAATGAGAATGTTATCTTATACAGTTTGGCCTGACAGAACTACTCTGCTTCACTTTGTGGTCCTCTTGCCCAACCAGCATGAGATGGAATTCTTATTCTATTATAGATCAAGATCATTGGAGCATCAAGTTGATGTTTCTGAGCAACCACAGGGCTTATATGAGTTGTGCGTGAGACACTTTACATATGCGCTGTGCCCTAGCAGTGGGCTTCTCACTGGTGTTTTCTGCTGACAGAAAAATTTAATTAAAAATATTTGTGTAATCTATAATTTATTTCTTTAGTTTTGTTGACTGGGAAAGAAGGGCTAGACAATACTGCCTATTTTCAGCCTTGTCCGGGGGTGGGGGTGGGGGGAGAGAGAAGGATGCAGAATAACTGAATTTGAACCAGATTAAGCTGTTAATGTGTTTTTTTTTTTGTGAATGGGAGAAATTTGGCCAGGATCCCAGGGAAATTCCCCATCTCTTTTGAGAAGTGCCATGAGATCTTTAATGTCCACCTGAAAGATCGCCAGAAAAGGCAGACAGGACCAGGTCACATCTATGAAGGATGGCACAACCCAACAGTACCTAATCCCCCTTAGTACTGTGCTCAGGTGACAGAGTTTATCATATGAGCCCAGTCCCAGTGTGGTACTAGAATCTACAACCTTCTGACTGAGAGCCAGATGTGCTTCCAACCGAACCATGCTGACACCTATAACTTAATAAAGACATTACAAGGGCCTCTTATGGATATAAGCATGTCTCCTCTTGCATGCTTAAGGCACCAGAACTGCTCGCCTTCAGCTTGTAATTCTCTTGCCGGTTACACTTTGTCAGTTACCTACAGTGTTGTTATAGTGTAACTAACCTGTAACTGCATTGCAGCTACAATGTAGTTGCATGCAACAAACCATTAACTACAGAGTAATTACCCTGTTGCATGTAATTAATGTTTAGTTACATTGAAACTGACACAAAAAATAAAGTGTAACCCTCGTGCCCTAAGAATGCTTGAGGCAACACTATTATATTTTATTAATTATTTACTATTTGAAACATTTATTACAAGGAACACAAGCAGGGTCCAGTAAGGACTTTTTTCCATTTGTGACCTGGGGAGGGGGGATACAAGTGTACGCCCCCTTTGCAGGGGAGATTATATTCCCATTTAGGAACCCCTTTCTCCCTCCTACCCCACCTCACCCCAGAGCTAGGGACTTTATTAGTGCTCTGGGGGTCAATACCTGCTGGATGCCTCAAGGTGGCAGCAGAGGGCAGGTTAGGGAAGATATGTAAGGCTGGAGACAGAAAGTTTTGGGGCCTTTTCCAGCCTGGATGTTAGGCCTTGGGCTGGAGGGGGGCTGCTGGATGAGCAGAGTGGGCAGGTAGGAAGGGAGCTTGGCAGTCCAGGTGGACCTGTGGGGGGGGCAACCCCCCCAAAAAGTAGCAGATAGGGTCAGCCTCTGGAACAACGTGGCATCAAGGAGCTGGGAGGAAAGCTGTGCGGGGAGTATGGTCAGCCAGGTGCCTGCATCTTTGGGAGAAGGAAAGTGCAGGTGGTAGTAGGAGGTCAGGATAGGCAGGAGTCCATGAGATCCTGTGGAGTAGCTGCTCAGGCTGCTAGGGCTGTGGGGATAGTGGCAGGATCCCCATGGGGGGAGGCCGGTGGCAGTGGCTGTCCTCCTGGAGTGGCAGGGTGGCCTGAGGGTAGACGGAGCCATGGGGCCCTTCACCCATTTCAGGGGACCTGCATGAAGAAGCAGGTTCTGGGGCACCAGCGTTAAAGGGCCGGTTGGGTTGCAGATCCGGAAGGATCTTGGGAATTGTCTCAGCAGGTGCCTACCACAAGCCCAGGATGAGTTGACAGGGATGTGGGCCTGGAACTGTGTACCCCACCCAAAAAAGGGTCATCTGGGAGCACAGAAAGGAGTTGTGGTGCTATCTGTAGAGGTGGGCTGCTCAGAGGGGCCTGGGCAGTGGTAGGGATCAGGGCTGTCCCCTGGCTGGGTAGCCCAATCAAGGCAACTCAGGTACTGGAGCAGGGCTGGGTTTGAGGGCCACTGCACCAGTAGAGAGCAGTGCAGAGAGAGAGCTGAGCTGTAAGTGTGGGAACTGGTGCTGTGAGGTTGGGAGCACCGGCAGGTTTAGGTTCCATGTAAAGTGAAGAAGACTGGGTTACAGGGCCTGGGTCATAGAGAAAAAATCATGGTACCCCTTGAGATTTTGGCCAGGGTCCGGGGGCCAGATGGGAGAAGCAGCACGCTTTCCTGCACCAATGATAGGGCAGCTGACCAGTGCCAGATCAGACAGAGGTGGATGAGAATGGGTAATCCAGAAACGGAAAAGAGTGAAAGAGAGATCTGGCTTACCAGCGCCAGTGAGCCAGGAGCCTGTGAGTTTTTTCCAACTAGGGAGGTTCCTTGGGTAAATCATCCAAGAGGTTTAAGTGTACAACCCTAGCCCAGAGATCCCTCACCTACCGTGGCCCTAAATGGTTCCACGAACTCCCCAAGGCCTTGATCGAGTGTAATAAGGTCAGCCAATTCAAACTGGGACTTAAAGCCCAGTTAGCCGGAGAGAATGTCTGCAAATGCCATGGGAACCAATAGTTATTGGTTCCGGCACCTTCTTTCAGTACCCTTTAGCCTCCCTCCCTCCACCCTTTCCTCCTTTCTTCCTTCCTTCCCTCCCTCCCTACCCTCTTACTACCCCACAATCTACTAGTACTTTTTATCTGCCTTCCTGTCCCCCCACCAATGCTGTCAAAACTGCTCTCTCAAACTCCCGCTCCAATAACTCCCATTATCTACTCCTACCCCTCACCACCTCCTCGTGCCATCACTTCTCCCTGCCCCTTATTGCCCTGCACTCCTTTTTAACCCTCTCCCCCCTCCTCCCCTTGTCTTCCCTCTCCCACACCTCCTCTATTCCCCCTCCTTACTCTCCACACATTTCTCCTCTCTTCCCACCCCCTCCCAGCCTCCTGACTCCCCCCTTTTCCATACTGACAAAGCCTACTTTGGCTGCATTCCCCTCCTCCTCCTCCTCTCCCACCCCCCTCCTCGTTTCCCACTCCTATTCCCCACATTCCTCCTCACCACTCCACTCCTCATACCATGCTTGGACAAAGCCAACTTTGGCTGATTGCCATTTTATTTATTTATTTATGACTTTGATAACCAGGTAAGTGCAATGATCCCAGGGACTGTTTTCAGGCATGACCCGGGCCATGTCACATGGCACAGGATGGCAGTGAATACAAGGTGAACGACTATACACATGTAAAAGATTAGATTCAGATACAGCAATTGAAGCACAATACATTGGTACGGTACAAGTCCAGTGGGTGACAGCAAATACTATTTACAATATGACGCATGGTACACAAACAGCAGTTGTGGCCCAAGCAAAGGTAGATGCATAAGTCAAGTAGGCATGTTGTACATAGCATATACAGTGGGTAATAAATATACAGTGTGTAATACATAGAAAATAAATATACAGTATGTACAAGGCTGTGAGGTCCCACATCAGTAATATATAGAATAAAAACAAGCAGGAGGGCACAGTTGAGGTCTGTGGACTAGTGTGGCTAGGTGGGTAACCCCAAGGAGTTAGTTGACTAGGGTTTCTAGGTCGGTAACCCCTGGGAGTTAGTTGACTAGTGTTTCTAGGTGGGTAACCCCTGGGAGTTAGTTGACTAGTGTGGCTAGGTGGATAACCCCTGGGAGCAGTGGCAGGAGAAGTTCACCAGGAGCCATGTTTTGATGCTGGACTTGAAGCTGGAGTGAGTGTTGATGGCACAGAGTTCTGCCCATGTTGGTGGATACTCTGGTAACAGCTAGAGTGTAGATACCAGTTGAGTGGAGGCTATGGTGTAGAGTACGGGTTTTCAGGAGGGAGGTAAGGGGGATTCGGAACCCATGCGAATGACATTGTCCACCTTGCTGCAAAGGCAAAGTCGAAGCATCCCTGCAGTGGTAGCCATCCCAGGGTATTGTAGAGTATGCAGTGGTGGGTGGAGAATGGGGCCAGTAGAGCAAAGTGACAGGCACTGTTGTGGGCAGTGGAGAGTTTGGCCATGGCAGCAGCAGAGGTCCTGGAGTATATGGGAGAGCAGTAGTCTAGAATAGGGAGGAGATTTCCCTGGATAATAGCTAGTCTGGCTTCAGGTGTTAGATATTGCTTGAATCGATATACGGCACCCAATTTCTGATGGAACCTTCTGATAATGGAGTGTACACACTCGGTGAAGGTGAGAGCAGAGTCAAGCAATACTCATAAGTATTTATGTGTCAACATCTTCAAGGGCTGGGCCGTCGAGGGAGAGAATGCATAAGGGGGCATGTGTTTTGGATTTAGCAAGGCAAGGCTTAGATCCAAACAGCATGGATTTCATTTTCTTGGCATGAACTAAGAGGAGGTTTTTAGAAAACCAGTTGTGGGCTGAGGCATAGTTGTGAGAGAGTACTGAGGAGATAGTGGCCGTGGATTTGTCGCTGTGGAAGAGAACCGGGTCATCAGCATACAGAAGAAAGTGGCAGTTAAGGGAATCAGAGGGAAGTGAGTTGACAAATAAGGAGAAAAGGAGGGGACCCAGGATTGAGTCTTGAGGGACCCCCACAGAGGCAGGCAGTGTGGGGGAGCAGGTTTGGCCTGTACACATGAATTGTGAGTGGCCAGTCAGGTAGTTGGTGAACCAGTTGGTGACTTTCTGTGACCAGCCTAGGAGACTAAACTTGGTGGTGAGGAGGGCATGGTTAACCATGTCAAAAGCCTTCGAGAGGTCAATGAAGACAGCCCCAGTGGCTTTACCATTATCCATGTTGGAGAGGATGTGGTCTGTCAGAAGATCAAGGGCAGTGGCAGTGGAATAGTTCTTGTGAAAACCATGCTGTTGGTTGCATAGGAGGCTGTGCCTGCCTAAGTATTCGGCAAACTGGTTGTGTACTGCTCTCTTGAGTAGTTTACTAAGATGAGGGAGGATGGATATCAATAGTTATCGATAGTTATCATGCTCTACTGTTTGCTCACCCGCCCTTGGAGTTACCTCTTCCTCTATGAGACTTATCCTACATCATCAGAGTAACTGTATTTTCTGCTCTACCAATTTGGTTTGTATCCTAATATTTGTCATGCTGCTGACTGGTTGTATGAGCTTGACAATACCCTTAGCACTTATGTAACTCCTGTTATGCAATGTAACTGCCTTGGAACTACTGTGGAATCCTGTAACCCAATTCTAATTATTGTACTGTTTCTAAATATGTTTTGTCTGTATTGTTGTTGTATCTTTTGACTTGGAGCCTTTGTAAATGAGTCTATGACTCGAAGGTACTAATCCTAATCTCAAATAAATAAATAAATAAGGTTAGAGTGAAGAAGCCCTGCTTGTACTGCTTGTAAACCATTTATGCTGCTCAGAATGTCCTGCCTGGGTATGTTGTAAAAATTTCTGATAGCCCCATGGAGCTGCTTTATTTATTTGATGAAGGATGTGACCCTTGCATTCCTGGAATCATTTGGGGTGCAGGAGCTAAAATAAAGAAGCTAGTTGGGAAGAGACTTGTAATGATTCTTTCTTTCTTTAAGTTGGAAGGGGAACAAACAAAATGGAAATCCCCCTCCCTTGTGTCTAATTTATTTCATAAATTGTAATTCCAGAAGGTGTCCATCAGGCTGCCTCAAGATTGAGG
Organism: Neoceratodus forsteri; assembly: GCA_016271365.2. Taxonomy (NCBI): domain Eukaryota; kingdom Metazoa; phylum Chordata; order Ceratodontiformes; family Ceratodontidae; genus Neoceratodus; species Neoceratodus forsteri. The sequence goes on along the minus strand of JADMNL010000025.1, from coordinate 7,246,287 downwards.
GGATCTGAGGCTCAGAAGAAACAGGAGGTTGCAGTTTGGAGATCCTGGTTCCGGTGGTCAGTGCTTGGGGAAAAAATCCAGAATTGGAGATGAGATTGAGGGTGCACCTAGAATGAAGTCGTCAAGAGATAGGACAGATATTATCTTATTTGGGGGTGCACTGGCTTGGGAGTTGCGCTTGTTGTAGTCCTCTCCCCGTGCTCTTTGGAACACCTGCAATGATAGTTTATATCCCTAGACGAAGGGGCCGGGGGGAGTTATACAAGGGAATAACAAAGATAAATATTCACAAAGAATGCATGGTATGCAAGATGTACAAATACAAATAAATACAGCACAACAGATAATAAATACACTGAGGCTATGGTAAGTGGACTATTTACAAGGACCCAGAGAATCAGGAAGAGCAGTTACAGTGCACAGCATTCTAACAGAACACATAAACAGTACTAAGATATACAAAAGGTAGGGTCAGAAGGCCAGAACCATGTAACAACCTGCTTACAGAGGCTGTGTTGATATACCCAGACCAAAGCTGAGATTCAGAGTGCACCTGGAAATGAAGTCATCGAGAGGTAGGACAGATATTTTTCCTATCTTATTTGCGATGCATTGGCTTGGGTATTGCACTGGTTGTAGTCCTCTCCCCACCCCATGCCCTTTGGAACACGTATGATGATAATTTATGACCCTATATGAGGGGGCCGGGGGGTTACACATGGAGGCTCATCCTGGATATTCCCTGTACCCTGAAACTCCGCCGGATCCCAAGGCTTGAGGTCTAATGTGTTGGCAGGCTTTTTGGCCTGGTTGTGCTCTGTGGCGCAGAATAAAAGTTGGTTGCAGGGTAAGCCTGAATCAGAAGTAGGCCTCAGCCTTTCTGGTGTGGTGTGTGCATGTGACCCACTGGTCACGTAATCCTCAGGCGGACTTGGATTGGATGATGGCAGAAGAGAAGCTATAGCAGCTGCAGAAGAAGCGCCATCTTGGGAAAAGAAATTGGAGGGTGCAGAGCAGAGAGGGAAACAGAGAGAGAAACAGTGATTGGAGCCATGATAGTGAGTTAGTGTGCACTCACACCAAAGCAAATGGACAGTACTGCCAAGAACAGAAAGAAAAAAACAAAGAAGTGAGTGGGTTCCTTAGTGTGGGTACTGGGAGGCATAGTAGAAAGACTTAGGCAGACAGCCTCATGGATTGGTGGTGGATAGTGTCTGGCAAGGATGAGATTAGAGCAGAGGCGACCCCCAGGAGGAACCACTGGCCAAGGTTCCTGCCTCACTGCTCTCCTGGCTCTGGAAAGCTGAGGGAAAAGGGCAAGCTACTGATCAATGTGTGAGGTGTGGGTATCGGGAGGAAGGCATTACCAGAATGCCTGTGTGCAGGAATTGTGTAGGCTTTCCGCCAGTTCCAAATTTTGGGTTTTGTCCCAGTTCCACTGTGAGCTCATATGTACTGTGGTCACCCACTAGTGGGGATCTGGGGGCTTTTGATAGACTCTCCCTTGGGGAAGTACTCATGCCCATGTGGATGAGACCAGGAACGTTTCCCCAGATGTCATCGTGTAGGCCATAGAAGAGGATGGTACAAGGGAAAAAACAAGGAAAGGAGGTGACAGGGAGCACAGCCATCTGCCCTGCTGCCAGCACCAGCTACCGGCTATCCCAGTGGCAGAGGAAGGGGCAGTGGTCTCAGACAGCTAGTAGGAGATCCCCCAGGGCCCGGGGGGATCCCTGCCTCAGCCTCTGTCAGGTGGTAGCCCACAGGCCCTGTCGTCTAATTCACAGCCTACCTTGGGAGCCAAGTTTAAGATAAATCCCAGTGGGCTAGGCTCTGAGTCTGTCTCTGCACTAGCAATATACAGGTAGAGTACTGGCGATCGAAGAGAGTTGGAGGAGCTGGATGAGAAAAAGTTCATTGGTAGCACATTCCAGTTCCAGGACTACCAAGTAAGTAGAGCAATCCTCAGGCCTTACCATCACCCAGTGATCACCTTGGTGGACTGCACCCCACAGCTCCCGGTCCGGGCAAAGATCCTCTAGACTCGTATGGATGGGTTAAATCCCAGTGACCTGTTGAATATCAAGTATCAAAGGGGGATATGGTTATCAGTTGGGCAAGCCAGGAGGATCAGTGTCAGAGACCTGCCAGAATGGAGCCAGGCAGAGAGGTGGGTTCGTAGGAGGCTGCATGTGGAGCATCCCCATATGAATTATCCTTACATGCCTGAGAGGATATTTGACATTATCAAAGAGATGAGGGAGGAGTGGATCTTCAAAGAACAAATGGTACACTTGAAGAATCACCCTGGAGGAGGTGCCCCATCTCAGCAGTTAATACAGCAGGCACAGTCACTGTACCACACAGGGACTTGGTCTGGCCTGACTGTTTAAACACTTCGCCTTGGTCCAGGACTTGGCTGGGACATGGACCAAGTATTACGTTTTGGATCTGGACTCCTCTGGGGATTTGACCACCAAGCCAGACACAGAGTATTATTTCTCTCCACAAGGGGGACCTGCAACTTAGGCCTCCTGGATTTCAAACTTATGAACTGCACCAGGACAGTTGCTCGGTGGAGCAGGACATGGTGACTGCATACCATTCTTATTTCCAAAGAAAACATTTTTTGGGATTTAAAATTATGTTACTATTGAAAGAAAAATGTTATTGATCATGAAAAATGTTGGTGTGAACATTGGAGAAGACTAGTGAGTGAGTGAGTGAATGATTTGTGAACTGCACACAGAGTAACCTGTTCTAACTGGTGGGAGGTATACTGGGGTGTAGCTATAGTTTTAGAAACTACCTGATTACTGTTTGAATGTTCAATGGTGACGTTAAATCATTATGAAAACAGTAATTATGGTTATCTGTTTTGATAAAGAAACAATGAAGCTTTTTCTAACAGTTTTAAGGTTGTCTCTTGGCACAGCTAGGCTTTAGTTAATAGGGTGTGCTTGGGTTAGAGAGGCAGGTTGGGTGGTACGTGTGGCCAGGTATAGTGTGTTTTTACTTCCAGATGGCTGGGGAGTGTACATACCCAGTTTGATAGGAGGAGACCATCATTGGTCTCTTGCCATCATTCCCAGGTGGGAATGATTTTCTGGGTGGGGGAAGAGTGTAAGCCCCCTTTGCAGGAGGGGCTTATGCTCCCTTTTAGGACCCCCTTTCCCCCTCCTACCCCCCAAAGCAAGGGCATTTATTAGTGCTCTGGAGGTCAATACTGGTTGGACGCCTCAAGGTGGCAGCAGAGGACAAGTTAGGGAAGGTACATAAGGCTGGAGCCAGGAAGTTTTGGGGCTTTTTCTAGCCTGGGTGTTAGGTCTGGGGTTGGAGGGGGCGGCTGGAAGAGCAGAGTAGGCAGGCAGGAAGGGAGTTTGGTGGTCCAGGTGGGTCTGTGGGGGGCAGACCCCCCCAAAAGTGGCAGATAGGATCGACCTCTGCAGCGACGTGGCGTAGAGGAGCCAGGAGGGAAGCTGTGTGGGGAGGATGATCAGCCAGGTGCCTGCATTGTTGGGAGAAGGGAGGTGCAGGTGGTAGTAGGAGGCCAGGATAGGCAGAAGCCCATGAGATCCCGTGGAGTAGTTGCTCAGGCCACGAGGACTGTGGGGACAGTGGCAGGGTCTCCAGAGGGGGGAGGCTGGTGGCAGCGACTCTCCCTCGTACCTGGAGTGGCAGGGTGGCCTGAGGGTAGAGGGAGCCAGGGGGCTGTTCACCCATTTCAGGTGACCTGCGTAGAGAGGCAGGTCCTGGGGCACTGGCATTAAAGGACTTGGTGGGTCACAGGTCCGGAGGGACTTTGGGGGTGCCTCTGGCAGGAGCTTACCACAAGCCCAGGATGAGTTGACAGGGATGTGGGCCAGGAGCTGTATACCCCTTAAAAAATGGTCATCTGGGAGCACAGAAAGGAGTTGGGGTGCTATCTGTAGAGGTGGGCTGCTCGAAGGGGCTTGGGCGGTGGCAGGGCCCAGAGCTGTCCTGTGGCAGGGTAGTCCAATCAAGGCAACTCAGGTACTGGAGCAGGGCCGGGTTTGAGGGCCACTGCACTAGTAGAGAGCAGTGCAGAGAGAGAGCTAAGCCATAAGTGTGGGAACTGGTGCTGTGAGATTGGAAGCATGGCAGGTTTAGGTTACATGTAAAGCAAAGGAGATTGGGTTACAGGGCCTGGGTCAGACAGAAAAAATCCTGGTACCCATTGAGATTTGGGCCAGGGTCCGGGGCCAGTTGGGGGAAGCAGTGCGTTTCCTGTGTTTGTGATAGGACAGCTGGCCAGTGCTAGACCAGACAGAGATGGACAAGAATGGGAAACTCAGAATAGGAAAAGACAGAGATTTGGTTTAACAGAAACAGTGAGCCAGGAGCCTGTGGATTTTTTCCAAGTAGGGAGATTCCTTGGGTAAATCATCCAAGAGGTTAGAGTGAGAAAGCCCTGCTTGTACTGCATGTAAACCATTATTGCTGCTCTGAATGTCCTACCTGGTTATGTTGTAAAAAGTTCAGATAGCCCCATGGAGCTGCTTTATTTATTCAATGAAGGATGTGACCCCTGCATTCCTGGAATCATTTGGGGTGCAGGAGCTAAAGTAAAGAAGCTAGTTGGGAAGAGACTTGTAATGATTCTTTCTTTCTTTCTTTAAGTTGGAAGGGGGACAAATGAAATAGAAATCCCCCTCCCTTATGTCTAATTTATTTCATAAGTTGTAATTCCAGAAGGTGTCCATCGGGCTGCCTCAGGATCAAGGAGATATGGGACTCAGAAGAGACAGGAGGTTGCAGTTTGGAGATCCTGGTTCAGGTGGTCAATGCTCGGGGGAAAAAAATCCAGAACTGGAGATGAAATTGAGGGTGTACCTGGAAATGAAGTTGTCAAGAGGTAGGACAGATATTTTTCCTATCTTATTTGGAGGTGCACTGTCTCGGGTATTGCGCTTGTTGTAGTCCTCTCCCCATGCCTTCTGGAACACCTGCAATGATAATTTATGCCCCATAGACAAGGGTGCCAGGGGGGCGTCACACATGGGAATAACAAAGATAAATATTCACAAAGAATACATGGTATGCAAGATGTACAAATACAAATAAATACAGCACAACAGATAACAAATACACTGAGGCTATGTTAAGTGGACTATTTACAAGGACCCGAAGAATCAGGAAGAGCAGTTACAGTGCACAGCATTCTAACAGAACACATAAACAGTACCAAGAGATATAAAAGGTAGGGTCAGAAGGCCAGAACATGTAACAGCCTGCTTAGAGGCTGTGTTGATATGACCCAGACCAAACTACAATGCAAAAAAGACCCATGAGGACAGGACTAATGACCACCTTAAGGGCAATTATGGCATGTCAGAGTAGCCCTATAGTACTTCTTGATCAGGGCCTTCACAGATTAAAAGCTGGGGGGGGGGAGATAGTTAGTGCGGGGGTTAGGCTATTACAGATGCTTGCAAGTCTGTACCTGATGGAATATTTTGCCCTCGTCATATCTGTAAGAGGCCCTTCTAGCATAACTATGGAGTTATTGAAGAGACACCCTGTCATTAAGCACTCTATAAACATGTAGCATATGTTATCCAGTTTCTTGTGCATTTTGGGCAATTCAGCTACACATTGTCCATGGTGCAAAGGACTTGTTTAATACTCATGTGATTAATGTAGTAAGGCAGTTGGCAAAGCTAATAGAATGATGGCATGGAAAGGAAGGGGTAATGCCATTATATAAGACCGTGGTTAGACTGCACCTGGAGTACGGGGTACAGTTCTGGAGGCCTCATTTAAGAAAGGACATAGATTTAATAGAAAAAGTTCAGAGAAGGGCAACAAGGATGGTGCAGCGTATGCAAGGGAATCTGTATCTGCTGGAGTTTAGAAGAGAGAGAGGATACATGAGAGAGACATTCAAGTACATGAAGGGGATAAATAAATAGAGGGAAGGACGTCTATTTAAAAGGAAAGTTGGAATTAAAACAACAGGTCATACCTTAAGATTGGAACTAGGAAGATTTAAAGATAATGTGAGGGAGTGTTATTTCACTGAGAGGGAGGTTGAACCCTGGAACAGATTACCTGAGGAGGTGTTAGATGTCGAAATGGTGGAGGGATTCAAGAGAGCATGGGATAGAAATATGGAGTTGGTTAGAGGACAGAGGATAGACTCCGAGCACACCAGTGACAAGTAGGGAAGGGGGGAGATGGGCAGACTGGATGGGCCAGGATGGTCCTTTTCTGCTGACACATTACTATGATACTATGATGATACTGTGTGCTTCACTGCTCAACAGTTCCATTGCCTGGGTGCACATTTTTGATCCACTGATAATTCAACTTAATGAATGTCTTTTGCAAAGTATGCCCATGGCAGCAAAAGTTATTTCTCAGTCCAAGATTTTCTGTCCTACCTACTATTTTTTTATTGTTGTATCCTTAAATTTTTAAGTGTCTCATTTAAATATCATTAGATACAAAAAAGAAACAAGTGATACATTCATAAAGAGAAAAAGAAAGAACAATTACACAATTAATGTTGTACACTTGTAAAGTTACAGTCCCTGGCAGGGAGATTCAAACTCATTACAAGCTCAGAAAGAAATAATATATCACGAAACACAAGTAGTTGCCTAATATACAGCTGGTAACATATGTCTTTTTCGTTATTTATCTCAGCGTTGTTAACAGTTTGTAGTTAATTAGCCTAAGGGTAAAGAACGGACCCCAGCAATGTCCTGGTTCATGATACTAGTAATTTTTTATTATTTATATGTTTTTTGTCCTGCAAACTAAACTTTGAAAAATGTGCAAGCCTCGGATTTCCATGCCGGGGCCAGTTGGGATACCAAGGGTGTCCCGGAGGTGAGGCAGTTGGCTCTCAAGTAGGGGCATGGACAACCCAGCATATTTCTACCCCCTTCGCCAATGGTTAATAAAGGAGTGGAATTGGATTTGACTGTGAAGACAGCTGCTTGCCTGCCTTCCCAGTCAAATGAAAGGCACAGATATGGAAAAACCCTGGACAGGGGACAGAATGGGGACAATAAAATTTAAAGGGACACTGTTAATCTTCTTAAGCCTTAAAGTACTGGATGTCTAGTTTAAAAAACACATTATGATTGCTCACATTCTGTAGAGATTGCTGGTGTAGCTATTAGTTTGATTTGGATTCCTTTTTTAGTTTAAAATGTGAAAAACACTCTGCCCACTATACTGGTGTTGCCACACAAAAATGTGCTTGTTTGCATTATTCGATCAACTTCCACTGCATCTTTCCTGGACTTAGGAATGCCCCTAACATAATCTAGCCACTCATGATGCTGTGGGAGGAGAGGAGAGGAGACAATTGTCTCTTGAGTGGTTACACTGTTTCGGGGATAGTCCTAATGTTCAGGAAGTATGCAATAAAAGTAGATCACGGATTGGAAGCACAACAAAGTTGGGTCTAATTGCGCAATTCCCATGCATTTCAGTTCTACTAAGAAAGGAGGCAGATTAAAAATACAGCAGCATCTATGAGTTTTAGAGAAGGAAAGCAAGCATAAAATGTGGGTTTTCAACTATAGATAATATGATGCAAAAAGGGTTGACAGTGTCCCTTTAAAACAAATAGCAGTGCCGTGTGGCAGTCTGGGCAGCGCCATTTTCTGGGAGTCTGGGTGGTCTCTGTGCTGTCAGTGCTCCCTCCCTCCTCCCCATTTTCCCATTTCTAGTCTAGACCTAGTCACAGTCTGAGAGCTGCGAGTGTCTCTACACAATATGCATAGATACTGTACATATGTATATGGAGTAATGTCTACAGGAACGAGGGTTTGTGGAGCTGTTGACATCATGAGAAGTTAAGGTGAACTTTCAGGAAGCGGAAATCAGGATGCTTCATAGCAAAACAGGATTTTCACCAGGACAGTCTGTAATTTTACCAACTCCAGCAACTCTTGTCTCACAAAGGGGAATGTAGGTGCGGATGTTCAGTCATAGGACTGCATTTTCAAAGCCCCCAAGAATGCCACAAGCCCCTGGGGTGCCAATCAAATGGCACACAGGCCTTTCGACATTCTCCTGGCCGGTGATTGGGATTTTCACTCTCGTGTGTCAAATTCTGCAAGTTAGAACAGCTCCACCCTGGTCTAGTTTGTGCCATTCAGGGGACCGGTTTTACAGGGCTTGTGCCAAGTATTCGGTGCAAGCTGCTGGAAAATGAGGAACCTGTCAAAGCTGCGCCCAAGAATAGAACATTGGGTGCAGTTGAGGCAAAGGTGTTTGATGCAGCTTCACTAAAAAGTGGGTTTGCAAGCTCTGCATCACCCTTTCAAATTCTGGCCCTCTGTCTGAAGGCCCATGAGCTCTTTCAAATGACATAATGGGCTTATAGGTGTCCACAATCCAGGTATAGAGGATAATGTATGGGGAGCAGTTAACAACCATGTTGTATTCGCACCGAGAGGTTACCATGGTCTGTAAACCTCGAGAGCGCAGCTCGAGAGGTTTTCAGTAACTATGGTAATCTCAAGATGAGAATTCAACGAGGTTGTTAACTGCTCCCCATACGTTGTCTTTTATAGAGTATGGGGAAGCAGTCCAGGCACATAGTTGACAAAACAGGAAGGTAAAACAAATTAAACGTTTACCTGAGTGAAGACGTGGACACGGTGGTGTCAAAGTTGCCAAAACACATTTAATTAAAACACATTCACTGATGTACTTTTTTACTTTTCAAAAATACTATTGGTAACATGTTTTAAAATAAGAAATGCACTAAACATGCTACACGATAAAAAAAAAACATCGCTCTGCCATGCGACTAGGAAGTTTATTAGTAGGGGTCAAAACGGGTCGGCGTCAACAGTGCGCCATCCGGAAGAGACACAGGAAAAAGCCCATTCCAGAAGGAAACGCTTTGAGGGTACTCTTCTCGATCACCAGGTACCTGACGAGAAAAGTAAAAGAAGAACTAAGCAAACAAGTGAGGAACCGCCGTTTTTGTTTGAATGCTGCCGATTACTGTGAAAGACTGTGATGCGCTGGTGTGGTGGAATGTTTATCTTGGCAGCATTCTATTTTGTTATGCCATCGATGGGTTAACAGCTTAATTACGTCACATCGATAGCATAACAACATGGGGGAAAAGATGAAAATCATCACATAACAACGTTCTACCATACATTATATATCATTCACTGTTTAAACCTGATCCATATTAAACTGAGGAAGAAGCCCTTTCATGGACCCCTGAGGCAGTAGGTGATGTCACAGTTGGCCAAGCTGTATATTGTGAAAACCAGCTTGCCCAGCCATGACATCAGTTTCTATCTCAAAGTTATATGAAATGTCTGCTGCCTTGATTTAAGGTAGGACAAGTTTCGATAGGTATATAACTGGACTGCTGACACCTACAGGTGTGCACAGAACCTTATTTGAAAAAGCTTGTCATGGACTTTCAAACTATTGGTGACCCTGTACACCCACATTCCCCCTTAAAACAGTCCACCAACGTCAACACTCCTTTAGATTTTTGTTCTTTCACATCAGTTTACATCAGACTGCTCATTTAGTCATATTTCATTTCAGTTATTTAAGTTCTTTGCATCCTTTTAATAAAAATAAGAATTTATTTTGTCCTATCTCCAGATCTTTCATTTTTCCTGTTTTTTTTTTTCTTTTTAGTCAGGATGAAGTAACTAGGAACTAGTGGGAGGTACAGTGCATTAGTGACTGAAATCCTTGTGCAGGGTGGAATCCATGGCCGGCTTTAGATGCTAGCCCCTGTAGTTTGGACTGGGAAACCCAGGTTTGAGTGTTTACCAGGGTTATTTCCCTTGTGGGACTAGCAGATGGCAGGCAAATTACACAGGTTTTTGCCACTTAGGGTGTCGGGGGTTGGCCGGGGGAGGAGAATCGAGCGTCCGATGGACTGCTCTCCTTCTACAGGGGAGGGTTGCGTAGAGCCCGCTGCTTGCCTGTCTTCTGGCAGAAGCTGGGGAACAAGCAGCTTGGGCCAGCAGATAGGGGAGATGGGACATACGTCAGCACATGTCTCATGGGAACGTGTGGCGTACGCCTGGATATCATTGCATGCCACACCTCCCAGGGGACCAGAAAACAGGGAAATCGCTGGTAGCTGGATGATGGCAGGCACCTGCAGTCCTGCTCCCTGAGTAGCTGGGCTCACCAGCCCAAACTGGATCCAGTTCTCGGCTGGGACCTAGGAGACTCCACCCCCTGCTGACCCTGCTTGGGGGGCGGGGGCAAGCCCCGGGGGAAGACGACTGGTGGTAAGTCCCAGTGGATGTCAGGAGGGATGGGACTGGGGCGCCTTCCTGAAAGAGGGCAGACTGGGTGGTGGAGAAACAGAGAAACAAACAAAACTAAAAGACCAAACTAGGTAGAACTCTGACACTCAGACACCCTCCTACACCACCGTACACAATACAGTGCTGAATTCTCATTCTGCTGTACTGGAGGTGTTACCCTCTGCCTGCTTGTTTTACACTATTTTACTAACAAGGAGCTCCCAACAAGTTACAGGGTACCCAGTGGCTGAATCGGTGTAGACCCATGGGTGGTGCAGCTGGTTGTCTAGCACTGGTGCACTTTAAATGAAATTGAAAGAAATACTTACTGAAACAATACATCCCCAAACTCAAAGCCTGTGCAACTGCAAAATGGCAAAACCTTAAACTGAGGTATTTGTAACCTCTTGGCCATGGCCAAATCCAGTTAAATGATTTCCAACTATTCTACACAAGATTCCCAGTCACAGGGCAATCCTGTCACAGTTCTGGTGTACATGGGATCTTCCCTTTCAGGGAAGGGCTCAGTGCAGCAGATCTCAGCAGGCTCAGTCAGTTAGCCCATCACCCAAATCTCCTACTATCACTTTCTCTCCCCTGCATCTACAATGACAAATGCAGGCGGAGGTTTGGCTTTCCTCTGACTGATCCAACCGCTGCGACACTGCACCAATCCACAAGTGTTCTGGTTTCCAGTCCTCAGGGCAGTAGTAGCCTGACATTGGGGGTTTGGTGCCCGCTAGCAGATCCCGCAGCAGTCCTGAGCTGCAGTTAAGCTTCTTCAGTCTGTCACCTTCTCACCATGCTGGCAGTGCTCAGTATCCAGTGCATGCGGGCTAGCATGCAAATCCCTCCCTTCTGTGGCAGCAGGGGGTCTGCTGGGAAACACTCTCAGTGCACTTCTGCAGATGCACAGCCTGTTGGTGTAGAACAGCTGACAGTGATGGTCAGTGGTCCCACTCCCTGATCCCACATGGATCTGGCTTCAGGGCACGTCAGCCTCTGCTCTTCATGGCAGCAATGGCAAATCTGATTGCTCTATTAGGGCTGTCAATCAAAATGGTCAGTCTGGGCGGTCTACTAAACGGCAGACAACTGTCCGACGAAAAAGTGGCCAAATTAATTAGGTCCATCTGTAGCTCATGAGCACCTGTTGCTCTGAGAGAACAAGCAAGTGCAATTGGTGGGCTCTGTGCCCTTTAATACCATTGCCATGATGGTAAAAGCGTGGCAACATAGCTGTGATTCTGTAGTTCTAAAGGCAGTCTCCACAAAAGTCTCCACACAGCTGCAGCACCAAACTGAACCCCGAGCCAGTCCTGTACAGCTGCACACTCACTTCTGGTGTGGTTTGTACCTGGATCAGATATCTCCTGATGTAGTCGCTGCCGTGGCAGTTTCAGCTGCCTTTTCACTGGCGAATGTCATTGATGTCCAAGAGAACAGAAGAGTGTTAAAGTCGTACTATACAACGGGCAAAACAAAAAAAAGAGAGAATCCTGCATTTTGATTGGTGGCCTGGCACCTTTCCAGCATTGTAAATCCTCCAGAGTACCCACTGGAAAAGGTGCCAGCCACCACTCAGCCACATCAGGAACTCCCTGGCAAATCCCTCCGTTCCTCGCAAACACACCACTGCCAAACCCACAGACGACAACGAGATTACCTTGTACTTACCCCACATCTGATAGTCTGTCACTAGCCTGAAAAGTTCAGAAAAACTGCTGCACCATTCCGAAAAAATGAAGCACCGGGAAAGAAAAAAAGAAAGAAAATGCAGTTCATTTTGTCCAAAGCAAAGAAGCTGAAAAAAATTTGGAACAGTGGCGGTTGAAATCTGCGATCCCCCGGCACATGCGCAGAACTTGCAAAAAAATCCGAGCAGTGCTGCTGCGTGAAAAACAAACGAGCAGCAGCTTTTAAAACAAATGGATGTTTAAAATTTTTTTTTTGTGTGAAAAAAACAAGCGGGGCCTTTGTATAATCACAATATACCCCTCCAGGGAGTGGGTATACTGGAGGATTTACCACTACTGGTGTGGTTAAGTCCCTTGGCTGCGCCTCGGGACCGAACCACACCAGCCGTGGTAAATCCTCTAGTATGTCCACACCCTGTCTGGGTATATTGCTTAAATAACCCACAGGGGCGTTACACTTTTCCTGGCTAAGCTAACTGCTGTGGATGCAAGACTTGAAATCCATGATTCAACATGCAAAGGTTAACGTATTTACAGATAGACATGTAGCACTGGCTATCTAGACACAGTATTCCTAACTTAGGCATTCATGGTATTCATCCACATTCACTTACTAGACAACTAATTCCTGCCAAACATAGTTAGCAGTACTCCCCCGAAGATGTAACACCCCACTTTTCTGCCCAGAGCACCAGTAAATACTATTCAGTGTAAGGACCTGGGTGTTACATATACTGTACTGTAGCCCCCTGTGTACTACATGCATAGGGAGGTCAGTGGAGGCACCAAGTGTATAACAGATTAGCCTGAGCACAGGTCTGACCAGTCTTTCAGAGCATCTTGGTGACGCAACTAGTTCTTATTCAGAATCTGAGGTATGAACTCCTGCCCCTCATTGTAAGAACTCCTGCCCTTCATCTGAAGGCAGCTCCACATCATCTTCGATGTAGGCGTGCTCCTCCCCCAACTTGTTAACATTCCCCTACCCAGCAAAGGGCTGCACATTCACTGACTTAAACAGTTCAGGTTGCTGCTTCAAAGGGGTTCCAGTTGGGTTATCGTCCTTCACTAGGGAAACAGGGGTAGTGCTAAACCGGGTATATCCATTGTGGAATAGAAGCTGAGAATTCCAGTTTCTTCATCTGAAGACTCACCATCAGCCTTCTCTGGAATGTTTTTAGATTTACTTATACATTATCTGTGCAAGTGACAGCTCTGGTCTCTAGCCACTTGGGCACTTCAGACTCAACAGTTCCAGGGGGAATGGCCATCTGCCCCACATCAGCATCAGTTGAGTCTGGTGAATTATGTCTCAAACATGTTCGAATATAACAAACATATAACAGTATGGTGAAAGTCTGATGGTGTCACTTTTGGTACAGTCGTATGCATATACAAGTGTACTGAGTATAGTTCCCAACCCATTTTTACAATTTATCAACTCAGAGTCCAGCTGAGATGCAACATCTTGTTTCCATGAGGGGGTGCTTCTGTCCAGTCTGAGGGACTGAAACACAGGGATGTCAAGTGACATGGTCAAAGGTCACACAGTGAACCAGTGGCTGTGGTGGGATTCAAACCTGTGTTCTCCGAGTTCATAGGTCTGTGTTCTTTGCAACCGTAATATGGAATCTTTCAAAGAAGCAACAGTGGTTGTGCCTATAGCAGTGTCACCGTCCTGACCCTACTCATGGGGGGCATTAGGGCTGGAAGGTTCTGGGGGATGATGAAACACACAGGCAAAATCCAGCACCAAATAAATCCTGTCATAATCAATCATCACTAGACATGGGCCAAGGGTCACTGCATGCAGGCCAGCTGCTTTAGCCCAATTTGGTACTGACATGGCCTTACACTGTTGTCATAACATTTATTATGGCATGCAGATCAAAAACCAAGATAACATCTTCAGGCTGAATTGGCAGGAAAAGGGGAAGTGGATGTTAAGGTTTTTGCAAAGAATTTAGAGTGAAATGCTAAATGAGAATGTTTAGTCTGCATGCACACCAAATGAAAATGCCATGACGCCCCCCAACCCCAACCCCCATGCCCACTGTGCATTAGGGATTCTAATTACTATAGGCAGTCACTGGGAGCTTAGAGGCTAAGAAATCAGAACAAGCAAGCAATGAGACCTTTCATCAAAGTGACATGTCCAGAAATTGTTGAAAAAAAAATTGTTCCCAAAGCTTGGGTGGTCCCATTTCTTTTTTACAAGACTGAGTCAGGCATTTGTGAAACTCATGTGCCCCGGCAAAAGATAACATTTTTTGGTATTGACTAAAGATTTGGCATACAGCCTAGAGGTTAGAGCAATGAGTTGTGAATGAGCTTGGTATATCCAGCAGTCCTCGGTTTGATTGCCACAACCATCACTTGCACACTGTGTGACCTTGAGCAAGTCGCTTAACCTCCCCAGTGCTCCCTAGTTGCCCTTGAAAACAGACCTTGAGCCTAGTGGGCCTTACCCAGTTACCAAAGAATAAAACAAAAGAAAAAGAATGATCAGTGCTGCTTGTTCATATAAAACATAGGCAGACTCACTTATCTGTCCTGGTTTGAGATTGATGCAAAAGAGTAGGAAGGAAGGCATAGTGGTGGTTGAGCAAGCTAAGCAGGCTTCATAACATCCTACAGGGAGACACTATAGGTTAGCTCTGCTCCCTTTCAGTTAGTGGTATAGCCAGAAACATCCTGGCTGTGCCCACAGTGAGAGAGTGTGTGTGTGTGTGTGTGTGTGTATGACTAGAATGTTGGTTTTGTTCTTCCGGTTAGGCTCTAGTGAAAGAAAGTCCATACACACTGGCTCACGTGGTCCAGTGGTTTTAATATTTACCGGAGGGGCAGTTCTTTGGGGAGTACCTCTCCTTTGATGCAGCTCAGACATGTTTTGCAGTGTTTCTCAATGGTTCTTTTCATTCTGGGCCAGTGAAATCTTGCTCTTGCCAGATCTAGAGTGCGTTCATAGCCCAGGTGACCCATCTCATCATGGAGCAAGGTAAGAACTGCCTTGCAGTACTTCCAAGGTAGTACCAACTGTGTTTTTGAGCACTGAGGGTTGTCACTATCTTGGACTTTATGTATCAACAGCCGTCTTTCAGGGCCAGCTTGCTCTACTCTCTCTCAGCAATAACTTGGCATCAGGGTGACTGCTGCACACTTGTTCTGCGTTGTGCTGCCCTTTCTCTAAAGCTCTGATTATGTCTCTGAATGCAGAGTCCTCTCTTTGTGGCCATTGCAGCTCAGGTTTGCTGGGTTGGGGTAAAGAGGATATGTCTGGTCCAGGAAAATTTAAGTAGGCCACAGGAATAGCATCTGGTGAAGCTCCTAGCATATCGATTGCTCTGTCAGGATTTGCTGCTGTAGCTTCATTTGGAGATGCAAATTTGGAGCACAGAACTTTAACTACTGCATTTGCAATCTGCACCTTGGAGTCAGGCTGTTCAGCATGTGGGCACCTTGACAGGGCGTCAGCATAAATATTGGTCCTTCTGCTTCTGTACTCTAAACTGTAATCATATGTTGAAAGGGATAATAACCATCGTTGTCCAGCAACATCTAGTTTTGCTGTGGTGTTCATGTAGGTTAGTGGGTTATTATCAGTCTGAACTGTGAAGTGACCACCATACATATAATCATGGAATTTCTCTATCATAGCCTACTTTAAAGCCAGGAGTTTGAGTTTATGCACTGGGTAATGCTTTTCAGACAGTGACAGGCTGCTGCTAGCAAATGCCGCAGGCCGGAGTCCCTCTGGATGTTCTTGGTATATCAACGCTCCTAACCCTTTCAAGCTGGCATCATTGTGGAGGATGTATGGCTTGTTGGGGGTCTGCAAATGCCAGGATAGGAGACTCACTTAATCTCTTAATATTTCTCTGCAGACGGTCTCACTCTGGCATCCATCTGTCACCAAAAGATTCACTGACTTTTAGGTATTCTTTCTGAGAACTTTCTCTCTCTCTCTCTCTCTCTCTCTCTCTCTCTCTCAGTCCAGGTCTTTTTCTTCTTGTTCATAGTCGGTATCCCTGTGTTAAGTCATTCAGCTGGCATACCACCATAGAATAGTCTTTCACAAAGCGTCTGTAATACCCACAGAAGTCAAGGAAGGATTGCAGGGCCTTCAAGTTGTCCGGCCTGAGACAGGTGGTGAGGGCCTCTACTTTAGTGAGGTCGGTCTGTACTCCATTCGCTGATACAATGTGGCCCACATATTTTACCAATGGCTAGCAAAACTGTCACTTGTCGATGGAGACCTTTAAACCGAATTCTTCCAGCTGGTGCAATATCTTCATTAGGCAGGCTTCATGCTCTTCTAAGGTGCGTCCAAAGATAATCAAATCATCCAGGTACATGATAACCTCTAACAGATTCATATCTCCCACTGCCTTCTCTGTTAATCTTTGGAACATGGCAGGGGCTTCAGATATCCCTTGAGGCATATGTTCAAATTGGTAGAAACCCAAAGGGCAGACAAAGGTGGTCTCCTTTTTGTCCTCCTCCACCATGGGAATCTAATGGTAGCAGCTACAGAGATCCAACATAGAGAACCATTTGCTCCCCAACAAACTAGCTAGAGCATCTTCAAGCACGTGGCACTGTGTGCTGATCTGGAATTGTCTTTTTGTTTAAAGTCCGGTAATCGATGCACATCCTTACAGCATTGTTTTCCTTATGGGCCATAACAGTGGGGGATGTACAGGGGTTACGTGACTCTGATTATCACTGCCACCAATAGCTGCTGTGGGTGCTGCCAGACACCATCGATTTCTCCACAGGCCAATCTCCAAGATCCCTCTCTGAAGGGGAGGTCATTTCATAGATGAATCTGGTGCTCTTCACCTCAGAAGCACCCCATGTCCCATTCGTGTAGCAAAAATACTTTGCACCTCTTTGCCAGCTTCTGGCTCGGACTCCCATCTGTAGCTGTCAGGTATGGGCAAGTCTCCAAAATCCAAGGATGCAGGATCCATCTCTGTGTCTGTGGCTACTAAAGGGTCCATCTCAGTGACACTATCTGCTCTGAAGATATGTGCCAGCACTCATCCCTTTTGAATGGTTATGGGCTTCTCTGACTCATTCTTTACGCTCACCATTACGCATTTGACTCAGGGATCTCTGGAGGTGGCATTACTCCTCGCTGCACCATTAACTCTTCTGGCAAACTGTCCTCTGGTGGGGTGTCAGTAATAAAGGTGGGTCCTTTGGGCTGCTGTGCAAATTCTGCAATGCCCACAACTCTACACTCTTAATTAGTAGGCAGGATCAGTTCTTTTCCTTCCACCCTATGAACCACACCATTGGGCTCATCAGTCAACTCAGTTACTGTAGCATCCAGGGACAGGCTGACCTTTTCACCATGCCTTTGACAGAAGGGTTTAACAGGTTGTCCACTCCTCCTTTCTCTTGACATAGTTTGGCCAGCCTGCCAAACATATTCACATTTGTACCAGTTAGCGTAGATGTATCAGTCATTCTCTTGGGTTCTGGGCAGATCAGAGCCATGGCCTCAATCTTGTGTGGTTCATCTGGATCTTTCACGATAGATGCAATCTGCACAATGCAATAGCCATTGTAGGGACAACTAGAGTGTCCTAGTCCCCACACTGACAGGCTTGACAAGGGTTGGAGTGGCAGATGCTTCAAGTGACGGTCATAAAAGTTCCTATGGATTACAGTGACTTATGGCCCACTATCCAACAATGCAAAGCACAGTACTCCTTCAATCAAAACTTCCAGATCAACACAGGACCCAATCAAGCCTGGTGCCACCTTGCTCTCTGGTGGGATCTTCGGTTTTGTCCATTTAGTGGAGTTTTCCAATTTTGGAGACCCAAGCCGCTCTCTCACTGGGCTCTGCTGTCATTTCACTGTTTCTTTTGATGCTTTTTCTCTTTTACCATTTGGGGTTTCTGCATGGACATATCCACAGATGAGGTGCCCATCTTCCCCACATCTGTAGCAAAACTGTCCCTTTCTAGTCACAATAGGTGGTTATGCCCTGACCCTTGGAGCAGCAGAGGGGGTCATCTGTCATCCCTGTTCAAGTATCACACTATTGGACTGTGGTCGTGACCCATGAGTTATCTGCAGAGCCTTTGCACACCCCCTGATTTCTTGAAACTTGGCCATACTGGGTTGTGGTAAAGACTCTTGTGCTACTTGCAGCATATTCATACACTCTCTAATCTCTCTGAGCACAGCTTCTATATCAGGTGAGGTGTCTGGCTCCATGCTGCTGGCTACTTGGGGCTGCAAGACCGCAACTGTTGCTGCAGGCACCTGGAGGGAGTTAGCAATGTCTTGAGCTTCCTTCTCTTTTACCTCATCAAGCAACTGCTTAAAGGTTGGGGAGTCAGTTTGGTGTTCTTTCAACCGGATGGATATCAGAGTTAGCCAGGAGTGTGCAGTACCTCTTAGAATCTGATCGAATCTCATCTGGGTGATCTGTCCTGAGGTAACTCCTCCAGTCTCAGCAATCTTCTGGATCACTGCCTCCACCCTGGTAATATACTGGGACAACTTCTCTCTTTCTCACTGCATGGTCTGCTACAACTGAAAAATAATGGGCTCCTTCTTTTTAAGAGTCCCAAAGAGACTCTTCAATATAGCCAGGTGGTCATCTGCAGTACACGTAGGGTGTCTGGCTCATAATGACTGAGTTACGTCCAATGCCATACCCCTTAAGCTCTTTTGCACTTCTCATCTGAACACTTCCACATTTGCACCATTTGTGCAGCTTGACTCATCCAGCTTTCGTAATCGTCTTCTCTTGAGGGAGTGGGGATGGCTCCCAAGAAGGTGTGCAGCCTCTTGTACTGCTTATACAGTGCCACCATGTTGAGGGTCACACCACTGGGTAGTATTATTGGGACTGGCTCCTCCTCTTTGAACAAAGCTTGCAGGTCTTTAATAGTCGTGCCATTAGTGGCTAACATAGATTTAATCTTTTCCTACAAATCTGATTAGGTGCAGGCAAGGGAAGAGGGTCTGGTTGTGGACTGCTCCCCTTGCCGAACAGGCTCCATATTTATTTATTTATTTAGTTTTTGTTGACCGGGTATGTGCACTAGACAAATTCTGCCAATTTTCAGGCATGACCGGGGAAGGGGGAATATAGATAAATGCCAACTGACCCTGAATCAGATTAAGCTGTTGGTGGTATTTTTAACGAATAAGGGGAAATTTGGCCAGGACACCAGGGAAATTCCTCTACTCATTGGTAAGGGGAGCCCTTGTTGGTCAGCTGTCCAAGATGTCTGACGTCCAAGATGGCAGTGCAGGAGGGAGGTCTGAACCTCCTGAGCATGTTTCTCCTGCTATTGTTTTGGATTCTGTTACCTGACTACAGCTTCTACTATGGAACCAACAGTAACTGCCACTACTAATGAAGACATCAAAGGGCTGCAATTTTCAAAAAAAACTGAAACTGTTGCTTTAAGTAGTTTACCTGATGACCAGCAAGATAATTTCTCTCAGATACCCCACCCTCCAGTTTTGTGCACCCAGGATATTGATGCTAGCACAGAAACTTATCTGAGACAACTGTATTCCACGTACAAGGATTTCCTCATCGGTCTAATGCATGCAGAGTCACAGTTTTTTTATCAGCCCTTTGCATCAACTTACCCTGCAGCAGCTGCTTTGATTTCTACTCCTAGTACCGGCATGGCTACAGGTCCTAAAATGGAGGCTTCTCTCTCCCTGCATATCAGGGATAGCCACCACACCACGGAGGACATTGAACATAATTGGTTGCCCGTGGCAGTGCTCCACGCTGCTGGATGGTGACAAATTTCAGAAGGAGCTCCCTGGACTTCCCCGAGGGCTGTTTCAGCCCGAGAAATCATTACTGAAGAACAACTTAGATCTCAATTTCTAAATGACACTTTGTCAGCCACTAAGATAGCTCCAGAACTGGCTATTTTCCCTGACAATACTGCCAGTATACCGGCTGTCTCCTGGGCAATGCCTGATGTCATGAACATCACTATGGGCCCCCAACACAGCCAGACGCGACTCTACATCATCTTCTTCTGTTTCAGAGCATATTCCAATGATAGTACCTGAACCACTCAGCCCGCAGCCGGCAGGTGAGAACACTAACTCAACCTCCTTTAAACTGAGAGACTTATTTACGAATTTGGGAGAGCCTGCACAGTGGAGGAACTCTGTGCACCTGAAGTTCATGGGGGATCTTGCCACAGCCCCTGATAGAAGAACTATGCTACACAGTATGTTGGGGGACTCTTTGGGGATAGGGGCAACTGAATTGTTTGTCTTTATTCATGTACATGGGGAATCAGTATATGATTTAAGTTTCAAGAATGTGTATATGTTAG
Organism: Neoceratodus forsteri; assembly: GCA_016271365.2. Classification (NCBI taxonomy): domain Eukaryota; kingdom Metazoa; phylum Chordata; order Ceratodontiformes; family Ceratodontidae; genus Neoceratodus; species Neoceratodus forsteri. Next base: position 7,225,965 of record JADMNL010000025.1, on the reverse strand, counting down.
AGACATTTTGGGAAAAGTATGAGCATGTTTAAGATCAACCACTCTGGGTACCCTTTATGGTCATCCCCCTCATGAAACCAACTGTGAAAATTATTACTTTTTTGTTTCAGAAGTAGGGTGAGCATAGAGGATGTCCAGTACTTTCAAGCCACGCAGTGCTGTAATATAGTAGAGGCCCTCGACCTATATTGGACGAGGACCTAGTACGGACTGGGGGCTGGAAGGTAAAAGTGCAACTTAAAAATACTGACAAGGGTATTTCTTATTTGCCTGGTAGCTTTCATATTGGCAGGGACCAAGGTTTATGTTTTTACCCTGGGCAGCCCCGGACCTGCCACAAGTGCAGAGCCCACACTCATTTGAGTAGCACCTGCAACAAGCCCAGATGCACATTGTGTTTATCCTATGGACATGTGAGTTTGGGATGCCCAAACCCCTTATATTGTAATCTGTGCGATGAGCCGGGACACTCCTACCATCAGTGCCCTTGGGCGGATCATAACAGGTTAGACCGCCCTCCCCAAGATCAGATAGCTCTCGTAACAGATTCACAGACCCAGGCCTTACGCAGTAGGGAAGCCCCTGCTCCAGCTGCCCCCATCCTGATAGCGGAACCTCCTCCCCCACAAGGGTGTGAACCCATCACCGGACAAGGGGCCACTTCCCAGTCCACTGGCACCCCCACTGTAGTTGTACCCTCTCCTGAATTTGACCCTCCTGGTACCCAGGCTGTCATGCCCCCCCAAGGACTCAGAACAATTTGTGGTAGTTCCTCTCTCCAAAAGGGGTAAGGGCAAAAGAAAAGCTGAAGCTTTCACCCCTAAGAGAACAATCATCAAGAGAAACAAATTTCAGGCCTTAGCCAAAAGACGGCAATGGGGGGATATGGAAGGTGAAGATGGAGATTCAGATTCCTCTCTAGCTTCTTCCTCCCATATGGACTTTTCTTCTGACTCTTAACTTGACCCTTCCTTTTCTACTGCTGGAGTTAAGGCCCGGGCTGAAGTCACTTGACATTAATTACTCCAGAATGGTACTGTACCTTCTGGGATGCATCACCATCTAGGACTTTGCTTCTTCACCCTTAATGCACGTAGTGTTAAATCTTATAAAAAACAAATTTCCATAATACAATACCTCACGGACTTCCGGTGACATCACCACCAGCAATGTAAGCCTGAACAAACACATTCCCATTCAGGGCTAAAAAAGGACTTCTCCCAATGATAAAACACAGCAAATCATTAAAAAAAGCTAAAGGGAGAGTCCCATACCTAAATGGGACGTAAAAAAAAAAAGAGCAGCCGAAACCCCTCTGTCACGGATTCTGTTGGAATAACAACCAGACAGCTGAACAGAGCTGTGGGAACTTCAGATATGGTAGATCCAAAGGCCTGCACAAAACCACAGCCTAGTAATGTGACTATCCTTTCCGAACTGCAAGAGTTCCACACAAAAGTAAAAAATTTCTGATCGGAACTTACCTCGGAACTAGGTAAATTAGCATCCAAGGTCACAGAAGTGGAGGCATGCACTACAGATCTTAATGGCAGAACGGATCGGCTGGAGCATATACTGGTGCACCTACTTGCCGAACAGCAAATCCTGAAAGATAAATGTGAGGACCTTGAGAATCGTTCCCATAGGAACAACATGAGAATACATGGAGTCCCAGTAGGCGAAGAAGGCAGGGATATTTCTACGTTCATGGAAGATTTGCTCCGTGACTCTTTGCAGCTTGATCCAGGATATAAACTGGACATTGAAAGGGTACATAGAGCCTTGGCGCCAAAACCAGCACAACTGGACCAGAGGTCTTGCTCTATTATCCTAAAATTCCTAAACTATGCTGTTAAACAACATATTCTGACTACAGCTTGGAGAATCAGATATATAAAATATAGAGATATACAAATAGATTTCAACAATTATTATTCCCCACTGAGCTCTGCAAAACAAAGAGCTTATGCACCAGTCCTCCACTTCTGAAAGCAACAACTTCGAGTTACAACCCCATACCCAGTATGTCTAACAGTGATGTTTGCAGATGGACCCCAAACATTTGACATGCCAGAAGATGCCATTACTACGCTGCAAGCTAAAGGACTAGTTCTCCCACAGGCAGAGGGTACTATGGTCCGAAAATCCCTAACAGAACTGAGAGATGAAACCTGGAATACTGTGAAGGACCCCCAATCTAGAAAGAGACAGGGACAGGCCGCTTTACAAGAAGTGAAGAAACTACTGCAGTGTTTTCAAATAACTGATCCTGAACGAGAGGTGAGATAAATCCAACATAGACTTACACTATGCTAAAAGTACATTAAAAAATGCCTTGCAGTCTACTAATGGTCTGGGGATTTGGCTGCAATTCAAGGGGAAACTGTGGGGTGGGGACAGAATATAATTACAACGTAGAATGTTAATGATTATCCTATAAAATCACAGAATCGACTGCCTCAAAGTCCTTGGGGACTGACCAGAAGTCCCGGGTACCCCTCCCCTTCCCCCATCCTAGTTTGGCTAGAAACCTCCTACACTTCATGAATATAGCTTCTTAAACAAACTTAGTCCAGGATTTGAGGCTATGTTGTTGATGTCATTAGTTCTAGCTTACAATGTGATCTCGATACTAGGTTCCTTTTGACTAGCCTAGTGAAGACACAACTTACAACCTAAGGTGGTTGACTGTAAAATGCCCGTGTGGGAAATGCAGGACCAGCGGGAGCTGCCTATATGGCCCATCTGGCTGCTTCTAACCTTTGACATGGCAATCTGCGGCATTAGATTTTATTCTGCTGCTGCTGGAGGGCCCTGGTACCACTAGACATACTTCGTGACTCTTTTCAACAGTCTCGAGTAGAGAGGGGAATATTTGCCTTCTCTCCTTGGGAGTCATTCAACCACATAAAAAGTTTTAGGATAGTTGTAAATCCTACTGGTTTTATAAGGTTCCTAACTTTACCGCCTTGTTGGCGATTCATATATAAACTTAAAACATTTTAATGTTATCAAACCTGAAATATGACCTAGCCATATACATACTTAGAGTTACACAAGTTAACCAGATTTGGTGGTTAGTTTTGTTAATAAACTTATTTGTTTCTTTCATTATATGTTACAATGTATGGACACAGACGCACTCAGTGAATTATATGTTTTTTATGATGGAGTTCAGGGCAAAGGAAATAGAATTTATTAGATACTTCATGGCTTATAGTGGTAAAACCAGATATAGAGGTGGCAACTATTGGGAGATGATGTCTAACAAACAGGATACCCCCCTCCCCCACCTATGGCTAAACAATTGTTACTGATATCCCTAAATATTAATGGTATTGGCAACCCAATCAAAAGAGCTCGCCTCCTGCAGTTTCTAAAAAAAGACTGCCCAGAAATTATTTTTCTTCAGGAGACTCATATGACCTTAGAGGAACATATTAAATTTCAATGATTTGGCCTTACTCTGGCAGCTGAGTCTGCTTATCATAAGGGGAAAAGAAGGGGCGTAATGACCCTGCTACAACAGGGGGTTTCATTCAAAAAGAAAAGGGAAATAATTGATAGAGAGGGCAGATATGCCATAGTTACTGGTTTGCTTTATTCAAGACCAGTTACGCTGGCATCCATTTACTCTTTATTTATTTATTTATTTAGTTAGAGTCTAGGATTACTTCTCCCCAGGATCTCCAAAAACATTAGCAGTACAGTTGTTTAACCATTTATTATCAATCCTGGAGGGGCAACTCCTAATGGGAGGATATTTAAACATCACTATAGATCATGCACAGGATGTATCTAACATACATCCACACAGAGTGACAGCACTCCAAAAACATATGACATACACCTCCCCTCATTGGGTATAGTGGATGCCTGGAGGCACTGTTTCCCCAAGACGAGAGAGTAAACTCATCTAGCCCCACATACTGGAGTTGCAGCCTGCTTAGACTATTTCTTTACTGCAATAGAACATCTGGACAATTTGTGTGATGTCTGGCATGGAACTAGGTTCCTATCAGATCATGCCCCTTTGAATTTAAAAATCAATCTGGGAGCGACACAAAAACAAACACAATGGCGGCTGGCACTCCATCACCTAAAAGATCCAGAATTTATAAATGTGATAAAAGAGGCCATTCCTAAAATCCTTCAGGGCAACTTGACCTCGGAAGTAACTCCAACAATACTGTGGGACATGTTAAAAGTAGTCTTAAGGGGGAACATAGTCAAATTTTCAATGAAGAGAAAGAAAGAGAGATTAAAATACAAGAATTACAGAATGAATTACTGCATTGGCAAAAGTGGCCTGAACAGGGAGACCCAATGGTTAAGTCAAAACTTAGAATACTTAAAGAGAAACTGCAGAAACTAACAGACCAAACAATTGAGCAACAGTTACACTACCTTAAATTAAAACACCATGAGGGTGGACCAAGGGAGGGCCAGACTTTTAGTCAGAAGGCTCTACGAGCATAAAGCCAAAGCTTGTATTACTAACATGTTTGACCCTAAAACTGGAAGGCTGGCCACTAAACCAGCTGAGGTAAGAGACATATTAAAGAAATATTATTAAGATTTATATAGAGAGGACCTGGCAGTTTCTCCAGCCAGGATAGAGGCCTATCTGGCAGCCCTACCATTTCCATGGGTACCCATAGAACAAGCAAATAAATTATTAGCTCCCGTTTCAATGGCAGAAATTAATCACAAGTTAAAGTTTGCCAAGGCATTTAAAGCATCGGGTCCAGATGGCTACCCATCAGAAATTTTATAAGAAATTTGAAGAATTACTTACTTACATAGCATTCAAAGTGGAGATCCTCCCCCCCCACCATCATGGCAATATGCAGTAATAGCTGCTATCTCCAAACCCCAGAAAGACCCAAAATAACCATCATCTTTTTTTTTGCCATTAACACTTTATTCAGTTTTAGTTACAGGGTTATCATGCGTACATACATCAAGTCACACAGCGTTAATACATGTAAATAGACATTCCACAACAGGTGACCATGTAACAAACCACCCCACCCTCTCCACCCCACCCCCACCCAACCAATACCCCGCCTCCTGGCACAAGTCTGAGGAGATAGGGTGGATTCAACCCAAACAGCATCACAGGCCTCAAATAGAATAACATGTGTAAAAGGGACCCCAAATTGTTTCGAACCTGGAGAGCTTATTCTGAAGGATAGCCGTCATCCTCTCAATCCTCAAACAAGCTAACAACTCCTCCAGCCATTCCTTATAGCTTAGTACCACCGAGTCCTTCAATGCCTGAGTACCACCCTCTTAAGCGTAGCATAATCAGGACTATATAAAACCTCCTTTCTTAACAGGGATGCCTGGAGACATCCACTAATAGGCATATTCTCTGGTGTAAAAGATCCCGAGACCCACAACGGATTAACCCTCCTTTAATATCCCTCCACAAGGAGCTATTTTCGGACACTGCCAAAAATATGCATCAAATCTCCTTCCTCTCCTTGACACCTAAAACACCTCGAATCCTTTGCCAGCTTCAACTTCTAATTTCTGTGGAGGATAAAAATGTTATGAAGGATTTAAACTGCATGAGCCTCAATCTGTCCTGTAACAAAATTTATGACAGTTCACCCATAGTTTCCTCAATTAAGTGCCGAGTTTGGAAAAACAGAAGTCCAATACGAACCCTGGATGGGGTCAGAGGGTAGGCCCACTCAAATAGTACCCGATAAATTTTTAGATGCATGCCTTAACCCTACCAATGGGCACAGACCATCACAAAATTCCACTCTTGGTTTCTACTACTCAGTTACCCAATTGACCTGCAATCATAAGGTGTCTAACCTGGTAAATCCCGAAAATAGCCTTAATGGGTAGCCCAAATCTACAATATGACATCCGAGGGAGAACCGTTCCTCTCGATCGAGAAGGTCCCTCACACAACATTCCTCGGGTAAGGGTAACCACGAGTAATCCAACATCCTACCATCTGAATCGACCCATGAGGGTTTCCCCAGATAGGCTGCGCCCAATCTTTAAAGTGATCATACTGCAAAGCCAGAGGAGTTGAACATGAGCTCATTACGGTCCCAATTGGTGAGTTATTGCAACGGAAGGGGCAGCCATTTTGGCTTGAGATAAAGTAAAGCCTCCGACCTCAGACCAGCGCCTTAATCAAAGTAAGTTCTATCTGTAGCCAAAGCGGTGTATAGGCATGTTGATTTAAATCGTCCTTCCTTTCACCCATCTCATATATTTACTGGTGTGAGCTGCCCAGTAATATAAAACAAAAATGCGAACTCTCAAGCCCACCCATTTCCTAAGCGGCGCCAACCGAATAGGCCATACGTGACTTCCTATGACCCCACAAAGTTGGCAATCATATTGTGCACCTTCTTAAACCATGTAAATGGTATCCAGATACTCAGCATGTTCAGGGGATAGAACAACCTAGGAAAAATATTCATTTTAACAAGACTAACTCTCCCCCATAAGGAGATTGGGAGTTTCACCCATCTCTCCAAATCTAGTGCTATGGTCCTTAGCAACACGTCAAAATTCAGCTGAAAAACCTTAGAATCACCCCTGGCCATGTTGAGACCCAGATACCTTATGAAATTCGATTTCCAGGACAATCCTAGCTCCGCCACCTCATGCCTGAAAACAGAGCTATTAAGGAAACACCACAGACTTATCCAGGTTTAATCTGTAATTGGCCAAATTCCCAAACTCCTTAATAACCTTTAGCAAGCTATGGAAGCTCCTGGGTTGGACAGGTAGACCAAAAATCATCCGCATATGTTGTAATTTTAATAGTATATTCTTTAATATTAATACCCTCTATTGCTCGATTAGCAACAACTGCTCTTATAAGAGGTTCCAGGTACAGGTTAAAAAGGAGAGGGGATAAGGGACATCCTTGCCTAGTTCCCACATGTAAGCAAAATGGGTCTGAAATTGCACCGTTACAACCAACCCTTGCGGTGGGACAGGAATAAAGGGAACTAATCCAATCCCTAAAAAGATCCGGGAACCCAAACCTCTCCATCGCGTTAACAAAACCCCACAGTGCACCCTATCAAAGTCTTTCTCAGCATCCAAGGACAGCAGGGCCATAGGCTCCCTGCTGTCCTCGAGAATTTCAGCGTGAAGTAAGGTCGAACGTGGTCTGCAGATGATCGCCCTCATAAAACCAACCTGTTCTGGACCAATGAGGTCGGTAGGACCAGACTAATCCTCTCAGCCAATAATTTAGCTAAGATCTTAATATCATAATTGAGCAGTGATATGGGCCTATAACTTGAGGGCTGCTCCAAAGGCTTGCCCTGCTTAGGAATCAGTACAATTAGTTCTTCAAATAAGGACTGATCTTGAACCTGGTGAGACAAGATGTGCTGAAATAAATTCAGGAGCAAAGGGGATAGGAGCTTAGCAAATTTTCTATAGAAATTTTCAGACAGACCGTCCGGACCCGGCGTTTTGTCTAGAGGGAGACTTTCTATTACTCTTTCAATTTCACCTTGAGTAATATCCACCATTAGTTGTTCTTGCTGAGACTCAGATAACAATGGGATATCCAACCCCTCAAAAAAGGAAAGAATCTCTGTCTAGGGGGAGACTCCATTTTACCATATAAGGACTTAAAATAGTTCCTAAACTCAATATTACCTCCCCGGGAGTAGTCTTAATCAATCCATCCACCTCCTACGGGTCCCTGAAATAAGCGTATGACTCCAACTGTTTGACCCTCCTAGCAAAAGTGACCCCTTCCTCCCCTGATCCTGATAGTTTGCCTTGGTTTTAATTAGAGCCAGCTCAGCTTGTTCCCTAACAGTTTCAAATATAGGTCCTTCAGCCTCACCAACTCCAACTTATCATCCTCATCCACCTGCCCATCCACCATACCTTCTTTATCTCTGATCCGAGCCAAAAGCTCGGTGAAGTACTAAACTTCGCTCCTTTTTCCTGTAGAGAGCCTGGGCAATCAAAATCCCCCTAATGAAGGCTTTAAATGCTCCCCAGACCATGTCCGTCTAGAATTGGCCCTGAGATTGTTGGCTATAAATTCCACTATATGTTCTGTCACAAGCTTTTTGTGACCTGAGGGTTCTGAAGCTAACTGATTGTTAATCCTCCACCTATTTCCTCTTTTAGGTAAGGTTGATAGGAGGATGGATACTACCACACTGCGTGATCAGAAGGCAGTCCTGGCATAATTTCTGCCTCCAGTACCCCAGACAGGAGGTCTCTGGAAACAAAATATAATCTATTCGGAGTTCGATCCATGCACTGCCGAGGTGAGCAGTATACTGCCTGTCTTGGGGATGGATCACTCTCCACACATCCACCAGACCATATTGATCCAGCACCTCACAAAAGGCCCGCCGAGCAGGTGATAATCTCAGCGTCTTACCCCAGATTTGTCCATAAGTGGATCTAAACCAGATTTAGATCCCCTCCTAAATCATGGGAATCTGCACAAAGGGGCTAACATTCCTGAAGCTAACGAAAACTCCTGAGAGTCTACAGTTGGAGCCATAGATCACCCCAAGTACCACCTCCACATTCTGGAGCATGCCCTCCACTACACAATTCTCCCGTCCTCATCCTGGACAACCTGTAGTGGGACGCAAGGGCACGGACCTGCCCACCAAAATCATTACACCCTACTCTGTGTATGTTACCTTGTGAGGCAAAGACTAACCCAATCTGCCTACGTCTCATAGAATTACTCCGATTGGAGTAGGTGTCTCCTGTAAGAATACAATATTTGCCTTTAAAACCTCCAGGTGTCTCAAAAGGCTATACTGCTTAGCTTTCTGGCGCACCTTTCACGCCCATCCAGTAACCTTTAAAGGCCCCATACATTTGCCATACGCCTCAATTGGTAGTATCGGCTTCTGTACTCAAACAAATCACACACCCCATCCTCAACAATACAGACTTGTGCCCCAACCCTCCCAAATACATCCAGTGAACAGTATAATATCCACCCCACCAAAACCCTCGCTCCACCCTCCCCTCCCCTTTGCCAAAACTTGAGTCTTATAATTAACTCCTATACCAACCCACCCCCACTACCATGCCCAGCCACAACCAACCCTACCCCGCCAAAAATTCATTTACCTACTACAAATCCCCCACACCACCCCCTTCCACACTCCATTGGTCCATGACATCAGCACCACAGCTTAGCTCACCCTCGCCTTGCCTCCCTCTCACCTGACTCCCCCATTTCCATCTACCATCCCTTAATCCAATTCACCGGTTACACCAAGTAATATAAACGGTTCTTGGATGTCCCCAAACTCTGACCACCAATCCATCCAATACCCAACATATATGGTAACTGATAATTGATATCAACACTGTATCTTCAACCCCAACGTTCCCAAAAGGCCATAATAGTAAGAGAGAGATGAAGAGAATACAGTTAGCCACATAACGCTAACCCCCAACCCCCTAAAACAGACATCCATGATTCCATGGCACCAAATGGCAAACCACAACCTCTACTCAAGAAATTCTATATTATGTACACAAAATCAATCACTCCAAAATACCACAAAAAAAAAAAAAGGGGAGGAAAGGGTGGGGAAGGGACTGAAACCCTATCTCTCCTTCAGCTGGTGATCACAGCACTGTCCATAATCCAGAGTTCGCAATCCAAAGGTTTAGGCCTCGACAAAACAAAACTGAAAAGTCCAAAATCAGTCTATGTGGCCAACAACAAAAACATCATTGCTTCATCCGCGTCGATGTCAGTCCCATTAATATCCTCTATTTATAATAACCCAAAACGAAAGACAGAGCGGCATCCTGCCATAGCGTCCATCTTCCATCAAAGGTCCTTGGCACAATTCTCAAATGCTGTAAACATTCCATCCAACTCAGGGATCCTTAAATAGATTAGGTAGGGCTACTTGTAATGCCGACGGCAACCTCCACTGTGTCATATTGCTTCCTCCCTTTTATCAGGACTTGGAATTTGGCCGGTAGCCCATTTAAAACGCACACCCGCCGCTATCAGCTTGTTGATCAGGGGTTGAAGGCTGCTCTCCTTTGTCTCACAGTAACAGGAATGTCTTGCGCAACCCTAATCCTGACACCTTCCCAATACAAATCCTTGTTCTCCCTTGCTTTGGCTAGAAACAGTTGTCGTTCCAAATAATTAAGGAATCGAAAAATCAAGGGGCAAGGTGGTGAATTAGGCGGAGGCATTGGCCTTAAAGCCCGATGAGCCCTCTCGATTATATAGGCCGATCCATAAGGAGAAGGGCCCGCTATCTTCTCCACAATCTTCTGGATGAATTTGATTGGATCTGGGCCTTCCTCTTTTTCTGGTAGCCCCAAAATTACAGCGTTATTGCGGCGAGACCTCCCTTCAAGGTCCTCGACTTTGGCTTCCAGCTTGGCAATCTTTTGCTTCAACATGACTGCCCCTTCATCCACCTTTCCTATATGCCCTTCCAAAGAACAGATTCTCGTTTCACTGTCAGTCACTCTCCTGGCAAGTACTTCCAACGTTCCAGACAAGCATTTAATTTCTGTGGCCAGTTCTTTCATCTCCAATTTAAATGGCCTAAACTCTTCCAAAAATCTCGCCAGCGTCAAAATCTCAGATTCAGACTCCTCCATCGCCGCCCCCTGCGGCTGTTGCCCAATTGAGGCCCTTGCCTTTTTCGGGGCCTTCTCCGGGGATACGGAGGTGTTGCTGGGATTTTTCTGCATTTCAGCTATCCATGCGGCACAGACTGACTCCTCCCGTTTTGAGCTTAAAATTGTACCTATCTTCTTAGCCGCATAAAACCGACAATAATGCGCCGATAATATCAGGAGGCAAACGGAGCAAACAGGGAACGTAGCTACCCCGTGCTCTGCATCACGTGACTTCCAAAATAACCATCATCTTACCGCCCCATATCAATGTTAAATTATGATTACAAATTATGTATGTCAATTTTGGCCTCTAGGATAGAACATTTACTCCCCTCCCTTATTGATAGTGATCAAGTAGGCTTTATTAAAGGTAGACGGGCACATGATGCCATAAGACGCACCCATTTGTTGGTTGATTGGGCATTGTCCAGGTGGGTCCCCATGGTTCTTTTAGGACTTGATGCCGAAAAGGCTTTCGACAGGGTGTCTTGGCCCTTTTTATGGCAAACCCTGTTTCATTTTGGCTTTCCTGTCCAATTTATACAACAGCTACAAAATATGTATGCATCCCCAGAAGCAAATGTTAGGGTAGATGGTGCTCTCTCACACTATTTTGAGCTGACTAGAGGTACCAGGCAGGGGTGCTTCCTCTCCCCCATTATTTGTATTATACCTTGAACCTTTGGCAATAGCCATAAGGACAATACAGGGAATAGAGGGGATACCCTTGGGGGGACCGTCAGCATAAAATATCACTTTTTGCTGATGACAACTTTTAACTGTATTACAACCTGAAACATATATTCCAGAGATATGGAAGCAGCTCCAGATCTATGGGGACCTGTCAGGATATAGGATCAATGGCCAGAAAACTGAGGTAATATATAATTATATACCCCCTGCCACTTTAAAACAAACTTATCCATTTAAATGGCCTGGCCAAATGATGCGATATCTAGGGATAAAACTAAGTACCCAATCCATTCAGAATTGCTGAACTTAGAGCCCCTAACAATAGCACTGATGGAAGACCTCTCTAGATGGACATACCTTCTCCTGAGTTTTCTTAGTAGAATAAATATGATTACACAAAATGTTTTCCCCTGTATCCCATTTTTTTTTACAGACCTTGCCATTTATCCCCTCCAATTTCTATTTTCAGGCATGGGATAGACTTGTTTTCCAATTTATATGGCAGGGTAAACCACCACAAATGTATTATTCTATTTTGCAGGCACCCAGGGAAAAAGGTGGTTTAAATCTTCTGAATCTTAAAAAATATGCCTTAGCAACACAGCTCCAGGTGGTGCTGAACTGGATTAATCCAGTATATACTGCACATTGGAAAAACTTAGAACAAATGTGGGGAGACCTTTTTGAAGTACAAAAACAATTCTTCCCCCCGTCCTCCCAGATGTCATTCAATAGGGCTCTACCTGACTTATACCAGAGAAGCACTTCAAGCCTGGTTACAGTTAAGAAACAAATACCTTTCTAATGGGGAAAAACTGTATTTTGCAGCTCTGGCCTACGATACAGACATTAGTAAAGGGCAAACACTAGGATTCTTGAAGCATGGAAGAGATATGGAATAAAATATGTCTTCCAGATCATAGGCTCAAATGGACTTCTTCCATTTGTATCCTTACAAGCAAAATACCACATACCCCACAAATATTTTATCTCCTATCTACATATTAAGTCATATCTTAATAGCTATGAAGAAGATCTCTTGGCTATAATCACAGATCCCTCTCCACTGGCCACTCTGATTTACACACACATCTCGGGCTCCCCATCAGAGCATTTAATCAGCCAAATTTACATGGCCTTACAATGGAGGTATAGTGATACCACAGAATCCATCAGGCTAAGCTGGTCGAAGGAGTTAGAGGGCGAGGTCCTGGATGTGGGGTGGTTTGGATCGCATTCCAGGTACTGGAATGTTCTCCATCTCCTTATTGGAAGGAATATGCCCGGAAGCTCAGATCCAGATTTTTTAGAACTCCTGCAATCTTAGTAAAATATGGAGAAATGGCCTGCGGAGAATGCTGGAGGGGCTGCAATACAGATAATGCAGGACAGAGTCATGTTTTAAGGCACTGCCCTAAATTAATCTCTTACTGGCAACAGATATTAAAAGAACTGACTGAAATCTATAGCTGCCCAGACCTTTTTACTGCCACATATGTACTTACTTTTGTTAAATCAGGAGCAGTTTGAATAGACAAGACAACACTAAATCAGATCACCTCATTGTGGCTCCCCTGCTGTGCCTACAACCACAAGAGCCTCAGCCTCCTAGCACTTTGTGACACCACCATGCCCACCTTCTGCACTTTACTTTTGTTCTCTGACAAAGCCCACCAGGCTGCATCCCCCTCCCTCCACCACCACCCCTCCTTTTCCTCCCTCTACCTCTCATATCTCCCTTGCTGTCCCCCTCACCCTCCCCCTGCCCTTCCTCCCTCTATCCCTCTCTCTTCTTTTTCACCTCTTTCCTCCTCCCTTCATTGAATGTTTGCCTAAATTTATGTTCCTTGTCTGCAATTTATGTTTGTTCAATGATTTAATTGTGTAGCCAGTGACGCTCTGTCTAATCTGTACCTTATGACGTGGAACCTTTGTAATCCTAGAACTCAATAAAAATAAAAAATTAAAAAACAAATTACTTTCCTGATTCTGGTGGCCCATAAAGCTATCACCAGGTTATGGCATACTGACAGAATTCTGACTAAACAAATCTGGCTGGGCGTAGTCAGGGATATATATTCGTTGGAACATTTGTCTGCTAGATTCTCAGAGTTCCAAAATGTGAAATTCGATGGAGAAAGTTAGTAATGTATCAACTAGAATACTATAAAGATTTTGTCCCTTGAATGAAAAAGTGAGGTGGGAAAGGACTAGGGAACAAGGGAAGGGAAGGGGGAGGAGGTGGATGGAAAGGAATATAGACAGGAAATGGAACAGGAAACCCTCTTTTTCGGATATTGTCTCCCTTCACACTTTTTCATCTATAGGGAAAAATGGTTGCCCTGACCAGAATAACAGATATAAATGTCATAGATAACCTGAAATAAATAGACAAGACACTATGTTATTAAAGAAATATGAATTTATTATGACTACACTGAAAAGTAGACATCTGTTTCAAAACTGTAAAATTTTACTACAGAGACTTGATATACCAATTAATTGTTTTGATGCCTCTTAAGCTGATGTATCTATGTATAACAATATCTCAACCAGAGATGCACTGCATTCTGTTGCCTAAGATTATGAAATTATATGTTGTGTTAACTGAGTGTGAATGTCTGTTATAAAATCTATGAAAAATAAATAAAAAAATTTGATTATAAATACAATACCTCACTGACCTATGCCATGATATATAGTTCCTCCAAGACACTTGGTTGAAGTCTCCTTGTGAGATTTCCCAAATTAAGGCTTGTTGGCTTCATGGATCTTCCTTTTGGTCCTATCGGGAGGATAGGTGTGATGACTTGGGCATTCTGTTTGCAAATTTCCAGTTTCACATCTCCCGGTTAGTGGATATAATACCAGGCTGTGCCATGCCAGTAGATTGCACATACCAGCAATACAAGCTCTGGCTCATTAACATATACACCCCCCCAGAGTATTGCTTCCTGAACAGACTTATTTAACAAAATACACCCGTACCTATATTCCAACCAGCAAATCTACATGGGAAGGGATTTTAATTGTGGCCTGACCCTCTCAGATTGGGGTGGCTCCACCCAAAACCTTTTTGTGGACTCAGTTGCCCTGAATAAAATTATTCAGACTGTGGCCCTCATTGATGGGCATGATGCAATACATGGTTCTGGAGCAAAAACCTACCAGAGAGGCCCATATGCTACTAGAATAGATTTTCTTTTTGTTTTACAAAATATCTCAGTCATACAGGCAAACACCGTACCTTGTGAAACCTCAGACCATTTAGGGATCTCCTTGTTTTGCTCCCCCTCTGGGAAATCCTTTCCTGGCAAATCCTGCTCTAGGTGGAAATTGAATAGTTCCTTACTGACAGACCCTGTCATCTCGATGCACTATATAGACCTTCTAAGTGCCAGGCTGTCAGTACTGGATGCATATCATTCTCCTTTACAATGGTGGGAAGACACTAAGAGAGACATCAGGAACTTCTTCTTGCATACAGGAAGGAAGAGAACCCTAGGCTTATACCTTAGATACCTCACTCTCAGGCAAAAACTGCAACACGTCATTTCCCTTTCCTTCACTACCAAGATGGATTATTCCCATGTGATAAAATCTATAAAGGAAGAAATAGAACAGTTCCAGTATAACAGGGCACGCTCTTTAAAAATGGAGGTCCAACATGGGATACAAGGTTCCAGACCCTCCCTAGAGCTGTATAAAAGTCACACAGACAGAATATCTGCAATCCACATAGAGACATTAATAGATCCAGTTTTTATGACACCCCACAACTCCCTGTTGGATATAAAGCATATTGCTAGATCTTATCTGGCTACTATGTTTGGTACCACAACTCCTGCAGATAGTATCTCTACCTTTCTCTCAGACACTGCTATTCCACCCCCTTCTCAGGACACATTATATCACCTTCTTAAACCCATAACTTTAGAGGAAACCCAGCAGGCTATTAAATGTCTAAAGAAACATACTTCCCACGGGCCAGATGATCTTACTACAGAATTATACATACAGTTTGTGACGTTTTTTGCCCCCTTTCTGACATAAGTATGTAACATCATTATAGACACTAATTCTATCCCCAAAGGTTTTTCAGATGCTATTATGATTTTATTGCTCAAAAAAGGGACTAGAGATGACATACAGAATTGGAGACCATTTAGTTTACTAAATGTTGATTATAAAATATTTACTTCCATTTTACTTAATAGGCTACTCCCAGTTGCTGCCCAGGTTATTTCTGAGGTACAAACTTGTGCCCTCCCAGGCAGATCTATCTTCTCTAACCTGACCTTTATTAGAGACATTGTCTCAAGTAGTACCCCCACTCTGCTGATATCATTAGATGAAAAAAAAGCATTCGACTGGGTCAATCATGCTTATTTGTTTCAGGTTCTTGCACACTATCATGTCCCCCAGAAATTCATCTTCAGGCTCAGGCTTTTATATAACACTGCCTGGATACAACCCCATGCTCCCCCTTTCTAGGTCTTAGAGGAGTGTGGCAGGGCTGCCCTTTAAGTCCCCTTTTATGCCCCTTTCAGTTGGACCCTCTATTACAAAACTTAGTGACACACCCATCTTTACCTAGAATTTAGTCCCCTGCCGGACGGCCTCTTCCGCCAGTGTGTGCATATGCTGATGATCTGTGTATTTGTACTACCCCCTTCTCTTCATGGAGCAGTACTTTCCCCTATCTTTCAAGCATTTGAGGGCTCCTTAGGCTCCAAAATAAATACAGCAAAAAGCACAGCACTGGTGGTGCCCGCTTCGGCCGGTATGGGCTTACCGAAGCACATAGCAGAGATTCCCCTGGCAGCCGTCCCTATAAAATCCTAGGACTGCACTATGGTACCTTCGATGATGCCAGTTACAATTGGAATGTTATATTAAATAGAGCAGCACTCTCTGTTTTCCCTTTGGAAAGGCCACAGTATCGCAAAACAGAAAAGAGTGTTCCTATTGAAAATATTTATACTACCCCTCTTCTTATACTTGGCATCTGTGTTTCCGGTTCCCTTCACCTTACAAGCATGAGTGAATACCATCTTTTTCCAAGGCTCTGGGGCAGCTGTTTGAACCCCATAAAAAGATCGTACACATATATATACTATTGTCATGGAGGTGTATTTTTTCATGGTTTATTTCTGAAAGTCAGGGTACCCCACTTATTCCAAGACCCACCCCTTTTTTGGAATTCTTTCATACATTATTTTACCACTCAGATATGTCACATATGGCAGCAGTATCTGCATAGAATTCCCAGGAACTTTAGAAAACTAGGTATCCCGAGCTTTTTCTTTCCCTCTTTTTTAAAGCTCCAGCAATGGAAGCTCTCTCCTACCCAAATATTGACTAAATCCAGGAGACAGACTTACAACTTCATCTTAGAAAGTCACTTTTCTGACCCACAACAGACAGTGTCAACACAAGGCTCCAATCTGGAATTAGATGTACTTTTCTCTCAATTAATGGACTCTAGGATCCCCAAACAGTTCTGGGATATCTCCTGGCTGGCTTGTCATGGATGGCTAGGAGTTAAGAACAATTTAAAACATAAATCAGTAGAGGAGCGAATATGTCCCCGGGTCTCCTACATAGCAGTATTGGAGACTATGCACCAGTTTTTTATAGACTGCCCATATAGTCAAGTTGTTTGGACTCTCCTTCTACATAAGTGGAAGGAGAAGGCACTTCACGAAATATCATATGATATCTTGGTATATGGAATATACCCCCCCTGGATTACGGAAATATCATTCTGGGACCTTACGTTTAATTTTTGCATCCTGTCTCTATTATTTATGGCAGGTCAGGTGGGCTTTTCTCCTTCAACAGAAGCTGTTTTCAGCAACACAGATAGTAGCACAAATTGTGTCTAGTCTTTTATCCATTTACAATAATGAAAAGAAGTCTTTGGCTCCTCCTGTATTTAATTCATACTGAAACAATTGTTCATGGATTGTAACTGCAGTACCTTGATGACATTTTTTTTCCTGCCTCAACTTCTTTTTTAGTTGTTTAGCTAGAATTAGCTTGCTCCATTTGAATTGAGATAGGATATTTTTCCCCCATTTGTATTGCCCTTTTGTTGATTATTTTTGTTTCCTGCATAAACCATATTTAGACCACTGTAAAGGTGATGATGTACTTTTGTGTATTGACTGTACTGCATTAATTTTTCTTTTAATAAAACATTTCCCTACTCTTTCCGAGAAGTGCCATGGGATCTTTAACATTCACCTGAACTACCACCAGGACAGGCAGATGGGACCTCGGTTTAATGTCTCATTCAAAAGATGGCACCTCAGGAGTGCAGCACCCTCTCATGCTGCACTATAGTGTCAGTATTGGGATTTAACCCAAGTGTCTGGTGTGGGCTATACCTCCCACCCCTTTGGCAGTAAGGATTGCAGGTAACTTGCTGGCATCTATCTCTGAATCACTCGTTATTAAAGTGGAGGTGCTTAGAGTGGTATGCTCGTACTGTACTTCATAACATGAACTTTCAGCAGTCCCCACCCTGGTATTGTCTCTAAAGCCTCCAAAATATCACTTCCGTCCATGCCCTTGGGGATCCCTGTGACCAAGATAGCTTTGTTAGGGTTCTGGCACTCCCCTTGGCACCAGTCTTCCAATTTCTGTCATGCCATCTTGATTCTCAAAACCTTTCTTTTTTTGGGGGGGGTACCAACATTTTCAGAATTGCAATTTTGGGGATGGCCATTGGGGGGGCAGCAAATCCCAGTGGTGCCTCCACTTTGTAACAGCCCTTTGACTCAGCTTGGCTGCTCTGGAGCCGTTGGGGTCTACACTGCACCCACTTCTGAGGGGGCCAGCCTAGGTTCAGTAGTGGAGAGGAGAAATGGTGTGGTTCTTCCACCTGGGGTCTCGGCAGGGAATACCTATGAATGAACTGAAGGTTATCACCCCCCAGGAAATATACAATATCTGCTCCTAACACTTCCCACACAATAACAATCCCCCTTGCAATAATTCACCAATTCAGCATATAACATGCACAAATAAGATTTATTAAGGGGAGGGGGGAAGGGGGAGAATATCACAACTATAATAATAACTGGTGCAAGCAATGTTACCCCACACAGTATTCCCCACCTCCCACCTGCGGGTACACCTGGCTTTTCCCCAAATGGCAGTTGCACAGTATAGTCTAGCTATAGTGGTGGATACCTTACTGGGATGTTGAGAGGGTGATAGTCTGGTGGCTCAAGTTAAGAAACTGCATTGAGGCCCAATAACTTTTCAACACAAACAACTCTTAACCTTTCTGCCTGGGTGCAGCTTTAAATTTGGTGCAGTCCAGTTGAGGACTTAATCCCCTCGGAGATCTGACTTTCTAGCTAGCTAAATAGGAACTCCCCTGAGCAGCAGCCCAGGGGTACATACAGTTCGAAGCTCAAATGGAGATTGCAGAAACTTGTTTCATGGTACCATGGTGGTATCAGAGGTTTGCTGGTGGTGCACCACAGTAGAAGGGCTAACTGGAGAACTGCAGAACTCTTGTCTTCACATGTCTGGCCTTGCCAACTTCACCTCTGAGGCCGTTGTAGACAGTGTTCACCAGGCAGGCTTCTCACCTTCTTTCTTCGCTGGTCTTCATCTCCGTTGGTCTGGGAACAGGGCACATTGGTCAGCCCCTCGACTTATTTGCAGGCACATGCTTGTCTCTGTAACAGCAATACAGCTGGGCTTTGGCTCAGTCTCTAGCCCCAGCAGTCCCAGTCACTTGGCTTGCAGCAATAACAGTCTCAGACAGATACCCCCCCAGGGGAGGACACAGATTGCTCAGTCTTTGATCACCACTGCAGCACTTTGTAATTTTAAATTGCACAACTTACCATCTCTGCTCTCACACGGCAGCTCCAAACCTTTTCTCTTTCTCTGGCTGCACAACTCCAGGAGTCTCTCTCTCTCTCTGTCCCTCTCTTCCACAACTCCAGGCTGCACTCTCTGCAGCACTGCCAAACTTCTCTTTCTGCAGTACAGTTCTTTCAGGTGCTCTGCCTAGTTGTAGGTAGCTGAGCCGGACAGGCCGTTGGATCACAGGTGCAGGTCTAGGGCTGGGTAGCTGACAGCACTCTGTCCTGCACTCATCCATGCCAGAACTCAGCTGAATCTCCTTCAGAATCCCCTTTTGGCAGGCTTGCAGTCCCTTTTATCATCTTTTCCAGCCCAACTTCTAATTGGCTGCTGTTCTAGCGGGTTCACAGGCTGCCCTTTACCACTATCCCAGCACCCCCCCCCCGCTGCTAGAGTCCCATGGGGGCTGCGGCTGCCATGTTTGTTTATATTTACTTCCCAACAGTTCAGTCCCTTAATATTTATCTTATGCCCTTAGCAGGGCAGTGACCCATTTCCCCCTTCATACAGAGGCATTCTGCCATTGATCCCCAGCTCCACTGCCTGCCCAGAATAACACTACATTATGGCTGTAGCTTGAACACACAAACAGAGTCATGGATCCTTTGATTTTATTGCCATGGTGGCTACGTATGCTCACAAGGGTTCTGGCTGCCATATCTGTTTACATTTCGGTGGTCCAGGATTTTTGGCTCCTGGGATGGCCAGAAGAATCCCCCCAGCACCCCGAGACATGAAGTGGACCTTGGCCCCTTTCAGTGGATTGGGCTGAGCAGTGAGATATCAATGACTGCAGCTGTGGAACTCAACGGGGCCACCAGGCCTGAATCGCACCAGGACCAATTACTGGCAGGATGCTGCAGGGCAGTAATGGGGCCAGAGCCCACATAACGTAAGCCCCACATTAGAGGGGGCTTACACACAATTTTGGAATGTGGTGACATGCAATTTCAGAATTTGACAGGGATGCACAGACTTTCAGTGATGTTACCAGCATCATAGCCATGTAAGACTCAGAGCTCTGAACAGTCTTTTTCTAAAAATCCTCAAAACCAGTGCTAATTGACTCAGTTTTGATTGATATCAGTGATCCAGAGGAACTGCTGACATGGGGAGAAAAAATTAGCCTAAACACAACCCTTCCACTGAAGATGCAGATTACCTGATGGTGGCTCGGTTAGCACACTCACTGCACAGCAAAGCCTGAAAAGAAAACAAAGAAACTGGACCTTATTTTAAAAGAACTACTGGCATACCAGGTGGGTGATACCCCCCAAAAATAATTTTGGCATTGGGGTATGGCAAGCAAAAAACGGAAAAACAAGTTTAACAGCTCCTTTACTCATCTTGGCTCTTCCTGGGGCCCTCAGGCCTCACCTGGACACAGCTCCAATGGGGGCTGGCCTGGGTTCACTAGTGGACGGTGGAAGAAATGATGCAGTGCCTCCACCTGGGATACATGTGGATAAACTGCATGTTACTGCCACCCGGGAAAATAGAGTGACTCCCCGCAGTAACTTTCCCGCACAGTAAAGGCACACAGTTTACAATAACCAGCACTACTGTATTGTAACATTAACCAACTTTCCATTTTATTAAGGGGATGGGGTACAAAATGGGAGAAATTAACACAACAATAATAAAGGAAACAACAATTATACAGCACACAGTGTTCTGCGCCTCCCACCTGTGGGTGCACCTGACTTTTTCCCAAATGGCAGTTGGCACATAGTCAGTAGGTAATGATGGGTACCACACTGAAGGTGCTGAGAGGGTGGCAGTCTGGTGGCTCAAACTAGGGTACTTGTGTTGGGGTCCAAAAACTTTCAAACACAGCAGAACTTTGTACTTTTTCTGCCTTGGCACATCTTGGCTATGTAGCAGTCCTTCCCAGGATTACCCCCCATATAGTCTAGCTAGTTAGCTAGCTAAAACAGGAACTCCTCTGAGCCACAGCCCAAAGGTACTTACAGTCTCAAAGTGGGAGTTTCAACAAGTTTGGATCCCATGGTACCATTGTGGTATCATGAATTGTTGGTGGTGCACCACAGTTGCAAGGTATAAACAGGAGGGAGCTGGTCTTCACCTGTCAGGCCTTTCAAATCTTCGGCTCTGAGGGCTTTCTATGTGGTGTTCACCTGACAGGCCTCTTGACATCTTCCTCTCTGGTAATCTCCTCAGTGATCTAAGGGACTAGGCAGGCTGAGTGTCCCCTAGGCTTTTGGCTTGGCACACAGCTTTTCTGGAACACATCTGTGGCTGGGCTTTGGCTCAGTCTCTAGCCCCAGCACACACAACTTCTCTAGCTAGGAGCAGCCACACAGTACAAACTTCTCATCTCTTTGAGGGGCATAAACTTCTTATCCTTCCGAGGGGCACACAGGATCAGAATCTCTGGGTTCTCTCTGTAAAACCTCACTGCTGTCTCTCTCTCTGCAAAACCTCTGTACTCTCTGCTGCAGAGTCTCTGTACTCTCTAAAGCAAAGTCGATTTCTTTGTGCTGCAAAATCTTTGTCTCTCTGATGGAAAATAAATCTGTTTTTCTCTGCTGCAAAAATATCTTTGTTGCAGGCAGGGAACCCAATAACCCCATGTTGAAAATGTGGTGTTAAAATTCTCAAAAATGCCTGAAATATGCACCAAAGTTGAGAAAAAACTATTTATGCCATTATACAGCTGATTGGCATTTCTTCAGTTCGCAGTCAGCTTTGAAGAGTACAGACGTGTTCCTGGTTCACCAAAGATTGTCGCGCTGGGCTCCAGAGGTAAGTATGGGGTGAGGGGGGTGTGGGGAGGCAGAGTGCACAGAGGGTGCGGGTTGGGGAGGGGGCAGGAAGACTGTGAGGGACTGTTTTCTGTTTCACAGGTAAAAGTAAAAAAAAAAAAAGAAGCAATGCAGGACTATTTTTTAACAGGGTAATTTGGCACGCTGGGGTGGGCTCCTAGCGTGCCACCTAAGCTGTTTTTGGGGGCTGTAGCTGACGGAGATTGGGCACCCCATCGGCAAATACCAGTGGGAGGTGGAGAGCTGAGGGGATTGGGCACCCCCTCAGCACAACAAACAGGATATCATGCCAATGGGAAGTGGGCTCCCCATTGGCAGATTGAACTGGGAAGGAGGGACTGAAGCCGACAGGGACTGGGCCCCGTTGGCAAAGAAAGACTTTTGGGGGGTGCATGATGCCGGGGATTAGGCACCCCTCAGCACAGCGGAAATGGGAGGGACATTATGCTGATGGGGATGGGCTCCCCATCGGCGTTGTGACAGGTGGGGTCGGCAGTCACTGCCGCTATGTTGCTTGCACATCGGGAGGCGTGTTGTGATCCCGCTGCATGAGAGCTTCGCTGTCATTGCAGCAGACCTTTTCTTAGATCTGGAGGCCACATTAGCTATGCATGATGTCAGCGCCTGCTGCTGGCTTATTGGGGAATGATGGATGCACCTACTGATGTGTGCCCTGCATTTGCCCACAGTGACCACACCTCCAAATCTGCTACTACCACAAGATGTTGGCTGGTGCGCACATGCAAGCCAACATAAAAAGGAAACAGAACTAATTCAAGTTGTTATAGACCTATTAGGCTCATTGATTGTACTAAAAAAATATATTTACCAAAATATTAAATAATAGATTAATAACCTGGATAGAGGAAAATAAGATGATTGAGGAAGCACAGGCAGGATTTAGATATAACCATTCTACAATTGATCAGTGCTATACTTTAACACATATAATACACAAATACAAAATGATAAAGAAGCAGAAATTGCACTGTATTTTCATAGACTCGAAGGCCACCTTTGACAATGTTAACAGAGTATTGTTATACCAAAACTTACAGGAAATAGTAGTGGATCAAGGATTAATAAATATAATAGTAAGATTATGTCAGAGCAACATTACACAGATCTGATTGAATTCAGAAGGGAAAAGAAGTGGTGGTTTTGCCACAAATAAGGGGGTAAAACAGGGGTACAGTTTATCCCTAACACTTTTTAATATGTTTTTATACCGTATTCTAATCAAACTGTATACAAAAGAATTTCACCTACCCAAGATTGGCATGCGAGAATGCCCTTATCTGGCTTACACAGACAACATAGTCCTTTTATCTACTAGCCACCTTGTAATGAGGAGAATGCTTCAAGAATTTTACATGGAATGTAAAAAAAGCTGATTTAAAGATAAATACTGCCAAAACAAAAGTGATGCTATTTGAGAGTAACAAAAACAAACTAACAACATATAAATATAGGCTAGAAGGTGCAGAAATAGAATTGGTAAATAGTTTTTGTTATTTAGGCATAACAATAACAAATAACTTATCATGGAAAAAAAACACTTTTTGGAAATAGAAAACACAACAAAAAAGTCTTTATCTATAATTAACAGCTTCGCCTATAAATACAGTGGCCAGGCAATCCCTAAAGGGATGAGTTAAAGTCATTAACACCAAAGTAAGAAGCCAGATACTGTATGGGGTAGAGGTTTGGGGCACCCAGATGTTATCAAAAATAGATGTTTTCCGAAAGAAATTTTATGAAAACATTCTAGGCGTACCACAAGGGCCTCCATCAGCAATGGTAAGAGCCAAACAAGGGCAGTTATCATTGGATTATCCAATACAAGAGAAAACAACAATGCACTGGTTTAAAGCATACTTAACAGAGGAACTAAGGCTCCTCAGACAATATATGGAGGAAGTAATTGTTTATTTGAACAAGGGTATAATATTTCCAAGCATACAAATGGTAGAACAATTTATAAAACCAGCAGGCCTTTTATACTGTATGGTTGATATTTACATTAACCCCAAGGAAGCAGTATTTATTCAGATCAAAGAGAGATTCAAAGATATATGTATACAGAAAGGAATGAGTCTTGGTTCTAATTATATAATATGTAAATGGATTTCTTAAAACAAGAGAAGTCATAGAATGGAACCATATTTGCAGATTTTGACAAACCCACAGAAAAGAAAGATAATTACTAGGTTTCGAGTTGAATATCATCAGAGCAATAGAATTATTCAATACTTTGAAGGCCATTGGAAGACTAAAACAATATGCAAGTGTGATTTAGGGGAGGATGATTTGACACATCTGCTAATGCTCTGCCCATTATATGAAAAAGAAAGAAGAAAAATTCTAGGCGAAATAATAGCAGAAATTAACCAATAATCAAAACACATGGTAACACAACTACTGAAATCTACTGAAAGGAAAACTTTGGAGTCACATGTGCTACTCCTCTGTACAGTACAATTGATACTAAAAAACTTCCTATGAATAGAAAACAGCTGAAAGAGGTTAACCCTTAAGGTCTATCTCTTATTTCTTTTTATATAAGTATATCAAAGTAAACCAAGTACACCTTGATTCAGGACAAATTGCAATGAAGGTCTTTATATGATGAAGAACCTACAGTATGAAAATTAGTACTGCTACAAGATGATCTTAATATGTTCAAATTCAGATGGCTCAAAATTGGAATAACAAAATTAAATGAAACTTTACTGAACCACCACTTAAGTCAAATAATCTTTCTATTGGACCTGGTGCTATTACAGAATACATAGAATAACCCTAAGCTCTGAGAAAGCTGATTCTACTATAACACAAATGTACTTTATTTATATGTATAACCATATTATTTATTTATATGTAGGGTACGGACTGTCTCATTTATTTGTATTGTGCTACTGATTGTTTTAAAATATGTTGTATCTTTGTAATGTCCTGTGTGTCAATCAGTGAACTTTGAATTTTAAAAGCATTGGCAGACAAGGGAATTCATCCTGCTCCTTAAGAGTCTGCACTACCACGGCAGCAGAACAGGGGTGATTGTATCCGAAAAGGACAGAAAAGAGAGGACTCGTGAAGAACCAACTCCCAAGCTGCACTACAGAAATCAAGGGGACACTACACTCATTCAGCCCTAGCTGAACTGCCCCTTCTTCATCTGATGTGCAAATGAACTCTGTGACTATTGCCAGCTAATTGTAAGTGGGGGATCACTTGGGAGTTTGGGTGGTAGGAGGATCCACTAGGCCATACTTTCATGATTTCTACTACTATACTGATGTTTTATTTATCTGTTGTTTGTTTTCCCTGCTTTGCTTTACTAGTGCCTGTCTGCTATTTCCTTGCCATCCCTACTTCTGCTAGGCTTCCTGCTCTTTAGTGATGAAGAAAAGGCAGATGTTATCTTCCTTCAGGAGACCCACATAACAGAGTGGACATGTCCTTTTAAATAAGTTAGGCTAGTCCCAGGTTTATGCCTCCTCCCATGCACTTGGCAGATGTTGAAGAACAGCACTGTTGACACCCCACACGGCACTATTTCAACTTCACAAATTAGTCACTGATAGATCAGGAAGACTAGTGTTAGTTGTCGGAGAGCTCTATCACGTGGCAGTCACCCTAGCCAGATTATATTTAGCCCCTTGGAGTAGATGCCTTGGATATCCAACTCCTGCCAGATAAAATACCAATACACAGGGCATACTGATATTGGGCAGGGACCTTAATATGACATTGTCCCCATCTTTAGACTCTTCTAACCATTTTACCCTGCCAGATGGTGCAAACAGTTCTGGTAGATATCCGGGGAAACTTCTGTCTTTCCCAAAAAGGTTATAGCTACTATTCAAACACCAGGTTTAATCATGCCTAGATTAGTACTTTATGCAACAAGACCATGTTGACAAAATCTTAAACTGTACACTAAGCCCCATCTCTCTCTCTCTCAGACCATGTCCCAATCAACCTAAAGCTTTCTCTAGGTAAGGAAACAAAAAACAGACATACTGGTGTTCTAACACTGCCCCTCTTAAGAACCTTAACTTTCTTACCCTTCTTCAGGAGTGACTTCCTCAAATTATATCAGAAAATAAAGGCCCAGATACGTCCCCGGCAATTCTTTGGGATATACTTAAAGTGGTACTTGGTGGAGATATTGTAGTTTATTCTTCCCACAAAATACAAAACAACCCATTGTAGTTTATTCTTCCCACAAAAAACAAAACAACCCCCCCCCAAAAAACAAAAACAAAAAAACAAACAAACATCAGGGATGTGAGATATACTGCTCTCATGCAACAACTCAGCACCCTGAAAGAAAAACACTAACTGGAGAAGCAGGAATCTACCCATAACTCCTGAAAGTATGACATGAACTCCAGTAGATTTATAACCAAAAAACAGATTTAGCTCTCTGGTAGCTTAAACATCAATACTGTAAAGATGGCCCCAGGCCACCAGACAATTAGCACACAGATTTTGCAGAAACTGTGCATGGGCCTTAATCTCTAAACTATATGATCCACAGAAAAAACATATGGTTTTTAAGTCCCAAGATATACTGCAAGTGTTATCTACTGTACCTATAAAGAAACCTCATATCCAGAATGCCTAACATGTTTCTTCAAATCTTTACATTTACCCTAACTGACAGATCAAGCAAAACAACAGCTGATGGCTTTAATCTCTGGGGATGAACTGGAAGCAGCTCTAGTCAGTAGAAATTCACACAAGTGCCTGGGCCTGCATGTGTACTCCTTAGAATTTTATAAAAAAAATCAGTGTTTACTTCTCCCTTCTATTTTGCAGGCTTTCCGCCACATAGAGATGGAGAACCAGAGTCCTGACTCATGGTCCTCTGCCACAATCTTCTACTCCTAGACAGTAGCTCCTTGGATACCCTCTGAGTAGTAAGAGGGAAGTGGAGGTCCTGTACCCTTTTGAGGGCATCTGTGAAGGCACTAGCTGCTTAAACAGCTTAATCTGGTTTGAGGTCAGTTAGCATTCACCTGTATCCCCCTCTCCTGGGTCATGCCTGAAAATAAGCAGAATTTGTTTAGTGCACTTACCCAGCCAACAAAAATGAAATAAATATATAAATAAAGAAACTGCAGATGACACGTTATGGATGAGGTAGAGGGCAGGTCAGTTTACCCCTCTTACATCTTCAAGGAGGTTTGTGGGATCCAAGCTGTCGAAGTTTCTGAATGACTGGTACTTGGGTGGGGGCGTTTGGTTTTAGTGATCAAGATGATGTAAGTAGGGGAGTGGTCACTTATAGAATCTGGCAATGTACCCACCTGTAGGACCAAGTCCACTCAATTAGTGCCCACCCAGTCGAGTACGGAGTGGTTGAGCGTTCAAGGTTTGTGTCTGGTGGGGTAGGAGATGACTTGCTCAAGATTGTGTGTTTTTGAGAGGTTTGCATAGTCGGGTTCCTGGGTGCTTAACCAATTATGGTTGAAGTCCCTGAGTAATACAGTGTCCCTGGTTGGAGAGAGTACAGTACAATTCACATTAAACTGTTCCTCCAATGAGTTGCTTTAGCATTTCTGACTGAGTTGCGTAAGTGTTGCTGGATCCAGTACAAAACCCTGCACAAACTGTTTCTTAAGAGTGAACACTCAGTTTTGCATGGCATTGTGACTGGACTGCAGGGGCATTCCAATTGAGTTGCAAACACATTTTACAGATGTTATGCTTGAGCTGTTTAAGCACTGAAGAACAATGCAATATGAGTTGCCAATGTATTGTCAACTAAAAAAAACAATGCCAAACCAATCCATTGGTGGAACAGTTTAATGTGACTTGTACTGTAGCCCTAGGCCATCTAGGAAGTTGGATAAGCCAGGGATGCCTCCAGTAGGGGGGTTGTAGCAGCAACCCAGGCAGAATTTTTTTGAGGAACCCAGGGTCAGCTTGCCAAGGAGCCATTCACTGGTGGAGAGGGGGTTGGAACAGCTAATAATGTTGGCTGAGACGTGTTCCTTGACATATAGAGCTACTCCACCACCCTTCTTTTTCCCAGGTCTATTGAGGCAAAGGAGGGAGTAACCCAGAAGATGGTAAGAGGGATCAGAGTTGTAAAGTTTCAACCAGGTTTAAGACAGCCCTAGTACATGGGGTTTATAAAGTGACATCCAGGCCTCGTGGTCAGGAAACTTTGATGGGAGACTACAAATATTTAGATGTGCCATTTTTATGCCAGTCAACCTAGCATAGGTGACATTAAAATGGTCAATGGGTGTGTTTATAGGGCCTGGGTTACTTTCTACATCACCAGCACTAAGTAGAGGGGAGGAGATAGGGCGGTAGGGTGGGAGCCAGGGGCAGAGCGAGAGGGCAGGGGAGTATAAGAAAAGGCAGAGTAGGCAATGTTCAGGGTTAGAGAGGAGGGCAAAGAGAGCTGGGCCCGAGTGGTTAACTCATATCTAACCGCAGTAGTGGGGGGGGGCACAGCAGGTCTGTGGAGATGAGAAATGGAGGATAGTTGTTCCTGATCAACGGCAAGCACCAAAGCACAAAAGTCTGATACCAATAGCAGGCCAGTCATAGAGGCAGCCAGAAGCAGGAGCAGGAATAACTTCATTTGTAGGTGTTATAATAGCTAGTGACCAGTATCACATTATGGCAGTATTGGCCCAGTAGTTAGGGTTCCACACTGTAGTCAAAAGAGGAATGCAGAGCTGGTTTGAGTTCCTCAGCTCCAGGAAGGGGAAAATTACCACAAAAGAATACCTGGGAGGGAAAAAGAGTAGGAGAGAGTGGAGGGGGAGTTGATGAGGGAGGAGAATGGATCCAGTAGTTGTTTAGAGGATGAGAAGGAGGGAGGAGTGACTTCAATGTTACTCCAGGGGCTGGGTGGACTAGTCCAACTGGGAGTGAGAAATGGGGGGGCTGCAAAAGTGGGCTGGTAGCTATAAATTTACAGCCACCACTGGGTGGGAAGATCCTAACAGCACGGTACTGTCCTCAGACAGAAGGAGCAATGGAGCAGGCTGGTTGTGGGAAGGGGAGAGAAATCTAGTGCAGTTGACTGCCCCAGGACCCCAAAGGAGGTTGAAAGGCGCTTTCCAGATGACCTGGGCTGGGGAGAGAAACAGAGAGAGTGGGGTTTAAGTATAAAGATGGATGTGGTGGGGAGTGAGTAAACCTGAGCCCAGGAGGGAGGAAGAGTGGGTGGGGGGAGTCAGATCTCAGCCTGAGGCTGCAAACAGGGCCCTTGTAATCCTCCAAGCTGCAGGGAGAGTGGTTATGTTACTCAATGTACTTGCTTTACCTACTGTTCTGCTCTGATGTATCTGTATTACCTGTTGTACTCGCCTGGGTCGTTCCTGAAAATAGGCGAAACTTGTCTTTATGTAATTCACCAAGTTAACAAAAGCTAAATAAATAAATAAATAAAGTAAGTAAAAGAATCAGGACACAGTAAATCAAACAGGAATATTGGAATTTGGTTAAGCCACAGCTGAGGTAGTAGTCAACAAAGACAAGCAGAAAATGAGCAGCAGTATATATGCAACAGTAAAACCTCCAACATGTAAGGAACACTGCAATTTGAAGCATGAGAGGATAAATATCCACTAGATATTACAACGGTACATGCAGGCTGCCGGGATGTAACCAGTAGCAGTATTCTACAGTGGAAATGCTCTTAAAGCTACAGTCTAAAATTTTCATGAAATTAAGCATTAAAGGCATCAAGACATTAAGCAAATTATCATTTGGTGTCTGCAGGTACAAAAACACCAGGTCACATGGTGTGGTGCAGTGAGGAAGCAGCTTCCAAGATGGTACCCAGCTGGAAGGTAGAGGTAAGAGCTGCCGAAATCACTTGGGGAGTGTCCGATTCTGTGCAGGCTGGTCGTGGGAAGGGTCAGAGCTCTGGTGCAGCTAACTGCCCCTGGACTGAAGAACCGTTCATTTCCTGGAGATTACTAACTGGCTGGGGGGGGGGGCCCGAGGAACAGCTGATCGTTAATCGACAGGAAATGACACTTTCCAAGGTCATTATTGCAATTATGTCTAATCACAGTAATGACCTTTTTGGGAGTGTTTTGTTTTTGTGTGTTTGTTTCTTTGCAGCTGGTTACAGTGATGTGTGTCTTTTGTGTGTTTACAGCCGCTGCGTGGTACCTCTTACTGTGTTTTACTGTTGGGGAGGTATCCTGCGGATGTATTTATTACGTGTTTTGTTCACTATTTGGTGTCAAAAATGCTGAGAAGTCTTGTTTTATTTGTCAAAGTTTTACAGTGACAGCTCTGTCAGCGGGAAAGGGATTTGCGATTTCTGACAGCTCTGTCAGCAGGAACTGGATTCGTGGTTTCTGTCATCGAGAACTGAAGAGCCATGTGGTGAGCCACTGCTGTACATCTGTTCCCCAGAACATGTTGAAGTGAAGTTCAGGTACTTCCATTTTTGCTTCCTTATGGTATGGTTTACTTTTGTTTCATGCCTGCTTCCTCATGGCTCTTTCAATGACTCTCAGTGACAGGTGTGGTGACAAGACAGAGGGCAGGACGCGAACTCCTGTGTGGCTGCCATGTCGGGCACTTCCAGGAGATTTCAGACCAGCACAGCAGCCAATCAGTGCACTAGTTTAGCTCATGAATAATTAATTAGACTTAAAATGACATTTAGTCTTAAAGGCAGGTACTGATGCTGTTAGTCTGGAGGGGTATTTGGATACATACCTCTCAACTGGCATGAATTTCACATTATGCAATAATTTTTACACTCAAATTTGCTCTAGCTTTGTGAAGGATTACTGATTTTCCTGATAATTTATGTTCCTCATAGTGATGTTCCTGATAATGTTAGAGTTATTTCTGGACACACTATTAAAACATTGAACTAACTTGACACAAGTATTTTTTATGTAACACCCCCCCCCCACTACTTTACACAGTTAGCTACTCTGGTACCCTTGACTGGGCATGCATTTATAATTGGCACTATCCCAAGCTTTGGGAATGTATACCAGGCTTATTACTTCTAGAGGTCAAAAGGGGTGTGCAAAAGCAAAAACTTGTAACCTATAAGGTATTTACAAAACACCCAGGTCCTGGGGAGAGAACTTTTTGCTAGGGCTATGCTAGACCCATACTTCTGGAGGGGTACCCAGTAACTCCACACACAGAAAGCAATAATGTAAATGTCCAAACTATAGTTGGGGTTCTAGGCCATGACTTTATTCCAAAAGATGTTCTCTAAAGCAAGGGTGGACCCCCAAGGTTTACACATCGTGGCACAAGGAATTTGCAGAACAACAGGACGACTGTCTGACAGAGCTCAACGTATTCCCATATCTCATAGGACATTGCACTTCTTGCACTGGTATTCCCATGTGGCATAGGTCTTTTAAACACTCTCTCAGTGGCACTGACCACAACATGGACATTTCTTCTAGTGGCACTGGCCACAACTGAACACACATTTCCCGTATGGCATAGGATTTTTACATTTCTTCCAGTGGCACTGGCCACAACTGGAAATACCTCTAGTGGCACTGGCCACAACTGAGCATGCATACGGCTAATTACTAGCACAACCCACTCCAGGGGTTAAACGTCTCTTCAGACATTGGCCACTATGGCCAAAGTAACCGGGCATCCTTACTGAACCTATAATCTGAACTGGTTACTCCAGATGGGGGCTGCCCACCCTTTGCTCCCAAATCCATATCCAGCCATTCTTTCAGAGTTACACCTTAAAACATCTTGAACACTCTTGGGTAAATGCATCGTTGAATGAACTTTCGCATTCAGCATCTGAGAAACACTACACAGGTAGTGTGAGAACTAAAGTCCTGAACAATGTGAAATAGTCATGCATCTGGACCCCACAATTGTCAGTCAACTTTAAACTGAGAAACAGTCTCAAACTTCTGAACAAACAAGTGTACCTTTCCCTTTTAGTCAGAGAAACACCAAAGCACATGTACTTTCTTTTGGCAGCTCAAAATCAGATCTTACTCATGGTTAGAACATTACAGGCAGGTTCAAATTGTTCTGGATCAAAAAAAAGGGATTAACCCTAGGATCCATTCCCTAACAGTCCTTTTCACCCCTCCAGGGATGAAAATTGGGAGATCCTGCTGTAGACAACGGTTCCCACCACTTCTCTTGGCAGGCTGGAGAATACCAGGACTAGGGTGAGAAAGCAGGCTCTCCTCACACCTGAATTTGTTGCCACACACACTCACTGACTCTGACACAGACTTCTCTGACCAACTGACCCAAGATTCTAAAACTCTCCACTCACAGCTGCTGCGGCTTATGCTGCTGTGAGAGTTCTAAATGACCTCATCTCTCTCATCTCAGCTGAAACCAAGCAAACAAGAGAGTGAGTAGGTGAAAACCCATTTAACTAGTTTTTCACCAGCTGCCTTTCCCTACCTAGCACTGACACTGATAGGATTATAGTAACCCCAGGGGACTGGGTGGTTACACTTAACACTAAACGTATGGGGCCCACAATTCTTAGATACCTCAAGGTCTCAGTACTATTTTGCGGAATGCACAGCTCCTGCAAAATACTTCATGTGGAACTGACTCTTGGTGGGGAAAAGAAATTAAACTTAGTCTGTGTCTATAATCCTCCAAAGGGGGCGCTAACTGGCCTGGATGGAATCATCGACCAACCGTCTTCTCTAAAAGGGATTAAAGAAATTATATTACTTGGTGATTTTAACCTTGACTGGTCTAGTAGTAACTCTGGTGTATATAATAACACTCTTGCAAAGCTTCACCTCTCCCAGCTGGTTATTGGACCTACCCATATTTCTTCCAGCAGTTCACACCAATCCACAATGGACTGAATTGTCACTAATCGTGTCAGTAGAATTCTTGAAGTTGGTACCTTGCCTGATTCAATCAGTGACCACTCACCCACTTTCTGTGTCTGGAATGCCAGCTGTCCTAAGCTACTTCCTAAGATCATACAGTTCCGGGATTTCTCAAAATTAAATATTGCAGCAGTTCTGTCGGAAGTAAGATGCATTGATTGGTCCCCACTATACCACACAACTAATGTTGATAGAGTTCTTGATTACTTACTATCAAATTTCCTCCCCTTCCAAAACAAGTATGTGTGTCTCTCAAAAGAAGGAGAATTAGGGGTGCAAAAACTAGATGGTTGCATAAGAAGCTCCTCTCAGCAATGAAGAGTAGAGATAAAGCATGGGTTGCTGCCAAAAAGTCTAATCAACCTGATGACTGGTCTAAGTACCGATCCTTGAGAAAAACATGTAAAAAGACATCCGAGCAGCAAAAACAGCATACTGTGGTATGCTTCTTCAAAAATCCTGTGGCGATGCTAGGGGGTTTCTTGAACCATGTTAAAAGTTTTTTAGGGAAAGGCCCATCCCACCTCTGACTGAAATGACCATAAATGATGCTAACTGCAATGACCAAAGCACGATTGCTACTTCGCTTAATGTTCACTTCTCTGATCTCTCAGATTTCCTGGTTAACTCTGTTTTACCCTTTGAGGAAATCATAAACCCTGCTGAATCTTTATCGACCCAGTTTAGTATTAAACCAGTCTTGACTATTGATGTTTTAAGGCTTATGAGAGCCATTCCTGATCATGGCTCTCCTGGGTCTGATGGACTATTACCTAAGTTCCTTAAAGTTATTGCTGCTGACATTCCAGCCCTGGCCTGTTGCGAGAATACTCAGCTTATCTATTATGACCAGGACGGTGCCATCCACCTGGAAAATTGCACATGTTGTGCCAGTGCATAAGAAAGGAGACTCTAGAATGATGTGTAATTACTGACCAATTACCATCTTATCTGTCTTGGATAAAATCCTAGAGAAAGCTGTGTCTTCTCAGGTCACAGAGTATCTGCATAAAAACAGTCTATTATCCCCAGCCCAGCATGGCTTTAGGTCCGGCCACAGCACAACTATGGCACTATTACAATTTACTAATGATGTGCTGCTTAACATGGACAAAGGAAAACTCACTGGGGTCATTTTTATTGACCTCACAAAGGCCTTTGACTTGGTTGACCACTCTCTTCTGCTCTCCAAACTATCCTCTCTTGGTTTCTCAAATTCTGCCACGGCCTGGTTTGGCAGTTACCTTCTGGGTAGCAACAATTTGTTCAATAGGGAACATCACATCCAATCTTGTCTCTACCTCAGTTGGTGTTCCCCAAGATTCTATTCTTTGACCCCTCCTTTTCTGTCTCTTTATAAATAATCCCCCCCCCACCGTCTGGATCGACTTTGTCTCTTTTCTATGCGGACGATATGGTTATCTACTCTGCCGCTAATGACATTTGGGCAATTAGCACCTCCCTTCAATCTGACTTTGACTGCTTCTCTGCTTGGCTAAAACAAAATAAGCTCCTACTTAACACTAGCAAAATGGTGTCAATGCTCTTTGGGACTTCCCCTAGGCTAAAAGCTTGTCATATGGGACTTTCCCTTCGTGGACCTGATGGCATAAACCTGGATACAGTCACATCCTTCAGATACCGGGGGATGACTCTTGACCCCTCACGAGAATTTAATCTTCATGTTGCAGCCAGTTGTAAGACAGTGAACAGTAAACCTGGCCTGGCTTACAAGGTAAGATCCTCCCTAAATTCGACAGCCAGGCTGGCCATTGCTCAGGGAATTCTTCGACCTTGCCTCAACTATGACTGTATAGTCTACCTTAATGCTAGCAAGCAAGTAATCCAGAAATGGAGTACTTGTTATAATAGTATCTGCCGCTTCGCCCTTGCGGCTTCTAAACTAACACATCGCTGTCAGCTCTATTCTTCTCTCAAGTGGCTCACCCCATCCTCCTATCATCTGTACACAGCTGGTTGTCTGGTCAATAAATTAACCCGGACTAGTACTCCAATGTCGCCTGTAACACTACTAAAACAACCTGACTTGCTCTATACACTGAGATCTACTGAAAATGCTTCCTTTGTTACACCTAGATGTCTCACCAAGAAGGGTGAACTTGCATTTGCAGTATCTGCTCCCAGAATGTGGAACACCCTTCCACTCTATGTTA
Source organism: Neoceratodus forsteri (assembly GCA_016271365.2). Lineage (NCBI taxonomy): Eukaryota > Metazoa > Chordata > Ceratodontiformes > Ceratodontidae > Neoceratodus > Neoceratodus forsteri. The sequence continues at coordinate 7,190,910 of JADMNL010000025.1, read as the reverse complement.
AACAATTGGCTACTCACCGGGCCTTTCAAAAAAGTTTAAGAACTCACCTTAAGATCTTAGGTCTCTGCTCCTGCTCCATCTCTTGCTTGTCTCCACTCGCTTGCACTACTACCACTGATCTTCCACCTTGAGAGCGGTACTTCCTCTCAGCACTTATGCACCCCCAATGTTTGCTGTATATGTATTTCTTTAGTCAATTATACTGTTTTCAAAATTCTGTAAAAGTTTATGTAACTGTGATTACTGTTTATCCTCATTCTATGTATATTCTACTTGTTGTTCCTGAAGGTGCCATGTATTCTAAATTGTCATATGTTACTGTATTTTCCTTCCAACTAGATGTTTTGTATTCTGTTGTGGACACTATGTATCTGCTGTTTCTGATGTGTAACCCTCCCGGGTCGTGCCTGAAAATAGGCAAAATCTCTTGTCTAGTGCACCTACCTGGTTAACAAAAATGAAATAAAATAAAAAAGTGCTACACATTTTAGCCCTATGAAATTTGAAGGCGAGTGCTATGCATTTTAATGCTGAGAAGTTGAGAGGTATGTGTGGGTAAACAAAAGACTTCGGTCTCAAGTGCTGTCAATTTGGCATCTTTTATAAACATTAAGTAAGCAATAACCCACAACAGGGTATGGGGTGATTGGCAGTTAATCCATACATGGGGTGTGTTGTACAGCACCCTGGGTGTGGATTACCTGCCAATAACCTTATACCCTGGAGTGAGTTACACCTCTTTTAACATGGGTCATGATTTTTAAAAAACAGAAAATCCACAAAGGTGTTTTGGGACTGTTTCAATAAGGAGAACTGAGCGTATCCTGCTGACTTGAAAAGTAGTCCCGAGAACTGATGCATATGTTATTTATTTCATGAGCATACAGATGGCAGAAATATTGTCCTGAAATGATTTCTGACGTGTGTATGTTCATAAAATAAATAAGATATCAAGTTTCAAGTCTCGCTTCAAAATCTGGCTCCTGGCAAATTCCTTCTGCCTCTTCTCCCAGGGGTTACCCACCTACCCACCCTAGTAAACTCCCTAGCTTGTAACTTGTCCACCTTGCCATGTTTATATTGTTATTTACTGCATATGCAACCTCCTTGCCTTGTATATACTGTATATATATATTTCAAATATTCCATGTACTACACATCCACTGGGCTTATGTATCATACCTTTTACATGTGCTTTCAACTGCTGTTTTTGCATCAAAGTTCTCCTGCCTCACCTTGTAACCTTGTATCCACTGTCACATGCTGGACTTATGTAACTTCCTGGTTAAACACTTAAATAAATAAATAAATAAATAAATAAATAAATAAATATACCATTCCTGTACATTGTGCTTGCTATTGTTGTTCTGTATTTGTTCTTTTTCATGTGCATTATTGTTACCTTGTATTCACTGCCACCCTGCCTCACTTGTTATGGCCCGGGTTGTGCCTGAAAACGATCCCTGGTATCAGTGCACTCACCCGGTTATCAAAGTCATAAATAAATAAATATCCATGAGTCAGTTACCTGTGCATTTGCAGTGGTGAGCTTCTTGCTGTCTCTCCCTCTTACTGCAGGCAGTGCGCTGCTTGTTATGTGTAGGTGTGTGTGTGTGTGTGTCTCTCTCTCTATTGCTGCAGCTCCTAGGATGTGCAAGGAGTAAAGAGGGGAGTGTGTGTCGTCCGGGGAAGGGGGGATGCTAATCTGGGTGTGGGACAGACTATCTCTCCCTCTCTCTCTCTCTCTGTGCAGCGCGGTGCACTCACTGCACTGTGAGAGGGGACAGCCAGAAACACTACCCGAGACAGGCAAAAGTCCCTGTCAATGACTGCATGGATGACAAGTCAAGAGAAAGACAGAGGAGACTGCAGGAATTCTGACATAAATATGCCAGTCTCTCTCTCATTGTTACTGTCTCTCTCTCTGCTCGGTATGTATCTGTGTGTGTGCCTCTCTCTCTATTGCTGTGGCTTCTAAGATGTGCAAGGAGTAAAGAGGGGAGTGTGTGTTGTCCGGGAGGGGGGTGTGAATCTGGGTGAGGGACAGGCTATCTCTCCCTCTCTGTGCAGTGCAGTGCACTGCTCTGTCTCTGTCTCTCTCACTCTCCACCACGCCATGAGAGGGGATACCTAGAAACAGGACCAGAGAGAGGCATAAGTCACTGTCAATGACTGCATGGATGACAAGTCAAGAGAGAGACTGAGGAGACTGCAGGAATTCTGACATAGATGTGGTGGTCTCTCTTTCGCTGTGAATCTCTCTTTCTCTTTCTCTTGCTGTCATTGTGGACGGTCAGCGATTTGAAGTAACTCACCCCTGGGCTCCCACTGTCTCCCGACTCCCAACACTGCCTCCTGGTCACAGTCCAAACTGTTAGCCTTGTCACTGGCCATACCTCGACTCCATCTGAGGTCCTGCTAGTTAAGGTGTCTCCCGCTTCATAATTTTTTAATGGCTGCCTTTCTATTTCGGTGTGTGTGGGATAAACAAGTCCTGATGGCACTTGTCTCTTCTCAGGGATATTGCTTCAGGGTGATTGGCAGCAAGTGTGGATTAAGTAGCACACTTAATCCACAGTCAGGTGATGGTGTTTCACCAACTGATTTTCATGCTTTTTGCAGCTGATGCTATAAAATTCATTACAAAGATTTATAAAAAAGTGGAAAAAACAAAACAACAACAAGGACCTCAACTAAATGCAGTGGTTGGAAATATTATCTTTCACAGAGAGAGAGTGAGGGAATTTTCCAGTAGCTTGATTTCTGTAAAACAGCTGAGTTTAGTTAAGTCAGTGTAGACAATCAGGCTCGAGATTATGAGCCTGGACAACGCAGCTTTTCTCTGGCATGTGCATTACAGGGATTGCCAAACTGAGAAGAGCCAGGTCACTGTCTTCTGTTTTCTTGTCTGTTCCCAGCACTCTTAACTCATAAAAAATATATCCCTGCCTAAAAGTATTGAGACTCCTGTTTCTAATTAATTTATTTCTTCATTTATTGAGGGATTTAACTGAAATGTTGCTGACTGAGACCAAGAGTCTCATTTCCAATGAGGTCCCCAGGACACCAAGACAAGACAAGCACTGTTAAATCTATATGCAGTAACTGATCAGTTAATAAACTATGAGACAGAAATAACAAAGTGAATACAGTGCATACAATGCTACTCAGCAATCTGACTGCCTAGAGATGTGTTTCTAATATAGCTGACCGTTCAGGAGCACATACTGTAAATGTTACCCCCCGGGCAGACCTGTGGTACTCCAAGAGCTTATTACCCCCCATGTGACCATAACCATAGAAGAAAAAAGGTTGTCACCTTAGTTCTTTGTACCCAGAACATGTCAGTTCTGAATCTAGTTCCCCCATGACGTGGGACCACATTTCCAACATTTCTTCCTTGTTGTCGACTTTGGGCATGGCAACTGCCGAGAAGCTGCATTGTCACCTTTTCCACAGATACAGACATGTTATAATGTATGGTAGAACATTGTTACCTCGTGAAATCCATCCTTTTATAAGGTTGTTATATCATCGATGTGATGTCACTATGTTGTTAACCCATCGATGGTACATCACATCGAAGGTATAACAATGGGAATCACTTTGCGCATGCACAGTACACAACTCGATGGCCTTCCAGAAATGGCTGCAGCAGTGAGAACATGACTTGGAATGGCCGTGGCGGTGACTGAAATTACAATAGTAAGGAGCCTGCTTCATTTTTGTTACTGGTTATGGGGACTATACACTATAAAATATAATGTATGGTTCATCTATTGTCAATCGGCTTGTTTAACTGCCTCAAGTTTGCCATGGCGAAGTAAATCTCTCGAGCTTCACTCTCAAGGTTTGTACGGTCGCCGTGGCAACCTTTCGATGGTTAACAAACCAGTTACCGATAGAGGACTATACATTATCCTCTATGTTATTACTAATGAATGGTTTAATTTGCTGGCTTGTGCCTTTCCAGTACAACTATAGGTTAGACACATTAGGGCCCATGGTAAACTCAGTTATACTAACGTATTAAAGCTATGGGACCAATGCTACCACCAGGGCTTGAAGTACAAATTGCACACTTCTGTTCACTAAACTGCACTGAGCCGCACTGCACCACACCACACCACACTACACTACATTGCACTACACTACACTACACTACTCTGCACTGCACCGCAAGACACAACACAACACCGCACCATACTACATTACATTACACTACACCGCACTGCACTGCACCATGATGCACCACACCACATCACACTACACTACACTACATTGCACTACACTACACTACACTACTCTGCACTGCACCACAAGACACAACACAACACCGCACCATACTACATTACATTATGCTACACAGCACTGCACTGCACCATGACGCACCACACCACATCACACTACACTACATTTAAGTGTCATGATCTTTGATGACCCTCCTGTGCTACAAGGTCCCAACATTTGAATCCCTGAACTCTGGCTGAATGCACTAGTGCACTGTAGTGTGTAGCACAGAGTGTGAGTCTGCACTGTCACTTCTCTTGCTGACTATTATTATAGTATACGGGTCAGTGTTGTTGCATATGGAAATGCATACACTTACGCTGTTGTACAACAGTAGTGATGTCAGAATGCTGTTGTACCACCAAAGTTATGTCACCACTGTGTTACAGCACCATAGAATTCTATGCCTATTAAGGTTCCTCGTGCTTACATACACCGCAGTTTATCTCATACTGAAGATATCAGCAAGACTGAAAACACCCCAAGTAAAATGCTAAGATGAACTACTGGAGCTGTGTCCAGTTCACGTAGCCATTCCATAAATCATATTAAACATTTATAGTCTTATACTGTTGTTTGCTCTATTTTCTGTTTATTTGACCACAGTTTGAGACAGAATTAGAAGGAAGGTAAATGAATAAAAACAAATATATACTATATGTAAGCACCCCCCACTTCCCTTGTCAAGGGATAATTATTTATTTATTTATTTATTAAATTTTGGTGACCGGGTAGGCCCACTGGGCCCCCGAAGGTCCCTTTTTCAGGGGCTACCAGGGATAACAATACTAGTAATATACAGAAAGAGCAAAAAAGAACAAGAAACAAGAAAAAAAGAATTAGAAGGTAAAGCTTGAGGGAAGGGGAAGCACTGTACAGCCAACGAAAACACAGTCCAGAAATATAATAATGGAAACAGTACCTGAATGTCCGTGGGTAAAGATGATGATGGATGGACTCCATCTGGGGCACCGGACCCTCACGGAGCTGTTCTGGAACACACTGGAGGCAAGGCTGCGAAAGCAACTTCTTTTAGCAGTGGCACAACAGTCTGTTTAGAACACATGAGGCAAACGCAAAGTTGCAGGACCAGGGGATTCTATTTAATGCTCAATCAATGGCATAGAAAAGACAGTCACTTCATTAGAGCGACAGAACAGGACCAGGGTCCACATTATTAGATGCAGGATAGATGTTTAGCTGCACTTGGGACCCAGGGGTCCCCAGTCGGAACATGCAGCAGTACTTCCATGCGGTCCCAGGCAGCTAATCCAGAATCACTAGGCAGCTTTCAGTCCGTGGCAATGACCCACTTGAGGCCAAACAGACCATACTCCAACAGAAAAAAAAAACAACAGGCTGCAGCTCCCTGGTCTGACTCCACACAAGCACTGCTACACGGACCAGGTTTAACTGGGGCCAGCAACTGCCTGACCCTCAGCAGCGACACATTCACACTCCTGCTGGCTGCTGGGCCCAAAGCCCGGAATTAGCCTACTAAGGCACCGGGATATGATCTGCTCTGAGGCCGCCCACTGGCAGACCCCACACATGACCCCCTACTTCATGGCTCCAGTGCAGACAGTGATTCCTTTTTCCGTTGTTGGGATTCTCTGGCTGAGAATCCCAGGACTCCCCACTAACTGCAGCTCCTGCTCCTCTACATTTTCCTCTCCTTCTGGTGGCCATACTTAGCAAAGGAAATAGCAGTAGCAACGGCCGCATGGCCGAGTGGGTGGGTGCCCCGCTACAACCTCCTTCTCCTCTGGCTTCCCTGTAACTCCCCCCTTTGTCCCCTTCAGCCCTGGCTTTCAAGGGCTTAATGGTTTGGCACCAAAGCTCTTGGTCCAATCAGGGACCATGTACCGTGGTGCCAAACCTGCAGCCCCCTGGGACTTGCAGTCCCACTTCACAACGTAATGCTGGTGCCCCAGGGTGGCTGACTAAGGAGCTACTGCTCCTTTAAATTTTTACTCACTGCAGTACCCACACCTGCGCATTTCTTACGGGATCACCATTTAAACTAAAAAAAAATGTATTTACTTTATTATTTGATTAATTGCATTTCTTGCTATGTTTACATTCACATCTCTGTTTGCATTTTTGATTGTGTGTTTATCTAGCACTGTGGTCACCTGTGCTGTACCAGCCATGTGGCAAAGCATAGGACTTCAGGTTCCAGTGCTGTCAATCCAGCAAGCCAGCACCTTCCACAAGCACTAAATTCACACACAGAAAAAAACAAAACTTTAGGAAAAAAAAAAAAAACCTTGGAGGAAGAGCTGCTGCCTGAGCTTGCCAATACTGAGGCCTGCCTGAACTAGAACACCTCTACTGGTCTTGAATAAATGCATATCAGGAGGAGACTGCTACATACAGAGAGAGAGATAGAACGAGTGATTGAGAGAAAGAGAAAGGGGGGGGGAGAGAGAGAGAGAGCGAGAGATTGACATCTGCAGCTGAAGGGACCATCCCATAGTAGTTATATGGCAATGGGTTGCCATTACCCATTCAGCAAGGAGAAGGGCTGTACCGCTTATTCCACGTACAACTGTCTCATCACACTGCACATCTGATGCACTCATACTCAACTCTCCTACGGCCTCCACACCAGCGCCACTGTGAAAAATTAGTGCGCAGAAACAAAAATAAACTCCATAGCCAAAAAAAGAAACATGCCAGAAATAAACTTTTCGCAACTTTCGTGTGGCTATCTACTGTGCCACACCAAGAATCCTAAGGCCTCCACACTACCACGCTGAGCTCTAATTGACGATACAACACTGTATATGCATCCACAATGACCAGCGTCTGCCCAACCACTAGAATACAGCGGGATGGCACAACAACTGAAGTACGAAAAATCTCAAAAAAAAAAAAAAACTGTTTTAATGTAACCTTTTATTATAACAACCCATTGTCATTTCATATTATTAAGGTTATAGTAATATGTGTTTCTTGCTGTTTCACAAGTGCCTCTCATACCGGTTAGGCAAACAGAACCACTAACTTTGCTTCATATTCCCGCTGCCCAGCCAGCATGAATGTCACTTGTGAAACAATAAGAAACACACAACAGGAAATGGTTACCTCTTGTTGTGCATGAATTTCCATCCTAACTAAAAAGCTGTTGTACCGCAGTTCAAAGATCATGGAATGCTGTTGTACCTTTCTGTGGTACGACAGCATTTTTAATTAGAATGGAAAGTCGTGCCACCTGCTGTTTTACTTTCATCTCCCCCCACACACACAGCACCCAGACATTCTCCTAACAAAACTCTTATCTTGTTTCATTGTTTTATAAACCAGAAACATACACCTCTCCAGTGTGAGTTCTAAGCAGCTGGGTGAGATTTTTTTTTAAATAATAAAAAGTTAAACCCATGATTTCTAGGGAAGTAAAAAGATTTATTTTGTTTTATGTTTCAAACCATATACAGTACTATGCAAAATAACACATGGGCAACTATGCACAACTCAGCTGTGTTGCCATCTTGGAGTTCTGATAACATCTGGGACCGCTTGAGCTTTGATCTCGAGGTTCCTATAATGTCATCAGATCTCCCTCAATGGAAACACAGCCTGGTTGTGAATAGTTGTCCATGCATAATTCTTTTTTCTATACCCAGCCATAATCATATAATCACCCTGCAACCTTGCCTTAGCTTGCAACCAGAGGGACATTTTCCCAGATCAGACCTGAAGGGGCTACAACTGTTACAGAAATGGACATGCCCAGTAGTTATCTTGGGGCTTTGCAGAGGTGAGCTGCCAGAAGCCTGGGGTCCATTGCAACATCAAGGGAGACTGATGGAGCAAGAGTCTAGCTGATGTGTGAGAGATGCAAGCAAGAGGAACCAGCACAGGAGAGATTAAGGAGCCATTGGAGGAAGGCCAGAGGACTTTAGGATGGAGCAGGTACATCTGGCTAGCACTACAGGACTGTAACCTGAGGGGAACAATGAGTACTGCATCAGGACCAATGGGCCCTGCAACACATCCAACATTTTGTTAGACAGGACCACAGCCTGGGACTACTTGTAAACAGATTTGGCCATCCGGCTAGGATTGCATATATTGTTTTGATTTATTTGTTTTTTAAGCATACCAAGGCCAATCATCCATGTGCAATCGCAAACGGGCCACACAGATCCAACACCTGGGTATGCAGGTTTCCCAGGAGCTCCATAGGAATAGTGGTATTGCAAAATTGTTATTATATGGGGATTGGGGTTGCAGTTCAACAGTACAGTTGGGCCAGGCATTGAGTTCATTAGGGGAGGACCATGCCAAGGCCAGATTGCAGCTATTTAATATTGTTAGAAACATAAAAACATAACATGTGCCAGCAGAAAAGACTGGTAGACCTATCTGATCTGCCCAATTTTCCCTGCCTATGACCACATCCTGGACCCTATTCGGTCTCAGGTGTCCCTCCCTCCCTCCCTCCTCCTTCCTTCCTCCCTTTCCTATGCCTATAATGTCCATGTACCTATCCTATGTGTGCTTGAAGCTCCTGCTTTTGCTCTCACCTCTTCTGGCAGGCTGTTCCAGGCATCCACCACCCTTTCTGTGAAGAAGTATTTCCTCACATCCCTCTTAAACTTTCCTCCCTCAAGCGTCATAGCATGCCCCCATGTTCTGGTGCTCCTCCTTTGAAAAAGACTCCCCTCCTACACTTTCATATCCCCTCTCACTCTCCTCTCCTCCAGAGAGTACACATTGAGCTACTGAAGCATCTACTCATATGGTTTCTTGTGCAACTCCTGCACCATTTAAGTAGCCCTACTCTGGACTGCCTCTACCCTGTCAATGTCCTTGCAGTGGTGCAGCCTCCAGAACTGGACACAGTACTCCGGTGCGGGATCACTAGTGAGCAATACAGTAGCAACACCACCTCCCTCCTCTTCCTGCTAGAAATCCCCTTCTGTATACATCTCAGCATTCAGCTAGCCTTGCCCCCTGCCTCATTGCACTGCCCTGCCACCTTGATATCATCAGATATGATTACCCCATGGTCCCTCTCTTGGTCGGTGCTGTTGCTTGACTAATCCAGTCCTTCCCCTAGGACCTCATTCCTTGTTCATCAGTAAACTCCCTTGTTATATGTTTGTTGTAGGTCTGTGGTCAAGCCATAGAGGTTTGTTATTTGTTTGTAATTCCTTACTCATGAGCATATTATTAGTGCAAACATATCGGGCCCGATTTTAGAAGGTCAGCATGGGGCTTGTGTCAAGCCCTGGATCAACCACAGTGTTAGGCGCAGCAGCGCCAAACCCCTTGAATGCAACGCAACCTGATTTACTAGGTTTTAATGGACATAAGAAGGCACGAGGCCCATCGAGAATACCGCCCCACACTAGGGGGTCAGAATTAGACCAATATGTGTTTATTATAAAAAAGATTGTCCAATATAGTCTCGAAGGAGTTAAAATCCTTTATATTTACAATGGTTGCTGGTAATTTATTCTAAGTTTTGGCTACCCTTACTGTATAAAAGTTTCCTCTCTTATTTGTATTAACGCGAGGAACTAATAATTTGCTATTATGAAAACTTGTAATATTTGTAGTAGTATTATAAATGAATCCAAAACTATCTGTGAGCTCACTACTCTCTAAAATCTTATGTAAAAGTAAAAGATCACCCCTTTGACGTCTTATGTAAAGTGGGTATAACCCGATGCTTATTAGCCTATCAGGATATGTCAAGTGTCTTAATCTTGGGACAAATTTAGTGATGGACCTTTGGGCTCTCTCCACTCTATTTACATCTTTAATCAGACTCAAAGACCAAAATTGTGACGCGTAGTCCAAATGAGGACGGACATAACTCCTATATAATGGGATGATACATTGCTCAGTTTGGGTAGTAAACGAGTGCCTAATCCTGGAAATCAATCTCATTGCAGTTTTAGATACAGCTGTGCAGTGATAAGATAAGGTAAGCTTATTGCCTACAAGGATGCCTAGATCCCTTTCTAGATTTGAATTTCTTAATATAGTTTGATTTAATATACAAGACTATGTAGGGTTTCTAAGTACAAAATGCGTAGTCACACATTTATTGACATTAAATGTCATACCATTTTGTATGGCCCAGGATTCAATTTTCCCAGGTCCTCCACTAAGGAAAAACGATGAAAAAGGCTATTGACCTGTCCTCCCAACTTTGCATCATCTGCAGACTTAATTATGTTATTTTGCAGGTCATTGCCCATGTCGGCTATGAAAAGGTTAAACTATATTGATCCCAACACTGATCGCTGAGGAATACCGCTGCTAACCTGTCCCTGCCTGGACAATATGTTATTAATATAAACACACTTGTGTTGCTCAATGAGCCAACAATAGATCCATCTAATCAGATTACTGTCAATGCCCATGTCCTTTAATTTAGTAATTAATATGTTATGAGGCACCTTATCAAAGGCCTTGGAGAAGTCTAGGTAAATAACATCTGATGGTATTCTGTAACCTAAATTTAAGCTAATATTATTATAAAAGTTAATCACATTTGAACAACAGGACTTTCCCTTAGTAAATCAATATTGTTTTTTGTCATTCAAGTTATTAATAAGTAGGACATCCTCCAGACATTTTTAATTAGTTTCTCCATGACCTTACAGCACTGAGAGGTCAGGCTGATGGGCCTGTAGTTCTCCAGCAGCCCTCTATCACCCTTTTTAAAGATTGGGACCACAATGGCAGGTCTCCAGTCTTGAGGAATGTGGCCCTCTTTTAATGATACAGTATTGATAATAAACAAGGGGTGGGATACTACATATGCAGTATTTCTCAGGAACTTGGGACTAATATTATCAGGTCCTGGACTGGAGTTAAAGTTTAACTTAATTAATTCTAGAAAAACATCCTGGTGTGTTATATAGTCTGTATTAGTCACATCATCACTAATATGCAGTACCCTGTTCACTTTAGGGAAAAAAAAACTGAACAGAAGTAGTCATTGAAGCTGTCAGCCATTAATTAGTCATCGTTTAATAAAGTACTGTCCTTGCAGATTGGTCCACTAGTTCTTATGGATGTCCTAAAGTTACTATTGATATATGAATACAATAGTTTAGGATTATTACTATGGGCAATTCTAAATTCCGTATTTGCTTTGGCCTGCTTGATCAGACTTTTCAATAAATTAAGAGACTTTTTATAGGCTAACAGGCATGATTCTTTTAGTTTTCTAAATGCTTTTTGCTTAGCCCTAATCTGTTTTTTTATACTAACATTCAGCCAGATAGGTACTCTGCCCTTATTTTGTCTTAACAGGGACATAATCAGATTCTGTTTGACGGTTTGACCAATAATCTCTTTGAACTTGTTCCATGCAGTATCGGTAGAGAGACCACTAAATACACTATCTCATTCTATGTTACCAAGGGAATTAATAATGGCATAAAAATTAAGCAAATTATAGTCTCTAATGATGGTAGATCTTATCGTTGTATCCCTAGTTATGGACAGGTGACACAGAACCATATTGTGATCGCTGCTACCCAATGGATTAATCACCCTAATTTTTGAAAAAATGTCACAAATATTGGTAAGAATTAAGTCCAAAATATTATTGTTGCAAGTTGGTTCTACTACTAACTGCTTGAGACCATTTTCAGCGCAACATTCCACAAATGATTGCTCGAACATTGTAGTGCCTTTATTACTAGATCAATTAATGTTGTACGGGTTGGCACAGTTGTGACATTTGTCACACTTTTCGGCAGCATACACCAAAGCTTTGGCACAAGAACCGTACAATGGCTCCCCCAATGACACAAATGTAGACCGGGGGGAGCTGGTCTAACTTCCTGCATTTGGCGCAAGGAAATTGTATCAGAGTTTGCAGCTGGCTTGCTTGCAAAATCGTGAATGGCACAATGCCTGCCTCAAGTCGCCTCTTGCGTCTGACTCTCCAACACAAGTCCCTTGTGTCAATCTATGGTCCTTCTAAAATTGGGCCATTATGTGTAATTTACCAAATTAATTGCTTTGGGGAAAACTGTTATTGCACTGTGTGGGAGTTGGGTAGTCTGTGCCTATGCAGATCACAGTGGGTTGGTATTGTTTCCCTGTAGGCAGAACTAGTTTATTACCTAGCCCACTTTGTTTTCCCTGAGTGGAGGCACCATGAAGTTTAATTAAACTTCTATCTTTGGGTAACGGATCTCCACAGGCATTATCGACCCAGGCTCTTCAGCCTTATTTGGGCCCGTACGGCAAAGGTAGTCTACTGTCATCTATGGCAAACCAGTACAACAATCGTAATCATAATAATCAAAGTGTGGATTATTTACTATTAGTGTGGGATTTATCATTCAGTACCAGGAGAAATTTTAACCATTTGATCCCCAGGGAATATGTGAAACAAGCTGCCAAAGAGTACTATAGGATCAAGTAGTGCAAAGTCTTTTTAAAGATAGTCTGGATAAGTTCTTTAATGCCATTGTCTAGTTTTATGCATAGACGCTAGCGTTGCCATCTGCCAAACTTTATCTCATAATGACAAAGAACCTCTGTGCGCAAACACTGAGGCAAGGGTTACCCCAAAGGGCATTTGGCTGGGAAGCCAAGTTTCAAGAAAATGCAAAATCACACATGCCCACACAATGCAAAGCATCATGGGTTGCATATGCAAATCACCACAGAATGTTATGCTGGTCCAACTTTAAGCAGAATTGTATGGTGCCAAAAGGCCTCTCACACAGTTTGCAAAGGGTGCTAACAGATGACATAGACACGTGTTTCATCCTACCAGGACTCATCAGTATGCCTTGTCTGTTTGACACCCCAGTGGAAGGATCAGCTACCCTAAGACAGTGTGTCTTGGATATGTTGTGGTGAACCCACTAAAATAAAAAACTATTTAAAAGACAAAGAGCCTCTGTGCGCAAACACTGAGGCAAGGGTTACCCCAAAGGGCATTTGGCTGGGAAGCCAAGTTTCAAGAAAATACAAAATCACACATGCCAACACAATGCAAAGCATCATGGGTTGCATATGCAAATCACCACAGAATGTTATGCTGGTCCAACTTTAAGCAGAATTGTATAGTGCCAAAAGGCCTCTCACACAGTTTGCAAAGAGTGCTAACAGATGACATAGACACGTGTTTCATCCTACCAGGACTCATCAGTATGCCTCATCTGTTTGACACCCCAGTGGAAGGGACCAGCTACCCTAAGACAGTGTGTCTTGGATATGTTGTGGTGAACCCATTAAAATAAAAAACTATTTAAAAGACAAAGAACCTCTGTGCGCAAACACTGAGGCAAGGGTTACCCCAAAGGGCATTTGGCTGGAAAGCCAAGTTTCAAGAAAATACAAAATCACACATGCCCACACAATGCAAAGCATCATGGGTTGCATATGCAAATCACCACAGAATGTTATTCTGGTCCAACTTTAAGCAGAATTGTATGGTGCCAAAAGGCCTCTCACACAGTTTGCTCATAATGTTCCACAAAAATCTGAATTGTAGAATATTCTGTTCATCATTGTTATAGACATTTGCATCAAAACAGGATGTTTGCACTTTAGAGTTCACCTTCCCCGGTTGCTTTTCCTGTCCTGAAGCCATAATCATCTGCCTGGGACATCAAAATAATTTCAGCAGCAACAGGTTGTGATGTCATGACTAGAGGATTATGACTCCGTGGCAGGAATAAGCAATGAGGGCCGCCCAATGGCCAAGCAGAAACACTATGTGCTCCTGGGATGGTGACCTGGGTTTGGGACTGGACTCAAGGATCTAGAATCATGGTAGCCAGGGCTGAGGAGTGCTGCTGCCAGAACTGCAAGCCAGCTTGAGTGGGAGATGGCAGACACCAGGTGATGCAGCTGCCCAGAGTGGTCAGCTGGGGAACCTGCTTCCTCGCAAGGGGTGGCCATACACCCAGAGCAAACTGCATGAGTTGAGATGCTGAATTGCTGGCCCACATCAAGGGGTGGAGGGAGGCAAAAAAATGGGAAGTAAACCCCAGCTGTGATCCGAAGGTGGGTAAGGCCTGAACAGGGTATATCCCTGAACAGTGTGTATCCCTCAGGATGACTGCAGTTAGCTGGAGACATAAAAATCTATGTAGAAGAAAAAGGAATAAGCAACAGGAACAGATGAGGTCTAACGGGGAAGTGCTTGTTTTAATGAAAATGTCTTTCATAATAAAAAAACTAAGGTCCTGAACGTTAGAGTTTGGATTTATATACTTCAGCTCCGCTAATGCCAACTGTGGATTTTTGGGTAGAAACCAGAACATTGCTTTAAAGAACATGACATTCTAGTTAACAGAACTGAGCAAACTAAGACAGTGATGTTTTTAATTAAAAAAAATTAACAATAATCTAGGTGTTCTAGGGGAAACAGGCTGGTTTCTTGGGTATCAGAAGTTTCTGCTGTGTTTCTTTCTCTGCTTAGTGTCAGGATCATTATGAAAATGAAACATTATTGGCCTGTCCGATAGTACAGTAGTTATTTAGGGGCAGTGTCACTCCTGCGTCAGCATGTCTTGGCATGTGGATGGCTGGCCCTGGCTGACATTGCCCTGGGGGAAGGGGGAAATGGAGTGTAAAAAAAATGAAGGCTTCAGCACTTTCAGGCCCTTAGCCTACCTTTTTTTTTTTCTGCCTCCTCATGCTTGCTGGCCCCCACTCCTTCAAGCTCCGCAAGTATCCCGCTAGCCCCACTGTCCTTAACCAGCCCTCCTCCGATTCCTCATATTACAGCTGATCCCCGGGATATCCTGGGGTATCCCTTTGCCGGGCAGGTCCCCCTCCTCCGAGGGGGAAGGCACCGAGGGGGGGGAGAGGGACGACCCCAGCACACACTTCTTAGGGCCCGGGGATGCTGCTGAGGAGGAGGTGGCCTGGGCAGGCACTGGAGACATTCGAGGACAAAGAGCCATCATCTGGCAGCCAGCGAGTGATATTTCCTGTTTTTTCTTGAAGTGCATCACATCTGGATGTCAAGGCAAGAGCCAACATCTGCCACACACTGCCCAGCAGTGAACCCCGACATGTTGCCCTACCCCTGGCCTCCACCAGCGGTCACCCAACACTGGGTTGCAGCCTCCTCCCTCCCTGGAGACAACAAGCAGTTGTGGGATGCTCAAGTTGTCTCCCCAGCCGCCCTCCAGTGATCCGAGCTCGCTCCTAAACCTGGGTCACTACGGCATGAAGCTGAACTGACTATCAAAGCTGGTGGGTGGCCCAGCCCACCTTATCACTCTGATGCTTAATTATACTCTAGTGTGAGAGGTGGGGATATCTGCCTCTCTTCTAGCCTTGTCACATAGGGCAAACTGTGAGGGTCATCTGGAACAATGACAGGGGGTGACAGGGCTGAAGCCACCAGTAGAGCCTGAGAGGAAGGCAACCTGCTCCAGATGGATTAATACAGGATTGAAAAAAAATGGAACATTACTGTGTTCACAAGATCATTACAGCTAATCTTTTGAGATTGTAGAGGAAGACCAGCTGGACCACTTTGCTTTTTTTGGTCCCTTGAATCCAATGTTCTGGGGGGCTGTTAAGGATTTCCCTTTATATCCTGGAACAACATAAGAAAGCAGCTGTTTAAAGAAATGAAAATTATTACAAAATCAGCAAAGCCCAAATCTCAGTGCTCTCTGCAGTGCCAAGGCCTGGGGTATATGTATTTGTTTAATTGTTTTGAGTTTTGATGGATTCTGCTTACTTCTGCTTTTAACCTTCTGCAGTTCATAGGACAGCCTGAAGGAACAATGATTCAGCTGTTTGTGTCACGAGGAGTTGGGTGTGAGAGTGCTGAGGGACTTCAGTTTCAGGAAGAAAAGTTTCCCTGCCCGTCCCCCCCGAAAATAAATCAACAGAAATGCAAGGAGTGGGTGTAGGACCATGTGTCCGCATGTGATTGAAGCCAAGAACCATTTTCCTAAATGTCATTTTCAAGTTTGCCTGTTGTTGTGACTTGCTGACCCCTGCCCCCAAGTGACGTCCAAGGGAGGAAAACATGGAACTTGAAAGCCCAAGTGGACTTTCAGGCTGATAAATGATTTCCTTTCAATAACATAGGTGGATAATCAGGACAGCAGAGGCCTGAGGATTAGGGATGGGTGAGGTTTCTGTTCTCCAGTTCCTTTTTTTATAGGTTAACTTGACATTACCAAGGAGCTCAAAGCCAAATGTTTCTCTGCAGTCACAAAAACAAGATACAGGATCTACTGCTATATTTGATGACTTATTATTTTTTCCATCAACTGTCACTGCTAATCACAATATTTAATGTTATTCTTGACTACCAGTTTTTCTTTGTTTATGAGCTTCTTTTGCATCCCTGTATTACGCCCCTTGCACAAATACAACTAGAGTGACACTGATTGTGACAAAGCTTTTGCACATTGCCAGCCTCCTTGTAGGTGTTCCCTACCATGGTCAGGAGCATGTGACTCTCTTAGAGTGTGATGCTACCTTTCAACTGTACTACATTACAAGGGAGAATCACTCATTTTCATTAGTAGTAGTAGTAGATTTTATTTATTTAGGGTGCTCTTCCCCAAAGGCCCAGGGCGCCCTTACAAAGCAATTAAAATACAAACATGAAATAATGAGACGGAGACAATGAAACTAAAAAATTGACATTAAAAGATAACAAGAATTAAAAGCAAAACCTAAAGCAACTAAGGCAGTTCTCCATCTCAGACAATTAAAGCTTCTACCTCAGACCCAGAAAAGGCCTGTCTAAATAAAAAAGTTTTCAGTTTACGTTTGAGTATTTCCAGTGATGGATAATTCATAGAAGCCCTCTGTCTAACATTCAGAAAGTGCTGCCCGACATTATATGCTAAGACAAAAGTAAAAATTCGTACTAATGAATGAGAAAAATGTGTTCTTCTCTGTGGATCTCTCCATCAGAGAGCCCCACTCTTTGGAGTGGTGACACCAACACCAAGCCCCCACAGGAACATTAGAACTTTGAATGACCCAAGTTATACGTACACAGCTACTGAGCGACCTCAGGTTCACTGATACCATATATATGGCCTGGGTTAGCCCATCCAGCTCAGATATTTTACCCATTAAGGAATAACATATGACTCTATGGGAATGCTGTGTTTGTACTTCATCATCAAAGACTTCACCTTTCTATTTTAGTTTTTGAAACTCAGTTTGTCAACTTCGTTTTGCTGTTTGGTTCATGTCTTTGATCTTTCATTGTTGAAAAAGGGTATGGAATCAGTTGTCAGTTTCCCTGCTCACCTAAATTCTTGTTTTACAGTAGCCCCCACTGCCACCATGGGGCACTGTGCCATATGTTTGTTCCCCAGTACTTTGGTGACCTACCCCCCCAACCCCAACCAGCTGGGGACCCAATGATTCGAAGCCAAATGCTCACTCACGCTTCAATTCAAAATTGAGGAGTGAGAATAATGGACATGACCTGAGAGAGGGACAATTGGAGGCAGACGCTTTTTTTTTTGCCTGGCACCTTCCTCCTGGCATCAGAGGTTCCAGTTACCCACTCAGCTTGCTGCCCCCTCCATCTCCAAGCTTACTCCACAGGGTGGGATCACAGGAGTGGGACCCCCCCCAGCAGACCTTAATTTGCAGTGGGAGTGGCGATGGAGATGGGGGCCGTCATTAGCGGCCAGCATTTTTTCAGGTTTTTTCCCTTGGGGGCAGGGACTTGCTATGATGCCAGCATCCACCCCAGCCCCTAACATGTGGTGCTGGCCACCACAGTACCCCCAGTGTCCACCAGAGGTCCACATAATGCAGGGCACTCTTTCTTCCTCCCCCTGGAGAAGGACAGCAGTCTCTAGGATGCTCAATCCTTCTCCCCAGGCCATCCCTCCAACTCCTGACTCCATCCCCTAACCTGGGATGTCGGCACCGCAAGCGGATGCCTTGCCACTGTGCCAGTGGGCCGGCTGAAGACTGATGCTTTACTGAGCTTGACAAAACCAAATGTATCATTCAGAACATTAAAGAGGCCAAGTGGGGGCACTGGTACCCCTTCCTGTCCAGGTGGTCCTGAAAAGAAGAAGAACAGAATAGAATGGAATGACTGAGGCAGGTGTCTCTCCAGCAAGTGTTGGGAGCACTCCTCTCTTAGAACGGAGAAAAATATCAGAGCTGCCATTCTGGCCAGTAGAAACATCAAGGCCCAGATGATCGAATGCAGCATTTGGAGGAAATCTGTTGTGTATAAGGACATTGAGGGGCAGAAGAAAGCTTACGTCATGTGGGTGTTCCACCAGGAGGTTAAGCTGGTCTGTAAGTGTCATACTGACAATAACCAGTAAAAAGGATTGCTGAGAGTCAAAAGAGGAGTCAGCAATGCTTGTGTTGTACTCCTCATTGTGAGTAAATAAAGTTCACCATCGAGGGTGAGAGTGACATTTCAGGTGGGAGAGGACAAAAGGGAGAGATGCCTAGTGCCTCTTCCTGCCATTTTATTACTTTTCACAGAGCCGCATGTCCTGAACTTGTGGTTGCTGACAGGCTGCCTAGAGAAACAAAATTTCCTCCAAGGTCAAAGAGGAGGTGTCCTGCCTGTGCACTGGGTGACTGTATTACATTTTTTTTCTTCTTTTTTATTAACTGCTTTTATCCGAACCTACAGAAACTCTGTAAGAAATTTTGTCAGGCCTCTGGAACTCACAGTTATCAAATGTTTACATGATCATGCATAAACATATTGAAAACAGAAAAATATTTATATAAATAGGAAAACAATATAAAAAATATGTTTGTAAGCCCTGGATCCTCAGGGTCCACCTATGCTCCTTGCTCCAAGGGGGCCTGCCTGGGTTCTTTTGGCTGCAGGTCAACGGGATGTTAACAAAAATAATGTGGTATCACCTGCACCTGGGAATGTATATGGGATTCCTGCTGATACTCAGTTTTTATTACCCCCCACAGAAAATAATGCAGATTCCCTGCCCACCTAGTATCAACAATGATGCAATAGCAGTACAGCACAATACACAGCACACCAGAAGTATAATGCAATACAGAAACAGATGTACTAAAAAGAAGGGGTGGGACTGAACAAGGAGAAAATAGGGAAAAATGGGAGCAAAGGGGGTAGGAGTTAAATAAATCTTATACTCTATACTTGCAGAAATTGTACCATTGGTCCCATAGCCCTAGAGCAGTGGCACCTGGCTTTATCCCCTCAAAGGCCTTGAGAGATCTCTTATGCCATTGTAATACAAAATCACACATGCCCCCACAATGCAAAGCATCATTTGCTGCATTATGCAAATCACCACAGAATATTATGCTGGTTCAACTTTAAGCAGAAATGCATGGTGCTGAAAGGCCTCCCACACAGTTTGCAAAGGGTGCCAACAGAAGACATAGACACATGTTTCGTCCTACCAGGACTCATTAGTATGCCTCGTCTGTTTGACACCCCAGTGGAATGAACCAGCTACCCTAAGATGGTCTACCTGGGTTATGTTGTGTTAAAACAAAAAACAATTTAAAAGATAAAGAACCTCTGTGTGCAAGCACTGAGGCAATGGTTACACCAAAGGGCATTTGGCTGGGAAGCCAAGCTTCAAAGAAATACAAAATCACACATGCCCCACAATGCAAAGCATCATGGACTACATATGCAAATCACCACAGAATATTATGCTGGTTCAACTTTAAGCAGAAATGCATGGTGCCGAAAGGCCTCTCACACAGTTTACAAAGGGTGCCGATGGGTACCTCACCAGGGTGGAGACATAGGCTAGGCTGGTGGACACACTAGTGCACTTTATAAATTTGATAGGTGTGGGGCCTGTTGGTTGTCTTCTGGCTGGGCCTATCAATGACAAGGCACAGTCCTGCCCAGGGTATAGAAACCTTCTTGCCCCAACTATCTGATGAGCAACAAAGTAACAGGGCTGAAATCCTAAGGATTACTCATGGTTCTGCAGTCAGGTTTTCAGAAGAGTCTTTGTTCACTGACTCCACAGCTTCAGTGGTGATGAAATTTAGCTGGAATTTCACCACTGAAAGAGTCTTTTGTCAAGTTTTTCTTCTCAGGCCTTTCAAAGGTCTGCTCCTCTTTTTGACTAGGCATTTTGTTGGATTTGCAAGGTCTCTTTTGTTGATCTGGCACTGCTGCGGCTGCACTACAGAGGCCATGGCCTCCAACCCCCTTGGTGGCAAAGTCACACTCTGAGCAGTCAGACACTACCACTCAATGGAGATGTTAGCAGACACAGGCATACTACAACGGGTGCTGACAAGGATAACGTGCAGGCTCTGTTTACCTCCGCTTCTGCTTTTTCTAGGATCTGGCTGCAATCATCGATTGCTCCTTTCAGATGAGAACCTGCTTGTTGGAATGACTCCACGGCAGGGAAGAATTGACTCACAGTCTCCTGCTGAACAGAGATTGCAGCTTGAGCCCTGAATGCTGGTCTTGGGCTCTTTTATAGATTTCTTCAGCTAAACCATGATTGGCTGAAATTCAAGGGGAAAGCCATGCATCCTGAAATCTGATCCAGGTTTGCTTACATACTCCTGCAAACCTGAGCTCAGGATTGGTTGAAACTCATTGGCAACAACACAGAGTGCCTCTTGTTTATGAGTTAGCTAATCGCATAATGTTCTGAAATTGACATGAGTTCTCAGCAAGAATTTGCAGAGCTGTAAGCAACTTAGTTGCACTAGTAAGGAACATATTAATCCGTTACTGGATACAGACACTAGTCTGTCAGAGGCAGGACTAAAAGTGTAAGCCCCCTATGTGCTGTAAAGAGAGTTAAATATTCATTGTTTTTCTAGTTATAGCAGTGCATGTTTCTAGATAGTAGTAAAATGTCTTTCATTTTGCTGCACATTTATTTTCCTTTGCTGATGGAGTGACGTATAGGTCAGAGCAGCTCCTGTAAGTACAATTTCTGGCCGGGAGCAGGCTGATACTTAAGCAGTAAGGCATGACAATTTGTGTGTTATCGTGTAATAATGTCACTCCTGGGGTGGGTTGAAGCACGAGGTGAAGCCGAGTGCTTCCACCACCCCAGGAGTGACGTTATTACATGGTAACACACACCTTGGAGTGCCTTATTGCAATTATACAATGGCTCGATGTTATAGAAAACAAAAATAAAAATGCAAATATTTTTAGTAGATTTTTAGTGAGGCAGTATATCTTTGTTTCTGAAAAAAAGCTCCATATCCTCCAAAAAATCAACACAGTGAAGTTATTGTGTAATATCATCACTGTCTCAGGCACACACTGACCAATCAGAGCCCAGGAAATTTTCTTGCCATTGTATAATTTATTTTAATCTGAAAATCTGAAATGTGTCAAAACCTGTGAAAAAGAGAATTATGAATGTCTATAGTCACTAAACAGGAAAGCGACCCTGGGGTTATCAGATCTGATTACCTCAAAGTGGCAGGGCTGTGTGACAAAGCCATGGGCAGAGTAAGTGGGAAGCTGGGATGCATAGGGAAAAGGATCTCCAGCAAGAGGGAGGGAAGGAGATGGTGTTGCCACTGTATCACTAGCTAGTGAGACCCCACTGGTGTACTACGTCCAGTTATGGTGACCACACCTC
The DNA here is from genome assembly GCA_016271365.2 of Neoceratodus forsteri. Classification (NCBI taxonomy): domain Eukaryota; kingdom Metazoa; phylum Chordata; order Ceratodontiformes; family Ceratodontidae; genus Neoceratodus; species Neoceratodus forsteri. The sequence continues at coordinate 7,169,071 of JADMNL010000025.1, read as the reverse complement.
AGGAAGGACATAGACAGGGTGGAGGTAGTTCAGAGGAGGGCAACTAAAATGATGCAGGGGTTGTACTAAAAGCCCTACAAAGAGAGACTGAGGGATCTCAACATGTACACCCTGGAAGGGAGGAGAGTGAGAGGGGACATGCTAGTGGCCTACAAGTATCTTATGGGGTGAACAGAGTGCAGGAGGGAGTCTCAAATGAAGAAGAGTACCAGGACTAGAGGGCATGCGATGAAGTGGGGGGGGGGAGTTTAAGAGGGATGTGAGGAAGTACTGCCTCACTGAAAGAGTGGTAGATATCTGGAATAGACTGCCAGCGGAAGTAGTGGAGGTGAAAACAGTAGGGCACTTCAAGCACATGTGGGATAGACATAGGAACATATTAGTAAATAGACTTGAAGGAGGGAGGGTTGCCAGAGACCAGTTAGGGTCTGCGGAGACAGATTAGGCAGGGGCCATCTGGGCTGACTGGGTTGGCCGAGTGATCCTTTTCTGCAGACAGATTCAATGTTTTTGAGTTTCTGTTACAGACTGACAATAAACATTAACAGTTCAACTTAATACAAAGATTTATATCATTAGACAATGTATATAAGTCAGTTTGAATTTGACATGAAATGAGCTGTGATGTGAGGTGCAAATGCAGTGACCTTGGAAACAGCAGTGAGTGAGTGGTTTTCATCAAGCTTTTTGCCCCAAGCCACTGACCTGACTTCTCTGTTTGGGTTGCTGTGCCCCCCCAGACCTGGCTACTGCTACCCCTGCTGTCTAGACCAGCAAGGATCCACATGGGGCGAGGGCCTAGAATGCAACAGCAATCGCCATATAGATGACTTATTGCTCATAGAGTTTTCTGTTTTTTCTCTCCCCCCACCAGTCTGTGGCACCAGGAGGCACCCCGATAGACCTTGCATGCACACAGCATCCTCTGTGGATGAGACAAGCTCCCAGGCCCACCACAGGGGTCACTGCGGTGGCAGAATCTGGTGCTGATCCTGCTCATCTGGGAGTGCTGCCATGCAGAAGTGCCTATCTGTGCTGCCTGACCAGCTCCTGAGTCTGCTTCCAAACTTGGGTTGCCAGCATGAGAGCACAATGCACTACCCACTGGGCCATTGGGCGGCCTTAAGCATAAGGAGTTGTAAATGAGTTGTCAGTAAATCAGACATCATATTCTGCAGGCATTTTGTTACAGGTGGTGCATTACACAGAAACATAAAAAAACAGAAACAGAACGTGACAGCGAATGAAGGGCTGAGCTGTCCATCGAATCTGCCCTACCTAATCTAACTACACTGCAGAGGCCTTCGTGACCACAACTCCCACTTACCTCTGTCCCCTTTCTGTTTGCTATGGCCATGTGCCTGTCCCACCCACTTTGACCGCCCCCAAACTCACACACACCGATCTTGTCTGTACTACCCCTTCAGGTAGCCTGTTACATTTATCCACCCCTATTTTGGTGAAAAAGTGATTGTAGGCATCTTTTTTGAACCTGCATCCTGCCAGTTTCAATTAATTTCCCCTTGTTGACGTGTTCTTGCTTAATGTAAAAATGTCAGTGAAACACACTGTTTATCCTGTGCAGATTTGTATCATGCCCCCTCCCCCCCCCCGGTCTGTAATGCAGTATGTACTTGTGAAGGTCCTGCAACTTCTTCATATGCTTTCTCCTACCCTGAGTCATTTTAGTCAAATTCCTCTGCACTGCCTCCCCCTCTCACAGTCTTTGTGCAGGTAATGATTCCAGAACCTTGTGCTGTACTGCAGGTGTGGTGGCACCAGTGATCTGTACAGTGGGAGGATCACCTCCTAACTTCTACTGCTGCTTCCCCTTCAATTGCACACAAGCATCTTGTTTGCCTGGCCCACAGCCTTGTCGCAAAGTGCTGCAGATTTCAGGTTATATGACAGTATAACCCCTAAGCCCTTCTCCTCAGCAGTCCATTCCAGTACAACTCCCCCAGTACACCCCCCCCACACACACCAGTTGAATACTGTGTTCTTGGGTTCCATTTGGGATGTACATTAGTTAGCTTTTTTGTTTGCTATGAAGTTCAGTTGTCAGATGTAGGGCTACTTCACATGTCTTTCTTTTTCCTTCTTTAGTGCCCTGCTCCCATTCCCAGCCTCTGCCCATGTGTAGATCTTTTTGTCATCTGTGTAGAGGCAGGTCTTACCTTGTATGTCCACCCCATGTCACAAATATACATGTTGAAGAGGACTTGGCCCATGACTGAACCCAGCGGCACCCCACTTGTTACCTCTTTAGCATAAAGGAATTTACCATTTACCACCCCCCTCTGGGTCCTCCTCCTCAGCCAGCTATCTTCGCAAGTGGTTGTCTGTTCTTCCACTCCTAGGTCTGTCAGCTTTTTGACCAGTCATGTGTGGGGGAACAAGTCAAAAGCCTTGTTCAGGTCCAAGAACAGTATGTCAACTGCATGTCCTTTGTCAGCCACCCTAGTTAGCCAGTCAAAGAACTCTATTAGGATTGTCTGGCATGGCCTCCCCTTTGAGAATTCATGCTGCCTGTCATCCTGTAATCCTTTTACTTCAAACAAAAAGTCCACCAGCATTTCCCTCAGTATGGACTCAAGTAACTTATCCACTATGGACCTCATACTGACTGGTCTATAGTTGCCAGGCACATCCTTTCTTCTGTCTTCATGCAGAGGGACCATGCTGGCTGTCCTCCACTCCCTGGGAACCACCCATGAGTCTAGTGAGCAGTTGAACATTTCTTTGAGTGGAGCTCCTAATACCTCTGCTGCTTCCTTGCGTATCCTACAGTGCAGGTCTGTGCAGCACATCTCACTCCTTCAATTTATCTATCCTTAATCATTTTCGCCCCACCAGCACTTTGTCTTCCATGATTCTTTCCTGACTGTTAGTGCTTCCTTCCTTCCTCCTGTTAATCCCCACCCCACAATCTGGTAAAGGTCCCTCCTCCTCCCCCCCTGGTAAATACTGAACAGAAGTATTGGTTCAGTATCACTGCTTTACCCTCATTCCCTTCCTGTCATCCATCTCCTTTCTTCAACCTCGTAATTCCTTCCCTAACTTTGTGTTTTGTTAGATATATTGTAAGAGTGTCTTGTCCCCCAGCTTCACTTCTCATGTTATTCTGAGCTCCATCCCTGTTTAATGCCATAGCAGGTGAGAAGAGAGTGTTATTTTGAATGAGACAGCGTTAGTAAAGCATATAAAATAAAGTCTCACCTTATTAAGCCTGAAGCTGCAAAAAATGTAAATTAAGAGCAGCTTTAGTGCATGTTAAATGTTGTGTACCTCACTGAAAAAAGGTTAGACACAGGACTGTATGGGTCAGAAGTTAGTGGGGTCAGGACGATGCGTCTTACATAATTTCAGTATGCTCCCAACGATCTTTTGGTACAAGATTTAAAATTAAGAACTTGAGTGTTGTTAACAATTTACTCCTGTGCATACTCTTGAATTAAGGACTTGAGTGAATGGATTACTTAAAATGCATTTAATTTTATTTCTTAGAGTTCTCAACTATAAACGAGTGTGGAGTAGAATATTGTATAAAGAAAGCACACGGAACAAGTATATTGAATACATGCATAGAATAAGTGATACGTCTCTAATCAGCATTAATAGGTGAGACAAGCTATGTTATGGGATCGGATAACTATAAATACTGAATTAAATGAGGTGTGGGATGCAGGTATTGGTGACACTGTCTCTAGTAAGTCTTATGCACATAATTTTTTTTCAGGAATGAAATGGAATAAAAAAACAGAACATAAGGATAACAGACTAGTTCAAAACAAGTTATTGGATGATAGAAAATTGTGGAAACTGTTATAATATTTTTAATATATCTGAATATAATGATTTTTTTTTAATAACTGCATCGGGGAATAACATGGCCAGTCTGCTTCTTTGTGCAAGGAATAAAATAGTGAGAAATGAAGTTGCACTTCTGTTGCTTAGGGAATATCGAAGTAGTTATAGAGCTTCTTGAATAAGGTGATGGGAGACACTATGGTGGTAGTGATATAACCATGAGTGAGGTCATTTTCTAAAGCATTTTGTTTGTATGTTTGAACAGAACAACACAGTTTTAGGCCTGATGAAGAGGCGACGCTATGAAACTGTTGCCCTGTGGGTGCTGAAAAATGAATAAAAACTATTGAAATTCAATTATTAGTGGAGTTCATCCTATTTATTTACACTTTCAGTTGGTTTACTTTTGGATGACTCAAGACTTTGATCACTACTCCCAGGATCCAGGGTATGGGCAGCCTGAACCAATACTGAGAAATTTCCGTCTCAGCCTTAACATTCTGATCTTCCTACTGGACTCCCTGGTTGCCTTTATACAATCCTTTCTGTCCACCTTCCTTTAACTCTCTTTGTATTTCTTGAATGCCCTTCTCTTTGCTCTCACTGCTTCTTTCACATCAGATATAAACCATAGTGGATCTCTTGATTTCCTTCCCTTGCTAATCCTCCTGATGCAGCATTCCACAGCCTCTATTACGACTCCCTTGAATGATTCTCACTTTCCTTCCATCCCTTCAATCCCTACTATCCCCCATGTTATCATCTAGTAACCTTTGCATCCTTTTAAACTCCACTTTTTTTTAAAAGTACCAGAGCTTTACTGCCCTGTTTCCCTTGCTGGCTTCCACTTGGACCTCCAGTCACACTGTTTTGTGACCACTAGATCTCAATGGCTCTCAGTTACTGATTTCTGGACCCGTTCGTTATTCAAAAGCACCAAGTTCAATAATGTTCCCAACTTCATAGGGTCTTGGACCAGTTGTGTAAGGAACACTTCCTGGCATGCTTCTACCAAGAATTGATTTCTTTTTTTTTTGCATAAACATGTTTTATTAAGTTTTCAAATGTACAAAACAATGTAAAAAGCAATAAATATCCAACATTGAACCATAAAACATGTGAACATATACTATTAATTATCAATGACACATTATATATAGTTAAAAATAGAAATACTCATGAAAAGAGAAGATCACTATATCTATAAAAAAGAGAATTTTCCAAACCTCAACATTAATGTTTAAGTTTAAATCTTTGTGCAAAAGCTTAGGAAGGGGCCCCCGATATCATTAAACGTATCCAATTTATCTTGCATCACATAGTGAATTCTTTCGTTATTGGCAAGAATTTCCATTGAGTCCAACCACTGTTGAAACAGAGATTTTTTTCCCTTTCCAATGTATCAGTAACAATCTTTTAAAAGCAAGAACAGCCAATAGAATCCAGATTTTAAAACCATTTTGCATAACACTAAGTGGTGTCAGATCACCCAGAATCAATAATTCTGGGGAGAAGGGAAAGGATACTCTTACAATTTTTTGACAACAAACATAGATTTGATTCCATCCCTTGTTTATAATTTTACAGGATCAAAAACGATGCACTAAACCTGCATCTTTTTTACCACATCTCCAACATGCCCCTTCTGAAAGTAACCCTAGAGAGAAAAGTTGGTGGAGGAGCAATAATAATAATGTAATATCTTAAATTGAATTAATTTTCCCTGTATTTTTTTATATGCAGAATGAGCATTAATCCAGAGAGTACTCCAGGATTCCAATGTGATCTGAATACCTAAGTCTTTCCTACCATTTCAGTCTAGCATTTTCTGTTAACTTTTCATCTGTGTCTTGCAAAAATGTATAAATTAAACTAAAACCCCCAGGTAGGTAAGCAATTTTGAGAAGAAATGCCCAAGTTGTATAAGAAGGGATAGATAATTCATCTTGCAGGACTGTGCAAACAAGCATGTTTCTTAACTGTACAGGCAGAAATCACACTTGTTAAGACCAAATTTTCTGTGCAGGTCCTCAAATGAAACCAATCTATTCTTATCAACCAATATATCCCCAAGGACCCATATGCCTTTCTGTTTCCAGTTTGCAATCATAAAACCCTTATTATCTGAAGTAAGCCTGGGATTGTCCCAAATGGGCATAAACTTCAGGGGAACCTGTTCTATTTTTCTAAGGCAATTAAATTTCTTACAAACCAAAATTGATATCTGTAAAGAAGGGTGATTGGATAGAAATGAAAGAGTATGGATAAAAAACAAATCTGTCAAGTGTAAGGGAGCAACCAGAGCTTTCTCTATTTTCACCCAAAGAGGAGTAGTCAGTAGATCTTGACTCAAAAACCAGTTAGCCATTTGCTTTAATTTGAAGGCCCAAAAATATCCCTGCCACCATGGTAAAGCAAATCCATCTAATTTAGTTGGAACTCTACATTTGAATTTAGATAGTCTAGGGGTTTTCCCATTCCATAGAAAATTAGAAATTACTTTGTCAACTTTACCAAACCATAGAGCCGGTATGTTAGCCACAAAATTATTAACAAAAAAGAATATCCTAGGGGTCAGAATCATTTAATTGAATTAATCTTACCCCATAAAGAGAGGTTCAGACAAGCCCATTTATCCAAATCAGATTTAAAGTTGTTTGGAAGTTTTGTAAAATTATGGGATAAGATTTTGTCAATGGAGTTGAAAATTCTTACACCCAGATATAATAGACCATTTTCAGGCCAAGCGATGTCTGGACTTTTTTTTAGCTTTGCAGCCTCAAGATCTGAATCATTTAGCATCAAACATTCAGATTTTGTCCAGTTAATGAACAGGCCAGAAATTTCTCCAAAATTTTGTGAAGGAACTCTAAGCTTTTGAAGGGAAAAAGCCAGTTGAGATAAGGTTAATAGAATATCATCTGCGAACGCCAAGACTTTGTTATTGAAATTACCAACCATTATCCCATGTATATTTTCAGTCTTAATCATTCTCTTTAACAATGGTTCTATAGCCAAAACAAAAAGTAATGGAGAGAGATGACATCCCTGCCTAGACCCCCCTACTTAGATGGAATGATTCTGATCTCAGTCCATTCAAGATTATGCAGGCCTTAGGGGAGTCATATAGTGTCTGAATCCACTTAATGATACCTGACCCAAAATTGTTAGCATACATTACCTCGTAAAGATAATTCCATTCTAAAGAATCAAAGGCTTTGTCTATGTCAAGGGAAATAGCTGCCGAGGGGGAATTTTATTTTTGGGAGAATGAGAGGCTCATATGACAGAGAAAAGCCTATGAAAATTATCAACTGCTTGCCTGCCCAGTAGAAAGCCCACCTGTTCTTTACCTATTAATTTATTAAGCACCTTTGAAATCCTAAGTGTTATTATTTTTGCTAATACCTTATAGTCAAAGTTCAAAAGAGATATAGGCCTATAATTACCACACTCTGTGGAGTCTTTGTCTTTTTTATGTAACAAACATATATAAGCATTAGTCATAGATTCAGGAAGTTTGTTCGACATAAGTGATTCATTAAAGGCCGAGAGCAGATGGGGTGAAACAATAGAATTTACAAATTTATAACATTCTCCAGGGATACCGTCTGGACCAGGGGATTTACCCTCAGGAAATTTAGCAATGACCTCAGAAATTTCCTGCAATGATAAGGGCATACTAAGCTGTTGTTGTTCTTCTTTAGATATAGTTGGAAGCCCAGCTTTTCCAAAAAGTCTTCAATGAGATTACTCTGAGGAGTTCCTTTAGTTTTATAAAGTTTACTATAAAATGTTCTAAAAGTACCATTAATCGTTTTAACATTATTGGTAATAACCCCGCCATCGGTTTTAATACTTTTAATGTTGTTCTGTTGTTGTAGTTTAAGTGGGCGATGAAACAATAGTTTCCCTCCTTTTTCATCTGCCTACCAATAACTCTGTTTGATTCTAAATAGGGCGTATTCTATTTTTCCCTGAGTGTAACTTATCTAATTCATATTTTAGGCCCAAAACCTTGTACATGAGATCTTTTTTATTAGGGGGGTTTGACTTCAGTTGTGTAAGTATGTCACTCAGAGATTTTATGTCTTTGATATCTTTAATTCTTTCTTTTCCTTTTTAGATGCAAATCCAATAATGCCCTCTCTTATGAAAGCCTTATAAGCCTCCCATACAAAACTTGAAGAAGCCTCTCCATCAGCATTTATCTGAAAATATGATTTAGTTTTTTCTATGAGCCAATTTTGAAATGTAATGTCCTGAAGTAGGGATACATTAAACCTCCAGTCAGGTGACTTGTCAGCCTTATTGTCCATCAAGAGAGAACATTTTAATAAACAGTGGTCGGATATTAAAATATTTTCATAAGAAATATGGTTTATATTGTTGCACCAGCTTAAGGACATGAAAAAATAATCCAATCTACTCATAGTACCATGTCTGGCAGACATAAAGGAGTAGTCTCTCCCCTTGGGATTAGATAACCTCCAGGCGTCAAGTAAACCCACATCATCTAACAACTTATACAGACTTTCCTGTGCAGGAGATAGGATAAGGAAGGCTGGGAGTGTGATTTATCTAACCAGGAATCCATAACAGTATTGCAATGTCCCCCTAGCAATTTTTCATAAGAGCCCAAATTAGCCAAGGCAAAAGATAAGTTATGAAAGAATATGTTCTGGCCTATGTTGGGTGCATACACATTACAAATAGCTATATCTCTACCATATAAGTTACCTAAAAGAATTTGAAATCTTCCTTCAGGATCCGTAATATGAGAATGCTTAATAAAATTAATCCCTTTCCTTATTAATATTGCTACCCCTCTTTTTCTTGAAGAAAAAACAACAGGATTTAACTGAGGCAACCCAGCTGTGAGCAAGCTTATCTGCTTCTTCTTTAACTAAGTGAGTTTCTTGCAATAGGGCAATATCAGCTTTATGAATATTTAAGTGTCGTAACACTCTACATCTTTTAATAGGAGACCCCAACCGCTGAACATTCCAAGTGCACACATTAATGTTGCTCATCTTATAATATATTCTTATGAAATTGACAATAAATAAAACAGTAAAACCAAAATTTAGTAGGTAACCTTTTTCTACAAGTAGACTACAAAGTACTGTAAAAGCAAAATCCAAAGTATGAGGCAGTATAGTGCAGTGGTTTAAGGCTCTGAGCTGCAAATCTGGTGACATCCAGCAGACCAGACCTGGGTTTGAATCCCACAGCTTCCACTTACATACTGTGTGACCCTGAGCAAGTCACTTAACTTCCCTGTGCTCCCAGGTTGCACCTGTAAAAAAGCTTTCAGCTTAGTGTGCTACTCCTGGTTAAACAACTACAAGAAAGTAAATAAGTTGATTAAAGCAATAAATCAGATATTTGTAGAGTTCAGACAAGATATTTGTTCCTTTTTTAGAAGATTTCTTTATAGAAAAAAAAAAGCAAAAAGACAGTAACCAAGGAGCTTGTGCGATTGACCATCAAGGACTAGCCTCACTATGGAAACACACACACATCTACAATGACCTGTTGTAGAAAAAAACATAACCCACTCTATTATGTTAAAAAGTCTAAAGTTAAGGCACCATATGTAATTAACCATTCCCTGCTTTATGATTGGACCTTGATAATAAAAGCTAAATAAAAATGATATTTTTAAAACCCCAGAGAGGTGAAATAGAACAGCATATAATGGACTTTACATGACCCAAAAAGCAGTAGCCACATGCCCTAAACTCAAACAGCTTCAAATAGACGCCTAACAATCCAGGTGTCCAACTATCCCTGCATCAGAAGTACTTACCACCATATTGGCATCCTTAATAGGAAGTTCACAAAAACAAGGACCTTGTACTGCAGCATCCATTCCTCAGGGGGCTACCCGCAAGAAGGATAATTATTAAGATCCTAGCAACATACATCCAGCATAAGAATTGGCAATTCAAACTCACATTGCAGTAAGGTTTGTAGTGCCTTGATCCACCATGCCAATGTTTGCCAGTCAGAGCCTGCAGTGAGTAAGGACCCTAAATTATCAAGAAATGCTTCATATGGTCTAAAATGTTCAGATATCCAGGACCATATTTAAATTTCTCCTGATCAAACATAACATTCAGCATCAGTCATGCCTGGAAATAAATTCAGATGCAGTGTAAGGAGGGAGCCCACGTTACCAAATATATGTAGAAAATGAAATCATTGATAGATTTGCTGTACTATCTCTCCCCTCCATTCTTGTAACATGTAGCTAGGAAATTTAAGAAGCTACAAATGAATGACTATTTATGGATGGAACAGCACCAGGAGACCTTAAATATATGTAAGGCTGCAAAATATTACCCCCCTCCCTCCTTCCGTACATATCAAGGAACATCAAAAAAAAAAAAAAGATCAGAACCACAGACCTTAAGGAACTGAATCCTTGACATCATACATTTTTTACCAGGATCATAGGTTGAAAAGCATACCACAATTATATTCAAAAAAAGGAATACGTTTATTACCTGGCACAACCTGAGTTCAGCGCTAATAAATAGGAACTAATTAGCTTGCACTTCCTGTTTGACTGTCCAACCTCTGCAATAACAAGTTCTATAAAATAAGTATTAAAACCTTGAAAAATGATTAGTAATGAGAAATAAAGGAAGTCATATGCAAAAGTTCTGTATTAAGGTAGGTCAGAGATTTTCTTTAAAAAAGATGTTTTATCTGCAACCCTCGACAGAAGTCACATGACTTTCATTGACCCCTCTGCCACAAACCACACAGGGCTTCTACATGTGGCTGCTTCCTTCACCACCAGCAATTCCTCGCACAGTTCACAGAATCATAATCACCAGTTCAGAAAGTGGAAAACTAGGTGAACCTGACTCTTCGAACATATCTGCTACTGGACTCAACGAATCTTGCAGAGCGTCAGGTAAATCCAGTGGAGCAAGTGGATCTTTTCATGTCTTTGGAGGTGAATGCGGCCAATCCTTTTTTGCAATGTCTATGGGTTTAGACATATTTTTATTATTTTTAAAGAAGGTTTGTGTCTTTCTGGATATCTTGGACCATGCAGCAGATTTTGGAATAGTGGAGTTAGGCATCCCATGTTTGGAATTATTTTTTGGTAGGGGGATTCTGCGAGTTGCTCTGCTTGTGTTTGCCACTTCTCAAAGGGAATACAGGATCTGCAGGTCTGTTGCGAGGGCCACGATGTTGAGTGACAGCACTTGCATGACGTTCCAGAGATAGAAGTTTGTCAGTTTCAAATTTTTCAGAGGCAGTTGTGGCCTGATTGTGTTTTTTAAAATTAGTAGGTTTCTTGGCCAAAATCTGCACAGCATCCGGCCAGCATTTACATATAAAGTCCCAAACATCTTGTGGGTTTTCAAAACTATGTGACCCTCCACACCTCTAGAGATAACTAGGACTGCCAGATATTTTATATAGTAAGGGGTATTCAATTTTTGTAGTACAAAATGGATTTCTTCATAGGCTTTCTTTTTTTCAACTATTTCAGAGGGGAAGTCCTGAAAGATAAAAATGTGATCTTTCCTCCAAAACAAAGACTTCCTCTGTCTAGAGACTGCAAGGATTTCTTCCTTCACATTAAATCTCAGAAATCTCACAATAATCGGTCTTGGTTTCTGACCATGTTTAAGTAGGGATCTTAAAGATCTATGTGCCCTTTCTATCTCCAGAGGATATTTCCAATTATAGTTTAATAAAGCTGATAAAAATTCCTGCAGAAAACGTATCATGTTATTCCCTTCCATTTTCTCAGGAACACCTACAAGATGCAGGTTATTTCTTCTAGATCTGTTTTCCAGGTCGTCAACCTTTGAATACAAAAATTCTATCTTGTCAATGTTTTTCCCAGCTAAGTCTTCTATTGAGCATAACGATTCCTCAATTAATGCCATCCTTTCCTCTACGGTAATAATCCTTTCAACTAGAATATCACTCCTTTTATTTTCATCCTCTGCTTGCTCTTTTAAGGAACAAATGTCTAAGTGCATGTTTTGAAGCTTTTCTAAGTCATTTGTCCCCATGTTCCCTTTTTTAGTTTGTTTACTAGCAGATTGCATATTTTAACAGCACTTGTTTTAGGAATGACCCGGTTGCCCTTTCCTGTGAAATACCTTGTCGGGGATACCCTGCTCTGTTCCATTGAAGATGCCAATGTTGATTTCCCTTCAAGCGGCATGAGCAATCTACTTGAGTGAGGTAAATTTAAAAGTTGCAAAATCTCTAGTTGTAACTAACCGAACATGATCAGACTTACGTATATTGCAGTCAGATTGTTTAATGAGGGAAAACTATACAAATAACTGCATTACTGTGATCTTAAACTTTAGAAAAATACAGGGATCATGAATGTGTGGGAGAGCTCTTCTTTCAAGCGGCCATTCTTCCCTAGCGCCAGCTCATGACCAAGAATTGATTTCTTGCACTTGCCTCAACTGGGACTTTTCCAATCCACTTCCAGCATGTCGAAGTCCCCCATTATCACTACTTACCCAAACTTGGATGCCCTCCTCAGGAGTTCTTCTAATTAATTGTACACCCACTTATCCTGGCTTAGTGGTCCGTAAACTACTCTCACCTTGATTGGATCTCCAGAGCCCCCCTAGGCTGCTTATTTCTATGACCTCAATGCCTTCCTTCACATAGAGTGCCAGCCCTTCCCTTATCCTTCTCTGTGTACTTCCAAAGCAATGCATTCACAATTAAACTTAATATTGTAAGAAGCTGGCATGAAAAAATGTCCCTTCAGGTTGAGAATGAATGGGTAATGAAACATAGAAGCATAGAATTTGTAGGCATAAAAGGACTGCATAATGCACTGGAAATTGTTTAAATGCAGTCTGCATTACAGCATGTTGATATGGTTATCATGCTAAGTTTATTTATGAGTAAGTCTGAGGGCTCAGAATAGACCCTAGTTTCAGTATATACTGAATAATAGAGCTATGTGCGGAAGTTTCAAATTCTGCTTCCACCAGAATTCCACTTAATTTCCAAAATTCTGCCAAATTCTGCAGAATTCCATCTGAAGTGGAATTCCAGAGTTCTGAAAGCAGAATGACTATTTAATGCAAATTAAAAGTCTGTGGTTTACATAAACCATGGAATAATATTCAGGGGTTTATGGAAACCATAAATTTATTTTCTGCAAATTGTGGAATAATATTCAATGTATTATACAACCCACTGAATATTTTTCTGTGGTTTACATAGAAATGCTTTTTAAAATTCCTCAGAATTGAACAAGAAATTCTGAAAAGCATTTTGGAAGCAGAATTGCTGTTCCACTCAAATTCTACTAGGGGAGTTCTACATACTGCACAGCTCTAGTAGTGCTGTGTGCAATGTTCACATTATGATGGAACAGAATTCCATGGAGTTTCAGAAAATTCTACCTACTGTATTTCCACAGAATTCCATCCTTTATGGAATTCTGAAGTTTCAAAAGCAGGATATTATTCATAGATTTGTCATCTGTGGTTTACATAAACCACAGAGTCCTTTTCCACAATCCATTTACATAATCCATGGAAATTATTCTATGATTTACATAGAAATGCTTTTTGAAATTCAGTGAAATTCAAAAAGAAATTCCCAAAAGTATTTTAGACGCAGAATTGCCATTTGGCAAGAATTCTGCTGGCAGAATTCCATATCCCACACAGCTCTACCGTTTAGTAAAATGGTCCACAGCAATCATTAATACTGCTTGCTAGCCATCGGTGCTCCCACAAGATTTTGCTGTATACATATCCATCCTGTTTTATGGTGACCTTTCTTAGCAGTACAACTAGCACATTTTGTTTCACCAGTTTTCCATGTCTAGTCCACAATTTATCCAGCAATGTTTCCTCAGTTTAAGTAATGTTTTTGTTGCGCCTTCATAATTCAGTCACCCACCACTTTTATAGTAGTGTCTTCTTTTTTCCATGAAAATGCTAACGCTCATTAAAATAAAAAATGCATAGTAACAACAAAGAAATATCAAAACCAATGATTCAATTCTTGAGTTGCACTTCTGCAAACTGGTGCACTTTTTGCCTCTTTGATGAAACATGATCATTCAGTGCACAGTCCACTGCAGTCAGAAGTGACCTACCAACTATATGTTGAATACTGGCACCATGTGGGCCCCTCCCCAATCAATTTTTATTTCAGTTTTTATTATGGGATAAAACAACTGAGTAAAGCTCATTTGCAATAACACCCTAGTAGTCATATGTCAGTTAAGGAGAAAATGACATATCAATTACAAACTAAATATAATAATGCAGCCCATAGTAAACAACATTACATATATTAGGCATGACACATGTAATAAAATTATTGCACATCAGTACTATGCATCATTTAACTTCCAAGAACTGTGAACAGAAAACTTTTAACTGTGGAACTAACTTTAAAAATCACAGCATCACCCTATTTAACTGGAGCTTTTCATGTGAGATGACCATTAATCTTGGTGGCAGTTGATCTCAAAATTGTGGGATCATGTAACTGTAAGAATGAATAGATCTGGTTCTTCTGCTGCTCGCTACAGCTAGTTATAAGGTTGCAGCATTCTGTATGGAAGATTTCAGAGTATGTTTTGGAAGGTTGTATCCAAAGCACTCTGGCACTAAGTCATACATGCTTTGTGCAGTCCAGATCATTTTATGGAGTTTTATTTAGCTGGAAAGTGAGATCCACCCCAATCTCTTATAAAGCTCACAGTGATATTTATTTTTGGAACATTTTAATACTAACTAGGCTAAGCAACTGTATAGGACAGTTAGATGGTGTAACCTGTCTTCAGAAGACTAATCATATAGCATATCTCCATAATCACATAATGGGAAATGTCTGCCATAATGATTTTTATATCAAGTTCATGACTGAGATAGTTTCCATATTTGTATAGTAATCCCACACAAATTCCAAGTTTCATTGTCAAATCATCAATAGGTACATTATGAGAGCTGCTACGTTCTAATCAAAACCCAGATAAGTGTAGGTGTTGACTAGCTTGAAGAAGATTCTATCATCTGCATTAATCTTTAACACTGGGAATGGGGAACATCTCAATTTGGAGGGTGATCCAAATATCTTAAGTTTGGTTTTTCCTGCATTTAACTTTGATTTGGAACATGTGAAGACATTTTTGAACCCGTGAAAACCATTTTGCAACTTCTCCTGCACCACCATTAGGGGTACATCGGATGCACTGATAACAGTATCATCTGCATATAATTGGTAATCTGTGTCTCCAATGAAATCCCCCATCCCCCAAGATAAATTGTAAATGAAAGGGGTTCAAGAACCAAATCCTGTGGTACACCTCTTGAAATTACTAACTCTGGAGATGTTCTCCAGTTTACCATAGTACACTGTTTGTGGTTCTCAGTTAAGATATAGACCACCTTAATGCTTTAGCTTCTAGCCCCACCCCCTCAAATTTACTCAACAGGATCATGTGGTCACCATGTCAGATGCTTTGCAGAGGTCAAGCAAGATGTCCCTGGTATACTTTCTGGAGTCTGTAGCTTTGCTGATGTCATCCAACACCTTCAATACAGAAGGGATGGTACTATGCCCCCTTCTAAACCCAGACTGAAGGGCACCATAATGCCCATCCTTCTCAAGTTAATCCCACAATTGTCTAGTAACTAAACATTCAAAAATGTTGGATATAAATGGGAGAAGGGAAATAGGATGAGAGTTGGTCTTCTGAACAGGGCTTTAAATATGGGAAGAGCACTGGCCAGCTTTCAATCCTGAGGGGCAACTCCAGATGCCAATGACCAGTTAAACAGATAAACTAAAGGTTCTGCTACCTGAAAAGCAGAACGCTTTAGTATACATAGTGCCAACTTGTCAGACCTACTACTCTTGTTAACCTTGAACTCAAGCTGTGTTTCAAAAACCTCATGTTTTTGACTATCACCAAACAGAAAAAGCTTATTGATATTTGGGATGTTCCCACCAACTAAAAACTGAGCTGCATTGTCCTGCTCAGAAGAAAGAGTTAAAAGGGCACTGTCAGCTTTGGCCCTTGTATTTTTTTGTCTGCTTGCATCAATGGGACTGAAGCACATATCTATGACTTATCCCCCAAATAAAGGCATCATGTATGTCATAAAAGTGATCACTTACTGTATTTTTCAGTTTTGCCATGTTTCTGCATCACAACATCCTGGACAAAAATACCTTGTCCCCCGGAAAAGATTGTATGCCTAGAGTGTGCCTGTGACATGAAGCGTCATCACGAACGTCCGTTTTTCACATACCCACACCAAAGAGTTACTTGCAGCATGTCTTGTGCTATATTGAAATAAAGTGGCTGTGTTTTAAGTAAAACCGAGAGCTGGTAATGGCAAAAAATGCATTTAAACACTGGCATCGAAATCCTCTGCCTGCGTGAATGTGGGCCACTCCGGCGCATGCATGGGATCTGTGTTCTATCCCGGTATTGTGCATGCATGGGATTTCAGCACCTGGAGTGGTCTACATTCGCGCAGGCTCCACAACATGAAGTGGAGTAATTCACGTTATAATGAGGAATGCGAAGTCCAGTAGGAGCAATGGCTTCACATTACTCCGCCTCCCCAGGCTACTACTCTGCCAATTTTAAGGCGAAGTGCATTGCGGGCAGTACATTTCTCCTCACTTTGCCTTGTTTTTGAGCTCCAAAGGCAAATTTTACAGTGATTCTTGGGATTTCAGGTCACATGGGCTCTATATTGATCTGCACAACCTCAGTTTGGGGTAGTATGAGTAGGAAGGAGTAGGAGAAAGTGTGCTCTGATAGCTGTCTGTGATAGGAATCTTGTAAAAGCTGTTCAAAAGCATTTTTGATTTTTTTTTTGTGGATCCAACTTTAGTTCATCGATTGTAGGAAACCTTTCTGCTCTTATATTATCGAGCGTTTTTGTTTTTGTGTGGATTTTGAATGTTAATTTACAACATTGAGTGTGTGTGTGTGGTGAAAGTGTGCTTTGGGGAAGGGGTGTATCTGTGGTGTAGGTAGATTTAAGTTGGAGAAATAGTGATTTCTTTGTTTTTTGGTTATATTTTTGTTATATACCTGACTGTGTTAATGTACACACAGTAATATTGTCAGGAATAGTAGAAATGCTCTTGCTGTTTGTTGTGTGGATGTGGTGCCGCAGTTCATAAGTTCAGGTTGTCTACATTACAAATTTACAATATGTAACGTGGCATAGTACTGAACTTTTGCATTTGGAGCGCATTCCTCATTCAGCATTGTACACAAACTGTTCTGCATGTGAGTGTGTGTGCGGTGTTGCATGCATCAAATAATACACCTTTTATTGTGCCACAGACTAGTGTAATTGCAAGTGCAGCAGTGTGAACCTGCTATCCACTGCAGCTGCCTGATTTTGTACTGCGATCGTGGTATCTGTTCTTAGTTTTGCTGCTTGTAGTACCGTAAAAATCAGCACTGTCTGTATTCAGTGCTCCCCCCCACCCCCATGCTCAAAAGGTATTTTTTACCAGATTGGATTGTTTTTGTGACCTCATCAGCACCACTGGTTACTGAAGTTGTTTTAATTCCATGACAGTCTCAGAGTAGTCTCTTATCTGTTGCTGAAGCCACAGTTGTTTATTTGGCTTCACATCTAGTGTCCTTCCAATCAGAGAGTGAATGTATCAAAATCTGAATTTGGTTATAATATCTGTGGTTGATCCCCAAAATGCCTGCAAAGAGATGTGCAAGCAAAGCTGTTTCTCGCCATGGCAATGTTGGCAGTAAGATGGTCTGTGGGCGTGGTAGTAGTACGCAGACGCAGAAGTGCATTGCTGATGTGAGGAAAGGTATTTCTCCTGCAATGTTTTTACAGCCCAATTTGTAGTTTCACTCATAGTTGGAGGTTAATGATGTTTTCCCAGCCAGTGGTGTTAGTGTTACTGGTGTTAGCGGTGGTGGAGGTAGTATTATTATTGTTGCATCAAGTTCTAATTCTGACCAGTGTACCATTTCCAAAAATATTGAGTGTGAAGCAGTGCAAGTAAGCGGCAGCATAGATTATGTCATACTTCCCAGTAACATCCTAGTAACTGAACCTGAGAATTCTGATGATCATGTCAACGATAGCATACAATGTGATATTCCATCCACCGTGGCACTTAACGTCATGCAGTTTCCATGCAGTGATTCACAGTGTGGTGAAAAAATATCAGGTGTTGGTGGTGTAGATGCTGATGATGAATGTGATGATGATGATGATGATGTTAGTCCACATGCTAGCATCCAAGCAGAAGATGTGGATGTGTGTGATGTTGATGAATATGATGATAATGTAATTGACCCCAGTTGGAAACCGGAGAAAAATAAATTAAAAGTGGCTGTGTCTGAGTCTGTTTGCAGGAATTCCCCCCCTGTAAAAACTTGTGATCTACTGGTTTTAGTTGATGATGATGATGACCCAGTAATCAATATAATTGGTAGTCATGGTGGTCAGTTGCAGTCCAGGTGTGCAGTGCCTGAAACATCATGTGCCCTCCCCCACTTCAGTGCTTAAAATAACAGACTTAAATAAGTCACATCATGGACATGTTAAAAGCAGAGCATCACAATCCCTTGTTTGGGATTTTTTTGTTCAAGATGCAAATGATGATTCAGTTGCAATCTGCCAGGTTTGCCATGTGCGTGTGAGTCGAGGTAAAAAGGGGAGCCATCTCAGGCACAGGAGGGACAGCATCGCATCTTAGAATAGGCACTTGCACTGTGGACTAGCACAAGCTGGCAGCTAATACCACAGTGGGGCATTCACCCGCATCACCGGCAGCCATAGCCAGCATGTTATCCTTCCATGACTGTTAAGCCCAGTAGGAAATTAAGCGTGTGCAGTAGTGTGGTAATAAGAGCAGAGGATTACTACAGGCATGATGAGGTGGAGGACCATAATGACTTTGAAATGTTGTCCAGTGCTGGTGAGAGTAGCAGTTTTTGTGGTGGTGGTGAATGCAGTATGTCTAGTGCAAGTGGTACATCAACCCCAGTTAGCAAATCTGGCAAAATAACAGCATTTCTGGGTTTGTCATCATCACCTGTGCAGTTGTCTTCATCAAACACCCACACTCCTCGCCCTGCCAATGCCATTCATCACAGAGCACAACCATTTGTGACCAATAACATACCCTGTGTAAAGCGTTTAAGTCAGCCCACGTTACAGAGTGTTTTTGGGCATAAGCTGAAGTACCCCCCCCCGAATCATACAGTGTCACGTGAACTCAATGCTGCTGTAGCGGAAATGCTGGCAATTGATCTTTTGCCCTTCTCCTTTGTGGAGAATTCTGGGTTCCGGTGGTTTGCTGCACATGCCTGTCCAAAATGGAAAGTCCCATCCAGGACATACTTTTCTACCCGTGCTGTCTCCGAGTTGTTCCGCACTGTGTTCGACTCAATAAGACATGCCCTTCAACATTCCTCCTCTCCATTCATCCATTTAAGTCTAGGTATGTGGACAAGTGGCAAAACAGTGGGGAGTTCATATTTGTGTATAAATGCACACTGGGCACAGGTGCCGGGGGTTGTTTGTGATGTTGGTAGTGTGAATAATCAGTGCAGTAAGGTGGATTGTCACGGTAGCAATCTTCCTGGAATTCGACAGCATGCAGTGTTTGCTATGCACAGTGTGGCCTGTTCACACACTAGTGAGAACATGTTTGACATGGTACTGTCTGAAATTGACAGATGGCTAAACCCTCTGTCCCTGACAGCTGGGTTCATGGCAAGTGACAATGGGTCAAATATGGTGAAATGCATCACGAATGGTGTTTTTTTTCATGTTCCATGCATGGCTCACTGTTTAAATCTTGTGGTTCAGGAGTTTCTGCAGCACCCTGATATAAAGGAAATACTGACCATTGCCCGACGTATCTGCTCTCACTTTTCAAGATATGGAAAGGCCCATGACCAGCTGTGGTAGTTGCAGATACAAAACAGCCTGCCTCAGCACCGCTTGAAGCTGGAAGTTGTCACCAGATGGAACGCCATGTTATACATGTCAGAGAGGTTGTATGAACAATACAAAGCCATCTCAGAATATCTTGTTATGCACACTGGCTGTGACAGTTCAGGGGCCTCCATGTCTATGACGACTGAACAGTGGCACCTCATGGACTCCGTAATAACAAATTTGTGGCCTTTTGAACATGCCACACAGGCAATGAGTGGCAAGTCTGCCTCCATTAGCTAATCAATTCCACTGCTGCGGGTGCTGAGGCAGACATTGGTGAGTGTACAGCATAGCCTTGATGTTGCCGGAGACGGTGGTAGCAGTATGTTGCTGCAACACATGCTGACAGTATTCAACCAGAATCATCACATTGAGAGCATTCAGCGTAGTGACAACTTTGCCATAGCAATAATGCTGGACCCATGATACAAACGTGGAATTGCATCAGTACTGGAGGGAGGGCATGAACAGGTAAAAAATATCAGTGGTCAACCGGTGCGCTTGGTTCATGGGGCACAGAAGTCACGTGCCAAGGTCAGCAAACCTAAGCAGCATAATCTGGCTGAAGGTGAACCTGGAAAACCATCAAGCATATCCTGCAAGGGGAAGGGGACTGCAGTTCCAGGTGGTCTGTCATCCAAAGTGGGTGGCGTCAACCTGCTTTGAGAGGCTTTGTCCCAAGTGGGTATTTGTGAAATAAATGATTTGGGAGAACAGGATGATACATCAACAATTGGACTTAGTGTGGCACAGAGAACGGTTGAGTCATATTTGTCTGAAAACAGGCATCTGACAATAACTGAAGATCCTCCTTTGTACTGGAGTGGAAAGGTCAGTGAATGGCCAGAGCTGACAGCAGTGGCACTGAAGTACCTCACATGTCCACCCTCCAGTGTAAGTGTTGAGAAGGTATTCACCTCAGCGGGCGCAATAGTCAGGGATCATCGGACAAACCTGTCTCCTGCAAATGTTAGTTTGCTAACATTCATTAAATTGAATGAGAGGCACATAGCAGCAGAGACTGCAACCTCGGTATTCATACCCTGGCCTAGTTATGGTGGTCTTGCTGATGTGGAAATGGAGCATCCTGGTGGCACTGGCAGTGGCTGCCTGAAACGGTCCACCACTGACATAGATGACAACACAATGGAGAAAGAATTTCCCAGTGGTCAGACTTCAGACATCGATGACTGTGAGGGCAGCTTTCTTTATGAGGATGATGATGTGGTTAATGTTGGCAGGTTTTAACTGAAGTTTTAAAGGCGGTGTACCCCCGGACCACCACCACCACCGGACTGATGTTATCCACTGCCACCATGAGTCTGTCTGCCCCCCGGACCACCACCAGGACTGATGTTATCCACTGCCACCATGAGTCTGTCTGTGCCCCCGACCACCACCTCTGGGACTGATGTTAGCCACTGCCACCACTGCCACCATGAGTCTGTCCGGACCACCACATCCATCAGCCAGAGACACAAAGCTTCTTAATAGTTAAACCATAAAGTGAGTATATGTACTCATGTTTGTTATGCTGCTTCACTTCCTTTAGTTGTATGTTTTGTTTTCTGTAGCTTTTCAGAGCTGCAATGGTAAAACACATACAGTACACTTCTTTTGTTTCTTTTGCAGGGTAACAAAAAAAGGCTCCATCACTAAAACTCATTGGGAATGGTACTGTAGCTGTACCGTACAGAGAGGAAGCGATGTAATATCCATGTGAAATCCATTCTGGTAAGTATGAAGATTTTATTTAATCCGTTTCATTGTTTTGTAAAGACTGCAGCAAATATTGCACACAGGTTGTGTTAGTTGACAAGATGTGGCTTTAAAATGTAACTTGACTTTAGGGATTGAGATTTGAGAACTAAGGAGGGACACATAACAATTAAGTTGTAAGAAGTCATTCATTTCTTTTTTAAGGAAACATCCAGATGCTTTGTTGTTCTGACAAAGTGGCCTTATCCAAACAAGTTCTTCAACATCAGGCCCCCGCCTGAGCTGGGGCTCACATCAACACGCAGAAGTCGTTTCATTAGATGACCATCATTAACAACCAGACTCGAGAAGGATGCAGATGAAATCTGTGAAGAAGTAACATAATAAGAAATCATTACAGACAAACCTGCAAATATGCTTCCCCCACCCAAAAAAAAAAAAAATACTTACCTTCATGTGCTTGAGAGTTATCCATTGCAAATTTCTACACAAAAAGTTCTCTTCGAGCACTGGAATGTGCACACCAGCAGTATCTGTGACCTGTGATACAGAACAGTACCATGAGTACATGTCCATGTCAACCCCCCTCACCCACAAAATACAGAAATATGTATCTATATATCAACTCACCAGGGCTACTATTAGTGTACAGACAAAGGGCACCCTTCCATCCAGTTAAGATGATCACATTGCATTTGCTCAAATCGCAGCACACATTGGACCAGCAACAGTTTGCTCACGGTCATCATTTTATTCTGGGGTACTGCGCGCATGACTGAGTGCTCCATTAATTCTGCGGGACTTTGTATGTGCTGAAACAATCCCATTTCACTTTATTACCACTTGTCAATTTTCTGGACACAAGGCAGATCATTTTGGACATGCAGAAAAAATCTGGGGACTCTGTGCCACCACTGCGCACATGACTGAGTGCGCCATTAATTCTGAGGGACTTTGTATCTGCTGAAACAACCCCATTTCACTTTGTTACCACTTGTCAATTTTCTGGACACAAGGCGGATGCATTTTGGGCATGCAGAAAAAATCTGGGGACTCTGTGTGGCCACTGCGCGCATGAGTGACTGCTCAATACATTTTGGGTGACTTTGTATGTGCTGAAACAGTCCCATTTCACTTCATTACCACTTGTCAATTTTCTGGACACAAGGCGGATGCATTTTGTGTGTTGTGATTGTGAGCACATAATGTCATACTTAAATTATAAATTAAAGCAGCACTGCAACAATGTGCTGACAATTTTGACCTGTAGTTTTTTTATGCTATTTTACATTGCCGGCGTTGCCGGCCACTAGTTACCTCATGACTTATATGATACCCTTCTTTACACAATTTGTGTCTGCTTTACTACTTTTTCTCATGTCTGAAAATAAAAAAGGAGCACGTCATTTAATATTGTTCTGACCAGGTTCTTATCACTATTTGCAGCTGTTTTTGAACAACTATTGTTCTGTGATGTCATAAAACACTGCCTGCTGCATAATTGTTTATTTGACAACAGAAGTAATATATAACAACTGATGGAGAAAAACACTGCAAAATACTGACGATGCCCTGGTCTGCACCATATTAAAATCTTTATTATCTCACACATGAAAAAAAATACTAAAGCAGACTCAAATACTGGAAAGAATAGTATCATACAACTCAGGATGTAAGTAAAGTGGCAATGTAAAATAGCATAAAAAAGTATAGGTCAAAATTTTCAACAGATTGTTGCACTGCTGCTTTAAAGAGATTCACCAAGTTACATAGTTATGGATGGTATTACACCCAATATATTGGTGCCTTACCTCCAGGGGAATCTTTGTTACTCCACGTGTCCTTAAATAATGCAATATTTTTCTGGCAAAAACGTTCGTAAGTTCGGTAAACCGGGTCCCGGAGGACTTCCCGTTCTGAAGAGCCGCCCAAGTTCCACCCCTGCAGTCAGCAACGTTGTGGTGAAACGTGGGCATGTTTCAACTAACAAGAGCCTTGTTAGTGAAAACGTGCCCATGTTTCACCACAAACTGACCATTACAACATAAAGAAACATTTGGAAAGCTGCCGGCCATTCACTATAATAATGCACGCTCCCGTGCTCTCCCTGGCACCACGTCATAACATTGTTGTGCAAGGTGGCGGAACTTGGGCAGATCTTCAGAACGGGAAGTCCTCCGGGCCCCAGTTTACCGAAATTATGAGCATTTTTGCCAGAAAAGTATTGCACTATGGAATGTAAGGACATGTGGAGCAAGAAAATTACCCTGGAGGTAAGGCACCCATATAAGGAGCATGTATCACTGTATGTGCATGTATATATTTAAAGGGAAGCAGTCAGCAACAGGAGCTCCTGCATCCTGCCCAGTGCAAGGCTCACCCTCCAGTTAAGCCTTTTAAGTATGTTGCAGTGTTTTTCTCATGCTGCAACGTACTTTATTTTAAGAAGGAAAGGTCAGCGACCCAGAAGGATGGTGGGCGCTATGGGGGCCCCATTATGTGTAAAGGAAAGGTATGGAGCCCCCATAGCATCTGCCATATTTCTGGGTCACTGACATCTCTTTAGTATAATAAAGTATGTTGCGGCGTGAGAAAAATGCTGCAACATACTTAAAAGGCTTAACCGCAGGGTAAGCCTTGCAGGGGGCAGGATGCAGGTGCTCCTGTTGCTGACTGCTTCCCTTTAAGCTAATGCTGTGGCCTTCCCTCTGTCTGGTATTAAACAAACAAAACACAAAACAGTACAGCAGTGGGCGGGGGGGGGGGGTGTGTGCAGAAAACAAAACCTAATGTTCGATCCCATGATGTTCCAGCAGCAGATGAAGCAGCGACACAATTTACAGCTGCTCTTGCTAGAGCCGCTCCATCTGCTGCTGGACAACACCCATCCTCTGATTACTTTCCTCCATTGCAGCCCACAGCAGTGCTATTTTTGACTACATTGCAGGCATCGTGGTGGGGTCCACTGCTGCGGGATGAAAGGCAGGTAATGGTGGTGGTGAGGGTGGTGCTGGTGGCAGTGGTGGGGGTAGTGGTGGAGCAGCAGCTGCTGCTGTGGCCCTCCTCCTGCTCTGGCAATGCACAGCAGCAGCACCCACTACCACTGCCACAGAAGGGCCAGCAGGTGGAGGCCTGGCCCATTCTGTGGCAGCCTGCTACTCCACCTTGTGGTGGTTAATCATGTGTGTCCTCTGGCCCCCAGTGCCCAGATGTGTCCCCCGGAGGCCAAGGTGCACCTGCACACCACAAAATAGGCACACCACAATGCTCCTGTCCCCCCGACACAGTTGAAAAACTGCCAGACTATTGAGCTGCGGGAGGGACCAGGCACAACAGGGCAGATGTATTGCAGGCAGCACTGTCATCACACACCTGTGGGAGCTCCACCTGCTGCTGTGGAGTGGGAGGTGGTGCTGCTGGACCTCCTGCAGCTGGTACAGATGGTGGTGTTGGTGGTGGCAGCGGCAGACTTGCTGGATGTGGCGGTGGCACTGGTGGTGCTGCTGCTTCCGGGGGGGGGGGGCTGGACCAAATAATCTGGAGCAGTCCAGTGACACCCGCCCATGCTGACTCCCATGTGTCCGCGCTCCCCTCTGGCTAACATGGGCCACAGACTGTCCCTGGTCCACAACTCTCCTTCCCACTCCACTCCGACGCGTCACGCAACAATGACTGACTCACACACACACACACACACACACACACGGACACACACACACTTACACAAAACAAAACTTATAAAACAAATAAATCAGTCACAAAAAAGAACTCACAAAACAGTACAACAAAAACTAAAGAATTAGCTTTTAAAAAAGCTGTTGGTTTTTATGACGTTGAAAAAAGCAAGTTAAGCAAGAAATACACACTCCTACACTATCCTTCCTCCTTCTACCTCTGCAAAGGAGAAAGTGAAAGTATCTGTTGGTATGACTCACTTCCTTCCTGCCTGGCTAAAGCATATGACTTACAGTACTGTAAGCCATGTGATGTGTGTGTGGGGGGCTGCCTAAAGTGCCTATTGTTGTCATTCTGCCTTACTTCGCGTTAAGGCGGAATAACAATGTGAAGTTAAGTCATAATCACAAGGCGAAGTGAGTACTCCTCAATGGCCACTTCGTGTAGCGTTGCACTAATGCAAAGTGGCCACTTCGCGTTCACTTCACGTGCGGATTTTAAATTCGCTGCATCTCTACTCGCAGTACTGATCTGGAATACATAAGTTTAAACGAGTGGTAATTCATTTGTTGGCATGATAAACAATCGATGCTCCACCTCTTTTATTCTCATCCATGTGACAGAAGTGATACCCTGCAATTTTTACCTCCCCATCATTCACTCTATTGGATAACCAAGTTTCTGACAGAATGAGGAAATCAGGTTGATATAAAATTACACATTCCACAATTTCTTTCATTTTGTTCAGGATGTTTCTAATATTCGCACGTACAAATGAAATACCCCCTTACCTTTAACATTATCTACTTGGGAGAAACAATTTGTCCCAAGATTGGGGTTTATATCACCACACAGCATCAGGCTAAGGGTTAGGAAGAGCCCAGCAAGGAACCCAATTCTCTTCTGATAATTTCCAGGGGCTGCTTGCTGTTTCTTACTTACTAAGAAGGCAGATATCTTGCACTTTGGCTGAACCTCTATTTGGAAGTTAGTACAGTATTATTACCAGCCCCTCAAATTGAATTTACAAGTGTCTGGTGCTAGCCATAACCACCCTGTTTCCTCAAAATGGGAATTGGTAGCTTCAGTTGGCTTTAACATCTCACTATTAACAGTAAGTACTTTACAACCCTTTCCACCTGGCCCCTTAGTACCGGTCCCCACCCCAACAAGCCCTATTTCCAACAAAAGGATTAACATGCTCAATATCCATATTGTACACAGATAAAAAAACAATGACAATTAACTTAAATGGAAATTAAAAACCAAAAAAACAAGTTTTATTCAGCCTCCCGCCTCTGATTCCTAAAGTGACTTCCACCACTCCTGTGGGAGCCATCGCGTGAATGCCTAGTGGTGACATGGGTTTTTGTGAATGCTAACTCCACCCCTGAGTGATGTCAGGGGGCTGCTGGTTCACTGCCGAACCCCCACCAGCCAAGGAGACACTTACTGCAGTTCAATTCAGGCATTACCTGCAGATTTCAGGATGCAAGTGGAAGACATAGACAGCCTCTGTGACGTGGTAACTGGAGACGTGCTACAGTTGGTTGTGGTATACTTTGTTCTGTAGCAGACAGCATGTGCTTTTGTGAGTGTTAGCCTCATTTCCAAGTGACATCACAGGGCTACTGGTTCACCACTGAATCCCTGTCAGAGAGGAGACACTTACTACAGTCCAGTGCAGGTATTACCTTCAGATTCCAGGATGCGAGCTGAAGACACTGGCAGTCTTTGATAGGTAGCAACTGGAGATGTGCTATAGTTGGCTGCAGGCAGCTCTGTTCTTTAGCAGGTGGGACTGACGTTTGTGAGTGCTAGCCCCACTCCCAAGTGACATCACAGGGTAGCTGATTCGCCGCTGAACCCCCACCAACTGAAGAGACACTCTGCAGTTTAACGGAGGTATTACCTGCAAATTCCAGAGTTGTCTTGATATTGGTGGTTGTTAGGGGGTAGTCATCCCAGGCCCTTATAACCCCATTGTCCAGCTATAGGAATCTAATCCCTGCCCTAGTTGAGCCTGAACTGTTTCCGCTCTTATGAACTGGTGCACCTGACTGGCTACCTTGTTGGTACTGCTAGCAGTCTACAAGCAGAGATATAGGTAGGGGATTTCATGAAAGCATACTTCAGCAGCCCAATTGGTTGTGTGGAGAGAGGCGCCAAAGCTCCGAGTCACATGTTGTCCTGGGACTGATGGTTGTTGGAGGGAGTGCCATCCCAGACCCTTACAACCTGATTATCCCACCACTGGAATATGGTGCTGGTACAAGTTGGACTTGAAATGCTGTCACTCCTAGGAACCAGTTAACCAGACTGGCTACCAGATCTGTACTACTTTCTGACTGTGCTAGGCCACTTCAGCCTTTAAAGAGACCAGTTCAGCCTTCTAGTACAAGTTATTCTTGAACTGCTGGTTGTTGGGGGGAGGGCCATCCCAGACCCCTATAATCTGATTATTGCACAGCTGGAATCTGGTGCTGGTACAAGTTGGGCTTGAAATGTTGCCACTTCTAGGAACCAGTTAACCAGAGTGGCTACTAGATCTGTACTGCTTTCTGACTGCGCTAAACCCATTCAGCCTTCTAGGACAAGTTGTCCTTAGACTGGTGGTTGTTGGGGGGGGGAGGCCATCCCAGACCTCACAACCTGATTATCCCACTGTTGGACTCCAGTGTTGGCCCTTCAGTAATAGTGTAGGACCAGGGATAGAGGCTGTGCTCAACTGATAAAGAGGGCACAGTGTCTGGGTAGCCAGCCCTAGGATAACTCACCAGACGAAACAAAAATGTACTGGCACAAAAGCAAGACAGAGACCAAATCAGCTACAACAGTGCAAAGATTTACTCAGCAAGTGCAACCATCTAGGATACAGGACATGCCCAATGCCCCAGCACTTGCGCGCGACTTGGAGCTTTGTCAAGGGATGGGGCATGGACACCATTTTATACTCAAACACGTCATGAGATAGAATACCATATGTCTACACGTATAACACCCCTTAGCATGCTATAATCCATAGTGTACATACAGTATATTGATAGGCAGACAATCACATACATTTCTTGGGGTATAAAAAACACATATAACACCAATTATCTCACAGGATATAAATACAGTATCAAGTCTCAAAAATGCAGTAGTTCTAGGAGCATAAAGAGGTGCAGAGTGCAAATACCTCTGTAATAGTAATATGCAAACAATTCTGGCCTATGATCACAGAGTAATCTACATTTTTTTGTCAATTATCAAAACCAATTGAGTACAGCAGGTAAAAAAAAATCCTAATGAAGCAAACAGAGAGAAAACAAGAAAAGGAGGATCTTGCCCTGCAATCACCCTTAAGCCCATTACTATACTGGTACTGTAATCATCTGGGGATTCAGCAAGAGGAGAGGTAATATGAAAGTTCCTGACAGCATTACAATTATCTGAGAAAGATGAGAAAAGGGGTTATTTTTTTTTTACTTTCTCTTTACTGGCTCTTTAAAAGTACATAATGTCAAACTTGATACACAGTGAATACATATAGCAATGGATTTTTTTTTGTTTGAAACAAAAAGTTACACATCCTTATCATAGGTGTAGATACAGTACCTCCCAGGTTGTTACTTCATGAAAAAGGGTAATTTTTCAAGTGTAATTATAATCCCTGTCCTGGCATAAACATTTTAGTACAATAGCAAGATATAAATATGGCCCGGATATTTAACGGGGTTGCGCCAGGTGCAACCCCACATTGTGCCTCGATGGGATATTGAGAAGGCTGCCTGGTGCAGTGCAAATCCCAATGTCCCAGGGTGCAATAATAATATATGCAGTGCAGATGCAGGGGGTGTGCCCATGCATATGCGGCACATCCTGATATTCAGCCCGAGATGTGCAGCGCATATGCCAGTGCACCCCTGCACTGCGCCACATAGGGGACTCAAAGTTAAGCCCGTGCAGAGTAGCAGCAAATCCTGGGCACCCACAGGTGGGCTGCTGTATTGCAGGGTGCAACACAGCAGCCCAGCTGTGGGTGGCCACCTGCCCACCCTGAACAACATCCACAAGCACACACAACCCTGGTAGTCTAGTGAAACCCCCCCCCGCCCATAGCCGTGATCATGCGGTATAGGTGTCTAACGATAGCCCTGGTAGTCTAGTGGCCCCCAAGTCCCTGATGCCCTGATGTGTATGAAACATGACTATTCCTGGTGGTCTAGTGGTCCCCTCCACCCGAGTCCCGTTTCCCGATAAATGACATTACGATGTCCCTGGTGGTCTAGTGGACCCCCGCCTGTTACTCGATCTCGGTAAACAACTGTGTTAAACGCCTTGGTGATCAGTGGCACCCCCACCTACCCACCCACAGGAACCCCTTGCCACCCGCTCCCCACAGTCATTGGCAGGCAGCTACATCCCACCTGCACACCACCTGGCCGCCCGCCGAATGACAGGTACAGTATGGGCTGTAAGGCCATTGGTCCCCAGTGTGGACCAATGGGCTTGCAGGGCATATTGTACTGGACAGTCCCATATCTGTGAATGGCTCCATTCACATATTCGACTGTCTAGACAGTATGTCCTGCAAGACCATTGGTCCACACTGGGGACCAATGGGCTTACAGCCCATACTGTACCTGTCAATCGACAGGTGGCCAGTGTGTGTGGTGGGATGCAGCCACCCACGATGATGAGAGAGAGGAGCGTGTGGGCAAGGAGTTCTGTGTGGGTGGGTGGGTGGGGGTGCCACTGGATCACCAGGGCGCTTTCAATACGGGAGATATCGCGATCATGGCAACATGTGTGGGGGTTCCACTAGACCACCAGGGATTTCTTAATGTCATTTATCAGGGAATCGGGACTTGGGTGGGAGGGGGACCACTAGACCACCAGGGATGATTGTGCTTTCATACACATTGGGGAATCGGGGACTGGGGGGGGGCACTAGACTACCAGGGCTAACTTCAGTAACATATACCACGTGATCACGGCTATGGGGTGGAGGATGTCCAGGGATCCCTATAGCACACGTCATGCTATGCAGGGTGCCAGGTGCAAGTCACCGACCTGCCCTGCACAAGGCATGCCAATGGGGCCATAATGATATACAAATGGACCTATTTGTGCCTTGCATATATTATGGCCTCATTTGCATGCCCCCTGCTGAATATCGCGGGTGATGCACCTAGTACAACTGCATTTGTGCTGGTGCATCCCTGTGCTCCATATCAGTGGCTTGCACTGGCACAGTGCTACTGGGCCATGCACAGTTTGTGCGCTGCCCATGCCATATTCCATGGTGCAACACCGTTAAATATCACCTGGCCTTGACCCCGGCGCATCACAGTTGCACTGCACCCAGGCTTGCGCCACTGCCTGGCACAGTCTGACTATCCTGGCCATAGCATTTCCTCAGATAACTGGCTTCAGATCAAGTTCCTCATTTAGAACATGTGGGTTCAGACTGCTGAGCCTGAATATATAAACACTTTCTTTTGGGGGGAGTAGCCGAAGTCTGTGTCTTCCTCTTTTTGGTGGGCAGACTCACTTCAATCCCATGATTTTTAGATCAGAAGGGTTCAAACTATGGTGACTGTAGAAGTGAAGGCCAACTTGGGTGTCCAGTTTCTCAATTATGATGGACCTGATGTCCTCCTACGTTCACTCTTTGAGACAATGAATTGTCCTACCACTAAATAATAGGCAACCTGTGCATCAGATTATATACACAACAAAACTGGTTCTGCAGTTAATAAACTGTTTAACCTCCACTTTCTGCCATTTTTGGGATTAGCAAATTCTCTACATTTAGCAGCAAATCCGACAGAGAAATTGGACACCCCAGCTGACCTTCACTTCTATAACTGCAACAGTTCAAACCTCTCTGATATAAAATTCATAGGATTGGAGTGGATACATCCACCAAAATGAGGAGGAGACAGACTCCAGTTACTCCTCCAAATAGAAAATGGATGGATATTCAGGCTCAACAGTCTGAACCCACATGGTCTAAATAAGAAATCTGATCTGAAGCCATTTATCTGAGGAAATGCTATGTATTTATATCCTGCTGCTATACTAATACGTTTATGCCAGGACAGAGTTGACAATTACACTTATTAAATTACCCTCTTTCTTTTGTCTCTCAGCTCTTTCAGATGGGTGTGAGTGTCAGGAACTTTCATATTGCCTCAGTCTACACCAGCCTCTGCACTTGTCGAATACCAAGACAGTTACAGTACCAGTATAGTAATGGGCTTAACGGTGACTGCAGGGCATGAAATGGTCTTCCTTTTCTTTTCTCTCTTTTTGCTTAATCAAGGAGCTTTTTCACCAACTGCATTTAATTGTTTTTGATAATTAAAAACAATGTTAGATTACCCTGTAAGCATAGCCTAGAATTATTTGTATACTAGTATTACAGAGGTATTTGCACTTTGCACCGTTTTATGATCTTACAGTGACTGCATTTTTTGAGACTTGATACCACATTTTCATGCTGTGAAATGTTTGGTGTTATACATGTCCTTTATATTCCAAGAAATGTATGTGATTTGTCTGCCTAGCACTGTATATAGTATGGATTACAGTATGCTAATGGGCATTATACTTGTAGACATGCAGTATTCTATCACATGATGTGCCTGAGTATAAAATGGTGTCAGTGACATTCATGCCCCGCCCCCGATGAAGCTCCAAGTCAAGCGAAGCGCTGTGGCATTGGGCAGGTCCTGTGTCCTAGCTGTCTGAA
This sequence comes from Neoceratodus forsteri, assembly GCA_016271365.2. Taxonomy (NCBI): domain Eukaryota; kingdom Metazoa; phylum Chordata; order Ceratodontiformes; family Ceratodontidae; genus Neoceratodus; species Neoceratodus forsteri. The sequence goes on along the minus strand of JADMNL010000025.1, from coordinate 7,137,139 downwards.
CTTGCTGAATAAAACGTCGCACTATTGCAGCTGATTTGGGCTCTGTCTGCTTTTGTGACAGTACCTTTTTGTTTTGACCTCTGGTACCTAGGCAGATCTTTAGCACAGCAAAGTAAGATTGTTTTATTTTTAAAGTGCCCCATCCCATGCTCAGGGCACTTTACATAAAAACAAGATAGTACAACAGTGACCATCATATTTAAAACACAGTAGTCAATAAAACCAATAAAAAAACAAATAAATACATTTCTAAAGATAGTTTAAAAAACCTTCATGGAGGAGGTGCTGTATAGGTAGGGAGCAGAGCACTGAACATCTGAGATATCATCACTGCAAAGACCCTAATGCTGGAAGAGTTAAGGCTGTCTTGGGGAACCTGCAGCAGATTTTCCATGGTGGAGTGAGAGGCAAAACATGGAATATATGGGTGCTGGATGTCATTGTTGTAGCCAGGACCCAGACTCTGCAGGACCTGCAAATCTTGATGGTGGTGTGCCATTTAACTGGACGCCAGCACAGATCCCACATCACAGGCATGATATGATGAAAGTGTATGTGCAAGATATTGGCCCAGACATGGCATTCTCCAAAAGCTGGAGACAATGACCAGGCCTCCAGAAAGCCCTAGATAAACAACATTACAGTAGTTGAGTCATGATGTCATGAAGGCATGCACCACAGTCTCCAGGTCCTCACGTTTAAGATGAGTTTAACCAGGTAATGTTTCTGAGATGGAAAGATTCAGAGTGGACGAAAGCTGACACTTGAGCTTCAAATGAGTTTTTTGTTCACTATAACCTCCCCCACGCAAAATCTTTAACTTATTTTAGTCTTTTTGACTCATAATCTTGGTCCTGCCCCCTCTGTATCTCAAATCAGGGACAAAGCCTAAAAATCAGGGACAAATAACCAACATTATGACACTTCTTAGAAAATGTTCATATCACTGCAAAAAGTTGCTACTACATTTGGCTTAGTGAGAAATGCATTTTCTGATGAGATTGCAACACTAGTATGTGGCATAATTTTATGTTTCATATCCCTGCTTCCCTGTAACAGAAGTGACAATTTTAGGAGGGACTGAGGAAATTTTTCAGGTAAAATCAGGGACATCCCTGAAAATCAGGGACACTTCAGAGAGTTATGTCCCCCCTCTCTTTCAAAGCCATCCTCAACATGGCTAAATAGCGACTTGCCCTCTTTATTTAAAGTCAGCAATACATGCTGGGGATGTTTCAATGCCTCTGTCCTTGTTTCAGACTGGGAGTAATATAGAAAATAAAGGAACTTGTGTAAAAACTAAATATGTACTATGAAAAGCACATAGACTATGAGGACTTTGTCTCCTTCTCTGCTGGTAACCCACAGATCTTTTGGAAATATATTAAGGATTTGAATCAAAACTTTACCAAGCAGGATATGATGCTGAATGGCATAAACTGAAACCCTAGTATCATTGCTAATACATGTTTATGTGTACATTTACTGTGTCTGTTATGGTTATGATATATTCTCAAGTTCTTTGGGCGAGAGAATTGAGAAGTGACGCTGAGCAGTTCTGGTACACAAAAGACTTCAGAAGAAACTCTAATAACCATAATAGACACTGGAACTGTACAGATAAACTTATTATAAATCACGTTAATGATCTTTGTTTAAAAAAATTAAATTTGGACCAGAATATTTACTTTGCAGAATATTAGCGAATTGCCTTTGTAGGAAATGGATTTAGCCACCTGAACTGAGAACTTCAGAGTTTTGGAACTACCATAAATGCATGAGGCACCCTGTTATGGTTATAAGAGTACCTTGAATGTGTGAATGTTTAGTTAAATAAACAAGCCTGATTGGCTAAGAATGAGTTCATTATACAGTTTGCCTTCAATATGCGTTATCTACCTTCACCTGCTCCCAATGTCCCTCGCCACAAACTATTGCTCTGAGTACCCCAAACACCAGACCTACTCAATTAAGTGTCTCTGCTCATCCTGGATCAGTCCATTTTATCTGAGGGGAGTTATTCCTGCAGAAGTCTGCAATCTGTTAAAACGTATATTTGTAAAGAAGCATGTTGCTTCAGATGGCATTAAGCCTAGGCTCTTACAGCTTTCTGCATACAATTTATATGTCCCTATGCCAAGATTTTCAACTAATCTCTTAGTAGAGGTAAAAGTCCTGAGCTGTGGAAATTAGCTTACTGGGTCCTGTCTACAAAAAGGCAACCCTAAAGATATATGTAACCCCCGAACCCCTGCCTTTTTGCAAAATGACAGGTGGCATGCTGTTGAAGCTGACAGCAGTACCTGGTGGGGACTGGGTTCAGGGAGTACTAGGTTATTTGGCATAGGGGGCCTAGGTTTGGCTACTCTGCACAGGGGCACCCAAGTAAATCCTAACACAGGAAGCAATAACTGTAATGTCCAAAACCAGGAATGGGATTCTACAGTGTGGCTTTTATTCACATTCAAACTGAACAAACAAAGCATAGATGGACCCCCACGGGGCTACATTCCTGGTAATGCAGATTAGAGATAACAAAACACTTCTTCACTATTCCAGCCCTCAGGCTCTGAACCCACCAGGCACACAGCCCAGACTTGCATGCAGCTTTGGGTACACAGCCCGACTTGTACACTACTTGGGTTTTCTCCATGGCCTGGCTCCCCCGACGGCCACTTGATCCATGGTCCATTACGGGAATGAACCAGTTTTCCTGTTGGTGGCTCCCCAAACCACCTTAGAGCCTTCAACTCCTAGAGGGAATTTTCCTTCCATCCCACGTCTGGGTACTTCCCTCATCACTGGCCAAGTGCATGAGGCAAAGTAGAAATACACAGAGCAAATCCGCAGAGGTGGACCTGGTTACTAAAGATGAGGGGTCTCCCACCTCCAGCTCCCACAATCCATACCCGGCCATTTCTCTGGACACTAAACAACTCTTTTGAAAGCTTGGCAATGTAGATTACTGGGTAGACGTAAGTCACATCTCCTCTACATGTCTTGACTTCCCCTATGTGCTGGACTTGAACATTACTTTTACTTTTGGCTAAGCCCATTACTCTAGGCCTCCCACTACTTCAGTAGTCCAATCCCCACTTTAACATAGTTCAGGATGAAACATGGGCCCTTTAGAAAGAGCAGAACTCACCCTTTGGTTGCAGGTGCCCCACAGGCGAATCACGAAATTTTCTTGTAACCCACACACGTGGACAAAATAAGGCAGCTTCTTCACTAGCAGTAGCCAGGGGGTTGCCCCTGGAATAGCAGGCAAACTTTTCTGCCCCATCCCCTGAGGGATGGGGCACAGAGACCCAAATCAGCGGTCTCTACCACTAAAAAAACAGCTTACTGTCTTTCTTTAGGCGGAAATGCACACCTTTCCCTAAATGTAGCCCTATTTCAGGGTTGAGGCTCCAAGAACCTGAGCACAGAGCTGCTGTGCTCCCCTCACAACAATCTCCCAACTCCAATTGCCTCAGACTGACTGTTCAAACCTCCCAACATTCTACTCTAACTCCCTTCTGCAGATTCCATTGTGGCTCATGCAGCTGCGATACTTCTATGGTGATGTCATCCCTCAGTCTCAGCTGAGACTGAGAATAGAGTGAGACAGTGTGAAATCCATTTAACTGGAGTTTCACAAGCTGCCTTCCCTGCCTACCACTAGGTCTAACTGGGATTCTAGTAACCCCGGGTAACAAGGGGGTTACATATTAATAACTACCATCCAATTGCCACTCTGCCATTGTTAAACCGGAAAAAGCGGTGTCTGCCCAGCTAACTGACTTCCTACAGTTACCCCCTGGCTGCATTGCTCTGATGGCCTATGCAGGAGGCAGTATAGCACAGTGGTCTAAGGCTCTGAGCTGCAAATCTGGTGACATCCAGCAAACCAAACCTGGGTTTGAATCCCACAGCTTCCACTTGCATACTGTGTGACCCTAAGCAAGTCACTTAACCTCCTTCTGCTCCCAGGTCGCTCCTGTAAAAAAGCTTTCAGCTTAGGGTGCTATACCTGGTTAAACAACTAAATAAATAAAAAAAAAAAAAACCTTGCAGTCACTCTTTCCTGACTCTCTTACCCAGTAGTGGCAAACTGTAAATGATATGGTGTAATATTCTTTATTCATATAGCCCTGTTTCCATGCCTTTTTTGTTCATACGGCTGTAACATTTTCACGGGTGTATTTGTATTTCTGTATTGTCTTCCCTTGTACTCCCCTCCTGTTAATGCCTCTGGAAACAAGCTGTTAGGGTTCTTTCGGCCTTTCTCAGTAATTTTCTTTGGGAAGGGGACAGTACTACTACTACTACAGCTCATCCTTCAGTAGTTTCCCTCAACTGACAGGCTGATGGGTTTAGCATTTTCCTTCACTCCATTTATCCTCCTTGAAGGTAGTCTGAGACCTTAAGTCTTGATTCAGGCACTGCTATAAAGTTCAGGGCCACAGCTAGAGCCGGGTACTGTTCATGGCTTAAAATTAGCACATGATCTGGGACACAGAATCTAAGTATAGGGAGTCCACAGGCAAGGCATGAACACAATCCAGGCCACAGTCAGAGCTGGGCAGTGCGGGAAACATTCAGGGCTCTTATAACACCTGATTTTGAATACCTAATCTGTGGTAACAGCATGATGGGGCACTGGAGTGCCTGTACTCACTGTTCAGAAGAAATTACATTTTGGAAGTGGTTTCATGGTTATTTTTCATTAGTATTAGTACGAATAAAGTCAGTGCCCATTGGGGATATTACTGCTAATTTTCTCTGCCACTTTTCTGCTTGTTGAGGATGATGTCTGTACAGATGGAAAACAGGCGAGACAAACTTTAGGTGGAGCAATGAGAAATGCCTGCTCTTTCTCTGGCCCTGGAGCCAACTTTCTCTCAGCACTTCCTCCTCAATTAATTTGACTTGCTCTTCTGCCTGCAGCACCTCTTCCTTTAACCCCCCCCATGAGGCCCCTTCCAGAACTCAAGCGCAGAAAGGAATCACACGTTAACCACTATAGTGCTAAAGCAACCATACATCCAACCACAGGGATCCTGGGGTTACATATACTCACAGCCTTTCTGATGCAGCAGTGCAGAATCTCTTCTACACGGACTCTGTGAGCAGGCTTGGTTAATGCAGTGGGGGGCCCAATGCACCTCTGGTGGGGAAGGTATGAGTGGCGATAAATTTGGTGAAACCCTTGGTCAGTCCTCTTCAGCCTTTAGAGGGGACTGCCCACATCACCCACCCGACAGCAGGCAGACACACAGAGCTGTTATGTCTGGGACCTCTGCAGGACAAATTCCTGCAGCAAGATTCTCTGAAAAAAAAAAGCAAGCTGGCTTCTCTCATAGAAATAGGTCTTAAGCAAGGCGCACTCTGCTCCAAAAGTTCTCATGGTAATAATCCTGTTACACTGAGTCCCAGGCAGGGAACTCTGGCAGAAACCCAACCCAGAGGCTGAGCAGCAGAAAGCATGTCTGTCTCTCTCTGGTGGTCTTGCTGTTCTGAGCTGGTTGGGCACTATGCAGACATCCCACTTCTCCAAGCTCCAGTGTTAATTGGCAGATCAATTATCAAGAGGGCAATGGATTCTTCTGCTTTACATCCTATTCCTATCCGGACTACAAGTCCCATACGCCTTCTCTTCAGATTCTTGATTGCCATGATGATTCTTGATTAGCTGGTGCAATAGGGAAGTGTGTCCTGAGGCTTTAAGAGCCTTGTGACTGGCTTTTGACAGAGCAGGCAAACTGCTGACCATTGACCCCTTCCCACAGTCCTCTGGTGTCACAAGATCTCCAAGACTGTTATGCCCATACCTTCCAGGGCAATATCTTTATTATTAAAATGTTCTGCCCCTTGTAGCACTTCCAGTCATCTGTATGGTACCTCTTAGCACCCAAGCAACAAAGTGTTGCCAGTTTTGTGATTGTCTGACTTCCTTTTCTCCTGTTGGACAGGGTGGTGGAGCATCCAAAAGGTCTTGTGAATGCTCCACTCTAAGTCAGGGATCTTTGGTTGTGTGCTACCTGCCTGCTCCAGGCAGGGAGTCAATGGTAGGCCCCCTTTTGGGTGGGGGTCTACACAGAAATAAACACTAAGAGAAAGACTCACCCAGGCTGGCTCTGTGACTTGGGACAGCATAGGGCTGCCTGGCACACATGCTACTTAGGTTTGTTCCCCAGGCCTAAGAATGCAGGAGCTGAATCTGGTAGTAAGTACAATAAGCATTTACAAGGACTCTCTTTTCCCAGGAATGGGTAGTCTTGGTGTCCCATTCCCAGAGGACTGAGGGAGGCTTCATGGCCACAGGCATGACAATGAGTCCTCCGTTCTCCACCCCATGATATATCCTGAATAGGTCCAACAGTGATGGTGGGCATGCAAAGAACAAATACAGAGGCCAAATCACCCCACTGGTTGCATAGTGATGGCAGCAGTCTGTCATGATCCAGGCCTGATGGGCCAGCTAAACACTACACCCAACACCCATCTTGATAAGCTGCGATCCGTGCAACCCCCAAAATACATGCAGCACAGACAGGAAAGGGTACCCCACCTCACAGGGTAAGTTGAGGTTGAGTGTCATAGAAAGTGGTGACTGGTCTGGAGGAGGCTATGCTGCAAGTAAGCAGTGTCCCAGCATAGGTAGCTGGTGAGAGGCAGGAGGCCTGATAGTAAACACAGATGGGGCCAACAATGAAATAACAAGAAAAAAAAAGAGTCTTACCCACATACACTGACCCCCTCATGCCTAATCACATGCTTTCAGAACACAACAGCAGCTTTATCAGCATTCCTATGAGTGGGTGAACTATCCTTGAGAGGAACCCTCTAGTCTCGTGTCCAGTGGGTTGGTGGAGGGGAATGAGTTACAGAAGTGAGTGTCAGTGGGGTTAGAGACCAGAGGACCCGGGGAAGATAAGAAAAAAGGGAGAGGGTAGAATAATAAGAAAAACAGGAATGTAGACACAGGTGTAGGCACTTAAGCTGCAGCTGCTTCTTTTATTTTATTGCATAGCTATTTTATTACGGTTCATTGTATATTTATGCATGTTTTTTGATTTTGTTAGATGCTCTGAGCCCCTGAGGAAGGGCATCATAGCAAATATATGATCATGCAGGTGTCATGACATGAGGCAAGGGGATGGACACTGACTGGATAGTTAGATGTGATTCTGTCTCACGACTCCTTCGTTCTAGGTTCCATAATTGGGCTCTCAGAAACCTAAAACACTGAGTTGGTAACTGACACATTTATAGCCTGAGTTTATTAACTCGATAGAATTGATGGACCATGGGGTAATCAGCTGTGTGAGACGATGTCCCATTGACAATGACATCTTTTTTCTTCAATGTTCTACGTTTTGTCCATTGTTCAACCCCACCCCCAGCCACTCCTTATCTTATCCGGTCCCCTCCTGAGATACCCATACCCTGACATGATCCTGCACTGGTTGGATTGTGCTGACTATAATGCTAACTAGTGAGGAGCTCAGTGCTCTCCTGTATGGCACACTGGGGCTCAGCAAGTAGGCATTTCTGATATTTAGGCTCTCTCTTCCCTGCCCCTGACTCAGATTCACTAATTTCCCAGTCTTTGTTACATGGGCATTATGCACTTTTCACTTTTCCCATGTGCCTATTTCAGAAACACAAATTCCTTGCTTTCACCTAGACATTTGTGTCTTATTTTAACACTTTGTTTACTAATGTGTTTTCCGGCTCTGCATATCTCCTTACACTGCTTCTATGATCCAAGGTGTTTGTTAGGAGATATTTTTCAGTCCCCAACAGAAAATTCACAGTTGGCACTAAAAGCGAAAATTAATTACCCAGGGCTGCTGGGATTCCCTTGTGGTTCACAGTATCCATTTATTGTCAAAAGCATTTGATCCTTTGATAGTCTCACAATGCTTCATTCATTTATAAAGAAAGCATGATACTTGACTGCGTCACACGTGATTGGCCATAATTACAGCAGGACAAGCCCAAACGCAAATATGAGATTACAAGCAAATCCTTTTTCATTCTGTTTGCAGTTAAACCAAGTAAAAACTACTGCACTCACTTACAAAACAATGGAGCTTGATTACGAGCAGAGGGCTAACTGTTTATAAGTTATAAAAACAAGTTAACCTGGAATGCTATTGCAGGTAAATGTAGTAAAACTAGTTTCAGAAATCCTCCTCCGGGCCACCCCAACAGCCTTTTCTCAAGTCATCTGCATGCCACATGGGGATGTGAGTCCGGATGTGACAGACTGAAATACGATCCAAGAAGATACACTTGCGGCTGGATTTTCAGAAGAATGCTGCTGATTAGCTGGTGGGCAATGTGGTGGATGGCATTAAGGGAACCCCTTGCTTAGATTGGTCAAAACATTAACACACCTCTGTGTGGGTCTATGGTAAGGACCCATGTAGGTGAGTCTGCTGGAGATGGGGCAGTAGAGCAGGTTACATAGGAGAGAAAAGCCTGCATCTCACCTAGCCTAACCCATGGCAAGGACCAGCCACGATGAGAAAAAGAATGAATAGAATGTTAAGAGCCCCTACAAGCTGCTAAGTTATTTCTTACTATATTACTGTCTAGTACTATCTTATTACCTTCTCAGGGAAGCAAAGCTGAGCTGAGAAAGTAAGACTATAATATGATCTATGCCAGATAACCACTTGGCTAAAATAAAACTCTGTCATAGCTGAGGGGAGCTTGGTTATCCCTTTCCCCATCCCATTTGTTTGGTATTGACTGTCCATTTTAGGACACTGTTTGAAAACTATTTGAATTGTTTCTTTATTGAAAAGCAGTGTGGTGTTCCACTGAATTCCATGATCTAACAATCTAGTACATTCTACCGAGCCAGTGCAGTTTTCTACTGCTTTTCTATTGGTCCTATACAGCATTTTTCATGTTTATTTATTTGTAATTTTTGACCAGGAATGGCACGTTAAGCTGTGACATCTTGTTTCCAGGTGTGTCCTCGGAGGTAGGTTGTATGGATCCATTTTTGTAGATGGGGAAGGCAGGCCATGACACTGGGGAAATTCACCTACTCGTCGGTAGGGGGACCATTGTGTTGCGAGACGTCTCATTTCGCTACTGGTCTTGGTAGTGAACAGATGGATAGGGCTAAGGAAGCCCAGGATGGATCTCAGGAAAGTTTAATGTTGCAAATTGAGGGACCCGCTGTGGAGGCGACTGGGATGCACCCTTCGGGTGGCCAGCAGATTGCCCGAGACAGAGATCCCTCATCGGAAGAAGTCAGTGAGCAGCTCAGTTTAGAGCAAAAGCAGCAATGCCTGACAGCAGAATTGCTCCTCGTTAGTGAGCAGTTAATGTCAGAAAGGAATTGGCAAGCAGAGGACAGAAAATGGAAAAGATCAGAAACCTCACCTGGCACTGCGGTATCGGAAGGCCATCCGAAGATCCTTCAGCTGACGAGAGGTCCCATTCAGCAGTTGATTCACTGCCTAGGTGAGATTGGAGCACTGAAGACGCAGGGTTCTGGTCACCAGGCAAAGCCCTCTTAGCAGCGGGATGGATTCCGATTTCAGACAACCACTGGAGGCCCAACCCAGAGCAGCCTGCATCAGACAGCCTGTTGCCGGCTCAGATAAGTAATTTACCTGAAATTTCTACTGAGGGAGTTATGGAATCTGGTGCTTCTTCTTCGGGAGACATGCCTGCTCCAATAGTTAGTCAGAGGGGTAATTTAAATGAGGACAATATCTTAAACCCTGATATGTCCAATGCTTCAGGCCCCATTTCAGGACTAAATCCTGGGGAACCTGAGAAGCTGACATATGCAAGCCACTTTCATCGTCCTATAGAACTGGCAAAACGAAGGAACGCGATTCGCCTACGATATGTGGGCCCTCACGAACCCCACCCGATAGATTCTACGTGGGGAAGATCTTACTCAAAAGAAGTATGGGATTCTCACCTTCAGAGGTTTATGCCTTGACTCATGTACAGGGGGAATTTACCTTTGATATCAGTTTTCGCACTCCTGCAGTGTTGGAAACCTTTTGGTGTCAGTATATTAACTTGAAAATGAACCCACTATGGTCTGACTTTATTGTTTTATCTCTTACCAAACAACCCTTTAGGGTATTTTCAATCCTTTTCAGGAATGAGGGGGTAGGAGATCATGTGACGCAGGCAACCTAGTGGCAGCAGGTTTACAGTGCACCTAACCCCAACCTCACATCATCGAATTTTACAACTAGAATTTTGACTGGAACCTTAAAAAAATACAAAATACGAAGAGAGGACAGCTTCAGCATCAGATATCACTGTTCCTTTCATCGCTATTGGGAGAATTTCTTCCGCGATGGATGCAGATATGAAGATGGCCCAGCTGAGGCATACATCTCCTCCCTCGCCTGAAAAAGCAGCCCAAGAAAGCCAGACCTCCAGGGGGAGCCTCCAACTCCAAAAGCCTAGCTACCACACAGCCTGTTCCACTTACTGAAAACAGATTTTTGCAGGAACTGCTACCCTTCTGAGAAACTTTATTGGAAATATCTACAGAGCTCATCTCTGAAAAATGACATGACTGATTTAAATAGAAGAATGGGGGACTCTGAAGCTAAATCCGCCTCCCTGGAATGCTGGAGGGACAAAACTGATCCAGAAATACACCAACTTCGGCAACAAATACATAAGTTACAATTAAAAATGGAGGATTTCGAAGGTAGGAGCAGGAAGAATAACATACTGTTAATGGGTCTCCCCGAAAATGAAGAGAACCCCAATGTAATAGCATTTCTTCAGAAGCTCCTTTTGAAAATAGTGGGCCCCTTTCCTCTAGGGAATAACTGTCAAATAGAGAAAACTCATCGCTCATTACGACCACATCCACAACCAGGATCTCCCCCATGGCCATTAATCCTAAAATTCCTGAGTTATCTGAAGCGACAACATGTGCTGAACTAAATAAAAGAGATACAAGAAATAATGTGTGAAGGCACTAAACTCCATGTAACACAGGATCTACCATACGAAATGCGCCAGAAGTGAGCAGCATTTCATTCCATAGTCACCAAAATCATTGCAGCAGGCATTCCTTTTAAAATGCTGTATCCTGCTAAGCTACAAGTTTCAGTATCTGGATCATGGCTATTCTATGACTCACCCTCACAAGCAATGGCTGATCTTAAGCTCAGGCTCCCAGATTTATTTAAAAATGACTGATTTCTGTACCTGCGTTCAGAGTTGTAGAGATTTTCACAGAAGAAGAGGGCATTCGTAACTGTCTCCACATTTTCAGAAACTCAGACTCGGGATAACATTTTGGAAAGGCCAGAGCTCACTGGTTGCAGTGTCATTTTATCAATGTAGAGGGCAGCACTCAGCATAACTGCATTTTTCCCTTGAGAAAGAAACTGATTCATCCAGGAATGGGAAAAGGGGGACTGTTTTTCTATCAGGGACCAAAAAGGGTCCAGATTCTTCTAACTATCCCCCATCACTTCCTTTCTCTTCAGCACAGCCAGATTTGGACTCTGAATCAAAGCACCGTATCAGCTTTAATTTCTTGACATTGCATTGCAATAGTTTGCAGTAGTTCAAGGTGTCTGACTGTTTTTCTTTCTAGGTGGCAGTAGTTTCTGAATTCGGGGGTTGGGGGATCGTATTTCCACATAGCAAATTACTATATAATGGGGAACGTGGAACCTGACTCAGGGGTCATTGATTTGGTAAGCTTCCCCCAAATATCAGGAGAGGGGAATTCCTGAGTAATGGGTTAAACAGATGTTGGAAATATGAGGATCAGGTGCAATAAACCAGCAAGAGCAGTGCACCTGCAGAATATCTGAACTGTACAAAGTTGATCTGTGCTTATGCATAACAATAGTAAGAGACTAACAAGAGGTTTGGTTATGAAGATGATGTGAGGGATGGTGGGGTGGGGTTCCTGGCTCGAGTAAGCTCGTAGTTAGCTGCATAGCGAGCTAGTTTATGGGGGGTTCTGCTCCTACACATTCCCTATGAAAAGATTTGAGGGGTTTTGGTTTCTTTGGTTGCATTTTCTCAGTTTAACACAAATCTGCCGAAACTCCACAGATGTAGGTCTCCTAATTTTTTGGGAATTGTGGTTAGGAGTGTGGTGGGATAGTCTTCCCTACTGGGATTGGTACCTCAAGTATTCTAATTGTTCAGTTGTTTCAGGGGGGACTACTGTATATAGTTATTGGGGATTTAGGGGGATGTTTAGGGGGTTGACTACGGTAGATTCATTAAGATTACATTTGTTTGGGTTAGGATTAAGCTTAGAGTACAAATCCACGTCAGTGAATGGGAAACATCCTTTCAGGGCTATATTAGAGAGAGGCAGGGGTCAAAATTGCAGTTCCGTTTGGTGTTCCTGGGAGTGGTCTCCCCTTTGCTTTCATTAGCTTCATTTTGCTAAAGTTATGCACCGCATCTTACTGTTGGGCTTTGAGATGGGGGGGGGGGTAGTGGGTAGGAGGGAAAGTATGCCATGTGATTATTTTGGTTTTTTTCATGATTCATCTGCTAGAGATATTATGAGGTTAAATATTAGGTATGGCGATTAACAACTGCACAATTGTGACCTGGAACGTTAGAGGAGTTAGGGAACCTACAAAGAGATATCAAGTGTTGAAACACTGTACCCTGCTTAAGGCAGACATAATTTTGTTAGAGTAAACAAATCTGCTGATTAGAGAGGCCATTTGGCTATGAAGAATGGGGATTTCCCAAATTTACGCTGCAGAGATCTCATCAAGTAAAGGGGCAGTGATATTAATCAAAACTATGATCCCATTCCAGGCAGATACCACAGTGACTGATCCCCAGGGCGGATATATTCTGGTCAAAGGTACCCTCATGGGCACTACGGTGGTCTTGGGCTCCATATACGGACTGCCAGTGTGCGATCCAACATCTTTTATGGAACTTGCAAATAAAATTGCGCCATTTCTTTCCATCTCCCTAATACTAGGGGGTGATTGGAATGTTCCCCTGCACAAGATATGGATAGAACCCATAGACCCTTAAGACCTCCCATGGCTTCACAAAGAGCACTACAAGACTTGATGGATACACTAGGGCTCTGTGATCCGTGGTGGTCACTCAATCTGTCACATCAGTTGTTTTCCTTTTACTCTAATGTGCATCAGTCCTGGTCCAGATTAGACTATATCTTGATCAATATCCCCTTGTTAACTGGTTTAATTCAAACAGGCATTGAGCCTATAGTACTCTCTGATCACTCGTTGGTATGAGTGACATTATCTCCTTCTCCGGATGGCCCTAAAGATAGATCATGGAGGCTGAACACACAACTGTTAAAAGATAAATCCATCATCACTAAAATTCAAAACTCCATTCAAACCTTTCTAGCTACAAATGTAGGCACGACTCAAAGAGACGATTTATTATGGTGTACTCTTAAATGCTATCTTAGAGGAGATTTCATAAAACTGGCCGCCAGAAGAAAGAAAATGAAAGAAAAAGAATCCTTATCTCTGTTAACTCAAATAAGAGTAGCCGAGCTTGCTCTTTCATCATCGACAAGCACTGCCTCCATAACTAGGTTCTTAGACCTCAGGAATAAATATGCAGACCTCTTAAGAGAAAAAGTGGAGTATGCAATATTAAAAACTAAATCCACTTATATAGATCAGGGAGAAAAGGCGGGCAAACTACTGGCCCTTCAGCTCTGCAAGATGGAAAGCTCAAGACTTATACCCTCCCTTCAGGCTACAAATGGAACTATTAAAATCAAACCCAGAGATATTGCTCAGATATTTGAGAACTTTTATCATTCCCTCTATGGGAAAAAACACATACCCACTCCTACCCACAGGATAGAATCTTACTTGGACTCCTTGTCTCTCCCTGCCTTACCCGAACACCTCCAACTTTCCTTGATTTCACCTATCATTCTAGAAGAAGTTGTAGCAACAATTAAGGAATTACCCCTAGACAAAGCCCCAGGCCCAGATGGCTTTCCAGCAAATTTCTACAAGATCTTAAAGGAGCTGGCCCCCTACTTGCTCAAACTATTTCAATAAATGCTTTCATCGAAACCCTTGGATCCCACCTTATTAGAATCAACAATTTCTCTTCTATTAAAACCAGACAACTCTTACCTTCTACCAGAGAACTACTGCCCAATTTCCCTCCGAAATTGTGATATTAAGATCTTAACTAAGATCTTATCTCTTCACATCAGGAAAGTATGGGCTCCACTCCTAAGTCCAGAACAGGTAGGATTTGTCCCTGGAAGGTCCTCCGTGGATCACCTTCAGAAACTCTCCCACATTTTCAAAGTTGCAGGATCATCTCAACTCCCGATGGCTCTAATCTCGTTAGACGCCGAAAAAGCATTTGATAGAGTGGACTGGGACTTCCTCTGGCTGACCTTATGTAAGATGGTCTTCCCTCCCCTTTTTATCCAGTGGATTCAGGCCATATACTCATCCCCCTCTGCAAAGATATGCTGCAATGGAGTATTCTCCTCTTGCTTTCCCCTCTGCTCAGGTACAAGACAGGGTTGTCCCCTGTCACCCTTTCTATTTAATTTGTATCTAGAACCTTTGATTCGCCATATGAAACAGTCTTCCCCAAAACAGGGAATTTCAATACTTAATCACAATCTCACTCTATCTGCATATGCAGATGACATTCTCCTCCATTTGAAGAACCCTGCTGAATCTCTGAGACATGTATTCGAAGTAATATCTCAGTATAGCTCCCTATCCAATTATAAACTTAATCGGACCAAATCTGAAATCTTTCCCCTAAACCATTTCACTCACAAAGCAGAATTTAACAGCTTTGATCTTAAGTGGTCTCCTCATTCACTTAAATATCTGGGTATTCACCTGACTACAGACCTGCTTTTGACCAAGAAACTCAATCTCGATGATCTAGTGGCAATCCTTCAACTCGATCTTCAAAGATGGGCAGATTTTCCTCTGTCTCTTTGGGGATGCATAAACATAGTTAAAATGAATGTGTTACTTAGACTTTATTACCCTTTACATATACTAAACATATGGCCCCCAGTATCTTTCTTTCAAAAGGTATACTCTCTTATCTCGGCTTTTATATGGTTGCATAAACAACCCAGGAAATAATTTATCAAACTGAGTCTACCTAGAGCATTAGGGGGTCTTCGCCTCCCGAATTTTCTTCTGTATTATTGGGTAAGTCATTTCTCTAGGATTGGGAAATGGCTGACAGATACCTTAGAAGATGATGCTCCCATTTGGCTACAGTTAGAAACCCAGATGTTACGACAATATCACCTGCTTTCAACTGCCATTTACTATATCCCAATGAAGAAGTTGCCTGAGGCAATCAACCACTCAGTAATAGGGACCTCCCTGAAAGCTTGGACTCAGTTTTGCTCCTCATATAAACTTTCCCACATCTAGACTTTGCACAACCTCTCCTCTTTAATTCCAATATTAAAATAGATGACACTTATCTCACACAGACCTGGCTACCTCCATTACATAATGTTAGAGTAAAGGATTTCTATTCCTCCATGTCTCTTCTCTCCTTCTCAGAAATCAGACATAAATTTGGCCTACATGCTTCTCATTCCTTTAAAACTCTGCAACTAAGACACCTAATAGCACAAACATTTGGGGCTGCTTATACAGAATCTAAACTTCAACCAACATTGGAAAGCCTCAAGGATCTATCTTCCAAACCTCACTGCCTATCCTTCTTATATCATTTTATCCTCTCCATTGGCTATACCGAACCAATACCCAGTTCCAAAATCTGGTCATCTCTACTACCAGGAATAACCACTGAATGGCCAAGAATCTGGCAAGATCTATATACTTATATCTCTCAAGATAGACTGCGACTTATCCAATACCACATCCTACATAACCTATACTACACACCAGTTAAATTGGCCAAAATTGGTCACCTTCCTAGCGCTAACTGTTCCAGATGTGGTATGCATGAAGGGAACTTAGTACATATATTCTGGGATTGTACCAAAATTGCCCCTTATGGAGATTGATCCAGTCTAATTTAGACCCAATGCTTGACCTAGGGCACCTTTTCACTGTGGAGATCTGTATTTTAGGGAACTATCCTACTATTCAAATTAAGGAATGGAAATACCACATGGCACTAATTTCAATGGTGGTTAAAAAGCTAGTGCTTAAACACTGGCTAGACCAATTACCTATATCCTATAACGAGTGGCTAAATGACCTCTCAGTCTACTTTAGGACAGAGCGCTTAATCGCTGGTTCCCACAATAACCTGGCATCATTTAATAAAAAATGGGGCAAATTGTATGCTTTATACCTACTTTGAAGCTACTAACAGTTAATAGTTCCAGGATTGTCTCCAGATGTCTTTCTGCAGCAAATATTTTTTTCAAGAATTGTAATATAGGCATGGGCACACTTTGGGGAGGGTTGGGAGGAGGAGGGATTGGGGGTGAGGGAGAGTTTTTCTTTTGTTTGCCTTTTTTAGTTTTGTTGGTTTTATTGGGGGGGTTCCATTAATCTTTATTAGCACTCCACTGTATACTTTAATTAGAAGACTATATCTCTGTACCATTCCTGATATGATTATAAGGATGTGCATAATTTAAAATCAATAAAGAAGTTGAATTTCAAAAAAAGGAATGAGGGGGTTAATACAGAGGATATTGTTCATCGGCTGGAGAAACGCTGTGACGTACAGGGGGATCCCACGCCTATTATGGATGCTGAAGGATTCGGGAATGGAGGGTGGAAGTTTCGTATTAAATTACATCATACTGATCATGATTTACTGCATCTCCCAAACTGCTTCTTTATTGGAAGAGACAAGGGGTTCCTTTTTTATCCTGGACAGCCCAGAGTCTGCTTTAAATGTGGATCTTCTAAACACATTAGCACCTCCTGTGACATTTTGAAGTGCTCGCATTGTGTGGAACTAGGCCACCCCAGTGCACACTGTTTTTTCAACAATTGAAATGCAACCTCTGTGACGGCCTGGGCCATACTTTTGAGGATTGCCCCTCTGTGGCAAAAAATATGGAGGATGCTGATTTTGGGGTCCAAGATCACTATATCCGTTTGGCAGTAAAACAGGGCAAGGCTCCCCATGGGGGACACTTACCCACAAATCTTGGGACAAATACCCAAGCCAACAAAAAAATGACTTCGGTGAACCCCTACGGTCAGGTCCCTGAGACCCTGGCACCAGTCCAAGAGCCCCTTTTGCATGAGCTTATTCCGGCAGCCGCAACCACTGTCATTGTCTCTCCTCCTGAGCCTCCCTCTGAAACTCCTTCAGGAAAGGAAGATTTTACCTTGGTTTCAGGGAAAAAGGGGAAATCAGCTAAAGTGTGGTCAAAACCAAAGAAGAGTGGTCCAGAGGTACCCCTACAAACCCAGAACATGTACTCTGTTTTAGTGGATGATCCTATGGACCTGGACACTGGGTCAAGTCTCGGTTGAGGGATTACCCCAGCCTGATATCCAGGATGTCATACCTGAACAAACCGATCATTCGACCCAGGGCACCAAAAGTGGAAGAATAATGAGGGCTTCTAGCAAAGTGTAATGAAACATCTTTGGCATGACTTTTCTGTCTTATGGCTCCATTTCACTTTCATGTGGCATCTTTGAATGTGAATAGCATTCAATCTCTTTGCAAAACGTCGCAGTACTTATGCACACTTCTTACAAAGTGATCTTGATTGTGTATTCTTTCAGGATGCACGGTTCCACTCCTTGGAGGAAAGGACTGCGGCCACAAAAGAGTGGATATGGGGAGACTGCTTTTGGTCACAGGGGGACTCTCTGTGTTCAGGGGTTGGAATTTGTTTTTTCTCCTATCAGATTCAAGTCATACATCACATAGAGTTGCAAAAAGGCAGAGCTTTGCTATTAGATATAAAATGGGAAAATCGGCTTATCCGCCTTCTTAATATTTATGCCCCCCAGCTTAAACATGATCAGGTGCACCTTTTTCAATCCCTTTCCCCGTTATTATTGACCACCCATCTAGTAGTCATGGGTGGGGATTTTAATGTCACTTTGCCCTCTCAGGCTTTAGCTCCATCTGGGAAGAAAATTTACTGTGATGCTCAGTGCCTGGCTCTACTTCATAGTGAAGTAGGGTTTGTGGATGCTTTTAGTTCTCTCCCTTGTGATAGTCATCATACTTACTTTTGTGGCCCTCGAGACTCTACTATTGATTATTTTTTTGTTCCCTCATCTTTGAGTATCAAGTCAGTTGCTTTTCAGGATTTGGCTACATCAGATCATAGGCTTCTATCTCTTGCAATAGGTGATCTCCCGGAGGAGCGGTGAGGACCGGGGGCATGGAAATTAAATATTATTCTTTTAAATATCCCCTCAATTAGAGAAGGTTTTTCTGCCATTTTACAAGCATGAAAATCATTTTTTTTCTTATATGCTGATAGTAATGCTTGGTGGGAGGACACAAAAAAAGAGATTAAATCATTTTTCCGTACTATGGGGCGCATTAATGGAAGATTTAGGCAGAATGAGCTCTGTTATTTGAGGGATAGTATTTCTTTCTGGACATCCTTTAGACCTAATTTGGGGGGGGAGACTTCCAGAAGATTAAGGGGTTGAAGACTGAATTAGCCCGTAAACAACTTGAGGCTACAACACTCCTGGAACATAAACAAAAAAATGGCACTAGTGGGAAATCGAAAGATACTCTGCCTTTCGATTCCATGCAACTTCTGTGGGAACGTCGCAACATGGAGTACCTCATTACAACTACAGGAAGCCAGGTAGTTGATAATTTGGGCATCCTAAGGGAAATCTTATAGTATTTCACCCAAGTTTTTGCTAGTCAGGATTTACCTGTTCAGGAGATGCAGCAATGGCTGGCCAGTAGGGGCCTACCTCAACTTCCGCCAGAATCGGGGGCTATTTTAACCTCATCTATTACGGAGGGAGAATTGAAAGATGTCATATGGTCACTCAAATCTGTAACTACTCCGGGGTCAGATGGGCTCCTGCATAAAATTTATTAAGATATCTGGGAAATTTTGGGTCTGGAATTAAGTATGTGTTTCAATAATTGTTTAATACAACATCAGCTCCCTGAGAGTATGCTGGAGGGACTTTTGATTTTGATTTTTAAGAGTGGGTGTCGGGGTGACTTAAAAACCTGGAGGCCGATATCACTCCTTAACTCCTTAATATGGATTATAAAATATTAATGAAGATTCTGAGTAATCGAGTGGCAAGTGTTGTAGAAAAGATTGTGCATCTGTCTCAATTTAGTGGCATTCCAACAAAACGAATCCAGGACGCTCTTATTCTCATACGAGAGATTCTACACAAAGGAACTACACAGGAATTATTTGGGCACTTGGTCTGCTTAGATCAAGCACAAGCTTTTGATCGGGTAGAATATGTATATCTGTGGGAGACATTAAAAAATTATGGTTTTCCACCCACCTTTATAGCCTGGCTTCAGACTTGTTATAAAGGGATTAGTCTCATACCAAGTATGAATGGTTGGGTTGGTGAAGCAGTTCCGGTACATAGAGGAGTGAGACAGGGGTGTCCCCTTAGCCCCCTTCTGTATATTTTGTCACTGGATCCATTGTTGCATGCCCTATATGGGACAGAGTCAATAATCGCGTTTACCCCCCTCGCAGCGACATTTCGCCAGCGAGGTCCCCCACAGCGACTATAGTGCCTAGCCATGGTAGGAGACTCGCTGGAACCCGGCGCTGTCTGTCAGGGGTCCTGCACCTCCCCAATCAGCTCTGACTGGAGTTGAGAATCCTTAAGTGGGAGGGTGCGGGGGGCTAAAACAAAGACAGCAATAGCGAACCAGCAGCTGACTGCAGAATGCGGTCGACCTTCTGGTGTCGCTGACAGGGCATTCGACAGAATTTCTGTTGGACTCCTGTTGTGGATCCAATAATCGGGCTTTCAGTAGGGTCTGATGATAGGCAGATTGTTGCTCTAGCTTTTGCTGATGATTTGGGGCTCTTTTTAGCTGATAGATCCTCTGCAGTGGAGGCTCGATCCATTCTGCATGACTTTTCAGTTATCTCTGGGTCTAAAATCAACACACTGAAAAGTGGTATTTTACCCTTGGGGTATGATGCGGGTGATGTGGCAACAATTTGGGGAATACCTGTAGATAAGACATATAGGAGAATTTTAGGAGTATATTTTGGTGGGGAAGACCCTCAAAGATACAACTGGGAATTGCTTTTGGCTACAGCTGGGGAGAAAGTAGCCCAATGGAACAAAAGGCAGATGACTAAGGCCAAATGTATTTATTTGATTAAGACATACCTATTATCGCATTTCTTGTTTCTGGCAACTGTTTTTCCTCCCCCGGTAGCCCCGGATGCATCGATATATAGTGTTTTTTTCCAATGTCTGTGGGAAGTAGATTAAATCCAGTTAAAAGAGGTACTACCTATCTGCCTATACAAGAAGGAGGCTTAGGAATGTTAAACCTGGTTGTTTTTTCCTATGTGACCTTTATCCACTATAATCTTATGCCCCTTTTGAAGAATGACATTGCAGTCTAGTTCCCCTGGGTTGAAGATGTTCTTGGGCCCCTATTAGCTAGCTGGGACCCCTCCACTTTTCTCGCACACCAGACCCGGGTGGCACACTTGCCAAATCATTTTATTGGGGTTGTAGGTAAATTGAAAGTATGGAAGATTGTGACAAGCTTTCTCTGTACTTCTTCTAGGAAATCCCTCTATAGTTGGATAGTGGGATCTATTTTTTACGTTTCTCCCTGATATTCGGTGTTACCGGCTGAACATCAATTCTCCATACATTCCTTTTTATCCAGTAAAAGACTCCTGCATTATATGAGGGACTTTGTCAGGCTATATGCACATCAAAAATTGGGAGTTCGAAGTAATTTAAATCATAAAGACCTTAAAGAGCGAACTTGCCCCAGGGGGAATAAATGTATAGGGCTGGTCGAGACTTTCTTGCATTTCTTGCTGGACTGTCCCTTCGCTATGTCCTTTTGGGAGGTATTTCACAAGAAATGGCCACTGAACCCCTTTAAATGACAGTTTCCTCAAATTTGGACTGATGGAGTGCTTCCAGGTGCATGGGCCAAATTTGACACAGTTACAATCCGGATTTTGATGGGTTTTATTAGTTATCAGCTGTGGCTGGCTAGGTGGGGCTGGTCCCTTAGAAAACAACTGACATCTAGTGAACAAGTATTATTATTATTACAGAAAGCTGTGATAAAATGGCAGACTATGGAACAAAGTAGAGTGCTCCCAGACCTCTACAAATTATGGTGGAGAAATATGTCCTGGTTGAACACAGGTTGATTATGATACATTTCCTTATGTTTCAGGGTTTGGAGAGAACCATAAACATTCACCAGAATGTGTTTTAGAAGGATAACTATGTTTTTGAGGTTGGCTGCCCAAATAGTGGGGGGATAGGTTATTTCAGTTCCCTCAGGTTTCTCTGGTATGGTTTTATGTTCTCGGCGTGCAGAACAAATGGCTTTTTGTTTCACATTCGCCTTTAAACCCTTTATATATTAAGTATCCCCCTGCTCTCTTTAGCTAAAGAGGAGAGGGGTTTAGCACCTGCTAAAACAAGTAATTTTGTATGTGTGATGAAACCCTTGCTTGGGGTTTTCTTTCTTTTTTTGTATGGTTTTGTATGGTCATAACACCATTAGGTGTGCTTTTTTGCTTTCCAGTTTTGATTACCATATTTCCTTATTGTATTGGGGGGGTCATTTTCCTTTAGTTATGACATCTTCCTTTTGTAGGTATGATAGAATACTTACTTATGGTTTCTTTCCCTTGGCATTTTGATTTTGTGTGATGTAACACCTTTGTATATATGCTTTACTTTCAATTTTTAAATAAAATCTTCCCCTACTCTTTTAGTAAAGAGGGGAAGGGGGTATGTATGCAGGATTTGATTTATGTTTGGGATTTGAAGTATGCAGTAATACTTTTGTGATTGTGTTTTTCCATTTTATGATTTGTATGATGTAATACTGATTTATTGATGTATTCTTTTAAGTTATGAATAAAAATTCCCCCTACTCTGTGGTAGGGGGGGCTGCCACGCTGTCTTGCTGAATGGCAGACATTGGTCAGGCTTTGGAGAACATGGACATTGCTGCTATGGAGCAGCCTGTGGAATTTCTGTGGGGTGCTGTACACCCTATGGAGGCAAGAGTTTGATCCGAGTTGAAGTGTGCATTTCATGGTGAGACCCATGCGATGGGAGTGATGGAGACTGGCGTCCCTCTTACCTTTCCTTTGGATGTTGCTCAACCTTCTGATATTTGCGATGCAGCTGTTCCTACTGTTCTACAGGGCTCAATTGCTGTGGTGGAGCTGACTCTGAATGGTGTTGGTGCAGGTCAAATTCCTAGCGATGACGTGGTGCAGGATGGAATACGGAAGCAAACCGCGACTGACACTGATGGCAGCTGGTCGAAAGAGCAAGCATTGCTCGATGCTGGCTGGATATGTGTCGATGGTAAGTGGATGCCTGACTCCAACCGGGAGTCTTTTTCACCATCAAGAACTGGATCCTTGGATGCGATGGCTGCTGAACTTTCTGCAGGTCAGACTTTTTCTTCTTCTACTCTGGGGATGAATGCTCACCAGGAGGGGGTTCCAGAAGATTTAGGCCCTGACCCCGATGTTGATTCTCATGTTCCTCCAGCTGGTTCACCCCCCCTTCCCCTTAGAGAGATTCTGGATGACAAGGGTCCCGTTACTCGGACCTTTTTCAGAACAATAAATTAGAACAGGCCCCTCGATATTATGCCGTGCGGCTGCGGTATCGAGTTTGCTTGCCTGAACACCCAGATTGGACTTTTGTTGCTCGTAAGCTCCTGAAGGAGTCTATGCTTTTCATTGCTTCTGATATTTATGCTTTAATTAATGTTCGTGGAGAAGACACTTTTGATATTAGTTTTCAGACATTTGCAGGGCTGGAAAGATTTTGGCAATTATATGACTCTTGCAAAACTTCTCATTTGTGGGTTCCTTTTTTGCCATTCCCCTTACTAAGCTTCTATTCAAAACTGTCCATATTATGTTCCAAAATGAAGGGGTGAATGTGGGGGGTATACAATATTGGTTAGAACACAAATGCCATGTACTAGCCCCTCCTACAGCTGTTATTGATGATGAGGGGATTTGGATGGGCAGTTGGAAATTTAAAGTTAAGTTACATATTATTGACAATGACGTTGTGCACATTCCCAACAGTTTTTTTCTGGGAAAGGATCGGGGGGTTAGTTTTTACCCTGGTCAGCCTAGGGCCTGCTATAAGTGTGGTAGTCATAGGCATCTTAGTAGTGTCTGTGACAAGGCCAAATGTGCATTGTGTGGAGATTTCGATCACGATAGTGGGGTCTGCCATAATGTATTTAAATGTAATCTCTGTGATGAACTGGGACACACTTACCATCAGTGTCCCTGGGCTGGGCAAAACAGGCAGGGTGGCATCAATAAGGATGATCTTATTAACAAGACCCAAAATGCATATATGCCTCATACTGAGACCCAGGATGCGCCACCTCCTGACTCTGGTGCCTGACCTACTCCTGATGTTGGGCCTGAGGTTTCTCAGACTGCTTCACGTCCTTCAGGGACTGGCCGTCCTGAAGATGTGCAGGATTGCTTGTCTAATACTGATATTTCTGACCCCATAGTGCCCGAGCCTATGCCTCCCCCTAAACCTGAGTTTCAAACTCCACACCCTAAAAGAGTTACTAGGGCGACTAATAAAATTATTCCTCCGGTTGTACATCTCGCTCAGAATCCATTTCAAGTGTTACAGGATCAGGATGGAGAATCTGAATCGGATGTGTCTACTAAATCTGGTGTTCACTCTGAAATGGAGCTGGAGGGGTAGGGGTATGTGGATATTGCAGTTCCAAACAAAAAATCTGGAAAAAAAGGAAAAAAAGATAAAACTTAAACGTTTATGGTGTCTTTACACCTAGTCTCGCTCAATACCTGCAGTATGAAGCATTTCAAGAGGAGATTGCCTTGTTTACATTATTGCAGGTGTTTGGCTGCGGATATTGTTTTTTTTTGCAGGAGACTAGGTTTCCTTCCTTGCATGATGTTTCCTTGGCAGGGAAATCATGGATGGAAGGTCCTTCTTTTTGGTCTTTTGGAGAGGATGTGGCAGATGGGGTGGGAATCCTTTTTTCCTGCTCCCAAGTCCAGGTTTTACATTTGGTGGATTTGTCATCTGGGAAAGTTTTACTCCTAGATTGCATTTACCTAGGGTATTCTTTGCGCCTTATTAATACTTATGCTTCTCAAACTAAGATGTCCCGTATTGATTTATTTAATTTGGTTAAGCCCTTTTTGTTTACCAAATTGCTTGTTATTTGGAGAGGGGATTTTAATTGTAGTTTGGATTTTAAAGTTAAGGATAACATTCAACGGAAGACCTATTGTGATACTCATGCTTTGCAAGATACTATTCAGTCTGCAGCCCTGACTGATGCTTATCGTCTGCTCTCCAGGGATGCAGGGGTTACTTATAGACAAAGTATGTTTTCTTCCTGGATTGATTATTTTTTTCTATCCAAATATCTGTTCCCTATTACTTTTAAATTGCAACCTAATGAAATTTCGGATCATTTGACTTTATGTTGTGTGGTATTCCTCCTAGGTTTCCATCTGTAGTTAACCGCTAGAAGTTAAATTCTTCTTTATTGGATCTTGTGGATGTGAAGCATCAATGTTCATATGTGTTACACTCCAGATTATCTGTGTTGGATATGTATGACAACTGGGGTACCTGGTGGGTAGATACTAAATCTAACCTTAAACAGTTTTTTATTCGCTTAGGTACAACTTGGAAACGTGATGATTACCTTAAATATTTAGGGTTTTAGAATCAGTATTATCGACTTTTGTCATTGCCCTCTGTTTCTGATGCCCAGAATACAGCAACAAATTAGTGATATTAAAGCTAAGATGAGGCACTATCAATATGATACGGCAACTTCTCTGCAGGCGGAAATGCGTTTTGGTCTGCAGAAAACTCCTTTTACTGACCCTTTTTCTGCTGGCAAGAAATCTGTGGACTGTAAATTAATGGAGGGATTATTTGATTCTAATGGGGTTTTGAAACATTCGGACGTAGAAATGTTAAATATTATAGAACAATTTTTGCATAATCAGCATAGGGGATCGTTTTCTTTCCCCTTAACACTGGGAAGAGGTTTTTCATTTTTCACCTCCTGGGATTACACATGAACAAGTCTGATTTGGAGCGTCCTATCCTGATCAAAGAAGTGACACAGGCAATTCCTCAATTGAAATTGGGGGTTTCTCCTGGTGAGGATGGTATCACCAACGAGTTTTACAAACACTATTCTATTGAACTTAGTTCTGTTTTATGTGAGCTATATAATGAAATTTTATGGACTGGAAGGTCCTTTTCTAGGTTTACTGTTGCACTGGTAATTGTTTTATATAAAAAAGGATCACAAAATCACATAGAGAATTGGAGACCTATCAGCCTTCTCAATACTGATTATAAAATCCTGGCCTCCATACTGTGCTGTAGGCTACAGGCTATTGCCACTACTGTTATTTATCCTGCACAGACCTGTTCCATTCCCAATAGATCTATACAACATAACCTTGCTTTTTTGCAAGATGTGTGTGCTTTCAGTGCTCAACATCAGCTTTCAGGATATTTGATTGCCTTAGATCAGACTAAGGCATTTGATAAGGTCGCTCATGCTTTTCTGCACCTAGTATTGTGTAAATATGGGATTCCTGAAACTTTTCAGAACTGAATAAGTCTTTTGTGTCAAGATGCTTTGTTATGTCCGATTGTTAATGGTCTTGTAAGGAATGGGGTTTATAGTTATAGAGGGGCATGGCAGGGCTGCCCATTTAGCCCATTACTCTATACTTTTGCTTTGGATCCAGTGGTATGGATGATAATTCACGATAGTAGAAGCTGGGGCCTTTCTCCAGCTTTGGATTTGCTACCACAAAAGATTGCGGTTTATGCGGATGATATTTGTCTTACTGTCCAGTCTGCTGATTCTGTCTTGCAGTGCATGACTGCTTTGAACTGCTATGCAGGTATCTCTGGGGTGGCAGTGAATTTTTCTAAAAGTATGGAGGTCTATATAAGAGCTGAGCCTTATGTTCCCAATGTCGGTCAGATCATGATTTCTGACACTACTATTAAGATATTGGGTTGTCATTTCAGTAATGGGGATTTAGCAGCCCTGAACTGGATTGAGAAACTTGACCTTGGAGAGAGAAAGGTACAACAGTGGAAGTCCTGGTCTTTATCAAAAAAAAGAAAAGAGTTTTAATTGTGAAAAAGTTTTTGCTACCTATATTTCTTTATATTAGTGATATTTTTCCTGTCCCTTTAAATCTGGAAACAAGACTTTTAAATAGTTTTTTTCAAATGGTTTTGGGCAGCAGGTTAAATCCCATTAAAAGAGATTTTATGTACTTGGGAGGTCTGGGTATGATCCACCCTGTAGTTTTTTATTTTTCCTTTTTCTTATTTTCCAGTTTTGGGTTGGGGAACAGGCACCTTTGGTCTGATTGGGCTTCCTTCTTTTTTAAAGATTTTTTTCAGAGATGGGGTATGGTTTATCTTCAGTTGACCCCTTGTCTTTCAATCCCTGATTTTGCTATCCCTGCTTTTAAAAAGTTAAATCACTGGAAACTAACCAAACTGATGTTACTTACACTGAATAGGAAATCCCTATATAAAGAAATTATGGTGCAAAATTTTACAGTCCGGGTGGATTTCCCAAAATGCTTACCTGCAAAATTGGGTTTGGCTCTTAGATTACTTACTGATAAACAGATTCCTGTTGCTGTGTGGGATGTATTGTAGCTGAGTTGCCATGGAAAGCTTGGGGTAAAAGAGAATCTTAAGCATAAGTTGATTGCTGAACGGCACTGTATCCAACCTGAATGTGATGGGGTTGTGGAAACTATGGAACATTTTTATTTATTGTGCCCTTTTTACTACTGTGTTTTGGCATGTGTTAATTGATCGCTGGAAATGGAGACCTGTGTTTAATGTTACTTATGAAGCACTTATTTTAGGTGACTATTCTGGATTTTCTGCTCAATATCATTTTAGTACTTTGAATGTAGTATTTGCTTATATCGAATTTTATTTATGGCAATCTCATTGTCATTTTTCATTACAGCATATTAATACCCCTGTGTTGTTCTTGATCTTGCAAAATTGAGAATGCCTTACAAGTATAGAAGGATAAAGAAAGGGCTGTTTTGAATTTTGGCCTTTTGCAATCTTACTGGAGAAATGTTCCATGGATTTAAATGGAATTGTTTCCTTTATTTAATGGTTTGGTGTGATATGACTGTAGGTTTTCCTTTTTATTTCCCATTTTTCTTTTTCCATTTTGTTTTTCAATTTTTTTTTTCACTTTCTTATGCTGATATGCTGTGTATTTCTGTTGTTTTCTATTTGTGTTGTTTTTTCATTATGATGTTCTAATATGATGTTATTGATTTCTTAATAAATAATTCCCCTACTCGACTGTAGGGGGATCCGCTGACTGAGAGCCATGGCCACTTCGAGTGGAGCTCCGGTGGAGATTGACATCCTGGAGGAGGGGGAGCAGACCTTGGCTTCTTACCCACAACTTGAGAAAACTACTGTATTTAAAGAACACACCTTGGATAACAGAGAACATGAAGAAAACTAGATTTTTGTATCAATGGAAGATTTAAGCAAAACTGGAGCACAGAGTGATGTTATTTCTATTTTGGAAGCCAGTTTTACACTGGAAGAGACATTACAACTGCAGTTAAAAGAAGAAAATGATAGACATACTCTCAAAAGAAGGAACGATCATCAGAACAGCTTGCACTGTTACAAACAGGAAAGTTGGTTGTCAAAACTCCAGGCCCGTTTGTCAAAGGGCCTGCCAAAAAGAATGACGTGGCAACATCAAAGGCAACTGCGAGGCTGGGTGAGTCAGATAAAGTTCTTCTTTCAGTTTCTTTACCTGGACAAATAGATGCACAAAGGCAAGAGGCTGGCAGTACTAGAGCTGAGGTAAGCTCGTGCCTAAAGCCAATGGGAGAGACTGTTCAAACTGTTATTGTGCCACAAACGAATGCTGATTTAGAAAAAGGAAAAGGTGATATCAAGGGAAGCAATGGTATTGCGGAGAGTAGACATGAGAAAAGCGCTACAGTAAGTGGCGACCAGCCCTCAGTATTAACCACTTTGTCAAAATCAACAGGGTTTGTGTTTAGTAGCACCCTACCGAAAAAAACAAAACCTGAGGGGTAAGGGA
Source organism: Neoceratodus forsteri (assembly GCA_016271365.2). Lineage (NCBI taxonomy): Eukaryota > Metazoa > Chordata > Ceratodontiformes > Ceratodontidae > Neoceratodus > Neoceratodus forsteri. Next base: position 7,108,831 of record JADMNL010000025.1, on the reverse strand, counting down.
TTCCAGGAGCTGGTTTAATTTATCAAAAATCCTTGCAGACACAAGAAGGAGTGACTGTGTTCTCCTTTTCAAAACAGAACTCAGTGCCTCGGATAGGGGCTACAGAAGAGAGCAAGGACAAGCGCACAGCGTTAACTTTAACAAATGAACACCTCCATAATAAACCCACTTCAGCGAAGAACATGGGGCCCATTTCTGCACACAGAGGGCCTGAGGCACCACTAACTACCACAGCTGTGATACAGGCAGCTTTCACTATGCAGAAGTCAATAGTGTCCCCTGTGAACCCTGGTCACCTCAAAAGGCACTTAGTAAGGCAGGATGGACACAAAATACCCAGGGTACATGGCTCCCCACCCCCAGACTGGGACCCTGAGCTTAATTTCATCCAGAAAACATCTGAATGGCACCTGAATACCCTACAGCAACACCCAGATTCTTTTACCACAGCACCGAATTGAATCAATGACAATTTGAGGCTGCCAGAGAGCACTGATAAACAGGGAGCTGATTTACCAGACGCAGAGCAAGAGGCTGGGGCTCAGCTGGTTTCTCCCACTGATGTGGACATAGTAAAATCCCCACATACTGGGGAGGCACCTCAAGGTTCTCTGTGACAACAAAAACCTTTGTTGTCAGACTTATTTACGAAAATTAAAAAAGAAGCTGCACCACAGAGGAATGCCGTGAGGATTCATTATAAAGGTGGACTAGATGTTCGACCAGACAGGCACCATGTGGGCAAACTGTTACTGAAGGACTCTATTCACTTCTCTCTGAGAGAAGTCTTTGCTTTTATCAACATTTCGGGGGACGATAATTCTGATATAAGTTTCCATTCTGCTTATGCTTTAGATTTATTTTGGGAATGGTACAACCAAGTTAAGTTCTCCCCCACATGGACCCCCTTCTTGGTCATCCCTTTAACTAAACCTTTGTTTAAGTATGTAATGGTAATGTTTCAAAATGAGGGGGTCCATGTGAAGGATATCACTTATTGGTTGTCCCAGAAAAGCAATGTGTTGAGTCCACCTGAAGCAATTCTGGACGCAGAGATGTTCTGAATGGGGGGACACTATAAAGCGAAACTCAGGCAGACAGAGTCTGGAATTGACCATATCCCTAACTCCTTTATGTTAGGATGGGATAAGAGTGTGTGTTTCTATGCTGGGCAGCCGCAGGCATGCTACAAGTGTGGGTCTAGAACCCATCTGTCTAGCTCCTGCGATAAGCCCAGGTGTGACAACTGTGGGGAAATTGGTCACATTGCTTTTCAGTGCGCAAACCACACTAAGTGTGATCTTTGTGATGATACATGCCATGTATTCACAGAATGTTCCTGGGCAGCCAAGAGCAAGGCCACATGTATGAGTCCAGACCTCCTTAAACAACAAGCTCGGGATTCAGTCTGTCTCCCAGAAACTAATCTGACGGAGCCTAGCCCACCATCCATATCACGCTCTGAGGAAAAGCCTCGTTCAATTCCTTCACCACAAGGAGACCCTGTATTGAATGAAACTCCTTTTCCTCCCCCAAGCCCGCCTCCTTCCCCTCCTCCCGTTCTAGCACCGGTGTGTTACATCGACCCACCTGACAATTGCGACCATTCTTCCCTCCCTTCATCTTCAACAACGCTTCCAGCGAGAAGATCGACCAGGAATAGCAAGACCATCCAGCCCAGCCCAGCCCCCCATAGACTCTGAGTCTGGAAGTTCCTTTGCTGTACTGGCTACACAGTGGGGAGATTCAGAGATAGAACTTGGGGATTCAGATTCTCAGTCCACCAATACAGATCTGCGCAACCAGATTCAGCACCAAATGGGGTATAAAGGAAAAAAGATTTTTGAACACTCCACTGTTTAAGTGTTGACTCCTCTCTGTGTAGGATCACTGAATGTCCATAGCCTATTAAATTCGAGGAGACGGCAAGTAGTGTACCATTATATACACAGAAATACTATAGACATATATTTTAAACAAGAAATGTGGATGTTTACTAGTGATCAGGCAAGGTTTTTCCAGAGGGAATGGATCTGGGGCCCCTCCTATTGGTCCTTTGGTACAGAGAAGGACGATGGTGTTGTTTTTTTGTTTAATTCTTATGATTTCACCTTGATTAAATTAATAGATTTAATCCCTGGCAGATTATTAATTATAGATGGGCTGTGGAAACACATGGATTGCAGACTAATAAATGTATATAGTTCACAGGTTAAGGCAGAAAGAGTAGCATTATTAGACACCTTACGCCCCTTTTTGATTACCTCCTACAAGGTTTTTTTATGTGGAGACTTTAATTGTGAGCTAAAATCAAAGTCTCGAGGTTCATTGGGTCAAGGAAAGATGATATACTGTGACTCTAATGCTTTGCGTAGACTAGTAGAGACTGCAGATCTTCTTGATTGCAGCAACTATCAAAAATTTGGTCTTAAGTTTACTTATAAGAGAAATAAATACACTTCAGCCATAGATCACATGTTCCTATCAAAAAATCTTCCCCAATGTCAGTTCAAAATTACACCTATAGAATTTTCAGACCATCGATTATTACAATGCACTTTCTTAAATTCTCCAGTGATGTCACAATACAGGCCTAGATGGCAATTGAATTCTTCCATCTTAACTAAACAAAAACTTACCACTAAAATCAGGGAATTACTAACAGCTCGTCTCTCCATCAGTTTTTTGTATAGTGATTTAGGAGACTGGTGGGCTGATTCTAAGGCAGATTTTAAAGCTATGCTGGTAAAACAAGGAAAATATGTGGAAAATGAAAGATTTCTCAAATATCTTCAATTGCGACAACAGTTTCAAAATATTTATTCCATTTCCAATACTTCTAGATACCTAAAGCCCATGAACTTATAATGGTTCAACTGGATCTGCCCTTCCCACTCCCTATTTACATAGCCGGTGTATGCTTATGGCTGGGCACTCCAGCATCAGTTGTCACTGACCTACTCACGCAAATCTCCTCCCTGTCCTCGAAGGGGGAATTGTATATCATGGGGGATTTTAACCACAACTAGTTATCTCATTCTCTCAGCAAAACCCGTACTGACATTTTGGCACTAAACCTGTCACAATCCATCACCGAGCCCATCTGCCTAAACCCCAAATCTGGGAACCACTCACTAATAGACTGGGCAGTCACCTCCCACCCCCACCAGGGGTCATCCAAACTGGTCTGCTCCCTGACTCCATGAGTGACCACCACATTATATACCTGATCAGGAAAATTCACCACCCCACATCTGCCCCACAGTTTCTAATCCAATGGTCTTATAAATCCCTCAACCTCGCTACCGTGCTCAAAGACTTAGCCCTCACTAACTGGACCACACCCACTCCAGTCTGCTCCATTGATGATGCCTTCATACACTTCCATGACACGTTCCTCAATGTCTGGAATATGCATGCCCCACTGCGTTGCTCCAGGGTACGCGGTAACCACCTGCTGTGGATCACCCAGGAACTTATAGCCTGCCAAAATGCCCGTGACAAAGCATGGCTAGTGCATAACTCATTGCGCCTCCCACAAGATTACACCATGCACCGTATGCTGCATAACAAGTGCACAGAGCAACTCGGCTCGCTAAAGCGGAATACTTCAACTCCTCCCTCCAGTCAAACTTAAATAGCACATCCAAATTCTGGAAGGTCATCCACTCTCTCTTCTCCCCCCGGCTGCAAATCTCACACTGCTCCTAAATGTAAACAACACACTCCTCTCAGACCCAGTGGTGGTGACTGCCGAGTTCAACACATACTTTACCTCTTGTGCCCCAACTCTCCTCTCCTCTCCTCCCTACCCCCCACTGCTCCACCAGACACTACCGCAGGAGCCTCGAACTTGCTTGGGCCTTGCACTTTCTCCTTCCAATCCATTACTCAAACTGAAGCCATCCAGGCCCTACTGACCCTAAACCCTTCTAAAGTAAATTCCCCCGATGGGCTGTATGCCAAACTCCTTCTCCTCTCTGCACCAGCCATAGCAACACCTCTAGCCAATCTCCTAAACTTCTCCTTTTTATTGCTGCTGTCAACCAGGCCTGGAAACATGCCATTGTCATTCCCTTCCCTATAGGGGGCCACCTCCTCCACTTCAAACCACCGCCCTATCTTTCTCCCCCAAGTCCTTGCCAAACTACAAGAACACCTGGTACTAGCCCAACTTAACTCCTTTCTCTCTGACTCTAACTTCTTCACATCATTTCAGTCTGGTTTCAGACAGGGCCACTCCATTGCTTCCTCCTTGTTAAGACTCACTGACACCATGCTCTCTGGAATGGATAGAGGGCAGATCTTCTTGGCAATATTTGTCGACCTCGCTAAAGCATTCAACACTGTCTCCCACCCCTTGCAGTTAACAAGCCTCTCGGATGCAGGCCTCACTGTCTCAGCTATTACTGGTTCAGTGCCTGTCTCTCAGGAAGAACACAATCAGTAAGAATTGCGGATGCCACATCCCCCCGTGACTACTGGTGTCTCCCAAGGGTCAGTTCTTGGCCCCATCCTGTTCTCCATTTTTCTCAACAACCTGCCACAAATCTTCACAGCTTCATCTATTCACATGTATGCTGATGACACTGTCCTATTTGCCTCTGGCTCCTCCCTGGAAGAAGTAGCATCCAACCTCCAGTCCGATTTCAATAAAGTTCAACTCTGGTTCAGTTCGCACCAGCTCTCTCTCAACACTAAAAAAACTGTCACCATGTCCTTTGGCATGAGACAGAGGTTATCCTGACTCCCCTCACTCCTGTTCTTTCACACTCAGGATGGGACAACCCTGGAGGACGTTGCTTCCTTCCGATATCTAGGGGTATGGCTCAACCGTCACCTTACTTTCTCCGATTACATTGATGCAATCATAAACAAACTTCACTCCAAGCTAGATGCCCTCTACAGGAACCACTCTTGCCTCCCTTTTATGGTTAGGTGGGAACTAGTGCAGAAGATGATCCTTCCTTCCTTAGACTACTGTGACATAGTCTACAGCGCTGCACCAAAGTCCACCTTATCTAAACTAGACTCCCTCTTCAACACCTTCTGCTGCTTCATTCTCGATGCCTCCCCCATTCCCACCACTGTGACCTCTACCACTTCCTCACCTTCCCTTCCCTTGAAAATTGCCGACTACTGCACTGCTCCAAGTTTGTCTCAAAATTCTGGCTTGGCGCCCTCCCCTCCTACCTTTCCTCCATACTGTTGTTGGCTCCCACTCCCTCTCATGCCCTCCGGTCCCTTGAAACCCAACTACTAAATATTCCCAGATGTAAGACCTCTGCTGGACAAACAGCCTTCTCACACGGTTTCCCAAAACTCTGGAATGCTCTCCCCCCCTCAAATCCATCACTATTCTTCTACCCATTCCCTATCAACTGCAATGGCTAATTACCTCATGGTAAACTGTGCCTGCACTCCATAAATTAATGACCCCCCCCATCAAATTCCCATTGCCTTACCGGCGGTACCGTCCTATCCATAGAAGCTGGCTTTATGAAAAAAAAAGGCACTTACTCACCTTCTCTTGTCTCTCTCTGTCCTGCCTTGATTTTGCCCCAAGTGTTAATCTACAGCAGCAATCTGTACTCTATGTAGGTATGTATGTATGTATGTCTGAAGTTGAATGTATACACTGGTATATGCTTTTAGCTGACTGTTAACCAATGTTGTAACCAAGTACTACCATGCTACTCTTTACAACTGTTTAATTGTATCTCTATTGTGATAACCTGTGTGTTATCCTCCCCCTTGTAACCCTTGCCCAAGTTCGCACCGGGAGACGAGCATCGTTTTGCTCAGTGTGCCTTTCCTGGTGAATCAATTTCAATAAATAAATAAATTATACAGTCCAAGTTGATAGGCTTAAAAAAAAATATGAAAGATTATCCATATGACAGAGCAAATACCATGAAAGCTTTGTTCAAAATGGAACTAAAAAAATTCCCCATGGAGATCCTTTTGAGGCTTTTAAGAAGTTTAAAGACTCCACTTTCCTGGACTCTTTAAGAATAAGGATGGAGTCATGATGCACTCTATGGTAGGACTCCATAGCATCATAAAAGAGTTTGTATTGTCTCATAATCCTCCAGAACCCCCTCCAGAGGCAGCCATAAAACACTTTCTGCAAACAATTAACATTCCGGTGATCCCGGAAGGGCTCATGGGATGACAAGATCTATTACGGCTGTAGAGATTGAACAAGCAATCAAATCTCTGAAGAATGGCACATCCCCTGGTCCAGATGGCCTAACAAATGAATTTTATAAAAACCTTTTCTAAAGAATTATCATTATGTCTAGAAAGAATCTTTAGTTAATTTTTGTCAGCATGTAGTACCCCACTTTGGTTCACAGAAGGATTACTGATATTTTTGTTTAAATCTGGGGACAAAACTTCTATAGACGATTGGAGGCCAATTACAATCTTAAATTCAGACTAGAAAATATTCACTCATATCCTTAATACCAGGCTAAAGATTTATGCGAGTTTGGTACTCTCTCCTCTACAATTTTGCAGCCTACCAAATAGAAAAATACAGCATGCTCTCATGATAATCGGAGACCTTATAGACTATATATTTCTACACAGGAAATCTGGGTGCATTATCTCACTAGATCAATACAAGGCCTTTGATAGGGTCCACCACCCCTTTTTATTTCTTACAAGTGATAAGGTGGGTGCAGTCATTATATAACACAACAATAGTACACCCTGTAATTAGACATCAAGTCATGGATGGGTTTCAGATAATGACAGGGGTTAGGCAAGGCTGTCCTTTTAACTCCCTTTTATATATATGCACAATTGATCCTCTGATCCATTCTTTGACTGATTCTCCTCGCTGGATGGGGGTGTCCAGAGCAGATAAAGATAAGGTACTCTATTTACAAACTTATGCAGATTATATCTGCTTATTTCTGTCTGACCATACCCAAGTGACAGCCTTTCTAAACTTTATGCAGGAATATTCTTTTGTTTCTAATTCAAAACTAAATACACATAAAAGTAAAGGCCTGTTTATAGGTTCCAGCTATCCTGATCCAGAAATTATAAAAGGAATTCATATTTCCTCAGAACCATTGAAAATTCTAGGTGTACAATGTTGGCCCCAAAATTTACCCTCCCTTAACTGGGAAACCACCTTAAATAATGTGGACCATAAAGTCCAATGGTGGAAACAGTGGAAATTGGCCAAACTTAAGCAAACACAAGTTATCAAACAGTTTATCATCCTCATGATTCTTTACATTGCAATAATATCCCCCAACCCCGGTTCAATTAGAACTAAACTGTATAGTCTTTTTTTCAAATGCTTTGGGGCAGCAGACTCAACCCCATTAAAAGACAATATATGTATTTAAAAAAAGAAAAAGGTGGCTTGGGTATGGTAGACCCTGTGGTCTTTTTCCATACTTTATTTTTTGCCCAGACCATAAAATGTGGCCTGGTTCCCACAGATACAGTCCATTATCATTGGATAAAATTAAATTTCTCTAGATATTTCACAGCATGGCAATTAACTCCCCCTAAAGTATTGGGGTATTTGCATATACCACAATTCTTTAAACCTGTTGCTCAAAAATTATACAAATGGGGACTTTCTAAGCAGTACATAATGAAAAGCACTGGGCCTCAGTTGTATCAAGCAGTTATGACTTCAATATACCCAGAGGGGCCAAGTTTTAAAAATTGCCCTGCTTCCCAAATTCCAGGTGTCCTGCAGCAATTGACCAACACTGGAATCCCTCCTCACATGTGGGAATTTCTGTGTCTGACAGTATATGGGAGGATAAATGTCAGAGGAAATGCTAAGCATAAAGCCAAGGAGGAAAGGACTTGTCTGTATCAATCAAGAAGAAACCATGGAACATTTTTGTTCCATTGTTCCTATGCCAAATTCCTTTGGAAATTCCTAGCCATCAAATGGAAAATGGGGTGGTTAATGAGGTTACAATATGACAATTTGACAATTTGGTTTTGGGACAATTTCATAACACAGGAAAGTCCTATCATAAGGATACATTGGTTGTTTTCTCTTGTTGTTTAAAATTGTGTTTATGACAGGCTAGATGTCAGTGGGTACTCTATCAGAGGTTAATGCCTTATGAGACAGAAGGGAAGCTTATACGATAGACAATGGAAAAGGTCTGTGCCTCAGATTCAGAGGTACATACGACTAACAAGGTTTTGAATTGGTGGAAAGGATTCCCTATGTTTATTAAATATAAATTATGTCTAGCATAATCCTTTTCCTTCTGTTTTACATTCAGTTACTTAAATACTAATCAGATGGTTAGTCAATAAATGGATGAAGATAATGTTCATGGGATATTTCATAGGAGATTTGTGTGAATTAACACTGTTATGTATTTATTTGGATTTCTTTTTTGAACCTCAGTTTGTGTGACTTAAACATGGTTTGTAATCATTTGTTTTTGATGTTGTTACAATAAAAATTCCCCTACCTTCCAGAGGGGGAGCTGCTGATGGACTGAGCAAGATGGCAGAAGTCCAGAGGGAGCAAGAGGAGGAGACTGGTGTACCTGCAGGTGAGCTGATCTCCAACACTTCAGGTCCAGCAATGGAGACCATTTCAGCAGACCCACTGGTGGCTGAAAGAGAAGAAAACAACACAGCACAGCACAGCACAGCGATCCAGAGAATGACTTCCTTTGATGGAGGAACAATGGTTACATTTGTTAAGAACTAATGACAAAATCAGGATTTTACAGTTATTACAAACACAGATGGAAAATGCAACTGGAAATGAGAACGGCACAGAACCTGGTATGATGTAGGAGAATGATACAGTAAATGAGTAGTGGGACATAGCACAAGCAAAAACAAGTGAAACCACTCCAGATGACAGAGAAAGGCTGGAGCCTCAAAACGAGTATGATGCACTATCATCAAAGGAACAGCTGAAGACTGAGAATGGAACAATGCCCCAGTCACATCTGGAAAGCAGAAAAATGGAAAAAGAGAAAGCGGACAGTGCATGGAATACAGGGGAAACAAGCAAAGTGAGTACAAACCAAAATAATGAAAGTGTACAAAGATACAAACTGTAAAAGAAAAACAGGGAAAAGGGAAAAAGAATGCACTGGGCTTACATGAAAGGAGAACTGAGCATAGTACTGAGAAAATAAACACAAATGTTACTCCATGGACTGTGGAAAAAACACTGACTAAGGCGGGGTGGTGTAAAACAACCTAAGGACAATGGATCCTGGACCCATCGCATAGTCCAATACTGCGGTGCTCAGAAAGTAATGAAAATGGAGAAAAGTTGGAAAACTGTGACAACAGGAGCCATCAGCCACTACAGGTGCACGTACAAGATAAGGGGGTAGTTCCATTCATAACAGACTCAGACATGGAAACATGGAATTAAATGATGAAGCTGTAAACTTTTCACCTGAAAATACCAGGCCAGGATCCCCTCCCCCCAAGAGTCACAATAGAAAACAATGAGGCGGCTGGTGAAGGGGGGAGTATGGAGGCACAGCCATGGGGAGACAGGACAGAACAAGATATTCCAACAAACAACACAGGAAGAGAAACAGGTAGAGAAAGTGCAAGGGAAGCATGGTCAAGATTCAGACAAAGGGACCAAACTTTCCAAAATGCTGTCCCAGCCCAGAGAAAAATGCAGTACGTGTACAATACTTAGGGGGATTAGAACCTGCACCAGACAGGATTTATGTAGGAAGAACTTCAATTAAAGAATCAATGAGATTCTCTTCCAATGAAATTTATGCGCTGATACATGCCTCTGGTGACACAATATTGACATTAGTTTTAAGACACCCATGGGACTCGGCCAGTTTTGGGCTCCGTATGAAAAGAAAAAGTACAGTGCTTTATGGTTACCGTTTAGAGCAATGCCTTTAACTAAACCCACAATCGGTTAAGTTACCATCTTATTCTGAAATGAAGGAGTAAATATGCATGACATACTGCACTGGCTGGCACAAAGATGTGCTAGAATAGGACACCACAACCAATTGTGGATGAGGAGCACATATGGACTGGGGGCTGGAAATACAACGTGAAATTAAGAGTAACCCCACAAGGCCCAAAACATCTGCCTAGCTGTTTTTTCTTGGGAAAGATAGGGGGCACTGTTTTTATCAAGGTCAACCCAAGACATGTTTTAAATGTGTCTCAAGTTTTCATTTAAGTAACGTAAGTGACCAAATAAAGTGCAACCTGTGTTTGGAATATGGCCATAACAGCTCTGCATACATAAACGGATTAAAATGTAATTTGTGTGAAGAACAAGGGCATGCCTGCAGAACATGTCAATGGGCAAAACACAACAGGAATGACAGACCTGATCAAGAAGGAATTCTGAACACAGCTCAAAAAAACAGTATAGAAAGGAAAAGAAGAGAACAGGAACAGCATGAGCAACAGGATAAGGGAGAGCAAACACGCCAACAAACAAACTCACGCCATAATGAGCAACAGACATCAGAAACAAACGAACAAGCAATGGACACAGAATCTGAAGGCCAAGACAACACAGAAACACAAGAGACTAGACAGAATGAAATGGTGGTCATGACACAAATAAATGAGAACCAGGACAATCAGGAAGACATGGCAAGATCTAATGACACACAAGTCACGCCACCACCTAGCATAACACAAGTAAACTAAAAATAAAAGGAATCTAAAGAAAATACAGCCTAAAGAAAAAATGTCAAAAACCTCAGAAGAACAAAGAAAAGTAAAGCTTTCTAATAGATATGCTATTCTACAATCTTAGGAATCAGATCAAGGGGAAGACTCAGAAACATCATCCTCCAGGTCATCATTTCAGACAATAACATCTGATTCGGAGGAAGAAAACCTAGAAGACAAAGCGCTGAAAGCTCATGTAACACAAACAAACGAAAAAAAAACACTGGGGCCGGGTCCTAGGAGAAGTAGGAGACTGAAGAAGGACACCTAAACAACTAACAAGACATGGCTACCCCACACACCTACAGAGTTGCCACCCTAAATGTTAATAGCATCAAGAATACCAGGAGACAGCTTGTGACTTTTTCTATTCTAAAAGACCTATCCCTGGACCTTTGTTTTTTGCAAAACACCAGATTAAATACAATTGCAGAGCTAAATTCAGCCAAAAATGTATGGAGTTGGGGATCATCCTTTTTTTCTTATGGGGTGGATAGGTGTGATAGGGTGGGGGTACTCTTTTAAGGGTACAATTTTACTATTACAAGAATAGTAGACATTAGTCCTGGGAGAGCACTACTGCTTGATTTCAATCATAACAACATGGTATGGAGAGTCATTAATATTTATATGCACCACAAACAAAAAAGGGGCATGTTGAACTATCTAATAAAATAGAACCATATTTGTTCACCACTAGGAATGTGCTGTGGGCAGGGGATTTCAATTGTGTTTTACAAACGACAGATAAGGGTGCAAAAACATCAGAACAATTATGTGATTCTAATGCCTTAAGCAAGGTAATTACAACTCTGGAATTAACAGATGCATATAGGAGCATTCACCCTACAGGAGGATATATCTTTTATAAGAATAAGTTAGCAACAAGGATAGATTTTGTATTTACATCTAAATAAATTTAAACACACACAGCAAATGTAATACCCATAGAAAACTCTGACCATTTGCTGTTTCTAACAAACATCAGCTTAATAGAAAAACAATAACTAGGAAAGGGGTACTGGAAGCTAAATTCAACCCTATTGGAGAACAATGAAATTGTGCAAATGATCAAAGAGCTATTACATGCAAAGAAATCTGTAGCATGTTTAGAGGAGAACATGAGTGGATGGTGGGTAGATACTAAAATTAATTTAAAGAGCCTATTTCAACAGCAAGCTAGATTAGTCAGCAATGACCAATACAAAAAATGTCTATCTTTGAGAGCACAATTATTTAAAATAATGTCTCTAGTAAATGAAGAGTATGGGCAATATAGCAAACAAATGCCAGTTCTAAAATCAAGTATGGAACAATTACAATATTCCAGAGCATCATCATTACTGGTAGACCATAGAATTAGTAACTCAGGAAAATGTGTAACAGGTGATATATATGGAAGTTGTAAAGAAAGAATTGAGTAAAATAATGAATAAATTTTTTTTTTTTTTTAGTTGATTTATTTATCTTTGGTCCCCCAATTGGCACTCATCTGTAGCCACCCACCCAGCCCTGCACCCCAATATCAGGCAGGCTATCCCCATCTCCCCCCCAGTTTCCCCTCCATGGCAGGGCAATGCGGACCCCCAACTCGACTCACCTAATAGCTTGGCAGAAGATACCAGGAGAAAGGACTGCTGTGTGACTGAACTTCTCTGCTGGGACTATATTGCCCTCCTTCCCTCCCTCCACCCCCCCACCCAAAGCTAGTTCTATTTTTATAGGCACAGGATTTGACTGACAACAGGAACTTCCTGTTTAGGCAGGAAGTGAGTGATCACAGAACCACCAAGGACCCACCATCCTAGAAGGGCAAGAGTAGCTCTCCGGCCCCCTCTAGCTGCTGGAGGTCTGCCTCTGAACAAGTAAGTGGTCTACTGAGAAATATAGGATATTCTTGTCTCAGAACAGGACAATCAGGAGCTTAAAGGGCACACAGGCAGAAAGTAAGGAGAAAGAGAAAAACAGAGGAAAGAGTAAGGATTGCAAACAGTTAAGGGGCCAGAAATAAGACATGATTGGAGTGGTGCAGTGCAGTGGCTGTGGAGCAGCAGTCTTCCAGGAGATGTTCTGGAGGATGCGGTGTTGTCCCATCTGCAGGCACCTCTCTGGGCTGAGGGAGGAGGTTGCTCATCTCCAGGCTGAGTTGGCCAGGATTTGTGGGACCTCCTCTTCCATCCAGGGACCACCAGTGCCACTGCCGCTGCCTCAGAGGTTGCCAAGAAAGAGGAGCGGTTGGATCACAGTGGGCTCCAGGGAGGGTGAGGGTGGTGGAACAGGCACATCCTCCAGTTGTACCTCTCACATTCCCTATGCCATTCTGGCAAAGTGTGGTTCCTCTATGGAGGCACCTACAGTGGAGGCCAAGGAGGATGCTGGGAACCTCCAAAGGAGACCCCACAGGAGAGTGGCAGGGGACCCTGCAGGGGAAGGAAACAACTCCTGGTGGGGGACTTCATTGTTAGGAAGGTAGAACTGGGCAAGGAAGGGGAGAGGTAAGGTGCCTGCCTGGCGCCATGGCTTGAGGGACAGGAGGCATCCTCCAGGATTGCTGGAGAAGGTGCACAGGGAGGGAGCTGGATGTCATGTCCACCTAGGGACAAATGACCTGGCTAAGAAAGGGATTAGGAGAAGTGCAGGAAGAGTTTGTGGAATTGGGAGGGCCTTAGTCAAGTAGCACGCACGGTAACCTTCTGGAGGTGCTACCCATCTATGGCATAGGAGAAGCTAGGGTGTTCCGTATCATGGGATTCAATCAGTGGTTGAAAACTGGTGTGGAGCTCAGGGATTTGGCTTATTGGGGACTGGGGCCCACCTGGAGTGATGCTAGCCTATACTGGCATGATGGGCTGCATCTGTCTGGGAGGGAACCAGGATCCTAGGTGATAGGTTTAAATGCTCATTGGCAAGCTTTTAAACTAGCTAAGGGAGGACTGGAAAGGAGCAGGAAAACTTGCCCCCTAAAAATCACGGTGTAAGTGTGGCAAACACCAACATGGAGGTGTCGATAGGAGAAGGGCAGGGTAAATGGAAAAGTGACAAAGGCAAGAAGGACAGGGATGGGGCAAAGGGGTAAGACCATCAGGAAATGGAGGGTAATGAGTACCAATGCCCGTAGTCTGGGCAACAAGCTCCTGAACTGGTGGCCTTAATGGAAGAGGGATGCCTGGATATCGTAGCAGTCACAGAAACATGGTACACAGAGAACCATGACTGGGATGTTAACATACCAGGGTACATAACTTACAGGAGAGACAGGCAGGGAGAAGAGGGAGGAGTAGCTCTCTATGTAAAGGAAGGGATAAAAGCACTGAACAAAAGAGTAAACAGGGAGGAGAGGAGGCACTGTGGGTCACCTTGAGACTGGAAAGGCACCACAATCCGCACAGGGTTGTGTACAGACCCCATGTCAGGGGAAGGTATGGACAAGGATATGATGGAAGGCATTCTTAGAATGGCAGAGAAAGGAGATACTGTTGATGGAGACCTGAATATGCGGATGTTAACTGGAGCACATTTGCTGCAGCCACATCCAAGAGCAGGGCCATTCTTGATGCCCTACAGGTGGCAGGCATTAGACAGCTAGTTTTGGAACCCACTGTGAGGGAGCAATCTTAGACCTCATACTCTCAAACGGGGCAGGAGAGGATCTCAGATCTAGAAGTGGGTTGCCATCTGGGGACAAGTGACCATCAGACAGTGTGGTTCATGTTAAACTCAGCTACAGAGTCAAGCCATACAAAAGTGAGGGTACTGGACTTTAGGAGGGCTGACTTTGGCAAGATGGGAGAGTGCCTCAGAAAAGCACTAGCAAACAGGCTAGAAGGAGGTGTGGAGCAACAATGGGGAATTATCAAAACTGCCATCACAGAGGCAACAAGCCTTTGTGTGAAGCAAATAAACAAATCAAAACGAAAGAAAAAGCCACTATGGTTCTCAAGAGAGGTGGCTGTGAAAGTCAGGAAGAAAAAGATAGCATTCCGGAAGTATAAGGAAACACAGAAGGAGCAGGACAGAGAGCTGTACCAGTTAAGGCAGAAAGAAGCAGGGAGGGAAGTCAGAATAGCAAAGGCCCAAACTGAGGAAAAGATAGCCAACTCAGTTAAGAAGGGGGATAAAACCTTTTATAGGTACATCAGTGAGCGTAGAAAGACAAAGGGAGGGATAGTGAGGCTGAATAGAATGAACGGTGGGTGGGCAGAGGGGGACAGTGAAAAAGCAGGAATACTGAACAAATATTTCAGCTCAGTATTCACAAAAGAGGAGGGGAAGTGCCTAATCCAATTAACAGAAACACTCTTGATAGGGGGGTCGATCCCAGTCCTTTCACAGAAGAAAGGGTTCTGCAAGAACTCCTAAAACTGAAGGTGGACAAAACAATGGGTCCTGATGGAATTCACCCCAGAATTCTAAAAGAATTAAGGAAGGAACTAGTGAAACCACTGGCTACTCTTTTTAATAAATCATGGGAGGATGGTGTAGTACCCGAGGACTGGAGGAAGGCAGATGTGATTCCCCTTCACAAAAGTGGGACCAAGACAGAGGCAGGAAACTACAGACCTGTCAGTCTGACCTCTGTGGTAGGGAAAGTGATGGAGTCACTTCTGAAGGAAAGAATAGTTGAGTACCTAGAGGTCAGTGGAGCACAGGATCCAAGGCAGCATGAGTTCACAGCGGAAGGTCATGTCAGGCTAATCTAATAGATTTCTTTGACTGGGTGACCAAAGTAGTAGACCAGGGAGGCTGTGGACATGGCCTACCTAGACTTTAGCAAGGCATTTGACACAGTCCCACACAAAGATTATTAGTCAAATTAACCAGCCTGGGAGTGGGTCCCAGGTGGTAGCTGAACATTGGCTGGACAACAGAACACAGAAGGTAATTGTAAATGGAGTCCACTCTGAAGAAAGGGCGTTACTAGTGGGGTACCACAGGGTTCAGTATTGGGTCCAGTCCTTTTTAATGTCTTCATCAGTGACATTGCAGAGGGACTGGAAGGAAAAGTATGCCTTTTTGCAGATGACACAAAGATCTGCAACAGGGTTGATACACAAGGCGGTGTGGAAAGGATGAAAAGGGACTTGGCAAGGTTGGAGAAATGGTCAGATGTATGGCAGCTAGGATTCAATGCAAAAAAGTGCAAAATAATGCACCTGGGAAACAAGAACCCAGGGGAAGAATACACAATGGGTGGGGAGGTAGTAACAACAACAAAACAGGAAAGGGACCTGGGGGTAATCATATCAGATGACCTTAAGGTTAGCAAGCAATGTGAGAAGGCAGTAGGGAGGGCCAGGGGTATACTGGGATGTATAGGGAGAGGCATCAGCAGCAGAAAACAGGAAGTTGTTATCCCTCTGTACAGACAGTTGGTGAGACCCCATCTGGAATACTGTGTCCAGTTCTGGAGACCCCATCTCCGCAAGGACATAGACAGGACAGAGGCAGTCCAGAGGAGGGCAACTAAAATGGTGCAGGGTCTGCAAGAGAAGCCGTATGAGGAGAGACTAAAGGAGCTTAATATGTATACCCTTGAGGAAAGAAGGGAGAGGGGACATGATAGAAACTTTCAAGTACCTCAAAGGAATCAACAAAGTCCAAGAGGGTAGCATCTTTCAGAAAAGAGACTTGCAAGAACAAGGGGACACAATTTAAAGATAGAAGGAGGGCGGTCTAGGGGCAATGTGAGGAAGTATTATTTCACAGAGAGGGTAGTGGATGCATGGAACAGCCTTCCTGAGGAAGTTGTGGGGTCTAAAATCAGGGAGAATTCAAGAATGCATGGGACAGACATAAGGCAATTCTTGTGGGGGGCAGGAAGATATAGGCTGTTGGTTAACTAGGATCTGCGGCCTATCCTGTAGGTAGGGAAATGGGCAGACTAGATGGGCCTAGCAGTCCTTATCTGCCATCAAAGTCTATGTTTCTATGTTTCTATGTTTCACCTCAAACAGGATCCAGCATCTGGGTAAGCGCCATTCGAAGTCGGGGCCTGTGGTGGGTGGTTGTTCACTGTGCCGTGACTGGGGACCATTTTCCTAGTTTTGAATTGCCCTGGAGATGTGGTATACAATGATGCTGATGGGGGGAGTGCGCACAAATCCACTCACTTCAGGCATCTGCCCATTTCCGCCCCCTTACTGCAGCATTGGTGCACTGCCTCCAGCCTCCACTAGGGGCCAGTCTAGAACTGACCACTGATTTCCCCCTCCCCAGAGAAGGAGAGCAGTCCCTTGGATGTTCGATCCTTCTCCTCCCTTGCCAACCCCTGGTGGCCCGTGCTAGCTTCCGAACACAGGTCGCTGGCGAAGCGCGAGGTAAGGTGTCCAGTACCTCAGCCCACAGTACCACCGGGCCAGCAATGAATACATTATTCAACAAAGAAGGACATATAGTATCAACCACGACAGAACTTATAAATACTGTGTCTTCATACATGAAGGAAATGTATTCAGACTCTCATATCTCAGAGGAACAGGTTGACAACTTCTTACAAACACTTAGAGTGCCCACACTTCCACAAGATTTTATACAGGCCATGACAGCACCTATTACAGAACGGTAAGTAGAAACAGCAATAAAACAATTAAAAAATAATACATTCCCAGGCCCTGATGGATTGATCACTGAATTTTATAAAAACATTTCTACTAGAATTATCTGAAATTCTTACAGTAGTATATAACTGTATACTAGATGAAGGAAATATAACACCACAAATGAGCTTGTCATTTCAGATCTTTCTACATAAAAATAGAAGATCAGAAAGATCTGAGGAACCGGAGGCCTTTAAGCCTTATAAACACTGATTTAAAAATGTTAATGAAAATAGTTACGACATGATTAGTCAATATAGCACCCACTTTAATAACAGGAGGACGAACATGTGCTGTAAGAGATAAAAGTATCCAAGACAACTTACTGCTGATAAGGAAATTATGGACATGGGGTCACAAAATGCAACTAGAGGCTTCATATTATCCTTAGACCAGGTCAAGGAGTATGATAAAGTCTCCCATAGTTACAAGGGGAATGTGCTAAAAACATATGGTATCCCAGAACAATTTTGTAATTGGATAATAGAAATTTATAAGATAGCAGCCTCAAAGCCACTAGTTAATGGATTTCAAGGACCCATGGTTAAAATAAATAGGGGTGTAAGGCAAGGGTGCCCGATGAGCCCACTGTTATATGTATATTGTATAGACCCTTACTAAGGGCAATGCAACAAGACTCACAGATATTTGATATACTAGTAGTGCCTAATGATTATACAGATGCTGTTATGGCATATGCAGATGACATTTGCTTAATAGTAAAGGACGAACAAATGGCCAAAAGGGCCTTAGAGAAAGTAGAACAATTCTTAATGATTTGCAGGGGCTCAAATAATTCAGATAAAGAATCAAGGATATAGCATTAGTGAGAACAATGACAAAGTAAACCAGATAAATCAAATCCCAATATCAGAGAGACAAATAAAAATATTAGGAATAGAATATGGCAGGGGCGATATGGCACACAAAAACTGGAAAATAAAAATAGAAGAAGCCTCAGAAAAAGTTCATGAGTGGAATATGTGGTAATAGACAAAGAAAAAAGTGGCAATAGTAAAAACATTCTTATTGCCAATATTTACGTATCTATATACAGTGTCCCCCCCAAAAAAGGGTTAAAGACAACAATTTTCAGTTTAGCATTTCAAATGGTTTGGCAGAGCAGGCTAAATCCAGTAAAAAGAGACATCTTGTATTGTACTTACAAAGGAGGGGGCCTTAATATGATAAACCCCATAAGTTACTTTTATAGTCTCTTCCTGCACATGAATATTTATTTATTTATTTATTTCATTTTTGTTAACCAGGTAAGTGCACTAGACAAACTCTGCCTATTTTCAGGCACAACCCGGGGGAGGGGGATACAGATGAATGCCAACTGACCTTGAACTAGATGAAGCTGTTGGTGGTATTTTTCGTGAATGGAGGAAATGTTTCCATTGCACTGGGGAAATTCCCCTGCTCTTTTCAAGAAGTGCCATGGGATCTTTAACATCCACCTGAACTACCACCAGAACAAGCAGATGGGACCTCGGTTTAACGTCTCATCTGAAAGATGGAGTGCAAACGCTTACTGCAATGGTAGACACAGGATGTAAATAAATAGCACAAAGATGGATACAGTTATTACTAGCACAATGGAAGGTCTCTGCAAAGACAGTAAACAATACTAATAGAATACCGCAATATGTAAAGTCTTTAACGGAAAAACATTAGAAAATGGCAATTGGCTGTAGAACAAGTAAACCATGCCAAACAGGAAAGTATTGTACAATACCATATAAGACCTAGGGTATAACACAGAGGCAGTATATAAAAACACTAGTGAAACTTATTATAACAAAACTGAAATACATTTAACTGAAAATAGGACACCACCATGAATGCGGGATGTAGTATGATTATGTTGCCATGGAAAGCTTGGTATTAAAGGGAATGCCAAACATAAAAGTGTTGAAGAGAGAAAGTGCCCAGGAGTAGGATGTGGACAAAATGAAGAGTCTATGCAGCAGTTTTTGGTAGACTGTCCCCAGGTGAAAACAGTGAGGGCACTGTTAGCAGTCAGATGGAAGAATGTATATTGGCAACAAATAATGTATGAGAATGTTGTAACAGGTTTTTCACAACTTTTTGCAGAAATAGAAGCTGGCACGTTAAGATTAATTTTCACATGTATAAAATTCATAATGTGGCAGGCCAGATGTAAGTATGTCATACAACAAATAGAGACAACTCCATTAACAAATGTGATGCAGCTTGAAAAGGAATTATATCTACATTATCAATATGATAAAATCTATAACAAAGTAGAAGTTATTAAATGAAGATAGGAGGCTATATTAGGAAAAATATTAAATATCACATAAAGCAAATATAGAGAAACTTTATGGATCTAACGGGATGGGGTGAGTAATATGAGGAAGATCATGGGGAATTTGATTGAAAAGATGTGCATATGTGTAAAAGCATAAAGATTATGAAGTGATGGAGAAAAGGAAATGTATTTATATAATGTCATGAAATAATTTGTATTGTTATAATTTGTCTCTATTTGTCCTTAATAAAAATTCCCCTACTCTTGGAAGAGGGCACTGTTGGCCTGATTCCAAGATGCAGGATCTGGAGGCTGCAGAGAAGGATGTGCTGAAGCAGGCTGAGGAGATGTCTTCCCTCTAGGCTGATGGAAATGTGGAAGACATTGAAGGCGATATACAGATTCCATGTGAAGAAGGAGCTGAGCAAAATTTAGAAATGTTGGAAAGTTCAGAAGGAGAAGGAAGTAAGCCTCCTAAGACCACTGTGGGAGATATCACTAATGCAGAGGCACAACTGACTAAAGAAGTAATGGAATGTCAGAGCTTGTTAATAACTATGGTTGCAGAAGATGAGGAAAGATACAATCAAAAGAAAGTTGCTCTGAGAAAATGAAAATTTTCTGGAGGAAAACAAGGAGTTTCTGATGGCAACAATGTAAAACGGCAATTGCAAGAGGGAAGTTGGGAGACTGGTATAGCTCACAACACTGAGCGGATGAGACAGAGTGCAACTGACGATCAATTGGCAGATCAAAGCAGGCCAATGTAAGCTAGTAGCAAAATCACAGCCGTGTTTGGAGTGAAGAAAACATGACTACAGGAAGAGCCCTGGTCACCTGAAAGAGCACTTGAGGCAGCTGGCTGGAAAAGGACAGAAGGCTGGAAGTGGATTCCAGACCCATCCTGGGAGTTTTAATTCTCTTCATCCTCTCCAATGCCTAATACATCTCCCCAACCTCGGACTGCAAAAACAGTGAACCCAACAATAAGACGGGTGCGAATATGAGAAGCGATGACAGTACTCAGTCAAAAACTAAGGTAATGTTTAGTAATATATGTGAAAGTGAACTGGGGTTAAAATGGCAAAAGACAAAGCTAAAAAGAAGAGGTTTTGAATCCAGGATAATTCAATTTTACAGTAGTGTTCTAAGGAAGACAGGGGGGCTAAACACACACAACAAAATATGGAGGTGATAGAGGAAAATAATCAAGAAACTGCTGGTTCACCAGACAATATACAGAACAGTCTGGGAAATTTTGATAACAGCATGCCAGAGGTTGACCCAGGAGATGAAGGCAGTTCTGTGAACCCCCCTCCCCCCAGCAAGGCCCAGCATTTGCTGAACTTTTCAAATATAGAACAGAACCAGCCAGAAGAAAAAATACGGTTCCCCTCAGGTATAAAGGAGGAATGGAACCTAGACTGGACAGGATTTTTGTAGGGAGAAAACTGTTAAAAGGCTCTATGAAATTTATGGCATCAGAAATGTATGCATTGATACATGTTTCTGGTGAAGGCAAGTTTAAAAACACCTCAAGGTCTGGAAAGATTTTAGTTAAAATACAATCAAGTGACGTTTTCTCCACTTTGGGTTCCTTTTATGGCACTACCCCATATAACGCCAATGATAAAGAATATTACAATCATGTTCAGGAATGAAGGGGTAAACATAGGTGACATCCATCACTGGTTATCACAAAGGTGTGACATTTTAGGCATACTAGAAGCTAGAATTGATTATGAATTTTTATGGACTGGAGGCTGGAGATTTAAAGTTAAATGAAGGCAAAATGATACCAGTCTCATTCATCTACCAAATAATTTCTGGAAGGGGTGAGGGAGGTCTGTTTTTACTCAGGTCAGCCTAAGGCCTGTTATAATTGTGGGGCACGCACACATCTGTCAAGCTCTTGCGATAAATTACATTGTGGACTATGTGAGGAATTTGTTCATGCCAGTTCTCACTGTACAAACTGATACAAATGTAATTTGTGTGATGAGAAAGGACATATTTTCAAAAACCATCCCTGGGCTGCGCATAACAGATTGGATAGAGTAGGCCAAGACGACTTAATTAGGACGGCAAAAAGGAAAGGTTCAGCCGGAGCTACAGAAACATCTTTGCAAGACATTACAGATAAATCACAGGTGGCCTTGATTTCAGATGAGTAACCTCTGCCCCTACAAACAAAACAAACTTTAAATGTCTTTGTAACTCACAGAGAACAATTAACAAACATATCATACCAAAAGACAGGTAGACTTTAACAGAGGGTCAGAAGAATAACCAGACACTCTCTGTCATGGTGGCAAATGAAAATAGCAGAAATACTTAGGAACAAACTTCAGGAGAGGTGTCAGGATCAATCAAAGTAGAAGTGGAAGGGCCCTCAAATATGCCACATCCACAAAATTGAATGGTACCTGTTCCCAGATGAAGAAGTTCCAGACTGGCTACTTCAGGACCTGACAAACTGGAGATTGGTAT
This sequence comes from Neoceratodus forsteri, assembly GCA_016271365.2. Lineage (NCBI taxonomy): Eukaryota > Metazoa > Chordata > Ceratodontiformes > Ceratodontidae > Neoceratodus > Neoceratodus forsteri. The sequence goes on along the minus strand of JADMNL010000025.1, from coordinate 7,086,775 downwards.
AGCAAATAAATACAATGTATTAGTAGAAAAAAAAAACTGGGGAGACTTGGATGTTGGGGAACAAGATTCAGACTCCTCACATTATATGTCAGAGACAACAAAGATAGGAAGGAAACAGGAAAAGAACAAACAAGATGGAGCTGAAAGTGAACCAGGGATTTAAAAGAAAGAAACTTGTGTGGAATGTAGATACACTTGATTAATTGTTTTTCACCATGGTGCAGTTTAAATTAACTACTCTAAATGTCTGCAGCCTTAGAAATGTAAAGAAAAGACAAGCAATTCTTTCTGTCTTACAGGAACAAAACTTAGACGTTATTTTTCTTCAGGAAACATGGATGGCAACAACCTAGTCTTTAAATCAAGCTAAAAGAAATTGGGTGTGGGGGGGGGGGTCCGTCATTTTGGTCTTTTGAGGAAGATGAAGCAGATGGAGTGGAGAAATACTTAAAGGTACAGGGATCAAGTTAAATAAATTAATCAATTTAGTTCAATCCCAGGAAGGGTTTTGATTTTGGATGGAATATGGAAACAGCACTCTAGCATCTTTATTAATGTGTATACACCACAAATAAAATACAAAAGATTTGCTTTATTTGAAAAATACAACCCTTTTTGGCAACAAGCAGATATATATGGGAGGTGCTTTTAACTGCTCATTGGATTTTGATAGTAGACAGCCCTGTGATAAAAAAGTATATTGTGGTTCTTTTCCATTACAAAGATATGTGGATGTCGCAGGTTTGATGGATTGCTTTAAAGATAAAGGGACAGGGAATGGGGTAACTTTCATTACAGGACATATAGCTACTAGGATAGATTACATTTTTATTTCCATAACTATACATATCACAAATGTATCCACCATACCAGTAGATTTCTCAGATCATTTAATGTTAACAGTAGAATTAGCCACTGAGTTCAGAAGTGGAAAGACTAGAAATAGATGAAGAATGAATTCTGCACTTTTACAGGGTATGAGGGAGTCCTGACAGTGGAGGAGCCCCCCCTCATGGATTCGTAAGGTGGCGAACCCTGCGAAGGGTCGGACTTGGTCGGGAAGATGGCATCTATTATTTGAGGAGAGCACAGGATAATCAGGATAGAGCACATTGGACTTGGAACAAACTTTAAAATTACAGAAACAGAGTAATGGACAACTAATAGATTAAGAAAACCTCAGCAGAGGAAGGTCTATACCTGGGGAAGTGTATCCTATTCTGGGCTAATTTCACTGCAAGGAACCCCCCCCCACAAGGTGTTCTTTTTTTCTGCCCTGCCCTGTCCTGTGCAAGAGACCTCGCTAGTTTTGTAAAAATAGCCAGAAAGTTACCCTTATAACTTGATGGCACACATTGCTATTCTTTTAAAATTTAATTGACACCTGATACGATTTGTGCATACATTTTTTTATCAAAAGGCTTGAAAGAGGCACTTTTTTTTCTTTCTCTCTTGGGTCTTGTGTGCCAGCCCTCTACTGCACATGAGTGGCATTCTACACAGATTAATTGCCATCTTAGCACAAGCTGACACACAGGCAGCAGATAAAGCTTGCCTTTGGCCTCACATTTTTTAACTCACCAAAGTGATTTAAATTAGCGAAACTGGCTGAAAAGGCCTGAATAAAAGAATAAAGCATCACTTCTAGCTGGGGATTCAGCTCGAGCAGTAGCACAGGCAGGTTCAATGTTAAAGGTATAGCGCAGTGGCAATATCGAGACAGTATAGCACAGTGGTTTAAGGCTTTGATCTGCAAATCTAGTGACATTCAGCAGACCAGACCTGGGTTTGAATCCCACAGCTTTCACTTACATACTGTATGACCTTGGGCAAGTCACTTAACTTCCTTGTGCTCCCAGGTCATGCCTGTAAAAAAGCTTTCAGCTTAGTGTGCTAATGCTAATCCTGGTTAAACACAACTTTAAAAAAAAAAAAAAGGCCTAAAGTTAAAAGAGGCCCTGCTAAACTTGAACGGCTTTTCGGGCATGTGGAAAGCCACTTTTTCTGACCTGCTGTAGACATGGTCTGCACTGACAGATGCAAAAGCACATCGCTGACAAAAATAGTCATTTTTTAGCTTTTTGATTATATTTTACTTTTGCCTCTCCCAAATAGCCGTACTCAAATTAAAAATTCCTTTTTTTTCTATTTAAATTACTGACTAGATCCTGACCCTTCTTTTCCCCTTATGTCCCTATAGGACTTACAATAGGATTCATAATCACCTCCTTGTAGAGCCAATCTGATTATATACTTGTTTTTTGTAATTGTTTTTGTATAGTGCCACCCCATTTTACTTGGGTTGCAACAGCAAGAACTTACTGCGGAGGCCCAATCAAAGGCCTAGGAAGCGGGCCTAGGACTGGTTGAGGTAGCAGGAGCAACTGCTTGATGGCATACCAGAACAGTTCTTCTATACCTGGATAGAAACTGGACATACTCTATCCAGGAGGTTTTGGGTCAGACTTTTCCTTTTTCTTCTTATTTGCTTGGACTGCTTGGATTGAATTATTATTCCTCCCCAGGATTTATAATCCTCAGGACAGATTTGACCTTTAAAAAGTCCCTAGAATGTTTGGAACAGCATCACAACTGAAGGGGAAAAAAGTGCCCATATGCTATCTGAGTGATTTTTTTTCTCCATATCAAATTCTGGGGCTCAACTAGTAAGCCGATTCCTGGGTCAAAATTTGGTTTCTTGGAACTTTGGCCCTTTAACAAGCAATCTTGCCTTGTGTTTTATGGTTATTTATGGTTATCTTTGTATTTGAGACTTATAGTACACTCTTTTATAATGTTATTCTTATTATCTCCTTAAAGGAGCTGTTACAAGAGCCCCATAAATGGGGGTTATTGCTAGAGGGCAAGCTGGAAAAGGAGCAAAGAGTCACCTTATTGCTCTAAGAATAAAAAGATGGAAAAATTGAAATCTAAACAATCAAGTAAAACAAATAAAAAGCTCTCTAAGAGCCTTATGATAACAAACAAAAAAATGCAATTATAGCAATGATAGCCAGCACCATAAGACTCTGAGGGAACTAATAGAAATACCCAGGAAGGATCAGAATCAGGAGATCAGAATCAAAGGGAAACAAGCAATGATTGACAAATTTCTGAGTACCTCCACTCCACAATTAGACAAAGAATGCACAAAGAATTTTAGTGGAGGTTTGGGGAAGACTTCCCCTACATACACTGTTGAAACTACTACCATCCAAAAGAGAGTACATCAGGGTATTTCAGTCCTAGAAAAGAAACAGACCTTAGTAGTAGAGGTAGAACAAATAGTCCATAATGGTAACATACTGTACCTATTCACAACTTAACAGAGTTTGAATGGGAGCCATTCCCCAAATCTATCACTAGGCTAGGTTATTCTGTTTCTTCCTTGGATAATTCTCCTACTGTTGGACTTGTACCTAAAAGCAAAGGCCCCCCTATAGAGAAAGGCCAAACTTTAAATCAGCAGGATGCCATATCTGACCTAGTAGCAAATTACCCTACCCCATTCCCACCCTGACTTAGCAAAAATGACAAGAGCCACATATGGCAAATGTGCTCATGTTAGAGCAACTCTTCATCTTAAGAGATGAAGTGACCACTACAAAGGCATCGATGGCCCATCACAAAGCACTAATATGCAATTTATTGAAAGAACTAGTCAGTTCTGAACTGGGGTCAGGGGGGTTCTATGAAACAAGGGCCGTTAAATAACACAAAAAATCAGGAACACTCTTTACTCCCAGAATGGAGCTCTATAGTTGAAAAGAGAAAAAAGGGAAAGAAGGAGAAGAAAGGAAAAGAGAACAACACAGGGGATGTACAACAGTTAAAGGAAGCAGAGGGGAATGATTCCGAGGAGAAAGGAAAGCTGCAATCCAAAATTGCGGAAAAATCAAAATCAGCTAAGAAAACAAAGAGAAGTAAAGTAAAAATATCAGGATCTGAACAGAGAACACCACTTCTGGTGAAGGAAACCAAAAAGCAGGCCCATAACGAAAAATCGCAAAATGAGAGAAAAATTGATAAGGAGGAGGGGAAAAAGAATTTAGATAACAAGGGAATTTGGCTGTCAGGAAATGAAACTATGCTGAGTATGTATGGCGTACACCACAGTGTCAATGAGACTAAAACACAACTACATAATCTGATGTTCCAGATTTTAGAAGTAGAACTAGGGATCCCGGTAGGAAGAAATAACCTAGTATACATAAGCAGGAATATCCAGGATGGGAAGAAAGCAGTACAGGTTATATTCTTATACAAGCAAATAGCAAAATGGGTCTGGATGCAGAGAGCATTATTAAAACAAAAAGGTATAAAACTAGAGGAAGTGGTAAACAATAGAAATGATATTGAACTTAAAATGAAGTGATTTTGTTAATGGCAAATTCACGCCAGAGTTAAACTTACAGACATACATACAGAATAACAAGTTTGAAATATATTCAAAGGCAAGTACACAATATATCTTCACAATGCATGGGGTTGAACAACAACAAGAGGACACTGAGAAAACTCTAATGAAAATAGTATGTTACATACTGACAGAGGTCATGGGAATCAAACTGGGTCAAAAAGGAGTATTATGGGTAAAAAGGGGAAAAGGTTATATGAATCAAGGACAGATTTCATTTGCTGTAAGAGGTCAAATCTTGTACTATTGGCTCCATAGATCAGCACAGAAACTGGATGATATGGGCATACTTCTTTGCAGGTGGGGGGATTTAGATTTTTAGTAGAGGGCTGTGAACCCCTTATAGAGTGGCATACAGTAGATAACTTCTCCCAGTCACAGACACAAGAGTTTTGCATCCCCTTGCATAATTGATTCCGAGTCATAGAGTATGAGGAACAACAATAACTTGAGGCAACAGGGGATGACTTAGACAAAACAATCTCAGACATGCATGGAACCACTGGAAACCAAATAATGTCATGGACTGTCTCAGGTTTCTCAAAGAAATTGGTGGATCAGAAACTTGTAAGATTCCTCTCAGCTAATTTAATAATCTGCCTACAGGAGACATGTGCACTAGAAGGTTTATGCATGGAGGGTTATACATCTCTTGTGTCGAAGGCCAAGAAAATATCAAAACTGGGCCGCCCATCTAGTGGCATTGAAATTCTCATAAAAGTCAAAGCAAACATTAAAATTATATAAAAAATGTTAATTTCTTCAAATACTATTCAAATTTGAAATTTGGAAGACCATCTCCCCTAAAATACAATGTTGCTGTAAAAAAACACCCCAGCCATTTCTAGCCCTCTTGGTGCCCCCTGACACAATATGGCTTGACTGCGGTGACCCGTGGCTCCTAAGAATCTCTCGCTAATCCCCATGTACCCACCCGTTGGTCCCCCATTCCTCCACCCCTCACCCACTTAGCCCTCCTGACCCCATGCCCCCCCACCGCCACACCTGCTTAGCCCCCTGACCCATAAGCTATCACCCACCATTGTACTCTCCCCCTCGCCCGTCTGGCCTGTAGCCTGCTCTCCCTTAATGGCTGTACTTGTCGGTGGTCACATTAATTGTTCCCTCCAGGAACCTATCTAAGCTCTATAGCTGCATTCTAGGAATTCTCATACTTTGTACATAGTTGGAATCAGCACTTTATTTACCTACTCTGTTATGGGACTATTTTCCTCTGTATTATGTAATTAAGTGATGGCTTTTGCAATGTATCCTGGCTCTCCCCATCCTTCGAGTTGTAATGCTGTATGCCTTTTTAATGATGTGTAACTGACAATGCCTACTAGCGGCTTCTGTTTTTCTCCACTGTCCATGTACTTGATGTTCCCCCACCCTCTGTTCAAAGTAGTGGTGGCGCTACACCGGGGCACACCAGGGCACGTGCCCTGGTCAGAAAATGCAGTGCCCCAGTTCATGCCCCGGTGCTCTGAAAACAGATTTTTCTGTTTGGCGTTAATTAGCCTAGCTAGTCTCCATACTGGTCTGTCCTGCGCAAGCTAGAGCTTGGACCCAACCTGAGCCAACAAAACTAATGCCTTTTCCAGGTCGGGGTGTGGGGGGACTGCCGGATTGTCTGAGTCACCGATGCCTCAGGCAGATCCTGATCCCGATCCCTTTGCTGCTGAGCCCAGCCCGGCTGTCCTAACTTTAATGCTGGCAGCAGTGGAAATGCAGAGCTTGGGAGGGCTAGCTACTGATTCTGAGCCAGCCAATTAGTGCAGCACAATGACTTTAATGTGGACCAATTGTAATGGGGAAAAATGGCCAATCAATGGCAGGGAGGTGGCTGCAGCCAATTGATGGGCTGGCTGCAAAATTCTGCCAATCAGCACCAGGCTTCCTCGTCCAATGAGGTGTGTCGGTGTGTCGGTCGGCAGTTGCTTGAACTTTCTTGCAAAAATTTTGTGCGCCATGTGTACCGCCGAGAACTTAGAAGAGCTACAAAGTGTTTCCCAAGCTGTCTGCTGCGCCTGCCACCGCACCATGAGTCATGACCAGAGATGAGTTTCCCTGTCTGCTGCTGCATCCTCACTCGGATGGACTGGCCAGTGAAGCCAACCCGTTCTCCAGCCTGCTAACGCCTGGCCACCGCTTTGTTGCCTGAAGCTGCTGCCTGGAGCTGGAGTGCCTACTGATTGCCAGCCAGAGTTCTCCTGCTGTTGTCGCGGTCCCGCATCCTCGGACTAAAACCCCCCCCCTGCCCCCCAGGCCCCCGGAAATTTTCTTGGAGCTCTTCAAGCTGCCGACTGCGACCGGCTCAACCTCAACTCCTGATTCACTTGCTGAACCTTTCTGGGCTGCTCAGCTGCTAAAGTAAGGTAAGGCACGCTGACTCTGAGAAATTAATTTTGCTGCAAATGAATGCTGGCCTCCACGTGTGTTTCATCACAATGGAAGGGGAGGTGGGGGGGAAGACATGCATGCCTCCAGGCTGGGTCAGGCCCGGTGTGTGTGTATGTGTGTGTGTGTGTGTGTGTGTGTGTGTGTGTGTGTGTGTGTATGTATGTGTATATAAGATGGGACTGTATGGGGGGCATACATGCCTCAAAGCTGGGGGGTGTTTATGGCTGGCGGTGTTTGCTACTCTTTCAGTGATAGGCCTGCATGGGGGGAACATACATGATGCCTCTGACTGAGAGATGGACCTATGTCTGGGGAAGGATGCATAACATGATGATTGAGACTTGGGAGGCCCCGGTACCATAGGAGAAGCTCACCTTGGCAAAGTCTGAGAGACTGGTGTTTTTACGGGAGCAAGGGGTACAGTACTGCCATGCTCTTGTTCCCACAGAGCGCTAAATATTTTCTCCCTCATTACTTGACTCCCTTGCTGATGTACACTGGATGTACGTCCAGTGGATGTACACTGGATTGTTCCATTCAGCACTGCAGGAAAATGGAGGATGGATGCTGGGGGGGGGGGTGACTTGAGGTATATGAGTTAGCTGGGAAAACTGTATTTTAACTGTGCCGCCAAACCAGGGATCTGTGTTTAGGACTGGAGTGGGCCGGTGTGGGGACTGATGGGGTTTGGGTTACAGAGACTGGTGAACTAACTAAGTGGCTGGGTTCAACTGTCACACTGCCAACAGATGGCCTAGCCTAGAAGCCAGGGATTGGCGGGGAAGGGCACCTTGGGGTCTGTGGATGGAGGGAGGGGGTTGGGTTAGGGAGGGCTGGTACACTGAGCATAAGGGACTGGCTCCGGCTGCTGGCATACTGCTTTTAAGGGGAGAAAGAAGAGGTGATGAGCAACAGAAAGGAAGGGACTGCAGTGGGGGACTGGCTAGCCATAGGAAGGGCTGGGGCTAGCGGTTCTATTGTAAGACAGGAATTGCTGTAGACTGTCACCATCTCCCATCGCCCAAGCAAGTGCTTTCACAGAAGCATATTTTGGTTAATATTTACATGGTGGTGGTGGTGGGGGGGGCAAATTCAATAGTATGCATCAGTCCTCCTGGTAAAGCCTCCCTGGTATTGGTAGGAGGCTAGCAGCCAGAGAACAGCATCTGCCCAGTCAGACATGTAGCTGGATGCACTACTCATCTGCACTGTTATGATCTGCAGAGGTTTCTATAGGTGCCCTGGCTCCCAACTGTGGTGCCCACCCAGTGCCCTGGTAACCAACAAAAGCTGGAGCCGCCACTGGTTCAAAGGATCCTTTGTAAATGAGGTTTTAGCTCAAAGGTTGTAATTCCGATTTTACAATAAATAAATTATTACAGTACTGGTAGAAACTGGCAAATAATTACTTTTGATAACTAATGTGTATATATACCTCCAAGTAATTCAAAACTTTACACTGCACAAATTTGGGAAAAACTGAAAACCCATCTAACAACAACTATTGAAAAATTCCCATATGCTAATTTATATTTGACAGGGGACTTCAATAACAGAATGGGCAAAAAAAAAACAATAATCTTCTGAAAGGAACCACCATATCACAGAACTTAGTAATGGATAAAAAACTTAATAGAAATGGAAAAACTCTTTACCAACTATTAAATAATCTTGGTCTGGTAGTATTAAACGGTAATCCACTGGGTGCAAACTCTGCTTGCTATTCATTTTTGAATGGCAAGGGAGCCAGTGTAATTGACTACTTCTATGAATTTCCATGGCAGATTCATCAAATATTAAATTTTAATGTAGTCCTTCACCATGAAAGTGATCATTACCACTAATTATTAATATTAATTTGAATCAAGAAAATATCATCCCACAAGATGATAAAGCCCTGGCCGCCGGCCCGGTGGTGCTGAGGGTTGAGGCGCTGGACGCCACACCTCGCTCCAAATCCAGCGACCCGGGTTCGGGAGCGAGCTGGTCATCGGGGTTGGACCGGGGAAAATAGGCTGGGCATCCGGGGACAGCTCGCCTTCTCCGGGGCGGAGGGGGTATTGCAATCCGTAAAGCGGTGACCCCTGGCAGAGGCTGGGGGAAGAGATAGCAAGCTTGAGTCTCAGGGGTATGATTGGTTGCAGGCATAGGCCAGCAGCCAATCAGCCTCGGGGGCTGCTCCTTCGAGGAAGGAGGGGGGGAGGATGTTGCGGATGCCGGCAGATGCCTTGACGCAGGGGCACGTAACGTCCCATGAGGAACATGGGGGAAAAAACCCTCAGAGTCAGGATGATGGAACGCCGAGCTGGGTCCTGATGTGCCAGCACCTGCCTGTGACTTAGGATCCTGACGAGATGCAAGATTCAGGGGCCACCGACCCCTACCCCGCCTGGGGGATTTCCGTGGTTGGATGGAGGGACCAGAGGTTGCAAGGTAGGTGCTGGTAGGGGCAGGCTTAATGGGAAATTCCTGAAGGAAGTGGTTCTGTGGGGCAGGAGGAGGGAAAATTAGAAATTAAAAAAAAAAAGATAAAGCCCTGACCATACAAATAAGAAACCAGAAAAGAGTAGGGCCCGATTCTAGAAGGATGGTGCAAGTTGCTGCCAAATGCAACTTGCACCACCCTCAACTGTGACATTGACCCTGAGCCCTATTCTAGATGGGGCAGGTTCTCAGCAGCTAAGTCCTGTGACTTGTGACATGCGGCTAGGTGCGCCGAACTGCGGGCGCACCTGGCGAGCATGTCGCAAGTCGCAACACAGTTCGCAAGTGCCCCCCGCCCAGCTAGCCACAAGAGGCGCCCGCAGGGCTGCCCACCCACTACCCCCAAAACCTACATTAACTGTCCTGCAGGGCATCCCATTTTCCCAGCCCCCTGAAGTGCCAAGTAGAGCCCTGCAGGGCTTCACATAACCCCAGCCCCCCAAAGTGCCAAATAGAGCCCTGCAGGGCTTCCCATACCCCCAGCCCCCCAAAGTGCCAAACAGAGCCCCAGAGGGCTTCCCATACCCCCAGTCCCCCAAATCTCCCATTGGTACATGCCCCACAGGGCAGCAGTGTCATCCTCCCACCCATGCCCCGACCCTCGAGTCACCGTCCTCAAAGGCGGCAAATATCCTGATAAGTCCTGGTAGTCTAGTGGCATCCCACCCACCCATTCCAGCCCAACCAGTACCTCCCCACCCGTCCCCAGCTGGCAACTGGCACAGCCCACCTCTCACCACCATGGCCAGCCACTGACTGAGTTCAGTATGAGCGCGTACTGAAATGACGTGCTCAGAAATTAATTTCTGAGCGCATCTTTACGGTAAGGTGTTAAAGTAGATCCTGACAGAGAATGTAGATGGGAAAGGAGCAGGTAAAGGGAATGGACAGTAGGGGCAAGTCATTTGGAATACTAAAGGGAGTGACTGATATTAGCAAGCATAGGAGTGGTTCAGTGCAGTCGTTGTGGAGCTTCAGTGTCCCAGGAGAAATTCTGGAGACAGAGCTGCAGCCCCATCTACACGCACACCTCTCTGAATTGAAGGCAGAGGTTGCTGATCTCCATGCCAAGTTGTCTAGGTTCCAGAGGACCTTTTGCCCCACCCAGGGGCCACCGAGTGTAACGTTGATGCCCCAGAGGTTGCCTAGATGGTGGAGGGCCAGCTAGACCATGGAGGGTTCTGGGAGAGTAGAGGTAGTGGGTCAGAGACACATTCTTCAACCTGTACCACTACAGAATTTCTTCACCATTCTGGTGGGATGGGACTGCTGTGAGGAGGCACCTGTAGTGGTGGTAAGGGAGGGGAGGTTCAAGGTGGGAGGGAGAGGACCCCAGCAGAGGAGAAAGCAGCTTCTGGAGGGGGACTCAGTTGTCAGGGGAATAAATTTGGGAGCAGAAAGGGGTGGCGAGAGGGAGGTTAGTTGCCTACCTAGTGCCTCGACTTGGAGGGCTGGACAGTGGATCCTAAGGATTGCTGTGGCAGCAGGACAGGGGAAGTTGGTTGTCATCATCCACTTGAGGATGAATGACCTCATTAGGGATGGGGTTGAGGAAGTACAGGGAGAGTTCAGGGAACTGGGGAGGGGCCTAAGCAAGAGCCTGTAACATGAATGGTAGCATTCACTAAGGTGCTACCTGTTTATGGTCAAGGGGAGGATGGGGTACTCTGCACCAGGAGCTCCCCAGTCCTCAGTTGAAGGTTTAGATATACTTTGATGAACATTTAAATTAGCCAAGGGGAGAAGTGGAAATACAAAGGGAGGCATAAACTGCCCCCCCCCCCCCGACAGACTGAAGCAACAGGAAGAGAGGGCCTGAGGGGAGGAAACTCCCTCAGATCACAAGTTAAAAGAAGCAGAAGCATAGTAGGGAACAAGGGGACCAAGAACAAAAGAGGAAAGGGAAGTGCTAGGAGGCGCAGGGCACAAAGGGTAGTGAGGGGGGAAGGGGGAGAGGAATGTTTCAACTCACAAAAAAAACAAGAAGGGGGAAAGGGGTTGCAGGTAGAGTCAAAGCAAGGTGTGGAGAGCCATGTGTGTGAAGGCAAGGAGTCTTGGAAATAAAACTCCAGACCTGGAAACATAGAAACATAGAATATGACAGCAGATAAGGGCTGTCAGCCCACCTAGTCTGCCCATATTCTTTTAACCTTCATTTTTTGCAGCAGACCTTTACTTGATCTATGCCACCATCTCTTCCCCGCCCTTCCTTTTTCATACAATTCCCTTGTGCCTATCCTAGACGTTTTGAACCCCACCACTGTTTTTGTCCCCACTACCTCCGCTGGAAGGCTGTTCCAGGCATCCACCACCCTTTCTGTGAAGAAGTTCTTCCTAACATTCCTCCTGAATTCACTGCCCTCCAGCTTCATGGCATGCGCCCTTGTTCTAGAGCACCTTTTTCTCTGAAAAATATCCCCCTTCTGTATCTTATTAACCCTGTGAGGTATTTAAAGGTCTCTATCACCCCCCCCCCAGGGTGCACATATTTAGCTAATTTAGCCTCTCCTCTGCTTTTGACACAGACCCTACACAGTTTTGGTAGCACTTCTCTGGATTACCTCCACTCTGTCTATGTCATTCCTAAGATGTGGTCTCCAGAACTGGACACAGAACTCAAGGTGAGGTCTTACCAGTGATCTGAATAGGGGCAGCACCACCTCCCTCTTCCTGCTGGCGATGCCCTGTCTTATGCAACCCAGCATTCCATTAGCCTTACTGACTGTCTTGTCACACTGACTGGCCACCATTAGGTTGTCTGAAATTATTATCCCTGGGTCTCTTTTCTGCGTGGTCTTTGTCAGTATCACTCCACCCATTTTGTACTCCAGTCCTGGGTTTCTATGGCCCAAGTGCATTATTTTGCACTTTTTTGTATTAAAACCCAGCTGCATATCCTTGATCACTCCTCCAGTCTTTTCAGATCCCAACCATCATGAGAGAGGCAGACCTGGACCTTATGGCCATTGTGCATCCAATGAACCCAAGATGCAACAGTGGTAAACATATAGACTAACACTACTTGTACTGTTCAGTAGCAGGTGGCAGTTGTTGCACTACTGCCAAAACAAATTAAACAGGGTGACTGATGCAATGTGGGTCAGGTAAGGTGCAAGAGACTAGATTACCAGTGACTGATAAAGTGAACGTTTCTTGTCAAATTTGTCACCATTATATAATGAATGAATGCTGTTAATGTTTGTTGACTGTGGCCTTGGCAACCAAGTACTGCACTAATAAGTAAATAGACATTCAATGTGGTTTAGACAGAAGAGGTGATGAAAAGCAAGTCACACATATGAACAGTACTTATTCACAATAAACATTTTTTTTAATCACATAAGTAACTAATAAGTATATACACACTTAGTTACATAGAAACATAGACTTTGAAGGCACATAAGAACCGCTTGGTCCACCCAGTCTGCCCATTTCCCTACTTTTCGGATAAGCTGCAGATCCTAGTTAGCCAACAGCCTACTTCCTCCTACCCCCCCCACAAGAATTACTTTATGACTGTCCCATGCATTCTTCAGTTCCCCCACTGTTTTTGACCCCACAACCTCCTCAGGAAGGCCTTTCCATGCATCTACCACCCTTTCTGTGAAAAAATACTTCCTTACATTACAGGGCTACTTCAGTACATTTTATGGTAAACATAAATCATTGACACTTTGCAGTCTGCATTTACATCACACTGCATTAATCAGTATAAATCAGTAATGTGGTGCTGTTTCCGTCATACTCCATAACTGTGAAATGAAACAGCAAATGGCAAAAGGTTTTACTAACGTCAACAATGCAGAATTGCATGCAACAGTCACAGACAGAACTGCCACTATGGCACACAGTGACATACAGGAAGGAAAACGCCAGGGGAAAATAAAACAGAAAAAGTGCCCTGAAATATACATAGATGTTGATGGCAGATAAGGGCCTATGGCCCACGTAGTCTGCACATTTGCACATTTAACTGTGTTTCTTCAAGCTCCCCTAGAACTAGGTTGTCCCCTTCCCCTGACTTCCAGGATCCCCTTATACCTATCCCATGCACTCTTAAATCCTTGCAATCCATGCAAGCATCCATCTTTTGGGGCCAATTTATGGTAAGGCACAGAATGAGGGATGGCCATTGGAGAAGACAGACAAGTGGACACTGAAATGATATATGCTATCCTGGGTCCCCTGCTATTCAGCATCTACCTCAATGCCTTGCCTAAATCCTGCCCCAGCAACCTTCTCCTCTATGTGGATGACGCTGTTCTTTACGCTGCACATCCTGATCCTCTCTCTCTCCAGCATACCTCACAAAACTCCTTCTCTCAGATTGAACACTGGTTTGCTGAACACAGACTGGTGGTCAACATTAAAAAACTAAGATGATGCTCTATGCCCACCGCCAAAATAGATCAAAGGATTTCCCCCTGTAAATACTTTCCACCTCTCTCATCCCACTGGAACAGGTCCAAAAGTATAAGTATCTACTTATTACATTTGACCCTTCCCTCTCATTCCACGAACATATAAAATTCCTCACCTCCAACACCTGCATTGGTCTCCTGTACAGACATAAAGACTGCATGCCACCTGAAGCACTTCATCTAGCCATCACCTCCTCAGTCTTATCGCTGGTGGACCATGACCTTGCGATCTATGCTGCCACCGGCCCTACGGCGCTTCATCAAATACAAGTAGTCATCAATAAGGCCTGCTAACTTCTCTCTGGTGCAGACAGAAATACACATACCTGCACCCTATATGCACTCACTAATATCCTCTCCCTTGAGGAAAGACTATTATACCAGACCTATCTCTTCACCAAAAAAATCCATCTGGGTTTAACCCCAATAAGTGCCATGGCTTCTCTTCAGGCAACCACCATCTCAGCATCCACACAGGCTGCCCCAAAATCTGTCTGGAAGGTGCCTAGGGTCAGGACCACCCTGGCCCAGCGATCCTTCCCTCTTAGAGCTCCATTCTGGTACCATGCCCTCCCACTGGCCATCACATCAATCACCAATCTAGGTCCTTTTAAAGCTGCCTTAAGAGCCCATGTCCTCTCCTCATGTCAATGCTAGTGTAACCAGTAACCTGTGGATGCTGCACCACGCCGCTAGGCCATGCACCTGCCCTTGGCCTGGCAGTGGAGAGCCCTCACTATTTCTAGCCTACAGGCTCCTCACCTCCCTCAGTTACCATACAGTTGCACTGAACTATGAATGCATTGTATTATGTGTAAGAAAAGGCCTCCCTGAGGTGGCTTGCTACCAAATCATATCATACATTGCTTTAGCTACCAATTGTATAGGTCTTAACCACTCATTAGATAAATATGTTGATAGCTCTGCCCTGTTTTAGCTACCAAATATATAGGCATTAACCTGTGCTCATTGTATTTATACTCTGTATGATTGCTCACCCACATTTATTCTATGTATGTACTGTATGCATGTCTATGTTTTATTCAGATGTGGAGCTTTTTTAAATGAGTCTGTGACTCAAAGTGTTGTAATTCCAATTTCCTAAATAAATAAATAACAGTAACCAGCCTGCTGGCACAGCAGTAGTACTACTACTTGCAGTGCTGATGACCCAAGTTCAATAATGAGTTTGACATATCGGAGGGTCAGCCAGGGTTGGGGTGAACGTGTGTGGGACTGCTCTCCTACTCCAGGTAGGGGGATTGTGGTGCCTGGCAATATCGTGAGTCTCAGTGGAGGCTAGGGAGAATGCCATCCTATGATCACACATGTGGTGGGGGGGAAACGCAATGGTGGACATCAGCACACTGTACATAGGGAGCATACATGGCCGAGTACTTGCTGTCATTGCACAGCTATGTCTCCAGGGGAAACATCAAGAGAAAATCTCTCTGGCAAGGAAAGAGCAAGATGCCCAGGCTCCAGCTTCCACTCACTGCCATAGTGACTCTAGCATAAGTCTCGACCGGGGTCTCAAGGGGATTTAGGTCTGTCCCTGTGGGGATCCCCTCTGTGAGGGGAAAGTCATGGCTCTCCAAACTGGGCAGCTGGGGGAAATGCCAGGGAGATGTGGGTGTTTTGTGGGTCCTGGGACAGATATAGGGTGCATTCCCTCCCTGGCATGAGAGCCAGAAAAAAGAATTAAAAAAAAAAAAGATATAAAAGTATGGACTGGGGTATTAATAAACTGAAGATGAGATTACTATCGGTTATACTGCTGTTAAAGAGCAGGTGCTTGGTCAGCCTGGTGACATGGAGGGTTGAGGTGCTGGACACCACACCTCACGCCACACCGGCAACCCGGGTTCGGGAATGAACCCGGGTCGTCAGGGGTCATCAGGGAAGGGAAGAGATTGAGCATCCAATGGACTGCTGTCTCTTCCCGGGGAGGGCTCGGGGGAATGTCCACTCATGGAGCGACCTCTGGTAGCGGCCGGGGGATGCCAGCGCTGTGTAAGATCGGGGTGGAGCTGCGGCACCATGTTGCCATGCTGGCCAGGCTCCGCAGGGGACAAGGACACAAAAAAAAAAAAAAATCCCTTCCACTTTCGTGGAGATGATGGGGCTATGAGGGACTCAGCCCACATCTCAACTGTCGGCTCTGCAACTGGAGGACTCCATGGCTGATCCACCACCCAAGGTAGGACCTCTCTAATTTCAGAAAGGCCATCACAGGATGACAGGCCCACCCCGGGGGGCGATCCAGGGGGCTAGGTCTGTCTGGGTGGTTGGGGGAGTTCCTCAGGTCAGTAGCAGGGTTCAGGCAAGGGAGCAGAGGCCGACGTTGGGATGTACACCCCAGAAGGATGCCCAGGTGTGGGAGAGCATAAATAGAGTTCACAAAAAAAAAAAGAGCAGGTGCTTAGTAAGGGTGCATATCTTAAAGAATGGGGTTTAGGGCCATTAGATGCCTCTGCAATCATTCTGTGTGCTTTTTTCCATCTTTGTATTTGTATTTTGCTAACTGCTAGTGAAAAAAAGAGTCCAATGGAATCCCTGTGTGATGATGTCATAAAATTCTTGCTAGCAAGGCTGCCAGTATACTGCAATGGGAAACTACAAATCTGTTTTCAGATTTTTATGGAGAAATAACACTTCCTGCTGCCAAAAGATTATATTTTTAACAGAAATATGTGATTTTTGATGGCATGTGATATTTTGTTATAATTTAGCAGATGACATTTTCTTCATAGCCAGATTTTACTTGGAAAGAAGTAAAGAGAATCTAATTATTGTATTCAAAACTGTAACTTCAGACAGATGGAACACTATAGTGCAAACGTATAAAAGGCGAACTTTGTTGATGAAATAAGTATCAATTTCTTTTGAAAAAGATAGAAAAATATATTTAGTTTCTCATTGAAATACAATGGGCTCTTAATGAGCAGGTGTTTACTTCTAATAAATAGAACACTGACTATTTTATTTATTGTATTTTGATGCGTTAGTAGTAAATACTTTCTACTTGTGTAATAAAATATTTGTTAGTGTAGTAAAGCAAGTGGATTTTTACCTTTGCTTTTCATACTACTAGTAAAAAAGAATTCAGTAGAATGCTGGCTTTATGATCTCAGAAACTGCCAGCTGTTATAGAGCCCAGTGTATTTCAATGAGAAACTGAATATATTTTTCTATCTTTTTCATAAGAAATTGATACTTATTTCATCAACACACTTTGCCTTTTATATGTTTGCGTTATTGTGCTCTATCTGTATGTTGTTACGTTTTTGAATACAATAATTAGATTATCTTTACTTCATTCCAAGTAAAATCTGGTTATGAAGAAAATGTCACTTGCTAAATTATAACAAAAGATCACATATTATCAAAAAGCACATATTTCTATTAAATATATAGGCCCAGATATTCAAAAGGGTTGCGCCTGCGCGATATTCAAAGGGAAAAGTGCGCGGCACAAATCCCGATGCGCCGGAGCGTATCAGTAACGTATGCAGGCACAGGTGGGGGGCCGTGCCCATGCATAACCTGCATAGCCCGATATTCAGCCTGGGATG
Organism: Neoceratodus forsteri; assembly: GCA_016271365.2. Taxonomy (NCBI): domain Eukaryota; kingdom Metazoa; phylum Chordata; order Ceratodontiformes; family Ceratodontidae; genus Neoceratodus; species Neoceratodus forsteri. The sequence continues at coordinate 7,069,475 of JADMNL010000025.1, read as the reverse complement.
TGCAGAGCCATGCATGCGCAACCCCTACCTGCGCCAGCACAAAGTTACGCCCCCAAAAAAAGGAACAACTGATGGCCACCCAGTGGTGAGCTGCCGCATTGCAGGGTGCAACATGGCAGCTGCCACCTGTGGGTGACCACCTGAGTTCCGTCTGCACCTGGCAGCGCCCTTCCCATGCCCGATCGCGGGCATTTGTAAAAAAGTAGAATAATTTGACCAATATCCCTGGTGGTCCAGTGGACCTCTATCTGCCCGATCATGGGCATTTGTAAAAATAATTCATCCAATATGCCTGGTGGTCCAGTGGACCACTATCTGCCCGATTGCGGGCATCTGTAACAAAAAAAAGGTCCAATATCCCTGGTGGTCCAGTGGACCGCTATCTGCTCATCGTGGGCATCTGTAAAAAAAATAGGTACAATATCCCTGGTGGTCTAGTGGTACCCCTCCCCACCCGCCCACTAAGCCCCACCGCCTCCGCCTCGTCAGCCGGGCGGGTGGCAGCACCCCACCCGCCTGCCACCCCACCGCCCACCGACTGACACCTTGCAGGCACGCCACATTGGTTCGCAGCGTGAGCCGATTGGTATGTAGTTTACAATCAGATTATAGATTCCCAGATATGTGAATGAATCATTCACATATCTGGAATGTGTAGTACGGTATGGGCTGGGAGGGTACCACTAGACCACCAGGGATATTGGACCTATTTTTTTTTTACAGATGCCCACGATTGGGCAAATTGAGGTCCACTGGACCACCAGGGATATTGGATGAATTATTTTTACAAATGCCCGCGATCAGGCAGATAGAGGTCCACTGGACCACCAGGGATATTGGACATATTAGGTTTTTTTTTTGCACTACAAATGCCCGCAATCAGGCTGCAGGGGGCGTCGGTCCCCAATGGCTGCTGCCTGGCAAGGCGCCAGGCGCAAGTTGTCTGGGATCGGCTCAGCTGCATGCAATTGGGGCCATAATGACATGCAAATGGCCCCATGTGTGCCTTACATACATTATGGCCCCATTTGCATGTCAAGTTTTGAATATTGCGGTTGCTGTGCATGGTGCAATGAAACTTGCGCTAGCGCATCTCCATGCTCCACTCTGGCCACTTGCACTGGCGCAGTGCCACTGCACCATGCACACTGGAGGTGGCCAGGGTGCGATATTCAAAGCTGCTGAGCCATGGTGCAGCTCCTTTGAATATCACTTAGTCCACACCCCTGCGCAGCCAAGCTGAGCTGCACCCAAGCTTGAGCCACAGCCGGTCACAGTTTGAATATCTGGGCCCTAATATTTTAGTGGTAGAAAATGTTATTTCTCCATAAAAATCTGAAAACAGATTCGTAGTTTCCCACTGACATACACTGGCAACCTTGCTAGTAAGGATTTTATGATATCATTACACAGGGATTTCATTGGACTCTTTTTGCACTAGTAGTTAGCAAAATGAAAATAAAATGATGGTAAGTAAATAAACAAATAAAAGCAAATTGAATGATTTCAGAGGTATCTAAAGGTCTCAAACCTTCATTCTTTGAGATATGCACCCATACTAAGCACCTGATCTTTAAGTTAGTACCCTGCCAAACTGTCTCATCTTTCTCATCATACCATCCTGTTTCCAGTGTTTGCCTCTCTCATGCTGAACTGCCATACACCAAGTTGACCGATGGAAATGGTTGATTGTGAAAGTTCTGCATATTCATCTTCAGGAACGTGAGCATTTCAATGTTCCCAGTGCTGAGGTGTGTCCTACTTTCACTCACGATTGCTCCAGCAGCACTGAATACAGGCTCTGACTGGATGCTTGAGCATGGGCACAAGAGATAGTAAAGCGTCATCCTCCACAGTTCTGTCCATACGCTTATCTTAGATTGGCATTATATCAGAGGGTCAGAAACTTTGGTGAACACTGAACAATCCAGAAAGTATTCAGTAATCTGTGTGCCAGTGTCCAATGATCTTCTGTTGGACACTGATGCTTGGGATGATGGCATGAGCTCCATCACTGCCATCCAATCCTTCAGAGATGCACCAGACTCTGACAGATCTTGATCTTCTTCAACACCAGACTCTTTCTACAAAGTAATGTATTCTGCTGATACAGTAGGTCTTTCTCCTATTATTCAGTGATTCTTGGCATAGTAGGCAAGTGCAGCAGTTTGTCCCAAAGAACATCATTAATTAATTCAACATCTGCATCAGGTGGAAGTATCTTGGACATCTGGGAGGAGGATCCAAGATGGAGGAAAGGAAATACTGTTCCTCACCAAACATGTCCTGAAAACAGCTGCTATTGGCTAAAGTTTGAAGTAGTGCTTCACCAAGCCACTTAGCAACACCACTGACAGCACATAGTTCCTTCCTATACTGATAATGTTTAGTTTTAAGAATGAGTGCAGAAACCTTATTTGGGGCAGGATTATACTCAAGCATGAAGAGGCAGAACTGGTCTCCCTTGTAACAGCCTCAAATGGCTTCATCAGAACAATAAGCAATTGGATGGTTGTCTAGTTGCTTGCAAGAATCGTGATATGAGTAGCTGCTATCTGGTTATGAAGCAGATACTCATGTATAGCCAACTTCTGCTCATTGAAGCATTGAAGCATATGGTTGGTCAAGTTCCACCTTGTCATACAGTCCTGAATCAGACTATGTAGAGGAAGGTTCTTCTCCAATTGCAGACATCTCAATTCTTTACAAGCTTTCACGGAGTGTAAAAATTGTGTGAAAATCTTCTTCACAGCCCTTTGACATCTTCAGTCATCCTGTTGTTGCTAAGGAGCTTATGAACAACCAGGTATATGCAGTGTACCATACAGGATACATGGGTGAATCCACCATCTTCAATTGCTTTGAGTATATTGGATGCATTGTCAGGGATAATGATACCAGGCTCAAGACCTTCTGCTGTCAGCCAGGAACCAAGCACATCCTCTAAAGTATCAAGTAAGTTTTGTGATGAGTGGGATCTTTCAAAATCCATTACTCTCAGAGCAGCTTGACAACAAAATGTAGTCTTGCCAGATACACCACCATCAGTAACCTCATCAAGGCACACCCAATGAGCAGTCACCACCGTGTGGTCCAGCACCTGGCCACTCATCTACATATCAGTAGTTAAATAAAAATTTGGGCAGGAAGACTCCCTCAGGCTATGGTGAACCTCCCTACACACCTGCTGGTATGGCTATAGCACTGCAACACTCGTGAAGAAATTACTAGATGGAACTGTGCAGTGACGCCTTATGCAGCATTTTGTGAAATGCAGAATTTGACACCAGGGAAAAATGAAAGCAGGTTCTGGACAAGGAATTGAACAATAGCAGAAGTCAATTCTTTAAATTTTGAATGTAGTTGTAAAATTCCCAGTGCTTTCTGGTATTGCTGAATTGTCAATTGATGCTGTAGAGCTGATGGAATAAGAGGTGGTGGTGGAGTGGATGCTTGTGGTTCCTTATGCTCAGGATCAGGCAGAACTGATGGTATGTTTTGACCAGTTACATCCTTCTGACACCTCTTCAATGTCAGTGTAGAATGTTTCCCAGACATTTCTACCTCAGTCATCTCCATCCACTGATTCTGATGTTGGGTTCATTGGTGGGTGTGCATCCCTGGTATATCTAGTTCTGGAGGTCGTCCATGGCTTATTTTCATCAACCAAATATTGCATTGAGCAAATGTAAAATCTGACTGACAGACTTCAAAATAGTTCCATGCTCCTGTAATCCTTTAATGCTTGGTCAGAATCACTCCATGATGACCAGAAAATAAAATGCAGGCACACCTGGACCACCACTTTTTTCTTTATCAGCACCACCTTTCCTCTTGGGCCTTCCTCCCAGATGCCTTTCTTAGTGGGGTGACACCTTTTGATTTTTTTTCTTCTTCTGATGGGATTTCATAGGTTGCTTTTGGGGTACAACCTCCTCCGCTTCATCAGTCTCATCATTTTCTTCGGAAAGTTCCCTAGATGGTGGGATATGGTTTATATCCTCGTCATAAGAAGAATGTCCCTCAATATACACTTCTGTCAGCTGCGCTTCTTCCTCATTATCTTTCTCAATCACTGTTTCAATTTGAGGAACAGCAGGAGTGGGTTCACTTTTCACTCGCAGGATGATGACCTTCACCATCACCATAATTGTTTTCATCATCAACATCATCATCATCATCACACTCTTGACTGGTAGTGCCACTGGACTTTGCAATGCCCTCACAGCTTCATTCCACTGATTTCTCTGTTTCATCTGGAACTTTAGCAATATGCTTCATGACTGCATGTGCTCCAGATGTGACTTATCTGTGTCACAATTATGTTTTTTTTTTACTTTTCTCCAGCACAAATTGCTCAACAGTATCCTGCACAGAAGGTGGAGTTAGAACAGATGATGATGATGATGATGTTGATGAACAGACTTACCCCAGATGTTTTCAAAGTTAGACTGCCACTGACAGATGAAAAGGTGGTCTGACTACTGGAAACACTGCCAGTCACAATCAGTTGTGATTGTCTTAATGATGACTTCTTTTTTAACAATCTTCTCTAGAGTTTGCAAGCCAAAACCCAAACCAGCACAGCTTCCATGGGAGTTGCTCTCTATCTTTCTGCCCCTTGATGGCTTTGTGGAGTTTGATTAGCCACTACCTCAGCAAATGTACACTTCATGGTTTGCTTATCATCACCAGACCCAGACATGATCAAAGTCTGATCGATACTAGTGCAATGAATATTCAAGACAGTAACAGAACGCACAGCAGTGATGTTATGGTTATGGCACTACCCTTACCAAACAGTGCCCCTTTTTTAACTAACAGTGACACAGATTATGAACATTCACTGATGCCGAGTCTCCATGGCACAGTCAGTTATAATAACAAAATATGTCTGACGATACAAATATTTGGTGACAAAAAACACACAGTCACACAAAAAAAATCTATTTTTTTTACAGCAGCACTTACAGTGACTAGTCAAAGATGGGCCAGCAGACAGCACAGCAACACAGGACAACAATAAGTGCAGTCAGCTACACATACAGATATGGATGGGTTGATTAGCCACATGCACGCACGCATGCATGCACACATACACACACACACACACACACACATTTTTCTCTATTGGAATTTGTTTAGGACATTTTCATAAGGGATTAAAGAGACCAGAGAATTTTGAGAAAAAGAAAAAGCCAAATCAGTGGCTAGGCAGACCTACCAGAAAAATGCCCATGATGGACCAGGCACACAGCAGCGACCTAGTACGGAGTCCCTGGACTAAGTCCCTAACCACCAGCACACAGAAAAGCTGCACAGCAACTTATATACAAAAGCAGCAGCAGCCATCACTTTACAATCAAAAATGTGCCTGTGTGCAAGCAGCAGAACAGTGCTCCAAAAATTAACTGGATGCAGCCATAAAATCTACCGATAATTACTCTCAGGAGGTTGAAGGCAAAGGGGACAATTCTCATACATCTCCATGCAACATAGAAATCACTGAGAACTTCGATGCCACCAAGAACTGCCAAACAAGAAGAATATGATGTTTCTTCCTGTTTCAAGGAAACAGCAGAAAAAATAGGATTTCAGATTCTGAAATGACGAAATCTGAATAAAATAACATGATTTAGGATTTTCAGCAATGAATACCAAAAGTCCGAAATCCTAAAAACAGATTGGAATCCATTGCATCTGAATTGTGTATCCAAAATCGAAGCAACCCTAACCACCACAGCTGCATCACTATAGCCCCAGCAGATGTGTCTGCATACTGTACCACTCAACATTAAAATATTATAGAATATGGTGCTGTCAACCTGTAAAGAAATTTGTCGTGAATTTCTTTGTATTTGCAGAAAAATGCCTGTGTATTGTATTGTATAGTATGTATTGCTCCTGTCTCCCTTTTCCCTAGGTCGCACCTGGAAATGAGACTTGGCTCAGTGTGCTTCTTCTGGTCAGCAACTTTAAATGAATAAATAAAATAAATATGGTCTTTAAACGGTGGCTCCAATGACAACATGGTTAGTGTGTGTAAAACAAGCAGGTATCATATCTCCGGGCCGACCCAGTGGCATGGAGGGCTGAGGCATCACTGCCTTGCCTCCTGCCACTCTAGCGACCCATATTCACAGTGTGAGTGAGCCACCGGAGGGTTGGCTGGGGAGGAAGAGGATCAAGCATCTAGAGGATAGCTCTTTTCTCCTGGGGAGGGGAGGGGATGGAGTCTGCTGCTTGCTTGGCCCCTTAGCGGCAGCTAGGGGCTGGCACAGTGTATCCACACAGAGGAGGTGGTTGTGGAATGGATGCCCCATGTGCTGCATATGGAAGTGTGCGCAGCTCGGCCGTTGGTGACATTGCACTCTCTGCGCCACGCTTGGGGAGGGAGAAACCAGGAAAATCATGGTGACCAGCAGGATGAAACTGGTTCCTCACAGGCACTGCACCAGGCCAACTGGATACCTCCAGAAGCAGCAAGAGGTAAGTACCAGTGGATGCCGGGGTGACAGGGCTGGGGGACCAGTAGAGGAAGGGCCAGTCATCCAGGGGCAGAACGAAATAAGCAAAAATGTAAAAGATATCATATCTCCAACATTAAATAATGTTCCTATAAAGTTAATTTAACTTTTTAATGGTTTTCATGCCCAGAAATACATACAATGTTATGTGGAACATCAGTATATCTTCATGGAACATGGGAAAATCAAGGTTTAAAATGTGTAGTGCTATGCATAATACAGAGCACTTGAGAGGTGTACCCAGTGTATCAAACACATAGACCAGTTGCACCCAGTTTGGTCTTGTGGGAAAACATTTCTTGTAAGCAGTCAAAAATAGGGATAGGTGCAGCACATGGAGGCGCAGTTATATAATTACCCATCAACTGACGGGCATAAAAGTGATGCAATTTACCACACTGCATGAGCTCATTGTGTCTCTGTATAGAATCCAGCCCAAGCTGTCGATCTTGTCCAATCATGCTGAATAGTAGGTGAGGGTGACACAGTAATGTACATTATTTTATACAAGGAATGGAGCTAGGAGAGGAAAAAAAATTATTTGTGACACCCCCTGTAACAAACGCACTCAGCAGGTCAGGCCCTCTGCTCCCACAGTGCCAACCTCACAGCGCAAGAGTTTGAACAGGTAACAGACAGGGTAACCCTCCTGTCTGCTTGTGGGTCCAAATCATCTTTAGTCTCAAGTTCTGGGGGGATTCAAACTGTGAACCTTATGCTAGCGTACCCAAATGTACAGGCTGAGATAATATTCTCTTTGGGGAGATGCAATATATCTTTCACCTAAGGGCACCTAACCAGGTATCCAAAATGAACCCTTAAAACTCTATAGGAGACCTTAGGTATATTTTTGCTTTTTTACTCAAGCTCAGTAACACCATCAAACTTTTCAGAACAGCTGTCAAACTTAACCATCTATACGTCACATGCAAAAAAAGAACTTGGAGACACACCCAGGCAGTATCTTTCAAATAATATATTTACTAAAAATGCATAAAAATATGTAAAATGTAAACACAGAATACTATATCAAAAAGCATACAATCCTTTAAAAGAAAATAAAGAAAACTACAAACTCCTACCAACATACAGTAAGATACTTCTCTATCTAATGTGTTACCTCTAAGTGCTGTATAGCAGGGAGCTGTGTGTTTCAGTCCCAACATGGAATATAACAAACAGCTCAGACACAGTATAGTTTAAACTGTGTCTCCCCACACCCCTTTCGATGAGTCATCTAGCTCCTCATGATGTCCAGTCAGTAGGTATTTAAAATAATGTGACTTCAGCAAAAACGAATTCCCCAAATTAGGACAGTCTTTAATCAAGCCTTTCCTCTTTGATCTTGAGCAGTTCCTGTTTTCCCAAGGAACGTCAAAGTTTTTTTTTAACAACTTTAGCACCATGGTGATATAAAAATGTTCTTCCTATAGGAATCATAAAACTTTACGAGCCCTATATCCTGGCAGCTGGGTCAGTTCTAATTAAGACAGAAAAACAGGAGACCCTTAATTAAGTCTCTCTGGCCTTTTAATTACCTCCTGGTTTCGAGTCACTTGGCTGCAACTGAAATCTGGGGGGGCACCCATGGCACAGCTGCCTTATGTGAGACAATCACACACTACATTTTTATATTACATATATCACAGAACAATCATAACCAGCTGGCCAAGCATCACAATCCTCCCCACCTAGACTGAATTTGAGGCTCCATCCCCTGCATGGAATGAGCGCCACAAGGCAGTTCATTCCTCATAAACACATGACAGGCCATCTGCATCCTAACTGGTCACTCTAGCCCTATGTAAGATCGTCATGTCATACCCTTGCAAGGCAAGACTCCATCTTAATAGTCTACCATTAGTTTTTCCCAGTTGGGTCAGCCAAACGAGGGGGTTGTGGTCAGTTTGTACCTCAAAATGCTGTCTATATAAATATGGCTCTAACTTCTTTAGGGCCTACACTATGGCAAGACACTCTTTTTCCACAGTAGAGAAAGTCTGCTCCCTGGGAAGTAAACTTTTTACTCAGGTACACTACGGGGTGATCTTTCCCTTGGTTAGATGTCTGACTTAGTACTGCCCCAATACCCACGTCTGAGGCATCAGTCTGGACTATAAAAGGTCTGCTATAGTCAGGACTTGTCAACACAGGAGCACTGTACAGTGCCTCCTTCAGTCTGGTAAAGGCTTTTTCACAGGCTGAATCCCAGGTAATTTTCTTAGGCATCTTTTTCTTTACCAGGTCAGATAGGGGAACAGCCAGGGCACTGTAATTGGGTACAAATTTCCTATAGTACCTCGCTGTCCCTAGAAAACTCATGACCTACTTCCATGTTTCTGGTCTGGGCCATGCCTTGATTACCTCTATTTTTACTTGGTTAGGATGGAGCTGTCCCCGGCCTACAACATGCTCAAGGTATGCCACTTCAGCCATGGCCACCTGGCACTTCTCTACTTTGACAGTGAGCCTGGCCCTCTGTATCCTGCCCAGCACTTCCCTAAGGTGGGACAGGTGTTCCTCCCAGCTGGCACCAAAGATGGCAATGTCATCCAGGTATGCCACAGCATACTCCTCAGCACCATTTAAGACCTGGTTCACCAAACTTTGGAAAGTGGCCAGAGCGTTCTTCATTCTGAAATGCATTACTTTAAATTCAAATTAGCCTATTGGAGTGATGAAGGCTGACCTCTCCCTAGCTCTGTCAGTTAACTCTACCTGCCAATACCCCTTTGTCAGGTCTATAGTCATAAGGTATGTCACCCCTCCCAACTTGTCCAGGAGTTTGTCCATCTGGGGCATCAGGTGGGTGTCTGACTTTGTGAGTGCATTCAGTCCACGATAGTCCACACAAAAATGAGTAGAGCCATCTGGCTTGGGCACATGGACTAGGGGTGAGGCCCAGGGGCTGTGGGATCTCTGGATTACCCCTAAATCCAGCATTTCCTCCACCTCCCTCCTAATGTCCTTTTGGAACAGCCTCTGACACCTGATACACTGTCTGCCATATGGGCGTCTGTATCCCTGTCTCTACATCATGTGTCGCTAAGGGGGTTAGTTCAGGCTTGGCACTAATCAGTGGGGCAAAGTCTGCTAAAACCTCTCTTACTTCTCCTGGATCTTGTCCAGGGCCAGCTGGGGTGACAGTTTAACTGCCTCCACAGAGGCTCCCACTTGCTTTCTTCCAGCAAGTCCAGAAGGGGGTCTCCTTCATCCGTCCCCTCCCCAGGACAACATACTGCAAACACCATGTCAGCCCTATTAGCATACGGCTTCATCATGTTGGCATGATACATTCTTTCTGTATGTCTTCTGTCAGGTAACTCTATGATATAGTTCACGTCATTTACCTTTCTAACTACATTGTACGGTCCTGCCCACTCAGCTTGCAGCTTGTCTTTCCAGACTGGAATAAAGACCATGACTTCCTGACCCACCGTGTATGAGCGAGTTCTGGCTCTGCGGTCATACCACACTTTTTGTTTATGTTGGGCAGCTCTGGACTGTCCCCATAAGCTCCTTCAGCCTTTCCCTAAACCTAAGGACGTAATCCACTATGGGAGTGCACTGGGTGATGTGCTTGCCTTCCCAGTCCTCCCAGATCAAGTCTAGGGGCCCATGTACCCAGCATCCATATAAGAACTCAAAGGGGGGAAAATCCTATTGACTCTTGGGGCACCTCCCTGCATGCAACCAACAGGTGGGGAAGGCATTTCTCCCAGCCCCTCCCATGCTGTTAAGCAAACGTTTGGAGCATTGAATTCAGGGTACCATTAAATCTTTCCACAAGCCCATTGGCTTGCGGGTGATAAGGTGTTGTGCACCTCTGCACCACCCCACACTTCTCCCACAAACATTTCATCAGGTCCGACATGAAGGAACCCCCCCTCAATCGGTGATAACCTCCTGCGGAAACCCAACACGGGAGAAAATCCCAAGTAAGGCATCTGCCACTTTGTCTGTCCTTAGTGAGGATAGGGTTACTGCCTCTGATACCGGGTGGCATAATCCACCACAGTCAGGATGAACCTCTTCTGGAGGAGCTGGGGGTATTTAAAGGCCCCACAATATCCATTCCCACCCTCTGGAATGGCTCCTCCACTATGGGCAATGGAATTAGGGTGGCTTGGGTTTTCTTACCCGCCTTCCCTATTTCTTGGCACCTGTGACAAGACCTGCAATACTCCTTCACCTGCTAGGTGAAGTTGGGCCAATAGAAATTCTGTGCCAACCACTGCGTAGTGTGTGTGATTCCCAGATGACCAGACATGGGAATATCATGTGCAATCTTGAGAAACTGCTCACAATACCCCTGAGGAATGACAAGCTGCCTGCCTATCACCCCTCCCCTCTGTCTTCACAGCCTGAGTATACATCAGTCCATTTTCCCAATAAACTTTATGTTTACTGTCACCTCCCTGAGATCCATCAGAGTCTGCCCAAGCCCTCAGTTTCTTTAGACTAGGGTCACTTTTCTGAGCAGCTGCAAGCTCCTTACACATTCCCAAGGCATGGGACAGGTCCCCTTCAGTCTCTAAACTAGGGTCCCTAGCACTAGCTTCAGGGCACTCAGGATCACTGTCATCCCTAACCCCTTGACAATAGGTCACCCCTCCTTCTTCAGAGTTACCCTTCGCAGCTGTGTAGTTAACTGCTACTGGGGAAATTTCTACCCCATTTTCATTAGTCTCCATATCAGGATATACAGACTGGGGAACCGGCCTCCCAGTGGTTTTCACAATGGATTCTGTGGGGTCCAGTGAACTACAATTTTCCCTTGCTGCTTGGCTATGGGTAACTGCACACACTATCCCCTGTTGAGATTGTTGCCAAGGATGACGTCAACTGCTAAAGCTTTGGCTACAGCCACCTGTTGCACAGTTCCTCCTGTTTCACCCCAGTCTAGGAGAACATTAGCAAGCGGCAATGTGGTCTCCTCACCAGTGAACCCTTGTACAGTTACAAATTCATTGGGCATAAGCTGACCAGGCTCCAACAGATCCCCTTTTACCAATGTCAGGGATGCCCCTGTGTCACTTAACCCTTGTGTCTGTACACCATTCACCATGACTTGGTGCATGTTTTCCCTCATGTTCACAGGCATGCTTCCAGGGACACACAAACAACCCACTTCTTTCCTAGCCCCATTTTGCGTATGGTTCATTCTTTTGGGACACTGTCTGGCAATATGCTCAGTTTCCTTACAAACCCAACATTCATTTTTTTTCTCAGAAAAATCTTTTCTTTGAAACCTGGTGCTAACTGGTTTTGGTGGAGGCAGTGAGGGTTTTAGCTGCCCTGAAGGTGTACTTTTCCCTTTCTGCATTGCCATGCCTGCCCCATTCACTCTTAGAGCAGGTCTTCTCTTGGCATAGCGGTCTGAGAGTTCAGCAGCCTCTTGCATTGTTTTGGGATCTGAGTCCTCCAGCCAGGTTTTCAGCTCTGCTGGGCATGCCCCAAAAAACTGTTCTAACAAAATAGCATTTTCAATTTTATCTACAGAGTTTGCTTCAATTTCCTCTCACCAATGTTTTAAACATTGACATTGTTTCATGGCTAGCTCCTCATAGCTCATGTCAGGGCTTCTCCTGAGCTTACAGAATTTAGCTCTGTATGCTTCTGCAGTTAAATCAAACTTTTTTAAAAGTGCAACTTTAAGTTTGCTGTAATCATTACTGTTCTCATTGTCCATTTGACCCAATGCATCCTGAGCTTTCTCGGTAAGTAACGGGGATAGCTGGAAGCTCCAGGACCCTGTAGGAATATTTACCCAAATACAAACTTTTTCAAAGGAATTTAAAAAGGCATCCATATCCTCCCCCTCTTTAAATTCAACTATCAATTTGGAATTCAATTTGTAACCCAGTCCTGTAGTTCCAGTTAAACCCAAGCCACTTACCTCCTCTGGTGCTGGTGGTTGGAGTTATAGCTTCTCCAGTTCATGTTGCCTTTGGTGCTCATGGTCTGCCTCTCGCTCTTCCCAGTCAGTTTCTTGCTGTTGTCACTCCCTCTTCTCCTCTGTAGCTCATTTCTCTTGCTCCGCTTCTCGCCGTTCCCTCTCAACTTCTCACTGTTCTCACTCCCTCATCTCCCCTGCAGCTTATTTCTCTCGCTCCACTTATCTCTGGAACTCCAGTTCCATTTTGTGCAAGTCAATCTGCAGCCTGATTGCTTCTGGTTCCAGAATGCTGGTGACCTTCCCCCACTGCTGTGGTCCTTCGCTGGCACTGGCTCTGCTGTCATCCTCACCCGATCTGGACACTGCACTGTCCACTGGCCCCTCCATGCTCAAGATTTGGTCCTTTACAGTCACAGTCTGTGACTTGATGCTCTGGGCATCTACTGCCAACAGGGCATCCATAAGGTTCTGCTTGGTTGCTCTCCCCTCATAAAGGACTCCTCTGTCCTGGCACAACTGCTTCAAGTAGTCTACAGTGTGCCCGCTGTAGTTGGAAGCCATTTTCTTCCCTAACTATGGCTACTCTAACTTGCACTTTAGAAAAAAAAATAAAACAGGTAGGAAATTGACTGTAAGCAAAATGATATAGTTCTGTTTCCTTTTTTTTTTTAAATCACTGCCTTATTTGCAAGTGAGCTGTACAGTATTAAGATGACACACTGAACAGTTAAAGCTTGTGTTACCAAATTTATTCACACTGCTACCAACCAAATCTGTCACAAACGCACTCAGCAGATCAGGCCCTCTGCTCCCATAGTGCCAAACTCAGAGAGCAAGAGTGTGAACAGGTAACAGACAGGGTAACCCTCCTGTCTGCTTGTGGGTCCGAATCACCTTTAGTCTCAAGTTCTGGGGGCATTCAAACTGTGAACCTTATGCTAGCATACCCAAATGTACAGGCTCAGATAATATTCTCTTTGGGGAGATGCAATATATCTTTCACCTAAGGGCACCTAACCAGGTATCCAAAATGAACCCTTAAAACTCTACAAAAGACCTTAGGTATATTCTTACCTTTTTACTCAAGCTCAGTAACACCATCAAACTTTTCAGAACAGCTGTCAAACTTAACTATCTATACGTCACATGCAAAAAAATAACTTGGAGACACACCCAGGCAGTATCTTTCAAATAATATATTTACTAAAAATGGATAAAATTATGTAAAATGTAAACACAGAACACTATATCAAAAAGCATACCATCCTTTAAAAGAAAACAAAGAAAACTACAGACAAACTCCTACCAACATACAGTAAGATACTTTTCTATCTAATGTATTACCTCTAAGCGCTGTATAGCAGGGAGCTGTGTGTTTCTACAGTCCCATGATGAAATATAACAAACAGCTCAGACACAGTATAGTTTAAACTGTGTCTCCCCACACCCCTTTCGATGAGTCATCTAGCTCCTCCTTTTAGAATATAAAAAATACAAACATGATGTCCAGTCAGGAGGTATTTTAAATAATGTGACTTCAGCAAAAACTAATTCCCCAAATTAGGACAGTCTTTAATCAAGCCTTTCCTCTTTGAGCTTGAACAGTTCCTGTTTTCCCAAGGAACATCAAAGGTTTTTTTTTTACAACTTTTGCACCATGGTGGTATAAAAATGTTCTTCCTATAGGAAACATAAAGCTTTATGAGCCCTATATCCTGGCAGCTGGATCAGTTCTAATAAAGACAGAAAAACAGGAGACCCTTAATTAAGTTTCTCTGGTCTTTTAATTACCTCCTGGTTTCAGGTCACTTGACTGTAACTGAAACCTAGGTGGGAGGGGGCACCCAGGGCACAGCTGCCTTATGTGAGACAATCACACACTACATTTTTATATTACAAATATCATAGAACAATCATAACCAGCTGGCCACGCATCACACCCCCCACACACTAAGATTTAAGCTCAGCCCTCAGCAGTCAATGAACATCTGGCTTATAGGGTAGGACTGGCACTTTGACATCTGTAATTGGACAATATAGGAAATGTGAGCATTCAACACTTTTGGGGAGTATGTAGGACAGACACCATTACTGGACTGATGGAGCATGGAGACTGATCTAGCTTCCTGATCTAGAGATGTGGGACTCTCCTGGCCAATACTGAAGTGTCAGGTGAAGCATTGTGCAGAAGTCTACTGCATGCAACAACCTGCACTGCATGTGTTCGGTGGCTTCACAGGAGATTTTTTTTATAATTTACTATTGTCCCCTCCAGCCCTTGTGCCTCTTACCTCCTCTGTTTGGGTGATCTTATCCATATTGGCTTCCCTTCTCACATGCTTGCTGACCTGGGCCATCTTCAAACCAGATCCTTGCTGACTCCCCCAACACTTTGTGGCATGCCCTCTTGTGATGGGGACCTAGTCAACAATGTCACATACAACAATAAAGCTTTCAGAGAACAGCATAAGTCAAAGGGGTGGAAAGGAGGGTTGCCAGGCTCTGAGGTGGGTGAGTGATGGAGTCATTATGTTAATTGCGTGCATGTGCAAGAAACATATTGCAGCAGCTTTCCTCCAGAAGCAGGTTGTGGAGGCACGCCACTGTTGTGGCCAATGCCCCCACAGCCTTTAAAGGCTTGGCCACCTTTCCCCAATGCTATGGCATGCTGCTGCTGACAATAGTTCAGCCAGCATGCCACCAACTTAAAACATTTTAGCCGCTGCAATCAGGGGCTGCCTCGTCATTGCAGCGTCATTGCAGTGTCATCCGCTGCAATGAGAAAGCGATCCCTCAATGCAGGGCTGTTGCTGGTGGGTAGCCCACTCCCCATCAGCATGTCTCCCCCCCAATTTCTGTGTTTGCCGACAGGGGTGCCCAGTCCCCGTCGGCATATCCCTCCCCACATTTTTTCTGTCCCATCGGGTGCCCAATCCCCTGCCGGCATGATGTGCTCCCCTTTAGTTGTGTGCTGACGATGGTGCCCAATCCCCCATCGGCTGCAGCTGCTCCCCTCCAAAAGAGTCCGTTGGCACGTTGGGAGCCCACCCCAGTGTGCCACATTTCCTGAAAGGCAAAAACGGTCCTGCAATGACTTTATTTATTTTCTGTCCCTGTAAACAAAAAACAGTACCTCGCTGTCTCTCTGCCCCCCACACCCCCACCTCACCCATACTTACCTCCGGAGCTCGGTGCGATGATCTTTGGTGGACCGGGAATACATCTGCACTCTTCAAAGCCGACCGCGAACTGAGGAAATGCCAGTAAGCTGTATAATGGAATAAATATTTTATTTTCAACTTTGATGCATAGCTCGGGCATTTTTTTGAATTTTGGCACCAAATTTTCAACATGGGGTTTTTGGGACCCCTCCTCATGAATTCTGTCACTGTCATGGCATTAATCGGTCCTGAAAGGTGATTTTGTGGTCACTGCACGGAATCACCTTTTGACACTGATTGACGAAATGACAGTGCCAGTGTTCATGAGGTGGCCTCTCAAAAAGCCTATGTTACAAATTTGGTGGAAAAAATCCAAAAAATGACTGTTTTACGAGCATGCGTTGTACAGTTGCTATGCACGCTCATAACTTCGCGAATGTGCAATATTTTCATGCCAGATTTTCAACATTGGCATTTTCCACACCTCCTTGTGAACAGTACATCTGTCATTTTTCACATCTTGGCCAAAATGTATTTTCGCACTTCCGGCGCAGAATAGCGTGGTCACTGTGGAAAATCAGTGTTTGGGAAAGATTATGAAAATGACAGTGACACTGTTCATGAGCAGAGGTCCTAAAATGCCTATGTTGAAAATTTAGTGCTAATACTCCGTAAAATGAATGTGTTATGAGTGTGCATTGTGCAGTTTCCACACACCCTTGTAACTTCACAAATTAGTAATATTTTCATGCCACATTCTCAACAGTGGCATTTTCCCACATCTCCTCATGAAAAGTACAGCTGTAGTTTTTCACATCCTGGCCAAAATGTGTTTTCGCACTTCTGGCACAGAATACCGCATTCGCTGTTGGAAATCATTGTTTGGGACAGTTTAGGATTGAGCTAGTGGGGGGGAAGTGACCAAGCTCAACTGAGCTCTGTCAGGACTGCTGCAGATTTCTTTGTGGGCAGGAAAAGGCACCAACAAAGGCAGGAGCCCAGTACAAAATGGCAGCCTGCAGCAGCGGGAGAAATAGAACAAGTGACTGAGAGAGAGGGGGAGTGAGCGAGCTCAACAGAGCTCTATCATGACTGCTGCAGATTTCTTTGCGGGCAGAAAAGGGCAGCAATGCAGGCAGGAGTCCAGTACAAAAGGGCAGGCTGCAGTGCTGGCAGAAACGAGATGAGTGAGTGAGAGGTGGGAGTGAATAAGTTCAACAGAGCTCTGTCGGGACTGCTGCAGATTTCTTTGTGGGCAGAAAAAGGCACCAACAAAGGCAGGAGCCCAGTACAAAAGGGCAGCCTGCAGTGCTGGGAGACACAGAACGAGTGAGTGAGGGAGCAGGAGTGCGTGAGGTCAGCGGAGCTCTGTTGGGACTGCTGTGGATTTCTTTGTGGGCAGGAAAAGGCAGCAATGCACGCAGGGGCCCAGTACAAAAGGCCAGCCTGCAGCAGCAGGAGAAATAGAATGAGTGACTGAGAGAGAGGGGGAGTGAGTGAGTGAGTGAGCTAAATGGAGCTCTATCATGAGTGCTGCAGATTTCTTTGTGTGGAGAAGAAGGCAGCAACACAGGCAGGAGCCCAGTACGAAAGGGCAACCTGTAGTACTGGCAGAAATGGGATGAGCAACTGAGAGAGGGGGAGAGAATGAGCTCACAGGAGCTCTGTCAGGACTGCTGCAGATTTCTTTGTGGGCAGAAAAAGGCGCCAACAGTGGCAGGAGCCAAGTACAAAAGGGCAGCCTGTAGTGCCAGGAGAAACAGAATGAGCGAGTGAGACAGGGGGAGTGAGCAACTTCAATGGAGCTTTATCTTGACTGCTGCGGATTTCTTTGTTGGCAGAAAAAGGCGGCAATGCAGCCAGGAGCCCAGTATAAAAGACCAGCCTGCAGCGCCAGCAGAAACAGAATAAGCGAGCGATGGAGGGGGAGTGAGCAACTCAGCAGAGGTCTATCGTGATTGTTGTGGATTTCTTTGTGGGCATGAAAAGGCAGCAATGCAGGCAGGAGCCCAGTACAAAAGGCCAACCTGCAGCGCTGGCAGAAATGAACGAGCGAGTGACGGGGAGGGGGGGAGTGAGCAACCTCAAGGGAGCTGTGTCAGGACTGCTACAAATCTCTTTGTGGGCAGAAAAATCCACCAATGCAGGCAGGAACCCAGTACAAAAGGGCAGCCTGCAGTAGCGGGAGACACAGAACGAGTGAGTGAGGAAGGGGGACTGAGTGAGCTCACTGGAGCTCTGTTGGGACTGCTGCAGATTTCTCTGTGGGCAGAAAAAGGCAGCAATGCATGCAGAGGCCCAGTACAAAAGGGCAGCTTGCAGCGGCAGGAGAAACAGAATGAACTAGTGAGAGAGGGGGAGTAAGTGAGCAAGCTCAATGGAGCTGTGTCGGGACTGCTGCAGATTTCTTTGTGGGCAGAAAAAGGTGCTAACAGAGGCAGGAGCCCAGTACAAAAGGGCAGTCTGCAGTGCCAGGAGAAACAGAATGAGTGCATGAAACAGGGGGAGGGAGCAACCTCAATAGAGCTCTGTCGGGACAGCTGCGGAATTTTTCATGGGCAGAAAAAGGTGCCAATGCAGGCAGGAACCCAGTACAAAAGGCCAGCCTGCAGCGCTGGGAGAAACACAATGAGTGAGTAAGAGAGGGGGAGTGAGTGAGCTCAACGGAGCTGTGTCGGGACTGCTGCAGATTTCTTTGTGGGCAGAAAAGGCAGCAGTGCACACAGGTGCCCAGTACAAAAGGCCAGTTTGCAGCACCAGCAGAAATGGAATGAGCAAGTGAGAGAGGGGGAGTGAGCGAGCTCAATGGAGCTGTGTCGGGATTGCTGCAGATTTCTTTTTGAGCAGAAAAGGAAGCAATGCACATAGGGACCCACTACAAAAGGGCAACCTGCAACAGTGGGAGAAACAGAATGACCGAGTGAGAGAAGGGGAGTAAGCAAGCTCAATGGAGCTCTATCATGACTGCTGCAGATTTCTTTGTGGGCAGAAAAAGCCACCAACACGGGCAGGAGCCCAGTACAAAAGGCCAGCCTGCAGGGCCAGGAGAAACAGAATGAGCGAGTGACACCTCAACGGACCTCTGTTGGGACAGCTGTGGATTTCTTTCTGGACAGAAAATGGTGCCAATGCAGGCACGAGCCCAGTACAAAACAGCAGCCTGCAGCACTGGGACAAACAGAACAAGCGAGTGACAGAGGGGCAGTGAGCGAATTCAACGGACCAATGCAATCAACATTTGGCATTGACAAATGCTTGTTTTTCATTGTGGGATGGGATTTTGTCCCTCTTTGAACTGTCACACCATGCAATCCCTTGTGTGGGACACTTACAGTGCTATTCTGTGGGCAAGAGGTGGCTAACTTTTAGTGGTCACCCACAAAGTCCATGTTATCACCACTACCATGATAGAAGGAGTCACCGCAGTGGGTAGCTTAACATACTAACATACTAATTGCCAGCAGATTAGGCCTTGCAGTCTATCGAGTCTGCTCGAACCTCAGATCCCTAGTTGGGTACCGAGGTCTCCCCCTTGTGTTCCAGAAACCCCTATCATCCATCCCCACCCCCCGGGCCAGGCCATCATCTGATACATCCGCTTTCTGTGTCTGTCCCACCCTCTCTTGAAGCCCTCCACTGTGGATCTCTGAACCAGCTCGCCAGGCAGCATGTTCCAAGGATCCATCACCCTCTCAGTAAAAAACCTCTTCCTCTTTTCCCCCCTCACCCTTCCACCTTCTAACTTCAAACCATGCCCTCTGGTGATACCTCCCTGCTTTTGTCTAAAGATTCCCTCCGTGTTTACCCTATTTATTCCCTTGAGGTACTTGAAGACCTCAATCATGTCCCGCCGTCTCTCCTCTCCTCCAATGAAAACAGGCAGAGCTCCTCAAGTCTGTCCTCATACGTCAAATCCCCTAGTCCTTGTATCATCTTAGTTGCCCTCCTCTGTACCCTCCCCAGGAGCTGTATGTCCTTCGTCAAGTGTGGTCTCCAGTACTGCACACAGTACTCAAGGTGTAGTCTAACCAATCCATTGTACAGCAGCAGAATCACTTCCCTGCTCCTAGAGGTGATCCCCCTTACGATGCATCCCAACATCCTGTTTGCTTTGCTAGCCGCTCTCCTGCACTGCTCGGAGTTATTCATACATGCATCCACCATGACTCCTAGGTCTTTTTCCCCTGTTGAGGCCTCCAGCGCCTCCTCTCCCAGGGTGTACCTGTGTTTAGGGTTTCCCCTCCCAAGATGTAACACCTTGCACTTGGTTATATTGAACTTCAATTTCCATGTGTGAGCCCACCTTTCCATGGTGTCCCGGTCCCATTGCAGGGCCAACCTCCCCTCTTCCCCCTCAACTACTGCTCCCATCTTGGAGTCGTCAGCAAAGAGACTAATTTCACACCCTATACCCTCCCTGATGTCTGAAACGTATGCATTAAACAGGACTGGACCCAGGACTGAGCCCTGCGGTACCCAACTACCGACCTCTCTAGAGTTCAAGAGCTCCCCACCAACCACTACTCTCTGAGTGCATCCAGCTAGCCAGTTTTCAATCCATCTGACCATCAAAGGGCCTACTCCCAACCCCGTCAATTTCTCTACCAGACCATTTTGGGAGACAGAGTAGAACGCCTTGCTGAAGTCCAAGAATAATACATCCACAGGCTTTCCCCTGTCCAGTTCTGATGTTACCCATTCGTAGAACTCCACAATATTGGTTTGACATGATCTACCTGGCACAAACCCATGTTGCTGACTATCCAGACCTCCCACCTCCTCCAAGTACACCCCCAATCGTTCCTTTAGTATACTCTTCATTAATTTTCCCACCACCAAGGTCAAACTGATGGGTCTATAGGTACCTGGTACTTCCCTCGACCCCCCTTTATGGATTGGCACCACATGGGCCTCTCGCCAATCCCTAGGTACCCTCCCTGTCTCAAGCAACCTGTTGAAGAGCTCCACCAGGGATGCAGCCAGTATGTCCGCCAATTCCCATAGTACTCTCGGATGAATGCCATCCAGCCCAGGAGAGTTATCTTTCTTTAGGCCCTTAAGGGCTAACCACATCCTTTCAGTGGAGATAGCATCATCCGTCCCCTCCATCTTACTGGCCTTTTTATCCTTACCCTGATGTGACACCCCTGGGGTACCTCTCCCTCCCTCTTGCTCCATTTCTGATGCTCCCCTGATCCCACTCACTACCGCTTCTATCCCCATCGTGCCTTGCTTTGTAGATATCCCATCCCCCTCCCTAGTGAATGCAGAGGCAAAGTACTCATTTAATACCTCTGCCTGGTCCCTCACCTCTTCCACCCACCCTCCTTCTGATCTTAAGCTGCCGAGATGGCCCTCAGTTTTTCTCCGCTCCCCAATGTACCGGAAGAACCCCTTTTCCCCTCCTCATATCCCCTGTGCCAGTCGCTGCTCTTTACTGGACTTTGCCTCCCGCACCATCCGGGTGACTCCGGGTGATCTGGTTTGGCTCTCTCCTTCCCCCCAGATCATTGCACAGTGCCTCTGCATATGGTGCTAGATCCCACCAACTGAGGGTGGGGTGGGAGTCAAGATCAGGACATAAGATCTCAGGTCTTCTTTGTGGAAGTGCAGTGCACTAGCAGCCGGGGTGTCTGGTGGGCCAGGCTGATACACAGGGGACTTACAGGGGAACATACACTGTAGGTGTGTAGGCAGATTTCTAGGTCTGGAAGCCCATGACTAGCTGTTTTAAAGTAAGTATTAGGCTAACTTGTATATGTCAGCAGTTTGGGGATATCCATGTCTGAATGATACTGTTTAAGGGCAGTAGTCACTCTATAGAACCATCAGACATTATGTGATGTCACGGCTGGGGAAGCTAACAACACTTCCCTAACTGTGACATAACTTTGTCTTAAAGTTCCATGAAACTTTTGCTATCTTTATTTAATATAGGGCTGACTTAGTAGTAGTAGTAGTGGTAGTACTAAAAAGCTTTATTTTTTCACAGGATAAAACTACTAGATTTGGGAAAGCCTTATTTTCACAGTTGTCCTGCATACAAATGTAGCACAAAACATACATTAATAATAAAAAAAGGATATTTACAGTATAAGATAAATATACAAAGATAGAGGTATGATCAAAACAAAACATTTCCAACTCAAGAGTGAGTACAACTGCGTATTTAAATATCTCATGCTGGATAGTCAGCCATTCCAAAACTGGTGCAGGTCCAAGGAAAAACTGCCACAACTGGAGCTTCACCTGTGGAGCTGCAGTTTTCCCTGCACACACCATATTATCGAAGTGGGAGCCAGTTTATGACCAGCTCACCAATTTATGGCAGCTTCTAGCCATTTTTTCAGTGAAACTGTGCCCAAATGTTATGCCTGGTGAGGCCAGGCATGACATGCCCCACTGCTGCGCCAGCTGAAAATACAAACCTCCACAGGGGTTGAGATTTTGTCCCACAGCAGGCTGTGGTGTAGGACTTAGTCCCCAAATGTTCTTAAAATCTAGCCCCTCATCTTTAAGTGCTTGTTGAAATTTAGCCACTGTAATTACATCTCTTGTTTGTGAAGTTAACACGTTCCATACTTCAGACACATTGCATTGAAGTTTCATTTGTCCTTATATAATGTTTACCCTAGGGATCTTCAGCCCTGGTTAGCAA
Organism: Neoceratodus forsteri; assembly: GCA_016271365.2. Classification (NCBI taxonomy): domain Eukaryota; kingdom Metazoa; phylum Chordata; order Ceratodontiformes; family Ceratodontidae; genus Neoceratodus; species Neoceratodus forsteri. Next base: position 7,047,230 of record JADMNL010000025.1, on the reverse strand, counting down.
ACATCCCTCATTAAATAATAATAATTTGCTTTTTCAATTGCACTGCGTAATTGTCCCCATACCAAGCCCCTTAGACATAGACAACCTCTGATTTCTACCACTTACAGGTAACCTAATAGCTCGTTTGAAAGAGTATTTTTGGGGCAGTTAAATTTCCAGTAATGACACTCACTTTAGTTTCACTAGCACAAAATTCATCACTTTGGAAGGAAGGCAATGATGTCTGTTGATTAGATCACAGAAGTAAGAAACAAGTGATCCCAAGTTCAGATCCCACCACAGTCACAGACTTAATGACTGTGTGACTTTAAGCAAGTCACATGACTTCCCTGTGCTTCAGTGTTTTCCAGCAGTTAAACTAGGTAGAAGCATGACCCCCTCCCCAACAGTCTGCATCTCTATTTTATTAAGAAAAAAAACTTAAAAATAGGGAAAAATATCCCCTGTAGCAAAACATAAATGTTATACTGTGTACTATACAAAGCTGTTCTGTAATCTCTAATGAGATCTCTAAAGCTTAGCAAGATGTTCTCTGATGTTTAAAGGGAAGCTCCCCTAAGCCTTTTTATGTTTGCTTGCACGCATGTGTAAGAAACATAGTGCCATCATCCGAGTTTTCGGAGGTGTGTCACCCCCTCTTCCAATTCAGTCAGTGTGTTGGCAGGCATGACTGACACCTCCAAAATGCAGTGGCGTTACAGTTGAAAGGGGCTGTATTTCAGTGAGCAACAATAAGATATCGCCTGCTCGTGCGCAGCTCCCCCTACACACACACACACACACACACACACACACACCACTGCGCGCCTACGTGCTGCTACGCACACACTGTAGCCGATGGGGTGCCCAATCCTTTCCACTGTGCTGCGCCTCCCCCAAAGCTTTCACATGCCATGCTGGCGCCCACCCCAGCATGGCAAGACATCAGAGCAGCCGACGGGGTGCCCAACTCTGCCGGTTCCACTGTCCTCCCCGAGTAGCTGGTGCCACGCTGGGGCTTCCACCCCAGCATGGCAACTGATGCTATGGCCGATGGGGTGCCCAATCCCCGTCGACTTCACGCCCCAGCCGTCCTTGTGCCATGCTGGGAGCCCAACAGCGAGGCAAGCGTCCGCGTCGTCTTTTAAAAAAAAAAACCTGAAAAGCAAAATGGTCCTATGCAGTCTCCCCGCCCCTACAACCGCACCCACCCACTGCGACCCTGCCTCCCCACAACCCTCACCCCATACTTACCTCGGAGTCCGGCGCGCGATCTTTGGTGGACTGGGAACACGTCTGCACTCTTCAAAGCCAACCATGAACTGAGGAAATGCGTAAGCTGTATAATGGAATAAACGAGGTTTTTCAACTTTGCTACATATCTCAGGCATTTTTGGAATTTATGCACAAATTTTCAACATGGGGTTTTGGGACCCCTCCTCATGAATGATGTCACTGTCATGGAGTTGACCGAGACCCAAAGGGTGATTTCCAGTCACTGCGGCGAAATCACCTTTTAGGCCCGACTAATGAAACACACTGCCAGCGTTCATAAGGTGGGCTCTTAAGAAGCCTATTTTGAAAATTTGGTGGAAAAATTCCAAAAAATGACTGTTTTACGAGCGTTCGTTGTGCAGTTCCTACGCAGGCTCGTAAGTTCGCAAATTTTCAATATTTTCACTCCAGATTTTCAACATTGCCATTTTACCACACCTTCTTATGACTAGTACAGCTCTCATTTTCACATCTCATCCAAAATGTTTCGCCCATATGGCGCTAGTCGGCGCTGATCGATGTCTGAAGTAAATGTCTGAGACAATTAAGAAAATTCACAGTGACACCGTTCATGAGCAGAAGTCTTAAATGGTTATGTTGAAATTTGGTGAAAAATTCCAAAATGACTGTTTTTGTGCGCGCGCGCAGTTCCTACGCACGCTCGTAAGTTTGCGAATTTTCAATATTTTCACTCCAGATTTTCAACATTGCCATTTTATCACACCTCCTTATGAGCAGTACAGCTGTCATTTTTCACATCTTGCCCAAAATGTGTTTCCGCCCATGTAGCGCACAATGGCGCTGTTGGTGTGCGAAATCTATGTATGGGACACAGTAAGAAAATCACAGTGACACTGTTCATGAGCAGACATCTTAAAATGGCTATGTTGAAAATTTGGTGAAAAAATCCCTAAATATGACTGTTTTACGAGCGTGTGTTGCGCAGTTCCTACGCACGCTCGTAAGTTTGCGAATTTTAAATAGTTTCAATCCAGATTTTCAACATTGCCATTTTATTACACTTCCTTATGAGCAGTACAGCTGTCATTTGTCACATCTTGCCCAAAACATGTTTCCGCCCATGTAGCATACAATGGCGCAGTCGGTGTGCGAAATCAATGTATGGGACACATTAAGAAAATCACAGTGACACTGTTCATGAGCAGAGGTCTTAAAATGGTTATGTTCAAAATTTGGTGAAAAAATTCCTAAAAATGAATGTTTTACGAGCGTGAGTTGCGCAGTTCCTACACACGCTCGTAAGTTTGCGAATTTTCAATATTTTCACTCCAGATTTTCAACATTGCCATTTTATCACACCTCCTTATGAGCAGTACAGATGTCATTTTTCACATCTTGCCCAAAATGTGTTTCTGCCCATGTAGCGCACAATGGCGCAGTCGGTGTGCGAAATCAATGTATGGGACACATTAAGAAAATCACAGTGACTCTGCTCATGAGCAGACATCTTAAAATGGCTATGTTGAAAATTTGGTGAAAAAAATCCCCAAATATGACTGTTTTACGGGCGTGCGTTGCACAGTTCCTACGCACGCTCGTAAGTTTGCGGACTTTCAATATTTTCATTTCAGATTTTCAACATTGCCATTTTAAACACTTCCTCATGAACAGTACAGCTGCCATTTTCAAATGTTGCCCAAAATGTCTTTTCGCACATGTAGCGCACAATGGTGCAGTCAGTGTGCGAAGCAATGTTTGGGACAGATTAAGAAAATCACAGTTACACTTTTCATGAGCAGAGGTCTTAAAATGGCTATGTTGAAAATTTGGTGACAAAAGTCCATAAAATGACTGTGTTACGAGTGAGCATTGCGCAGTTTCCACGCACCCTCGTAAGTTCATGACTTTGTAATATTTTCAGTCCAGATTTTCACCAGTAGCATTTTTCCACACTTCCTTATGAACAGTACAGCTGTCATTTTTCACAACATGGCCGAAATGTGTTTTCACACTTTCAGCGCAGAGATGTGTGGTCACTGTGGGAAATCATTATTCGGGACAGATAAAGTAAATCACAGTGACACTGTTCATGATCGGAGGTCCCCAAATGCCTCTGTTGACAATCTGCTGTAAAAAATCCCCAAACTAATTACATTACGGGTGTGCGTTGCACAGTTTCTATGCACGCTCGTGACTTCACCGGTTTTTTTAATATTTTTACTACAGATTTGCAACATTGCCATTTTTTACACCTCCCCATGAACAGTACAGCTGTCATTTTTTACATCCTGTTCGGAATGTGTTTACACCTGTGCTGCTAAATGCCATAGTCGCTGTGCATAAGCAGCTTTCGGCTAACAAATTGATATTGCCACAGTTCATGAGGTGGGGTCACAAAAAAAACATGTTGAAAATTTGGAGTGAAAATACCAATGAATGCCTGAGGTATTAGGGTTTCCAACCATAACGCCCAACCCCGTAGAGAATGACAGGCATCAGGGATGTGACTTGGGATTCTTGCCTGCAATGCTCATACCATTCCACACCCTGCAGCCAGTGAGAGGCATCGAGGTATGTCTTGGACTCTTTGACCCCAAAGTTCACCCCATTCTCCTATACCACACCCATCTCACCATATTTCCTGATGGAATGAGGTGCGCATAAGGACAACGACCCCAAGGCACACCGTGACACTTGTCAGTGGGTGAAATGGCGCGGGCTGTTATGCCTGACGACCCAAAGGCACACCCCAATGCCTGTCACTCTCTGCAGGGTGGTGGTGGGGTTGGCTTCAGTTCAATAATTTACTGCCATTCCTATTACGCAGCTCTGTAACTTCTACACTACCACTGCCAATGCCAGCAAGCAAACATTCGGCATTGACAAATGCTTTTTACTATTTACCTGTGTAGTTGTACAGGTGTGAACAAATGGTTGCCTCTATTGCACTTTCCTAATTTCATCAGGATTTAAATGTAAATGAAGTTACTTACATCTGTTGCGAAAATCTGCTTGACTCCATTTCAAAGGTCATGACCTGTCTCATTTAAGGCACCCTTTGAATTTTATGATGCTTTAGGGCTAAAGCCTGTAGTAGTTATACTGTTTCAGTCAGTGCTGTTGCTGTCCTCTGCAGTCCTTATATTCTTGTTTTGTGCTGACCATGAAACTTTTCAAGGTATAGTATGTCCCCTGCTGTTTTCTGTAGTTTAAAGTGTATCTGCGTTAGAAAATAAGTGCATTTAGAGAACACATGGACTTCGCAAGATATGTAACAGAAGAGACTGGGAGTGTAACTTCTGCTGGCTTTTGCAGATACGCCTCAACTCGCATGATGCCTTGCATGAGTGGGGTCACTCATGACCTTTGTAAGTGAGTCAAACAGGTTTTCACACCACAGCAGAACAGAGTGAAGCAACCTAATTTATATTTAAATTAGAATGACATTAGGGAAGTGCAAAAGGTGGCATTATTGTTCATGCCTACAAACTACACAGAAAGGATTGAGGAAGTGGGAAGGTTGTGCGCGGAGACTGGGGAGTCTGTGGCCTTTTCTGAAGTGCTCCCAGTACCCTGCACAAGCACAGTGAGAGGAGAGGATTAGAGAGTCGAACACATGGTTGGTAGAATGGTGTCGAACTAAGGGGTATGGGGTTGTGGGCAGCTGGGGCAGTACCTGGGATAATAACAATCTGTTTGCAAAGGCTAGGCTGCACCTGAGTGGGCAGGGGAAGGAGGTATTAAAACAAAGAACTGGGGAGGTATATTGCGACAAGGGTGGATTTAAACTTGATGGGGGGGTGGCAAGTGGACAGCAGGTAGGCAGGGATTCGATAGAGTGGAGTCACAGCCTACCCCCCCAGGCTAGCAGGGAAGGACTCAGGGTGGCCAAAAAAGGAGGGAGTAGAAGGGAGGAGATGGAGGCTAGTGAAGGGAAAGGGGCATTATGGAGGGTGGTCTTACTTAATGCAAGAAGCCTAGGAAACAAATCCGCTGAGCTACAGGCACTCTTAGCAGCGTGGAGGGTGGATATTGCAGCTGTCGCAGAAACGTGGGCAACTAAGTACCAGGACTGGGATCTGGCAATCCCAGGATACAAATTATACAGGAAGGACTGTAAGGGGGGTGGCAGTCAATGTGAGGGATGGGATCAAATGCACAAGGGACGAGGGAGAAGAAAGGAGAACAGAGGCAATCTGGCTGCAGCTCCTAGACTCAAGGGGTAGGAAATTAAGGTTTGGGGTGGTATACAGGCCACCGTCTCAGTTTGAGGAGCTTGACAGGGAGTTAGCAGGACAAATCAAAAAGGTATGTAGAAAAGGGAAGGTGGTCATCATGGGGGGTTTCAACTCGCCGGGGGTTGACTGGAGCATTCCAGTCACCTCCAGTGCTGGGGAGCAAGTGCTCCTGGATGCAATCCAGAACGGTCTCCTGACACAGTTAGTTAGTGTACCTATTAGGCTAAAGAACACTTTAGATCTGGTATTGTCAAATGGGGAGGCAGTGAGGGAAATAAATGTAGAGGATCCACTAGCCGACAGTGATCACCAAACAGAGTGGTTTAATAACAGAATGTACGGGGAGCCAGAGAAATCAGTTACTCGGGTTGTAAACTTCAGGGAGGCGGTCTTTGGGAGGATGCAGGAAGTACTGAAAGGGAAACTGGAGGGCATAAGGCAGGAGATGGACGTGGAGCAGAAATGGGATATTATTAAATGGGGGGGTTACAGAGGCAACAGTAGCCTGCACCAAGACACAGAGTAAGAGGAGCAGAGCAAAAAAAACATGCTGGTTGAACAGCGAGATTGTGGAGGTAGTGAGGGCAAAACGAGTGGTGCACCAGAGGTATAGGAGGATGGGGAAGGAAGTGGACAGGGAGGAATATGCAAGATGTCCAGGGAGGTGACCAGAAAAGTGAGAGAAGCCAAGACCCAGAGGGAGCTGAGATTAGCACAGGGAATTAATGGGGGGGGGGGAGACTTTTTCAGATACATCAGGGAGAAAAGGAAGTGCAAGGAGACAATAATGAGGATAAAAAGGGGTGGGGAGTGGATGGAAAAGAGGGAGAAGTAGGCAGAAGCACTGAATGAATACTTTTGCTCAGTGTTCATGGAAGAAAAGGGGGGATCACTACCAGCATGGGCTGGGACGGTAGGGACAGGAGGAGAGGAGGTGACAGATGGAAGAACTGAGGCAAATAGAGTTCTAGAGGGACTGAGGGCACTGAAGGTAGACAAGGCACCAGAGCCGGATGATACCCACCCCAGGGTGCTGAGGGAGATGGCGGAGGTGTTGGTGGAGCCACTAGCAAATCTGTACAGCACCTCACTGGAGTCGGGATGTGTGCCACTGGACTGGAGGATGGCATATGTAGTACCATTACACAAGAGAGGGCCAAGGGATGAACCAGGTAATCATCGTCTGGTAAGTCTCACCTCCATAGTGTACTAACTCATGGAAACGATACTAAAGGAAAAACTGGTGTCGTACCTGGAGGACTATGGCCTCCACAATGTGAGGCAGCATGGGTTTGTTTCAAGAAAGTCTTGCCAAACCTACCTCATACAATATTATGTCTGGGTGACAGGTGAGCTGGATAAGGGTCATGCGGTGGATGTTCTTTACTTGGACTTCAGTAAGGCCTTCGATTTGGTGCCTCATGGGTGGCTTGAGGGGAGCTAACTGGTGTAGGGGTAGGGCCAAAAATGATAAACTGGATTACAAGCTGGCTGAGTGGCAGGCTGCAATGGGTGGTGGTGAGAGGGGACCTCTCAACTCCAAGGCCGGTGACAAGTGGGGTGCCACAGTGCTCTGTGTTGGGGCCAGTATTGTTTGGGCTCTTCATATCAGACATTACACACGGGGTGGTGAGCAAGGTAAGTCTGTTTGCTGATGACACCAAAATTGAAGCAGTGGTGGATGGAGAGGAGGGATGGAAGCAGCTGCAGGGGGACCGACGCAAACTAGAGGAGTGGTCAGAGAGGTGGTAGCTGGGGTTCAATTCAAAGAAGTGTAAGGTTATGCACTTTGGGGTGAAGAACCCAAGGAGCGAATAGTGGCTTGGGGGGGTAGCTGGGGATCACTGAGGAGGAGAAGGACCTAGGGGTAATGGTAACAGGGACCATGAACAACACTGCCCAGTGTAGGAGAGTGGCTGCAAAAGTGAAAAAAATGCTGGGGTGCATAACGAGGGGTTTTTCGTCCAGGCGAAGAGAGGTGATCTTGCCCCTCTACAGGTCGCTTTTAAGGCCGCACTTGGAGTATTGTGTGCAGTTTTGGAGGCCATACCTAAAGCGTGATATCAGGCTACTGGAGGAGGTGCAGAGGAGGGCATCAAAGATGATAAGTGGAATGGAGGGGAGAGACTATGACAACAGGCTGGGAGACCTGAATATGTACACCCTGGAGGATAGACAGGACAGGGGGAACATGATAGAGACATTCAAGTATCTGAGGGGAATCAATAAGGATGGGGCAGATGGGGCCTTTAAGTTAAGGAGGGGGAAATTTGCCAGGGGGCATGGGCTAAGAATAGAGGGGGGAAGATTTAGAAAGGAAATGAAGAGACACTATTTCACAGAGAGAGTGGTAGCAAAATGGAACGCCTTACCAGAATGGGTGGTATCATGTAAATCTGTGAACAGCTTCAAAAGGGCATGGGACAGGAGCGGGGGAGAGAGAGGGTGGGGGAGGTGGGGGTGGCTGTGGGATGACAAAGGGGAAGGGGTGGAGCAGCTGCAAACTAGGGGTGTTGGCTGCACACTCGAGCAGACTTAGATAGACCGGGTGGTCTGTTTCTGCTGGCACATTCATATGTTCGTATGTTTGTAAGGAAAGATTGAAGGGATTTTCCCTTTAAAAGCCTAAGCAGTGGTGGTGGTGCCTGTGAACTCCATCACCTTTGCACTCTGCATTCATCAGGCAAGCTGACATGGGTTTAAGAGCCTTTGATTTTTCTGGATCTTAGATTAGCTGCAGCCTTTCCAAAAACTGCAGTCACAGGGAGGCGATCATCTGGGAGTCATTCCAGGACAGTCCAGCACAAGTAAACCTTGGGTTGTCACTGTCGAGTAACGAGGAGGACACTATTGTATTTATGGCACATGTAAGCAGTCCTTTTGGAGCCCTTTACACTAAGGGGGTCATCTTGGGTTCTTGAGATGGGGTGTCTCCCTGGGTCCTGAATACTATTAATGATGCAGTGATTCCACCTGGGGTAGCAATAAGTGATACCCGATGGCTGTCACACTGGACTACTATGCCTCCAGGAAATCATTCAATATAGTGTATGGTGGAATGCTGTTCTAACTGGAAATTCCACCATACTGAAATGCCGTTCAGCCGTTCTCTCAACAATGAATGGAATGCTGTACTAACAGTATATGCAGAACAGCATTCCATTCATTCAGAGTGAAAAGCTCAAGCCCTGTGTGAAAGCCACCATAAACAAAATGCTGCGTATTGACAGCAGTGTAATCTGCTTCAAACATAGAAGCTGTGCGTGGCATTTTTTAAATACGCTCACTGCTCAGAAGCAGTTTATTCTCCATGATGAGAACCATAAAAAAAAATAATTTTCTGCCTCCAGTTTGTGGATAAGTTCGCTAAGCGAGACATCTGATGATCTGCCTGCCATGTTTTTTTTCTTTGAAAAACCACCCACACTACAGCGGCAACCAATTGGAGTGTGCGATGCTAACATAGGGATGCCCAGTACCTAGCAACCACACAACTTGGCAAGAACAAGCCGTAGCTCCCTAAATACGAAATGGGAGACTGCAGTTTATTTTTCAATGAAAAAAATTAGTTAGAAAACCTAAAATAGGATACAAGGGGCACCATACACTATACAAAATACAGGATGGGCAACTCAATGCAGAACCAGTGTGTTCTGCCACCTCAGAGTTTGATTATTTGGACCTCTCGAGCTTTGCTCTCGAGGTCACAGGGAATCAAACCCTTCTGTGGCAGAACACACTGGTTCTGCATGGTTGCCATCCAGTATCTCTATACCTTCTTCCAATATACTGTAGTTCCTCCCTGCAACAAATAACCCTGCTAAGCAGTAGTACCCAAGCCAAGGAAATACAGTATAAGACAAATGGGAGTGGCTGGATAGTTTGATACCTATTATTGTTTGATACCTATTATTGGGCCAACATATGTCTTGTACGAAGATGGTATAGTACACATGCTTTCTGAGCATATAGGTCCCTTCATCAGGTGCAATAGAAAACTGAGCAGCAATAAGCTGAAATCACTGTGTAATACAATGAGCTGCATTGTTTCAAAATAATTCATGACAGGATAGTGAGAAGAGGTAAAAGAAAGGGTGGGTGGACAATGGATAGGAACAGGTCTATAGTTGTGAGGGAATGCTTTGTAGGAAGTGCGAAGATATTTGTAAGAGAGGTTGAATGGGCATATTGAAGTGTTAATGTAAAAGGAGAAGAACATGGGTATTAAAATACATATCAAACAATTTAACTTTAATTGTAATGGGTTCTATCGGGTCGTCAGATTTATGACACATTATGGAAAACTCACACATAATACTGAATGTTACTTTATACAGACAGATTGTTTTCATTTTTTTATTGGACCTCCCCTGCACTTTATGTATCTCAGGTAATTACTATGTTTTGTATTACTGCCAGAAAACCTTTTCTGTTAACACTTATTTCTTTATATTTATTTCAAGAGTTCCACCAAGAAAACATACTGAGCTAATGGTTCATTTCCAGCTGTGTTCTGGGGAAGGGAATGTGGAGAGTGCAGTAATAGGCTACCATAAGTAATGTTACCAGTATAAAATAAAAAAAAAATTATGCAATAAGGCAAGACAAGGTATGTGTTATCGTGTAATAATGTCACTCCTGGGGTGGGTTGAAGCACGAGGTAAAGCAGAGTGCTTCCACCACCCCAGGAGTGACCTTATTACAGAATAACACACACCTTGGAGTGCCTTATTGCAGTTATACAATAGCTCGATGTTATACAAAATAAAAAAAATATTTAAAAAAGGTTTTAGTAGATTTTTAGTGTGGCAGTATATCTTTGTTTCTGAAAAAAAAGGATAATCAATATCCTAGAGCAAATCCATACAGTGATGTTATTGTGTAATAACATCACTGCCTCAGGGACACACTGACCAATCAGAGTCCAGGAAATTTCCTTGCCATTGTATAATGATAATTATAAATAGTAAACAGTAGACAGTTGAGAGGAAGCACAAAGTAAGTAGTGCAAAGCATAGCCTAACAATAGCATATCAATAGCAACAGTTCAGCACCATGCAACTGGCAGCAAAATGAGAGAGAGGGAAGGGAGCTTGTGAGTACATCAGGGGACTAACCAAACAAAAGGTGGATCAATAAACCAAGGTGGTTACACTTTAAGTGTCAGTTTCAATGTAACTACAGGCTAGGTAATCATTAGTTATACAATGGCAAGAAAATTTCCAGGGCTTTGATTAGTCAGTGTGTTCCTAAGATAGTGAGGTTATCCCAGCACAATCCCACTGTATCAAGTACAGGCACACACATAACCACATACCACATTTAAAAATTATGCCACGGCTCATCCCCACTGTTTCTGTGGTTTTCCCCACCAACTGAGCAGCTTCACTGAACCACACAGGTCGCCATTCCTGCCAGCCTGCTGTATTGCCACCCCCCTTCTGTCCATCTCTTGCAACTCCAAAAAAGTCAAAAATACACCAGTTCAATTTAATACTCAGCGTTTTAGTGCCGCCAGCTTCACTCTGCTGCCTCCGTGCAGCATATGCTTGCTCTGTACTGCTCAACTGTTTCCCCACGGAACGCACACAGCGGCTCTTTATTAGAATAAAAAAACTGTTCCTTCTGCTATTTCTATAACCAACTACTCAACAGCACATAAGATAAACACAATCCCCCTTCAGAATCTACCAGGCATTTACCGACCCATTTCGCAACACCGGAAGTCTTGCTCTGTTTTGTAACTTGTTCCTGATGTGCGGTTCACCTGATCAAACAGTAGGCAGTGGGGTTAGTTAAATTAAAGTCTGTTGGAATTATGGTCTGCAAACTACCACAAAAAAAAAAAAAACTAAAGTTTGAGAGGGGAGACCTACAACACTAAGAGAAAACTGTGTCTAGGGGGCAGCCAGATGAAGAGACAGCCAATCATATACTAGCAGCACCACCAACTGGCCAAAAGGGGACTACTTATTCCTTACATATACCTCCACATTCATAAATAGCCTAAAAATCAATAAAAAAAAAAGATTTTTAAATATTTTTTTTTCCTATTATAAATGACCCATTGTATAATAGCAATAATGCACTCCAGGGTGTGGGTTGTGCTGGGATAACCTCCCTTCTGGGGTGTTGGACATACCCAGCCTGCAGCCTCATACCCAACCTCTCCAGGCATGAGGTTATCCCAGCATAACCCACACCCTGTCATCCTGTCATGCATTATCGCTTAATTAAATGTAATGGGAAATTACACTGTAGTTGCATGTTTGTTGCATGTAACTACCTTGCAATAGCAGTGCAGTTACAGTGTAAGTAGTATGGGGAGGAGCAGTGGGATTAGCCTAGGATCAGTAGCAACTACAGTGGTGAGTAGTAATGTCACAGAGGAGGGATTTTAGAGATAGGGAGAGGGAGCATTGTGAATAGCAACAGGGAAGGTGCTCCAAAATTTTGGAAGTGACAGGAGAAAGCAGCTTGAGCAGCACAGGATTGGGGGGGGGATGAGAGAGCAGGTGTTTAGAGCTGTAAAGACAGTAAAAGGTGGAAGGAGGGGAGGAGAGGAGGGAGGGAGGGAGGTAAAGTAGGGGAGAAGGAAGCCCAGACAGAATTTTGAGACAAAGGTGGCACAATGAGCGAGGCACCTGGCATCAAGAGAGGGCAAGGAGAGGGAGGAATACAGGGAACAATGGTGGGTCCTGGGATGGCACTCCTGGGCAAAGAGGTAGAAGTGAAAGAGGGAATCCAGGCTGGCAAGGGTGGACTTGGGAGCAGTGCTATATACAATGTTGCCACAATTGAAGGCAGGTAGACTCGTCTTTATGAGAATCTCTCTATGAAAAGGAAGCAAAATACTTGCTTTATTTCTGACCAGTGCCCTACGTTTAGGGTGCAGCATCTTGTGGATGGTGTCCACATGAGTAGAGAAGTCCAGATGACAATCCACCTATATCCCAAGCTACTTAAAGGAGGAGGAGATATCCTCAATCACAACACCATCAAGGGTTTGGAAAGGAGGAGGAGAGAGGTTGGCAAGTCTCTGCTTGGTACCGAAGGTCATGGAGACCTTCCTTTTGGAACTGAGGGACATTTAATTGGCCACAAACCAGTGCTTGATGTTGTTGAATTCCAGTTGGAAATGGTTTGTGAGATCAGTGGCAGAGGAACCAGAGGCATAGAGAACTGTGCCATCTGCATACATATGAATGGCCACAGGGGAACAGGTGAGAAGAAGGTCATTCAGGAAAATGGAGAATAAGATGGGGCACTTCAGTGCACCCATTCAGCCTCTCACCAATATCCTAGCAGTTCCTGCAAACATCCCCGCATAGATATAGACCTTTTACTATCCATTGTCCAACCACTTTTCCTTTTACAGTAACTATTTTTCCTGCTGTGCCATAAATTATTGTGAAACAATTAGTTCACAGTAATAAACTTCGGTTTCTTCCGCATAGTTTGTTATTGCATTCGACAAAGGGACATGCTGGGCCCTGAAAGGTTGTATACTATACCACCTTTGTACAAGACACATGCTGGTCCAATAAAATGGTACCCGGTCAAGTGAACGCTACCGGAATAGCGTCACAATTCACAGTGCTAGTCTGGCAAGCTGTCACACGGACATCGAATGGTAATTTACAGCGCTTGCTGTAAGCGCTTCCCTGGTCGTTGTCCATGGTCCTGTAAAAGGACAAGGGCTGCAAGAAATGGGAGTCTGGCCAAGCTGCTCCTGTGGTGTGGAGGGCTGGGGCATGGAGACCGGGGTTCTAATCCTAGTCTCCCAACTTTTGCCAGCATTGGGACATAGTTTTTTTTACAAGGGGCCGTGGAAACACTATTTTACGGCCCCACAAATTTAAACTTTCACCGATATCTGCTCCCTCCAGAGTTAGAATCCTTTAGTCCGGTGGGTGTGGTGGGTTGAGACCCCTTCGTCGGGGAGTGCGGTGGGCACTGCCTCCAGCAAAAGAAAAATCAGCTTTTTTTTTCCCCACATGCTTCTAGTTGACGCTATTCTTTTTGGCACTCTTTGGACCCAGTGCCCAATAAAATGTTTCAAATTATCCAGCAACTCCTGTTTTCCAAGGACCAATATGGCTACAATTTTTTTTTACTAAGTACAAGGCAAATAAATACTGTAGCAGTTTTAATTAAGTGCTGGGAGGAGAGAAAAGATACAAGGGTTGCAGGAAAATTAGGAGTAAAGGAGTAGTGATAAAATATACTTATGCTCTAAGTATGGAACAACGATCTTACCCACCCCCTAGCAGTCCCACAGTCCCCAAGCTGGTGGATCTGACTTTATTCCCATGAAGGCTTTGAGAGCTCTCATTGTCATTGCAGTGAGGCCTCATGGGGCTGTGATCATTGACCAGGAGAGTGGCGAATGAATGTTGGTGTGCTTAACTAAAATCATTACAACAAATAAAAGCAATCAAATAGGTAAACAATAAAAGGGCCCCTAAACCAACTGTGTCACTGCTTAATGGTCATCCATGGGTATTCTGTCTGGGCCTATCAAAATTACATGCTCATTCCTGCCCAGGGCATCTGACGCCCCCTATCTCTAACTATCTTGCTAGAAAGATGTTGTAGGACCTGAACCCTGGTCTTTTCCCATGGTTCCGATGTTAACAGTCACCAACTGTCTCTCTCCCTCTCTCTTTTCTCTCACACGGCAGCTTTCATGGCAATTGAAATCAGCTCCCAGTCTGCTGGGAGGTCACCTAAGACAGGGCGTTTTATCAAAGTACTTAATGTCTTTTCTAGTGTACCACAGGGGCACTGACCTATCCAACTGACCCAGGAACAGAAAGACGACACTCTCGAGTGAGCAGAAAGCACCAGCCCTCTGCAGCTCTTGGCAGGGGTAACCACACAGGTACCGGTTACCTGCTGCTCCTCCTCCTCCTCTCTGCCCTATTTGAAGTCCTGTTATATCAGGCACAGACCTTCTGCTGTCTCTCTACTGCTAGCTGCAAGAATCCTGAGCAGGGAAAACAGTCTTGAGGGCAAACTTACCCTCCTCAAACATTTCACCCGTTTCTCTGTCTCTGAGAAACAGATGAAGATAAGAAGTTATCATCCATCCTCCGTATTGCATTAGTAACATAACTATCAATGTTATTGTTGACATAATCATCCCATGTTTCTCTGTATTTGTGCTCTGGAATGGAACACTTTTCTCCTATTTGAAATGAGAAGAGTACTCTTAAAGCTTACCAGATGATATTCAAAAACTGGTTCTCAGCCTTTTAGCAGCACTTTAAATGCTTTACAGACTGTGCAGACTGAGTCCAGATTCCAGGTTCCACTGCTCTGTATAGACTTCTTAGGGACAGAGTTCACAAAAAAATAGCACTTACCCCTAGACTCTATGACAGCACTCTATATCAACTCACACCACTAGGAGACCAAAGTTTGAAGAACAGTGAAAAAAGACAGTTTTATTGGGTGCCTATTAAGGATGAGTGCGAAGCTGAAGTGGTATTTGGTGAAACACCACCAATTTTTGGCTGGCCGAAGCTGGTCCGAAGATTGATGTCTTCACTTCGGTTCTTTGGCGCTTTGGCGGTCATAATGCAACTTTTTTTGACAGAGTACACATTGAGCATATACAACTTTCTGCCAGCCAGCTGACATTAAACAACCAATCAGGGACACAAAATCTCAGCACAACTGAATATTCTGCAGCTCTGGGTGCCATTGCTGCTCTGGTGTCAGGGGAGAAAGGACCTCTTTGCTGTGCTGTGTGCATTCTGTCAGAAAAATATTCCAGACATTGCCATTCGAAGAAAAAGAGCAGTTGCTTGCAAGCTGCCAGTTCTACAGTTAATTTTTTTCTAAGGCAGACAGGGGAAGGGAAGGAAAAGAGTGATGACATATTTATTTGAAGATAAGCAAGGGGGAGAGAGGCCTGCAGTGCTGTGTTCAGTTGTACCAATGTACTCAAATATTTGATAGGGATCTCTGCCATGCGCCTTGCTTCGCACATGTACTGAATCTGGTGGTTACCTATATGCTTGAAAACATGCACAGTTCAAAGAAATACTGGACACTGTTCAGGACATTACAAGATATTTCCATGATTACCCCCAGGATGTTCTGAGCTTGTCTGATATTACCAAAAGAAGCACAATGTGCTGCAACACTGCTTGATTAAAGACGTGGCAACAGGGTGGAACTCTATCTTCTACATGGTAGGAAGACTGGTGGAAGAGAAAGCTGTGTTCTGGGGTATGGAATTTGATGATGTGCCTTGTGAGGGATACCTGTCCCAGGTGCAGTGATAATCTAATGCCCAGGGATCCAAGACACTAGCTGAGGCTCGGGCATTGAAGTGGAACAAAATGAAGACAAAGTCAACCCAGAGAATACCTGCTGACCGTGATTCACATGATTTGAAGATGAAGCGAGTTAACCAACAGGTATACATTCTGCTCAACTATAACCAGGGCCCCTGGTATTCTGCGCGGCAGAATTTTCTGATTTCTGCAGCAGGGCTCTTTGACTTCTGCGGCAGCATTTTCTGATTTCTGCAGCATGATTTATTCATTTCTCTGGCAGAATGCAGTCCTGTCATCGGCTAAATATGATGTGATGTTATCGATGACATCATATGCTGAGCATAGAGGAGGGGCTTCAGGATAAACGAGGTGGGAAAGAAAGCCTGACACTATGGAAAAACAGTATATTTATATGAAAATTCACCAAAAACAATGAGTTCTGCGGCACTATATATATTCTGTGGCATGATGCAAATTCTGCGGCAAATTCTGCAACTGCAGAACCGCAGAATTCCAGGGGCCTTGGCTATAACAAGCCTGATGCTCCACCATTACCACTGGACCATCACTAGACTCAGATTGAAGGGAAATGTCAGCCTCTCCGATACACAAAGACACCTCTACCAAAGAGCCTCAGGGCTCTTGTAGCACAAGAGAACGTCTCCACAGCTGGGAAAGACGATGCAGAATCTGATGCACAATCTGATTCGGAATCTTTTCAAAGGTGGACACTTGGCTTGTGCCCAGCCTTGCATCTATCTTGATGTCAGCTGCAACTGTGCCAAACACCTTGGATGCAGTGCAGTCCAATTTTACAATGTTTGGCACAGTTTGCAACAGTGGACCTGTTTTGTGGTGCATTGTGCTCAACCTGTGCTGCAAGCCCCATAGATGAGGTCCCCCTGGGATACAAAGAAATGGCAGGGGGGAGCTGCCGCAAGGGGCTTGCATCCAAGAGTTGCAGCTGCCACTGTTGTAAAATTGCAAAATCTCCGGTCTTTGACGCAAGTTGCCACTTGTGTCAAACTCTCGGCCTCAAGTCTCTTATGACGTTCCAACACCTTTTGAAAATTGGGCCCTATGATTCTAATAATGACTCTAAGAATAACATGGAAGAAGAACATGAGTAGGAGATTTGGGGCATGCTCAAATGAAGACAGCACTTCGAACATGAATTGGAGAATGTTACAACAGCAACAAGGCTTTGAACATTATGGATATTTGATAATTGTACAATCCAACTAATGTTACCGAACTAGAACTTTTCAGCTAAAAATGTTACTACCTGTGCAAAACGAGATTTTGTAAAAATAAAAGTTGGCTATTTTTCTGACACTGAAAAATGACATTCATTATATACTTCAGTTTAGAAACACAAATTTCAAATTTTGGGGATGGGGGAACTTGGAATTTAGCAACCATTATTGTGGACATTTGAGAACATGTTGTTATGGTGTATTTAGCTTCAAGTAGGAACATTTTTATTATAAGAAATGAATTCCTTGACCCTCAAGACCACCATTTAGATGCCAAATGCAGCTTTATACAACAACTATGAGTTGAGGTATGCCATTTTAGAGATTTTTGGTGGCCATCTTGAATTTGGCCACCTAGCGGCAATTGCCCACATTTTAGAGAGGGCCCCCCAAGCCTCTCTTTTTTAGCACTATTTATTCATATAAAAACCACCTTCAAACCTCTGTCCCTGTAAAGTGATCACGACTCCTATTGTTTTTCCTTTACTATGTAACAAGTGAGGCAACCCGTGAGGTGGGCGCGCTGGGGAAAGATGCTTGATCCGTGGCAAGGACTCCTTCCCAGCGCCAATCCCTCTAACGATGGGGAGGGCAACATGATGAGGGGTTGGGTGAACTGGGTGACAGGATGTCGCTATGTGTACGCGTGCACGGTGGAGGAGTGAGCATGGCAACCATAGGCTGGGACGGAGTGGAGGGGCTGTAGGGGGTGGTGCTGTGGTGGATGGCCAAGCTGCATCGTGGCATCGGGGGTTGGCTAGTGGTTGGGGTGGGTGAGGTACCAGGTTTGGTCCGGGCGATGGTGCAATTTTATTGTGCCCAGCCTGAACCTTTATTTTTTTACTGCTTTTACCCCCCCCGACATGCACCCCCCTGGAGTTGAGAGTCCTTAAGTAGGGTGGTGCGAGGCGCAAAGCCCCCAGTGAGGGTGTGTGTGTGGGGGGCCTACAGAAAGCAGTAAAAAAATCTCCTGGCGCTGTTGTCCTGTGCACTGGGGTTGTCAGAGTGCCAAAAAGATTTTCGGCACTCTGACTGTGCGATAACGGTGATCGCCTTTAGGCGTTCACCGTTATCACATAAACCCAACAACTGACAGTGATAAAATTTGCTTTTTCACTGGAAGTTATCACAACACCTAGAAAAAGGCATACCAGTTAATATCTTATAGCTGTTATGAAAAGTTGGTGTGGAAACCAGTGTAATAAGACCTCTTTTGGCTCTCCCATATTTACACAGTTTTTGAGATTCCATTTCCTAACAAGTGCAGCCTTTTAGTGAACACTTCCTGTCCTACAACCCAGTTTACTGTAGGTATACTATATCAAACTCACCCATATTTTCTAGTCACCCTAAGTCATTTATTATGTTTGCTTGCACGCATGTGCAAGAAACATAGTGCCATCATCTGAGATTTCGGAGGTGTGTCACCCCCTCCTCCAATTCAGTCAGTGTGTTGGCAGGCGTGGCCCCTGTAAGCCAATGCATGCTGGAGCTGTCTATGACAAGCTCCAAAATGCAGTGGCATACAGTTGAAAGGGGGAGCTACGCTTCAGTGAGCAGCGATATCACCTGCTCATGTGCAGCTCCCCTACACACACACACACACACACACACACACACACACACAGAAAGCATCGCATACTCGTGCTGCCCTCCCCACACACACGTACAGCCGCGGCGGTGCCCAATCCCCATCGACGTGCTGCGCCCCCCCGAAGCCTTCCACATGCCCGCTGGGTGCCCACTGGCGTGGCAACTCATAGAGCAGCCGATGGGGTGCCCAATCCCCCATCGGCTCCACTGTCCTCACCCCCCAGTACTGGGTGCCACGCTGGGAGCCTACCCCAGCGTGGCAACTGATCATATGGCCGACAGGGGTGCCCAATCTCCCATCGGCTCCACGGCCCCCCCAGCCATCCTTGTGCCATGCTGGGAGCCCACCCCAGTGTGGCAAATGTCCCATGTCGTCTTTTTTTTTTTTTTACCTGCAAAATAAAAACGGTCACACAGCTCTTCTCCCAGCCCCTCTTCCCACAACCCGCACCCACCCACTGCGCACCCTGCCTCCCCACACCCCACTCACCCCATACTTACCTCTGGAGCTCGACGCGATGATCTTTGGTGGACCGGGGACACGTCTGCACTCTTCAAAGCCGACCGCGAACTGAGGAAATGCCGGTAAGCTGTATAATGGGCTAGATAGGGGGTTTTCAATTTTATTGCATATCTCAGGCATTGCTTGGAATGTTTGCACCAAATTTTCAACATGGGGTTTTTGGGACCCCTTCTCATGAATGATGTCACTGTCATGGCGTTATTCGGGCCCGAAGGGTGATTTCGCAGTCACTGCACAGTCACTGTGTGAAATCACCCTTCTGGCCCTGAAATAATGCCATGACAGTGACATCATTCATGTGAAGGGGTCCCAAAACCCCATGTTGAAAATTGGCAGGCAAAATTCAAAAATGACTGTTTTATGAGTCGCAGCAGTATAGTTCCTAGCGAGGCTCGTAAGTTCGCAAATTTTCAATATTTTCACTCCAGATTTTCAACATTGCCATTTTACCACACCTTCTTATGAGTAGTACAGCTGTCATTTTTCACATCTCACCCAAAATGTGTTTCCGCCCATGTAGCACACAATGGCGCAGTCGGTGTGTGAAATCAATGTACAGGACAAATTAAGAAAATCACAGTGACACTGTTCATGAGCAGAGGTCTTAAAATGGCTATGTTGAAAATTTGGTGAAAAAATTCCTAAAAATGACTGTTTTATGAGCGTGCATTGCTCAGTTCCTACACATTCGTAAGTTTGCGAATTTTCAATATTTTCACTCCAGATTTTCAACATTGCCATTTTACCACACCTCTTATGAGTAGTAGCTGTCATTTTCACATCTCATCCAAAATGTGTTTCGCCCATGTAGCGCACAATGGCGCAGTCGGTGTGTGAAATCAATATATGGGACAAATTAAGAAAATCACAGTGACACTGTTCATGAGCAGAGGTCTTAAAATGGCTATGTTGAAAATTTGGTGAAAAAATTCCTAAAAATGACTGTTTTTATGTGTGCGTTATGCCAGTTCCTATGCATGCTTGTAGTTTGCAATTTATATTTTACTCCAGATTTTCAACATTGCCATTTTATTACACTTCCTTATGAACAGTACAACTGCCATTTTTCATATGTCACCCAAATGTGTTTTCGCACATGTAGCGCATAATGGTGCTGTTGGTGTGCGAAAGCAATGTTTAGACAGATTAAGAAAATCACAGTTACACTGTTCATGAGCAGAGGTCTTAAAATGGCTATGTTGAAAATTTGGTGACAAAAGTCCATAAAATGACTGTGTTACGAGTGAGCATTGCGCAGTTTCCAAGCACCCTCGTAACTTCATGACTTTGTAATATTTTCAGTCCAGATTTTCACCAGTGGCATTTTTCCACTCTTCCTTATGAACAGTACAGCTGTCATTGTTCACAACATGGCTGAAGTGTGTTTTCACACTTTCAGTGCAGAGATGCGTGGTCACTGTGGGAAATCATTGTTCAGCACAGATAAAGAAAATCACAGTGACACTGTTCATGATCGGAGGCACCAAATTGCCTGAGTTGACAATCTGCTGTAAAAAATCCCCAACCTAATTATATTACGGGTGTGCGTTGCACAGTTTCTATGTACGCTCATGACTTCACCATTTTTTTAAATATTTTTACTGCAGATTTGCAACATTGCCATTTTTTACACCTCCCCATGAACAGTACAACTGTCATTTTTTACATCCTGTTCGGAATGTTTTTGCACCTGTGGTGTTAACTGCCGTAGTCGCTGTACATAAGCAGCTTTCGGCTAACAAACTGATATTCCCCCTGTTCATGAGGTGGGGTCACAAAAAAAAATGTTGAAAATTTGGAGTGAAAATACCAATGAATGCCTGAGGTATTAGGGTTTCCAACCATAACGCCAACCCTGTACAGAATGACAGGCATCAGGGTGTGACTTGGGATTCTTGCCTGTAATGCTCATACCATTCCACACCCTGCAGCCAGTGAGAGGCATCGAGGTATGTCTTGGACTCTTGACCCCAAGTTCACCCCATTCTCTGTAGCACCCATCTCACCGTGTTCCTAATGAAATGGGAATTAGTAAAGAACCAAAGACCCCAAGGAACACCCCGTGACACTTGTCCAGTGTCTACAGGGTGGGGTGTGGTGAAATGGTGTGGCCGTTATGCCTGACGACCCAAACGCACACCCCAATGCCTGTCACTCTCTGCAGGGGGGTGGTGGTGGGGTTGGCTTCAGTTCAATACTTCACTGCCATTCCTATTACGCAGCTCTGTAACTTTTACACTACCACTGCCAATGCCAGCAAGCAAACATTCGGCATTGACAAATGCTTGTTTTGTTAGATACACCTGCACTATTCTAGCTAATCATTGACACACACTGGTGCAGGAAGTGTGTGTGTGTGGGGGGGGGGAGCACAAGGGTCATGACCCTACCACTTTCAAAAAAGGTAGGGCCTGGGCCTGGCCCTGGCACTTTTTTGTTTCAAGCTTGCACATTGGAAGTATTTGACCAGTCTCAACTAATGCCCCCTCCTTCCTCTGCTCTTCAGTCAATGAACATTGCTGTAATGATTTTAATGTCTCTTGACCTGGTGTAACCTTGCACATTCTTTCTTCTGCTATGCTGCCTGCCCTTATAAGCTATACATTATTGTTTTAACCTGACCATATGTCTGACACACTGATAATCAGCTTGAAAACAGTTAATTTAAGAAACAAGACTTTAGTAGTACTTGGATCCCCCAGTGATATAAAAAAAACAATAAATCAAATATTTTCTTTTGCAAATCATTTAATGGGGATGTTATTGTGTGTGTGGCACTTTCTATCGTGTATATAACTTTTAAAGCTCTAAACATTAACCACACATTAAATATACTAAAGAAATGACACAGTTTATTATTGATCATTGCATGCTGTACGGTGGGGGTGGGGTGGGGTTGGGTCTGTGACAGTCCTGACATACAGCCTAGGCAGCTGCTGCCCAATACATCAGTTTACCAGCGAATAACACGTCAAAACAACTCTCAACCTCCTGTCTGCAAACCAGGGACAGGGCTTAAAAAATCAGGGAAAAAGGACCAAACTCAGGGACTCATCCTGCAAACTGGAAATAGTAGCTGAAGAAGGTTACTATAGTGTAGGACGTACGAGTATGTGAAGCATTTCCTGAAGAAGAAAGAGAGTGTAGCATTAATGTCTGGCAATCTTTCTTATGCTTTAAATGCCTGTTTTTTCCATGATAAAATGACACATTTAATGAAGGACCCAGGAAATGTTTGAGGCAAAATCAGGGATGTCCCTAAAAATCAGTGACCATTGAAAGGTATGGTCACAACAGGCATGTTTAAGTTAGTTTTGGGGACCAGTGATTTGGCAACCAAACCAGGACAGACTGGCAAGTGGTGCACACAGTCCAGTTTGGACTCTTGGGCATATAACTGCACTGTAGGAACTACAACATGGGTGCTGCCACATTTGGAAAAGTGAGAGGGGGCTGTAGTGATTAAAAAAAAAAGACCATGATTGCTTCCCTTCTGACATTGCATGCATTATAGGGGCACTTTGAATGCTCATGGGCAAAAGTGATCTCCTCTATCCCCTACCCGGTCATCAAAATTCAAATAAATAAATAAATAAGTGGAGGGGCTGCCATCTCACCTCACTGATAGCTTCGGAAACCTATGAACTACAACACAAAATAATGCTTTGAGCCAGAGAAACTGTATGGGGGGGGGGGAGTGATATTGAAAATGTATACAACTTTTACCTGGTTTGGACTGACTTGTTATTAGGTGGGAGGCTGGGGAGGTGTATGATTTAATTGAGAATGTTCAGTAATTATTTGTATCTGTTATGAGTTCTCTGCATATGTCCATTGGGAAGGTTGGGTTTTCTGTTACATTTAGTATGTACAATGATTTTATTTTTAATTGTTCTGGGTTCTACATTGTTCAACTGGAGCTTGGAAATGTATAGTGAATTTATCTGCTGTGGCTGAGGGAAGGGGGTATAATTTCCTTCAAATTAACAGTGATTTTTTTTATTACCTGCTTTTGGTTTTGCATGTCACACAGCTAATTTATATCTACTCTTGCTTGTGGGAGGGCTTATTCTTTCCTTAAAATAAGCAATGATCTTTTTTTTTTTTTTACCTCAGTGGATTCTGCATACTGTTGGTTTGGAGGACTGTTTCACAGTTGCACCTTTTTATTTAAAGTTTGCTGTGCATTTTTGCACTTTCACTGGTTTTCAGTTATGGTTTTTTGTACAGCCTTCATTGAGTGGGTGACACATTTTGTACTAATTTCAAAGATCACATGTTTTTCACATGTATTCCTAAGGCTACATACTCTTGCCCTCTTGTTATGTTGACAACTGACTACCCTAACTGGTGTACATTTGCACTTAGTTTGCGTCTTATCTGTATTGATTTCTTGGTAATAAATACAGTTTTACATTGTTAGGTATTAGACGTTGTCGGCAGAAAAGGACCACTTGGCACATCTAGTCTGCCCTAAATTCCCTACCTACTGTGCTACTGCAGCCCCTACTCGATCTCCGGCCTCCCTTCCAGTGCTGTTACTAAGGTCCCATTGTGTCTATCCCATGCATGCTTGAATCCTACTACCATTTTAGACTCCACTACCTCTGCTGGAAGGCTGTTCCAGATGTCCATCACCCTTTCCATGGAAAAGTATTTCCACTCATCCCCTTTGAACCTTCCCCCTTTCAGCTTCATGTCATGCTCCCTTGTCCTTGAGCATCTGTTTTTGTGTAAAATGCCACCCTCCTGTACCATAGGAGGTATCTGAGGTATATGAATGTTTCTATCGGTTCCACATCAGTGCCTTGACAGAAAACCTGTTGACCACAGTACAACGATGGCTGTTATGCCAACAGTCGACAGACAGTCATCATTGAAAAGAGTCTTTTTCCAGGGGGGGGATTCACCCCACCTCCCATTCAGGAGCTCTTCCTCCACACCTCATAAATATTATAATCAACTCCAAGGGGGGATGTCCACAAAAAGAAAATATTAATCCCACAGGTACATTACAGTGACATGGTCGCTATGTCGCTGTAATGTACCATTGCTGTCAGAGTTTCACTGTAATGACGATACACCATTTCTATCATATTCCCCCTTTCCCTCCTTTCCTCTGGAGAGTACATATTTAATTCCTTAAGCCTTTCCTTGTGGGGCTTCTGATGCAGGCCATGCACCATTTTGGGTGCCCTCCTCTGTACCACCTCCAACTGATCTATGTCTTTCCGGAGATGGGTCCTCCAGTGCTGGACACAGTACTCCAGGTAAGGCTTCACCATTGATCTATACAGGCAAGGCAAGACAAATTTTATTTTTAGGGCGCCCAATCCCAGAGGCTCTGGGCATCTAACAAAGTATAACATACAAATGAAAACACAATAAAATTATCAGTATAGATAAAAATCAGAATGATAGCTATTAAGATTAGCTTCTGCTAACTAGGTTACAGGGGTAACTCAACCTCTCTCTTTCTCCTGGTGATACCCGTCCCTATGCACCCTAGCATTCTACCAGCCTTTTCCACTGCCTCATCACACTGCTTTGCTACCTTCAGGTCATCAGATATGATGATTCCCCAGGTCCCTTTCCTGTTTAGTGGTTGTCACCACCTCCCCCAATTGATATGTTGCCCTTGGCTTTCTGTGTCCCATGTTAATAATTTTGTACTTTTTTGTGTTGAAGCCTAGTTGCCAAACCCTTGACCAGTCTTCCAGCTTTTTCAGATCAGCCCTCATTTTTTCACACACACCCTCCAGTGTGTCCACTTTGTTGCAGATTTCTGTGCCATTTGCGAACAGGCATATAGGTACATACTGTAGGTAGAATTTTCAGGTCCGGTTAGCTGCTTAGAGCCAAATAGGGGCCTGCCACTAATTTCGTGGTCAAATTTCCCATTTTTTTTCACCCATGTAAGCATCTAGTAATTTCTTAAAAGTATCCATGCTACTAGCACTCACTACCTCATGGGGGAGTGCATTCCATGTATTTACAACTCGTTGATTAAACCACCTGCCTCTCCTAGTGGTATTATACCTCTCTCTCCGTAACTGCCAGGGGTGTGACTTAGTTACTATCTGTGTCTTCTCTTTCTGACAAAGACCCACTGATTCCCAAATTATCTCCTCCTTTAGGGCTTTATAAACATAGCAGAGGTCACCTCTTGCCCTACGATAGGTCAAGGAGTGCAATTTTAATGATTTCGGCCTTTCTTGATAGCTTAGGGTATGTACTCTCCTCACTTTTTTGGAAAACCTCCTCTGTACCTGCTCTATACTTTTAGATGTTCCCACTGTTTGTGAAGTACTAAATGGGGCCCCATATTCAAGCATCGGTCTTACCAAGGTTTTATATAATGGAATCAAAACCTAATTTCTCCAACTTTTGATGTTCCTGAGAATGTTACCTACTATTCTATTACATTTCTTAACTGTCTCTATATTATGATTTTCAAAACTTAGGGTGTTGGATGTAACTATCCCTAGATCTTTTTCATTTACAGTTTCAGAAATAAATTTGTTGTTCAGGCTATATTGGGCTAGTTTGTTATTCATCCCGAAATGCATCACCCTGAATTTACTTTCATTAAACCTCAGTTTATGCTCAGTTGCCCACTTTTCCAGATTTGATAGTTGGGTCTGAAGATTATGAACAGACTTAACATCATTTACTATCGTCCCTATTTTAGTGTCGTCTGCATACTTGCACATCCAGATACCTTCTGATGCCTGCATAGATGAGACTAAAATATTAAATAACAGTGGCCCCAATTTTGATCTTTAGGGTACCCCGCTAATCACATTCCCCCAATCTGACAAGTACCCTCTTATTTGTACTGGTTGCCTTCTATTGACAAGCCATGTGGCTATCCAATCACAGAGATATGCATTAATACCGTATTCCTGAAGGATGTTTAACAAGTTCCCATGGGAGACGGTGTCAAATGCCTTAGAGTAATCAAGGTATAAAACATCCACAGGGAGACACTGATCTAATGCGTGGCTCACAGGCTCAAAAAATGCATCAAGTTACTGATGCACAACTTTCCTGATGCAAAACCATGTTGAGAAATATCCACCAATTCTAACTGTTTTAGATTATCTTCCAAAACCTTTTTTATAAAGCCTTCCATTAGTTTTCCAATGACTGAAGTGATACTGATGGGTCTATAATCCTCAGCGTGTGCCTTATCCCCAGTTTTGTGTATCGGTGTAATATGAGCCACCCTCCATTCCTCAATAACAGCTCCTTCCCTTAATCATTTATTAAATAAGATGGCCAATGGCTCCGTCAGTTCCTCCGCTGCATTAATCAATAATATAGGATAGATACCATCAGGTCCACCAGATTTATATCTGTTCAAGTTCTTCACATTAGCATACACCTGTTGAGCAGTTATTTCCGGTAATATAAATGATAGTGAATTTCCTGTATTTGGGTGTGAGGGATCTACGTCCTGCGCTTGGTATATTCCCATGGTCTTCAACACCCCCTTCTACCAGACGAAACAGGCTCAGAACTCCATCTCCTTTTATGGGACAAAGTTGTACAACAAACTGCCTTCTGGAATCCAAGCCTGTAAGTCCCTTCATTCCTTTAACTTCTCCCTCATGGCCCATCTCCTAAATTTGTCCAACTGTAGTAGTCCACATACTAAACCCCATCTGACACCCCCCTTTTTCTACCTACTCAGCCCCACTGAGTGTTTTACTAAGGAAATCCCTTCTCTCCCCTTCCCCCCTTGGACATGCCCACATCTTCCACCCCCCCCATTTTCCACCCCCTCTGTCCCACACTCCCTCCAGCCTCACACTTCTCCCTCTTCTTGCACTTGTGGTTACTGCCCAGTCTGTTTCTTTTCTTCCTTACTAATGAATCGATCCATATAAAAGCTTGTTACTCATGTAAATAACATCTGAACTCAGCTGCCTAACATTCTGTAATTTATTTTTCCTGCCATTGAATTATATTTTACTGTTTCCTTGTTGGTATGTTTATCCTTACCCACTGTACTTTTGTCTACTGTTCATTACCTTTTTTGTTGTATTCTCCACTGGATGTTTGTGAAAACTGGCATTTTTGCTCACATACTTTCCAGTATGCAAATAAAAAAAAAAAATTATTATTTAGGGTATTGGCTATTTCATCTTCTTTAACCACAATAGTATCATCTATCGTCAGATTAGTTATCTGATTCTCTGTTTTTCTTAAACTATCAACATACTGTAGCTGTATAAATGTTTGCAGTTATTTGTTTTGTTTGTTGCTAAACCAATTCAGCTTTAGCTTTGGTATTTCTAATAGCTTTTTTATATTGATTCGAGACCTTTTTATATTTAGTCAGGCTTTCCTGTGTTGGGTTTTTCTTGTATTTATTGTAAGCCTTACCCTTCTTATTTACTAATTTACAAATATACTTGTTAAACCATCTAGGTATCCTACCTCTGTTGTTGTACTTTATTCATTTGGGTATGAATTCCTTAATACAGGGCTGTAGGACTGAATCTATCTTAGGCCACGTGTCTTCTGATGTTAAATTCTCCAGTTCCCTCCTCCAAGCCACAGTAGACAGGACTTGTTTAATTTTTTTTGTAACCTGCTTTATCATAATTTTTAATTTTAGTTTTTCCACTATATGCCTGTTTTTCCTGAGTAATTCAACATGTGACCATGATATGGTCACCAGTGCTCAATCGCTGTAAAATTTCAACTTTCTTAATGGCATCCTCCATATTGGATAGAATTAAATCCAGGATATGATCTCCCCTAGTGTTGTCTGTTACCAACTGTTCTAATCCATAATTCATACATACTGTATATCTAGGAATCAATTTTCCACCTGATTATTACCACTTAAGGTTTCCCAACAAATGGTAGGGAAGTTGAAATCTCCTAGCAATACAGTATTTCCCTGCATATTTGTGGCCTCTAGCATATTCAAAAATGTCACATTCTCTGTGTCTACTAGGTTAGGGGATCTGTAGCATATTCCTATGTTAACGGGGGTATTTAGATTGTTTATTTTGACCCATAGTTGTTCCACTTCAACAAAATCTGTGCCCTTTTCAACTATAACATGTGCTTTCAAATGTTTCACTATGTAAAGTCCTCCCCCTCCCCCAGTTCTATCTAACTGAACTTTATGGAAAAAATCATATCCCTGGATGTTATCCTGCCAGTCATCCTGCCTGAACCAGGTTTCTGTTATGCCACAGATGTCAATTTTATCCCTCAATAAAATGTACCTTAGTTCATCCACTTTGTTTTTAATGCAGCTTGTATTAATAAGTAGTTTCAGGCCATGATTTTCAGTACCATTAATGAGGATCTGTTTAGCCTTATTTTAAGGCATCCTTACTTCGGCCACAGGGTCTCCCTTGTCCTGTCTACCCCTAGATGTTAGTTTAAAAATAAATGTATTTGTTCCCTAAACAACATCTCCAGTTCCTTAGAATCTTTCTTACTCAGATGTAGACCATCTTTGCAGAAGAGGGTCTTGTTATTGTCAAAAATCTCCCAGGACTTAATACAATGTAAAATCATGAGCAGACTCCACCTTCTAAGCCAATTATTAACTTGATGTATTTTCCAATTAATTTGATCGTTAGCATGAGGAACAGGTAAAATCTCTGAGATTATTAAGGTACCACCTGCTTTCTTCACTTGTTTCTTAATATCCATATATGTGACAAACACCTGATCTTCTCTACTGGTTTTCAGGTCATTAGTCCCAGCATGGAGAATATTTAATGGTTTGTCATCCTGTTTCTTAACTATATCAGGTAAGAGTTTTAGGACATCTGACAATCTGGCACCCAGCAGGTATGTGCTGGTTACCTGTTCCTTCAAGCTCGTAGTTGTATAGGTATCTGTATATTTGGAGATAGAGTCACCTATTATGTGAACCCTGCATTTGTCCTGTGTGCTAGTTGTGTATTCCATATCCATATCAACATTACTATTCCCATCCTCATCATGCCCTTGTGATTCTACTCCAAGTGGGGATACCTGATTACTGTGGGAGGGTACCGGATTTCCGTGGGAGGAATCTGATTTCCATGGGGGATACCTGATTTCCTGGTAGTACTGTAAGTACATTACATACTTCTACCATGTTGGACTTTTCTTAATGATCCATTCATTGCCAGGTTCTTCTTGAACTGCATGTACTGATTCAGTATTCTCTTTTACTGCCTCTACGTTTAAGAGTACATCTCTGTTTGTTCCCTCTCTCAATGCCTCTCCCTGGACATCCTGCAACAGCCCATTTGTTTGTTCAGCAGGTTCATCAGTCAGATTTTGAATAGGTTGAAATGAGTTGCTAATAGGTATTTCAAACACCGTGGCCCTCCTCCCTTTTTGTGTTAATTTATATTCCCTTGTTGTTCCCAATCAAGATCTGAAATATTTCGAACTCTTTTTTGATACACTCCTCTTTCACTCATCTACACATCCTGTGTTTGTTCTTCCTGGAGTCTTATTGTTTTAAGACATTTTAATTCTCATTCAAGGCCCACTACTCTTACCCTCAGCTCTTTCAACTCAATGCACTGTTTACATATGTACTCCAATAGTCCAGTGCTTTCCCCCACACTAAACGTTTTGCACTCTTTGCATCTGACCCCCAGTTCTCCTGATTTTAAAGCCACAATAAAGCTTTCCATTTTTCTCTCCATACCCTGGGGACTAACTTTATACAAACTGATATTCCTTTCAGCTACACCAAACTCTACAAACACTTACTTGTGTAATGAAGCTGTGATTGAATTTTAGCATCTTGTGCACCCCCTAACCCACTTAACATGCTCAACACACATGCCAGAAATGCATATGTCTCTGCATGCATCTCCATGCATGATCCCATGCGCCCGAACTCACATTGCTTGCTCCCAGCCTCTTCAATATATGCCATGCCCCAGAAGTGCTCCGTGGGGGTCACGATCACACACCCAGCCCAAAACAGTTAAAATATCACAAACAAAGGCCAAAAGAGCCCCTGTAAAAGTTCAGCACTCATATATTTATTTGCTGAGTAAAAATCATTAAAAAAAGAGATCTCCCCATGCACTCAGTAGTTTCCTTGTGTCTCACAGGAACTACAAGTCCCAGATCATTTCCTGTGTTGCTCTGCCCCTCTATACAGTAATACAGCCACAGGACATAATACTACACAAAGCAGGAAAAACAAATCAATGATGCACCTTTCCCTACTTTCTCTTCCAGCCCTTCTGTGATGTCACTAATAAAGATGCTGAATAGGATCCGTCTCAGTACTGACTCCTGTGGCACCCCACTGGTTACTGTGCCTTCTTCCAAGTGAACCCCATTTACCACCACCCTCTGTCTCATGTTACTTAGCCAGTTTTGCACCAATTGTACCCCTTTTGGACCCACTCCCAGGCTATCCAGCTCATTTACCAGTATTCTGTGTGGAACGGTTGAAGACCTTATTGAAATCCAGGTAAGATTATTAAAGGTATTAATACACTTGTATTACTGCATTTATCTGTGCATGGTTAATAAATCTGGTTAAAGAAACTTGGTGGGGAGGGGTGGAGGTTCTTGGCTAGAGATGATGGGTTGGGGTGGGGCACTCCATATATCCTTGGCCCTACCACTTTCCAGAACTTTCTGGCACCACTGTTGACACATAAGCTTCCTGTACTTTAATGAGTCACTCAGAAGCCAGTTACAGTGGTTTCAGGACTATTTATACTATTTATAATTAGGACTGTGAGTTAGCTGCTCTGCTGTTCCTTTGTCCCAGCCCTGCAAGTTTGGTCATGATGTAAAGCACTGCCGCGCATGCGCGAGCACTTCTTGTGTGTCTATGCTCCTTTCCCCTCTGTAAAATGGTGCTGCAGGGCATCGCACATACGCGATGGGGCTATTTCATACCGCGCATGTGTGGAGGCCATATGGAGCTTGCATGTCTTCCTTAGGGGAACAAATGGCCAAGAAGAAGGAGCAGGAGAGAAAACAAGCCAGTCTCCATGTTTGTTATAGTCCTTTGTCTGCCACAGGGCCCCCACATCTGAAACAATGCCACTGTGTGAGAACAGGTCAACTTTCTAATTTTTTACAGTAATTCTGGAGCGTGAGCAAGCACTAGTAATTGGAGCAGATTTGGGGGGGGTTTGGTAAAACTTCCTTTTTTTTCCTTTTAAGGCTCTCGCCGGATTTTAAAAACCACATACAGGTCAAATGGGGGCTGAGGCACCATGCACCATCGTCTTGCTACGTGAGGAAGACGATGGGCCGGG
This sequence comes from Neoceratodus forsteri, assembly GCA_016271365.2. Taxonomy (NCBI): domain Eukaryota; kingdom Metazoa; phylum Chordata; order Ceratodontiformes; family Ceratodontidae; genus Neoceratodus; species Neoceratodus forsteri. The sequence continues at coordinate 7,015,850 of JADMNL010000025.1, read as the reverse complement.
TCCCCTTCAGTCTGCCATTAAGGGGGGATGTCTTAAAAAACATTTTGTTGAGTTCTGTGCCTCCCTCTTATGCAGACACTGGATCAGGGACTGCATAGAGGTCAGAGCTGGATATCCTCGATCATGAGGGAGGAGTCCTGCTGGCGGTCCATTTAAAATGCAACTGGCTCATGCTTATTCCCTGAAATGCTACAATCTCTGTATTAATGTCCATTATCTTGAAGAACACAATGCCAAGTGATGCAATGCATATCAATATAATATAATATGATCCTCTGCTCTATTTCTCTGCTAAGTAATAGTTACTCTTTCATCATTTTCATTCTTTTTTTTTTGCAAAAATATTATTAACATTGCTTGCTCTCTGCATACTAGTTCATACTGTCAGTGCCATGCAGCTTATTTCTGGTAATTACCTTTTCCTTCATTGTTGTACTGGAGCTTGGGACAGTGTTGCAGCCTCTATCAGATGCACAAGTTAAAACTGAAGAGTAGAAGGCTACAGAAGGGGCTTGGAGGAGGGTTCATAATTTGACCCTAGGTCACATGTGCATCAGCAGCCTATTAGGCGTACATAACCCTATGGTGAAGAAGTGGGAGTGTCATGGATATACAGACAACCCAATTGCCATTAAAGAACACCAGTTCCAGTGTTTAAGTCTAGCTCCCCCAACAGCAGCTTACCTTATCACGACGTCAAAAGTCCACTTTTAAGACTTTATCAGTACTTCCGTGTAAAAGGGGAAAGGATTGCAATTCCTCAGTCAGACGAGCCAGCCGCCCGATCCCTTCCCATTCCTGGTTCCTGAAAGTTGAAGGTGTGCCGCCCCACACTCTCATGTTTTGTGATGTGTTAGTTTGGAGAATGTGGGGACATGCTGTATTGATAACAACGGGGAAGAAGCAGTTTGGAAATTGTATTTTTGATACTTCAAAGGGCCAAAGTAGTCAAATGAAAGAAATGAAAGCCACTGCTCAATTAACAAGGGCTTTGTTAATTGACCAGTGGCTTTCATTTGACTCCCGTGGCTGTCTAAAACATCAAAAATACCATTTCCAAACTGCACCCCCCCCCCACTGCTATCAATAGAGTGCATCCCAGCATTCTTAGAAACATAGAAACATAGAAGTTGACAGCAGATAAGGACTGCAAGGCCCATCAGTCTGCCCATTTCTTTTTCTACCTTATAAATGTGCCATCGGCCTTTGCTCTGTCAGTGACCTATCTATTCATAGTCATTTGTATTGCTCCCTTATGCCTATCCATGCCTGTTTGAAGCCCTGCACTGTATTCATAGCCACCACTTCTTGTGGTAAGCCATTCCATGCATCTACCACCCTTTCTGTGAAAAAGAATTTCCTCACATTCCCCTTAATCGACTCTCTCTAATCTCATGCTGTGTCCTCTTGTCCTGCTATTTTCTTATATTTAAACATGTTAGACTCTTTCACCTTGTTTATGCCCTTAAGGTGTTTAAATGTCTCGATCCATATCACCTCCTCCCTCCTTTGCTCAAGGGTATACATATTGAGCTCCGTTAATCTGTCCTCATATGTCTTCTGATGCAGTCCTGCACCATTTTGGTTGCCCTTCTCTGGACTGCCTCAATTTGGTTAATGTCCTTGTGAAGGTGTGGCCTCCAATACTGCTGCAGTACTCCAGATGGGGGCCTAACCAATGTCTTGTATAGAGGATTATTACCTCCCTCTTCGACTTGTGATACCCCAACTAATACACCCTAACACCCCCCTAGCCTACCTACTGCTTTAGAGGTCTGCTTGGATGATTTTAGGTCATCAGTGATGATGATGCCCAAGTCTTTTCTTCCTTTGTGACTGCTAGCAACTCCTCCCAGCCTATAAGTGGCTTCAGGGTTTCTCTTCCCTATGTGCATGATTTTGCACTTCTTTGCATTAAATCCCAGTTGCCACTCTTCTGACCATTCTGCTAGTTTATCCAGATCTCTTCTCATTCTGCCCAACCCATCTGGATCATCTACTCTGTTGCAGATCTTGGTGTCATCTGCAAACAGACAAGCCTTACCCTCTAGTCCATCTGCGAGGTCACTAATGAAGATGTTGAATAGGACTGGCCCCAGGACTGATCCCTGAGGTACCCCACTTGTGACTTGCATCTCTTCCGACTGTATACCATTTGCCACCACTCTCTGTTTTCTGCCAGTCAACCAGTTTTCCACCTAGTTGACCAACTTCTGACCCAAAGCCTACCTAGCTTATTTATCAATCTTCTATGTGTGAACAGTGTCAAAAGCTTTGCTGAAGTCAAGGTAGGTGACATCAACTGCTCCCCTTGGTCCACCACTCTGGTTACCCAGTCAAAGAAATCTATGAGATTAGTTTGACAGGACCTTCCTTTGTAAACCCATGCTGTCTTGGATCCTGTGCCCCTATGGATTCCAGGTGTTGCACTATCCTTTCCTTAAGGAGTCCTCCATAATCTTGCCCACTACTGAGGTAAGACTGACCGGTCTGTAGTTCCCGCCTCCTCCCTGCTACCACTCTTGTGGGTGGGATCACATGAGCCCTTCTCCAGTCTTCTGGGACCTCTCCTGTGCTCAGAGACTCACTAAACAATTCTGCTAATGGCTCTGCTAGTTCCTCCTTTAGCTCCTTAAGTACCCTGGGATGTATGCCATCAGGTCCCATTGCCTTATCCACCTGAGCTTAGCAAGCTCTTGTTGGACCCTTTCTTTTTGAAGGGAGTAGTGCTCACCTCCCTCCCCTGTGTCCATGATGCTGAGCTGTGGGCCCTGCCCTACCTTCTCTTCAGTAAATACTGAGCAAAAGTATCTATTTAGGATAGATGCCTTTACAGGGTCCTCCTCCTCACATGCTCCTTTTCTCCATTAAGCTTAGCAATACCCCTCTGGACTTTCTCCTTTCACTAATGTATCTATAGAAAGTCTTGTCACCTTCTTTACTGTTCGTGCTAGTGTTTCCTCAGTTTGGGACTTTGCCTGCCTTGCCTTACCTGCTTCCCTTAGGGCAGTTTGGTATGCCTCCTATCTTCATCCTCTGTGTTCCTTATATTTCTGAAGGCCAGCCTTTTGGCTCTGACCTTTTCTGCTACTGTATTTGAGAACCAAAGTGGTTTCCTTCTTCTTTTGCACTTCCTTTTCTGTCTAACACAATGGGATGTTGCTTCAAGTATTGTATCCTTAATGCTTGCCCACTTTGCCTGTACCTCCTCACCTGTGTTTCTTTTTGCCAGGGCTAGCTTAACTCTGTTGGCCATCTTATCAAAGTCAGCTCCTCTGAAGTCCCATATTTTTGCCTTGGAATGGGATGATTTAGATGTAGTAGCCAAATTGAACCATACCATGTGATGGTCACTGGCCCCAGGTGACCTTCTACCTGGAGATCTGTGATCCCTTCTTTGTTAGTCAGTACTAGATCTAGGATAGCCCTGTCTCTTGTGGGTTGCTGTACCAGTTGTTTGAGGCCCTCCCTGCAGGGAATCCACTATGAGTCTAGTTCTGGCAGATGTTCCTGCTGGTATTGACCAATCTGTGTCTGGCATGTTGAAGTCTCCCTTATCAGAACCTCCCTTTAGCTGTCATGTTTTGTATATCTTCTAACAGTAATGTGTCTATGTCCTCCCTCTGGTCTGGGGCCTGTAGACAACCCCAGTTCTTATGGCTGTCCCATTTCCTGTTTCCAGGGTGACCCACAGTTCTTCTGGCTCCTTATGTGATTCTGAATTTCTGTAGCTTTGATATTTTCATTAACACATAGCCCTCCTCCCCCTTTTTGCACCTCGGTCTCTTCTGAACAATACATAGCCAGGTACTGAAGTCTCCCAAGTGTGGTTACTGGTAAACCACGTCTCACTAATTGCTACTATGTCCAGTTTAGCCTCTGACATTATTGCCTGCAGGTCTGGGATCTTATTTCCCAGGCTGTGAGCACTTGTGTACATGATTTTCCATTGGCCAGATTTTGGTGTGTTAGTTGTTGGGTGAAGTTAGGCATTACCCCTGTGCATCGTATGGGGAGACAAACCTTTTTTTCTCCAAGCTAATACCTCACAAAATGTGAGAGCATGGAGGTGTCGAATTCTGCTTTCAGGAAACAGGAAGGGGAAGGGATTGGATGGTCAGCTCCTCCAACCAAGGAATGATGATCCCTTGCCCTTTTATGGAGAAGTATTAATAAAGTCTTAAAAGTGGACTTTTGAAGTCCTGCTAAGGTAAGCTGCTGCTGTGGTGGGGGTCTTAATTTTTTTTTCAAAGGCTGCTGTTCTTGCACTATCTACCAGAAATGATATATCTAGTATTGCCTGGCTATTTGTTCTGACTCCTTTCTGAGTGCTTCCTCCTCTCCTTTCTTCTTTTACAGACTGAGTACTTACTGTCCTCACCCTTAAAATGCATAAATTCTATAGGAGTAGCAAATTCTGTTGTTCTTGTTTGTAACTTATCCGTCTGTGCTCTTTTTTAGTTTTCTCTTTGTTAGAAACATTTAACTGCTGTATTTTTCCCTAGATTCATGATTCTTCCCATGGTACCATTCCCTTCATATGAATCTCTAACAGGCAAAGTGGAGTCCAAAGTGGCTCCAACTTCTTTAAAATCCATTCTTGTTTCCAGAACTAATGTTCTCACCCTAATAGAGCTTAAGCCAAGACAAATATACCCTTCATAGTTCCTGCTTTATATCTCTGTGCAGAATAGACATCCTTCCTGCTTAAAGTATTGCCAAGTACACCTTTACAAATACTGTATGTCAAGAGACTTAAGGTAGTCGTGTTTTCATTTTTAGATTTGGGAATCCCTCTAATGTACACTGCTGGTAATCTGTGACCTTGCTCATTTCACTTTCTTTTCTTCATGTTGTCATATCTCCTCTATTTTGTTTGCTACTAATTTCCTCCCTTGACATCTCTTCTCTGTCTGATGAATTATTTTGAATTATGCCACTTCTGTTAACTATTTCCTCTTTTCTGCTTTGCTTTACTTCCCCTTTTTAATGTTATCTGATTGATGCAGATCCCTTTTTACATTTCCAATGTCAGTATTTTCGTGGTTTGTGTGCCTTTATTTATTTTTTTTTACTCTTATGGTTTCTTTTAGCGTTATTTTTATTTGCACCTTGCAGATCCTTAACTAGTCTGTTTATAGCTTTATTTTCTTGTTCAGCTATACGCTTAGTGAACTCTTTAATTGCTTCCTTTTTATTGGTTAAAAATGTACTATTTCTTAATAGTTTATTTGTAAGTCCATATTACTAATTTTAGTTCTTTCTTCCAACGATAAGGTTATTAAAAAGATCATTTGACTCAAATAGTCATTGTTCTTTCTTAATTCCATTTTTATTTCATGCGGCCCCACTTGAATAATTTTTAATTGAATATCGCAACTGTTTACCTGTTATCCATTACTAGCACTCTGTATGACTCTTTCCACAGTTTTTTTTCTGTGCTCCTGTCTTTGCTGCCAGGATTATATTCTCTTTGCCAAAGTGGAGATATCTGTTTTTTTTTTCTAAAGGCAGTTCCAGACTTTATTGCTCCACATAAGGGAAAATAAAATGCTCAAAATCCATCAGAAATGACTTTCCCCCAGCTAAACTAGTATTCACGTTATCTGGGTTGGGTTAATTTGTGGACATTGTGTGTGTTGGGCAGATTGTTTTGATACCTTATTCTCTCCTGAAACTTTCAGAATAATTACCTGCCCCGCACTGATGTGACATGCTGGTGACTTACTTCTGTACTTTACTTTTTCACATTACAATCTTTTCTTGGTTGTATACTCTTAGTAGTTAATAAATCTGTTTGTGCGTCATGTAAGCAAGACTTTCCTAGTTCTCTAATTTCCAGGGGTAATGGATGTTCTATATTCACTGGCAAAGATCTTCCCTCTTTAATTGGGGAGGGTGTACATTTAGGGATGAGTGAGCCATGTATTCTCACGATTTCCTTGGATGCCACAATTTCTAATTGTGAACCTGGAGTGACAAAATAATTTGTTATCTTTTTCAAGTTGTCATTCTGTAATGTGACTTTCATTTTTTGTGACTTATTCTTTTGCTTTATAGTGTTGCTATTTGTACTTTTTTTCTTTTTTCCCTGCCATGTTGGCCACCATTAAAACAGGCAGCGCTTGCTAATACCAACAAGAATAATTGACAATTAATACAAACACAGAATTAAAAAGTCCAGGGATACTAATATCAATTTTCAATTACAAAATGAAATTATGATCAAATAAATATGGTCAGAAAGTCCAGTGGAACTGCTTGATATCTAGATCAAAAAATGAGGACCAATTCGTAGTAGCGCTTCACTCCTTTTATCCATTAAAAATGTTTAAATGTCCATTTCCATGAAGAATCTCTTGGTCTGTAAAGTGCTCTGTGTCTAATCTGAGCTAGCTCTTTAGCTCTGGTGCTTGGTCCTTTGACCTTTATCTATCAGGAATCCGTCAGTAACTGACCACCTTCAAAGTTCAAAATTAACATTGTCATACAACACATATTGTGTACTAGGCACTAGAAAATGAGATAACAGTTTTAACATGCTAACCTGAAAATCTAATGCTAATTAAAGAGTATTGTAGCATAAGCCAATACATCCGTTTTTTTTAACCAGGAGAGACAAACTAAGCTGAAGCTTGCTTACAGGTGTAACCTGGGAGCACAAGGAAGTTAAGTGACTTGCTCAGAGTCACACAGTATGCAAGTGGGGGCTGTGGGACTCAAACCCAGGTCTCCAGATTTGCTGCTCAAAGCCTTAAACCGCTGCAATTTATTGCCTCCTAAATTCAATTTCTCTATATTAGTAAAGTAGTCACTCACGTCATGCTGTTTAGCAGAGGTTCCCAACTCCTCACAGTATGGTAATACGGCCACTGTTCATGCTCAAAAAATTAATACCAGAAAAGTTGAAGACTGGTAATGCTCCTAGCAGTAGTGCACCAGACAAAGAAGCCACTCAAATGTAGTCAATTGAGTGCTCTACAGTCTCTCAGCACCAAGTAAAACACAACTGGAGTCTAGTATCCATGCTGTTCAGGGTTTATCTGACTATTCAGATACAGCAGCCATTTTTAACCTGCAGACTGTGTCAAATGTTTGACATAAAATGTCAGCTTGAAAAACCAGTGGCATTTAAATTTAAAAAGTTATACAAATAAATCTAAAACAAGCATTTAAGTTTTAAAAACTCTAGTAAAACAAAATTGCTGACTTCTAATGGTGTAAAATGGCAGCTATATATATATACAGAAAACAGTATGAAGCTTCTAACAATTCTGTCTGCTGCTGTCACCTTTTAAGCCAATATTTACAGTAAAAAAATATAGAATAATACATGGGGGAAGGGCATAATGACAATTGAATGCACAACAGAGGTGTGGAATGCTACATAAACCCTGAGGGTGAAGCCTGAGGGGTTTATTAAAGCATCCCACACCGAGAGTGTGCATTAAGTTTGAATTGTACACTCCCCTCATGTATTGTTTTATGTAATTGCTGGGGGACTTTTTTTCTCCAACCAGATTTATTGAAATACGGGCTGTTATTCAGTTAAATCTTATGTCTGCTTTTTTTATATTAGAACATTTTACACCACAGTGGAAACCACGTAGCTGTTATCATAGGGGGGGTTTCAAATATCGTGAAAACAAGTTTTACAACTTTGCTGTGAAGTGTCTTTGCTTCATAGTTTGAAGATTTTTTTTAGGTCCATGTAGCTTTCTAGCTCATTTGCATATCGCTGTGACAACGAGGAGTCGGGCCTGAAAAAGATGTTCAAAAATGTGAACTACACAGACTTCGGAGCTGTGATTTTTGTGTGTGTATACGTGTGTGTGTGTTTAATGGTTTACTGGCTCTGAGTCCAGGAAGTGCAGGCAATTGGCTGTTGGTTTTGTGAGAGCAGCACGACTGAGTGGAAGTGGGGCAGAGCAGAAGCTGGGTCTGTGTGTCAGGTCCTTAAGTGTCTGATAGGGGTCCTAAAGGTTAAGGATTTTTATTTTGTTTCTTTTTTAGTTATTTTTGTCACTGTGGTGTTTCAGTAAACTCTTTCTTCGATCACTGTTTGTCTGGGAGCTGAGTGAGTGAATGAGTCAGTGTGAGCGAGGCTGAGGAGAAGCTGGCACATGTTCACCATTATAACCCATGGGTTTTAATGGTGAATTAGAACCAGCTTCTCCTATGAGAAAAATGACCCCCAGTTATTGCATAGAGAATAATGCATGAGGTAGTGTGCTTTACAAGAATTTAATACATACCTAATGTGATGCTACAGAAACCCTGAGAGCAAAGCTTGAGGTGTTTATAACAGCATCACACACCGAGGGTTTGTGTTAAACTTGAGTAAGCACTTCACCCCATAGGTTATTTTTCATAATTTCTGTGCATCAGTTTTTTTCCTACCTGTTTCAGTGATTTTTCAGTTTTGTTAAGACTGACTTTTTGAAGGACTTTTTTAACAACACATCCCCTTGTAATACAAAAAAAATTGGTGAAAACACAGAAGTGTGCTGAAATAACTTTTTATTGTAAAAGAGATACCATTGTTTGGTTTCAATTTATGTAGCAAGGGAACAGATTGCAAGTAGGAATTTTTGGGAGATCACAAGTAGCGCTCAGTGAGCTGACCATTGGAAGCCTGACAGTGTAAACTTTACTGAGGTACAAAAGGATTTTGTGGTCAGTTTTAATTATATGCAGTGAGACAGTCTTCTTTCTCTGAGATGAAGTAAATCTCCTTTCTAGTATAGTTACCTTGACAATTTCACATAAGGTGCTAGACAGTCCTGTAAAAGATAAGGGAACGGGGTCATTTGTCATTGTTTTACAGCTTGCCAGAGGTGGAGATCATGGGATCAGGAACTAGAAGTTGGAGAGTCAAGAAGGTACTAACAGGGCCAGCCCATCGACGCAGTGGTTGTATTTTCGCTTGCTATGCTGGTGACCGGCATTCAGGAGCAGACCCAGGTGCCAGAGTGCTGGCTGGGGAGAGGTAGCCTGAGCATCCGCCAGACTGCTCAGCTCCTCCAGGGAAGGGGGGTTCCTTAGCCTGGGGGTGGCTTGACCACTGGTATCAACCAGAGGTACTGCAGCTCCGGTGCCCAAACATTTGGGGGGAGTGTGACAGACATTGGCACACAGCTGTGGCATCATGTGGCACATCATGCTCAGGGGCATACAGCAAAAAAATGCCTCTCCCTGGTGCGACACTTGCATGAGGACTCATACGAGGGTCCTCACCTACTGACAAGACTGGAGTACCTCACAGGGCACCAGTACAGATCAGATGCCTCTGAGGGGAGGTTTCGTGGTGACCTCCCTCCCACTATGCCCTGCCTGGGGGGTAAGCCAAGGCTCCATGGGGAGCCCCGAGAGTGAAGTTGCAGTGGCAGGTAAGGTAGCCGGGTGATAGTGCCAGGGATTGGGGCAAGGTGTAAAAACAGAAAATAAAAATAGAAGGTACTAGGAGTACTTTTATTTGCAAATATCTGTTTGGAGTCTGTTAGTAAGAGTGTAAGTGGATGGTAGAAAACAGGGAAAGAGCCACTTGACTGGGTCTTGTGCTGGCTGTAAACAGTGAATGTGAATGCCATAATAACCAGTCAATTATTACAGCAACTAATAACTGGCCATCACCATTGAAAAAAATTGATAGCCAGTTATTATAAATTGATATCAGGTTGTGCTCTGTCTATGTTTCCCTTTTGCTATTATATTCAAAGTATGATAAAACAGATATTTGGCTCAATAATGTTCCAGACAGGAATTTCACAGGCAGTTTCAACCTGGGCTACTTATTATAAGTGCATTTAGTAACACATTTAGTATGTTCCTGTTCCCATTGCTAACAATAGCTCTTTGTGTTCTGTGTTATTGATAAGCCTATACAGAGTATTCTTTCTTCAGTATTCTGGTTCAGTGTTCCACCTTGGGCTTCGTGCTCCTCCTCAGGCTTTGTAAATCTATAGTACGATAGTGCTGCAGTCAGAGTAGTACTCTGGCTCTGTAGCTCTCTACAGTAGCTCTCTTGGATCTCAGCTTTCTCAGTTCTCTTCAGCTCTTTCAGTTTCTCCATGGATCCACCAGGATTCATCAGCATTCCTGTTTAACTGAGAAATAGAGCTAATTTCAAGGTAGAAACTTCTTCACACAAACAAAGCATAAGAAAAGTCCATCTCCCATTGGCTCAGATGGCATACTTGATAAAAGTTACCATCAGGCCCAGCAAATGGGCTGGCAGCATAGCCTAGAGGTTAGAGTAATGAGCTATGAATGAGCTTGGTACATCCAATAGACCTGGGTTTGATTCCCAAAACATCCACTTGTATACTGTGTGACTGAATGAATCACTTACCTTCCCTGGGCTCCCAGGTCACCCCTGAAAATAGGCACATGTACCTCTTGGGCCTTATCTGGTTACAAAGAATAATAAAAAAAATAAGCAGCTCTGTCCTACTCACAGCAGCAGCTCAGCACTTATTAGTCTGTTAAACAAACTGGGGACAGACCAGCCAGAACCTGAAGTACAAAACTTAAGTGAACTGTGCATTTATAAACAATGTTAAAAACAGCCAGGAAAATCTGTTAATGGGTTACAGATGCATGCTAAGAGAACATGATGCTAATCCTATGTTGGACTCAAGATAAAAGTTAAAAATGTCATCTCGTGATTCTGCTCAGTTCGCATTATCTTTCTCAGATCACGTTATTTTCTCCAACCTGTGAAAAAGTAAGGTGGTTATAAAAACAACACCACAAGGAAAAGAAAAGATGAGGGTGAGGGGAAGGACAGTAGGGAATAAAGGGCAAAAACAAGGGGATACATACAACATACTGGCAGATGCTCATTAAAGCATGTAAGCAAAAGGGGCACAAAGCTGAGTTATTTAGGAAAGTAATTAAATCCGCTTCTCTGTTAAGTGCTGGCCAATGGCTCCACCCATCATAAAAATCCAATAACTCTCTTGTTTCAGCAAATTGTTGTCACCTAAATCAATCCTCAATAAAGCTAATAGTGATGTTAATTTCTATAATAGCTCAATCCTGAGTGATAAGGAGATAACCAGGACAGTGATAGGAACTGGCATCAGCACCAAAATCATCTCAGAAAGTGCAAAAGAATAACATGCTTCTGGTCCCCTCCCTGAAAGAATGGGGAAGGGGGAGGAAGGAAAAGGAATGACAAAGTCAGACACAGGAACTAAATATGACTGACCCCATCCCTACACAAGCCATTTCTAACATTATACATTTGTCATCAAATGTTCTCACAGAGGATGCAAAATCCATTTTAGAATGGGTCTTGTTGTTTTTGCCTGCCTTGGGCTTAAAGTAAGTCCACACTTTCATAGATATCCATAAACAGTGTCGGCAGTTTAGCCTAAGAGTCTTTTATGACAATCATGAACGTTCTGTAAGAAATTAAAGAAACTTGAAATCTCAGTCAAAAGCTGCTCTGGAGGCAACTAATGACTCTGAAGTTGTCAGTATATGATGCTGCCCCTCTACATTTTGTCCACAGCATCTGAGGTGATTGATGTATTCAGAAGGAAATGTAAGTAGGTTATGGAAGAACGTGTTAGAAATAAAAAGGAATAGAAATTCGGTAACAGTGTGAAAGAGTAGCACTTAAGAGTCTTGAGTACAACCATGCTATCACAGGCAAGCCTGCTGACAAGGGTGGCAGCCTGGTTGTCCTCAATATATCTAATTTTGACAGGCGCTCCTCAGCCAAGTCTCAAATCTAGACTTTTGTCAGAGAATTGATGAGGATCTGACTCCAGTGTTTAAAAACTAGATTGTTTAAACAGTAATGGAAGCCTAGGAATGGGAGTACATAGATGACAAGATTAAACATTTTTTTGTATCACCAGGTTCCTTATCAACCCTGTCTTCTATCCACTCCCAAAAGTACATAATTATTTATTAACCCTCTTGGCAGACCAGTTATTAGTGGAATCGATAGTGTAACAGAACCATTATCTAAATGTATTGACAACTTTCTTTGTGACTTTGTGACTAATTTACTAGGCAACTCTAGGGATTCCACTGATATTTTGAAGGTCATTAATAATTTTGAAATTCTGAATGGTACTTGGCTAGCATTTCTTGACACTGAGTCCTTGTACTCAAACAGAAGAGGCTGGAAGCCCATGAATTTCATCTGAGCCCAAGGTCAATGTAGGAAAATCCTCCCACTGAAGCCCTACTGAAATGAGCTGGGTTAATTCTAAAATGTAATTGTTTTACCTACAAAAATGCAAATTGTTTATAAATCAAGGGAACAGTGATGGGGCCATGTTCACTCCCAATTTTACAAATTTGTGTTTGGGATTTTGGGAGTGAAGGGTTGTCCACAACAGGGATGCTAACCCCAATCTATTTAAACATAGTCTTTGGCATTGATATATTGATGATATATTGATCATGTAGTGGGGGAAGAGAAAGAACTATTTGATTTTGTCAAGTTCTTGTACTCCAGTAATCCAGTAATTTCAATTTAAAATTTACCCTTCATCACAGTCATACATTAACTGATGTTCTGGTTTAATGGGTGTAATAATCGAGTTTCTGGTTCAATGGGCATACACAACTTAGTGAGGAGTTATGCTTGTGCAACATTGTTGATAGTCTGAAGGTAGCCGAACGAAGGTGTTTGACTGTTATACATGAGTACTTTGGCCATTCGCATGCTCTGTCCCATGGGGTACTACCACCCTGTCAGGGTACTGTGAAAGCAAAAGAACCCTCTTGAGGAGAATTCTACTTTCAGAGGTGCCATGGGAACATAAATCCTTTAGGCTAAAGATGCCTTAGGAAGGAGCCCAAGGGAGAAAAGCACGCTGCTGGAGGAGGATGGGAGCATGGCAAGACAAAGAAACAATGCTTCTGAATGAGGTTGGAGGAAGCTGGCTTAAATAGTTTGGGGGGGTGACTGGCAGCTCTCACCCACTGAACTACAGGCATGCCTTTTGTGTTTAGTGGGTGTATGCAAATCAGTGAGACATTATGTCTAAAGGTAATTGAATGAATGTGTTGTGACTGTTGTAGGTGGATAATTTGTTCATTTGCACTCTGTTCCATGGGGGACTGCCACCCTGTTGGGGTACCGTGAAAGCAAAGGAACCCTGTTGAGAAGAGTTCCACCCCTAGAGGTGTCACTGGAACATAATTCCTTTAGACTAAAGGTACCTTAGGAAGGCGCCAAAAACTACTGTGCAGCAGGTGGTGACTGAGTGGAGTACTGACTGACAGCATCTGGTGAAGACTGAAAACTGTGATTTACTGGAGTAATGACTGACAGCAACTAATAACTAACAGCAAACACTACTTGGGTAAATGCTATACTGAAATATGTATACTAAATTATGGTCTTGAGCACTCAGGAGAGAAAACATAACATGTGGAGGAAATCTCTGGAGATCTATGGCCTCAGCCGCCATCTCTCCTGGCATGGGCACTTATTACTGTGACAGCTCAGAATGCAAATTTGGAGTTTGAAATTCAGGGGAGGATTTTGAAGGGATAACTCTCTCTCTTTTTCCCTCTAATGGGATAACCCTGTGGGGTGCCATGAGTCAATCTCTACAACTGAAGGAAGTTCTCTGTGAAGGAGGTCCACCCATCAAAGCATGCAATGACAACAGTAGCAACTGCTGAATGACAATCATCCAGCCTTGTGGCTGTGAGGAGGAATATCCTTGAATGGAAACTAAAGGAAGGGGATACAGAATGAAGCTAGGTGGACCTAAGACAGACACAGGGAGAATAGTTTTCAGAGGTGCTGGCAACGTGGTCTGCACAGCTAAAGGAACCCCTGTGGACTTAGGGCCCTGCCCTCTGTCAGCTGAAATCTTAAATACTACACCTTGAGGTGCCACCAACCAAAGGTCTGCACAGCTGAAGCTTCCCTTGGAGCACTGGACTTTATCACTCAGTGGGACTGCTGGGAGGCACCACAGGAGAAGGAGGAAGATTCCGATCTTACCAATGGTGGAAGTTTGAAAAATTTCATGAAATTTATGAAATTTCACAAAAGTTCCACAAAAGTGAAATTCACAGCTTCTGCCCAGTTCTATGTGGGAGATCTCACCCATAGTGTTAGATGTTATGGTGGAGGACTGCATGCAAGTTCCCATATTGGATAGGGGGCTATGTCTTATCAATTTATTTTAGAGAAAAGGGAACAGGTTGGAATTTGGGGAAGGGCCAGCTGTGGTTGCACAACTGATGTGGTTGCGTGTTTTGGAGAGGGATCATTTTTGTAGCTGTGGTTACCCTGGAAAATCCTCACACCTCTCAGCATATGTTTCATAGGTAAATTGACCAAGTGCCATTGCTAGTGGATATTGTGGTGCTTCTTGCTATAGCAGAAGCTAGCTGGTAACTAGATATTAGACAGATATTTTATTTATGAAGTAACCAGTTCCTGAGACTCTGGGCGCTGTACAATAAAACCATAATACAAACAGTGTTATTCAAAAATTACAAAACACACATAATAAAATCAGTATAAATACAGATTCCCTTCTATCTATCCAAACAACCTCACATTATAAAGGCCAGATGGAACAAATATGTTTTAGTCCCCTTTTAAAGGCTTCCACTGAGGGGGGCTCCCCCTTAAATAATTAGGTAAGGAGTTCCACAGGGCTGGTACGGCCACCGCAAATGCTCTATTTCCTGAGTGCCACAACCTAACCTGGGAACACCCAGGGGCCCCCCCCTCGGTGGAATGAAGCATCCAGGCTGGACAGTAAGGGTCAAGGAGATCTTACAGATAGGCAGAACCCCAAGTGACAACCTCATCTGCAAGAGGTTAAATGCGTTTACAAGCCATAGAGCTTCACTGAGGGTGCAATTTTAGTGAGCTGAACTGTCTGAAAGGCACTTTGAATAATAAAAAAAAAAGCTTTACACCTTACCCTTTCCCTCAGTGTCAATTTGCATGCCTCAGTGTTTTTATTGCAGCACCCATGTTAGACATCCATTGCATCACAGACTGTGGGTGAGCTACAGTAGCTGGGTCCATCAAAGTCCTGGAGAAATGGTGCAAGGGGAAGATTTGCAGTGTATTGTTTATTATCCAACCTTTTATGCTTTGTAATTCATCTAACAAAAAATATCAATTTTAGTATGTTTAAAATACATTATTGTTGCCATATTGTATATACAAAATACGGAGGATAATGAATGTATGGATAACCATGCACAAGTATCAAGATGCCATCACAAGCTTGTCTGTGCATGGCTGGCCATTGTGTGTCTTTTATAGTATATGAGCATTTGCATTTCAAATTAGTTAATCCCACATTTTTTTGCAGAACAGTGCTGCTTATAAAAACTGCAATAGAATGCAATCAGACAGGTTTAAGGGCAGAATGCCATTTCAATGGCCTTCATTTTAAAAATTTACAACAGAACAAACATTTTTTTCCCTACTTGTGGAAGCAACATTGAATGTGTCTGGGTGTTGCTAAGGGGCTGAGATGCAAGTTTTCAGATAAAGTAGAAAAAGGAAAAACTTTCTGGGTATCAGTTGCTCCACACTTTCACTTACTGTGTTACCGCTGGTTCTCCAGCTTGGAGACAAACTACTGCCTGCCAGAGTCGAAATTTGAAAAAAACATTGCTGCCCTCATGATTCCCAATGCTGTTTTTAACTGATGAAACTACATGCAATGTCAATGATTGAAGCCACAGCTCAAGCTAGAACATGCTGTGTTGTACCACAGTAGTGGTGCACCTAGTAGGGTGCAACAACATTTTGATGTCACTACTGTGGTACAACATCTCTGTGGTTGGTATAGAAATCAATGCTAAACAAGTGCTCCATCATACACTATAGAGCTACAGAAAACCCTTCACTGTAGTACTACACTGTAGGGTTAGCATTTTGGTACAATCCCAAGAAGTGGTGTAGGGTTTAAACCAGAACCTACCAACCTAGACGCAAGAGTGCTACAGGCTGATTCATATGGACACTTTTACGGCAGAACTCTCCCACAGTGCTAACTGCTACTTTGCAGTCTGTGTTTCATCTCCGTGCTCCATCTCAGCCCACACTGTTAGGACAGGCTGCTGGAAATGGCAGTCATCACAGGCCAAGGACTGTTTCTTGGCAAAAAACAAGCAAACATTAAAAGGAAAAACAATCCTTTCTCGGAGATAGGAGACCTGAACCCTTACTCTCTGGAGACTTGGGGTGAATAACACTGATTCTCTGATAATGGAACTCCTGGCAGGGTGAACAGATTCATTGGAAAAAGAACGCTTCAGGGAATGTTGCTTTTGGCCTTAAGTAGTGTGGACACTCCGACTGACACATTGACAGGAAAACTATGGCCTCTGGGATCAACTGGGAGGAAAAACAGGAGAGCAAATATATCTTTAGCTATTGTGGACTTCCACTAGCTACTAATCCTAAAGGTTAACCTGTGTCTTCTGTTTAATGTGAACAAAATTCATGTTTCCCTGCTAGAAGGGCAAGTTCTGCAGAGTGACAGATAAAGAGCTTATGTCTGGCAGGGGAGGTCCCTTCAGTAGCAGATTGTATCCCTGCTGGCAGAGCCCTTCTGAAATACTGTCATGCTGTCTGTTGAACATTGTCTCAGCTTGATGCCACTTCACTGTCACCCTATTGATGGGGTGGTGTCAGAACTGGATGGGTACTGGAAAAGAGCTATCAGTTCAACTTCTGTGTATTATCAATGTTAACAATGTCCTACCAGCTGCAGACTCTACCCTGGGAAAGAGATGAGTTTATTAACATGAAGTGGAACATTCCTGTGTCTAACTGTGAGTTATCAACTTGTACTTCAGATACTTTTGTTGCTAGAAATGGGAACTCTGCTGCTTTGTGCGATGCCATTTACTTGTACTAGTCACCCATTTTACAATGCAAGTAATACCTCTGAAGTATCCTACATTAGCAGGGATGTCCCTCATTTTACAACTCAGAACCCCTCTGTCTGTGTAGTGCTGATCATGAAAACATTTCTGCTTTCCGTATGCCTTAATGTACAGTACTTTTGGACTTACTGGACTAAGCTCCCACTAGAAACAGTAGAGTTGCAGCTGCATGCATGTCTCTCTCTCACTGTGCAGCACCTCAAAGCAAAAGGAAACCTTTTGTGATCAAAACTATACCTTTCAACTGTCCCACATGTGAGAAAATGTCCTTACTTTACTATACGGGCCTTCTATGTTTCATGTGGAGAATGTGCTGTCTCATATTGTCCAGTAAAATTCTTACCTCTCTGCTGTCCCGCATTAAGAGCATTGAGCCTCATTTTACCTTTCATAACCTCTCTGGTCAACATCGAGAAGGCACTGCCTGACATTGTACAGGGAGAGTCACACCTCTTAAATGAACAATGAACAGGGCTCTGTGCAACAACCTAGAACTATGCTGCAGCTACAGAACAAACCACAAGCAAACAAAAGGTGACTGGATGAAAGCCAGGCACTAAGCTGCACAAGATGCAAAGTAAATTCAATAGACCAAAAAAAAAAAATATCAGTGAGAGTAGCTGTGCTTATTGTCAGAAAAAAATGGCACTTCAGATTTACAGGGATCCTTCTTCAAGGGATGTCAATAAGTTAACATATTCATTCAAGCCACTTAAAGGTATGGCAGCATTTTAGCACAAAAGCTCCTAGTATCAGGTCAACCCCTATAATTTAACAGTGTTGAAGCACAAAAATATTAAGATATATAAACGTTCTTTAAAATTATTATTGATAAATGTGCCAAGTATATTTTTAAACGAATAATGAAGCAAAAATTTAAAAAAAGACAGGTAACCAGACAATAATGCAAGATATGATTCTTCATAAAGATACAAAATACTAGGTAAATATTACCAGTAATATGTAAATCTTAAATAGTAATACCTTAAACAGTATCAAAAAATACACAAAATGTATTATAGCCAAAATCTGTTGAGTGCATCTACTCCAAGAGGTCAAAAATGTCAATTCTTCAAACGATCTTTCAAATCTGAAAAAAGATAGAAAAAGGAAAAAAAAAACACAGAAAATAGAGAGGGGGTGGTTAGCAAGTCATTATAATACAAATGAGAATCAGATTAAACAAAAACACAGAATCACTTATTAAAATTATAAAAATGGCATTATGCCCCAGCAAACATTAAGTCCCTGGAGGAGAAGTGCAGCTAGATCCACAGTCAACCTATTTTCTCTCTGAAGAAGGGACCTAACCCTATCCCCCCCAAGTGTAGACTCGAACGTGGTGGATGCCCATGAAATGAAAGTATGAACATTATGTCAGTGCATTCCCACTGGGGTATCACATCTCCCACCTATGACTGAAAGGATATGTTCCTGAATTTGCTCCTTCATGGGGCGAACAGTCCACCCAGTATAACATTTTGAACAATCACAGGTGATGGCATAAATAACACAAGGATTCCAACAGGAGATGAAACTATGACTCTCATAAGATTTCAAGTTTATGGGGCTAATAAAAATGTGCTTTGATCAGTATACCAAAAGATGTTGCAAGATCCACATCTATGGAAACCTACAAGGGAAGGCATCACATTTCTCTGAATGGTGACTGGTTTTTGATTGCTATGGATCACTAGATCTTTAATACTGCTGCTTTTTGTGTACACAACTCTGGGGGATTCACCAATTACATTTTTCAAACCAGGATCTGTCTTGAGGATGTGCCAAATTCTTTTCTGACCACCCACTTTTTTTGGAGTCACTGAGTAAAATTTTGTGATATGGTTAACCTTGTTCTTCTCAGCTATCTGGCCTGTTTAGGTTTAAGAAAGTCACCTCTATCTAGGACCCTTGCCTGATCCTTAGCTTCCTGGACAAGACTGAGATCATGTACCCACTCAAGGAATTTAATAATAAGCTCATCCAACTGCCCATTGAATATCTCCATGGTGGTACCATTTCATCTTAGTCAAACACATTTACCATATGGGATATCACTTTTGCTGTGAAAGGGATGAGAACTCTCAAACCTGAAAAGAGTGTTACTGGCAGTCAGTTTTCTGAAACATTCAGTATTAATACCCCTTTCAACATCAGCTTGTAGCTTAAGGTCAAGAAAAAAAACTTCATGGTCAGACACAGAATATGTAAAATGTAAGTTCATGTCATTGAGTAATCCCAAGAATGCTTCAGCTTCAGCATCTGTACTACTCCAAATACAGATGATGTTGTCTATAAAATGACATCAATACTGAATTTTGTTGATGAATGAATTACTGCAGGGGTCATAGATGGCCACCTCCTTCTACCAACCCATAAACAGGTTGGTATATGAGGGATCTATTGATGACCCCATAGCAATATCACAATTCTGCAGATAAAAATGGTTATCAAATGTAAACTAGTTCATCAACAGAATCAGTACTAAAGCCTCCAAAACAAATGATAGGTCTAAAATAGATTCTGTCCCAAATTTATCTGTAAAATAATGGACTAGGTTCACCCCAAAAGATGTTGGATACTGGTGTTCAAGGACATCATATCAACAGTGAGACAATAATAATCACTATCTCATTTTTGAGATTCCAAGACCTCCAGGACCACCATAGGGTCACGTAAGTAAGAAGGAATTCTCAACTCTAGATCATGTAATCAGTCAATGAACTGTGACAAGTGCTCAGTAAGTGAGCCAATACTTGACATGACTGGATGATGTGGTGGTCTGTAGAGGCCCTTGTGAACCTAAAATAACATGTAAAACATTGATTGGTACTATAGGGGTATTTTGGTGAAAAACTCCAAATTGATGTTGACTAATAATACCAGAATAGAGTGCTCTTAATAAGAAGGAATCAATTTTACTTTTAAACTGAGTGGTGGGATCAGAAGGAAGATGACAGTAATGTTCTTGATTTGACAGCTGCTTTGTAGTTTCTTCCACGTAGTATTGCCTGCCCATCATAACCACTTGACTGTCTTTATCAACAGATTGAATAATCACTTACTCCATTTTATATAATTCTAGCAAGGCTTCGTATTTATCACTAGTCAGGTTTTAAAGTACCTTATAATGATGGTGTTTCCTCAAAATTCTTTCCACCTCTTTTAAAACTAGATTTTCAAAAGTGAAGGTTGCTGCAGATGAAGATTGAGATATCCTCAAATACTACGCCATCAAGGGTAAGGCAAACCTCTGCCTGGTGCCAACAGTCATTAAGACCATTTTCTTGGCATTGAGGGACAATTGATTTTCCAGAAACCAGTGCTGGATATTGGCAAAGTCCATGTGAAGCTAGGCATATAACACCTTATCATCTGCATACATTTGGATGGACACAGAGAAGCAGACAGTAGGAACATCATTCAGAAAAATAGAAAAGAGAACTGGGCCAAGGACAGACCCTTGGGGCCTACCTGAGTGGATACGGTGTGGGAGAGATAGGGTGTCTCCAACATGGACAGCTTGAGACCTGCCCTCAAGGTAGGAGTGGAATCAACTGACTGATGAGGCAGAGACTCACAACAACTACATAAGGAATACCAGCAGTTGAGCATGGATAGCATTGGCCAGTACTTGCTTAAGGTGGGTTATGGTTTTATTGTGAATATTACCTTTTAGACATCCATTTTGCTATGCATCAAATAAAATATATAATTTTTTTTCTAACTTGCATAACACTGCTTTTTACCTTACACTAATAAAATACCATTGCTCTTCTCTTCAAATGATGTGGTGTAGCTTTAATTTTTATGTTGTCTTGCACGTGCAGCGCAGACAACATATTGTGGTTGCTTCAGTGGAGAAGCGGGATTCGGAGGTGCGGTCCTGCTGCAGCCAATGGCGCCACTGCTTTTTGTGGCCGGGCTCTGTGGCACCAATGGCATAGCATGCTGTCTATGACAGCAGTTCAGAAAATGTGCCAGTACCTTGAAAGAAATTAGCCGCTGCAATCAGGGAGCACCACGGGGTGGTCCCTGATTGCAGCAGTCAATTACTGCTTGCCTCATCTGATGGCCCCATCAAGCAACATGGTGGCAGCTTCCCTGTCGGCTTCTCAAAGTCCCCACAGAAACTGAGGGACAGACACTGCCTTTCACAGTCCCTTTCAAATCTGATGGGGGTGCCCAATCCCCCCTGTCAGTATTCCCCCTCCTAATTCAACTTGCCTGTGGGGGTGCCCAATCCCCATCGGCATAATGTATCCCCCCATTTCTTGTGTGCTGAGGGGGTGCCCAGCCCCCCTTGGCTCATGCGACTCCCCTCCAACTCTGTATGTGCTGGCAGGGGTGCCCAATCCCCATCTGCTACAGACCCCTCTCCCATCAAACACACAGGTAGCACACTGGGAGCCCATCTCAGCATGCCAAATGTCCCTGAAAAAAAAACCCCAGTCCCACAAGGTTTTTTTTTTGTTTTAATCCTGTAAAACAGAAAATGGTCCCTCGAGTCCATGGCCCTTCCCCCAACCTGCACTCACCCTCTGCGCACCCTGCCTCCCCAGACCCCCACACCCCATACTTACCTGCAGAGCCCAGTGCGACGATCTTCGGTGGACCGGGAACATGTCTGCACTCTTCAAAGCCTATTGCAAGCTGAAGAAATGTCGGTAAGCTGCATAATGGCATAAATAGGTTTTTCAACTTTGGTGCATATCTTGGGAATTTTTGGGAATTTTGGCACCAAATTTTCAACATGTGGTTATTGGGACCCATCCTTGTGAATTCAGACACTGTCATGGCTTTATTCTGTCCCAAAAGGTGATTTTGCAGTCACTGTGCAGAATCACCTTTCAGGACCAAGTAACAAAATGTCAGTGTTGCTGTTCATGAGGTGGTCTCCTAAAAAGCCTATGTTGCAAATTTGGTGAAAAAATTAAAAAAAATGACTGTGTTATGAGTGTGCGTTGCGCAGTTTCCACACGCATGTGTAACTTTGCCAATTTGTAATATTTTTCACTCCAGATTTTCAGCATTGGCATTTTTTCACACCTCCTTATGGACAGTGCAGCTGCCATTTTTCACATCCTGGCTGAAATGTGTTTTCGCACTACCAGCGCAGAATAGCGTGGTTGCTGTGGGAAATCAGTGTTTGGGACAGATTATGAAAATTACAGCATCACTGTTGATGAGCAGAGGTCCTAAAATGCCTATGTTGAAAATTTGGTGACAAAAGTCCATAAAATGACTATGTTACAAGCGTGCGTTGCGCAGTTTCCACGTGCACTCATAACCTCGACAATTTGTAATGTTTTCACTCAACATTTTCAACACTGTCAATTTTGCCCACGTCCTTATGAACAGTATAGCTGTCATTTCTCAGATCCTGCCCAAAATGTGTTTTCGCACAAGTGGTGTACTATGGCACGGTCGCTGTGGGAAATCAACGATCAGGACAGATGAAGAAAATCATAATGACAGTGTTCATGAGCATAGGTCCCAAAATGCCTGTGTTGAAAATCTGATGAAATAATTCCACTAAATGACTGTTATGAGTGTGCATTGCACAGTTTCTATGTATGCTTGTAAATTTGAGCATTTTTAATATTTTCGCTCAAGATTTTCAGCACTGCCATCTCTTCACACCTACCTATGAACGGTACAGCTGTCATTTGTCACATCCTGCCCAAATGGTGTTTTCCAACATCTGGTGCAGAATGGTGTGGTTGCTGTGAGAAATCAACGTTCGGGACAGATTAACAAAATCACAGTGCCACTATTCATGAGCAGAGGTCCCAAACACTTTCTTGAGGTGGGGGTCACAAAAATGCTGTGTTGCAAATTTGTAGTGCAAATACCAACAAATAGCCATGGCATTAGGGTTTCTAACCATAACATCCCACCCTGTACAGACTGACATGCGTCAGGGGTGTATCTTTCCATTGGCGGCTGACATGTTTACGCCATACCATTACCCCCACCCTCAAGCCACTGACAGGCATCGAGGTGTGCCTTGGACTCATTGGCCCCACAGTTCACCCCATTCTCCTATGCTGCACTCATTTCAGCATATGTCCTTATGAAATGGGGTGACTGAATACCCCAAAGCACACCTCAGTACTTGGTGTCTACAGGATAGGGTGAGGTAAAATGCCTTGAGCATTATGACCAAAGGGGGAAAGCGTAAGGCCTGAGGACCCCAAGGCACAATGCAATATTTGTCGCACTGCACGGTAGGGTGAGCTGAAATGCCATGAACATTATGGCCAATGCCCAAAGGCTCACCTCAGTGCCTGTCAGTCTCTGAAGGGTGATGTGGGGTTTGACGTCACTTTCATACTTCACTGCCATTCCTGTTATGCATCTGTTCAACTCCTGCGCTACCGATGCGAGTGTCAGCAAGACAACATTCGGCATTGACAAATGCTTGTTATGTATAGGGAGAAGGATAAAGTTGATGATGTTATAGGTGAAATAATTTCATCATAACCATTCTAGAAGAACTGAGGCTGCTGATGGGAACGTCTGAGAAAAGCTGGTGTAACCAGCGGAAGTAGGTAGTTATAGATGCATACCAGAATAGAAATAACACATACCAAAATGGGTGTGACACTTTCAAAATGGGTATGGCACAAAATGAAAAGGATATGCTGTACCAAAATGGGTATGATGCATAAAAAAATAATTATGAACTGGGTATCGTAAATGGAGGAAGCTGATTGGCCGAGAGGTTTTTGAAGCCGTGATGATATCGGGCTACATCATCACGGCTTAAAAAAACCTCCGGCCACCAGCCTTCTTACGGGCATCAGATTCTCCGGCTGCAACATTCACCACGTCCAGAGGACTAGAGCGAGTCATTCATGAAGATAACCAGAGCAAAAAAAAAACCCTAAAAACTATTCCCACTGCTGAAATGAAACTCCCACCAGGTACGGCATACATAAATAGAGCACCTGCTCCCAAACAAGAAATGCCGCTCAACGGACACTCACGTGAAAACACCCGCAATACTACAACGGCCCTCCCAATCAAACACCTGCCAGCTGGTAGACAAAATAACCTCACCACTTCGGCTGCTGCTTTTTATTACTAAAAATGATTTTGCCAACTTCACCTGCTCCCTTCAGAAGACAACGCAGGCAGTTTACCCCTCTGCTCCATGCAACAATCACAACATAGCATCTCGGAGGGACAGGTGGTGGTGGTGAGGTGAGAAGACCAGAGCACAACTGGCATAATCGCAGTCCCATGTCAGCAGCACTTTCACGAAAAAAAAAAATAAAATCCGCACAGATCTTCACCGGGTCCCAGACCACACAGCAGGACTGGGTCAAATGCAGAGAAATTAGAGTTCAGGAGTAGTACTGAGAGAGTGACACTGAGTTCACAGCTGCGCTCCTCCATGAACTCCACTTACAACAGCGCCACCTGCTGCCCATACCCTTCAGGAACTATTTATTTTAAAGATATTCCTCCATCACTCCAAAAAAGGCATTAAAATATTTAAAAAGTGTATTTTTTATTATTTTCTCTGAGAAAACTATTAAACCAGTTCATAATAGAAATAATGCACTCCAGGGTGTGGTATATCATGGGATATCGTCACTTCTCGGGTCGTTGGACGCACTCAGCCTGCGGCCTCGTGCCCAACCACCCGAGACGTGATGATATCCCATGATATACCACACCCTATCATGCATTATTGCTTAATTATGACACATTTTGAAATGGATGTGGCCTGTACTTGAATGGCTATAGCACATAGCAAAATGGGTATGACACATCGAAATGGGTATGAGACAAACCAAAATGGGGTTGACACTAACTGAACTTAATATGACATGCACTGAAAATGGTATGACACATGCTGAAATAATAATGACACATATCGGAATGGATATAACCCATACTGGAATGGTTATAACACATAGCAAAATGGCAATTATATACCGAAATGGGTATGACACACACCAAAATGGGTCTGATACTAACTGGAATGGATATGACACACTGAAAATGGTATGACATGTGCTGAAATAATGACACATATCAAAATGGATATGACCTATACTGGAATGGCTATAGCACATAGCAAAATGGGTATTATATGCCAAAGTGGGTATGAGACAACCTAGACTGGATATGGCACACACTGAAATTGGTGGGACACACAACTAAATGGATATGACCCATACTGAAATGGATATGACACATAGCAAAATGGTTATGACATACACCAAAATGGTTATAGCACAAACTGACATGGATATAACACACACTGACATGGGTATGACAAATAACGAATTAATTATGACACATACCAAAATGGATATGTCACATCTTAAAATGGCTATGACACATACCAATATGGGTAAGACACACAACAAAGTGGGTATGCCAAAAAACAAAATGCATGTGACATGCACCAATATAGGTATGACACATGCTGAAATAATTATGACATGCACCAAAATGGATATGACACAAACTGAAATGGTTATGACACATACCAAAATAATTTGACACATGCTGAAATGGATATGACCTATACTGAAATGGATATCACACATAATAAAATGTGTATAACACGTACTGAAATAATTATGACACATGCAAAAATATGACATATGCCAAAATATAATGCAAAAATTGAATATAGACAAAATGGTAGTGTTCCCTTTGAATCATAAGGTGTTGAAACACACCATCCCAATGGTAGGGTTCAAATTGCAGGCAGACTCCCTGAGATACCTGGGAATTGCTCTTACTAGGGACCCAAATAGACTTATAAAATTGAATTTAGACTCACTAATGTCTACCATTAGTCAGGATCTCAGGAGGTGGTCCCTACTCCCAATTTCCCTGTGGGGGAAAATTAACATAATTAAAATGAATGTTTTCCCACGGTTGTTTTATCCCATTAATATCCTGAATATATGGCTCCCCCTAGCCTGGTTTAAAAAGATTCACAAGCTATTTACTAATTTCATTTGGGAGGATAAAAGATAGCGTATTACAAACTTGTTGCTCCAGAATTGAATGGTGGATTAAGGTTACCGGAGGCATATATTATTGGGTGAGTCATGCAAATAAATATCTGAGGTGGTTGTCGGCAGACAATCCCTCACTTCCTCAATCTTTTATGCCTATCTGGCTTAAAATAGAAGGCAAATTTATACAAGCACAAGGATTATCCCCTTCAGCGCTTCTTCACACCACTCTAAAGTCCCTTCCTTCTCCTATAAAAGGTACTCCTATTGCTTTATCCGTCAAGAGTCCATTCTCAACTATGTTCCTTATACAAACATACTGTAGATCCATCTCAACCCTGGTGGGGGAATCCTAATCTTCAAATAGATGGTGTACCTCTTCCGTTGAGATGGCTTCCCCAATTTGGGGATTGTCCTCTCACTTGTTTTATGAAAGAGGACGGAGTATGGCTTTCCTCACCAGAAATCCTGGGTAAGGCCCATATCCCTAATTCGTCTATTTTCAAACTATTTCAATTGCGTCATTTAACCGTGAAAGTTTTTAAACCTATAGCACCCCAATACCTGAAATTTTCACCCCCAACAAAATTAGCCCCTTTGGCAAGTTTATCACATGCTGTATCTAAATATATATGTTTTTTTATGATTGGCTATGGCCCAATAGTTTTGGGCTGACACACTACTGGTCCACCTTTTTCCCCAATCAGGATATCTCTATGGTTTAGCTGTCACAAGTTTGTCATACAAGACGGGCTTCATTTAATGCAATTCAAAATTCTACATAACCTCTATTATTCTCCCCACAAAATTGGCTAAATTGGGATTACTTCCATCCTCTACCTGTACTAGATGCCTTCAGGATGAAGGTAATTTATTGCATATTTTCTGAACTTGTCCCAAGGTAGCATCCCTGTGGCATAACATCAAGCAAAAGGCTAACCCCTTATTAGGTTTAACGGACCTGTTTACAACCGAAATTTGTGTTCTTGGGGATTTGACTACCATTCTGGTTTTAAATCGCAGATACCACTTAGCCCTTATTGCCATGTCAGTTAAAAAACTGGTTTTGAGACATTGGACGGATACATCGGAAATCACTTACACTGAGTGGTTGCAGGAACTTTTAGCAAACCTTAGAATAGAGAGGACAATAGCTAGTTTGCACAATAAGTCCAAGAAATTTAATAAAATATGGGGCCCTTTTTCAGCATTATATTCTCTTTTCTAAACTATAGGTATTAATCTCGTCACAGGTTAAGAATAGTTAGACAGTTGTGCTCTGTGTGAATGGGTGGGTAAGGGATGGGGGGAGGGGGAGGAGGTGGGGGAGAGTGGACTCGTTCCGTCATCTTGTCATGTCTCATTATCTATTTACTTGTATAATGGATCTTCTCTCTGTAACTGTTGAAAATGAATAATCTTTGAATTAAAAAAAAAAAGAAGTGATTCCATCATTTTCCCTACCACTGAGGTCAAACTAACTGGTCTGTAGTTTCCTACCTCTGTCCTGCTCCCACTTTTGTGAAGAGGAATCACATCCGCTCTCCTCCAGTCCTCAGGTACCACCCCATCCTCCCATGATTTGTTAAAGAGAGTAGTCAGTGGTGTCACTAGTTCTACCCTTAGTTCTTTTAGAATTCTTGGGTGAATCCCATCAGGCCCCATTGCTTTGTCCACCTTCAATTTTATTAGTTCTTTCAGAACCCTTTCTTCTGTAAATGGACTGGTATCGACCCCCCTTAGAGTGTTCTCTTGTTTGGTTTAGGTACCTCCCCCTCCTCTTCCTTTGTGAATACTGAGCAGAAATATTTGTTCAGTATCCCTGCTTTTTCACTGTCACCCTCTTCCCACATTCCTTCCCCTTTATTAAGCCTCAGTATCCCTCCTTTGGTCTTTCTTTGCTCCATAATGTACCTATAAAAGGTCTTATCCCCCTTCTTAACAGAGTTGGCTATCCTTTCCTCGGTTTGGGCCTTTGCTATTCTGACTGCCTTCCCTGCCTCTTTGTGCTTTAACTGATAAAATTCTCGGTCCTGCTCCTTCTGTGTTTCCTTATATTTCCTGAATGCTATCCTTTTCTCCTTAACCTTACCTGCCACCTCTTTTGAGAACCATAGCAGTTTTTTCCTTCGTGTGTTTTGTTGATTTGCTTTACACAAAGGCTTGTTGCCTCTGTGATAGCTGTTTTGATTACTCCCCATTGTTCCTCCACCCCTTCTTCTTGCCTGTTTGCTTGTGCTTTTCGGAGGCACTCTCTCATTTTCCCAAAGTCAGCCCTCCTAAAGTCCAATACTCTTGCTTTTGGAAGGCTTGATTGTATGGCTGTATTTATCATGAACCACACTGTTTGGTGGTCGCTTGTTCCCAGATGGCTACCCACTTCTAAATCTGAGATTCTTTCTCTGTCCCCATTTGAGAGTTCTGGGATAACATCAAGGAGCTTAATGGTAAATCCCACTCTCCCCCTCCTCACAACTTAGTGTTAATGGTACTACCACCACAGACACACTTCACATAGCTAACTGCCTCAACTCCAACTTCTCAGACCTCAGCTCAGTCCTACCTAGCAATTTTTTTGATCCAATTCAGCCAACCTCACCACCTGAGCTCCTCCACCCCCCTTCAAACTCAGAGTCATTACCCCTACAGAAGTGAAAGCCTACCTGTCCAAAGCCCTCCAGAGCTCCAATTACTGCAAAGAAGCCTTCGATATGCATATCCTATACCTTGTACTAGATTCAGTTATCTCCCCAGTCACGGACCTTCTAAATCTGTCCCTGCACCTGTGCCAGTTCCCAACCTCATGGAAAATGGCAGTGATAACACCAGTATTGAAATGTGGTGACAGATCCCTCTCAAACAACTACCAGCAAATCTCGATTCTCCCCCCACTCTCTAAAGCCCTTGAAAAGATCATGGCCAATCAGCTCACAGACTACCTCCTCGCACAAAACCTCTTATGTAGGGAGCATCATGGTTTCAGAGCTGGTCATAGCACTACGACTGCTCTCACAGAATTCACTAACTCCCTGCACTCCACGCTTGACAAGGGGCACCTTGCAGGGGCCGTGTTTATAGACCTCTCAAAGGCCTTCGACACAGTTTCTCATCCCCTCCTTCTTAACACATTACAACAAATTGGGGTCTCTCATTGGCCACTCTCATGGTTCTCCAGTTATCTTTCATCTAGAACGCAATGTGTTAAAATTAATAATACCATATCTACTATGCTGTCTGTGCACTCAGGAGTTCCCCAGGGATCTATCCTGGGTCTCCTGCTATTCAGCATCTACTTCAATGCCCTGCCTAAATCCTGCCCCGGCAGCAACCTTCTCCTCTACGTGTATGAAGCTGTTCTTTATACCGCACATCCTTATCCTCTCTCTCTCTCTCCAGCGTACCTTACAAAACTCTTTCTCTCAGACTGAACACTGGTTTTCTCAACTCAGATTGGTGGTCAACATTAAAAAAACTAAGAGAATGCTCTATGCCATATCTAGGTATTACATTTGACTCTTCTCTCTCATTCCCTGAACATATAAAAATCCTCACCTCCACCACCAACACCTGCATTTGTCTCCCCTACAGACATAAAGACTGCCTGCCACCTGAAGCACTTCACCTAGCCATCAGCTCCTCAGTCTTATCACTGGTGGACTATGGCCTCACAATCTATGCTGATGCCGACCCTATAGCAGATCATCAAATACAAGTAGTCATCAATAAGGCCTGCCGGCTCCTCTCTGGTGTTGACAGAAATACACATACCTGCACCCTATACGCCGCTCACCAATATCCTCTCCCTTGAGGAAAGACTATTATACCAGACCTGTCTCTTCACCAAAAAAATCCACCTGGGTTTAACCCCAATAGGTGTCATGGCTTCTCTTCAGGCAGCCACCATCTCAGCGTCCACACGAGATGCCCCAAAAACTATCTGGAAGGTACCTAGGGTCAGGACCACCCTGGCCCAGCGATCCTTCCCCCTTAGAGCTCCATCCTGGTACAATGCCCTCCCTCCGGCTGTCACATCAATCAGCAATCTAGGTCCTTTTAAAGCTGCCTTTAGGGCCCATATCCTCTCCTCACGTCAATGCCAGTGTAACCGGTAACCTGTGGATCCTGCACCACGCCGCTAGGCCACACACCTGCTGTTGGCCAGGCAGTGGAGAGCCCCTCACTATTTCTAGCCTACAGGCTCCTCACCTCCCTCAGTTACCATATAGTTGCACTGGACTATGAATGCATTGTATTATGTAAAAGGCAAGGCCTCTCTGAGACGGCTTACTACCAACTCATATTATGCAATGCTTTAGCTACCAATTGTACAGGTCTTAACTGCTCATTAGGTAAATATGTCGATAGCTCTGCCCTGTTTTAGCTACCAAATGTATAGGCATTAACCCGTGCTCATTGTACTTATACTCTGTATGATTGCTCACCCACATTTACTCTATGTATGTACTGTATGAATGTCTGTGTTTTATTCTGATGTGGAGCCTTTGGAAATGTGTCTATGACTCAAAGGGTTGTAATTCTGATTTCCTAAATAAATATAGTTCCCCTAGAATCCCACTGCATAAAATGAAAAGTAACCAGTGTACCTATTTTTGAATATTTTTCATTCTTTTCCTTTGCTGCAGTCTGCAGTTAAATCCCCTGACCTCTGGAAGCAGATCCGCACCGAGAATGCGCTTCTATCAGTAGCGCTGTCCTGACATGCACATTTTACCATCCCTATCACAAAAAGCATTTAATCCACTACAGCATGTTATATTACATCATTCCTGGCAATTTTAAATACAAACCGAGCACTCGTTGAGCTGCAAAGTACTTTGTAAAACTGGTGCTGAAATCCTGCACATGCATATAGTAAATAATTATAATCTACAATTCAGTATGTGTCATATTAATTTTGGTATACATTATAATAATTTAAGTAAGTATCTTAATGATTTAGGTACATGTGATAACCATTTTGGTATGAGTCGTATCCATTTCAGTATGGGTCATATCCATTTCAGTGTGTGTTGTATTCATTCTGGTATGTGTTATATGCATTGTAGTATTTTCTTATCAACTTTTGGTATGTGTCATATGCATTTCTGTATGGGTAGTATCTATTTCAGAAAGTTCCATATTCATATTAGAATGTGTCATACCCTGTTTATTATGCATTATATCCATTTTAGTATAGGTCACACATAGATTCTTAGATGTGTGTAACAGAAAAGGACCTTTTTGGCCCATCGAGTCTGCCGTTCCCTCCCTCTTTACTTGCCGCCATCCCCAGATTCCACACTCTTTTCCCTTGTCACCCCTTTGTGTTTGTCCCATGCCATCTTGAATCCCTTCACTTTTGTGGCCTGAACCATCTCCTCTGGCAGACTGTTCCAGGGTGCCACCACCCTCTCAGTGAAGTAATGCCCCAAGGTTTCCCCTAAACCTACCTCCCTCCACCCTCAGTCCATGCCCTCTAGTCTTTGCATCTACATTCCCTGAGAATAAGCTCTCCCCTCTTTATTGATCCCCTTCATATGTTTGAATGTTTCTATCATGTCCCCACTCTCCCTTCTGGTCTTCAGTGGGTGCAAATTCAACATCCTCAACCTCTCCTCACATGACTTCCCACTTAGCCCGTGTCCCATTTTAGTAGCCCTTCTCTGTACCCTTTCCATGCCATCTATGTCCTTGCATAGGTGGTGTCTCCAGAACTGATCTACATGCTTCTGATGAGGCCACGCCATGGAACTGTAGAGTGGCATCAGCACCTCCCTTTTTCCACTAGTTATCCTGCTCCCTATGCATGCCAGCGTTCTGTTCACTTTGCCACTGCCTTGCTGCATTGGGTCCCTATCTTAATGTTGTCAGTGATTATGATTCCTAAATCCTTTTCCAGCTCAGATGCAACCATTTCCACACCACCCAGGGTGTATGTGGTTTATGGACTCTTCTGCCCCAAGTGCATCACTGTGCATTTTTTGGCATTGAATTTCAGCTACCATGTTTTTAACTACCCCTTCAGCAACCTTAGATCTTTCGTCATAGCTTCCACTCCCTCTGGGGTGTTTAAACTGTTGCAGATTTTTGTTTTATCTGCAAAAAGACAGACTGTCCCTTGCAGCCCCTCTGCTATGTCACTGATGTAGATGTTAGAATAGACCCCAGCACTGAACCCTGTGGGGCCCTGCTCATCACCCCTACTTCCCCAGAATGCTCCCCATTGACCACCACCCTCTGGCTTCTACCCAGCAGCCAGCTCTCCACACACCTTGTTATTTTATGTCCCACCCCCAAACCCTCCAGCTTATTAACCAATCTTCTGTGGGGCACAGTGTCGAAGGCCTTACCAAAGTCCAGTTAGAACATGTCTACTGCCTTCCACTGATCAATCACCCTCATCATCCCATCAAAGAACTCAATCAGGTTTGTCTGACATGACTGCCCCCGAGTGAAACCATGCTGACCGATATCCTGCAGTCCCATATCTTCCAAATAACTAACCACCCTTTTTTTCAATATGGCCTCCATCACCTTACCCACTACCAATGTGAGACTGACTGGGCAATAATTGCCAGTCTCCTCCCTGCTGCCACTTTTATGAAGTGGCACCATGTCAGCCCTCTTCCAGTCTTCTGGCACCCACCCTGTACTGTATCTAAGAACAAGTTAAATAATCTGGCTAGTGGTGATGCCAGTTGCTCCTCTAGCTCCTGGAGCACCCAAGGGTCCAGAGTGTATGGGCCCATAGCCTTGTCTACCCTCAACGTACCCAATTCCTCCTTTTCCCTCCCCTCACTGATTTGAATAGGATCCACCCCTACATCCCCCCCTTCCCCAGCACTGGTCCCCTTCCTTCACCCTCTATCATGAAGTCTGAGCTGAAGTATGTATTCAGCACTTCAGCCTTCTCAAAATCACCTTCCACTTGTAATTGCCCCTCACTACTTACCCTTACTATCCCCTGCCTTGCCTTCCTCTTTTCCCCCCATGTATCGAATGAAAGTCTTGTCCCACCCTTTTGGTCTGCCTAGCAATTTTCTCCTCTGTTTCTGCTTTTGCCTTCCTAATCCTCTGCCCTGCCACCCTCAGTTTCTCCTTGTAAGTTTCCATATCCTCCTTCCCCTGTGTCCTGTTATATTCTCTGAAAGCCCTTTTCTTCTCCCCTATTGCCACTCTCACTCCCTGTTGAACCACTGTGGCCTCCTTCTCTTGCTCTGTCTCACCTTCCTTATACAGTTCTTTGCAGCTTTAAGTAGCCCCCCCTTGATCTTATTCCATAGTTCCTCACCCCCCCATCTCCTCCATCCCCTTCATTTCAATCCAAAATGCCTCCCTCGTCTTGGGAAAATCTGTTCACCTGAAGTCCATGACCTTCATGATGGTTTGACTCACTTCATACCCTGCCCTAACCCTGAAGTCCACTGTGTTATGGTCACTTTCTCCTAAGCTGACCCTCCTCCCAACTCCCTCAACACTATCCCCATTTGTGAGGACCATGTCAAGTATGCTACCCCACTACTGGGCTCCTGGACCAGCTGCTGCAGGAATTTTGGCGTTGTATTTGGGCATATGTTATATTTTAGCATCATTTGGCAAGTGTCATCATTATTTCAGCAGGTGTAATACACATTTTATTATGTATCATAACCATTTCAGTATAGGTCATATCCATTGCAGCATGTGTCATAATTATTTCAGTACATGTCATAACCATTTCAGTATAGGTCATATCCATTTCAGTATGTGTCATTATTATCTCAGTATGTGTCATAACCATTTCAGTATAGGTCATATTAATTTCAGTATGTGTCAGAACCATTTCAGTCTGTGTCATATCCATTTTGGTGCATGTCACAATTATTTCAGTATGTGTCATAACCATTTTAGTTTGTGTTATATCCATTGCAGCGTACACCATAATTATTTTAGAATGTCTCATAGCCATTTCAGTTTGTCTCATATCCATTTTAGTGTATGTCATAATTATTTCAGTATGTGTCATAATCATTTTAGTTTGTGTCATACCATTTTGGTGTATGTCATAATTATTTCAGTATGTGTCATACCTATGTTGGTGCATGTCACATACATTTTTTTTGTTATACCCATGTTGTGTGTCTTACCCATTTTGGTATATGTCATACCCATTTCAAGATGTGATATATCCATTTTGGTATTTGTCATAAATAATTCGGTATTTGTCATACCCATGTCAGCGCGTGTCATATCCATGTCAGTTTGTGCTATAACCATTGTGATGTATGTCATAACCATTTTAGTATATCATACCCATTTTGTTATGTGTCATATCCATTTCAGTATGGGTCATATCGATTTAGCTGTGTGTCATAACTATTTCAATGTGCATTGCACCAGTTTTGGTGTGTGCCATATCCAGTCCAGTTTGTCTCATACCCATTTTGATATATAATACCATTTTGCTATGTGCTATAGCCATTCCAGTATAGGTCATATCCATTTTGATATGTGTCATTATTATTTCAGCATGTGTCATACCATTTTCAGTGCGTGTCATATCCATTTCAGTTAGCATCAAACCCATTTTGGGGTGTGTCATATCTGTTTCAGTATATAATACCTATTTTGCTATATGCTGGAGCTATTTCAGTATAGGTTATATCCATTTTGATATGTGTCATTATTAGTTCTGCATGTGTCATACCATTTTTGATGTGTGTCATATCCATTTCAGTTAGCATCAAACCCATTTTGGGGTGTGTCATACCTGTTTCAGTATATAATACCTATTTTGCTATGTGCTGGAGCTATTTCAGAATAGGTTATATCCATTTTGATACGGGTCATTATTAGTTCTGCATGTGTCATACCATTTTTGATGTGTGTCATATCCATTTCAGTTAGTGTCAAACCCATTTTGGGGTGTGTCATATCCATTTCGGTATATAATACCCATTTTGCTATGCGCTATAGCCATTCCAGTATAGGCTGTATCCATTTCGATATATGTCATAATTATTTCTTTATGCATCATACCCATTTTGGTACAGCATATCCTTTTCATTTTGTGCCATATCCATTTTGATATGTGTCATATCTATTTTGGTATGTGTCTTACCTGTTTCAGTATGTGTCCTAGCCATTTTGGTGTACGTCAGACTTATTTTAATAAGCGTTATTTCTATCTTGGTGTATGTCATATCCATTTTGGTGTATGTCATATCCAAGATTGGTATGTGTCACATACATTCTGGTATAGGTCATACCCATTTCAGAAGGTCTCATAACCTTTTCACTGTGTAATATACTCATTTTCATGTTTGTCATTCTCATAATATTATGCTGTAAACATTTTGTTGTTAGTCATAGACATGTCACTATTAATTATATTCTGAAAACTGTTATTTTGAATTGAACGGCTTCCCATAGCTTTCTGCAGCTCAATTTCCTAAGGTAAAGTGTAGCATTTGACTAGTTGAAATGTTTTTTCCTGTAACATTCAATTAGTTGTTGTACATATCTGTGCGTACCTGGTCTCAAATGACCAACCAGAAAACAGAGAGGCACTCAGAAATGTATAACAACCAATGGAATATAATAGAAAATATGTTTTCAACTAGTTAAACTCTACACTTTACCTCTCATTACCTATGAACTGTGTGCATATTTTTTTCAATTCTGTATCAGTTCTCTTTTAGCACTTTGCATTATTTTTTCACAGACTGCTAAGGTTTAAATAAGATTTTCCAAACTTTTTTTTGCTTATCCCATCCTCCAATTATCTCACACTAAAGTCTCAGAGCAGTGTTTGTTCTAAGACATTAAAGATTCAGAAAAGCTGAGAAAAGCTGGGTGTCCAAGGATGTCTATGATCTGAAAACATGCAAGCTTTTCTAAGCATTGAAACCCTGAACAGATATCAGACACCCTCAGGCTTCCTCAGAGTTATAACCTTTTTTCTCCTTGAAAAGCCGGGTGTAATATTCTGCATAGGAGTTAACACTGTCTTGCCCCACTCCTCAGTACTCCATTGGAAAATCAGTAAGCTTAGTAATATTCAACCAATGAATAGGTTCCCAACCTTCCCCCAGCATGTTGAGGGTTCCTAGGCTCAAACCCAAGGGGATGGGAGGTCATACCATGATGTATAAAAAATGAACTGCCTATCATAACTTCCATACCAATTTATATAGGTCTCTCAGGCTTACTCAGAGACAGCAGTGAAAACAGAATTGACAAGTACTTTAGTATGGGTATATGTATACACCCCTGTTCCAAGAAATACAATGTCAAAAAACCTGACTGTGTCAACCCGTGCTAATTGTTCCAGAATTGTGATCAACTCTGTTTTTCCAAGAAAAGCCATAAATGGCATTTGTTCTTTCTTATACTGCTCCATATGAAGATAGAGCCAAGCCTAGATATGGTTCATTGTCTGAAGATCCTTGCAATTAGATATCCAAATGCCTGAGTAGGGACATTCTGAGACAACCATTTCAATGTATCACACTTACAATCTGAAGCTAGATATATAGCTGCTTCTCATATTTGCTTTTTAGGTCTCTGGGTGGGAGACCCAAAACAAACTTGTCTAGTGTACTTACCTGGTCAACAAAAGCTAAATAAATAAATAAATATCAACCATGGAAATTGTAAAAGGCAAGGAAAATATAACCTGTATGCTCTTACAAATAGTGCTCCTATACAGAATTAGCTTAGGGAAGTGTCCAAAAATGTCAAAATGATTACTGATTTGCAGGCACTCTCTTCAGAACTGGTTTGTGTGATGGTTTTGTAGTAGCATGTGATAGTGTTGTACAACATGCCAGCAGAACTTCTTCCAGGTGGCTGTGGCATATTATATCATTGTGTAAATCTAAGTCTAGACCTTATCAGGCAGGATACGACCTGTCTCATCATGCCATTTGATTTGACTCTTGTCATCAAAAAGTGAGGTGGAATTTTGTAACAGTTGGTTTAGTTGTGCAATAGATCCTCTACCAGTAGCAGTTTGAAGGCAAAAAGTATAAAATAGAAAATTAGGATAGCAGGAGTCACCTGCCATTGTTTGCATGGTTCTGTGATTAGGAAGCTCCTACATTGCAT
This sequence comes from Neoceratodus forsteri, assembly GCA_016271365.2. Taxonomy (NCBI): domain Eukaryota; kingdom Metazoa; phylum Chordata; order Ceratodontiformes; family Ceratodontidae; genus Neoceratodus; species Neoceratodus forsteri. The sequence goes on along the minus strand of JADMNL010000025.1, from coordinate 6,978,864 downwards.
ATAGCAAAAGAATTGTGAATGAAATAGATGAAAGTCCTGCTGTAAATCTTGAAAAGAATGAAAGACATTCTCTTGATGCAGTTGCCCCAAGAAGACCAGATCTTTGGGTTTCCAGATTATAGAAGTGCAATCCTTATGGGAGGGTGCACATTAAGGACACTGAATTATTGGAGTTTGTTTAGAAATAGTATTGGGAAGGTTGTGTTCCTAAACTACTTAAAACCAGCTAGTTATCGTAGCTTGAGTTAGAGGTTAGAGATGCTATGAATTTGTTGGGGTAGGTGAGAACATTTTGGGGACAAAGAAGCAATATTTTCCATGTCAAAAAAGCCATTATCTGGACATCTATGCAGGATCTCTGGGATTTCTGCAGCCTCACAGCTTTGTGATAGTTTTTGTGATTTGGAAGTCCTAGCCCACTCAAAAGCTTAGGGGTGCACAAGACTGATCAGCGGAGTCATAATTTTGAGCAGTTACAGATAAAAATACTTGTCAATATGTGTGGTTGGGTCTGAAAGTCCTTGAAGAGAGATATGGGGAGGGTGTCAAATAAAAAAAAGACAAGGTAACACATTCATACAAACAGTTTCTACATGACCCAGTAAGGAAAGGAGAAAACGCTACCACCATCCCAACTGGTTTAATAGAGGAACTTAATTATGTTCATCTTTTTAGTTTATTTATTCATTTCTTTGGAAACGACCTTTGAGCAAGGTGCTCATTTACAAAGATTCCACATCAAGTAGAACAGAACAGTTACAAATGTTACATAACACAAGGTCATAGACTTGACAAAAAAACAGCCAACAATGAATTAAATACAAGTAATCAGATTAAAACATATTGTTACAAAAAATATAGCAGGAATTCACATCAGACCTAGAAAGTAAGACAGCAGCCATAGACATAGGCATTGTCAGCCAAACCATTTATAGCTAATCTGAAAAAGGGCAAAAGTCCAGTGGGGAGAGGGACCATATCATGGCCAGATGGGGATAGAGGAGTAAGGGTTACAGGAAGTTTTAGGAGGCAGATAGAGCAAGGGGGATTGAGGAAAGTGTGTAGCACAGGAGAGATGAGGAGCATGAGTGGTTAGCTCCAATATAAGGAGGGGCATAGGGGAGAGAGCGAGGAACACAGGCAGCTGGGGGGTAAAAAAGGTTGTATAAGTGTGTGGGCAGGGGCAACATTGGTCAAAGGAGGGCATTAAGGTTTCTTCACAGTCACCTGAGATTATTAAGATGTAAGAGGAGAGAGTAGGAGCAAAAGTTGGGGGGATTATCCAGCTATCCTACAAGTACATGTGCTAGCTTTAATAAGGTGTTGCTTTATTTCTCTCTTGAAGGCTGGAGGGTTTTCAGTATTGTGAATTTTCAGCGGGAACCTCATTTAATCAAAGAGGGGCCCTGTAGGAGAATGAGCATTGTCCAAGAGCAGTTCTTTTGAAAGGGACATGGAGTGTATTCCTAGATTTGCCACCAGTATTGTAGTGGGAGTGTGCCAGTTGTAGAAGAATATTTAGAATGCAAGGAGGTGCTAGGCCTAGCAGAGCTTTTTTCCCCAAGGAGGCATATCTGGTAATTAATCCTGCTATTCAAATTAAGCCAATTTGTTTGCTCACACAGGGCTCAAGTGTGTGTAAGTTTATCAGCCCCTAGCATGAGTCTACATGCCTTATTAAGGGCTATAACTACCCGCTTGAGTGCTGTGTCAGAGGCAGTGCTGTATACTACCAAATCATAGTCTATTATCAACAGAATTGAACTGGAGACAGAGAGGCAGAGAGCAATGGTCATTAAGTATTGTCTGTGCCTGTAAAGGACACCTAATCTGGAATTAACTGCCTTTACTACTTGGTCAATGTGAAGTAAGAAGGAGAGGGTATCTTTGATCGTGACCTCAGGGTATTTAAATGACTGACCTTGATTAATCGGGACTGCTTTTTTGTTGGTGATGGTCAGGAGTGGGTTAATTTTCTTAAGTTGGTGACTAGAGAGAAGCATAGTTTTTGTTTTCTTGCAGTTGAGGAGTAGTTTACGTGAGCTAAACCAATCCTCTAGCTGGTGGAAGGTAGACTGAAGGTCTTTTTGCAGTGAGTCAATGTGGGAACTACTACAAAGGATGACTGCATTGTCAGCGTACAGTATGATTTTGCTCATGCAAGCCTCAGGTAGAACATTCAGGAATAAATCGAATAGCATGGGGCCTAGGATAGACCCTTATGGGATACTGAGTGAGATTTCTCTAGTGCTAGAAACAGCTGTGCCAGTCTTGACGCTCTGTGATCTATCCAACAGGTAGTCCTGGAACCAATCAACAGTGTTGGTGGTCAACCCTAGGATCAGTAATTGCTCTAACAGAAGGGGGTGATTGACCACGTCAAAGGCTTTGGTAAGATAAATAAAATTTGATCCCACCAGCTTTACACCATCCATAGCATTATGTACTGTACTTTGTCGGTGAACTCAACCAAGACAGTAGTAGTGCTGCGGCTCTATCTAAAGCTGTGCTGTTGGGGACATTGGAGGTTGTATTTCTGGAGGTAATCCATGATCATTAAGCAGTGAGATATCTGATCTGATATGCAGGTCCAGATGTTATTAACCTTTAATCCAGAGTATTTACCATAGAGGTAAGGAGATTTTGAAGATATGGAAATGTTATAACAGGATTTTGTAGAAACAGGAAGACATCATCTGCATATAATGTTATTTGTGATTCACACCTCACTGCAATAATGTCTTACAAGTCTTGTGACTGACATACAATTACTTGTAATTACATTACTAAAAAAGCTGGAAGAATTGGTCAGAAAATTGGCAACTGGGTTTCAACAAAAAAAGTGCAAAATAATGCATGTGGGGCACAAAAATCAGAGTTCAACATACAAACTGGGGGGGGGCACTGACAGACACAGATCAGGAAAGGGACCTAGGGGTTATCATTACAAATTAACTAAAGGTGGCAACACCGTGTGACAAGGCAGCGGGGAAGGCTAGCCGGATGTTGGGATGCATGGGCAGGGGCATCACCAGTAGAAGGAGGAAGGTAATAATACTTCTGTACAGACAATTGCTGAGACCACACCTCAGATACTGTGTCCAGTTCTGAAGGCCCTTTCCTCAACAGGACATAGCTAGGGTAGAAGTGGTTCAGATGAGGGCAACCAAAATGGTACAGGGAGTGCATCTGAAGATCTAAAAGAAAGGCTTAGGAAACTGAACATATACTCTCTAGAGGATAGGAGGAAGAAGGGGGGATATGATAGAAATGTACAAATACCACATGCGGAACAACAAAGTGCAGGAGGGCAGCATTTTTCAGAGGAAAAAATGCTCAAGAACAAAAGGACACAATATGAAGTTAGAAGAGGAAGGTTCAGAGGAAATGTGAGGAAGCACTTCTTCACTGAAAGAGTGGTAGATGAGTGGAACAGCCTCCCTGCGGAGATGGTGGGGTCAGAAACAGTTACAGGATTCCAGAAAGCATGGGATAGGCACAGAGGGATCTTGGAAGTAAAAGTGGGAAGGGGAGAGGAACGGGAGGCACAGTAGGGTCTACAGTGTCAAGGAGAATATAAGGCAGACTGGGTGGGCCTTGAGGCCCTTATCTACTGACACCTTCTATGTTTCTATATTATGTTACAGCTAATGTTTCTCTAGAAAGCACAAACAGCAAAGGTGATAGGGAACATCCCTAACTTGTAGTCTGAGTGATTGAGAACCATTGTGATAAAAGTCCTTTGGAGCAAACTCTGGCATTTGCCTTGTTATTTAGAGACTGAAGAACACAGTCAAATTTTGGACTAAAGTTCCTTTGGTGATGAGTGGAGAACAAAAAAGGCCAATACAGATGATCAAAGGTCTTTTCAAAATTGATTAAATTGCCATTGTTTGATGAGGTTAGGTAAGTGTCTGCCAAGATGACTTTAAGAAAGCAATGAATCGAGTTCTTTAGTTTGTGCCTGGGAATAAAACCCATTTGATTTGAGTTGGCAAGCTTGCTAATAATCCTATTCAGTTTTGTAAAAAGAACTTGGGTGCACAATTTTGTGTCGATGTTTAATAAAACTATAGGACCATTTGTTGTGCATAGAGTCGGAGAGACATTCTTACCCAGTTTAGGTAAGACCAATATTGTAGTTTTCGATCAAGTATCTGGTAGACAACATTATTTGAGATACTGATTATGGAGACAGCAGTAATGAGGATGAAGTTTTGTGTAAAATATTTTATAAAATTATCCTACAAAACCATTTGGTTTTGAAACTGTTATTTTTTTTAAGATTTGATTACTTCTTCAAATTTCTCAGATGATATGGAAGCATCCATGCTTTCCTTATCTTGCTGAGACTTTTCGGGCAAGTCCAAAATCTGTAACCAGGTAATTATTTGACTGTTCAAATCCAGAGAAATGTCTGCTTTAAACAAGTTAGAACAAAACGCCTTAAACAGAGCCAAAATGCAGCATGGGTCAAAGGTAATTTCAGTGGTATTAATCAGTACCTATCACAATTTAATAATACAGTGCTGCACAGAAGGTTTACACAGTCTGATATCTAGGAGATGGTTGGCTTAGTTCCCATTTTCATAATACCTCTGTCCACAAAATTGAAGAGCATGTTCTGCTTGCCTGTAAGTTAGGTCTAGCAACTCTTTTCGTACCTTATGCAATGGACTGGCAATGTTATCATCTGGTGCTTTTTTATGCCATGATTCGAGATGCACCGATTGTTCCACCAATTTAGCCTGATTTTCCTTCCTTTTTTTTTACTTGAAGTCAAAAGATATAATGATGCTACGGGTGCTTGGATGGTGCCGTAAGTGATCTGAGCACCCTCTGACACATAACCCCATCATCCAGATTCCAGATCCAACCTCCATCTGACCAAGCCAGTATTTTGGATCACCATTTGAATTTGGGGGATTTGAGATCAGATGGGTCAGATATCTGGACTTGGATATTGTATTTTTAGATTCAACCCTTGGATAGTTATGATCAGTTGGCATCTGATTGTCAGATCCCTCAGATCTGATTGGATCCTAGGATTCAAACTGGATCTATTCTTGACATCTGAGTAGATCAGATCCATGGCTAGATATCATCAATATCTGATGGCATCCAGCATCTGGCCATAATTGTGGTATCTGCTGGTTTTTGACCTCAGTGGATACTATCTGAGTACCACTAAACAATGCCTTGACCTATTGCTTTAAATCCATCCCAAATGAACTTGGGGGCAGCCTCCGCCATGCCATGTATGTGAAAATACTGTTTGATTTCTGACTGTTTAAGTTTTTTTAAAGTTGACATTAGTTAGAAGAAAGTTTTTAAAGTGCCAGATCAAATCATCTTCAGGAGCAGATGATTTGTAGCCATATCAAAAGTAGTGCATAGTCAGACAGTCTTACTAGATGTATTCTGGGATCTGAAAATAGGTGGATATAGTGTATGGTGGAATGTAGTTCAACATGGATTTCCATGCTGTGTAAAAAGTCGTTCTGCTGCACTATTGACGTCCGTACTGCAGACGTCAGCCGACAATGCTGTGATGCTGTTTGCCACTCGCGTTACCACTGCTTGTGCGCAACTGAAGTGAACAGCTGTTGGCAATTTTTGAATATTTTACCTGGCACATCAAACGTTGAGTGTAGGTGGTCATGCTCACTAATTTTCAGGTCGGGGTGCAGCTACAGTGTCAAGCGATCGGTTATATCAGAGGAGACAAGAGGGTGGAGATCATAGGTCAGAGGTCAGAGTGGGACTGAAACTGATTGTGCGCCCGTAAGCCAAGGTAGCAAGCCAGTGCCAGTGATATTTCTATTCTGCTTTTTGTCTTTACAGGGTGAGTCAGAAATAGTGTTGGGTTTGACCATACACTATATAGAACAGTGTAAGGTGTACCATGCACAACAAAGCTATTTTTAACCCTCATTGTTAATATGACAACTGAAGGACCTCTCGAGCTTCACTCTCGAGGTCAACAGTCATATTAACAACTCAGGTAAAGAATAGCCTTGTTGTGTATGGGACGCCATACACTATCCTACATGTTTTGTAAGTGGTAAGAAACATGTCAATATGGGAGTACACTTTGGGCGGGTTGGAGTAAAATGTGTAGTCCCATTCTTACTGTTTGTAAAAGTGCCAGATGACAGCAAAGTAATTTTCTTGGATCAATTGTTTTAAGACTTTCAAAGTTTTTTCATTTGTCTGAGACCAAGATGAGGATCGGCCATTAGAGGTGTTAAAGGCATAGTTAAAATCTCCTTCTATCACTGTGGTCATTTGAGTATCTGTTAAGATTTCATGGAACATCTTTTCAATAAAATCTGGACAATCTTATTTTGGTGTATTTATATATTTGGGAGCCACATATGTTGCCCACATAGAGAGCCTATAACTTAATCAGCCCTATTGGTCCTCAAGGTGTGAGTGATATTTGAAGTGTAAATTCTTGAAAAATAAAATAGCTACACAAGCCATTTTTTGTGATTTGAGTATACAGCTGAAAATACTTAGTCAACCCATCTGTGAGCCAGTTTCTGATGTTTAACTTGTGTGAGGTATGTCTCCTGAAGAATTGCTCTTTTTTTGTTTTGTTTATCTATTTATCCTCCTACCTGGCTCCTGGTTGGCATTCCTGTCCTTGCATCCCTTATTCCGGTCACCGTCTGGATCATCCCAGCTACTTTTAGGGCCCTCGCTTATACCCCTGTGGCTTACCCCCCATGTCAGGGTGGTGGGGAGCCCTCTTCTCCCCATAAAGTCTGGATCCAGTCATCAGTGATGCCCCCCCCCAAAGCCAGGCTGACCCATTAGGACAGCTATCAAGCTGCCGCAACCTGGAAGCCATTTTCTCCTGTTCTCCCTGTACATGAGTGGAGCATGCAATGACGCCAATGGGGTGAATGTAGTGTAAATTCTTGAAAAATAAAATAGCTACACAAGCCATTTTTTGTGATTTGAGTATACAGCTGAAAATACTTAGTCAACCCATCTGTGAGCCAGTTTCTGACCACCTGAGTGACTCAAATACATTATGAATGCAACTTGACAAGATAGCACAGCATTGCATTTTAACATTACGAACCTACGAACCTGCAGGAGAACTTTGAGCTGGTGGATGCCATACATTATCAAGTGCAGCTGCAAATTCTGCAGCTGGCCGGAAGACAAAAAGAACTTCCTTATGACGGGTACAAAGTGTTTTTCAAGCAAGTCTTTTCTCACTCAGGTGGTCAGAAACTGGCTCACATATGGGTTGACTAAGTATTTTCATCAATGCGCCTGCACGCACTCCTCCTGGCACCTGCCCCTGCTCAATCCCCTTGGTGCTCAGCATTGGTGTGTCACCCCCAGCCTCCACTAGGAGCCGGCAACATGCCAACAACTGAAGTCCCCCCTCCTGGGAGAGGGAGAGTCATCCTTTGGATGCTCAATCCCTCTCCTCCCCTGCCAACCCCTGATGACTCAAGTCTGCTTCCGAACCTGAGTTGCCAGTGTGGCATGAGGTGTGGCGTCCAATGCCTCAACCCTCAGTGCCACCGGGCCAGCTAGAATTTTCCTTTTTAACGCTGAGAGTTCCTTCATAATTTTTACGTATTTTATCAGTGAATTAAGGCTCTTTACATTTTATGTAAGGCCACGTATTTTACCAGAATAAACATGTAGCAAAATTAAAGAGAACCACCTGAGTGACTCAAATGCATTATGAATGCAACTTGACAAGATAGCACAGCATTGCATTTTAACATTATGAACCTACAAACCTGCAGGTAAGGAATCATGTGACATAGAAATGATACCCTGTACAATATTTTGTAAATCAAAACATGATGTGAAGTTTTGCTGGAGACTATACTGTAGCTGGGCTTTGGTATTCGTTTTCTCTGGCTCTTTGACAATTTATATGATTTGGCACCTCTTAAGTTGCACAGCAGGAGAAAAGACTTGCTTGAAAAATACTTTGTGCCCGTCATAAGGCAGTTCTTTTTGTCTTCAGGCCAGCTGCAGAATTTGCAGCTGCACTTGGTAATGTATGATTTTAATGATGAACAGCCTGGGTCTAGTGGTGTCACTGCCTCTTTGGGAGGGCCTATTTGATGAGCATGCACAATTCCCAGTACACAGTCCTCAGTAATAGAGAATTTCAGTAATGAATTCCTTGATGTAAGTTATGGCATCCACCAGCTCGAAGTTCTCCAGAACCCAGGTAATATAGAGGACCTGTCCTTCAAGGTCCTTTACCTTTTCAACAAGTTCCTATTCTTGGTGCGATAAGTATATGAGGGCCCTGTCATGCCTACCCACACTGTCTGAAGCATCCCACAGGAAAGACTCAATCTGTATCATTTTGGATTCCAGGGAGCAGGTTCCAGGGAGCAGGAAGCATGGCGAATATTAGTGACCATGGAGTCTACATGTATAAATGGCAGTTAACATGCCAAATATCATGGAGCAGCTGTCGATTTAAGATTCCTCCTTCTTCTCTGTCATGGTCATCAGAGAACACTATTGGGGATCTGGGCATGCAAGATAGAGAAACACTGGAGTTGCAAGTGTCTCCTTGAGACAACTGGTGAGTCAGAAACTCCTTCTTTTGATCTGCCAGTCATGCTGATTCCATTTCTGGGACTCAAAATTTGGATACAGTTAGTATGTGCATGAGTTGTTATTTGATGTGGTGCAGTGGAGAACCATGAGTTAGGCTGCCCTGGTGAGGGATGGCATCACCGGAAGTTTAATTGAAGTTCTAAAAATTTTTCACCTTAAATTGTTACAGGTTCCAACTGTATCGGGTGCAGTATGGTTATAGTTTTGGTCTTATTTAGTTAAAGGGGAACAGCCACCACCCAGGGCTCCAGATTCAAGTGTGGGGCTGGTCCCAATTGCAAAAACATTTTATTTGACTTACTGTTTACTGTAGTATGGTAGATTGTATCAAACTAATTTTGCTAGGTAGACATCTTCTGTTACTACAAATCCCAGAATCTCCTGCAGCTGACATCATATCAGTAGGCAGCACTGGGAGATTCAACAGCCTGCAGTGCATGTTAGAGTTTATATAAGCTGTTTTTTTTTTTTTTGCTGGTTCCACTGTCCTCCCTAGGCTAACACAGAGGACTGTACTTAGCCCCTGGAGAAAAGCAGACCAAGAAAATTTCTGATCTGAGATTATAAAAGATTTAACATGCACTGCAAGCTATTGAATCTTCCACTACTGCCACTGCTCTGATGTCAGCTGTGGAGGATTCTGGGATTTGTCATACCAGATGATGTCAGCCTAAAATCAACAAAATTAGTTTGATATAATCTACTATACTACAGTAAAAAGTATGTAACCCAAAATGCTTTTTTACACAAAGTGTACAGTAGAACTAGCCCCAGACTTTTGAGTGGGGCCCTTTGTGCTGAGCATTCCCCTTTAACCTTTTGTGTTACATCTCCTTTATTAGAGGTCTTGTCTTTGGGCATGTCACCAGGCCTAGCAAAGTTGGCATATGTCTACTGTTTCATCCTCTGGGTCTAATATATAGATGTCCCACAATAAAGATCTGGAAACCCTAGGTTTTACATGATGTGAGGGTACAGTCAGAGGCTCTGGACCAATGCTTTGTGTGTGTAGTATTACTGAAATGTTCTCATTGTCACTTGTATTAGATTCACCAGATTGAGCAGGGTTACCAGGGGGATTGACCACAATTGCTCTTACATGGGCTTCACCTGCACCACCAGCTGCCCCCAAAGCACCCCCTTTCCTCTTCTTCTTCTTCTCAGGCTCCAACAATGAATCATCATTATCATCCTCATCATCCACATCTTTCTTTGCATCCTCCTCCTCTCCTTCATCCTCATCCTCATCCTCACCGACCACCCCTGATTCTAAAGCCACCCCCTGTACCTCTAACCTCTACCACCCCATCAGTAGCTGGCTCAATAAGCTGCAGTTCAACTCCAATTTCTTAGGGATCTGGGACCCCAGATGTGGCAGTACGTAGTCACTTAGCTCAGACAGCAAATCTAACTCCTTCACTCATTATCTAGGAGTGCACTGAGTGCAGGATCTATGAGGCCTACATCCTTTTGCACTGTACCATGTGACCTGTGTAGGCTGGAGACTCTGCCAGTCACATAGTACACTCTGTACTTCACTGACAGAAATGTTGTCTTCTCGAAGTTCACATGAAATTCAGGGGTGAAGCAGCTACATGAAGTTGTTTGTTAAGTTATTTAAAAGTTGACCGCAGTCTATGAAAACTTTATGAATATTCATGAAGTGCAAAGATAGCTACTTCTCATGTACTTTTCTGGTGAATTAAAACTTTGCAACATCTCTACTCACACCTCCATACTTTACCACTTCAGGGCGACATTTGTCCGGGAAAGGTCATTGTCCCAGCTATAGTGCAACCACTCACAATGCTGGTGACCTGAGTTCAATAACGAGCTTGGGACGTCAGAGGGCCAGCTGGGAGGAGAAGGATCAAGCATCCAAAGCACTGCTGTCCTCCTCTGGGGGGACGGCTTGCAGAGCCCAGTATCCACCTGGACCCTAGCAGAAACTAGGGGAAAGGCACCTGGGACTGCCTAGACAAGGCGGGAGGGGGTGGGGCAGACATCATTGTATGCCATGTTGCTTGGGGAGAAAGCCAGGAAAAACTACTGGGAGCAGAATGGCAGTTGGACACCTGCAGGCCCCAGGCCTGATTAGCTGAGTTTGCCAGTCCAGCTACTGGATCTGGTTCCCGATGGGGCTTGCGAGACCCTGTCAGCCCCAGCAGGGGGGCAAGCCCTTGGGGCACTGGCTGACAGGTATGTCCTGGGGATGGGGTGTCCAGGCTGAAGAGGGGCTATCTGGTAGGGAAGAGGGAAGAAAAGGAAAGACATCCATTATTCTAGCTGTCTTTTTAGTGTCATCAATGATGCCCTTGCGCCACACCTTTTTTCCTGGTCATATGTGTACTCACTCCAGTGTCTTGCAATAACTTGACCAGAGCAGAGAAGTGTGTGAGTGTGTGGGGGAGGCTGAGCTAGCCAGACTTGAGAAGCTACTGGCCCCACTCAAAAACAGGGGCTGGGGGGCCACCTAATAAAAAATGTCTTAGGGACTGGGAGGATTGGGCTAGGAAGAGGCCCTGAAAAAAACATATTGCAAGACTGGGAACTACCACATGGAACATTTTTTTTAAACAGCTGTGGGAAAATAGGGCAGGGAGGAGATGGGCAGGAAATGATTGGGATGGAGAAGGGGTTAGCAAAAGGACTAGCACTGGCAACCTGGGAAGAGGGAAAGGATTTTTTAAACAAATTGTCTGGCTAAATATAGACTACAAATACCAAATCTCCAAATATTTGGCCCCCAAATAAGAATACTCTGCTGATATTTAAAAAAAAGGCATTCTCACATCCCAATGGGATTCATACGTCTCCACTACAGAACCATGGAAAGTTTTAAGAGGGGTTGGGACAAGTGCAGGGGGCAGTTGTGGAGGGACATGAAACTGTAAAGGGTATGTATAGTACCTCCACTTTGGGGGCACAGGGTGATAATGTCGCAAGACATTATGCCACCACAATATACCATGCTGTCAATACAGCGCAATATATTGCAGCAGCATATGTCTTTGTTTTGTGGGGGAGGCTATGCCCACTACACCCCCCATTTCGTGGGGAGCTGTGCCCCCCCAGAACCTCCCCCCACTAATGTATCTTACTCCGGGGGGAGGGGTTATCACTTAAAATTAGACAACATGCGAAAAAAATAAAATTTCTTACATCTGGGACCGGGAATCGAAATCCAGTCCCAAAAGCACTGCCGGCATCCCTTGCTGCTCGTGCCTCATCCCTTCGAGCCACGGCAGCATCTTGCCAGCCCCCATCCCAGCAGAGGTCTTATCCAGTGCATGGGAACAGAGAGAGGGTGTACTACCGTGCATACTTCCTTTAGCACTATTGCACCCTCTCGCTCTTCACTACCATGCTGTTCCCGTTGCACTGGTATGTCGTATGCTATTAAGCGTGTGACATATTGACTGGTAGGCACTTGATAGACTGCAAGGTCTTCTACTAGCACAGTTCTGTGCTTCTGTATTTCTATGACATCCTTAATTTTATACTTCAGAACCTTGCTGACCTATGCAGCAAAGGTGCGTTTCCATTTTACAAAGAGACTCATACCTCTCAGCTATCCCTCTTTAGGAGGGTGTCCATGATCTGTACTCCTCCAAACTTCTCTGTCTCACATGGAGAGGATTCTGTCCCACATTGTACAGCAGGATTCATTTTTATGTTCACTGTGTACACATGCACAGCAAACATTTTGCTACAAGAGTGACTTTTGAGGGGTGTGATGCTGTCAGTCAAATGCAGAGTGGTCTGCAAGGGGCTCATCTGTGATACACCAATCATCAGCCTGGCTGGTCATGACAGCATTCTGGTTTGCTGGACAGAAAGTTTGTGTAGTTCAAAGGAGAGAGCTGACCCAATCATAGGGTGGCTCTTTCCAATGATCTACATAACACAGCCCAGCAATCACAGCTGATCTGTCATAATCAGCCTGTTCAAAACAGTCCTTTGCAGCTTTTTTTATTACACCTGTAGAAAGAGAAAACAATCCATCGATGTCTGTTGTTGCTGCCACCGTAACTGCCCCCTCAACCCATATTAATATTCCAGCACAGGGGTGCCCAATCCCCCATATGGGCTGCTACCCCTCTATCCTACCCATTTTACTTTTGCAGCACCAGGAAATTCACCCACCATGCTGCAAAATATAGCACCAACACTGGGGGTGACCAATCCCCAAGTGTCGCTACCTAAAATAAAGAAAACCATCCCTCGTAGTTTTTTTTTACTACACCTGCATAAGAGAACACCGTCTATTGATGTCTGTTGTTTCTGCTGTGATAACGGTCGATCCAGCCCAACCCATATTAATATTCTAGCACAGGTATTGCCAATCCCCTGTGCTACCCTCCGCCTTGCCTGTTTTACTTTTGCAGCACTGGGGAGCCCACCCCCTGTGCTGCCAAACATAACACTGACACTGGGGTGCCCAATCCTCCAGTGTCACCACCTGAAAAAAAGAAAACCATCCCTCCTAGTTTTTTTATTATACCTGTAAAAGAGAAAACTATCCATCGATGTCTGTTGCTTCTGCTGCCATAACCATCCCCGCCCAGCCCAACCCATAATAATATTCTGGCACAGGAGTGCCCAGTCCCCCATACTGGCTGTAAACTTCTACCCTGCCTGTTTTACTTCTGCAGCACCAGGGCCCACCCCCATGTTGCCAAAAATAACACTGAGACTGGGGATGCCCAATCTCCCAGTGTCACCACCTGAGATAAAGAAAACTGTCCCTCGTAGTTTGTTTTTAATACACCGGGCAAAAAAGGAAAACCATCCATTGATGTATTTTTCTGCCTCTGCCATTATTGTCCCCACCCAACCCTCCCACCAGCACCCACCACACCACAACCCCACAATCTCTTACCTACCCAACAGGGGTCCAATGCTGCAATCCTCTCTGGACCACAGACACATCTTTACTCTTCAGTGCTGTACCACAAATTGAGGAAATCAGGTATGTGGTTCAATGTATTTCAATGGGTTTTGAACTTACTGGCATAGCTTAGCCATTTTTGAGTATTTTTCCCCAAAGTTTCAGTATGCCCTTTTTTGGGACCCTACTTCATGAACAATGGCAGTGAAATTAGGGAAATCTGTCAAGAAAGGTGATTTTGCGGCCACTGCGCAAAATCATCTTTTGGGCAGGAATTGAAACTTTTCTCCACCCTTGTTCATAAGGTGGGGTCATAAGGAGTCTATGTTGAAAATTTGGGACAAAATATTAAAAAAAAACAAAGTTATGAGCCTACGTTGACATTTACGAAGGCAGGCACTTAACTTTGGTAATGTTCAATATTTTGACCCCAAATTTTCAACATAGCTATTTCTTCACAGCACCTCATGAATGTGACAGCTGTCATTTTTCAAATAGTGGCCAAAATGTGTCTCTGCACTTCTGGCACAAAATCACCTGTTGGACAAGATTTGAAAATGTTCTACACCCTTGTTCATGAGGTGGGCTCATAAGAAGATTACATGAGGCCATACAAAGGCTATGTTGAAAAGTTGGGGTAAAAATATGAGACAATAACATGTTATTATGAGTCTATGTTGTAGTTTTTCAATGCACACTCATAACTGTGGTCATTTTCAACAGTTTGACCCCAACTTTTCAACATAGACATTTTTTCACACTATCTAATGAATGTGACAGCTGTCATTTCTCAAACCCTACCCAAAATGTGTTGTAACACTTGTGCAAAATGACGTTTCAGCCATTGCTTTATAAATGACACATGTCATGCTCAGAAGGAGTGGTCAAAAAAAGATTATGTTGCAAATGGGGGGTAAAAATGTGAGCAACCAATTAAGTTATGAGGAAATTAATTGTTCCAACATTTACTCATAACTATTTTTTTCAGATTTTGGCCCCTAATGTTCAACAAATCCCTTGTATTACCCTACCTCCTGAACATGGCAGGTGTAATTTTCCAAATCCACTTTGAAACTTGTTGCCACAGTCACACAACAAAATCATATTTTGGATGGAATTTTAAAAATGTCATCTGTCTTGATCATAACGTCAGGTCATAAAAAGACTGTTGGACATTTTAGGTCAAAATGTGAGACTCCACATAAAGTACATATTGCCTCTAAGCTGTCCAATCCTTGGTAATTACAATCTAACAATGTGTAAAAGCAGGACACCACTGAAAATGAGACATTGCATCTTATCTGCTCAATCCTGGGTAAATATATTGTAAAAATGTGTACAAGCAAGACCCAGTACAACAGCAGTACCAGTGGCAAACACTCGGCATTGACAAATGTTTGTTTTTAGCTGTGTCATATTAGAAGGGGTATCTATATCAGTCTACCACTCAGACCCCCTCTGCCTCACATGGAACAAGCATTTGTCAATGCCAAATGTTGCTTGGTTGTATGTGCTGTTTAGGTATTTGGAAGTCATTGGAGTGCAAATATTGAAAATTCGCGAACTTATGAGCATGCGTAGGAACGGTACAACGCACGCTCGTAAAACAGTCATTTTTAGGAATTATTTCACCAAATTTTCAACGTAGCCATTTTAAGACCTCTGCTCATGAACAGTGTCACTGTGATTTTCCTAATGTGTCCCATACATTGATTTCGCACACCGACTGCGCCATTGTGTGCTACATGGGCGGAAACACATTTTGGGCAGGATATGAAAAATGACAGCTGTACTGCTCATGAGGAGGTGTGGTAAAATGGCAATGTTGAAAATCTATTGAAAATTCACGAACTTACGAGCATGCGTAGGACCTGCGCAACGCGCGAAAACAGTCATTTTAGAATTTTTTCAATTAGCCCTCAACATAGGCTCTTTGAGAGCCCACCTTATGAACACTGGCAGTGTCATTTCGTTAATCAGTCCTGAAAGGTGATTTCCTGCAGTGACTGAGAAATCACCCTTCGGGCCCTATTAACGCCATGACAGTGCAAGAATTCATGAGGAGAGGTCCCAAAAACCCCATGTTAAAAATGTGGGCCCAAAATTCCCAAAAATGCCTGAGATATGCAACAAAGTTGAAAAAACCCTATTTATTCCATTATACAGCTCACCGGCATTTCCTCAGTTCGCGGTTGGCTTTGAAGATTGCAGACATGTTCTCGGTCCACCGATGATCATCGCGCCAAGCTCCGGAGGTAAGTAAGGGGCGGGGGGTGTGGGAAGGCAGGGTGCACAGTTGGTGGGTGTGAGTGCGGGCAGGGAGACTGCGAGGGACCGTCTTTTTTTTTTTACAGGGTTTTTTTTTTTTAATGAAGACGACGCAGGACGCTTGCCATGCTGGGGTGGCTCCCAGTGTGGCAGCTGGAAAGGCTGTTTGGGGGCTGGAGCTGGACGGGGATTGGGCACCCCGTTGGCTATAACAAGATTTGCCATGCTGGGGTGGGCTCCCAGTGTGGCACCTGGACAGCTTTTGTGGGGGAGGCGGAGCTGACGGGGATTGGGCACCCCGTCCGGCCATACAGTGAGTGCTTGGGGGAGGAGTGCATCAGCATGCAATATGTGTGCTTGCATGTGTGTGTGGGGGGGGGATAGAGCTCTGCTCACTGAAGCGGACCTCTCCCTTTCAACTGTATGCCACTGCATTTTCGACTGCTGTCATAGACAGCTGCAGCAGTCATTGGAGAACTGCAGCCACGCCAGCAAACACACTGACTGAATTGGAAGACAGGGTGCCACACCTACGAAAACTCGGATGATGGCACTATGTTTTTTGCACATGTGCGCAAGCAACATAAAAAGTGCCTTCCCAAATTTTGCATTGTTATAAGGCCCATCCAGATATGCAGGAACCTTCAACTGCCACCTTTCACTTCAGAACTGCCCAGTTTTCTTTCCCAGACCACTTCACACTTCCATATAGTTTTATCTTGCATTTACTTGTTCAGCTGGGTCCATTCCATTTTCCAGGGACTTAGGATTTATGAGCACTTACTTGTTAATTGGTATGTCTCTGTCCAGTTGTCTGCACAGAAATGCTGGTCTGCATGCAGGCTTATCTCCTTTCAGCAGGACAATTCAGCACATTGTTCTGGGAACAGTCCTTAATCTGTGGATGTCTGGATAATGCTGTCTTTCTATTATTATAAGTGAAGTAGACTGAAACAAGCATTTGTCAATGCCGAATGTTGCTTGCTTCTATGTGCTGTTTAGGTATTTTGAAGTCATTGTAGTGCAAATATTGAAAATTAGCGAACTTACGAGTGTGCGTAGGAACTGCGCAACGCACGCTCGTAAAACAGTCATTGTTAGGAAATTTGTCACAAAATGTCGCACATAGCCATTTAAGACCTCTGGTCATGAACAGTTCAGTGTGATTTTGTTAATGTGTCCCATACATTGAGTTTGCACACGACCGCGCCATTGTGCGCTACATGGGTGGAAACACGTTTTGGGCAGGATGTGAAAAATGACAGCTGTACTGCTCATAAGGAGGTGTGGTAAAATGGCAATGTTGAAAATCTGGAGGAAATATTGAAATTACCCGCAAACCCACGAAAGCGCAGTGGGAACTGTGCAACGACACCGTAAAACAGTCATTTTTAGAATTCTTTCACCAAATTTTCAACATTGCCATTTTAAGATCTCTGCTCATGAACAGTGACACTGTGATTTTCTTAATGTGTCCCATACACTGAGTTGCACACCGACTGCGCGCGTTGATGCGCTACATGAAGCGGAAACATGTTTTGAGCAGGATGTGAAAATGAAGCTATACTTGCTCATGAGGAAGTGTGGAAAATGGCAATGTGGAAAATCTGGAGTGAAAATATTGAAAAATTGTGAACTTACAAGCCTCGTGAGGAACCGTCAGCAACGACGTCAGAAACTGTCATTTTTAGTCTTTTTCATCAAATTTTCAACATAGCCATTTCAAGACCTCTGCTCATGAACAGTGTCACTGTGATTTTCTTAATTTGTCCCATACATTGATTTACGCATACCGACTGCGCCATTCTACGCTACAAGGCGGAAACACATTTTGGGTGAGATGTGAAAAATGACAGCTATACTGCTCATAAGAAGGTGTGATAAAATGGCAATGTTGAAAATCTGGAGGAAAATATTGAAATTTCGTGAACACGAGCTCGTGAGGAACTGCGAATGCACGCTCATAATACAGTCATTTTTTGATTTTTTGACCAACATGGACGTGATTCTTACTGACTGATGTCACTGTCATCGCGGTGGTTCAGTCCCGAAGGGTGAGTTCACAGTCACCGCGCAGTCACCGCGCCGAATCACCCTTCGAGTCCCGGCTAACGCCCATGACAGTGACATCATTCATGAGAAGGTCCTAAAACCCCATGTTGAAAATTTGGTGCAACAATTCCCAAAAATGCCTGAGATATGCACAAAGTTGAACCCTCCTATCTCAGCCATTATACAGCTTACGGCATTTCCTCAGTTCGCGGTCGGCTTTGAAGAGTGCAGACGTGTTCCCGGTCCACCAAGATCATCGCTCCGGAGTCCAGAGGTAAGTATGGGGTAGGGGTGTGGGGAGGCTGGGCGCAGTGGGTGGGTGCGGCTGCGGGAGGGGTTCGGGAGGCGTGCAGCTGGACGTTTTGTTTACAGGTTAAAACAAAGAAAAAAAGACTTTGTGGGAGCCGTTTGCCACGCTGGGGTGGGCTCCAGCGTGGCACAAGGACGGGGGCCATTCAGCTGATGGGATTGGGCACCCTGTCCGGCCAGTGATTGCCACGCTGGGGTGGGCCCCAGCGTGGCACCAGCTACGGGAGGGGGGGAATGACAGCAGCTCAGCCGGCGGGGATTGGGCACCCCGTCGGCTACACAGAACGTGCGGGGGCACGCACGCCTGCATGTGGGGGGGAGCTACGCTTATCGGTGCTCACTCAAGTGTAGCTCCCCCTTTCAACTGTATGCCACTGCATTTTGGAGTGTGTCATAGACAGCTCCAAAATGCATTGGCTTACAGGGGCCACGCCTGCCAGCTCACTGACTGAATTGGAGGAGGAGGTGACACACCTCCGAAATCTCCGATGATGGCACTATGTTTCTTGCACATGCGTGCAAGCAACATAAAAAATAGTTAAATTCAATTTTACTCATTTAGAAAAAAAGTCTTAGAGGACATTGTCCTTTATTGGGTGGGTATGATTCTAACAAGATATGAATCCTACCGTACAATGTGGGACAGATGAGAGGTATAAATCTCACTGGGGCTTGCTTGCTGGTGGGAAGGTGACTTTGTGACTTTTTGGTTTTGCTTTTTGAGTGCATCTCATTAATTCTCCCAGTTCTGTATGTGACACTGTATGCAGTTTTTATTAACTGTGTAATATTTGTAATTAAAATAAAACATTTTTAACTGACTGTGCATGTGTTGTTTGCTTGAGGATTGCATGGTGTGACACAGAGCACAGCTGTATTCTCGGAGCAGTCCTTTATGTTTGTTTAAACAGTAGTGTAGCAAATTCCCAGAGGGCCTGGGTACAAGGGCATGTTACAGGACCCCCCCGGTTGTGAATAAACATCAAAATTATGATTTGGGCCCCTCAAACCTCATGGGCCTGGGTGTGACTGCACCCCCTGTACCCTTGTAGCTACACCCCTAGTATGAAACTCAGTGTACAGTGTGGAGCAGTTGAGGAGTATGAATCCCAGTGTATGATGTGGGGTACTGTATAGGCATGAATCTCACTGGACAACGTGGGGCAGAGGATAAGTATGAATCCCCAGTATGATGTGGGACACTACAGAGGCATGAGTTCTACTGTACAATGTTGGCAACACAGAAATATGGATCACAAAGTATCGTGGGGGACAGTTGAGAGGTGTGAATACCTTTGTGCAAGGATAGCACATCTCTGCGTGGGATAGCCAGATTCTGAGAGGTAAAATGAGAAACACCCCTCCTACTGTGGGTCGGGTTAGAGGTATGAAGCCCACTGAACAATGTGGGATAGTACCACTCCATGTAGTATCTAGTGGTTCAGAGCAGCAAAATGAAGTATAGTATATCCCACCAAATGTGGGACAATTGAGAGGTATGAATCCTATTGTATAGTGTGGGCCAGTGCCATCTCTATGTAGAACAGAGGGGCTCTGAATAGTAAATTGAGGAGTATCCCCCTTAGCACAGGGAAACTGAAAGGTATAAATCCTACTGAAATCGTGGGACAACACTTTGGGCAGATGGGCTCTAAATGGTAAAATGAGGGCTATATATACCAGTACAAGCATTTGGGAGATTTGAATCCCATTTTACAATAAGCAATAGCACCTTCTTCATGTAAGACACAAGAATTCTGAGTGGTATAATGAAGGAGATACATCCTAATATGTAACAGTTAAGAAATATAAATCCCTTTGTACCATGTGGGGAAGCACCCTCTCCATGTGGGACAAAGGGATTCCTAGTAGAAATCTGAGGAATATCCCACCTAATGTGTATCAATTGAGATATATGAATCCAATTATACAATGCTGGACAGAATGTGGGACAGAACCTTCTCCTTGTGGAATTGAGGGGTTTTGAATGGTAAAGTGAATGACATCAGCCAATGAAAAATAGTTGAGAGATATAAATCCTATTGTACAATGTGGGACAGTACCTTCTCTACATGTAACAGAGGAATTCTGATTGGAAAAAAGGATGTCTCTCCTAAAGTGTGTATGTTCAGACATATGAATGCTGCTTTACAATGTAGGCCAGAACCTTCTCCATGTGTGGAAGAGGGGTTCTAAGTGATAAAGTGACACCCCTTCAATGTGGGATAGTGAGAGACATGAGTCCCACACTACAATGTGGGACAGTATGTTCTCCATGTGGGGCAGACCTACGGGGACGAATGTTGCATGCTTAATAGCGCATTTACATTATGGCTGAACCGGTACAGCACTGTACCTGTGTTTAATGGTGTATTACCGCAGTGATACTGCTGTACTGCATTGCGCTTATTTCATTTCTCCCAAGCAGAGGCAAGACCTCTGCTGGGAGTGGTTCCACTGAGCAGCTGCCATGGCTCACTGGACTGAGCACAGCAGCAGGAACCGGGTTTGATTCCCAGTCCCAGAATCTTTATTTTTTGGGGACTTTGTGCACTCCCCAAGGTAACCCCCGAGTTGAGAATCTTATTGGGGGTTGGGCACAGCCCTGTTATGGGGGTGTGGGGGAGAAGCCCCCCACAAAAAAAAGACTTATGCCTCATGGCAGAAATTGTGCTGTATTGGCAACGCGATTTTGCCATGCGGCATAATGTCTTGCAGTATTATGACCCTGTGCTGTATGAAAGGAGCTACTGTCAAGTTCCTTTTCTTTCTTGTTCTTGAAACCTGATACTGTGAGCTTGAGCAGAAGAGCAGATTGCAGTGAGACACAGTTGAATAAACTAGAATAGAGTTATGGATGTCTATTGCACCTTCCATACATGCCATACCTCAAAAGCGGTCCTTATCTGCCATCAGTTGCTAACATTTCATTGCTTTATTTTTTCTCTGATTCAAATTGTTGTTGCTGGTATACCTTCTTCTGCATTATTACAAGGTGTGCCTACAGGTGTGTGCTAACAGATTACTGCTGTAATCTTCTGATTCAAATTGTCTTTTGCAAGGTATATCTTCTGTTACTGCTTTATTTTTCTGGAGCAAAGTGTTTCTTACAGGGTATATCTTCTCTGAAATTATTACAGGTGGTGCTTTACAGATTTTACAGTTTTATCTAACATTAGGATAAGCTTTCAGGGTTACTGCATTTGTTGTTGACTGATTGTTTCTGCTCTTACCTCCTTGTTCTTTCGTCCGTGGTTCTTCTTTCAGGCAGGGAAGGGCCCAGCCACCCACCCCATCCCCAACCACCCCACGCTACACTCCTTTTATAGGGTACCACAGTTGTGACATTTCCTGTGGCAGAGCAGGAAGGGGCGGATCAGTGGGGCTCCACAAGGTGATCTCTATTTACTAGGGCATTATAATTTAACTTGTTATAACAAGTTAAACAAAGCACAATTAAACCATTACTTGCATTTTTTTCCTTTTTTTCCTTCTAATTACTCTGACTAGGTTACAAACCCAGCAACTTATTTTGAATGGATTTCATTAACTGCAGGTACTGTGGAACAATTTTCAGAAGGACAGTCTTACAGGATTTAGGACACTGTCCTACATGCTGGGCCTTTGAGATCTTAGGGCTCAGCTCCGCAGCATGGGCAGAGATTGCACGCCTCAAATTTCATATTGAAGAGGAAATACATTATAAGAACCACCCGCCATTTCCCAGCATCCAACAGAAAACCCCCAACCGCAGAGGGTAGTTGGTCCAGGAGGTTGGCAGGTGGTTAGGAGGAGCAAATCAGGTGCCCCATCACTCTCTGCTCTCCATCACATTGCCTCCAAAACCATATAAACACTACAAACAGGTATCTGCCTCTATCTCTGAAATCAAATAAAGAGGCAGAAGACACTGCAGAGCAGGACACTGCGCACAGGAGCTAGCACAACAAAACTCACCCAAATCAGGAACCAAAACTAAACAAGCACAAAGGAAATCCAAAAACTTCTGATCATAGGAGACTCCATGATTCGGGAGTTGATACCCATCTCCAGCCAGGGTGATGGTCAGATGTCTCCCAGGTACATCAGCATGGAGAGACACTGACCGCATTGCTAAAATTGTTCACAAAGCAGGAGAAAACATTGATGTCCTAGTACACATAGGGACTATCGATCTCGCCAGCCGGTCAGTTGTGGAGACCAAGGAACACCTGACTAGGCTGGGTGACAAACTATCATCTATTTAGTCTCGACATCTCCTTCTCTGAGATCCTGCCAGTCTGGGAGAGGGGAGCAGATGGACGGAAGGTCAGAGAAGGGAGATAGGGGAGCTAAACACGTGGCTCAAGGACTGGTGCCAGGAAAAGGACACAGATTTGTAGGGAACTGGCAACAGTTCTGGGAGCGAAAGTTCTTTAAATTTGATGGACTGCATCTGACTAAAGAGGAGTCAGTGCATTGGGGCAGAAGTTTGACGTCTTGCAGAATATTTAAACTGGAAATGGGGAGAGGGTGCAGCACCCATCACGTCGAATGGGAAGAACACCCTCCCCTCAGCTAGTGGTCAAACAGGAATTCAGCGTTTGCCGTCATTTGCATCACCAGGTAAGAAAAAGGTTTGTCTCCCATACGATGCACAGGGGTAATGCCAAACTTCACCCAACAACTAACACACCAAAATCTGGCCAATGGAAAATCATACACAAATGCTCACAGCCTGGGAAATAAGATCCCAGACCTGCAGGCAATAATGTCAGAGGCTAAACTGGACATAGTAGCAATTAGTGAGACGTGGTTTACCAGTAACCACACTTGGGAGACTTCAGTACCTGGCTATGTATTGTTCAGAAGAGACCGAGGTGCAAAAAGGTTGAGGCAGTGGCCCTGTATGTTAATGAAAATATCAAAGCTACAGAAATTCAGAATACACATAAGGAGCCAGAAGAACTGTGGGTCACCCTGGAAACAGGAAATGGGACAGCCATAAGAACTGGGGTTGTCTACAGGCCCCGGACCAGAGGGAGGATATAGACACATTACTGTTAGAAGATATACAAAACATGACAGCTAAAGGGAGGTTCTGATAATGGGAGACTTCAACATGCCAGATACAGATTGGTCAATACCAGCAGGAACATCTGCCAGAACTAGACTCATAGTGGATTCCTGCAGGGAGGGCCTCAAACAACTGGTACAGCAACCCACAAGATACAGGGCTATCCTAGATCTAGTACTGACTAACAAAGAAGGGATCACAGATCTCCAGGTAGAAGGTCACCTGGGGCCAGTGACCATCACATGGTATGGTTCAATTTGGCTACTACATCTAAATCATCCCATTCCAAGGCAAAATATGGGACTTCAGAGAAGCTGACTTTGATAAGATGGCCAACAGAGTTAAGCTAGCCCTGGCAAAAAGAAACACAGGTGAGGGGTACAGGCAAAGTGGGCAAGCATTAAGGATGCAATACTTGAAGCAACATCCCATTGTGTTAGACAGAAAAGGAAGTGCAACAGAAGAAAGAAACCACTTTGGTTCTCAAATACAGTAGCAGAAAAGGTCAGAGCCAAAAGGCTGGCCTTCAGGAAATATAAGGGAACACAGCGGGATGAAGATAGGGAGGCATACCAAACTGCCCTAAGGGAAGCAGGTAAGGCAGTAAGGCAGGCAAAGTCCCAAACTGAGGAAACACTAACGAACAGTAAAAGAAGGTGACAAGACTTCTATAGATATATTAGTGAAAGGAGAAAGTCCAGAGGGGTATTGCTGTTTAATGGAGAAAAGGGAGCATGTGAGGAGGAGGACCCTGTAAAGGCATCTATCCTAAATAGATACTTTTGCTCAGTATTTACTGAACAGAAGGTAGGCAGGCCCACAGCTCAGCATCATGGACACAGGGAGGGAGGTGAGCACTACCCTTCACAAAAAAGGGTCCTACAAGAGCTTGCTAAGCTCAGAGGATAAGGCAATGGGACCTGATGGCATACATCCCAGGGTACTAAGGAGCTAAAGGAGGAACTAGCAGAGCCATTAGCAGAATTGTTTAGTGAGTCTCGAGCAATGAGAGGTCCCAGAAGACTGGAGAAGGGTTTATGTGATCCCGCCCACAAGAGTGGTAGCAGGGAGGAGGCGGGAACTACAGACCGTCAGTCTTACCTCAGTAGTGGGCAAGATTATGGAGGCACTTAAGGAAAGGATAGTGCAACACCTGGAATCCATAGGGGCACGGGATCCAAGACAGCATGGGTTTACAAAGGAAGGTCCTGTCAAACTAATCTCATAGATTTCTTTGACTGGGTAACCAGAGTGGTGGACCAAGGGGAGCAGTTGATGTCGCCTACCTTGACTTCAGCAAAGCTTTTGACACTGTTCCACATAGAAGATTGATAAATAAGCTGGGTAGGCTCGGGTGGGTTGAAGTTGGTCAACTGGTGGCAAACTGGTTGACTGGCAGAAAACAGAGAGTGGTGGTAAATGGTATACAGTCAGAAGAGATGCAAGTCACAAGTGGGGTACCTCAGGGATCAGTCCTGGGCAGTCCTATTCAACATCTTCATTAGTGACCTTGCAGATGGACTAGAGGGTAAGTGTTTGTCTGTTTGCAGATGACACCAAGATCTGCAACAGAGTAGATGAGCCAGATGGGGTGGGCAGAATGAGAAGAGATCTGGATAAACTATCAGAATGGGCAGAAGAGTGGCAACTGGGATTTAATGCAAAGAAGTGCAAAATCATGCACATAGGGAAGAGAAACCCTGAAGCCACTTATAGGCTGGGAGGGGAGTTGCTAGCAGTCACAAAGGAAGAAAGAGACTTGGGCATCATCATCACTGATGACCTAAAATCATCCAAGCAGACCTCTAAAGCAGTAGGCAAGGCTAGGGGTGTTAGGGTGTATTAGTAGGGGTATCACAAGTCGTAAGAGGGAGGTAATAATCCTCTGTACAAGACATTGGTTAGGCCCCATCTGAGTACTGCGTGTATTGGAGGCCACACCTTTCACAAGGACATTAACCAAATTGAGGCAGTCCAGAGAAGGGCAACCAAAATGTGCAGGGACTGCATCAGAAGACATATGAGGACAGATTAATGGAGCTCAATATGTATACCCTTGAGCAAAGGAGGAGAGGTGATATGATCGAGGCATTCAAACACCTTAAGGCATAAACAAGGTGAAAGAGTCTAACATGTTTAAATATAAGAAAAATAGCAGGACAAGAGGACACAGCATGAGATTAGAGGAGGCGATTAAGGGGAATGTGAGGAAATTCTTTTTCACAGAAAGGGTGGTGGATGCATGGAATGGCTTACCACAAGAAGTGGTGGCTATGAATACAGTGCAGGGCTTCAAACAGGCATGGGATAGGCATAAGGGAGCAATACAAATGACTATGAATAGATAGGTCACTGACAGAGCAAAGGCCGATGGCACATTTATAAGGTAGAAAAAGAAATGGGCAGACTGGATGGGCCTTGCGGTCCTTATCTGCCGTCAACTTCTATGTTTCTATGTTTCTATCAAAGTCTATGATTCTATGTTTACTGTACACACCAATGAAATACATACCTGTAAAGCAGGGACAGTATTCAAATACGACAGCATCTTGCATCAAAAATACTACATAGCCATGAACACTTTGATTATAGCCTGCTTTATTGTGAGAATCATCGTCAGCAGACACCAGCGAGTGTCTTTTCTCCTTTTGTCTTTTAAAAAGTGCAAAGGATTCGTAACAGTTATAAGGCAGAATGGTTGTCAATTTATGTTGTGCTTTGTGTTTTGGTGTCTCTAAATTCTGCAATATCTGCTTTGTGGGGGCATGCTGTTTACAGGGATTAAAGGCAGCCTACTATACTCCACCAGAGTCTCATAAGGATGGGCTATTGCAGTCCTATACGGAACCATGTAAAGTGCACCTGGGTAGTTAGCAGTTGGTGCTCATGGGTCTGTGACAGCAAAGCAAAGCAAGCAAAAGACTACCCGTTGTGTCTGGAGTATGCTCTCACCAGTGTTGTTTGCATGATCTGTTACTATAAATCCTAGAGTTAAAACATGTGATGTCCTAATCATCACCACTCATACTTCTACTGAAGGCAGTCCACAGATTTTCTGCATGATGGTCAATGTTGAATCCACAGATGCGTAAAGCTGTCTACTTGTGGAAGGTGAAGGGTCCCAGAGCCTTGGGACTACTGCTGATGCCACTTAAAGGAATTTTCCAATTTAAGGTATTGGGCTTCATAGCCCAATACCTTATGGCCGTGTTAGCTGATTGCTGCTAAAATAAACATTTCTAACTGTGTCCACTCAATAAATAAATATACTACCACCATTCCATCCAAGGATCTGCTGAGAGACTCCAGTGTATATTCTTTAGGTGGGTACTGTGTCTGTGATGTCGGCATCTGCCACAGCTGCTGCTGTTGAGCTAGAGAAAATTGTTGTAATGGCATGCTCATTTCCTGCATTAAGAGCACTGTGTGTGGTCTGGATCCCTTTAAAGTAGTTGCGTGGTTTTGGTATACACTAGCCTGCTGGGTGGATGGTGTCTGAGACCCAGTGAGAGTCCCTCCACTGCCCACTACAGGAGGATTTGGCAAGGCTAGAGGCAAGTTCTGACAGATGGCAGCTGGGGTTCAATGCAAAAATGCAAGGTACTGCACTTTGGAACAAAAATCCAAGGAGAAGCTACCATCCGGGGGGGGGGGAGTGCGGCTGGAGGTAACAAACGAGGAGAAGGATCTGGGGGTGCTCATCACGGGAGCAATGAACAATTCTGTGCAATGCAGAAAGGCAGCAGCAATGGCCAACAAAATGCTGAGGTGCATTGCAAGGTGCATTACCTCAAGAAGAAAGGAGGTTATTCTACCATTATACAGATCGTTGGTTAGACCTCACCTGGAATACTGTGTGCAGTACCAGCACCCATACCTGCAAAAGGACATTAGGCTGCTGGAGGGGGTGCAGCGTAGAGCAATGAAGAGCAATGATGATGATTCAGGGCCTGGGGGAACTGCCATATGAGGTCAGACTAAGAGAGTTAAACATGTAACATGGAAGGCAGAACGACATCCAAAACTACAAACGTGCCCGCAATGACTGCACCAAAACCATCTGGCAAACGAAGTCCACCTACTGTAAGCATGCCCTCACAAACTCCTAGGGCAATGATAGGGAATTCTGGAAGAACATAAAGGAACTCACCGGGAATCCACCCAAACCCCCCCCATCAATACTCAGCATCAACGGAACCACAATCCTCAACCCAAAAACTATTGCAGATACCTTTAACAAAGCCTTTACCGAACTCATCGCTGTCCTACCCCAGGACTACTTCAAAGATGGTGAAGCCTCTCTGTCCGCAATGAACACTACTCCCACCAGCTCCCCCTGCTTCTACTTCAAAGCAGTCAAGGCTCACCAAGTACGAAAATACATTACCAAAGCCCTTGATAAATCAAGATTCAGTAATGACTCCTTCGATCTCAAAATCCTGTCTTTCACACTTGATGAAGTGCTTAGTCCTCTGACCAGAATTTTCAACCTCTCCCTCAGCCTTACCCAGTTCCCGGACAGATGGAAATCTGCCACCATCACCCCAATCCATAAAAGTGGTGACAAAACTGCCCATGATAACTACAGACCTATCTCCCTACTACCCCCACTCTCCAAGGCACTAGAACGTATCATCTCGGACCAGCTCACAGAATATCTGGATATGTACAACATCCTGTGCAAGCAACAACATGGGTTCCCCAAAGGTCACAGCACCTCCACAGCCCTACTTGAATTCCCTGGCACAATACACAATGCACTTGACTCCGGTGAACTACTAGGCTCAATCTATATTGACTTAACTAAAGCCTTCGACACCATCAATCACGCCTCCCTGCTTTCTGTCCATGAACACTGGACTGTCAACCAACTCCATTGGCTGGTTTAAGAGCTACCTTGAAGAACAGTCCCAAACAGTAAGAATCGCTGATACACTCTCGGACCCTAGACCAGTCCGCTTGGGAGTCCCCCAGGGCTCCATTCTGGGACCCCTCCTCTTCAGCTTATTCTTAAACTCACTACCGGACAGCTGCCTAGAACAAATAATTCTCTACGACGACGATGCTGTGATCCTCACCTCAGACCCTGATCCAATCCAATTACACAATAAACTTCAGCGGGCCTTCTCCTCCATCGAATCCTGGTTCCTAAATCATAAACTGCTTCTCAATCAGAAAAAAAAAAAACAAGTCTATGGTCTTCTGCAGCCCCCACAGCAAAAACAAACAACTCCACCTGTCCATTGCAACCGAACAAGGAGCCATCCTAGAGCAAACACAATCGTTCAAGTACCTTGGCATCACCTTTGATCCCCCACCTCTCATACGCTGTCCATATCAGCAATGTTGCAAAGCCAATGCCAATGTGAGGTTAGGCTTATTATTCCAGCACAGGAAACACCTAACCCCAGAAAAGCACTGTCAGTGGCCGTCCAAAGCTCCATCATCAGCATCATAGACTATGGTCTTATCATATATGGGTTTGCAACTACCACTGCTCTCAAATGTATCGTGACCTTCCTGAATAAGGCCTGTTGTCTCATCACTGGCTCACATCACTGTACCCACACATGTGACCTTTATTCCCAATTTGGATGACTTCAACTGGACAAACGCATAAAATACCAAACCTGCATCATGGCCAAGAAAATTATAATGGGGCTTGCCCCACCTGGTGTCTGTGCCCTCCTTAAGCCTAGACATAGGAACATCACTACAGGGAGATCCAATTCCCATCTACTACATATCCCACAATGTCACATGACCCAAGGACAAAGATCATTCACCTATTGGGCATCCAACTGACTCAACTCTCTTGGCAGCGACATAGTGACTGCTCCAACACTTGACCTCTTCAAGTCCAAGCTGCGCCTCTCACTGCTTGTATCCTGTGATTGCCAATCTTAACATTTTCACCATTCCAGCTGCACATGCCCCAGCACCCAGCACTTACAATCAGTTTTTGTACCCCTAGCACCTTACCTGTCATATTCCCGTGACAAGGCCCCCTGGCTGCACTGTCTACCACATCCGCCCACCTCTCCCCTGTATCTCCAGCCCTGCCCCCACCCCAACCACCTCCCATACTCCCCCTTACCCCCTGCACCTCTTTCCCCCCTCAATCTCCTACCCTCATTTCCCATCCACCCCCCTCCTCCCCTTGTCTTGCTCATAGCTCAAGTCTTTGTACTGGTTATTAGGTGTTAGCAGGTGTCAGCGTGGCTCAGTTAGTAGCACATCCGCCTCTGGACCAGAAGGTTGTGGGTTCTCGTCCCACACCGGGATTGGACTTGCACCTAAAAATCGCTGGCATCCGAGTGCAGTATTGGGGGGTGCTGTACTGCTGGGGTGTGCCGTCCTTCGGATGAGACGTTAAACCGAGGTCCCTTCTACCCATCCTGGTGTTGTTCCGGTGGGTGTCCAAGTGGAAGTAAAAGAACCCAGGGCACTCTTCGCAAAAGAGTAGGGAACATTCCTGGTGTCCTGGCCAACATTCCCCTTCCCATAAACCGGTTCATGCAATTATCCAGGCTGTGTGTGGGTGATGATGTGCGATATGGCCGCCACCACACAGTCAGTCACTTCACTACCAGTCTAGCATTGCTTGTAAAGTGCTTTGGATGTATGAAAAGTGCTATATAAATACTGATTCTTCTTATTACATGTCTGTAAGTCAATGACTATATGTTGAAAGACAAAGAACCTCTGTGCGCAAACACTGAGGCAAGGGTTACCCCAAAGGGCATTTGGCTGGGAAGCCAAGTTTCAAGAAAATACAAAATCACACATGCCCCCACAATGCAAAGCATCATGGGCTGCATATGCAAATCACCACAGAATGTTATGCTGGTCCAACTTTAAGCAGAATTGCATGGTGCCGAAAGGCCTCTCACACAGTTTGCAAAGGGTGCTAACAGAAGACATAGACACGTGTT
The DNA here is from genome assembly GCA_016271365.2 of Neoceratodus forsteri. Lineage (NCBI taxonomy): Eukaryota > Metazoa > Chordata > Ceratodontiformes > Ceratodontidae > Neoceratodus > Neoceratodus forsteri. The sequence goes on along the minus strand of JADMNL010000025.1, from coordinate 6,948,737 downwards.
TCGTCCTACCAGGACTCATCAGTATGTCTCATCTGTTTGACACCCCAGTGGAATGGACCAGCTACCCTTAAGGCAGTGTTTGAAACTTGGCTTCCCAGCCAAATGCCCTTTGGGGTAACCCTTGCCTCAGTGTTTGCGCACAGAGGTTCTTTATCTTTTAAATAGTTTTTTATTTTAATGGCTTCACCACAATATATACAAGGCACACTGCCTTAAGGGTAGCTGGTCCATTCCACTGGGGTGTCAAACAGACGAGACATACTGATGAGTACTGGTAGGACAAAACACGTGTCTATGTCTTCTGTTAGCACCCTTTGCAAACTGTGTGAGAGGCCTTTCGGCACCATGCAATTCTGCTTAAAGTTGGACCAGCATAACATTCTGTGGTGATTTGTATATGCAGCCCATGATGCTTTGCATTGGCGGCATGTGTGATTTTTGTATTTTCTTGAAACTTGGCTTCCCAGCCAAATGCCCTTTGGGTAACCCTTGCCTCAGTGTTTCATATTGAGTGTTTCTTTTTTCTTTAAATAGTTTTTATTTTAATGGGTTCACCACAATATATCCAAGGCACACTGCCTTAAGGATAGCTGGTCCATTCCACTGGGGTGTCAAACAGACGAGACATACTGATGAGTCCTGGTAGGACGAAACATGTGTCTATGACTTCTGTTAGCACCCTTTGCAAACTGTGTGAGAGGCCTTTCGGCACCATGTAATTCTGCTTAAAGTTGGACCAGCATAACATTCTGTGGTGATTTGCATATGCAGCCCATGATGCTTTGCATTGTGGGGGCATGTGTGACTATATGTTTGTAACTAAAAATGATGACTGCTGCACACACTGACGTGGAACCTTTGTGAAAGAGCCTCAGCTCAAAGGTATTGTAATCCTAGATTGAAATTAAAAAATAAATAAATAAATGTACACACCGGAGGAGAGGAGGGACAGTGGGGACATGATTGAGGCCTTCAAATACATGAAGGGGATAATCAAAACAGACACAGAGGGTCTATTCAGGAGGAGGATGGGGAGAGATACTAGGGGCAATGACATAAGATTGAAGGGGGGATAGATTCATAGGTACATAGACAGTGTTGGCAGATAAGGGCCTATGGCCCACCCAGTCTGCCCATTTGAGCTTGTAAGTTCAGTTTATGTTTTCCTAGAAGTCTGTTGCCCCTTACCCCTGACCTCCAGAATTCCTTTAGGTCTATCCCATGCATTCTTAAATCCCGTGATTGTTTCAGCCCCCACCACTTCCTCTGGCAGGGTGTTCCACTTGTCCACCATCCATTCTGTGAAGAAATTCTTCCTCATGTTTCCTCTGAATCGTCCTCCCTCCAATTCGTCTCATGCTCTCTAGTCCTGGAACATCTTTTTCGCTTAAAAATAGTGTATTCCTGCACCCTGTTCCTCCCTGTAAGATACTTGTATGTCTCTATCATATCCCCTCGCTCCTTCCTCTCTTCCAGGAAGTACATGTTCAGTTACTTCAACCTTTCTTCATAGGACTTGTGATGCAATCCATGCACCATCTTTGTTGCCCTCCTCTGAACCTTCTCTATCCTGTCTATGTCTTTACGTAGGTAAGGTCTCCAGAACTATACACTGTACTCCAGGTGGAGCCTCACTAGTGTCTTGTATAATGGAATTATGACCTCCCTTTTCCTGCTGGTGATGCCCCTGCCTATGCATCCCAGCATCCTATTTGCTTTACCTGCTGCTGTGTCACACTGTTTCTCTACCTTGAGGTCATCAGAGATGATAACCCTCAAGATCCCTTTCCTGCTTGGTGATGCTATATCCTCACCCCCAACTGATATATTGTGCCAGGTTTTTGTGCCCCATATGCATTATCTTACACTTCTTTGCATTGAATTTCAACTGCCAAACTCCTGACCATTCTTCAAGTTTCTGCAGGTCCCTTCTCATTCTGTCTACACCCTCTGGTGTGTCTACTCTGTTACAGAGCTTTGTGTCATCAGCGTAACAGTGAAATTCTGCCTTCTAGGTCCCTGCGTAATGTCACTGATGAAGATGTTGAATAGAACCGGTCCCAGCACTGATTCCTGAGGTACCCACTGGTCACTCTTCCTCTGTGGAGTGACAGCCATTTACCACCACCCTCTGTGTCCTGCCACCAGCCAGTTACCTACCCCACACTACTGTCCTGCCCACACTCATATTCCCCAGTTTGTGTAATAGTCTTCTATGTGGCACAGTGTCAAGGCCTTGCTGAAGTCCAGATAGTCATGTCCACTGCCCTCCCTGATCCACCTTCCTAGTCACCAGTCAAAAAATTCAACGAGGTTGGTCTGACATGACCTCCCCCTGGTGAATCCATGCTGCCTTGGGTCCTGTAGTCCACTGACAACGAGATGCTCCACCAATCTCTTCTTCAGTAGTGCTTCCATGAACTTCCCCACTACTGAGGTGAGGCTGACTGGTCTGTAGTTCCCCGCTTCCTCTTTGTTCCCACTTTTGTATAAGGGGACTACATCTGCTGTCCTCCAGTCTTTGGGTACCTCCCCTGTTTCCAGTGATAAAGTTAAGTGACTTGCTCAGGATCACACCATACACAAGTGGGAGTTGATGAGATTCAAACCCAGAACTTCATGCCTCCTGGCTTGCAGTTCAGTGCCTTTAACCACTAAGCCATACTGTCTGCCTAACCACTAAGCCATACTGTCTGCTTAACCACTAAGCCATACTGTCTGTCTTCAGGAGGGAGGTGAGGAGGCATTTCTTTACAGAGAGGTTGGTGGCAAAGTGGAATGCACTATCAGCTGAGGTGGTGGAATGTAACACAGTGGAATGCTTCAAAATTGGGGTGGGCAGGGCAAAGGGATGGGTAAAGGTAGGGAAGAGGAGGGGGTGGGGTGGGGCAGCTGCTGAATAGGGAGCTAGTTGCAACTTCGAGCAGCCTAGATAGACCAGGATGGCATTTTGCTGCTGGCAACTTTCATATGTTCATCCAGGCTAAGTGTGGCTGGACAATGCTGTTGATCCAGCGGCCCCAGATTCGGTGGAATGAATTTGTCTGCAATACAGGATAAGATGTGCTTATTTGACTCCATTCTTTTGTGCTATGAATGTTGCTGAGATAATCTTCATACAGAACAGATCAGGTAAGATTCACTGCTTCAAAATAAAACCACAAATGTTGAAAATTGGGCGGTAGTTCAGGAGCTCAGCGCCTGTCATCTACCATGCTGGATTGCCCCTAATCTCCTTTGTCCACACTTTAGGGTCCATTTGTCCACAGAGTAGGTCTACAGTGGCAATACAGGTGATTGACAAAGGCTTTGAGCATCACCTTCATACAGTGAGCTTGTTCTGAGCTAACATCACTATGGAAAGTGGCCACTGAACAATCAGGACACAGGATTTTTTCTTTCCACTATATAATACAAGGAAATGCATTAATCAATATGTCATGTCCTAATGAAAATATTGCTAATAGTTTGCCTCATGGACATTTTGACATCGCTCACTTAACCTAATCTCCATAAGATTTGCCCTGCTGGCCCTGAATAATACTGGTCACTCTTCATTGCACCATCTCCAGCCTGTCCTTATATTTCCTGAAGTAAAGACTCAGCTCCAGAACTGGACACAGTACTCCAGGTGTGACCTCACCAATAATCTATAAAGAGGAAGTTATATGTCTTCTTCTACTGTCAATACCTCATCTGATATATCCCAGCATCCTATTTGCCTTACTATAGGCCTTGTTGCAATGTCTTGGTTGTTTAAGGGAGTCACTAATGGTGGCTCTAATATTCCTTTCCTCAGCCATAGTGCTCAGCTTAACCCCTCCCAATCTAACATTATGTCCTGGGGTTCTTGTTTCCTAGATGTATCACCTTGTACTCTTTGGCCTTGAATTTTAACTGCAGACTTTAGACTACCTCTCTAGCCTTTGCAGATCACTCTGCATCTCCCTAATTTTCTCATCAATACATGCCCTCCCACACCCACAGTGCTTAGTGTCAACTCCAAAGAAACACTGCTTTTCAGGATTCTTTCTCCAGTGTCACTGATGAACATATTAAAGAGGACAGAACCCAGGATACATCCCTGTGGCACCTCACTAATGGCCTCCCTCTGTTATGATTTGACTCCATTAATCATAGCCTTCTGCTGCCTCTCCTTCAACCAATTACTTCACCATCTTACTATGTCCCTTGCCACACCCAGATCCTTCATCTTCTGCAGTAATCTTCTGTGAGGTCCCTGTCATCGAGGCAGAGGTCAGGAAGCATGGGACACCCAGGAGCAGTTATAACATTCGCAAGTTGTGTTTTGTTATTATCAATAATAGTAAAATAAAAACTAATAAGCATTTGTCATTGCCGAATATTGCTTGCTTATATGTACTGTTTAGGTATTTGAAAGTGAAAGTACCATGCCTACAGACTAAGAACCCTCCCAGACATCCATTGTATTATTACAGCAAGTGTAACAGCATAGCTGAGTACTTAGCTCAGTTAGAGAAATAAACAGAACAACTAAATCTGTATTATTACAGCAATCCTAAATGTATTCAATCATTGCTTTGTGTCCACTCCAGATACCCTGCTGTAATATAGGACCACAGAGGACCCTGGGCAGTAGGGTGTGCAACTCTAAAGTCCCAGCAGAGCTCCACTGAGCTCGCTCACTCCCCCCCCCCATTTGCTCATTCTATTTCTCCCAACGCTACAGGATGCCCTTTTGTACTGGGCTCCTGCTTGTGTTGGCACCTTTTTATGCCCACAAAGAAATCTGCAGCAGTCCCGACAGAGCTCTGTTAAGCTCGCTCACTCCCCATCTCTTGCTCACTTGTTCTGTTTCTCCTGGAGCTGCAAGCTGCCCTTTTGTACTGGAATCCTGCCTGCATTGTCACCTTTTTTTGCCCACAAAGAAATCTGCAGCAGTCCCGACAGAGCTCTGCTGAGCTCGCTCACTCCCTCCGTCACTTGGTCGTTCTGTTTCTCCCGGCACTGCAGGCTGCCCTTTTGTACTGGGCTCCTGCCTGTGTTGGCCCCTTTTGCTGCCCACAAAGACTTTCACAGCTGTCCCAACAGAGCTCCGTTGAGGTCGCCCACTCCCCCTCTCTCACTCATTCATTCTGTTTCTCCTGGTGCTGCAGGCTGCCTTTTTGTACCTGGCTCCTGACTCCATTGGCATCTTTTTCTGCCCACAAAGAAATCTGCAGCAGCCCAACAGAGCTCAGTTGAGTTCACTCACTCCCCCTCTCTCAGTCACTCATTCTGTTTCTCCTGGTGCTGCAGGCTGCCCTTTAGTACTGGGCTCCTGCCTGCATTGGTGCCCTTTTCTGCCCACAAAGAAATCCACAGCAGTCCTGATAGAGCTCCGTTGAGCTCGCTCACTCCCCCCCTCTCACTCGCTCGTTCTGTTTCTCCTGCTGCTGCCGGCTGCCCTTTTGTACTGGGCCCTGCCTGCACTGACACCTTTTTCTGCCCACAAAGAAATCTGCAACAGTCCCGACAGAGCTGTGTTGAGGTTGCTCTCTCTCCTTCCCTCACTTGCTCATTGTTTCTCCTGGCGCTGTAGGCTGCCCTTTTTTACTGGGCTCCTGCCTGCATTGGCTCCTTTTTCTGCCCACAGCAAAATCTGAAAAAGTCCTGACAGAGCTCAGTTGAACTCGGTCACTCCCCCTCTTTCACTCGATCTTAGTCTGTCCCAAATACTGATTTCCCACAGCACCCACGCTATTCTGCATGGCAAGTGCGAAAACACATTTCGGCTAGGATGTGAAAAATGACAGCTGTACTGTTCATAAAGAGGTGTTGAAAAATGCCAATGTTGAAAATCTGGAGTGAAAATATTGCCGATTCACGAAGTTACGAGTGTGCATAGTAACTGCACAAAGCATGCTTGTAAAACAGTCATTTTTTAAATTTTTCCCACCAAATTTGCAACATAGGCTTCTTGAGAGCCCACCTCATGAACACTGGCACTGTCATTTCATTACTCGGTCCCAAAAGGTGATTCCACGCAGTGACCATGAAATCACCTTTCAGGACTGAATAATGTCATGACAGTGGCCGAATTCATGAGGAGGGGTCCTAATAACCACATGTTGAAAATTTAGTGCCAAAATTCCCTAAATGCCTGAGATAATGCACCCAAGTTGAAAAACCCTATTTATGCCATTATACAGCTTACTGGCATTTGCTCTGTTTTCGCGGTTGGCTTTGAAGAATGCAGACATGTTCCCGGTCCACTGAAGATTGTCGCGCCAGGCTCTGGAGGTAAGTATGCGGTGAGGGAGGTGTAGGGAGGTAGGGCATGCAGGGGTGGGCATGGGTTGAGAGGGGCAGGGAGACTCTGAGGGACCATTTTCTTTTTAACAGGTTTAAAAAAAAACATCGTTGGATGGTTTTCTTTTTCAGTGGCATTTAGCATGCCAGGGGGGCTTCCAGCATGCCACCTGAGTGATTTTTTGGGGGATCTGCACGATGGGGATTGGGCACCCCATCGGCACATACTGAAAGGGGAAACACAAGAGCCAAGGAGATTGGGCACTTCAGCACAGAAATCTAAAGCAGGGCAGAACTTATGCCAATGGGCAGTGGGCTCCCCCATCGGCAAGGAGAAGGGGGGACTGAAGCCGACGGGGATTGGGTGCCCTGTCAGCAAGCTCTGCAATGAGAGGTTGCTCCCTCATTGCAGAGAATGACACTGCAATGACGAGGCAGCCCTTGATGGCAGTGGCTAAAATGTTTCAAGGTGGTGGCACGCTGGCTGAACTAGTGTCAGCAGCAGCGTGGCACCCCTTTGGGGAATGCAGGCCAAGCCTCCAAAGGCAGTGAGGACATTGGCCACAATAGTGCTGCACCTCCACAACCTGCTTCTGCAGCACATTGCCGTAACATGTTTCTTGCGCGTGCTCGCAAGCAACATAAAAATTGTTCAGTATAACTGTTGCAACTATTTACAAAGGCAGTACAAACAGAGAAAACAAATTCATTCATCTCAGGGTATCTCTAATTCCGAGTTTCAGTCTCTCATTCTCTCTGTAGCAAAAGTATTGCTGCTCTTTTCATAAGTCTTTGCCTGGGAACTCATTAAGGAGACATCCTGTTTTTCACAAGATGTTCTTGTCAGTTTTTTGCAGAGCAGGCTTGCAACTAGAACAGTGCCCCAAGCTGGCCTCCTGCTGCCAGCTGTGCAAAAGAGTTTGCAAACAAACCTGAGAGCCACTCAAACTGCATCTCAGGTTAACCCCCTAAATTCCAAATAGCTTTTTGCAATCATTTCAACAGTGTAACTATATACATGTTCAAACAAAGGGATCCCAGTATCACTTACAGTTTCACACAAAGTTTTTCATATATTATTATAACCACAGATATGCAAGAGGAAGAAAAAATAGAAACAGCAAGTGAAAGGAGAGAGCTAGCAAGAGGCAGAGAATTGCGAGACTATCAGAGTGATCAGTTTCTAGGTCTCACGAAAACATTTGGTTATGCAACCAGACAGACAAGGCAGAAAAGAAGAGGATAGAACAGATCCTTGCATTTAACTGTTTCTGCATAACAAATGGGACAGGGCCTTATTCAACCCTGTCACAGTCCTGAGTTGAAAGCCTTTCTGAAGATGATGTAGAGTAAATCCACCACATGTCCCCTATCCAATATCCTCATCACCCAGTCAGAGAAAACTACCAGGCTGGTCTGGCAAGACTGCCCTTCCTGGAACCCATGCTGTTTGCCCCCCATTTGTCATAAGCTGTTGAATAGCCCTATCAAGGGTTTGGTCAGTTCTGCTGCTAATTTCTTGAGTACTCTTGAATGCTTATTATCAGATCAGGGACTTTATCTATATTTAGGGCTACTAGCACTTAATGGATCCTTTCGCTAGTAAATACTGACTGCCTCATCTATGGACCCCTATTATGGCTGCTTTGATGCTACTCTCTGGCAGGGGCCTGCTGTGTTCCCTTGTGAAGACAGAGCAGAATGAATCATTAATGACAGCTGCATTTTGCACATCCTCCTCTATTTGGCAGACTAGGTGGGCCAAGCGGTCCTTATCTGCTGTCAAAGTCTATGTTTCTATGTATTACCATATGTGACAGGGTTGAATAAGACTCTGTCCCATTTGTTATGCAGGGAGAGTTAAAAGCAAGGATCTAGTTTGTCCTCTCCTATTCTGCCACTTATTTGTCTCTTGCCCGTCTGATTGTGCAATCAATTTTCTCTTGTGACAATGAGGAACAAGCCACTCAGATGGTGCCACAATTTCTCCGTTATCTCCCTTCCTTCACTTGATGCTTCTATTCTTTCTTTCTTTCTTTCTTTCTTTCTTTCTTTCTTTCTTTCTTTCTTTCTTTCTTTCTTTCTTTCTTTCTTTCTTTATTTCTTTCTTCCCTTGCTTCTCTGTGGTTAAAAAGTATATGTGAATCTTTATGCAAAACTGGGATCCCTTGGTTTGCAAATATATTTATATAATTATATTGTTGAAATGATTGCAGAAAGCTATTTGGGTTTATTAGAAAAGATACAAATCTGTAATACAGGAGGCTGACCCAGAAATGCATGTTGAATTCCACAACCTTGTTTAAAGAATTGTGAACAGGAGACCAGCTCTGGCACAGAATGTTCTATTGTGTTGCACCTGTCAAGAGTAGATGTACTCTTCAGGCTGTTCACAGGAAGGAAAGTGACAAGGTTTGAGTACATTCTGTAAAAAACAGGAGATTCAACTTACAACATCAGGATACAGGGTTTAATCTGCCAGGAAAAGACATAAAAAGAGAGCAATGTTTTATTCAGAGAGAAAGAGATAGAGAGACTGACATTTAAATTGAGAAAAAGTCTCAGATGTAGGATTTTTTTTGGTTTTTATGACCTTTTGAAGACTGAAGCTGTACAATTTTATTTTTCTGTTTCACTGTTATTGAAAATAATAGAATGCTGCTTGCAGATTTTATAACTTCTCGTGGTCTGCCTATGCTTCCTGACCCATGCCCATGTGACACCATACCTCCCTATGATATCCTAACAATTCCTCCTCCTTTATTTCTTCTTTTCTGTACTATACCTTTCAAACTGCTTTTCCTCTCCCTTTTATCCCTCTGCAATATGTAGCTGAGTTTCTGCTTTTGCCTTCCTAACCATTCTCTTTGCTTCCTTTTTTCTCAGTTGGTGTTCTCCCCATACTTCCTCCCCCTGCATTTCCTTGTACATGTTGAAGGCTTTTTATTTAGCCTTCACTACTTCTTGACCCCTTCCAAGACCCATATTGGTCCCTCGTACCTGTTCCTTTTAGTTACCATTCTCAAGCACAACTTCAATGCCTCACAAATGGCCCTGTTATTTTCACCTCATCTCTCCTCCACACCTCCGATGCTGTCTACCACAACCAACCTATCCCATACCAACTCCCTCATCCTGCTGAAGTCCAAACTTCTGAAATCAAAGACCTCATCCCTTGATATGCTTTTTTTGTCCCGTGGCAGCTCAAACCAAATAAAGTTATGAATGCTGAACCCTAGTGGCTTCCCTACCTGCACACTTTCTGCCATCTCTGTATTGGTGAGTACCCTCATCAAAAATGGCAGCCTGCCTGGTGGATTCCTTAACTAGCTGCACCAGCAGACAATCCTGGAATGTATCTAGCAGGGCCAATTTCTGGTGCTCCTGGCAGCTGGAATGTCCCAATCATTATCTGTCAGGTTCAGATCATTCACCATCACTACTTACCTATTTGCCCCCTGGTTCTTCCCCAAGCTCCTATCCCTCCCTTCCTCTGGTCTTGGTGGTCTATAGATCACTCCCAACTGTAGTTTCTTGCCTAAGGCCACTGTGAACTGCACCCACAGTGACTCTTTCTTCCCATTACTCCCCCTAATGTGTTCATGTTCCACAGCCTCCACGCCTTCCCTGACATATAGAGCTATGCCCCCCCCTTTGCTTTTGCCTCTATCCCTCCTAAACATTGTGTAACCATGTACTGTCAGGCTCCAGTCATTATTTTCTGGGGTAAAGGTTTCTGGGATGGCTACAAGATCCATCTCAGTCTGTCATCATTGCTTGGAGCTTGCTGATTTTATTACCCTGATTCCTGGTGTTAAGGCACACCCCCTACCATCTAACTCCTGACAATATTTTCTTTTTTACTTGTCTTTCTCCCTTATTCTTCCATAGTCTCCTTAACATCTTGTTTTTCATGTTGATTGCAAGCTTTGTGAAGTCTCTCCCTCCTTGGACCCTTCCCCTAGCCCAGTTTGAACCTCAACCTTATTTTGTAACCATGTTGCTGCTACAAGTCACCAGATTGGGGGAGTATTAGCTAGGTTCCTTTTCCTCTCTCCTATCATCATGATTCCCTTAGCTTCAGGCTCCCCTGCAGTCAGCTTAACTGTCCAATGAAGACATCAAATGTCTGTCTCAGTGCAGTGGCCCCTTCTCTTGTCAGGTGAATACCATCACCTTTGAGGAGCCTCCTATTCCAGAAGTCCCCCCAGTCTGCCACAGAATGGTACCTATTCTCCTAACACATTCCCTTTTAACACCTATTAAACTACTGATTCTCATCTCTACTTATTCTATCATTCCCCCTCCCTACTCCACACAGGGAGGACCTTGGAAAAGGCCAGAGAGGTAGAGTGGACCTTTGAAAAGGCCAGGGAGGTAGAATGTGCCTTCAATCTGTCCTCCAGTCTATGAAAGTTCCACGTCACCATCTGCACAGGTTGCTTTGCCAGATTGTTGGTATCTAAGTGTACCAGCAACACCCATAGCCCCCTCTCTCTCTCTACCATCCTCCCTATCTTGTCGATGTCCTGGATGACCAATGTACCAGGAAAGCATTTGACCATCCCCACCGAAGCAACCTTCCTCCCACCACTCTCTATACCCCTCTGATCATTGAGTCCCTAACCACTAAGACTCTCCTGGCTGACTTCCTCCTGTTTGTCCCCTAGGTGACACCATGTCATCCTGCCCATTAGCCCTGACTGACTCAGAGTCCCCACCAGTGGAGTCAAGTTCTTCAGTCTCCTGCAGGAGTACAAAGTGATTTGTCTTCTGGATGGTGTGGGACCCACATATCGCCTATAAAACCTTAGAATTCCTGAAAGGGTGTAAATTTTAGAGTGTGTTTCTAAATGAGTTTTTTCTAAGCTAGTTTCTTTTATGAAAAAGAAGCATCAAATACTTATACCACAGACTATTTCAATTTCTTGCTGAGCAATAAGCCAGGAGAAAATACCCTTTCCTTTGCCAGAAGACAAGAGTCCCCATTTCAGAAGGTTAGAGTGGCACTAAAATGAATAGCACCATGCAGCTGAGTATACTGTCATCTGGAATCGAGCAGTAGTCTGCTTAGCATGCCTTCCTGGCAAAACCTTTAAATAAACAAAAGGGGCAGGGACCATATTCAAAGGTCTCCTGTGTATGGTGCTCTGTGGATTGTGCAATTACTATGAACAAATCACTGGGCCCATGCAAATGAGGGTCTTCTCTAGAATACAGGGTGCAGGGGTATATTCAGCTGATTTTGGAAGTGGTAAAAAGTCTGCCATGAGAGCGGTATTTCCTACTTCCAAAATCCTTCCCCAAACAATGGGCATAGTGGTGCAGGATCACTTGAACCCCTGAGTAAATGTCAAACACCCTTGTGATCTAGTGGTCCCCCAGTCCCAAGTAAATGTCAAATCCTTAGGATTCTAGTGTTCCTTCTTCATCACTGATTAACTGTCATACTCCAGCAGTCTTGCACTCATCTAATCCCCAAGCAAATTACAATTACACTGATGTAGTGACCCCCCTCACCTGATCCCAAGAACTGGTCAAACTTCCTGGTTGTCCAGTGGCCCCCTCCCTCATGATTCCAAATTGCAGAGAAATGTCCCTGATAGTCCAGTGATATCCTCTCCTGCCTGATCCCTGCTTTACCAGTGATAACTTCCACTGCCTTCTCCACCTGCTCAGCATCCAGCACCCCCACTCCCACCCCTTCTGTCCCCAACTCACCCACAAAGTGGCATCCTCCGTACCACATAAGATATCCAGATGGTGACCAGCACAGTCACCCAACACACCACCTCTTCCACCTACCCTCTTAATGACAGGGAGTGACATCATGCATGCTTTAAAGAAGGCTGAATGACCTTACAAGCTTTTCTGACATTCCTCATCCCTCAAAACCAATTCTCTCTCGGTAGCTCTTCAATACTAGAACTACTTCTTACATGACATTAATCGAGTTCTGTGGGGTATCAAACATAAGCAGATCATTATTTGATTATGTTTGCAGCCTAATGTGTTAGCCTTCTCGGCTGCTTGGCTGCTGAACTTGGCTCCTGTTGCCTCTCATGTTGCACAGTAGGGCTGCTTCCCTCCTCTGAATGAGCTCAGGTATATTGTCTGAGGCGCACTATGTGTACCTCAACTACACCTTATATACACCTCACAGATACTGTACACCTCATCTGCAACTTACAAACTTTACATTTAGTGATATGCACATGAACTGCACCTTAAAAACTTAACATTTAGCAGTATACCCTTCATCTGCACCTAACAAACTTAACATTTAGCAGTATACACCTGACCTGCACTTTGACTTCTGCCTTGTGCTACTGAGTGAATAGTTACCCTTTTTTGCCCTTTAGAGACACCACTGGCAGTTCTGGTGTTTGAACGCCCTTGCACTACTGTACTTCTTGATTACTGGCAGTTTGATCTCCGGCAGCAGCAGCTGGAACTCTGCATGTTAACTGCGCTTGCAAAATAACAATCTTTTTCAGAGTAAGACAACTCCTTGGTTATAGTAACAGTTTGTTCATGTTGCAGAAAGAGGCAAGATCTTACTAGGGTGTGCAAGTTTCTTTATATGTGTATATATGTCTTCTGTATACTTAGTGTGGGAGGATGGGGAATGGGGTTCATAACTCTATGGTGCTTTTCAATTCAGTTTTACTCAGGATAAAAATAATTGAGCAGTGCTCATTTATGATGGTGTTCTGTTAAGGCAAAACTTCTGATGACAAGTGAACACATTTCAGAGTCAGATAGTGCATTATATAGTGGAGAACTTACATGGAGTTGTATGTTTACATAGGCATAACAAACTTTGAAGTACAAGGTTAGACCCAGTGCAGGGGTTGTAGGGATGGAGGTTCATAGTTGTTGGGACCTGTGTTATTCCCCTGGAATGATGACAGCAAGGTGTATGCCCACAGGAGGCTGAAAAAACATTCTGTGATTTTGTATTGGGGGGCAGGAGGTGGTTTACTAAGAGTAGGGATTTGGGCAGGGAGTTCCATTGGGCGTCTATGACTGAAGGCAAGGGACCTGCAAGTCATATTTATGTGCAGAACAATCAGCTCAAGTGATCCAGTGGAATGCAACAATCTAGTATAGGACTTGCAGGCAAGCCATGAGTGCAAATAAGGGGAACATATCTTTTACGCACTTCAGGGACTAGAGGACGAAGTGCAAGTCCCTCCCGTCATTTAGAAACAGCCACTTTAATGTACTGTACAGCCTACAATTGTAGGAGTCATAAGGGCAGTTGAGTATTAGTCTAGGTAGCCTATTGTAAAGCCATCTTTTCTCAGTCTGGACTTGGAGGCACCATGGAGGAAGTTGTCAGTGTAGTCAAAAGAAGGGAGTATGATAGATTGGATTATTCCCTTTCTGCAGTCCTGAGGCAGCAAGGATTTGTTTCTGAACAGGAAGCCAGTCTTTGAGCCATAGGTTTTTGATGCATGTGTTGACTTGGATGTTTCCTGTGTGGAGTGACTTGACATACAAACCCAAATGTTTATATTTACTAGCCATTTCTGGAGGGAATCCATCTGTTGTAGCAATGACCAGAGGGGCAGAGGTGGCACAGTTCTTCTGTCATTGGGCAAACCCAGATACCATAGCTTTGGTCTTTCCCACACTTGAAGACATTTTTGAGTCAATTAGAAAGTTTTGCAGGTCATGAAATTACTTCTGGAGAGTGGTCTTCACAGCAGGTATGTGGGCTACGGAGGTATAGAACTTGGTATCATCTGTATTCAGCTGGTAGTTCATTCTTCTGACATGCTGACCCAGGTCTTTTTCTTTTAATTTAATTTTGATTGGTAAATTGTTTGCAAGATAGATGACAGTACAATATAGCTAGTGTATAATACATCAGTTACATTTAGCTGTGAGCAATCAAACAGTTTACTAAAAAACCTTTTTAAAGGGGGCACACAGAAGAGAAGGAACAGATCAGTTAGGGCTATACCCTAAGTGACAGCACGGGCAACCTTGTATTAGATCTGTACAGACAATTATGACTCAATTCTGACAACTTAAGAAAGGATGGTCTCCATTAACTTACTGACCGTTCAGGTTACATTGACAGGCCTCTAGTTGCCAGGGTCATCTCTAGCCCACTTTTGTGAAGTGGCACATGTATTTGGTTCTCCACTCCTGTGGCACCTCCCTTGTGTCCAGTGAGCTATTGAACAGGTCCGCCATTGGACCTACCTGGTCCTTTGCCAGCACAGTCCTGGGGATTTATCAACTTTGAGGGACATGAGCTCTCTTTTCATCTGAGATTCTGTCTTCTTCCCCACCCCCTCCCTTCTCCCCCCTTCCTCCCCAGAGGCATTTGGCCATCTTTTTCCTTTCATAAAGACAGAGCAGAAGTATTGGTTCAATACTTCTGCCTTCTCCGTACTACTTTCCACACCCCCACCGTAACTTCACTATGACATCCTTTTTGTCTTTTTTCTCTGATGTTCTGGAAAAAGGCTTTCTCCTCACCCCTGATCCCCATAGCTATCTGTAACTCCTTTCTGACCATGGCTAGCCTGACTAACCTACCTGCATCCGTAGTGCTAAGGTATTCCTCCATCTCTTCAACCCTTTGGGTTTTCTTGAATATTCTGTACATGGCCCTCTTCTCCCTAACTGCCTGGGCCAGGTCTCTATCAAACCAACTTGGTTTTTGTGCTTTGGAGAATTTTCCCATCAGTCTGATACACTCATTTGTGGCAATTACTATTGCTTTTTTTGATGGTGGACTACTTCTAGTACATTTCTCTAAGGTTAGCTATGTGATCCCTTAGCACCTCCTCCGGATTCCTGAATTCCTAACCTTGTTAGTTGAGCGGTGACTTTCTTTTTCTCAAAACCGGCACATATAAGTGTTTAAAAATGAAGGCCAAAATTGGCCCCATTATAGCTTATGAGGTGCGCCCTCACGCTATTCTAGAACTGGCATCACATAACGTGCGAGCATGAGGGCGTGCCTACTAGTCAGAAAGTACAGGCGTTTTGGCCGCGGGTCTCCGTGCTGTTTTTTACAAGTGATAATACTAGAAAGGTATTAAACAAATAAATTATGCACATACAAGGATCTTTAAACTGGAGGGTAAGCTACAGAATCGGGGAAGGGGGGAGGAATCTTTTTTAAGTGAACACCTGCTCTTTAAGGGCAGTTAAGTGTAGAAAGAAAACATTCCATCTCCCCTCTGGGGGTGAATAGGAGGCTGCAAATACAGATCTGCATGGTAGCTATGGAAGGCAGTAGAGATAGCATCTACCTCTATTAGAAGCCATCTCGAGGTAGGGTCTTCAACAGACATAATGGTAGCACATTTCCTTTTAAATTCAGAGTCTAACCCAGGTCATTTAGATACAAAAAGAACAGTAAGGGGCCAAGTACTGAGCCTTGTCATGCACCTTTAGTGACTTAGAGGGGGGTCAGACCTGGTGCCATATATCTTGATACTCTGTTTGGCATTAGTTAGATGCTGCTGAACCAGCTGGCTGCCTCTGAGCTCATGTGCAACTCAGCTAGTCTGGCCAATAGTAGACTGTGATCCTCTGTGTTGAAGGCCTTCAATAGGTTGATGAAGAAGGCGCTAAGGTATTTTTCTCTGTCTACTACCATCGAGTACCCTGGTTGCAGCGGTGACTGTAACGTGGCCTGTTCTAAACTCTAACTGATATTCATTGTGCAGTGAGGTTTTGTTAAGGAATTTGAGGATTTAGTTGTGTAGTATCCACTTTAATACTTATTAGAGCACAGGCAGGAGAGAGCTAGGTTTGAAGCTGTTTAGGGTTTTCAGGTCACCTCTTCTATGGATGGGCATCACACTGGTAGTTTTCCAGCCAGATGGAACACAATAAAGCTTTAAGTAGAGATGTGCAGAAATGTTAAATTCCGCTTATGGAAGAATTCAGTAGAATATTGGAAATTGCGCCTGACTGTGCAGAATTCCATCAAAAGTGGAATTTCAAAATTTCAAAAAAAGAATCTTAACTGTGAAATGGTATTTTGCAGCTTAAGTAAACCACAGATTTGTCCTGCCAGTGCAGCGGTAGCACCACCACTTGCTTCGCTGGTGACCCGGGTTCGGGAACGAGCCTGGAGCATCAGAGGGCTGGCTGGGGGAAGGTTAGATAAGTATCCGATGGACAATTTTCCTCCAGGTTGGAGGGGGAGAATGAGTTCCTGCCACATGAGTGACACCCTCTGGAGTCTGGGGCCCAGATATTAAAACTTCGCCCAAAAAGTGCGCAATAGCAGGAGCAAGCGCAAGTTCATTGCGCCCATGCTCAAGAGGCATGATATTCAAAAACGGAGTCGGCCAAGATGCACCTATAGCCGACGACTGAATATTGCACCACCTGCGCCATAGCGCAACTAGGGAGGGGAAGCTGAGCATATCTGATGCGCCATAGCGCAACAAGGGATGTTTGGCTGAGCAGTCCAGAGGCACCATAGCGCAACCAGGGATGCCCCCCCAGCAGCAGGGCAGCAATGCAACTGCACAACCAGGGATGCACTGGCCCACCACCCATGCCACAGATGGGCAGAGGGACACACAGAAGAACAGACATCGTCCCTCCACACCCCATGCACTGCACAACTGGGGGAGGGCTGCACTAACCACTGGCCCATGGAGACAAGCAACCAACCCACAGCTGGGCCATGGTGCCCCATCACACCCCCTGGCAAGCTGTGATTGGCACACAAGGAGGGCTGACCACCCTGTGCCACACCATCCCCCAAATGTAGAGCACACCCTGCACCGTGACCCCCAGACACCCCACCCAGGAGTGCGTCCACCACTGCAGGATACCCCATGCATGCCACCACCCCCACTGTGACAGTGCAACCCTGTGCACCACAGAACCATGCAAGGCAGCCCCACCATGAGCACCCATCAGTGGGTGGCAGCACACAGCGATGCAATGATGGCATACACAGTGCCACCATGCACAGCCCCCCTGAGGTACAGCTGAGAGACCGACCATGCGTCAGCACACGAGGTACCCCACACATGACAGGGCATACTCCAGACCCCACCACCAGTGGTACAGCACCTTGCACACCCTCCCAAGGACACACCCCGACCCAGCACTGGCCACAACAGTCAGCGCAGACACCCACAGTGGTATATGGAAGCATGCACCACACCAGATGCAACACAGTGCATGGACAAACACCCACCCATACCCAAGGGCACAACAACACAGGGATGCAGTAGCAGGACAACCAAGCCCCCAGCATGGGCCCATGGAAACTGTGTACACACAGCCAGCAGTCCTCCATGGCACAGGAGTGCCAGCCACCCTGTGCAGGCAATGTGGACCTGTACGCCATCATTTGCCCAGAGCACAAGTCACAGACAGTGGTGCACATCCCCTGCAACACCCACAAGCCACAACATGGAGGTGGGACAACAACCGCAGAGGCCACAGTGTCACCCGAGGCAGACATGCACCACACCAGTGACAGGAGGCAACCCAGCATTGTGACAGGTACACTGGCTGCCCTGCATGGACAGCCACCACTGACATGCCAGCAGACCGTGCAGGTCACAGACATGCAAGGGTGTCAGCTGCATAGTCCATGGACGGGCTGACAGGGGCGCCATAGACACAGAGCATGCACCATGGACCACTGCACACAGTCATCCAGTGCACAGGGCACAACACACACACCACAGACACTGACTGATAGCTACTCCCACACCATAGTCACCTCCCCACGGACACACACATACCCATGACTGCACCACCCGACGCCATGCACACCACTGCAGCTGAGCACCTATAGCCCACTGAAAATCAGAGACCACCACAGTATTCGTATCAAAAGATTTGTAATCAAAAATATCAAAAAGAACTATTTACAAAACTATGTACAAATGTGTTGGGGGAGGACCACAAACAAGGTGGGGGTGGGTAAGGGGCAGGGGTGAACAAATGGGACAGGAAAGGAGGGGTGTGAGGGTGGGTCCAGGGGGTAGGTGAAATCAGGGGCATATAGATGTTCAGTGGGACCCCTGCTCCCCGCTCCGGCTGCTCTGCCTCCCATGTCTCCTCCGGGCCCCCAGCCACTCAAACCTTTGCAGGATGTCCAATGATGCCCTTGCCACGGTTAGTATCTCCTGCAGTGCCTCCCGGATAGCCTGCAGCTGGCGGACACCTAGGACAATAGAGCACAGTCAATAGGTGTGAATGCACAGCCCCATACAGCCCACCCACTGTGCATGGCATACGGCCATGGGACATGCCTCTGTGATGGTGTGTGACCACCCACAGTGATCACATTCACAAGACCTGCCCACCCAGGCACATACAGCCATGCAGACAACTGCACACACCCACCGGCCAAGTCCTGCACAGCACCACCGTGTCTGTTTAGTGACATGGCTATGTGGTGTGAAGGCAGTGGCACAGCCATGTACCTGGTGCATGCATGCCTCCCACGCACAGCACGTCAGCAGCGTGGCAGGCTCCTGCATCAGAAACCCAGGCATGCGCAGTTAGGTGTGTACTGCACATGTCACAGAACTGCGCCCTTGGCTCAGCACGTTCAACACAATTGCGCAAAGCGCAACAGTGCGATAATCAGCCATCATATGCAAATCAGCTAATCAGCCATTCAATGGCGCAGCACTGCAATTTGCATCCACTTAAAGTTGCGCCTCGCCTCATTTGCATGGGTTGCGCTATAAAAGTGCGACATTGGGCTGCACTGGCCATAGTCAGTTACTGCAGTCTATTGGTGAGTTGCATGCTGTTTGGGAGTGTGGATTGTGGATTTTGGGACAGGCATGAGACTGCACAGTCACAGGTAACAACTTTCATTCTCACAGGCTAAATCATGACCGAGCGAGTTGTGGGTGAGGAGGAACAGAGTGGTGGGAAGAGGAGGAGGAGGCCTAATTTCACCAAGGCTGAGACAGATGCCCTGTTTGAGGCCTACCTGGATCAGGAGCCGCTTCTCAGTGGACGGCAGGGAACACCACAGGCCCGTGCTGCTGCATGGGAGGACGTGGCGCATGCAATGAACCTGCATGGCAGCCACCATCGCTCCGTGCAGGAGTGCAAGAAGAAGATAGGCACAGACAGGAGGAGGATAAAGGAGAAGGTGGCTGCCATCAGGGCAGCACGAGCTGCGACAGGTGGGGTACAGCCGGAGGTGGTACGCCTGACCCCACAGGAGGAGAGGCTTGCTGGAAGCATGCAGTGCAGTGCCATTGAGGATGTTCCGGGTGGTGGCTTCCAGATGGGTGGTAGCCCATCACTGCATGGTAGGTCATGGTCTGTCTATTGGGGGGGCAGGGTAGGTCACATGCAGTAACGTGACTTTGTTTTCCCTTACAGATCCTGAGCATCTGCATGGGTCAGCGGTGGTGGGCCTCTCCACTGAGGCCAGTCAGATGGAGATGGAGGAGGGCCCATCCACCTTCACAGGTATGCATGGCTCAGTGCAACAGTGGGCCCGCTGGGCTGTCCACACTGATGATGTTGGAACAGGTGCAGAGGAGGTCCTGCCCATGTCCCAGCATGCCGGCATCCAAGGATGCCGGCATGCTGTGACTCGGGCTGGTGCCAGGTCCGTCACTGATGATGATGTCGCTAACGCCATGGGCAGTGACACGTGTGTGTGCCATGGGATGGCCACACAGCAGGTAACATCGAGGCCATGGCTGTGGGTGGTGCCACCGTGGAGGCCTGTGTGTCATCACAGTCCCAGCCTGTGCCTGTCAGCACCAGTAGGGCAGCACTGGTGTGTGTACAGGACAGTGGGACTGTTGCGGTCACTGCAGTGGCACCAGTGAGCCCTGGGGAGCGGCAGCCTGAGGGGCAGCATCAGCAGTCGGCCAATGGGCTCAGGGGTACAGTGTCAGGGGGCAGCGTCAGTGCACCGCCTGTGGACATGCCCAGACCTGGTCCTGGTGTGCAGCGCCCACCCTCAAGGAGTGCTGAGCATCAGAGCCGCGCACACCCTGAGGGACAGGATGCCGAGGAGGCAGATGACCTCTTGGATGAGCACACCCGCATACTGCAAGCATCAGTCAACCAGCAGATGTGGCTTGCGACGTCGGTGGATGCATTGCTTGCAGCTCTGGAGCGGACAGAGAAGTGTTGCTGCAGAGACACCGCTCTGATCCTGGCAGGGATGGCCTGGTTGCGGGAGGATGTGACCGCTGCCATTGACAGGCAGACACAGGCATTCACTGCTGTCATGGCCACAATGGGCACACAATCGTATGCCCATGCATCGCAGACACCACGCAGTGCACTGTCCACCCTCCGTTTCACGGCATTGTGCGATACCATCCTTGTCGACACTGGGTTCAGCTGTGGGCATCCCGAGCATGCCTGGTGCAGGCATGTTTGGTGTGCTGCAGACCCCTGCGCGAGTACGGTCGCATTCATGCAGTGGAACCCCTAGGGGACCATCGGTGCTACCCCATGAGGCCAGTGGTCAGCCTGTCAGTGCTGGCGGGTCTCGGCGGGGCCGCCCATGCATTCGTGGCAGCCGGTGCACTGTGGCGTGCGACTGACCTGTCTCCCAATGTGGCTACTGTCTGGTGCTGCCCTGTGTGCATTGTGTCATTCAGCGGGCAATGCACGGGTGGGTACCCGGCCCTGCACGCGGACACACAGTCCATCTGCACACCCTCCCAGCTGCTGTCCACAGTTGTGTGTGCATGATGCTGTCTGCATTGCGCTGTACACCAATGTGCAATGGTGCTCAGCATCTGACACACACACAATGACAGACAGTGGGCGTGGAGGTCTGTGGACATGTGTGTGGCTAGGGGTGGCATTCTGAGTCGGTGTGCCTCCTACCCTTTGTGCATGTATGGTGCATTGTGTGTGTGTGTGTGTGTGTGTGTGTGT
Organism: Neoceratodus forsteri; assembly: GCA_016271365.2. NCBI lineage: Eukaryota > Metazoa > Chordata > Ceratodontiformes > Ceratodontidae > Neoceratodus > Neoceratodus forsteri. Next base: position 6,927,578 of record JADMNL010000025.1, on the reverse strand, counting down.
GTGTGTGTCCGCGTGGCATGTTAGACCTCACCAGTCCCAGGTTGTGTGTGTGGTTCCATGCCCGGCCAGTTCCCTTGACGGCGTGCACCCCTGGTGTGTGTCCATGCATGTGTGTGGGTTGTACCTTTGCCACTATTGGTTGCACATGGCCCCATGACTTACCTGGGTTGGCTGAAATGCTCCTCCTTGATGGTGTCCTGGTGCAGCTGTGCCAGCTGGAGCAGTCGGGGGTCCCATCACCCAATGGGGGGCTGCCCATCACCATTGTTACCGGCGTCCTCATCGTCCCCATCACTCTCCCCTCTTCAACCTGTATGGCTATCCCACATTCGTTGGCCATGTTGTGCAGGATGCAGCAGGCCAGAAATAGCCCACAGGCCTTTGAGGGGCTGTACTGTAGGGCACCACTGGAGGTGTCCAGGCAACGGAAACTTGCTTTCAGCATCCTGAACACCCGCTCAATGACATTACATGTGGTGGTGTGTGCCTCATTGTAGCATTGCTGCGATGGGGTCACGGGCCACCGGAAGGGTGTGAGCAGCCAGGGATGGAGTGGGTATACACTGTCACCTGTGTGTAGAGGGTGGAGGTTAGTTTGGTGATCAGCATCGCCTTGCCCCGGGCCATGTAGGCCACTACCCATGTCACCTCTGACCATGCCCCTCCAGGCCCTATGATTGTCCATGTGGTTTGCATACTCACCCACTAGGTGGCCAGTGGGGATATCCCCACTCTTGAATCTGTGGCACAGTGCCGACTGGTGCCAGATGAAGGCATCATGTGCTCCCACAGGGTGCGTGGCACAGACATTGATTATGCACCCCCTGGCATCGCACACCACCTGGCAGTTGATGCTGGCATAGCTCTTGCGATTTATATATGTGGCCCCCTTGGGGCCAGGTGGTGTGCGGATGGCCACATGGGTGCAATCTATTGCCCCTAGCACGCCAGGCATACGTGCTACTCTGTGGAACTCCTGTATGTTTGCTGTGTGTTCCGCCGGTGTGCTGGGGAACTGGATGTACTCCACAGCCTGTGGCAGCAGTGTGCTGAGGAATTGGGTGAGGTGGCGTGATGTGGCTGACTGGGTTATGCCTGTGGTGTCCCCAGTTGGTCTCTGGAAGGTACCTGTGGCGAGCAAGCACACGCAAGCTGTCACTTTCATCTCCACTGACAGAGCATGGCTCCGTCATGTGGGTGCCTGCATCACATCACTGCACAGCTCACAGAGCCACCTCAGAATTGCCCGATTCAGGTGGTACTGGCCCACGATCTCCGTATCACTGTACAGCTCGAAGTTGGTGCGGGCTCGGTACTGCCTATTGGGGGCATACTGCTGATGGGCCCTTCCACGGCCACACCCCCTGCTGCCCACCTTCTCACCCCCCTCATTACTGCCTCCATCTGGATGGTGGCACTGGCCATGTCCCTGGCTTGTGTTCACCCCCCCAGCAGCTGTTTCTGTATTTTCCCTGCTGTCCTGGCTGTTACTTTCTCTGCACCTGGAACACCTGACTGTGCTGGCTTCACTGCTGTGTGGCAAGTACTTCCTCCTTCTGCATTGTGGCTCCCCACACCTTCCCCTGAGCCTGTGGGTTCCAGGTGCCCTTTCCTGGCCTGCCCTGTGTGTCCCTGCTGCCCAGTTTGTCTTGCTAGAGTTCAGCCTCATGTGCCTTCCCTGTAGCGTTCTTGTGCCTCTCCCTTGCTCCCTTTTATTTTGGCTCATTTCCGCTATGGCACAACTTCCGCTGGCTCCCCTTTTGTGCATGGTACATGTTGTTAAATATCGCACTGCGCCATTTATGCATGGTTCCTTCCCCTTCAGTTGTGCATACAATCATTATCATTGCGCTGTTGCTCAGCATGATTTGGGGGGTGCAACTGCCTTCTGCTGAATATCGCAGAATGGCACATTTTTGGACTTGCGCAGGCACAACCCTATTGTGCATGGCTCAACTCTTTTGAATATCTGGCCCTGGGTGTACACCAACCGGGACCATGCACAGTAAGGGCAGAGGTGATGGTGGATGTCTGTGGGACATGTGTGGGAGCATGCACGTCTGTGTGCTGATGTCTTTGCACATCTGCATCTTCAGGGGAACCTCAAGCCCATGACTTGTGTAAAGCACTGAGTCGTCCAATATAGCTGCTGTTTTTAAAATATGTATATAATACATTTTTGATGCATCCTTCAGTTTAGTATGAGCTTGTAATATATGGATATTTAAAATAAAGCCCCAAAAAGCATATAAAAAAACCCCTTGTAATAGATTAGTTAGTCCCGTAATACTATACTTCCGGTCCCCGTAATACTATCGTTGGGATTACAGGACATGACTACTGTATGAACCATGTGGTTTTTTGGGGTTTTTTTTCTCTGAAAGAAGCGGGAACAGATTGGGAGCTGGGGGTGTGTGTGTGTGCAAATGAGGAGCGAGGAACACTCGGAGTCTGACAAACTCTCCAGACCGCTGCAGCACAAGTAAGAACTTGGAAATTCCTCTCATCCTTATATTACAAAAAATAACATATAGATTCTGGTGTTTCAAGGCAGAAATTCCAACTCGAGGTTCTGGGGACACAAGAAACCTCGAGAGCGAAGTTTGAGAGGTTTCTTGTGTCCCCAGAACCGCTTGATGGAATTACTGCCTTGTAATATACCAGAACCTATCTATTATTCCATTTTTTTTTTTCTGGATTATGAGCTCGGGCTGTTACTTTTTATGTTGGATGTTGCTTTCTGCCCTTGTGCTCCAATTTTTTTCTGAGCTACCTTAACAGTACCAAACCTCCAGTTGGAAACCCCTGAGGGAGAGCAACAGAATGATGCCTCCTGGGTTCCCTCCTGAATGCTGCCTCAGGTGTAAGCCTAAGCTGTGGCCTCAGCCAGATCTCAGTCTCTCTCTCTCTCTCTCTCTCTCTCTCCAGGGTGCCCCACTGCAGGGAGCAAGCAGCAGGCCTCCCAGTCTGGGTGGCTTGAGGGGGATGCTGGGGGGCAGTCCAGGAGTCAAAACAAGGGATAAATCCTCACCTGAGCCTGAACAATAAAGAAAGTGAAAAAAAAATAAAAAGGAAAGAGCAGATTCATTTTCCAGAAACCACAGAATAATTTTCCTCAGTTAATGTAATCTGCGAATATCATTTTGCGGTTTACATAGAGATGCTTTTTGGAATTTTGCAGAATTAAAAACAAAATTCTGAAAAGCATTTCAGGAGCAGAATTTGCCATTCTGCACGAGCTCCACCTATAGAACTCCACATACTGTAGCTCTAGCTCTGAGAAGCAACTGAAGAGTTAGGGGAGAGGCCTGAAAATTTGTGGGACAGCAAGTTTCAGCAGTTTGGTTTTTAGACAGTCTAGACCACCAGTTTACCTGTCTTTTAAGTGGAGCAGTTGGTCCAAGGCTTCTGAGGGCCCAACATGGGGGCTCTGGGTGCTGGAGCAGCAAGGGTTAAGGGGGAATGGTGACGTGGTGTGCATGTTCTGGTTACCAGGTGGAGCTCCTTTGGTGTTTGGGATGTCTTTTCCTATGCTTTTTGTAAGGCTCAGTGTTTCCACTGACAAATAGAAACACAGAAACAAAGAATCTGTTGTCAAAAAGGGCTGCTTGGCTCATCCAGTCTACCCAAGTTTTTACAAGTGATAATTACTTCTGAATGCTGTTCCTGCAGGCATTGCTTCCCTTACATATTTACTGCATGAATTCATAGGACCTATGCCTTTGTGATTCCTGCAATCAGCTGAGGTGGGTGAAGGGATAAGGGTAAGGGAACTGTTCCCCCTTTTTAATAGTTTTTAAAGTTCACCTTGAAAGTACCTAATTAAGTAAATAGTATTTCATTTTTTTCTTTTGGATTAGCTCTCTGCCCTGTATTAAGAGTTTGGTATTTTTTTACAGCTACACTGGCCATAATGATGTCTGCACTTCAGCTGAACCTTATGACTACATCTCTGGTCCAGGTGTACACCTAACTGAGGTGCACCTAATTAGAATTTCTAGATGTACATCAATTACACCTCAAGTAAGATGCATCTAATTAGTATTTATTAAACACACATCAGCTACACCTAATGTACCCTCTAAGTGCACTGCTGGTGAACCTCTTGTGCACCTTCCAGACAGCAGTGTGGGTAAAGTGAATGCCTTGAGGTGTGTCAAGGTGCATACCTCATTTAAGTATTAGTAGCACATCAAATACACTTCTGCTGTACCAGGGTCTATTACTGTCTGTCACACGTAGGCTGCTTACAAGCAGATGCAGAGTGATTGTGACATGTGGACCCTCATTCATCACATGAGTACCCCCAACACTGCCCGTGTTCTTTTTGTCATACAGCAATATAGAAACACATATTTCCATGTAATACATAAGCAATAAGACACGACAGGGAGTGCATGGAACAGATTTTACCACACGGCCAGGGGCGTAATAAGGCACGAGGCCTTGGCCGAGTGCCTTTAGCCCCTGGCGTGTAGCAAAATCTGTTCCATGCACACACCTGGAGTGTCTTATTGCGCTTATAAAATGGTCTACTTTAAAAACAAAATGTTTTACACTTAGAAAATTAATTTTTATACGTGGTAAATAGCATTTGTTTATGCTGATTTAAGATAATATAATCCTTCCACCTAGTACAAAATGATATAATGCTGCTGTCTCTAGTCTGTGGGAAGTGGAGGTGCTGAGAGAGAGTACCTGAGTGGGGCAGCATGTAGTAATTGGGAGAGTTGAGGTGAGCACTGAGCAACATAACTCAGTTTCTTGTTCCTCTTTATTAACGGTGTTGAAGACCCTCTCAGAGAAGATGTGAGGCAGGGAAGGGAGAACTGGGGTAGGGTTACATTGAGACCGGGGTTGCTGTCTGTACCAGCGAAGCCAGAGAGCTGAGTGTGATACAAACACAGCACTCCGATTGTGACAAGCTTTCACACATCCGGCACTCTGACATGGGCCAAAAGAATAAAAAGTGCTGATAAGAACGGGATAGCAGCTGAACTGCATGCCGCTAAACCAAAGCGGGACTGGGGAAGGGCTGCGTCATTGGGACCCACACTGGCCCATTTACTTCAGCAGTGCAGCTCTGATCAAATCCGACCAGATTGTGCCATCCCTTGACAGGCGCTCACAACACCGCTGCAACAGACAGAACAACCGTAAACCCATTGCACCACACCACCGGAGGCGTACCAGTTCTGTGCGCATTCACACCATATTGATGCTTTGGAGTTGTTTTATTAAACATTAAAAATAAATTGAAGCTGCTCCATTTGTCTCGTTCATTTGGGAAGCTCAGCATGAATCTGTGTGAGTGGAGGTTGTACCAGGGAGCACTGGGGTGAATCCTCCTAACGTGTGGAGAAAAAGAATTTGTGGGTTATTTCAGAATGGAACGCAGGAAGGAAACTGACTTTTTGTACTATGAGCAGGAGAGGGTGCTTTTAGTGAGAAAACAACAATGGCATTTTTAAATGCCAACGTTCTAAGGCGTAGTAATTTCAGCCTTTTTGCTGCCGTCCTTTTTTTTACCCATGCGTGGAACATATTTCATGCATGGGAAAGTAGCCAATCACATTGCTGGATTTAACCTATCCATTTTATAAGTGGTGAGCAATGTGTAGCAGGATAGTAAACAGCATAGGTTCATGACATGGAGATCTTGTCAGATCAGCCTGATAGTATTCTTTGATTGTATTACAAGGGTAATGCAGAAGGGAAAAGGATGCTGAAGAAGTAACAAGGTCTGGGAGCAGAGACAGATCTAGTTAAATGGGTGGGAAGTTGGTTGGGGGAAGACAGAAGAGGGTGGTGGTGGTTTATGGGGTCAAATCAGGGAAGTGGGAGATCACAAGTGGGGTGTCTCAGGAGTCAGTCCTGGGTCCAGTCCTTTTCAATATGTTCACCAGAGATATGGAGAAGGGTTACAGGGCAATATGTGTTACTTCGCAGATGACACTAAGCTCTTTGTTAGGGTGGACAGCGAGGAGCAGTGAAGGAATTGCAAATGGACCTGCAAAGATTAGAGAGATGGTGTATGGCTTGTTAGTTGACATTCAACATCATAAAATGCAAGGTGAAGCTCAAAGAGAATAGGAATCCCAGGATGTAATATTGGATGGAGGGGGGTAGGTTGGCCACTACTCAGAGGAAAGGGGCAAACTAGCCAAGGCAACAAGATCTACACAAGATGACTAGAATATTAGTGTGTACTGGGAGGGCTTTCAATAGTAGGAGGAAAGAGGTAATATTATCTTTCTATAGATCAGTGGTGAGACTCCATCTGGAGTACAGTGCCCAGTTCTTTCTGGAATCCCCACTCGAGGAAAGAAAGAGGCAGACTGGAGACACTGCAGTATAGGGTCACTAGAATGATTTAGGGCCAGCATGGCAGATCCTATGCAGAGCAGCTTAGACAACTAAACATGTACTCCCTGGAGGTTGTAAGAGAGAGGGGCGACATGATAGAGTCCTTCAAGCTCCTCAAAGGTATAGACAAGGTAAACTATGTGGAACTACTGAACAAGAATGGGGGGGTCAATAACAAGGAGGCATGCTGGCCCAGTGGTGTGGCAGTCTGAGGCACTGGGTACCTCACTGCCTGCTGCACTGGTGACTCTGGTTCGGGAACAAATGAGGGTCACTCAAGGGGTGGCTGGGGAGGAAGGATTGAGCATCCATGCAACATCTCTCCTCCCTCTGGGGGAGGGGGAATTCCTGTCCTGCAGGTCAACTGCCACCTGGAGGAATCTGGATGGCAGCAATATGGAACTGCAAGGGGAAGGGGAACCCCATGCCCCCATGCTGGGTGCCTGTCCACAGAGGTAGAACATACACATTGTGTCATTGCATGCGCATTGGCCCTATGGAGAAAAATGGAGATAAAAACCTCCAGCCACAGCACAATGACAGCCTGGCTCTCTTACAGTCCCATACCAATGACTGAGCATCTCTGACTGAAGTCCTGTGGCAAAGGACGTCAGTAGAGTAAAGTAAACCCCAGGGAAAATGACTGATAGGGCCAGGGGGACCAGCCCAGATAGGGGCCAGACAGAGAAGTACCGGGAGAGAAACATGAGATAAAAATAACAAGGGGGCATGAATTGAAGCTGATGGGGGGGTGATTTAGAAGGGATGTCATGAGGTTTTACTTGATGGAGAGAGTGATTGAGCCAGGGAACAGCCTATCCGCTGTGTCGGTGGGAGAAAAAAAATAATAGATTGATTCAAGCGCAGGTGGAACAGACTAACGAGTTCCATAGTTACATGGTGGGGGGGTAGGAGGAATGCAGAATGCAGTGAACAGGGGGAGGTGATGATGAAAACCCCATCTAGACAATAGGTCACAGGTTAGGGTAGGGTAAAATAGGGAAGATTGGCTGGACCAATTTTTTTTTGTGCCAAAACGTATCAGATAAGCATAATAAATTTGAATTTTCCATGACAGTTGAGCTCAGATGCAACACAGTTTGAATCTTAACACCTTTTTTCTATAATTTTGCTAAATTTATTTACTTTTAAAGCAGAATTGCATTACCGAGGATAGCTCAGCTCAGATGCAAGCTGTGTTTTCTAGTACTGTCCTGCTTTTACCTATTTCTGCAGCTTTGTATAGAACAGCACTGAAAGCTTCAGTGATTCGTCAAACATGATACAGTGGGTAAACTGTAGAGACTTTAATTTGAACTTGTAATCTTGTTGTTCTCAATCTGGTGCTGAAACCAGTATACCACAGTGCCATCCAGAATCCAAGGTCACAGAAGTACTATTCAGAGCAAGACAAACGCTCTCCATAATTTCTCCATGGGGTACCTGAACAGCATCTGTTAGATGTTTCAGTGATCAATGTATGTCACAGTATACCTCTGTTTGCATGCCAAAAACCTTATTTAGATTTTTTTTAAACTGATATACACAGAATAGGTCAGCTCAGATGAAACATCTTGTTTCCAATTGTCCTGATTCTATTTATGCAGATTTGCAGGCTACAGCACTGGAAGCTTAACCTGTTAGTTGAATGTAACACACTGATTACTTGTTATAGCATGTAATCCAGCTGTAGAACCTTGAAGAAGATAGGAGATGCTTTTTACATAGATAACTGCCCTTTCGTCTTCCTTTCCACGACAGCTGTGTATTCCGATATGCTTTGACCAATTTTTGATAAATAATCAAGCTTTGGTGTGCCCTCAGAGCTACACAGAGTTCCACTCCCCTCATCTGTTACTGCTCTTTCTTTTCATATTTCTTAGGCATTCTATGACATCATTAGAAAATGGGCTAAGAAAATACTTGGCTCTGATTATTGATATACTTCCGGCAAGCTGCCTATCAGGCAACAGAGCCCAGGTATTAAAGCGCCAGGTTTTACAAACTCCACATCACAAAGATCATCATGCAAACAGAATGTTGTGTATTAAAACACTGCCATGTTTTTTTTCTCGATACTTAGCTGGACAGTTTGCACCCCCCAAATTCAGTAGTATATCACAATGCCAGAACAAAAGAACATCACATCCCCATAAATAAAATATCGACAACCATAGCGATTGCCTGTGCTTAGCTTAAACAGCGCCATAGTATCAATAGAAAACGCATCATCTTGCCCCAGAAAAACCAGCGGCTCAATTTGAAATCCCAAGCCGGCATTAGACATCTAGAAATGGGACACAGAAGCAGGTGGAGTCCCGAAGTCATGTCGCATGCTCCACACTAGTGGTGACAGCTGCTCTAGACTGTCCCTGCTTCCAGACCCACTCAACTGAAGAAAACAATGAAACGCACACAAATCTGTCTTTTTTTTGCACTGTACAACCAGTATCTTAATGTTTTCTTTTTCTGTCTCCTTCAGCTACACCGACAAAAAGTTATGAAATAAGCTGGCATACATTTTCATACGGACAAGCATGATGCGGGGGCTCGCTGATATGAATGGGGTATAAAAAATGCAGTTCATTTAAAAATAAATAAAAGAAAGGTCTTTTTCAGGGAAAAACTTCACTGAGCGCTACCACTGCTTCTGTAATAACTGCTCCTCAATGCACTCTCAGTAGTGCTCACTCCCCTGGCTTACTCACCGCAGTGCCTGCTACAAGCAACAAGCTAATATAAATAAAGAATACTTAATGGTAGTCTTTTCTTGCCTTTTGCCAGTGTGTGTGTGTGTATATGTGTGTCTGTGTGTGTGTGTGTGTGGGCGGGGGATATCTTTCAAAAGACACCAAGAAAACTAAGAAGAAAAAAAAACTCAAACATAGTATTGCCTTCTAAGCATCACCCTAATGCGGGCCAAGGAACTATTTTATTACAAAACTAACTTTCTCCTAATTTTTCGTTAACATTTTTTTATTCAACTTATTTTTTCTACAGTGCCCATTTTCTAAGTGCAATAATACCCTCCAGGAGGGTGGTATTGAAGCTATACCCGGGACCTTCCAGGGCTATAATCTACGCCCCATGGTGCGGTATAGCACAGTACTGCCCTCCCCGTTGAGTATTATTGCTTACATAACTCCTCTCCATGCTATTCTTCTGAATGGCCTAGAATGGTGTTATTGATGTCATAGAATGTTCAGGCAGTACGAAAAGAGACAGCAGCAACTGCTAAGGAGAGACAGATTCAGGGTAGTTAAAATAGCAATAAAATATAATTATTAATTTTCAGATCTTTATTTATTTATGTATTTGGTAACCAGGTAGGTGCACTGAACCAGAGGACCATTTTCAGTCATGACCCGAGCCACAAGATGGCCAAAAACAGCAACATATACAAATGGAACGTACAAGAATACAGTACAGTGCGCACCCCGCTCAAGGTAGCAGGGTAAGGTATACAGTGGGTTAAAAGGTCAAAACATATCAGAAATAAAGGGACAACAGGAGGGCATCTAGAAGTGTAAAAAAATGTTTCCTATCACCTTTGAATCCATAAAGACTCCACTACCACTGTCATGACTCCTGCTGGGATAGGCTTGGACCCCCCCAAAATAGTATTACACCTTTGCCTAGAGTAACTCATGCTCGGAGAAGCTGGGACTGGAGTAACTGTGAACTCTTCCAAGGGCACATCCAGTGCTCTTACACTTGTTACCTACAATTATTTCACCAAGAGACATGACTGGAATAGCTGTGAACTTCCCCACAGCTAGTGCTACTACACAATCACCTGCAGTGACTCCTGGAAGAGACTAGCACTGCAGTAGCCATGAGCTCACCCACAGTTGATGCTCCTACACCATTGCCAATAGGAACTTCTGCAGAGAGAGTCTAGGGTTGCAGTAGCTCTGAGTTCCCTCACATCCAGTGCTCCTACACCATTGTCCACAGTGCCTTCTTCTGTGGGAGGTTAGGATTATGATAACTCTGAGCTCTGCCAAAGCAGTGCTCCTACACAATTGTCTACTGTGATGCCTACTGGGAGAAGCTGGGATTGTGGTGATTCTGAGCTTCCTCACAGTCAGCGATCCTATACTGTTGTCTACAGTGACTCCTACTGGGAGACATTGGGATTGTGGTAACTCTGAGCTTCAAAAACCAGTGCCCCTTCTCCATTGTCTACAGTGCCTCCAACTGGAAGACACTTGTGATAGCTCAGAGCTCCTCTACAGTAAGTGCTGCTGCACCAATATTCAAAGGGAATCTACTGGGAGATACTGGGATTTTACTTTTTTATTTTAAAATGTGTTGATCAGGTAAAAAAGCACTGGGGCCTGATGGCCCTTTTACAGCCTTGAACTGGTTACGTATAAGACAAGGCATAACAATGACTGAGTACATGGTCAACAAGAAATACAACATTGTTAGACATAAATGACATTTTAGTAGTTGAGAACTCCTCCACAGGCAGTGCTTCTACAATATTAGCAGAGATAAGTGAATTGGTCGCCCTGGTTTCTAACAGTGTGTCTGGGTCAAAAAAGCAGCCAATAAGAAACAGAAAAACACCCCGCACCTATTCTTAGCACCAATCATCTGAGACTCACTCCATATTATAGGAGTAAAAACATATGCTTTATTTTATTTATTTATGTTTTTTACTTTGTGTTTTTCCCTCCTATCTCCTCTTGGTGCCCACTCCTTCCGTCCACTCATTTCCACCACCCCACCTTCTTGGGATCTGCCCCTAGAGTGCCTTCTTCTCTTACCTGCTGCACAGTGAGGTCTGTCCCTTCTCAGTGGTCATGGATGGAGCCGGAGCAGCTTTCATCTAGGGCTGCCGAGAGGTGTTTTTCTGTTTTTCTTCCTTGTACTCCCTTACCCTCTGAGACGTCCGGTGCGTGGGACATATGTCCCAAGGGGTGGTTTGCTGACGCATGCCTTTTTCCACTCATGCACCGTCCAACGTCTCCTCTCCCCGACTCTGCAGAGCAGAGCCACCTCCATCCCTTACTACTGTCAGTGCTTCCACTGACTTGAAGGGATGCAGAATGCTAGTGCATTCTTGGTCTCCCACCCCTGAGGGAGGAGAGCATCTGCTGGGATGCTTGATCCTCCCTCACCCCTGCCAACCCCCAGCAACCCGAGTCCGTTCCTGAAACCGGGTCACCGGCATAGCGCGAGGTGTGGCGTCCAGGGCCTCAACCCTCAGCACCACTGGGCTGGCAAAAACATATGCTTTATTTAATACAAAATTTAAAAAAGCAGCAAATGCAAACCATATATTAATAACAATACCCCACAGTGCATAAAAAACTTCCCCGATGGCATTTCTCACCCTTTTGTGGCTGTTCTTATGTTGGAAAAACTACCAGGATACTCAAAACAAGTGTAGGTGAACATGTGCGTGATATCGCAAATGGGGACACCATGAATATCATTGTAGCACATGTTAAATTTGCCTCTGTGGGAAGTGACCATATATGGTCCTATATGGGGACAGAGAGGGTTCAACTTGGCACAAGCGGTGGTAATTTAGATAATAAAACTTTACGTCTGGAAGCAAAGTGCATTGCGAAATTAAATGCTCTTAGAAGACCTGGGCTGAACAGTAGATTTGAGAACTCCTTCACAGGCAGTGCTTCTACAATATTGCCTACAGGGACTCCTACTTGGAGAGGCTAGGACTGTGGTAGCTCTGAGATCCCCCATGGCCAGTGTTCCTACACCATTGTATACAGAGAACTCTCTCACAGGCAGTGCTTCAACAATATTGCCTACAGGAACTCCTACTGGGAGAGTTTGGGACTGCAGTAGCTCTGAGCTGCCTCACGGTAAGTGGTCCTACAATGCTGGCCATGCTGCATCTTTCCTCTCCTCATTGCTCTTAAATATCTCACTAAACTGTTACTCTGGCACGTTCTACTCTTTCCACCAATTCATTCTATACTATCACTACTATTATTCTACTGTACTAACCCATTTTTCCCTTTATTTTCCCAGGTCTGACAGGATGCCAACCCCTGCCCGTCAGATACGTATTGTTTTCCTATTCAGAGCTTCCTATCTGTTCTATTGTCTCTCTAACAACTATGGATCCTTTGTAATTCCTTTTCTATTTTTTATTTTACAAAGTATAACTAGGCATCATCCCAAGACTCCTACCCTATGCTCACACCTGCCAGGTAAGTATACTCTCTACTTATTACTTAGGTTAGTGATGTATGATGCTCTGGCCACATCCATTGCGATCTTCCCCAGCATAGTTGACAAGACTACCAGCTTGACTGTCCTGCATGCAGATAGCACTTCGTCCCCCTTGTTGCACTGAATGTTCCAATTTGCCAGCCAGCAATGCAGCCTATGTCCCAAGCTTTCATAATTGAATACTTATTTGGGGAAGGGGGGGAGCCAGCATCAGCCCATATCAGTGCCAGCATGGGATTCAGGGGATCAAGCATGAACCCAGCTTCATCTGAGACTTTGTGTCTTGAATGAGATTTTGAACTTGGAGAGAGAGAGAGAGAGACTATGTGGGGGCCCTGTGTTTTTGGCAGTCTGTAAGTTTAAGTCTGGGAGGCGGGGTAGCTTGATATGGTGCACTGTTTTGCTGCAACAGTGCTCTTTTATTAATATCAGTGAAAGGTTGCTTATTTGTCTACTATATGCATATCATTCCCGCACCACGTGATCTTTAATGAACTCCTGTTGCCATTTTCACAGTTTCTTGCGTGGTGAGTGTGTAACACTTTGAGTGCAGCAAGTAGGGTTGCTCTGAGTCGGACAAATTGAACTGGATTGGTTGGATTCCAATCCAATTCTTGGATTCAGGATTTTCAGATTTGCAGTCCGAAAATTCTAAATCTGAAACTGAATCCTAAAACCTAGTTTACAAAACCATTTAGGATTTCAAATTTGAATCCTAAATCCAATATTTAGGGCCTTTTCGGATTTGAAACAGAATCCTAAATTCTAAAATCAGATCGGAACTGGCAAATTCCAAGCATCCCTAGTAGCAATGTACTGGACATTTTCAGCCAGAGTAATCCCATTATGATAGCCCGAGGTTCTCCCCCCATCTCCTCATAGACACACACATTGCATCATATTGTGTTTCTAGGAGGGACTTTGCTGGCTGGCTTCACGTGCCAACGTACACAAGTTCTGCATTGCTGTTTCAGTTGCTTGTTATTCTCAATCTTAGTACCAAACCTAACTGCAATATACTAGAGAGATTGACTAATACTTAATAAAAGTTCATTTCATTTTAGGATACAGTTGGAGCAGGCAGATAGGCACATGTTGTAGGAAGGATTGCAAGAGGGGGTCTGTCACTTAAAGCATAATGATCACACTATAAAATCATATTATGTTTGCTTGAAAATTGTGAAGCAAACATGTTTGGGTGGTAGTGGGCAATGCAGGAGTTTCAGGGTGGTTGCCAGTGAGGGAAGCAGAAATGAGCGTCTCCCCTTGCCAGTCAATAATGCTGTCAGTCTGTGGGTTTATTTGCATGCATACATGTGCCTGTACATACGCCAGGCTGTTGTCCATACATGGCAGAATTTATTTGTTAAGTTAGTTATTTATTGAAAACTTTGAAGATCACCTTTAAGAGCAGATGCTAATTTATAAAGGTTCCACCTCAAATACATAGTTACAAAAGAAACATTACAAGAACAATAAGCAGTTCCAAAGGAAATACAGTTGAGTCTAGCTCAAAGCACTTAAGACAGATCAATCACATACAGTTTTGAAAAAATCCATACATATTGTTGTATAAAAAGTCACAGGATATTTACAGAGAGAAACTGAATAAAATAGTTAAATGGTAATAATTGCATTGGACTGCAAGGGAAGACAACAAGGATTACTTAAACTGATTAATCTTGGGAAGATTTAGCAGAATATCAGACAGTTTGTTTAAGTAGCTAGCGGTACTGACAACAAACGACTGCTAGTCCAGCTGAGCACCTCGGAAAGGAGGCATAAGGACATTCCCGGCCATATTCCTGGTGCTGCATTGCTTGAAGATGTTATAGAAGTAATTTGATAAAGCAAGGGATGTTAGGCCCAGGACCACCTTTTTTTTAATGTACCTCCTTACCCAATTCCCCCCTGACTTCTCTCTGTGGCGGGGGTGTATGGTAGGGGAGGAGCCTAGGTCACCAGGAGAGGGGCCTGTGGAGGTCATTGGTCATCCTGCCAGTCAGGGTGTTTTTTTCTCCGTTCTTCTGTCCTCTCTTCATAGCCACTCTGTCCTTCTTCTATAGATATGTTGGCATTGGGACTATGTCCCCTGCATGAGCCTGCAGGTACACATTCAAGTGATATGCAGTGCCTGTGTCCCTCCCTTCCCATGTCTCGCTCACCCTACCACTCACACGTCTGAAGGTGGCATTGCTGCAGTGAGATGTGGCACCCTCCCTCCCAGGGAGAGGAGAGCGTCCTGTGGGACACTTGATCCTCTCCCTCCATGGCTGACCCGTGGTGGCCCAAGTCCATTACCAAACACAGGTCGCTGGCGTGGCAGAAGGTAAGGTGCCCAGTGCCTCAGCCCTTCACACCACTGGGCCGGCAAGGAGTACCTTTTTGGTTAGCAAACAGGTCTGGAGCTTTATCTTACAGGGTAAAGATAGCCAGTTAGTGAGGGCATAACGAATGATCCATGTCACTTCCTACTGATGTTTTCCTGTTCATTGTGATATAACTGTTGTGGTGCCAGTCTCTTCCCATGGCAGCACCTCTACTGCTTGCTGAGTGGGATTTTCCTGCTGCCACCTCCAGTGACTTCTCTGTTGCCCACTGAATGTCCTTTCTCTACTGATGCCCATGCCTGCCCGTCTTTTCTTTCTTTACTGATGCCCATGGCAGCTCTTCTTCCTGCTGCTGCCTACAGTGACTCCTGTATTGCCCCAAGCAGGCTTTCTCTGCTGCTACCCTTGGGGGGTTCAAATAAGTCATGCATGGAAATCCACTAATATAGCATATGCTTCAGCAGAAGGTAAGTTCTTATTTCAATTAATTTCTGTCACTAAGCATGACACATGTATTAATAAAACTAGCAAGCAAACATAAGGCATTGACCAATGCTTGTTTCCTTCTGCTATCTCAGTACTCTGTGACCCTTTTCACTGCCTTTTAGTTTCTTTTTCTCTCTTCTGCATTTAGAATTAGGTTTTTTTTTACAAGTTTTTGGCAGAGGTTTTTTTTTTCTGCTAAACAAGTTAAAATCACAACCACTCCCCTAGCTAAGTTACCTTTCTGTCTGACGCCGAACACAGCAGGGTAAGCCAGTAAGCTGGCTTACTGCACTCTATTGATAATCTGAAACGAAAATAAATCTTTTACATGTGATTGACTCTCTGTCAAGTGTGTGTTAACTGTTTAGTGTGCGAATTGTAGTTCGTCCAATGGACTGGCCTGCACCAAAAAGATCAAAGCAAACCAGGCAAACTAAAAAAGTCTGCATGAGTCCATAAGAATCGAACACCTGAAGTTTAAGGTGTTTGATTCTTGGGTAGAACTGAGCTTGCAGCTCTACTTTCTTTACTGTTGCTTGTCTTCTGACACTCCCTTGTAGAGTCAAGTTATTAGCTGGCAATACAGTGCCTTAAAGATCAGCAGCTAGGGTTGTCTTGATGTGGGAATCGGGTGTTGAACTGAACTACCTTTGTGTCTAGAGACCTCTGTAGGGTTCATAGGTAAATTTAGACACATTTAAGTGAACATGCATACAAGCTTCCAACCCTCAGACAGATATGGGATGCTGGACTAAGTTCTGCCTTAACTTCTAAAGAGTTAAGTCTCTAATGAAGTGTAGACCCTGGCTTAGTCAGAAGTGCGGGAAACACAGTGGGTGTGTTTCCATTTCCTGAAAGTACAAACATGATGTTTTAGTGAAGACAAAAGAGGAAGAATAACAGAAAGCGCCCTGAAAACACTGTTTATCTTGGGGCAGCCTCAAACAGCCACCCAGAACCTTCACTTTAGCCTTCTGACCTACTGACCTCACAGGAGGCATGCCTTGGAGAGAGAAGTGACTACTACAGTACGCACTCCTCATTTACTTCAAGAGATAGTGGAATGCTTTGGTCTCTTTGTGGCCCACATACTCCAGAGGATTCTTCACCCTGTATATACTAGGCCCTAACAGTTTTTCAGCAGTAATGAAGCACAGTGCAATCACGTGACTTGCTTAAGGTTACACAGCAAGCCAGAGGCTCCAATACTTACAACCTGCAATCTCCTGTTACATAGTTCCACTTCTGAGCTCTGATCACAGGGTTGCCAATAAACCTGCTAAAAACCCTGAAATATTAATTGTGTGTGCTGATGGGGTGGGAGCACTTAGCATATGCTAAAGCAAAAGGTTGTTGCAAATTTGTGCATACCATACAGTTTTGCCATCTGCTCCAAGAAAGAAAACACACAGCCAGTCATGCTTCTGCTCAGAACACAGTAACTTTTATTTTCACTTTCCTACCTTGGAAGGGCTACCTCCTGACCTCTAAGCATACCAGCACATCCACTGCTTAAAGAGGCAGCCCACATATAGCACATCCCTTCTTTCCTAGGAACGTGTGTTAACCACTTAATTGCATGCTTAACAAATGCACACAAAATAAACTGATAACTTGGGTTATTTAGCTTTCTTTTTTCTAGTTGAACATGCAAAAGAGATTGTTAACTGGGTTTAACATTTACAATGTTTTGTCCCTAATATTGCTACACACATATCGTTACGTGTGTCGCTAACTGAGTTGAATATGATGAGCAGGACTTCATTCTAGAAAAACTGAACACTCATTTTGCCACCGCTGGACTTGCATTCGATTCCTTTCCCTATGCAGGGCTTCCAAGCCCCCCGTCCCACCCCATCCCACATGAGTCCTCACCTCCTCATCCTCTCCAGCTCCACCCAGTGACCTATAAACAAGTAGAGGACCACCTTATTAAACATGATATCAAACA
Source organism: Neoceratodus forsteri (assembly GCA_016271365.2). Taxonomy (NCBI): domain Eukaryota; kingdom Metazoa; phylum Chordata; order Ceratodontiformes; family Ceratodontidae; genus Neoceratodus; species Neoceratodus forsteri. The sequence goes on along the minus strand of JADMNL010000025.1, from coordinate 6,910,232 downwards.
AGGGGGTGGAGCTGATGGCATCAATCTCATCTTCCTCAGGCTAGGTTACTATTATCTACAGTAGCTGCACCAATTCTTTACATCTTTAATCTCTCCATCTCCTCAGCCACGGTCCCTTCCTGTTGGAAATCTGCTCACATCCTGCCACTATTCAAATCAGGTGACCCCTGCGACCTAAACAACTATAGGCCCATCTCCATCTTCCCTGTCCTATCTAAAATACTGGAAAAATGTATCCATCACCAGCTTAAATACCACTTAGAAAAGTTTTCACTTCTCAACTCTGCCCAGTTTGGGTTCAGACAAAAACACAGTACCACTTCTGCCCTAGCAAAAGTCACCGACGACTGGCTCACTGTACATGATTCTAAGCAAGTCACAGGTGCCATATCCCTAGACCTCAATAAGGCATTTCACACCATCAACCACAACCTCAGCCTTAGTGGTCTCAGTAAAATAGATGCAGATGATACAAACTTCAATGGTTCTCCAGTTACCCAACATGTAGATCTCAGAAAATCAAAGCGAGTGGTCAGGTATCCGACTCCCATCTCATAAAATGAGGTGTTCTACAAGGCTCCATTTTGGGCCCTATATTATTTTCCATTTGTAACCCCTAGGTGGCACTACCCAAAGGGCTACTACCCCGCCTGTGTGGCTAGCAGCAGGTTGAGGGGCCTAGGTTCAATAACAGGTGCCTCCACCCAAAGGTCAGGGTTGGTTTTGGTCAAGCTAACCAGGCCACAGCCCTCAGGAACACTGTGACCCCCCTCTTTTCCCACTGTTGGTCCACACAATACACAATATGCACCTTCCCAACACCCCAGATATGCTTTGTACATACACTTATAGTTGGCACTTACCCCCAGGACTGGTTCCTTCAGCTTGACTCTGAGGACCCCCTGTAAAATAAGGCGATGCAGTACAAAAGCAACAATGCAATACCTTCAGCATGAACTGACACCATAGTCAATGTAAATTGCAGAAAAAAACAGATCTGATTTATTCAGGGGTCTGTAACAAGGAGTGGGAATAATCAGGTTAATTAGCTTGAACACATCAATAATCACACTACTGTGCATGCACTTAGAGTCCAACTCAGTCACACTCCCTGGGTACCCAGGATGGGGGGAAAAGGCTAGCCAGAACCGATGCCTGGGGTAGGCTGGTGATGCAGCTGGTTGGGGCCCTGTGATGGAAAAATAACATGCACACACAAAATTTGTAATCTGGAGCCGGAGGGCTCAGTTCATGGAAAGAAAAGCACAAGACAATCAGATGACACACTTCGATTTAAGAAAAGTTGCAGGGAGCTACCCTGATAATTACTCACAGTACCCAGACTGAACACAGGAGAAATGATGCGTGTTCTGGATTGCCAGAAGGAGCAGGTTAGCAAGACAAGACCCTCATGGCAGGGCCCAACGTCAGGTGAAAGCAAGCGGATTCAGTCCGATGCAGCTGGGAACAGCTTCCAGCAATCAGCACACAGTTTACAACAAGGGGGATCCGATTGCGATCCCCTTCCAGCACATAGCACATTCATATGTAAAGAAAGTTTACTGTACCAGGCAGATGACTCCTCAGTCCCGATCGCAAAATCACTGCTAAACCTGGGAGCACTACAGTAGCTAAAGTTCCTGAAAGGCCGATTGCGTTCAGCAAAATCTTCGTTCTTCTACAGGGTAAGCCTGGTCCCACAGCGGCAGCAGCTTGCTTTGCTCTCTCAAATTCGGAATCAGTCTGAAAAAGTCCTCTTCTCCCTCTCAGGGCAGAAATCAAGAAAGTAGGCCAGAAGTCAGGCCTTCCATGGGTCTCCCACGCGAACTACGCCATAACAGCCACTCAAACACACACAGCTGCTGCTCCTTCAGCTTCCAACTCAAATCTGGCTTGCCAGCAGACAGTTCAGGTGATTTTCCTTAGATCCAAAAGGTCCGATTGGCTGGTGCTGCTGTCAGTCACAACACACTCCCCCTGTTGGTGCAAAAAAAGCGCCAGTGGCCCAAAACTACATTTCCCAGAGACTGGCGCCACTCAGATCCACTTTGGCAGGCTCCATTTTAGAGTCCTCACAACCCAATTGGTCCAATTCAGCAGTTTGGGACCAAAATGGTGGAGCAAACTGAAACAATCCGTGCTGCAAGGAAGGCAGGTTAGACAAACTACATTTTCATTACCACACCAATGTTTTACCACTAACTATTTACATCTTTCAAAAGGGCTCCCTCTGCTCACTTAGCAACGGCAGAAATGGAGTGATTAGACAGCAGCTTGAGCGGGACTCAAGCAGAGAAACACATAGTCCCCCCATACAAACTAACTACCACTGCAGGCAGGCAGCCCATAAAGAGACAGTATGTACAGGCTTTAAAAGCGCTCACTTCGACCCCATTTAAAAAGGCTTTATTGCCGAACAGCAACCAGACTGTGAGCAATAGGCAAGCTCTTGGAAGACTTTTGGGAACCCCCATTTGTAGGAGGGTTACACATTTACATCACTTCACTAGACTCTTTTATTTTTTATTTATTTATTTGGGATTAGAAAACACCTTTGAGTCATAGACTCATTTACAAAGGATCCACGTCACAGAGATAAGAATACAGACTGACAAAACTAACAATAGATCGGTAAAGTTCTGATAAATTTACAATGAGCAGTAGGCAAACATTCAGTTACAATGAGCAGTAGGCAAACATTCAGTTACAATGAGCAATAAAAACATTCAAATACTAGGAATTGCCTAGTGATGGTCATTACATAACAGGTAGTACAGATTGGAAACAGTTTCTAACATTGACTGCTTAGGCTGAGAAGCAGGCGGGGGAGGGGATAAACTCAGGCCAGGGGCCATCATCAAGGCTATCATCAGATCATGAGCAGTCGCAGGCACTTGAGGACAGGAGATGTTCTCTAAGGTGGGTTTTGAAAGACCCAAGTCTAGGTTCATTTGCCAAGGGGCCGGGTAGGCTATTCATCCACCGAGGGGCCCTATAGATAAAGGATATTTGGAATAGAGAGGTCCGGCAGCCAGGCACTGAGAGGAGGGGCTTGTCAGAGCTACAAGTGTGATGCACCTTGACTTCAGGGTTGACTAAAGGGGCTAGTCCTGAGGGGGAGAGACCAAGGGCAATTTTTTTAGCCATGAGGCAGGTGTGGCACCTGATTCTGTTGTCGAGGTTTAGCCAGCCGGTATCATTATAAAGTGAGCAGGTGTGAGTGAACCGGTCGCATCCCAGGACAAGGTGTCAAGCTTTATTTAGGAAGCGACGGAAACTATCTAGGGCAGTGGTATTTGCTGCTCCGTAGATCAGTAAGCCGTAATCAAACAGCAAGAGAACCGAGGAGGAGACATCAAGTCTTAGGGCGTCCGGGGTGAGACAGTGTTTGAAGCGGTATAACAATACCAACCTGACATTTAAGGACTTGAATAGGTGGCAGATATGAAGATGGAAGTTAAGTACAGGGTTCAAGGTGATGCCCAGGTATTTGAAGGAGCCCACTTGCTCCAGGGGGGTCTGGTTTGCAGTTAGAACTAGAGGACAATGAGGCTTTCTTGCATTCTGTGGGTGGGAGAACAACATAAATTTGGTTTTAGAATAGTTAATAGTAAGTCGCTGAGCAGCAAACCAGTTCTCAGCACAGATGAAAGTGGCCTGGAGGGAGCAGTGGAGTTGAAAGGGGTCGGGGTTGGAAGAGAAGAGGACAGCATCGTCCACGTACAGTAAAAGATTGCTGGGGCAGAACATGGGGAGGGAGTTGAGGAATAGGCTGAAATGCAGTGGCCTGAGAGTGGAACCCTGAGGAATGCCAGAGAGAACAGGCAGACTTTTGGATAAGGTGTTCCCTATTTTGAGCTGCTGGTACTGGTTCATGAGGTAGTCCATAAACCAGCCCCTCACATCACAGGAGAAGCCCAGGCTGGTCAAGGTGGTTAGTAGGAGGGAGTGGTTGACAGTGTCAAATGCCTTTGTGAGGTCTATGTAGACAGCACCAGTGATGTGACTCTTATCCAATGCAGAGTGTATGTGGGTGGTTTCATCAAGTCCAAACTACACTTTTTCTAGTACGATACTATTTTATATACTTCCAAACCAACTTTAGCTGCAGTACGTGATGGACTCGAAGATGATTTTGCACAGTTAGAGCGTAAGCTTATCAGCTACAAGTGGTTACTCAACATGAAAAAAACCAAGGTACTGTACTTCATACCTAGTAGTAACAGGACCTCCCCTTAATACAGCGTGACACCTATACCTATTGTGACAACCCTAGGTGAACCATAAGACATGGTAGATAAATTCAAATATGTGGGTGTATGGATAGACAGTAAGCTTTCTTTCAGTGCACAGATTGACTACCTTTCTAGCAATTTGAAAGCAAGGCTAGGCTTTTTCTTCAGGAGCTGAGTGCTCTTTCCCCCTGATGTTTAACGCAGACTAGTGCAGGCCATCCCACTCCTAGACTATGGTGACATCATCTATAACTGTGCCACTGCTTCCAACCTTCACAAGCTTGATATACTGTTGCATCAGGCTCTGCGATTCATTACTGAAGCACCTTTCCAGATGCACCACTGCGACATGTGTAAAGAATTTGCCTGGCAACCCATCATCACCAGGCAGTTAATTCACTTAGTTACCTGGACCCTCAAAAGTCTACTAAACAAATTACTGGCCTACATCTCCTCACTTGTTAACATTTCCAGTTACTCCCACTCCCTTATAAAATCGGACTACATCCTCCTCGAAGTGCCTCGGATGCGTACCTCCCTCAGCATGGGTGCCATTAACTATGCCATCTCATCAGTGTGGAATCTCATCCAGATGACACTAAGGGTCACCAGTATTGTCTTGATAACTATCTTCAAATCCCTGACCTATGAATTCTTCTCAGTATTCTGTCACTGCCGCAGGACCGGTACCCCTTGTCACAAACCTACTCAGCAGGTCAGGTCCTCTGCTCCCACAGTGCCAACCTCCGAGTGCAGTATTGTGAACAGGTAACAGAACAGGGTAACCCTCCTGTCTGTTTGCAGGTCTGAATCACCTTTGGTCTCAAGTTCAGGGCGGGATTCAAACTGTGAACCTTATACTAGCATTTTTTGAGGCACAGCTTTCTATGCACTACTTGCACTACTTGCACCCAGTTCAGGCAACTGCAGGTTGCATAGCACAGTTCAGGATGTTTAGACAGTGCCCAGGGGTGCACAGACATTTGGCAACCACAGTTCACCCTAGGGGCCTAAAACTACACATTCGCTTTAAAATATTTTGGTTTAAACAGTTCGACACAGGGGCACTGTCTCTTTGGGGCCATCTCCTGATGGCACCCAGATGCTGGGACAGTGGACAATACCAATGTCAGGGGCCCCAAAACATCACAATTTGTCATTTCTGTACAGTTCTATCTAACAGTTCCTTAATGGGGTGCATTGCCCCTTTAAATCTTGCTTCTGATGCATTGCCACTTTAAATTCAGCTTTAAGGCATTCATAAATATTCATTTGCATTTAAATAGGATCTAAATCTAAAACCATACAGCCCTGGTCCTTTAAATCCTTAGACCTTACCCCAATCAGCTCTGCACTTGCTTCCACCGACTGGGCCCCTCTCTCCACTGCCGTTTCTGTCGACCAAGCGCTTGACTATTTTAAGGATAAATTAATTGCCACCTGGAATGCCTTTGCTCCTTTCAGAAGGACCAGAGTCCATAGGCTTCAACTCTCCTGGATCACCCACAAACTACTGGCCTGCTTCAGGGAGCGTGACTAGGCCTGGAGAAAACATAAATCTACTAAACATTCAAACGACTATGCTAAGTACAGAACGCCACGCAATTCATGTACTAAAGCTACTAGACTGGCTAAATCCAATTATTTCGACTCTCATTCCGATTAACATTAACTCTCCATCTAAATTCTGGAGGGTAGTTCATGCCCTATTCCCCCACCCTCCCCTCCAGTTCTCAAAATAAAAAATAACTCCCTAGGTTCCACCCTGGCCACGCCTCTTCTTAATTCCTCTCCCATTGCCACCTACTAACTTCAGCCCTTCACCTCAGCCAGTGCCTACCTCATCCCCATTTTCCTTTTCTACTATCTCCTCTGACAAAGCTCTTAATGCTCTCCCATCCCTCAACCCCTCTAAAGGCTCCTCACCAGATGAGTTCAATCCTAAACTTCTCTACCTTTCTGCTCCTGCAATTGCTTATCCTATCTCCCTAATCCTTAACCTGTCCTTTATTTCCTCCCAAGTACCCTCATCCTGGAAACATGCTGTAGTCCTTCCTCTCCCCTAGGGTGGTGACACATCCACTCCTGGCAACTATCACCCCGTTTCCCTCCTTCCTACCCTTGCCAAACTTCAAGAACATTTGGTTCTCTCTCAACTATTACCCTTCCTCTCTGATTCCTCTTTTTTCATTCCCTTCCATTCTGGTTTTTGCAAGAACCACTCAGCAACCACCTTCCTCCACAGGCTTACTGACTCCATCCTTTCAAGGATGGACGATGGCCTGATCACCTCGGCTATCTTTGTCGATCTAGCCAAAGCTTTCAACACTGTTTCCCATCCCCTGCTTCTTGATTCACTTTCCTCAGCTGGCCTTGCTCCATCAGCCACCAACTGGTTTAAATCCTACTTCATTGGCAGGACCCAATCGGTGAGAATACTTAATTCCATCTCCCCCCCACTACCCATCAACTCTGGTGTACCCCAGGGCTCAGTGTTTGGTCCCCTACTCTTCTCCATTTTCCTTAATGATCTTTCCACAGCCTACTCATCCTCTTCTATCCGTATGTACGCTGACGATACTGTTTTGTACGGTGCCCACAAAAACCCTGCTGCTGTGCAAACCAGCTTACAGCATGACTTCAATCAAGTTCGGCTCTGGTTTGCTTCTCACCAGCTTTTTCTAAACACCAAGAAGACAGTCTCAATGACCTTTGGCACCAGGCAGAAACTCTATAGGCACCCGGCCCTACCCACCTTCCACATCTTGATGGGACCATTTTGGAGGACATTTCCTCATTTACATATCTGGGGGTTTGGCTGGACCAGCACCTCAACTTCTCTGTACATATCGATGCTATCCTGAAGAAACTGCGCCCTAAGCTTTGTGCTATGTACAGGAACCATAGTTGCATCCCACTGACTGCAAGGCGTGAAATTGTCCAGAAGATGATACTCCCCATCTTTGACTGCTGTGATGTAGTCTATGGTGCTGCCTCCAACTCTTCCCTAACCAAGCTGGACACTCTCTTTAACTCCTTCTGCCACTTTTCTATCAACTCCCCTCCCTTCCTGCTCCCACCACTGTGAACTCTATCGCTCTCTAACCTTCCTTGCACTATCTCACAGACACATCTCACACTGTGCCAAACTAACCTCCAAATTCTGGTTCGGGGGGCTCCCCTCCTATCTCTCATCCTTTCTCTTCACTTCACCTCCCCCCACCCACTCTCTCAGATCAAATGACGCCCGCACCTTGAAGGTCCAATGCCACTCCCACCTCATCAGTCAGACTGGTTTTGCCCATCGTTTTCTTAAAATCTGGAATTCTCTCCCCCCTGAAATATGACACTCCTCCTCCAACTACTCCCTTACCTCTGCCCAACAAATTACGTTTCCCTCAGCTGTTCCTGCCTTAACCCACCTTAATACCTATCCCAGTTTCTGCCTTTCTACTATGATCCCCTCCCTGGCAGGGTTCTCAACATCCTGAAGGGGGAAATCAGGAAATGGCTTCCCCTTCTCCTTATATTCAGTTCTTGCCTCTCCCCCTCTCTTCTCCACCTGCCTTTCTGGGTCACCAGTGTGCATAATCTAACCCCATCCTTTTTACTCCAACAGCACTTGTGTACTACCTTGAGCCTGCTCCTGGTACACTCATGCACTATAAATGGTTCTATTGCATTATTACTGTTTTGTACGTTTATATGTTCTTTTGTATGATTTTGGACATGTATTGTAATTTACCCAATGTTCCACTGCTGTTTATTGTGCAATAACTTGTGTTCTAACTGTTGCACAATCTTACAATGTTGTATTTGTTTGTACTACCCACATACTATTGTAACTGATCATCCTTCACAACCCTATGTAACCCCTCCACCCAGGTTGCACCGTGAGACGAGCAACTTGTTGTTCAGTGTACCCTCCTGGTGAAACATTTCAATAAATAAATAAATAAAAATAGTTCCTGTCCCTTCTCTTTCTGTCTCTATGGGGCTTTTGCTTTACTCCATCCCATGGGTGGTCCATGACTGGGGCCTTGCCCGCCTCCACAGTACCTTGGCTCAACAGAGCCCTTCCTTCAACTCCACCCCATGGGTGATCCATTACTCTGGGTCCTGGCCTGCCTCCACAGCTCCTGGCTTAACAGAGCCTTTCTTGATGCTCCACTCCATGGGCGGTCCGTTTCTGGGGTCTTGATCAGCCCAAAGGCAAGACACACTCTGGCCAGCGCCTGGAAGCACCAAAGTTTCCTTTTTTTTCCTTTGAAAAAAACAGTCTTGCATTTACTTTTCAGTGGCCAGCACCCAACTGTGGTGCTGCTGCTAGTCACCCTGCTGCCCCCTTTACTCTCTCTGGGTCAAGAGTAGCTGCAGGACACAGTGGGGAGGCCTAGACCCGCCTCCTTTCACTAACCTCCACTGATGCTGGTGCTGCTCATGGAGGGGGTAGCCTTTTGTTGCTGTCACTGCCCCTCCCAATGGACCTGCTGCTGCTGGAGGGGCCAGACTTTTGCCACTTCCGCCGCTCCTTGATGGGACTTCACTGCCGCAGCACTGGGACATAGATAGAAAGCCAGGAGGAGGAGCCGCTGACCTATTGGACCGTCCAGAACTTGGGAGGGGTGCGCGAACTTGAGGTTGGTCCCTCCCTACAGGCTCTGCCCCGACCAGCCAATCGCTCCCCCTCACTGCTGCTGCTCCCTCTCACTCTGCCAACTAATCACTTGAGAATGGCTGTTGCCATTCAATTGGGGGCCAAGGATTTTGTCTTGGAATCCTCATGTGCCCGTCCCTGCCTGCCTGCACTTGTGACTAGGACCCATGTGAGCAGGTTCCTGGCATGAGGTAACTGGAGGGGGGGGGGTCTGAAGGATGCAGCCGGCAGAGAAAATGAGCAGAAAAAAACATTTTAAACATAAGCCCAGCTGGGGCTTTATGCTCGGGGCACCTTACTGGGGACCTATACAGGGACACCTGTTACCCTACCTTGGGCACCTAACCCCCTAGCCAGCACTGGAGCACCTGGATGCCCATTTTTGGAGGGTGCCAGGAACTCTGGGGCACTACATAGGTTATGAGGAAAGACTGTAAGACTGTAAAAGCTTGAGATGTACTGTATGGAGAATCGAAGGCTAAGAGGGACTACAGTATGTGCCTTGTTTTTAAAGCTTTCCAAAGCAATGATTTGTGGAGGTAGTTAGGATTACAAATGAGGTTAGTCAGTTTCCAGCAAGGAAAAAAACAGTAGGCAAATAAAGGGAGACACATATAAAACCACAAGAAGAGGAAAATAGTTTTCACAGAGGGTGGTCTCCATGTGGAATTAATTGCTTGATTCTGTGGTTATGAGCAAAAATATGAAATGCTTTAAAGCTAGTCTGGACAAGTATCTAGATGTGAACTGCATCCAAGGAGACAACTATTGTTCAAATGGTGAGCACTATAAAGGCTCCAGTAGCTTAACTGTGCTTGTATATTCCTATGAAACCTACGAAATCAAACAGAAATGGTTAAAAACCTTCACTTTGGGAGTGATAACAATTGTACCACAAGAAGCAGCAAGGAAAGGGTTGGACAAACACAAGCCTATGGTCCAAGAGGGCTATGGCATCAGTCAGATATTCAAAGAAAAGATCCAGGTGTAAGAAGGTACTCTCCCTGTTTTCCATAAGCCTCATCCTGTGGCCAATGCTCTGAAGAAACAGTGGAGCGAGAGTCAGATAAGCCAGATCAGCATGGTACAGTATCATATTACAGGCAGAGAAAAGTGACTGGACTGCCCTATTATCATGGTACTAAAGTGGGACAAGTCCATAAGGAACCTTGGAGACTACATGGTCACAGTCAACCACTGCCTGGAACCAGAATCTTACCTGCTACCCAGTGCAGAGGGCTTGTTTTCCACAATGGCTGGTGGCAAATTCTTTATTAAACTAGCCTTATCCTTTGCATATCACTCCAGAAGTGATGCACTCCTTTGACCAGCAAATAATCCACACACAGATGTAGTTTTGAATTTTAATAGGCAAAATTCACCTATTTATTGTACAGTAGCTGCAAGGGTACAGACAAACACACACCACTGGAAGGCTGTATACCGAGGTGCTATGGGCACACTGTGCAAGGTGATTTCAATGGTGTGTGTTTGTCTGCACCCTTGCAGCTACAATAAATAGATGACTTTTGCCTGTTAAAATTCAAAACTACATCTGTGTGTGGATACTTTCTGGTCAAAGGAGAGCTGCTCTTCTGGAGTGTCTTATTTCGGGCTGGCAGCCCATGTCAGCACACCATGCTCTGTCCTGAGCACAGGATCGAACCTGCTTGGAACTGTGTCCTTTGCAAATCAGTTGCTGAAACTGGAGCCCAACTCTGAGCTGTTCCTGACCATAAACACCAACAAGGGACTTTACCAATATCATTGCCTGGCTTATTGAGTTTTAATGGTGCCAGCAAACAATGAACCGGATACTACTGTATATAAACTGGACCAAGTAGTCTGCTTCATGGATGATATCTTGGCAACAGCAGCCACAGTGGAAGAGTATCATCTTATCTTGGAAAACGTCCTGACTAGACTGCAGAGACATTGTGTGGAATGAGAGTGAAACTTGCCAAATATTAGTATCTCCCTAACTCAATTGAGCACTTGCACTGTCATACTGAAGTCCAGAAAGCGGAGCTGTATCCAACAGAGAGCAAGTTGGTGCCCATTTTCAACACAGCTGCACCATCCAAAATGATAAAGATATGATCCTTACTTTGCCTGTTAGATTACTATGGATGTTTCCTGGCTAATTTGTCCACATTGTTGCTGCCATTTCATGACTTGCTTCAAATGGCTGATAAGTGGAATTGGTCACTGGAATGTGATATAATATGCCAATTGTGTAAACAGCAACTTCTGAACAAGTGGCTAGCTCACTACAACTCTGACATGCCACTGAGACTTGCTTGTGACATGTTCCCATGTGGGATGGGAGCAGTCATCTCTCACATTTTGCCATCTGGTGAAGAACACCCAATAGCTTTCACATCATGGACCTGCCTCCCAGCAAAAGGAGTTATCCTCAAATTGAGAAGGAAGCCACAAGCACAATATTTGGAGTGAAGAAATTCAATAAGTATTTAAAAGGCAGAAAATTCATCTTGGGGATAGATCATATGCTTCTACTGGCCACCCTGGGGCTGAAGGCAGCAATATTAAAGCTCACAGCAGTGAGTGTGTGGCTCTGGGTGCAGATTCTGTTGGCATATGATTATGATATTAAGTATCAGTGACCATATTATTTGGAAGCACTGTCCCTACAGCTGTGTGTTGACTTTGAGAAGTCAGAAGATGATGGGGGAGTGATCCAGATACTGAATATGGATGAGCTACCTGTAGCTGGCCAGAATATAGCCTAGGAAACCAGATGAAACTCACTACTCTCCAGAGATCTGGCTTTTACCCTGAATGGGTAGGCCACATTCACATAGGATGTGGCTCTATGACCTTTCTTTGACAAAAATCAGTTGTACATGGATTAAGACCATGTTCAGTGTGGTGATGAGTCATGATAACTTCCAAAAATCTAGAAGTGGTTTCTTTCCAGCTTCCATGAGAGTCATCCCAGAACCTCTCAGATGAAGGAATTGGTCCCAGGATATCTCTGGTGGTCTGGACTAGATCATGGCATCCAGGATCTGGTTAGCAAATGTGTTTGTCATGCAACCATCCACAATCAGCATATTGTAGCACCTCTCCACCCCTATTTTGGGTCTTGGGACCATATTCATGTTGAATTCAAAGACATGGATAAACTTCTTGGTTGTGGTCCATGTTCACTTGAAATGGCTTGAAGTGCTTCCAATCCAAATCCCAACTACCAAGGAGGCAGTGAGTCTTTTGCAGAATCTCTTTACATCTTATGGACTGATACTTGAGCTTCTGTCAGACAACAGTCCCCAGTTCTCATTCTAAGCCATCAACACCCTAAGCCTTCAAGTTGTTCCTTAAACAGAATGGAGTCGAACACATGCTAACACCACCTTACCATGCTGTGTCTAATGATGCAGGAGAATGGGCTGTACAAACACTCCAAGAAAGCAAGGACTAAGCAAGCTTCATCTCAGGGGAACCTGGCAGAACCTGAAAACCAGCAGCTGACAGCATTCAGCTGGCTAGTGGAACTGGAACAGTATTATGGGCACCTGGGTTCATGTCCCAGCTGAGGCATATACTTCTTTCTCTCCTCTGTTTGTATGTGTTCCATGAATATGCACACCACACCTATGTGATTGAAAAATGACAGCATTCTTGCTGGGTGGTCAGCTCTTGATGGTACCCTTCTCATAACACTCCTTACACAGTCACCTAAAGGACACCCCAAAAAATTGTTTCTCACTGATAACCATAAATCTAGCGGTGAAGCTAGATTTGTCCCACATCATTAGGAATCATCAATAGCAGCAAGATATATGGCAATAAATGCTTCTTACATTGGTAAGGATAGGATAATGGTTCAGGACTTCCAAACTCCAAAACAACTGTGGGTCCAGGTACTGTGAACCTGAGTCATGGCCCTTTAACCTATGGGGGACGCATCGGGCATCAGTGGGCACATGTGCACATACACTGCTTGCTGTATTCAAAGCTTCTGTCCACAAATCAGATTCATGATGTTGCTTTGGAAGGTGAGAACGATGCTGAGGACTTAGCTTCTAGTCATCTTCTTGGAGAGGCTCTGAGTATCCAAGATGTCCCCTTGCCAGCTGTGCAAGACTGTGTTGCTTCACCTGCAGCAGTATTTCTTCCAGTTCAAAGATAGCCCATGCAGCAGAGAAGAGCACAACAATGCCTTGACCTTTAAATGTTAATGTCTTTGGTATGCCAGGACTCTGTTATCTGTTGTGTTTCATGCAGTAGTAGTTGGTAACAAGTTCTTCCAATGCCTGCAAAATATTCCCCAGAGCTGTCAGCATCAGCCCTGCACTTAGAAAAATGTTACTGTAAGACTACTTTTTTGTTTAAAAGGGAAGAATGTAGTAAACGGTAATGTTGTAACTGCTATGTTTATTGTACTTGTGTTGGTTATTCATATATTCTTTCCTGTGATGCTTATCTACATGTGAACCCTCTCCTGTGTTCCTGTAAATGGGATCTCATCTCAAAATCCAGTGAACTGAACTTACCCGATGAACAAAAACAAATAAATAAATCAATAAGTAGTATAGTAGGTACTTCTCTGCATCAGGACATCAACAACCCAAGGGACAATGCCAGTTGTAGCCCACTGGCACATATGTTGTAGTTCATATGAAGCTTCTTGTCATGTGTGCTCCTATCTGACAGTTAATAAAAGGCTGTGTGAGATACAGACCTGCATCCTTGTGGTCCATGTCCCCATCATAAAATGATTACACCTAGAAAACTAAAATGTTTGGGAAAGGTTGTGTAGCGCATAGAGGTGGGCGAAGTGGTCAAAATTTGCTCCGTGACAAGCAATTCAGTGAGTAATGCAAAATCTGCCAAGTAATCTAATGCTGCTTATACTTTGCTTCATAATGAGGAACGTGAAGTCCATTGATAACAATGACTTTGCATTACTCTGCCTTCCCCCAACCACTTCTGCACCAATTTTAATGTGAAGTACATAGAAATCAATGTACTTCGCATCACTTTGCCTTGTTCTTGAGCTCCAAGGCAAATTTTGCAGTGATTCATGGGATTGCAGGTCACATGGGCTTTAGATTGTTCTGAACAGCCTCAGTTCTGTGTAGTGTGTGTTTAGTGGTAGATGGAGACCGTTTCCTCTAAGAGCTCTTCACTTCAAATCCTTAAAAACTGTTAAAAAAGCCTTCCTGAGCCATTTGTCTTGCTCAGAATTTAGTGCATCAATTGCAGGAAACCCTCCTGTGCTCATATCATCAAGTGTTTATTGTTTGTGTGCGGATTTTGAATGTTAATTTAGAACATTCAATATGTGTACTAACAGACACTTGAAGTGTGCTTTGGGGAAGGGGGTGTCTGTGGTGGAGGTAGGTTAAAACTGGGAGAAAAAGGCAGTCTCTCTGTTTTGGTTGTATTTTTCTTGTATAACTGTATTAATGTACACACAGTAATATTTTTAGTAATTCTTGAAATTTTTTTTGCTGATTGTTGTGGTGCAGCAGTGTATAATTTCAGTTGGTTTAAAAAATTTGGTTATATTACTGAAGTTTTCAATTTGCTATGCATTACTTGTAGTGTGTGTGTATGTGTGTGTCTGTGTGTGTGTGTGTGTGTGTGTGCAATGTGCGCGACAGTGCCATCAAATCAGACACATTTTATTGTGCCACAGAGTAATTGCAGCAGTATGAACCTGCTATCCACCGTACCTGCATGATTTTGTACTGCTTTGTGGTATCTTGGTTTTGGACTGTTACTGCAGTGCACTGCACCCCCCCCAACCAGCAAAAGGTATTCTTTTCCAGATTGGACTGTGACTTGTGAGCACTGGTTAAGGTGTTGTTGTGACTTTGCGTCTGCATCTCTTCTTTGATTACGCAGTGCAATCTTAATCTGCCTGTGCTTTTGTATCTGTTTAGTGCCCAATCTCCATCTGCAAGCCACAGTTGTTGTTTTTTTTGCCTTCACATTCACCGGTCCAGACTGAAAGTTCAGCAATCTAAATTTGTTTAGAGTTTTCTTGGTGATCCCCAAAATGCCTGCAAAGAGACATGCAAGCAGAGCTGTTTCTGGCCATGGTACTGCTCCCAGTGGCAAGATTGTCCATGGGCGTGGCAGTATGCAGAAGTGCATAGCTGATGTTAGTAAAGAGATTTCTCCATCAGTGTTTTTACAGTGCAATCTGTAGCTTCTCTCATAGTTGGAGGAGATGATGTTGTCCCAGCTGGTGCTGTTAATGCAGTTTCTGTTGGCATGAGTATTGCTGCCTCAAGTTCCACTTCTGACCAGTTAATCATTTCAAAAAAATATAGTTGAGTCTAAAGCTATGATTGACAGTGTAGATGATGTCATGCTCCCCATTAACATCCCCATGGTAGTTGAACATGATTCTGATCCTGGCAACGATAGCGCACAATGTCACATTTCTTCCAGCGCTGTTGAGGTCATGCCTTTGCCATCCAATGATTCAAAGTGTGGCACAAAAATATTGGGTGATGATCATAATGATGCTGCGGTTGGAACATGTTCTCCACATGACAGCATCCAAGCTGAAAATGTGGATGCGGATGATGTTGGTGAATATTATAATGATGTCAGTCACCCCAGTTGGGAACCAGAGAAAAAGAAAGTCAAGGTGGCTGTGTCTGGGTCTGTTGGCATTAAATCCTCTCCCTCAAAAAAGTCGTGATTTAGCAGTGCCTGTTGATGATAATGATGATGTCCCAGTAATAATCTTAGGTAGTGGTGGTGGTCAGTTGGAGTCCAAGTGTATCCAGTCTGAAAAAACATGTAGCCCCCATTTCAGGGGTTAAAAAATGGAGTCCAGTAAGCAGTATCAGGGACATGTTAAAAGTAGGGGATCACAATCCCTTGTTTGGGATTTTTTTGTCTACGAAGCAAATGATGAGTCAGTTGCAATCTGCCAACATTGCCATATGTGTGTGAGTTGAGGTAAAAAGGGGTGTCATCTGGGTATGGGGGGCCAGCATACACATCTTAAGAACAGTCACATGGCACTGTGGACCCAGCACCAGAGGGCAGCTAATGACATAGTGGGGCGTTCACCCTCATCATCAACCTTACTGAGTATGTTATCCCCTTCCATGAGTGTAAGACCAAGTAAGAATGTTTGCAGTAGCGATGACATAACACCAGAGGATTACTACAGGCATGATGAGGGGGAGGATTTTGATTTAGAAATCTTGTCAAATGGTGGTCAGAGTAGTAGTGGTGGTCAATGCAGTATGTCTAGTGCAAGTGGTACATCAACCCCAGTACATAAATTGGGGAAAATAACTTCATTTGTGGACTTGTCACCGGTGCACCCCTCTTCATCACACATCCACACCTCACCCCTGGCCATTCGCAGAGCCGAGCCATTTGTCATACCCCACGCAAAACGTGTAAGTCAGCCCACGTTGGAGAGTGCTTTCGCCTGTAACCTCCTGCCTACCTGCCTGAAGCATGTGACCTACACTTTGTAAGCCATGTGATGTGTGTGGGCTGCCTGTGAATTCTCGCTCCACCAGAGATGGAGTGCACAATGCGAAGTCATAATTACAACACAAAGTGGTGGTTTAAAATGGGCACTCGGCATAGCGGAATACTAATGCGAAGTAGCCACTTCACGACCACTTCACGGGCGGAATTTTACTTCGCTGCATCTCTAGTAATGGAGTTCTGCTGATGTTAGCTGAAGGCTTTCTGATTAAAACTGAAATCTGTCTGTACAGAGAGGATCTGACAATAAGCACAACAACAGTCACAGCTGGCATAAGTTGAACACAGTTACAAACATTACCTGGGCCCTCGTACAAAGATGGCTAGAAAAGAGTTATTTTACCGGTGCCATCGATGGAATTATATAAACATAGAAAATGATGGCAGATAAAGACCTTGTAGCTCATCCAGTCTGACCGAGCCTGTCTAATTCTGGGGCAATGTCCCTGTCTGTGCCTCCTGACAGTGACTCCTAAAATTAAAAATGAGAGGACGTAGGTGTTGGGGAAACTCTCCAGGGAAACCATATCCTCAATGCTTCTTACAGCTCTGAGTTTTATTTATTTGAAAATTGGTGACTGGGAAAGGCACACTGAGCCAAGGTTCATTTCCATGTGTGACCTGGGGGAAGGAAAAAGGGGGATACAAAGTAAAAGGCACAGAAATGTCTGCAGATACAATTAAGTGGACTCAGAGACATGATAAATACAGAAGTGCAAAAACAAGTGCGAATTAAGCACTCATGGCATGGGCAACAGATGCTCTTATTAGCTACTTATACACCTAGGCATAAGGTAACTGCATTGCAATTTTCAGGGCAGGGAAGAACAGGAGTAGGAGTAACATCATCTCTTGCTTCTCAGCAGTTAAAGAGCTTGTGACACAGTCAGGAGAACTTTAACAAAACATAATATTCAAGTACTGTCCAGCGTTTATTTCCCATTAGTTCTGTATTCCTCCTCCCCATTATTTAGTAGTGAAGTCATTTGCATGAAAGCAGTATATTTGCTCCTCAAGAGTTCATCTGTTCCTGCTGCTTTCTTCCTACCTGAGGTCATAGAGCACTGTTTGTGATACCACAGTTACTCTCATGGCAGCAGGTTGTGATGTCACAACAGACGATTATGACTTGAAGCAGGGAGTAAATTATAAAGGCAGATGAAGGCAAAATAAACTGTAAGCGACAACAGTCATATATTCACACACATTTCTTTAGTAATAAATTATGAGAAGGAGAAATATACACAATATAAAGAGTGCAAGCAAAATTTTTCTTAATTATTATATTTTTTAAAGTTTTCTTTAAGGCATAAGTAGCTCTTTACATCTGGAGGCAGTGTGGTCTAGTGGTTAGAGCAAGAGTTTAAGAACCAGGAAACCACAGGTTCAAGCCCTGCCAGAGCAAGTACTCACTGTGTGGACTTAGACAAATCACTTTACTTCCCACTGATTCAGTCCACCCAGCTGTAGACATTGGTAAAAACAAAACCCCACTGAAAATGAGATGTTGCATCTTAGTGAGGCTATCATGAGTAAATAAGTTTTAACTTTACAAAAATGTTACATCTTCCATAAACCAGCTACTCAAATGTGCCCTCCCTTCACTCCCTCTGAAGTTATGCCCAGAATACCATTTCTTTTCCATGGTCCCTGTGCTACACTGGACAGGACTGCATATATTACTTCCAGTGTTTGTTTACTTCACAGTAATGTGTGCTGTGCTTTTTTTTAATTATAAAAAATCTTAAGTTGTGGTTTCTGTTCATTTTTCAGTGTACAATGGCATGTTTGATCTACAGCTTTATTCCTCGCTCTGCCGATTAATCATTTCTAGCTTTTCTGGTACAGTCCTGGCCAGCACTATTATACTGCTGTGCTTTGAAAACAAGCTAAATGTGATTGTTTTCCTTGGGTAAGTGTATAACATTCCATGAGCAAAATACCTCCAGGGCCACCGTGAACCCCACCATAGAGAGAATATATAAGCAGAAAGACTAGGAATGGAGGGTCGACTCAGGGTTAGATCAGGACCTCTCCAAAAGGGTCCACCTCTGTTTGACTCCAGAGTATTTGTGACTCAACTCTGATTTGAACTAGCCCAGAGCATTGACCAGTTTCTGATCTGCCAGTTACCTGGTTCTGACCCGGTTCTCTTAGTGTAAGTGGTTTTGAAGCTTTATTCATGTTAAAAATTGAGAAACTGGTGGGAAAAACAAAGTAACTTTTAAACATGAAATGACAATAAAGAAAAGGCTTATAATGAGGTAGTGGAAGCTACTGAATACTATAATTTGACCTTGTCCAGACCAGCCTGGTTCTGATTCAGTCTGGAAAAACTGCCTGTTTTGGTCAACCAGAGCAAATCAGAGTAAATCAGAACATTTTGGAAACAGATCAGAGTCAAATTAGAACCAGATCACAGCTGACACTCCCATCCCTAAATAAGACACAACAGGGTGTGGGTAGTAGTGGGATCAATGCACAACCAAGTGCGTAACACAGCACAAGGACGATGGTTGAATGTGTTATTGCTCCTGGAAGTGCGGTGATCACATCACTACCCACACCCTAAAGTGTCTTATTGCTTGGATAACATTTTTTGGTGTTGTTTGAATGCATTTTGGAATAAAAAAAATTGATGTTTAAATAAATATAAATTAAAATGTTTCTATAGATTTTTCCTAAAATAGTTCTTCTGTTGGCCCAGTGGCACAGAGGGCTGAGGTGTCATGCTTAACCTCCCACCACACCGGCGACCCATGTTCGTGGTGCAAGCAGGCCTCCAGGGGTCAGCCGGGAAGGGAGAGGATCGAGCATCTGGAGTGACAGCTCTTCTCTCCCAGGGAGGGGTGGGGACAGAGTCTGCTGTTTGCCTGTCCCCTAGCAGTGGCTGGGGTCCAGCACAATGGACCCACACAGAGGGGGCAGAGAGAGGCAGATGCTTGGCATGCCGCATGCGGAAGCGTGTGCGTTTCGGCCATTGGCATCATTGCACACCTACATGGGGAGGGTTGGGAGCAGGAGAAAAAATGTAGACTGAAGTACTCGCCCGGCAGGATGACAGACGGCCTCTCGCAGGCCCCACACCTGGCCCACCGGCACCTCACTACTGTCAGAGGTGTGACCAGTGGACACCGGGACAACAAGGTGCGGGTGCCAGAAGGATAGGGGCCAGGTGGGACGGCAAGAAACAGATGAGGAAAAAATAAAATAGTTCTTCTATCTGCAGGAATTTGTTGCTTTTTTTATTTGCCTTTGGACTTTTGTCCTACTGTGTTTTTCATAGCTGCAGTTTTTTGGCCAGTTTGTTACAGTACCTATAACCCCGCCCACCCCAAAACATGCTTTATTTATCTCCAGCCCTTCCCTTTAAAAACACACATACATGTATTCTTTTAAGGATGTCATCAGAGAGAGTGTGTACAATTCATCCTGGTGAGACCTGGTGCAATGAAAACCAGGACTGGGATCTGGCTATCCCAGGGTATTCTGTTTAGAAGAGACAGGAAGGGAAGGAAGGTACAGGGAGTAGTTCTTTATGTGAGGGAGAACATAAAGGCAATGAAAACACATGCAAAGTGGGGGAGGGCAGAGTGGCACTGTGGTCACCCTGGAGAAAAAGAAAGAGGACGTCATATGCACAGGAGTTATCTACAGATCCCCTGCACAGGGAGAGGAAGTGGATGAGGAATTAATGGAAGAAATTCAGAATATGGTTCAAAATGGGGAGGTACTATTATTCAGGGACTTCAATCTATCAGATGTAGACTGGAGCGTGTCTACAGTGGCAACTACTTGGAGCAGGGACATACTTGACTCTCTCTACTAGGTGCCTCATTCAGGCAACTAGTGGAGGAACCCATTCGCGAAGGGGCAATGCTGGATCTAATATTGTCAAATGGGAACAGCATTGTCGATGTCATGGTGGTAGACCACCTGGGAACCAGCAGCCACTGCACAGTACGGTTTACCATAAGGACTAAGGTAGAAGTAGACAACACCAGGACTAGGGTTCTGGACTTCAGGAAGATCAACTTCGAGGCAATGGTGAAATCTCTAAAGGATGCCCTGGTAGGGACGGGGAACTTGAGGGAGTGAAAAACCAGTGGGTTAAAATTAAGGAGGATATCAACAGGATTACAAGTCTCTGTATCTGTCAGATTAGCATAGGTAAAAGGAAAAGAAGACCACTTTGGTTCACAAGAGAGGTAACAGAGAAGGTAAGAGCAAAAAAGCAAGCCTTTTTGAGATACAAAATATCTCAGAAGGAAGAGGACAGAGAAATCTATCAGAAAAAAACAAAAAGAGGCAAAGAGGCAGTCAGGAAGACTAAAGTACAGACAGAAGAAAGGAATGCCACATCCTTAAAAAGGGGAAATAAAAATTCTTCAGATACTTAGGGGACAAGACGAAGGCCAAGGAAGGGATAATTAGGCTGAAAGGGGAAGGTAGGGTCTGTGCGGATGAATATCATCAAAAAGCACACATGCTAAATAGATATTTCTGCTCAGTATTTATAGTGGAACAGTCAGGTAATGGACCAGTGTTCAAAAAAATGCAAGGGTATTAGAGATGGACACTAGTCCCTTTACGGTAGGCAATGTACTAAGGAAACTATCATGTCTAAAAGTGGATAAGGCAATGGGCCCTGATGGAAAACACCCCAGGGTACTGAGGGAACGAAGGGAAGAGCTTACTGCACCTCTGACGGCCCTTTTTAACCTATCTCTGAAACAGAGGTGGTTCCAGGAGACTGGAGGAGGGCCAGTGTTATCCCACTACACAAAAGTGGAAGCAGAGAGGAGGCAAGGAATTACAGACCCATCAGCCTGACCTCAGTAGTGGGCATAGTTATAGAGTCACTGCTGAAGAAAAGGTCAGTGGAGTATCTGGAGGCCAGCAGGCTGCAGGATTTAAGGCACCATGGGTTCACAGGGGAGGTCCTGCCAGACTAACCTGGTTGAGTTCTTTGATTGGGTAACCAGGGTGGTGTATTGGGGGGCAGTGTATGTCCCCTACCTGGATTTCAGCAAGGCCTTCGACACCGTCCCACACAGAAGGCTAGAAACTAAATAACCTGGGGGTGGGACCAATGGTAGTTAGATGGGTGAAAAACCAGCTAGAAGATAGAAGTAAGAGGGTGGTGGTAAATGGTGTGCACTTGAGGGAAGACAAAGTGACTAGTGGGGTGCCACAGGGGTCAGTGCTGGGTTCAGTCCTCTTCAATATATTTATCAGTGATATCGCTGAAGGGCTGGTAGGGAAGGTGTGTCTGTTTATGGATGATACCAAAATCTACAACAGGGTAGACACTCCGGGGGGTGGAACACATGAGGGAGGATCTTAACAAGCTGGAAGAGTGGCCAATAATCTAGCAACTGGGATTTAGTGCAAAGAAGTGTAAAATCATGCACCTGGGTCTTATGAACCCTGCAGCTAAGTACCATCTGAGGGGGGGAGAAGAACGGACAGTCACAAGGCAGAAAAGAGACCTGGGGATAATTATCTCTGATTACCTGAAATATGGTGAAGTAGTGTGACAAGGTGGTGGATAAAGCTAGCAGGATGCTGGGGTGCATAGCTAGAGGGATCACCAGCAGAAGAAGGGAGCGAATAATACTCCTGTACAGGTCACTGGTGAGACCTCACTTTGAATACCGTGTACAGTTCTGGAGGCCCTACCTTCAAAAGGACATAGGGTTGAAAGGGTTCAAAGGAGGGCAACCAAGAAAGTGCAGAGCCTGCAACTGAAGCCCTATGATGACAGGTTCAGGGAATTAAACATATACTCTCTGGAGGAAAGAAAAGAGAGGGAAGACATGATATAGACATATACATATCTCATAGGAGTGAATAAGGTACAAGAAGGGAGTATCTTCCGGAGAAGGAGTTGTGCAAGAACTAGGGGACACACAATGAAGCTGGAGGGGGAAGACTGAGGAGGAATGTCAGGACATTCTTCTTCATGGAGAGGGTGGTGGGAGCTTGGATTAGACTCCTGAAGAAAGTGGTGGAAGCTGAAATGATCACAGGCTTCAAGAATGCGTGTGATGGGTATAAGGGCTAGCACCAAGACAAACGTGGGGAAAATCTGAGGACTCAAAGGGGGCTGAGGTGGTGCTATAAACAGGATCATCAGGACAGACTAAGTGGGCCAGGTGGTCCTTCTCCACTGACAGTTTCTATGTTTTTATGTTTATAGTATGTCCTCCCCATGGTGGAGGTCCTTGGGCTGGACCAGTTCCAGTGGATCTGCTTCTGTGGTGCCCCCAGCATGAGCCTAGGCAGTGCAGTGTGGAGTCTGTGTGCTGCACAGAGCCATCATAGGGCACGGCTGCATTTTCTTATGTTTTTCTCCTTCACCCCTTGTGGGATGCTGGCTGATGGAGGCATGCAAGGCCTGCTCATCCATACAGCCAATCATCTGTCTCCAAATTGCCAGACTGCACTGCTGCTCGCACCACCACCTGTGCTAGGTGACAGTCGTATGGTGGCAGTGATCCACCATCTATTCCCAGAGGAAGACAGCATCCTATGGGACACTCACTTCACCTCCACCAAGCATTCCTATGATGATCCTCTCTCGTTAGAGAACCCAGGCCATCGGTGTCATGAGCAGTAATGAACAGTAGCACTACCACTGTGCCAGCAGGCCAATTGTAAAGTACACTTTCAGCATAGTTGCAGTACTCATTTCAATGCAAGTTGAAAATAATACTATTAAGAAGAATAACATTATGAATAAGAATATGAAAAATATCAGTAATGTCCTTAAAATAAAACTACATTTGGTCCTACGGGAAGTACGTTCAATTGACATGTAAAGGAAACCACACAATGTATAGTATCACTTAGCTTTAATAACAAGGAGAGAAACAGTATGTGAACTAATAATTAGAGTAAAATAGGAATATAAATCACTATGGGGCTGACACGTAATGGTAGTGGGTTATGCACTAAAGGCATGTGCAAAAAGTATTGTGTCAGTGGGTTTTCTGTATGGCTCTGTACTGCTAGGCAATGTGGGATTTGAGTAAACACAGGTGAAAACAAAGTTGTGTACTAGTAATACTTTGCTGCTGTTTAATCCAATGAAGAGTAACGATGTTAATAAACCTGTGTTATTGGTTAAACTGGTTAGGTTACTGTCTGAACTGCTTAAATATTGTGTTACTGTGGAAGGCAAAAAAAACCCCATAGAAACAAAGACTTGTCATCAGAAAAAGAAAGGTGGGCGCATATAGTCACCCCATGTTCTTTGACTATTACAATACCTTGGACCCTGTTTTTTACTTGGTATCCTTACTGACTACTTTTCCTAGTCTGATTTTTTATATGAGCCTGTCCCACGCATGCAAGAAGCTCCACACAATGTTTGCCACAACAACCTCACAGCGAGGGCTGGTCCAGGCTTACAACAACCTTTGCATGGCATCCAAATAGTTTGTGTGACTATACATCAATGCACACAGTGGAGGCAGAGAACTAGAGCTATATATTTGGAATAGTGTGCAAGTTGCAAAACTCAATATGAGAATAACGCAAAAAGGGCTGGAACACTGCCAAAGCAGTACTGCTACTGCTTATGATGATGATGATGACGATGACGACCCGGGTTCAGGAATGAGCCATAGGAGTTGGAGGGATGGCTGGGGGGCGGTCAGCATTCAACAGGACAGTCTCCACCATGGGGAAGTAGGGAAGATGGACTCGACTGTGCTAAGACCACCTGGGTGACAATAGGTGGCAGCACATGCGGAGCCACAGAACAAGAGAGGATGACGACATGCTCGGACATATACAGAATTACAAACCTTGGATACTTGGTCTCAATGTGATATTTTCTGACTCAATATTTTGGAGGAGTCTTCAAAAGTACAAACAACCTGCACAAAATAGATTTTTAATTGTAAAACTTGTAAATAACAGCAAATTACATTTACAGTACTGTACAAGTAGAGCTGAGGGGCGGACTGTTGTTGAAGAGAAGATGCACTGATAAGCTATGTACAATATAGCCACAGGCTTGTGCACCAGCAAAGTGTGGGATTGCAGTGAAGGATGCCAAGGCTTGACGTAAGGTTCAAGGCAGTGTGTACTGCATTTATTACAAAGAAAACAAGCACAGCACACAGTATGCATACAAACTGTTGTGGATGTAGATACATTTCTGGTGTGCTTCAACTGCAAAAGCTACAACTATCACCAACTTTTAGTGCAGCCCTAAGGAACTTATGCTGATTAATCATCAGCCTGACCTCTTGAATCTAGCTCAGCTGGTGTACAGTAATTGCTACACAAGCAGACGATTTTGTACAAGAGTCATTAGCTAAGCAAACAGCTATTCAATGGCAATTATTCCCAGACATGGAAAAATAGACATGTTGGAAAATGTGACTCGCTGTCTAAGACGGGCAGAGAAAAGTGCAGGAAGGAGATTTTGTAAATTACTAGAAATTCACAACTGTTAATGTGTCCAGTCACACATGAGAGAATAGGAGGAAACAACAAACTGCAGTACTGTGTACCATGCTTCTGCACAGTCAGCAGGTCAACTATAAACAACCATAAGTATAATTACATGTAATGAGCAGATGTTGCACTGCGTTGCTCTGTCCCAACTGACAGTTTCCCATAATGGCAGCAATGTTGTTATACCTCTGACACTTCCTAGATTCCCTAACCTGCTCAGCTCTCTCACTGTGCCACTGAAGCTGCTGTAGACAACATATGCGAGAGTACACAACCTCAGACCAATCTAATTTAAGGATACAAAGCAGGCTAGACGTAAGAGCTCAGAGGCTAAAAGGATCAGTTACTTGGTGGGGTAGGAGGGAAAGTTAAACTGAAAGATGGACAACTAATGCAGGATCACAGAAACGTTGTGCTCAGTAGGGATTAAAACTCAGGACAGCAGTGGGACACACATAGAAAACATAAAAGCAATGGAGAACATAAAGTTGTTAATTGTTCCAAAGTTGCCAGCTGCAGGACTGTTCCCCCCCAGTCAGTTGTTAGCCTCTCATCACATTGTGGGACACACATAGAGAACATAAAAGCAATGGAGAACATAAAGTTGTTAATTGTTCCGAAGCTGCCAGCTGCAGGACTGCTCCCCACCCAGCCAGTTGTTAGCCTTTCATCACAAGTGAGCCATGAGTTGTCACTTTCTTCTCCAGAACTACAACAAGCAGGCCTAGGGTTTTGGGTGTGAGACTAAGACAAGGGTCTTGGGGTAGAAGGGGACCTGCAAGGGCTGACCAAACTCCCCTCAGTGCTAGGCTTCCTCTGACCAGTGCAGACACGAGCGGGGACCCCCCCAGCTGCTGCAGCAGGGAGGCCACTGGACCATCCTGTGCCAATTTAAAAAAGGTTGACATTTCAGACCAGTAACCTGTGTTTGTTGCTACGAATGGATTTCCCTGTTAGTACTGGAAGAGAACCCCAGACATCTAGGCTAGAAAGCTGACAGCCTCGACCCTCCAAAAGTGATCACTTTTTACTTACATCTTCGTACAGGGAGCCAATGTTGGTGGATGCCAGCAAAACCCCCATGCCTTGTGCAGCCACCTTCATCACCATAATCTGCCTGAGAACGGAGCAGCAATCTGCCACCACCAAGATTCAGGGCTCAAACTACAGCAAATCAGGCTGGGAGCCAGAGATCCATTTCCATACAGTTCCCAGTACAGGAAACTACAGTGAGGAGGAGGAGGAGGAGGAGGAGCAGCAGTGGGAGAAAGATGACAGAGGCAGCAGCAACAACAGAGCTCAGCTGGCATCAGTAGCATCGACCGCTTATCACCCACTCTCTTGCAATAGAATTCCTTGATCTTTGTTTTTTCACTTCTGCAGATGTAAAACCATAGCGATCTTCAATGAACAGTTTCCTGTGATCCACCAGGACACCACAGCACATTACTTGCTGGTGTTGGTGCTGGCTGCTACAGGCATCAATCTACTATCCAATTATCTGTGCAGTGCATAATCGACCTTCCTTAGTTGTGGAGTGTTGTGCCATGTAGGATTCTCTGACCAAGTTTCTAATACAGAGGAATGGGCCAGCAGCTCTCCACTCACATCAGGAAGCTTCTCTGATAATGACATTGCTCTGCTGGTTGGTGCGCAGCATCATGCAGATGAAGGAAGGCAGCCGCTGTCTGATAGGTATGGCTACCTCTTTTCAACAACACAAAGTTTCCACCCATCAAACAGCAGAGCAGTATCATGATCAAGGCCCTGATTTTTCTGCGTCAATTTGGGTCTAAATTCTACAGCATTAGTTTCTTATTTCTGCAGAAATTCTGCTGTGGCAGTTTAGATCTTTGGTAGAAGTCAGCAACCCCCCAAGCACCCAGGAAGGGGAAACATTTTAATTTTGGGTCTCGGACCTACAAACCAGAGCAGGTTGTCAATTAACTCCAAAGTTCTTAGAAGGCTATACATCTTAAGCACCTTTAGTCTTTCTTCATATGTCTTCTGGTGCAGACCCTGCACCATTTTGGTTGCCCTCCTCTGGACAGCCTCCACCCTGTCTATGTCTTTGTGGAGATGGGGTCTCCAGAATTGTACACAGTACTCCAGATGTGGTCTTACCAACTGTCTGTACAGAGGGCCAACAACTTCCTGTTTTCTACTGTTGATGCCTCTCCCTATGCATCCCAATATCCCCCCCCAGCCCTCCTTACTGCCTAGACAAATTCTGCCTATTTTCAGGGATGACCAGGGGAAGGGGGATACAGATGAATACCAACTGACCTTGAACCAGATTAAACTGTTGATAGTATTTTTTTAGTGAATGGGGGAAATTTGGCCAGAGCACAGGGGAAATTCCCCTACTGCATAGTTGCCAGTATGGGGAGCTGCTGGTCTGCTGAACGCTATGGCGGACAGTGTTGGGCTACCGGTGGAGGTGGATGTGCAACAAGAGAACAGAACCAAGGAGTGTTCACAGACCCTTGGGTTTTGATTTGCAAAGAGGATGTCACAGTGAAATGCAGTCAGAGTCCACTAGTGAGTTGCATGAACAGAACCATACAACATGAGACATGGAAGGTAATTTCATCATTGTTGAACCCGATGGTGTGGAAGACATGCAAGCAGCAGGCTTGCCCGACCAGGCAGAGATTTTGGAAACAGCCCCTGAAGCTCCGCAGACGGTGGAAAAGGAACTTCCAAAAAAATAGCTGAGTACTGATGTGGAGGTGGGAGGAATGTGGAAGGAGAGTGCAAATGATGCAGTCTACCCAGACGATCGCTGGTCAAAAGAGAAATCTTTGTTGGATGCTTGCTGGGTTTGTTTAAGTGGCAAATGGATACCAGATTCGGAATGGATATCTTTTTCACAGACACAAGCTGATCAACAAGGGGCCCCCCAACAATACAGGTCAGAATGCAAAAGTAACTGCTAATAAGAGGAATGGGGAAGAGTCAAACAAATGCTGAGACTCCTACTATGTTGCCGATTGCATCCCCCCACCACCACCACAGAAAGAGAGCAAGCGACCAGCTCCTCAGTTTTCAGACTTATTTAGGCACAATATCCTGGAACAGGCACCTTGCAGAAATGCAGTGCATTTGCGATATAGGGGAGGTCTGCAGGAACATCTTGACAGATCCTGTATTGCAAGGAAACTGTTAGAAGACTCAGTGAACTTTATATCATCAGATATCTATGCACTTATCAATGTAAGAGGTGAAGACACATTTGATGTCAGTTTTAAAATGTTTTCAGGACTTGACAAATTCTGGCAAAAATATGAAACTGTTAAAACTACAACATTACAGTTACCATTTTTTGCAGGGCCTTTAACTAAGCCATTATTTAAAACTGTACACATCATGTTTAGGAATGAAGGGGTAAACATGGGTGATATACAATTCTGGCTAGAACAAAAATGTAATGTTTTGGGGCCTCCCAAGCCAGTGATTGATGATGAGGGAATATGGACAGGGAGTTGGAAATTTAAAGTCAAACTGCACATAACAGGCAATGAAGTGTAACATATTCAAAATAGCTTTTTCCTGGGAAAAGACAGGGGGGTTTGTTTTTATCCTGGTCAACCAAAGGCCTGTTACAAATGGGGCGTAGGAAACACCTTAGTAGTGTGTGTGAAAAAATGAAGTGTGCTCTTTGCGGGGAATTTGACCATGACAGTGGAACATGTAGAAACACATTTCACTGTAACCTCTGTGATGAGCAAGGACATGCTTACCACCAGTGCCACTGCGCAGGACAGAATAGGCAAGGTGGGTTAGATAAAGAGGATTTGATAAATCAGGCCCAAGAAAGGTTTAGGCCATACTTTTCTGAGCCTGTCCCACCCCAAACAGGGCCTAGCACAGCAGGACCTGTCCCCTCAGGCACTGATAATTTGCACACCTGCAACAAACACAGATGCAGGGCAATCAGGGATGGGTAGGGATTAGCAGGTCCTTAATCAGAAAAGGGGAAATAGGGACACCGCCACAGGAAATGAAGACATTAATGTAATGCCCCTCCTAGTGGAGTAGAATTCCCAACACCACACCCGAGAAGGGTTACCAGGGCATCGAGTAAGCAGAAACCTCCAGTGTTTAATATTCCCTTGCAAAATCCCTTTCAAGTGTTACAGGAGCAGGAGGGAGACTCCGGGTCTGATGTTTCCTCAATTTCTGGTGCCATGTCAGAAATGGATTGTGAGGAGGAGAGAGGGGAAGATGTTGCTAGTAATAAAAAAGGAAGAAAAAAAGGGAAAAAACTGAAAAAGATGTTTAAACTCTAAACTCTTGACATATGGCCACATTAAATCTAGTTTCCCTGAACACCTGCAGCATGAAGAATTATAGGAGAAGGCTGGCATGTTTACATTATTGCAGGTGTCTAAAAGCAAATTTAATTTTTCTGCAGGAAACTAGATTTTCAAATTTAGGGGAAATTTCCCTCGCTAAAATAAACTGGTTTCATGTACCCTCTTTTTGGTCATATGGTCCTGATCTAGTGGATGGTTTGGGAATTTTGTTTGGAACCACACAAGTACAGGTGACTAGGCTGATTGATTTATTACCTGGGAGAGCTATCATACTAGGTTGCACCTACAATGGACTAGGGTTAAGATTAATCAATACTTATGCACCTCAGCTTAAATCAGTGAGAGCTGATCTTTTTCAGGCAATTCAGCCATATCTATTCACAAAGAAATATGTCATTTGGGGGGGGGGCTTTAATTGTAGTCTCGAGATTAAAATAAAACAACAATACCAGATAAACGTTTACTGTGACACACATGCATTACAGGAAATTTTACATACCACGTCATTAAAAGATGTCTATAGGACCATACATTCAGATGCAGGATACACATATAAAAGAAATGTACACCAAACCCATATAGACTACTTTTTTGGGTCAAAAATGTAACACCAAACAAAGTTCAGCCACTATTTTGTGAACTATCTGACCACAAAGCCTTAGTCTGTCAGTTAGGACTTGCTCAAGTACCTCCTAAATTTCCTGCCATTATGAGTAGATGGAAGTTGAATTCTTCCCTGTTAGAACAGCTGGAAGTAAAAAATAAAATACAAAATATGCTTAATATAAGGAAAACTGTGGCAGAAATATATGAGGATTGGCAAACATGGTGGGAAGATACCAAAATAGAAATTAAAAGCGTTTTCGAAACATTAGGCAGATCAAAAAGTAATGAGGATTATTTAAGTTACTTAAACTACAGAAATCAATATTACAGACATACGTCATTGCCAAATTTCACAGATACTGAGGTACAGAAACAAATTCAACATGTTAAAGTAAAAATGAAGTTATTACAATATGATAGGGCGCTATCATTACAGTCCAAAATGCAATATGACTAAAAAAAAAACTCCCTATGCAGATCCATTCTCAGCATGCAAACACAGTGTAGAGAAAAAGCTAATGGAAGGGCTACAAGATAGTCAAGGCAATATAAAATGATCAGATATAGAAATGCTAGGAATAGTGGAAAAGGATTTGACAATACATGGCTGGGCTTTTCAGATGGGAGGTCAGTGGAAAGATTTATTAAATATACCACTCCCCGAATTGTCAGTAGAGCAAAAATTAGCAGTGGAAGCTCCCATTACACTGGGGGAAGTTGAGAACACAGTTACAAATCTGAAACTAGGGGTATCACCTGGGCCTGATTGTATCACCAATGAGTTTTATAATTGCTTCACAAAAGAAATGAGCTACATCCTGTGTAATTTGTATAATGAGCTTCTAGGCACAGGAATAATTTCTTCACAATTCTCAGCTGCCATTATTGTATTTTTGTTTAAAAAAGGAAATTAACATGTTTTAGAGAATTGGAGACCAATTAGTCTTCTCAACTCAGATTACAAACTCCTAACAACAATAATATGCCACAGACTCCAATCATTAGCTAAATAAGTATTTTTTTTTAGCTCAGACATGTTTAATACCTGATAGGAACATACAACGGAATTTACTTTTTTTAAGAAACATTTGTGAATTTGGGAAACAAAAGAAACTGGCAGGTTATTTAATAACTCTAGATCAATCCAAGGCTTTCAACAAGGTCTCCCATGAATTTTTATTTGAAATATTACAAACTTATGAGATTCCACCAAAATTCAGTGTATGGCTTAAACATATATATGAGGGTGCAATAAGCTTCCCCACAGTGAATGGTTTAGTTGGCAATGGATTGCCTGTTTTGAGAGGGGTTAAGGCAGGGTTGCCAACTCAGCCCTGTATTATATACTTTCTTTTTAGAGCCCATAATTAGGAAAGTAGTTCAAAATGTTGACATATGGGGGCTTACCCCTGCATCACACATAGCACCTCAAAAAAATACAGTATACGCGGATGACGTATGTTTAACTGTCAATAATGAAGAATCAGCATTAAGAACACTGCAGCTATTGGACCAGTACACAAGAGTAGCGGGGACTGAGATTTATTATGAAAAATGCTTGGGGGTACACCTGGGGGGAGGTCCATTTCTTACTAGTATAGGATCCATACAGATTACAGACACATCAATCAAAATTCTAGGGTGTCAGTTCGGAAATGGGGATCTAGCCCACATTAACTTGGAAAATAGATTGGTTTTAAGTGAAAGTAAAGTGCAGCAATGGAAATCATGGTCCTTTTCAAAACAGAAAAGGATTCTGATAATAAAAAAGTTATTACTAATTTTTTACATATTAGTGCAATATACCCCATGGCCCAGATATTCAAAAGGGTTGCGCGTGCGCAACTCCAAAAATGCGCCATTCTGCAATATTCAGAAGGGGCCAGTTGCGCCACCGAAAACATGCTGAGCAACAGCGCAATGGAAATGAAGGCATGCGCAACCGAAGGGGGCGGGTCCATGCATAAAGTGCGCAATGCGATATCCGAACACTTGCGCAATGCGCAAGAGTGGCTCAGCCAGAAGTTGCGCAGTACCGGATTTGAGCCAAAATAAAAAGGCTCAAGGAAGCGGTGCAAGAACTCTAGCAGGCCGCAAACTGGGGGAGAGAGGCAGAGAGAGAGAGAGAGAGAGAGAGAGAGACTGGAAGGGCAGAGAGGGACAGTGGGTCCAGGAGGACAGAGAGGCCAGTGGGGGGTGCCCGGTGCAGTGGAAGCAGCAGTGGGGGCAGCGGGGTAACACAGGAACAGCAGCCGGGGGGCAGAAGCCAGGAGATGGATAGTGTCAGCTTCCCATGGAAGCTGTAATGAGGGGGTGAGACACCATGCTGCAGGGGACGTGGCCGAGGCCTGACGCGTATGCCCTGACAGGCGGTATCGTGCCTGCATCAGCTTCCAGCTGTACACAGACGTGAGATTGTGGCCCGGCACGCCTGAACAGGGCAATACTGAGATGGCTCTATGAGCCAGCAGATGTGATGTGAGGCACCTCACGACGGAGTCATGCTCTGTCCGTGGAGACCAAGGTGACAGCCTGCATGTGCCTGCTCACCACGGGCACCTTCCAGAGGCCGACAGGGGACACCACAGGCATTACACAGTCGGCCATGTCACGCATCCTCACCCAATTCCTCAGCGCTGCTGCCTCATGCTGCGGAGTACATCCATTTCCCCAGCACCGCTGCAGAGCGTACAACAAACATGCAGGAGTTCCACAGGGTAGCACATATGTCTGGCGTGCGGGGCCATGACTGCACCCATGTGGCCATTCATGCACGCCTACCTGGCCCCGACGGCCAGGCTTATCGGAACCGAAGGGCTTTTCCAGTGTCAACTGCCAGGTGGTGTGTGATGCCACTGGGCGCATTATCAATGTTCAGCCACACACTCTCGGCGGAGCACATGATGTTTTCATATGGCACCAGTCTGCACTGTGCCATCGATTTGAGAGTGGGAACATCCCCACGGGTCATCTAGTGGGTGAGTACACATGTATGGAATGCAAACTCTGTGCAAGGGTGGGAATGACACAGGTGCTATGGTAGTGGCACAAGGATATGGGCAATATGGACCTGACATGACACTGATCTCCACTATCTCCACACAGGTGACTGCGGATACCCACTCCGTCCCTGGCTGCTCACACCATACCGGCACCCCACGACCCCAGCGCAGCTAGGTTTCAATGAGGCACATGCCGCAACACGTAACATCATAGAGCGGGTGTTTGGGATGCTCAAGGCACGCTTCCGATGCCTGGACACCTCCGGCGGAGCCCTACAGTACAGCCCCCAAAAGGCCTGTGGGATATTCCTGGCCTGTTGCATCCTGCACAACATGGCCAAAGACCATGGGATAGCCGTACAGGTCCAAGAGGGGGACAGCGATGGGGACGCCAGTGGCGCCGGTGATGTGGGTGATGAGCAGCCCCCCTAGGACGGAGGGACCCCCGACTGACCCGGCAGGCCCAGCTGCACCGGGACACCATTGCAGAAGAGCACTACGCCCAACACAGGTAAGTCAAGGGGACATGTGCAGGCAACACTGTCCATGCGCAAACCACAGGCACACAGGGGAACACACTGTGCATGAAGGTCAGGGGAGTTGAAGGTTCCAGGCATACCAACACACCATCAGAGAGGGGTGAGCACTCATATGGACACACACACACACCAGGCAACATACATGGGCAGCAGCACAGCACTGCGGAAAATGACATTGCCAACACACAGCACCACCAACCACCCCCACCACCTGGACTGTCCATGTACGTGTGTCAGGACCTGGGCACCCTTGCACCTTGGTGTACAGTGCAATGCAGGCATCATCATGCACACGCACCTGTGGACAGCAGTTGGGAGAGTGTGCAGGTGGTCCGTGTGTCAGCTTGGTGAGCAGAGCACCCAGCAGTGCACTGCCCACCATGACACACATTGCACACAGGGAAGCACCAGACAGGGCCTGCACTGGGAGACAGTTCAGTCAGGTAGCACTGTCCCATGGCCACCACGGATGCGTGGGCAGCCCCGCCATGGCCCAGCAGCACTGGCAGGCTGAGCAGGGGCCTCATCGGGTGATGCTGGTGCACCACCAGGGGTCCCACTGTGCGAACGCGACCTTGCCCGCACAGGGGTCTGCATCCTGCCAAACAAACTTGCACCAGGGTGCTCGATGCCCATACAGAACCCGCGCCGACAGGCCTGGTGTCGCATCGAGCCGAACGGGAGTGGAGAGCGACGTGTGTGTGTGGGTACAGGGCACCTGACAGTGTGGGCTACGCCCGCGACAGAGACCACTGCCTGAGTCAGCCTGTCAATGGCAGCGGTCATATCCGTCCGCATAAGGATCAGCTCGGTTTGTCCCAGCACACCCCCTGCTATGCCGCTCCACGGACACAGACAGTGCCCCATCGACCTTGAACCCGCCTCGCAGCTGTACCAAGTCCTGCAGCAGGCGGTGTGTGCGTCCATGGGTACTGTGCCCCAATGGCATCGTGACCCCAGGGTGTGGACGGTCCTGGTGCACAGCACCCCTTGAGGGTGGGCGCTGTTCGCCAGGACCAGGTATGGGCGGATCAAAGGGTGGTGGACATGTGCCACTGCTTGACACTGTACCCCCAGACCTGGTGTGCAACTGCTGCTGCCGTCCCTCCAACTGCTGAGCCCCAGGTCCACCTGTTCCACCTCCATGCTGACAACAGTGCCAGACACCTGCACAGCCACCGGTGCTGCCCCACGGTGCTGACAGGCACAGCCTGGGACTGTGCCAGCATGCTGGTACACAGGTGTGAACCAGGAAGGCCCAGGGCACGCGCTGGCTTGCCATGTGTCCGCTATGGGACACACACCTATCACTGCCCATTGCAGGCTGCTATCATCAATGGTGCAGGTGCGTACCACTGTTATAGGCACAGCATTCTGGCATACCTGCATGCCAGACTGCTGTGACACAGGCTGTGCACCCTGCACCCATATCACTGACACCGGAGTTGTTGGCCCAGCGCATGCTGCTGCAGTGCCTGCAGGCTGGTGGCGGAGGTGGATGGTCCCTCCTCCATGTCCAGCAGGTCTGCCTCACTGTCTGGACCCACCACCACCACCACCGTCTCCTGCAGACGAACAGGATCTGTAACAGAAAGAGAGTACATGTGAGTGCATGTGAACAACAGCCCCCCCCCAACAACATCACCATGTCATACCGTGCAGTGATGGGCTTCCACCTGTCTGGAATCCTCCACCTGGTACGCCCGCAATGGCACTCAGCTGCATGGCCACGACCCGTGTCTCCTCTGTAGGGGTCAGCTGCAACACCACTGGTGGGCCCCACCAGTGCCAGCACGCATGCCACCCTGAAGGCTGCCACCTTCTCCTTCAGCCTCCTGCGTCAGTCCCCATCTTCTTCCTGCATCTCTCACGGAGCGCTGGTGGCTTCGCTGCAGGTTGACGGCCCAGCTACCCTCCCATGCAGCTGCACGCCCTGAGGGGTGCCTCCGTCCACTCAATAGTGGCTCATCCTTCAGGTAGGCCTGGAAGAGGGCCTCTGTCTCTGCCGTGGTGAAGTTCGGCGTCCTCCTACTCCCGCCGTCCACACCCTCAGCTTGGCTCTGGTCAGTCATGGTGATCTGTATGGGTGGAAGTGGACACCTGTCACTGTGCAGTCGACAGCATTTCCCCATGAGCATAGTTGCCGGCCCGGGGGTGCATAAGCCCCCGCTTCTCTCCGCATGGCAGATACTGATAGAAAGGGTGCCCTTTGTCCCTTTCTAAGTGCCCTTTTCATGCTCAGCCCCCTCAGCCTTTATCATCCTCCGGCACCCCTGCCCATGAGCATTGTTCTGAGCATCACACAGCATGTAACTCACCTCTCACCTGCAGTAACCAAATCTGGCCAGCACAACCCACTGTCGCATTTTTATAGCGCAACACATGCAAATGAGGTGTGGCGCTACTTTAATGACATGCTAATCGTGCCACTGCACCTTTGAATGGCTGATCGAATGATTTGCATATGTCGGCTGAATATCGCGTATTTGCGCTTTGCGCAATACTGAAGGTCTGGCTGAGCCAATGGTGCATGTTTGTGGCTGCATGCTACACTGCATTGCGCATGCCCAGACAGCTTACGCATGCGTCTATTGCGCTGCAGACCTGCTGAGCGCGATAGGCGATTCAGGCCATGGCCACCATTGTGCCAGTGGCGCTACAGCACTG
Organism: Neoceratodus forsteri; assembly: GCA_016271365.2. Taxonomy (NCBI): domain Eukaryota; kingdom Metazoa; phylum Chordata; order Ceratodontiformes; family Ceratodontidae; genus Neoceratodus; species Neoceratodus forsteri. The sequence goes on along the minus strand of JADMNL010000025.1, from coordinate 6,874,238 downwards.
GGCACTATATGGCGCTGTGGCACTACTGCGCGATAGTCCACTGTGGCACTGGTGCTCAGCTTGGCAGTCGCAAGAGGATGCCCTATCGTCCTATGGCGCTGTGCGTAGCCTGCGCCATTGCCGTGACCTTGTGTATGCCCTCTGACCCCTGGCGCTGTTGGCATGCCATGTATGCGTCCTTGCGCTGTCTGATGACAGCGCCATGTAAAGTGATGGCGCTGTTCGAACAGCGCGATTGAAGCCTGTAGTGGTTCATTGCGCAACAACCCACGCAGTTGACGAAGCAGGGGCCACATTGCCTGCTGTAAAGTTGGTGCCATGGCTAGGAGGAGGGCGTGTCCTGAGCCAGCTTGAAGTGGCCAACCTGGTGGCCCTGGTGGAGCCCCACTGTGAGGCACTGTATGGTGAGGCCCCTCACCATGCCTAGGACCCCGTGTGGCAGCAAGTGGCCACTGACCTGGTGGAGGTCACTGGCCGGGCCGGGTCTGCTGAGCAGTGCCGCACGTGCACAGTGACCTCCGCCGAGGGAGCCGAACTCTTGACGCTGCCTGCTCATGTGCCAGTGGGCGTGGTGCTCAGGCCAGGTGGAGTGTACCATCTATGCACCTATATTCTCTGTAGGGGTGTGTGTGTGCTTGGATGGCTGTGCATAGGTGTGTCAGTGTGTGCAGCTGTGCGATGGATGGTTATGGCTGTGTGGGCAGGCACTCTCACTGGGGCGGGGGCACTCTGCTTTTGAGTCACACTGATGTTTGTCTCAACATATGTCTCCCACAGGCCGGATTGTGAGGACACAGGGCCAGGGTGACATGGGCCATGCCAGGGCCCTGGTGCCGGGGGGTGTTGTGCCCCAACAGCAGCAGCAGCAGCAGCAGCAGCAGCGTCAGACCCAGCTGCTGGAGGAGTGTGAGTATCATTACTTCATGGATGCTATTGCATGCTGGGGGGGCAAGACCACCAGCCATGCGGGACACAACCAATGGTGAGGTCATAATTCCACTATACAAAACACTAGTGAGTCCCCACACTGGAGTACAGTGTACAGTTCCGGAGACCATACCTACGTATGGACATGGACTGGGTGGAGAGGGTTCAGAGGAGGGCGACATGGATGGTGCATGGATTGCATCACAAGTCCTATGCAGACAGGTTGACGGAACTGAACATGTACTCCCTGGAGGGGAGGAGGGTGTGGGGATATGATGGGGACATACAAGTATCTTACAGGGGGGAACAGAGTGCAGGAAAACAATATTTTAAGCATAAAGGATGTTCCAGGACTAGAGGGCATGGGATAAAGTTGGAGGGGACGATTCAGAGGAAACATGAGAAAGTATTTCTTCACAGAATGGGTGGTGGACAAGTGGAACACCCTGCCAGAGGAAGTGGTGGGGCTGACTTGGTCACGGGATTTATGAATGCGTGGGTTAGCCATAAAGGAATTCTGGAGGTCAGGGAAGGGAACGGACTTATAGGACAACAGAGTGAACTTACAAGGTCAAATGGACAGACTGGGTGTCCACCATTGCTTATCTCGACACTGTCTATGTATCCATGTATGTAGGCATGACACAGGTGACCTGCATCACAGTGCAGTATCATGGCACGCCTGTGTATGCATCACTGGTGGTCCAGGCATGCACTGGGCACATAGCTGTGTAACTGGCATCGCATCACGCTGCACATCACTTGCCAGCCTAGTTTGTACTGTGATTGACGTGGGCAGTGTGTGTGGGCGGTGGTGCGATAGCTGGTGCCGCCTGTTTGTGATGGCCATGTGCATGTTCACTGTGGGTGGGTGCATGCCATCACAGGTGCGGGACATTGGGCTATATGGCTTGCAGGTTGGGTGGTGTTCAGGGTTGTGGTCAGTCACAGCCATTGACTGTGTTTCCATTTTCCTAGGCCTCGAGGTTCTCCGGGGATTCAGCATGACATTCGAGGCCTGACACGGGTGGCCATTGAGAACCAGGCCATCCTTCTGATCAATCAGGCGCCATGGCCTGCGGAGGGAGCATCACCGACAGTGCAGCACCAGGCAGAGGATGACCAGCCAGCTGGGCCTTAGGGCACATCCTTTCACTTCTCCCATCCCTACCACCCTGCCTTCCTCTCCCAGTTGTTCATCCTACCCCTTGAACACCCCTACCTTGTACCCATCCCCCCCTTGTAAATAGCTGTTGTTTATGGTTTTGGTTATTTAGTATTTGAAACTTTAAATATACCTTTATATTTTGATATGAATATTGTGTTGGTCTCTGATTTGCAGCTGGCTATGGGTGCTCAGTTGCAGTGGTGTGCATGCCATCTGGGGTGGTATGGTCCTGTGTGTGTGTGTGTGTGTGTGTGTGTGTGTGTGCATGGGGAGGTATCTCCAGCATGAAATTGACTTTCTGTTGGTCTTGCCGTCTGCTGCCACCCACTGCTGGGTGCACAGGGTGGGTCTGGCCTGTATGCTTCTCTGCAGCACGGGGTTGACGTGTGCCAGGGGGGATGCATGGTGTTTCCTGCAGTGCCAGTCACTGCACATGGGTGGTGTCTTGGGGTCATGGTGCAGGGTGTGCTGTGCATACGGGGGGCTGATGTGCACTGTGGTTGTCAACCCCCTGTGTGTGGCACTCTCTGCCTGCCAGTGGTTGTGCTGGGGTGTCAGGGCTCTGCTATGCTTTGTTGGCTTGTCCCCATGGGCACGTGGATCATCCGTCCCACCCCCAGTGATGCTGTGCTTGGGGTGTGCCGTGTGGTGGGTTCTGCAGTGTGTTCCTGTGCCCATGTGTGGCATGGCTGGCGGTGGGCCCCAGCCTGCCTCCCTGGATGTGCAGTTCCATTGCTCTGGGGGGCTGTGCTTGCGCTATGGCAGCTCTGGAATGCTCAGCTGAGCTTCCATGGATGCGCCATAGCGCAACATTTTGGCTCAGCTTCTCCTTCCTGGTTGCGCGATGGCGCAGTATGTGTGATATTCAGACGTTGGTTGCTTGCGCTATTTGCTCTGCTCCATGTTTGAATATCGCACCTGTTGCGCATTTGCGCAACTGGTTTGCGCTGGCTCCTACTGTTGCGCCAGTTTTGAGCGCAGTTTGAATATCCAGGCCCATGTCTATAACTTTGGAAACCAGGTTGTACAGCTGCTTTTTTCTGATGGTGTGGGGAAGCTAATTGAACCCTGTCAAAAGGGATTTTACCCACCTTCAACAGAAACAAGGTGGCTTAGCCATGACACACCCTTTTGTGTTTTACCTTCCTTTTTTCTGAAGGCAAATCTAGGGGCAGTAAACAATGGGCATCCCTGGAATGAATGGACTAGGGAGCTATGTCTTCCTTTTAAGGAAACATGGGGAGAAGTCCTGAAAATAACTGCCTCTTTAGGCATTCCAGATTTTGCAAAACCAGCAATAAAAAAATTAAGAATGTGGGGTATTAACGAAATAAATATTCAAAGCTACCACAGAAAGAATTTATATAATGACTAGAAATTTTGCAGTACAGGTAGACTTCCCAGGGTGTGTGCCATCAAAATTGAGTATGGCTCTTAAAATTTTAAATGATAAAAGGATACCCCCCATGATGTGGGATGTACAATGGCTATGTTACCATGGAAAACTGGTGGTTAAAGGGAACCTTAAACACAAACCTAGATCAGAAAGACAGTACATAAGGCCTGAATGTCTAGGGGAGGAAGAAACAATGTCACATTTGTTTTAGAGTGCTCAAATACCAGACATTTTTGGGATGTTTTAAGCAAGAGGTGGCAATGGAGGCCAGTACAAAGGGCTACGTATGGGATATTCATTTTAGGAAACTATACCAGTTTTGGTTCCAGGTATCACCCAAGTACACTTAACCTAGTCTTTGCTTGTATAAAATACTTTTTATGGCTAGCCAGATGTAAGTTTTCATTACAGCATATAGATATCCCTATGCTGGCTCTAATTAAGAAAATTGAGAATGCTGTGATGAGACAAAAAGAAAAAGAACACTTAAGTATGGAGGATAGGTTTGTCCAGAAATTATGGAGAAATGTTACATGGATTGTATAACAAAATCATGTGAGAAAATGTATCATTTTTTGTGATTCCCTATATATATTGTAAAACGTGTTGTGCCCTGATGTTATGTTTCATTATCAATAAAAATTCCCCAGCTCTTTTCAAGAAATGCCATGGGATCTTTTAACATGCACCTGAACTACCACCAGAACAAGCAGATGGGACCTTGGTTTAACATCTCATCCAAAAGACGGCACCTCAGGAATGCAGCACCCCCCCATGCTGCACTATAGTGTCAGTATTGGGATTTAACCCAACAGCCTGGTGTGGGGATAGAACCCACAGCCTTCTGATCGCCTGGCCTCAGAGGTGAGTGTGCTACCTGCTGATCCACTGACACTATCTCATGGACATGCCCTTACATGGGATATGAAATGGGATATCCTGCTAGTAACCAGGAAATAGTAGATTACTTGAGCAAACATTATGTCTGTGGAGTAGCAAGAGGTCATGCAGAATTTGAACCTAGACAATTTGGCAATCACAGTTTGCTAGCAGATCCTAGAGGCTTGTATATCAAATAACTGGTTAATTTGAATAAGCAGTTCCAAAGTTTAAACCATTCATGCCCATGGTATTCTCTGAGCATGCAGACCATTTATTTCAGATGACTCTCAAGGTGATAACAGATACATGCAGTACATGGTTGAATGTCATTTCCCAGGTGCATACTCAGGCATAATACAGTACATCAAGATGGTACTAGTCATGTACAGACTGTTGGATCAAATGATGATCCACAGCTTGCAGAATTATTGAAACTATGGTACATGTGTACCAGATGCCCTATGCTGTTGAATATCAGTTTGAATATCAAATGGTCACCTTTGGTAGGTGATCATGCAGATGCAATGATGTTTGAATAGAGATATGGGGCTTGATTTTCAAAGCCCTGAAGGTGATGCAAGGTGCTTGCATCAAGAAGGAGTTATGCAAGGAGCACCCAGTGTCACAACTTACGGCAGTCCCGATTTTCAGACATTGGCAGTGGTGAACCTGGATCCCCTTACACCAGACTGGCCCTGCGCCAGCACTGCACCAGAAACAGAGATGCGACATGGCAGAAGGGAGCTTACGGAAGACCACAGTGGCAGCATCCCCTACTATCATATACTGGAAGCCCTGCTGCCACAGCCGTAGGGTGAGCCGGTGCACAGACCAGCCATGGCTGGTCTAACAGGCCATGCACCACACTGCAGGACAGTTCTGGGTTGAAGGTGATCTTGTGCCCCCATACCATTCTGTGGTCTGGTAGGAATCTTGCCCACCGGCTTGACTGTATGATGCACTCATCCAGGCCACCTACAGTAACGACACCATTGTGTGGCACACCAAACATGCAACCTGGAGACCCTGTTGGTCTGCAGTAACCCCCCCCCCCCAATGGCACCAGTGTGTCCGACACTGTGGGCATCCTGACCATTATTGCACAGTTTGTGTGGGACACCGTTACTATTTGTGCAGATGCCAAGAGATCTAGCAACACATGACTGGCAAAACATATGCCACCTGCTGATGGAGAGTCCTGTCAGACTCTGGAAGCCTCTAGTTGTGCTGGGGTAATCAGTCAAGTAGCACCGTGTGACATCCTGGGATATCCCCTGGAATAACTTGACTTTCTGCAGTACACACAGAACAAATGCTATAGTGGATCACAGCCACTGGGAAAGGCTGCATCTGTACCACAAACACTGTCAGCAGGGTCTGTAGTGTCCCTCATGTTCCATCCTGAGGTGTAGGACCCTATTGTGAGCTGACAAGTGTACCCACCTGTGTGTTTCCTCTGTTCTGTGGTGTCCATACCCCCATGTGGTATGGTGTGTTGGCAGTGGTGAACACTGTCTTTGGCTGATATTGTGGTGGGTGGACAGCTCTTGACACTTCACCACACACCCCAGTGACACATGATGGCCTCAGCGATGTATGTTGGGTGCTCAGCATGCATGCAAAGTGCAGCCACTCAGTGACAGCTGTGCTCCTTGAGATGTGTGTCACAGAGCATCCCTGTTAGTGCAGAAGCTGCCTCCCAGACCTGAGCAGAGTGTGGTCTCTGGCAGAATTGCCACAAGCATTCTGTGCTCACCACATTCACTGTGGCCCCACACAGCTAACTGGGGCATTTCTGCCATGGTGGCACCGCCGGGTGAGACAAGCCTGGATACAGCACTGGGCATTCCTGTCCTCGACTGGCATGCTGTGTCTTGTACCACCAGTCACTTTTGGGATGTGTGCATGGCTCTCTTCCTCAGCCTCGCAGCATGGCTGTAGGCATGACAGGCCAGCCTTCCCTATGGCAGGGGCTGATGGCTGCCTCTGTCAATCCCCATGTTTGGTTCATGGCACTGCTTTTGGCAACTCTGGCACCAGGATCCCTCCTGTACCAAAATCTGGTGCAGGGTCCCTGGCACACGGAGTTTGCTGTACATGGGGGTTCAGCATAACATGCATCAGTCTAATGGGCTTTAGAAAATTAAGCCCATGGCGTTCAAGTTTTTATTTGACTTTTACTAGATAAGAGTATATAATATGCACAATGCAACAAAATACAGACTATGGTTATGATATTCAAAGACCTGACTTTGAAATGATGTTGGCAGATGAAGCTACATTTGTACACTGTCAAATTATTTTGATCAGTTTTTTTGATGCAAAATTACAAACAACTGCTGAGTTCTTAAATAAATATGTCAAAGCACATATTACACCCACAGTAGACATAGTAAGTGCAGCCATGCACCAAGCCTTTAAATGACAATGCTTAGTTTATAAAATAAATTAACCTGCCTTTTATATGTGTTTTTACAAAAAAAATAAACTAAATAAAATATGATGTGTGTCTCATGTCATTTCTTTCTATGATCTTCATTTTTGTTAATGTTTAATGTCCGGTATCTGTAATGGTTCACCATGTTGTTTTTCTCTGGTCTTGGCTCTCAGCTGACTGCTATTGTCGTCATTCGTGGAGTGATGTCAGTGACAGCCACTCGTGGTCAGGGGCTCATTGCTCGTGTGACATTATGCAGCTTCTCCAATAATGACTCTGCTCAGCTGGTTGGAGGGTGGCATCATGCAAATGAATGGAGGTAGCTACTGTCTGCCTCTTTTCAACTACATGATGTTTCCACCCATGGACCCACAGAGCAGCAGCATCATAATCAGCCTCACTTATAACTGGACTGTCACGGTCGAGCCCATTGTAGTTTGAGCTGCATTGGACCTGGCAGTGACACACTTCTGAAATCCAGTATCACAGCAATATGTTTGCACTTGAGCAAGTGTGAACATTACAAAATCCTAAGACACACATTTCAGGACAACCACCCTCCATCTTCATGTCCCTTTAACAAGTCAACAAAAGTTCTAAAGTATGTGAATAAAAATATTTCATGAAGCATGTTGCCTTCTGTCTAGTACTGTATATTAACTCTATCAATGCAAGAACTGAATGTAGGCAATCTTTACAAGTGGTGCTTTGCAATATCAGGAAAGAGAGTGATTGCTGTCATTCAGGCACAGCAGTGAGACTGTTAAGACTCTATCGGTGGCATGCTTCTTTAGGGATTTTATTAACATTAATTGGAACTTTTGGTGAGTTACTAACTAAGGAGACATGGGTGGGGAGGGTTGTGGGGATGGGGTGAGTGAGGAGAGTTTTATTATTCATTCATTCATTCTTTAAACTTTAAACTCTACCCACAACAACTCTACCCACAACAGGAAATGTGGGTGGGATGGGGGAAACATGTTGGTCTGAGACAATTTTCACTATGCTACGAACCAGTCAACTAGTGTTAAGCATGAACCCTGGTAACTGTATTGTTATGTGATGTGCTGTACTGCTGTAGTACTGCACAGAACTGTGTTCATAGAATGTAGTACAAGCATCAAAACACACACACACACACACACACACACACACACACACACACATATGTCAACAATACATGTGATAGTCCATACAAAAATACTGTACAGTAAATAAGGAATTGTGAAAATATATAAAAAAAAAATGCATTAGTGTACATAGTACCTGACCATACAGGACCATGTGGAAACACTAACAGAGACATCTGGGATATTGGAGGTCAGGAAAATAAATCAGAAAAAAGGATGGTATTTAAGGCTTGCATTACACAGTTGAAAATATAAAAATAAACTGACAGTTTCAATCATAAAAATACTGTATAGCCAGCTGTACTGTAACATACATCTGAAATTATGAAACTATAACTATACAGTGTTGTACATACAGTACTGTACACTAATGTATTGTATGAAACAAAGAGGAAAATAATTCATAAGATTTCATGAGAACACCATGTGACAAACACAGAACATAAACACACTCTCACACAAAAACAGAGGTCAACAAAAACCATAAGGAACAATTCATTAATTGGTGGATGCATATACTTTATAGAAGGTAAGATTGAAACTAATTCAGATGGATTATGATTTGAAACAAAAATACCTCATTATGCCAGAAAGATCATAGAGGAGTCTTTTCTGTACAGTGCAATACTGTATTGAGTACTCTCAGTCGAGCAGACAGCAATAGCAATGCAAATGTTGTGACAACCATTATATGCATTGACAACTTGGTGAGGGATGAAGAACGTCAAACCTCCTTAAAAAGCACAGGGAAAATAATGTGCTGAAACTCTCAACTAAATAAATATAACCTGCTATTGAAATAACAATATTTAAATTACAAAAAAGGGTCACACTACAATACTGATATGGTGAAACATACTGTACTGTGCTGTGCTTAAAAGAAGTACTGTACACTAGTAAAAGACAGACTTAAATAAAAATGGAGGGAAAATTGAACTTATGCATTTGAACAGTTCGGTATAACACTGTGCACAGGCAGCAGAATGAAACAAAGTACGGTACTGTACAATTGAAACAATTATTCAGCACAGAATAGGGAATTGTAAAATGCACTTTTTTTAACATTAATTTAATGACTTCACATAGTACAATATAGTTTGGTAAACTACCTTGAAACTCTGTGGTGGTACAGCATTCGGAGAGTACAGTACTATACTGTAATAGAGACATGGAAACACAAATGGAAAACAGGCTGATTCATATAATTACAGTCCATTAAAAAGACTAAATATTCTTACTGCTGCAGTCAGGGAGTATACTGTGGTGAATTAGGGCAAGGGTACAGAATTTTGGAGGCAGCAAGTTACAATAATACAAGCAAAGAATAATGAAGGGAATTGCACAAAAATAGTTTCCACAGAAGCAGCACAATGACAAAGAGCATACAGAAAGATCAATATTAATTATTATATCTTTTAATTATAAAGTTGTTTACACTCACCTTGATGTGCTGTGCAGCGTTCACTGTAAAGCTGGAGAAACTGCAGTACTGTACAGTAAATGCAGATGAGAAGTGCAATAAGGGAGGGAAATGCAATGAATGTGAGGAGACTAGAAGCGCTTAAGTATTAAAGTTAGTAAACCATGACTGCAGTGAACAAACTCTGGTCAGAGTCAACATGGCTGCTATGCTGCTTTAAGTGCACTGGAAGGGAGTTTAATGGCATTCACAAATAAATGGAGCCCAACTAATTGCCCAGCTTGTTCAGGTCCTGAACAATGGGATTATGAAAGAATCACATCCTACTCCAGGAAGCAGTGTGGATAAGGAATCACTGTAAATTAGGATGTTTGAACAGCATAAGTTAGTCATCCTTGCATATGAAGCAGGAGTGGACATGAATAACTTAGAGTCCCTTCTGACCTTAAATTGCTATGTTACTCACACTGCCTCTCAGGGGTAGGCATGAAGGACCTAGAATCCCTTCTGACCTTAAATTGCTATGTTACTCACACTGCCTCTTTTACAACAGATCTGTCAAGTCACCGTTGTCTTCCCCCAGTCCTCTCAAAGCACTGGGAAGGTTAAAAGTAGAGGAAAGAGAACTGTTAGTTTTAATGTGCTGCATCTCAAGTGACTGTCCTTGTCGGACAATTGTACTGAATGGTCACACAGACAGTGAGCAAAAAAAGCACAACCCAACTTGCCCTGGCTAACCACCAAACAACACCAGCAAGGAGAGATCCCAGAGGTGACATTGCCACTGATTTCAGTATTTAAATGTAGTGATAATAGTCACAAACACACTCCACAGGTCAGGCCCTCTGCTCCCACAGTGCCAATCTCAGAGCACAATAGTGTGAACAGGCAACAGACAGGGTAACCCACCTGTCTGCTTTGGGCCTGAATCACCTTTAGCCTCAAGTTCTAGGGAGGATTCAAACTGTGACCTTATACTAGCATACCCAATGTACAGGCTCAGATATGTACCCCCTTTGGGACTGCAGTACAATCTTTTACCAGGGACACCCAGTCAAGCTTCCAAAATGAACTCTTAAAACTCTATAAGAGACCTTAGGTATATTCTTACCTTATCATACAAGCTCAGTACACAATCAAGCTTTTTAACAGCTGTCAGACTTAACCACCTATACATCACATGCAAAAAGAAACTGAGAAGACACCCAGGCAGTATTTGAAAGAAATGGTTGTTTACTAAAAATATGATAAAAAGGTACAATTAAACATAAAACAATGTATCATACAGCATACACTCATGTAAAATAAACAGGAAGTTACAGACAAAACACTCCTACCACAAATACTTAATTTCTTTCTAAGTATTACATTTCTAAGTGTGTTTAAGTCAGAGAAATCTTTCTGTCTCAGAGCCCAAGATATGTTACTTTTTCCCCAGATGGATGGTCATGTGAAACTCTATCTCTCCACTCCCTTTTGGTGAGTCAGCTAGCTCCTCCTTTTCAAATTAATTCTAACATAATTGCTACCAGAAGGTATGTTTAATTAATGGCAACATCAGAAAAAAAAACATTTCTTAACTATGATGTTCTTTAATCAAACACTTCTCTTTAAACTTAAAAATCCTACCATTTGTCACTATTTCTTGGCTGCATGTTAAAATTTGAGAGGAACCCACCAAATTACTCTTCATCCTCTTACGTCATAAACTTTATATTTGGTCTCAACTTCAGAAGCCTGGGCAGGTCATAAAAAGTTAATAAAATGCCCTTCTGTAAGGAAGTCAGTTAATTAACTGGTTCCCCATGTCAGTTTAATTACATCCTGTAGTTCCAGCTACAGGCCAAGTCTGCTAACTTGTGTGAGACAATTTCATACACAGACCAGTTATTTATAATATGACTATCATACAGATAACCAGAAGCAGGGGCAGAGCATCACAATAATAATATCATAATTCTTACCAGGTGCAGCATCTCTGTCATAAAAAAGTTTCTATTAGTAAGTTTCAGCCATGAACTCTACCTGATATTTACTGTGATGTGTTTATCCATTTATAGTTGCCTACAGGCTAGCTACAATGTGTTAACATTAATTATGAACTGACGATCGTAAATACACGAATCTGACTGAGAGCTCTTTGAAGCCGTGATGATATCTAGCTACATCATCACAGCTTCAAAAAGCTTCTGGCCACCAGCCTCCTCACCCACAACAAAGCTATCTGAGGGTGAGTAGCAGCCACAGAACCCACTAAAACTGCAGTCAGTATGAGCAGTTCCTCACTCGCTTTCATGCAGTAGGAGTGGCAGCAACCGGGATGACTTTTAATTTTTTTAACCAAACACCTGCCAGCTGAAACAACACAATGGGCGACTGCCGACTGCAGCATTCACAAAAGCACTTGCTCCCAACAGAGAAATACTGTAACACCACCACGCAGCTCATTAACGGCTGCTTGTGAGGAGAAAACATTCACGATATCACAGTGGCCCTCTCAATTACAAAAAAACTTGTTTATTAACCTCACCTTCTCCCTTAAAAATTAAGCATTACCGTTTTCCTTTACTCCAGGCTTCCAATAATCACAACATCATTTGGGAGGTGGGGAGAGCAGATCACAGACCACAACGATCACTGTCCCTGTCAACAATATTGGCACCTGCAGCTGCACTCCTACATAACTCCACTTGAAACAGCATCACCTGCTGCTCAAAGCCCTACAGGAACTTTTTTTTAAAGATGTTCCTCCAACACTTTAAAAAGGGATTAAGACATTTTAAAAGTTTCTTTTCAATTATTTTTCCTAACAAAACTGATAAACCAATTCATAATAGCAATAAGGAACTTCAGGGTGTGGTATATCATCACTTCTTGGGCGGTTGGAATCACTTGGCCTGCGTCCTCATGCCCAACCACCAGAGGGGTGACAATATCCCATGATATACCACACCCTGTCGTGCCTTATTGCTTAATTATACGATGGCAACAACATTTCTAGTGTCCTGATTGGTCAATGTGTGCCTGGGACTGTGTTGTTATTGAATGATAACATCACTGTGTGCACATCATGGTTGCCCTCATTCTTTTTTTCAGAAACAAAGATATATTGCCACACTAAAAATCTACTAAAACCTTTCTTATACTGTATATTTTTTTATTTTGTATAACATCGAGCCATTGTATAATTGCAGTAGTCAATGAGTGAAATATTGTAATAATCATTTGGCTGGGTGGTAGCACTCGGCTTCACCTCATGCTTCAACCCACCCCAGGAGTGACGTTATTACATGATAACACACACCTTGTCATGCCTTATTGCTTAACTGCATGAGGAAACGTATATAAGGTTCCAGTTTAATGAAGCACAAATCTGCATTTCCTCATGAAACTCCAATGCATAAAAAGTACAAATAATTTAACTAAGACACTGTTCATGTAATTTGAAAGAGTGTATAAATAAAATGTAACATTTAATATAATGTAGTCACAAGACACACCAGGCCAGAAATAAAATTGGAGGTAACACTTCCAAACAGTCCACAGAGATCATAATGTTGATCTAAACACTGGACCTAAACATTGACATGCAGATTGGACTCAAAGGTTGACACTCAAACCAGATGCAAAGGTTTAAACACTGGACAAAAAAGGTCAGCACACAACCGGACACAAAACTCAAAATGTTGTTCGGGATGTGAACATGGGAAGGAAAAAAACTGCGGAAGGTGAATGCTAATTAAGTGAATCTGGGGAAGAAGAGAACGATCTCTGTTGCCCCATTTGGAAACTTTACCTCCCATTTTATTTCTTCCCTGGTGTGTTTCATGACCACATTCTACAAAATGATACAGTTCATTTATATCAGTTCATTGTATTTAAGAATGATAGATCAGTTTACAACAGTGTGTTTAAAATAAATTAATCTGGTGGAGATGAACAACGAGCACCTCTGTCCTACCAGCGCCCACTAGTATTCACATAGAAGCTCTGCCAACCAGCCACTCAGTGTCTCTCTCTCTCTCTCTCTCAGGACTTGTGATTCAGCTGCCTTTTCAACTCCCTGTTCACACTGCTGGGCAAAGGTTCAAGGTCCCTGCATCCGTGCAGTCACATTGTGGTTAGCCGCTGTTGGCCCCTCCTCACGATCAAGTGGCAAACTGGAAAACAACTCTCACCGCCACAGCTGTGGCCCCACCACCAGCTCTTCCACCAAAGTAGATTACAGTTATCTACAGAGATAAATGTAAGTCTTTGTGTGTTGTAATGTGTTCACATAAAAGCAGAGCTGTGCCATGGAGTTTCAGGCAGGAAGTGGGGTCGGCAACAAGAAAATAGTGCAGCGGTGTGGGGGGGGGGAGTACTGAATGGAGACAGTGGAGTGCTTCAAGTAGTAGAGTGATTGTGCTTCAACTCCAAAATGTTGTGCTTCATTCAGAATCCAGTGATGTGCTTCTGGACCTCCCTTGTTTCTCTGTGTAATAGCAAGACGTGATGCATAGCCCTGCTATGCAGCTGTAGAAATCAGGGACAAATGATCAAAATCATTGCTAATTATAACAACTCAAGAAACTCTGAAGGAAAACCCTACTGTAACCAAACTTGCATGGTTTTGTGCCTCAAATCCTGGCTCCTTAGTGACAGAAACACCAATGTTAAGAGGTATGGAGAACATTTTTGAGGCACAAACTGGGACAGCTAAGAGTAACGATTGTAGGTTCATAACTGTGTACATAGCACAGTTTTACTGTAGATGGAACAGAAAACAATTCAGTGTTTGTGGAATCATGCATACATGTGGTCTGCTTGCCACCTTGTTCAGTGCACCATTTCTCATGATTCATTTAGAATATTTGATGTTCTCATTTGGAAGGCAATTTCTTACAGGACTGAACAGTAATCATAATAAAAGATTGTAAGGAAGGTGTGCATCTCTGTTGGGGAGAATTTAGTTCAGTTTCTCTAGCAGCCACACAATGATGCTCCTGCAGGCCTGCGATTGGTGCTGCCTCCTTCATTCGGGCATCCTGCATGGGCAGTCCTGCCATTGCCTGATAGTGAGGGTCCTTCTCAGAGAACTCTCCAGGGGTGCAGAGCAGTGAAGGAGACGGTGGACATGTTGAGTGTTCTGCATCAATATAACATCCAGAAAAAAGAGATTGCTGTCAAGGGGGACGAGGTCACCTTTGATAAGTTCTTGTGGCCCACAAATGTCAAGACTAGCTATGTCATCTGTAGGTAAGTGGGTATGGAGGCACTGCTTTATGGCACCTTGCTGATATAACTTCTGCGAGTTGAAGGAGGAGGGTGCTTGAGAAAGCATGCAGTGATGCTGTGAAACAAATCACAACAAAAAAAGCTGAATGGTACTTCATGCCACCAGTGTGGTGTGGGTCAGGTACCATATGACAGGGTGACAGGAGGACATGGTGCTACGAACATATGACAGACCACCAGGTCTATCTAAGTCTGCTCGAGTGTGCACCCAACACCCCTAGTCTGCAGCTGCCCCAACCCCCCTCCCTTTTGTCATCCCATTGCCACCCCCTACCGTCACCTTCCCCTGTTCCCTGCCCCATGCCCTTTTGACACTGTTCACAGATTTATATGATATCACCCATTCTGGTAGGGCGTTCCATTTTGCTACCACCCTCTCTGTGAAAAAGTGTCTCCTCATTTCCTTCCTAAATCTTCCCCCCCTCCATTCTGAGCCCATGCCCCCTGGTGACCCTCCCTCTCCTTAATTTAAAGACCCCATCCTTATTGATTCCCCTCAGTTACTTGAATGTCTCTATCATGTCCTCTCGTCCATTCTATCCTCCATGGTGTACATATTGAGGTCTCCCAGCCTGCTGTCATAGTCTATCCCCTCCATTCCACATATCATCTTTGTTGCCCTCCTCTGTACCCCCTCCAGCAGCCTGATATCACACTTTAGGTATGGCCTCCAAAACTGCACACAATACTCTAAGTTAGGCCTTACCAGTGACCTGTAGAGGGGCAAGATCACCTCACTTCACCTGGACAAAAAAACCCTCGCTATGCACCCCAGCATTTTGTTCACTTTGCAGCCACTCTCCTGCACTGGGCAGTGTTGTTCATGGTCCCTGTTATCATTACCCCAAGGACCATCTCCTCCTCAGTGATCCCCAGCTTAACCCCACCCAGCCAGTATTCTCTCCTTGGGTTCTTTACCCCAAAGTGCATAACCTTACACTTCTTTGCATTGAACCCCAGCTGCCACCTCTCTGACCACTAATCTATCTTGGGTAGGTCCCCCTGCAGCTGCATCCACCCCTCTTCTCCATCCACCACTGCTCTGATTTTGGTGTCATCAGCAAACAGACTTACCTTGCTCACCACCCCATGTCCAATGTCTGATTTGAAGAGCCCAAACAATACTGGCCCCAACACAGAGCCCTGTGGCACCCCACTCATCACTGGCCTTGAAGTTGAGAGCTCCCCTCTCACCACCAAACACTGCAGCCTCCCACTCAGCCAGCTTGTAATCCAGTTCATCATTTTTGCCCCTACTTCTACACCAGTTAGCTTCCCCCCAAGCCACTCATGAGGCACCGAATCGAAGGCCTTGCTGAAGTCCAAGTAAAGGACAATAACCGCATGACCCTTATACAGTTCACTTGTCACCCAGTCATAATATTGTATCAGGTTGGTTTGACAAGACTTCCTTGAAACAAACCCATCCTGCCTCACATCCCGGAGGCCATTGTCCTCCAGGTACGACACTAGTCTTTCCTTTAGTATTGTTTCCATGAGTTTGCACACTATGAAGGTGAGACTTACTGGTCAATAATTACCTGGTTCATCCCTTGGCCTGCTCTTGTGTAATGGCACTACATGTGCCATCCTCCAGTCCAGTGGCACACATCCCAACTCCAGTGAGGTGCTGTACAGATCTGGCAGCGGCTCTGCCAACACCTCCGCCATCTCCCTCAGCACCCTGGGTGGCTAGTGAATGATATGGCCCTTAAGTTCAGCTCATATGAACTTCTCAGTTTGATAGAGTTTGTACATGCTAGAAAGGCTGAGGTAAGTGGGTCTTGGGGCATTTCTTTATGGCGCGTTGCTGATATAACTTCCATGAGTTGATGGAGGGGGTGCTTGAGGAAGCATGGAATGATGCTGTGAAACAAATCACCACAAAAAAAGCAGAGTGGCACTTCATGCTGGCAGCATGGTGTGGGTCAGGTACCATATGACAGGTCAACAGGAGGACACAATGCTAGTGGTTAATATGGATTTTAAGCTTTGCTCACATGAACTTCCAGGTTTTATAGAGTTTGTACACACTAGGAAGCTGAAAAGTTAGCATGAGGTGCCCAGGTTATGGAACCAGAGCAATGCTCTGGGTGCGTGGACAGCGCTGATAAGAAAACAGTGCAGTTGTGTAGGTGGGGGGGGGGGAATACTGAATGGAGACAGCAGAGTGCTTCAAGTAGCAGAGTGATTGTGCTTCAACTCCAAAATTTTGTGATTTATTTGGAGTGTCACTGGGGCTCCCTTCTCTCTATGTGTAAAAGCAAAATGTCATGTATAGCTCCTCTGTGCAGCCATAAAAATGCATTGCATCAACACTGCAAGGGAGCTGAGGGAAATTTCGAGAACAGTTGAAAGTGGGTTGCATCTAAGTTGAACAGTGGTTGGAAAAAGAGTTTGCTGTCAAAGAAGTTAGAACGGCAACTGCATTATCATCCAAAAAAAATTAATAAATAAAGAGCACTGAGTTACAGGTACAGATTATGTGACTTGTACTGTATGCCATAAAGCTGTAGCACCCCTAATGAAAAAGTCATTAAAAGTTTGTGAATGAGCAAGGGTTGAGTTGCTGATTTTATGTTTGTTTAATGCTTGGGAGATGTATGGCTCTCTCATTAGCAAGCTCCTCACCAGTCACCTACCCATTGGTTGGGGACTGCACCTTAATTAAAGGAAGCCAATTTAGGCAGTGCAACTTACATAAATGAAGTCAATTCAGGTAGTTACATTTTAGAACGGGGACCCAGCTGATGGGTGGTCTACCCTGATATTTGGTAGCTGGGCAACTTCATAGCACAGCTCTGATGTGAACACCAAGAGACCTCTACTCCTACTGGAGACAAACATACGTGGTCAACTCGAGCAGAAAGAATGTTATATTTGAAAGATTTGCCATGGGGGGAGGGTATGCACTGAATTATCTGATTTAATAGAACATAAAAACATAGACTATGATGGCATAAAAAGACCAATGGTCCATCTAGTCTGCTCAAGTTTCCTTTTTTGCCCTTGTACCTATTGACCCTCCAGGGTCCTAGACCTTCCCATTCCCCCATTCTCCTCCCAATTTCTGCCACCCTGAGCAACCACTATACCCTTCATTCTGTCCCAACTGTGCTTGAAACCACCAACAATTTAAGCACCTATCACTTCAGCTGGTAGACTGTTCCATGGCTTCACCACCCTTTCTATAAAATAATACTTCATCATGTCCCTCCTTAACCTCCCTCCTGTCAGTTTCCATTCATGTCCACATGACCGCAAACTAGTGTTCAAGCTAAATAGTTCCCTGCAGTTCACCATGTTAATTCCCTTTAGGAACTTAAATGTCTCTATAATATCTCCCCTATCCCTTCTGATTTTCAGAGAATACATGTTCAATGCCTTGACACGTTCCTCATAGGACCATCCTGTTGGCCCTGAATCATTTTGTTATGCTGTGCTACATCGTCTCCAGCCTATCCTTATTATTCACGAGGTGAGGACTCCAGAACTGGGTGCAGTAATCCAGATGTGGCCTCACTAAGGATCTATATAAGGGAAGTATTGACTCTTTCCTTCTGTCAGCAATATCCCTCCCCATACATCCCAGCATCCTACTCCCTTTGTTGTATGTCTTATTGCACATGATAACACCAAGGTCTCATTCTTCACCTGTAGTGCTAAGTCTCACCCACCCACCCAGTATTCTGCCCTGAGGTTCTTGTTTCCTAGGTGCTTCACCTTGCACTTTTTGGTGCTGAATTTCAACTGCCAAACTTTAGACTACCCCTGTAGCTTTTGTATGTCACTCTGCATTTCCCTGATTCCCTCATTACTATCCACCCTCCCACAGAGCTTCGTGTCATCTGTGAAGAGACACAGCCTGCTCCAGATTCCCTTGCAAATGTCGCTGATGAATATATTGAAGAGGACCAGATTAGGGACAGATCCCTATGGTACTCTGCTAGTGACATTCCTCTCTTCTGAGTTGACCCCTTTGACTACAACCCTCTGCTGACTCCCTTTTAGTCAATTACTGACACAATTTACTATGACCTTAGCTGCACCCAGATCCTCCATCTTCTTCAGCAAGCATCTGTGAGACACTGAGTCAAAAGCCTTGCTGAATTCAAAGTACAGCATATCCACAGCATGGCCCCTATCCTATTCCCTCATCACCCAGTCAAAGAAAACTATCAGATTAGTCTGAAAAGACATCCTTGCTAAAAATCAATGCTGTTTAATATCCTGGAGACCATTGTTCCAAGTAGTACATGAGGTCCTCTTTGACTAGTGACTCCAGAAGCTTCTGTAAGATAGAGGTAAGACTGGCAGGTCTGTAGTTCCTTCTAAAGAAGAAGGGTCATCTCAAATAGTTGTGGTGCATAAAACCCAAAACCAACACACTATCAAGCAAGAGAGGGCTTACACTCACCAAACCAAAACAGCAAAATATATATGGCAATGCCAGGACTGCAAGTACAAAATATTTTATCTAGTCACAAATCCATAGAGAAATACCAGGCTGGGCATCTCACCAAGTGTTCCACACTCAGCTAAAAAAATACCTGATGGCAGTTTGTGCCCCAAATGGCATTTTATCAAGGGCAAAGTGCCATTTAGGGGCATGAAATGCCTTCGGGTATTTTTTATCTGACTGTGGAACACTTGGTGAGATTCCCAGCCTGTTTTTTTCTATGGATTTGTGAGTAAATAAAATATGTTGTACTTGCAATTCCAGCTTTGCCATATATATTTTGCTGTCTTGGTTTGATGAGTGCAAGCCCTCTCTTGTTGGATACTTTGTAGTTCCTCACTTGTTCCTTGTCCCCCCCATGGAACAGAACTATATCCGCTGCCCTCCAATCCTTTGGAACTACTCCCACCAGTAGCGAGCTGTTGAATAGACCTACCAGGTGTTCAGCCAGTACTACTGCCAGTTCACTAAGTAACCTTGGATGCTACCCACCAGGCCTATCTTTAGGCCTGGCAGCCCATTCTGGACTCTTTCACTTGTAAATATTGACTGCCTCATCTCTGGGCCCTCCTTACTCAACAATTTGATGCCATTGTTTGGCAAGGGCCGACTGTCTCCCTAGTGAAAACTGAGCAAGCGTAATCATTAAGGATGGAGGCCTTTGGCCAGTCCTTCTGTATCACCCTACTCCCCTCAGCTAGCCTTATGATTCTCTCTCCTTTCTTCATTTTTTCCGCTAATATATTGGAAGAACCATTTTCTATGCTGTTGTCCCCCTCCACAATACACAGCTCTGTGTCTGCTTTTGCCTCTCTAATTGCCTTTTTTGCCTTCCCATGTTTCAGTAAGTGTTCTCCCTATTCCTCCTCTCCCTGCATTTCTTTAGACTTGTAGAAGGCTTTTTTTCTTGGTCCTCAAGCTTTCCTAACTCTTGCTGAGAACCATAATGGCCTCTTGAACCTGTTCTTTTTGGTTACCATTCTCATGCATAACTTAGATGCCTCGAGAATGACTCCCTTTATTGCCCCATCTCTCTTCCACCACCACATGTTGTCCACCCCAGCTAACTTTTCCCTGATCAGCTCCCTCACCTTGTTGAATAGGTAATAGTTAATAGTTGAGTTTCAAAATGTTATTTAATGTTCACTTAAAAACATAGGCAGTAATCATAAGTTTTACATTGTTGTGGCCCAGCCATTGGTATGAAGAACAGCTGGATCGTCTTTATTCAAATGATCAATATATTTATTGCAATCTTCCTCTGTCAGCACTTTCTGCTAGAAGTATCTGAAGCCCCATAACAGCTGTGCACAGTTCTGCATTTTAACCCTTTTCCTGATGTAATGCTTAATCTGGTACCACATCACCTCAGTAGAGCTCAGATGTGGCAGTTTGGGTGTTGTCCTTACTCAGTTCACCCTCTTGTCATTTATATAGACTTCTGATGCCATATGTTCACTGACCTAAGCAGCCAGTATAGTGTTATGCTTGTGTACCTGTGATAGTTTTGGTTGTGGCCATTCGCACTCTATTCCAGAGGAATTACCACCCTGTAGGGGTACGAAAGCAAGGAACTCTCGGAGAGGGTTCCATCCTTAGAGGTGCCATGGGACGGTTCCTGTGGCTAAAGGTACTTAAGGAATCCCCCAAAAAATGTAGTATCATCCCCAAAAAGGAGGCAACATGAACACATGAGGCAAGCAGTAACAGTGATGTAGAAGCAATAACTGTAACATAGTAATAGAGAAGCATAGGCAGTTTGATAATGCAATGATATGCTCAGTTGTCATAGTAACAGCCCAGGTTTGTGTAGCATGATACTGATGGCTTGCTGTGAGAGAAGGAGATCCCCTAAGGAGAGAGGGAATGGCAGGGCATCCTCCACCTCCATCCAACAACAGAACGTACCTAAAGAAACTAGGGAAAACAACTATGCTAACTAAGTGTTATGACCTGAGGCAACAGAGGAGCAAAAGAAACTCCTATGAGGAGGAAATCTCTGGGGATCCAAGGCCTAGGTCGCCTTCCCTCCAGGCTTGGGAAAATTTACTTAGTGACGGCTCTGCAGCTGCAATTTGGAAAACCCAATTAAAGAGAGGTGGAAAATATTCCAATTTGGAGGGAGGCTCTCACTCAAACCGTCTAGTGAGAACGTCGTGGAAGGTTGCAAGAAAACTCTGCAACAATACGTGCATCCAAGGTGCAGGAGGAGAACAACAACTGCTGAGGCACTCACCTGGCCTACCCACCCTAAATCAAACCAGGTGAATCAGAGGTAGCTGTAGGGAGAATGAGGTGAAGGTGCCTTGATAGGGAAACCACTAAAGTCAATGACCAACCGTTATAGTGGAACACTAGAGCCAAAGGAGGTAACTTTTTCCACCCTTCACCACTAGTTTTAAATTCTACACCAGGAGTTGCTGTCACATAGCAGGCAGCTAAACCAAACCTGGGGTGAGGACATTCCCAGCTATCAGCCAGGTGAGAAGGATCCCTCCCCAAGTTGGACACACTCGATGATGCGGACTTAAAGCAGAGTGAGACCATCAGCTGCAGAAAACCTGCACCAAAAGAGAATGGCTGGCATGCCCCAGAATTGATTGACAGCTGTAAAGCTGGTGAGCTGAATGAGCATTGAATGCTGAGATCGTAATGATCATTGAGTGCTGAGACCTTGCAAGGTCGAATGCAACAGAATCCCAGGCCAAAGCCGAAGGGGTGGCAGTATGCATGAAGTAATGGATTGAGTAAGCAAGGAGTAACAGCTGCATAAGCAAGTGTAGACCTGCGCATAGGTCAGTAAGCAGTAGTCATGATAGGTAAACCAGCATATCAAACTTGTATAGCAATTAGACAACTGAATTGGGAACAAGCCAGCCAGTCAGTACAAAGCCCAATTAAGGTGACAGACTCTAAGGATTTTCGGCGGTGAAGACAGATTTTTTAATATCAAGCTATATTAACAGCCTCAGCAGGAGCTAGTTGGCTGACCTCAGAGTTATAAGTGCAATAAAACAGGGAGACTATGCTTGAAGGCAGGTGTAGCCAGGCAGTGCAGGGAAGCTGCAAGTAAAATGAGAAGCACAGGTAGGATCAGAGTAAACTGTCTCAGGTGAAAAGAATTGAGTATGCAAAATGAAGCAGCCATGGCAGAGCTGAAACACACAGGTAATGAATGCAGTTTCATTGCAGTAGTTTGAGCATGGCGAGCACAGGGTAACAACACAAGCACTGGGTACAATAGTAAGTAAGTAAACAGCAGTGGCTGCAACTGTAGGTAACTGAAAGCAGTAGCATGAGCTCTGAGTAGGTTTGCAGTGCAGTGCAAGTAATTAGAGAGCGGTAACTAAAAGCAAGCAGTATGAGCTCTGTAGTAGCAGTATGCTAGGAGTTTAAAAATAAAAGCCCCCCAAAAAGACCAAACCAAAGCAGCAAAATAGGAGGCAACTGCCTCCTGCTGAATATGTCAGAATGGCGCAATTCCGGACTTGTGCAGGCGCAACCCTATTGTGCATAGCGCAACCCTTTTGAATATCCAGCCCATCATCTGTAAAATAAAAGGAATGCAGAAGTTATAGACATCAGATCCATAGAACAATACCTTAACTATCTCACCCCTGCATACAGTCTAACAGTGCACAGGAACATGAGTTTAGCAAGAAATACGATTTTTTACATGCTTTCATCAACTGCTGCTCCCCAGCCCACACCAGTTACCAAAAACACAAATTCTACTCCAAATGGTAATTGTTACAAAAAAGCAAACAAATCTGTACAATGTATATGCAGTACTGTAAACCTTGCAATTACCCCCCCCATCTGTCATTGAGGCACAGGTCAGGAAGCATAGGAAGACCAGGAGCAGGTATAAAATTTGCAAGCAGCATTTTATTTTTCTCAATAACAGCAAAATAAAAATAACAAGCATTTGTCAATGCCGAATGTTTGCTTGCTGGCATTGCCATTGGTAGTGTAGAAGTTACAGAGCTGCATAACAGAAATGGCAGTGAAGTATTAAACTGAAGCCAACCCCACCACCACTCTGCAGAGAGTGACAGGCATTGGGGTGTGCCTTTGGGTCATCAGGCATAACGGCCACACCATTTCACCGCACCCTACCCTGCAGACACTGACAAGTGTCACAGTATGCCTTGGGGTCTTTGGCCCTTATGCGCACCCCATTCCATCAGGAAATACAGTGAGATGGGTGCGGTATAGGAGAATGGGGTGAACTTTGGAGTCGAAGAGTCCAAGGCATACCTCGATGCCTCTCACTGGCTGCAGGGTGTGGAATGGTATGAGCATTACAGGCAAGAATCCCAAGTCACACCCTGATGCCTGTCATTCTCTACAGGGTGGGGTGTATGGTTGAAACCCTAACACCTCAGGCATTCATTGTATTTTCACTCCAAATTTTGAACATTTTTTTGACCCCCACCTCCTGAACAGTGGCAATATCAGTTTGTTAGCCGAAAGCTGCTTATGCACAGCGACTACTGCATTTAATACCACAGGTGCAAAAACACATTCTGAACAGGATGTGAAAAATGACAGCTATACTGTTCATGGGGAAGTGTAAAAAATGGCAATGTTGCAAATCTGCAGTAAAAATATTAAAAAAACTGGTGAAGTCACGAACGTGCATAGAAGCTGTGCAATGTACACTTGTAATGTAATTAGTTTGGGGATTTTTTACAGCAGATTGTCAACACAGGTATTTTGGGACCTCTGATTATGAACAGTGTCACTGTGATTTTCTTTGTCTGTCCCGAACAATGATTTCCCACAGCGACCATGCATCTCTGCGCTGAAAGTGTGAAAACACATTTCGGCCATGTTGTGAAAAATGACAGCTGTACTGTTCATAAGGAAGTGTGGAAAAATGCTGCTGGTGAAAATCTGGACTGAAAATATTACAAAGTCATGAACTTACGATGGTGCGTGGAAACTGTGCAATGCTCACTCGTAACACAGTCATTTTATGGACTTTTGTCACCAAATTTTCAACATAGCCATTTTAAGACCTCTGCCCATGAACAGTGTAACTGTGATTTTCTTAATCTGTCCTAAACATTGCTTTCACACACCGACTGCACCATTGTGCGCTACATGTGCGGAAACACATTTTGGGCAACATGTGAAAAATGGCAGCTGTACTGTTCATACGGAAGTGTAATAAAATGGCAATGTGGAAAATCTGGAGTGAAAATATGAAAATTACAAACTTACAAGGCGAGAACTGCGCAACGACGTCAGAAACAGTAATTTAGAATTTCACCAAATTTTCAACATAGCCATTTTAAGACCTCTGCTCATTAACAGTGTCACTGTGATTTTCTTAATGTGCCCTTATACATTGATTTCGCATAATCGACTGTGCCATTGTGCGCTACCTACGGAAACACATTTTGGGCAAGATGTGAAAATTACACCTGTACTGCTCTATAAGGAGGTGTGGTAAAATGGCAATGTTGAAAATCTGGAGTGAAAATATTGAAAATTCAATGAACTTACGAAGCACATGTGAATTGCAGAACGCACACTCGTAAAACAGTTATTTTTAGGATTTTTTCCACCAAATTTTCAACATAGGCTTTTTGAGAGCCCACCTTGTGAAAAGTGGAAGTGTCGTTTTGTTATTCGGTCCTGAAAGGTGATTTTGCGCAGTGACTGCAAAATCACCCTTCGGGGCCGATTAACGCCATGCAAGTGAGATCTTTCATGAGAAGAGGTCCCAAAAACCCCATATTGAAAATTTGGTGCAAAAATTCCAAAAAATGCCTGAGATATGCAGCAAAGTTGAAAAACTCTCATCTATCCCGTTATACAGCTTACCGGCATTTCCTCAGTTCGCGGTCGGCTTTGAAGAGTGCAGACGTGTTCCTGGTCCACCAGATCATCGCGCCAGAGTCCGGAGGTAGTATGGGCGTGGGGGGTGGGGAGGCAGGGTGCAGTGGGTGGGCGCTGGTGGGGACAGAGACACCGAGGGACCTTTTGAGTTTAGTGTTTTTTTTTAAATGACGACGACGGGTATGATGTTTGCCATGTTGGGGTGGGCTCTCAGCATGGCACAAGGATGGCTGGTGGGGGGCGTGGAGCTGATGGGGATTGGGCACCCCTGGGCGATAGCATGTGTTGCCATGCTGGGGTGGGCTCCCCAGCGCCCCTGTACTCTGGGGGGACCAGTGGAGCTGACAGGGGTTAGGCTTACGTTGGCTATACTGATGTGTAGACGCTGGAGTGAGCACCCAGTGTGGCATATAGAACTCTGTTTTGGGGTGCGCACAGCCGATGGGGATTGGGCACCCCTCGGCTACACAGGGTGGGGGCGAGCATGCAGTGCGCGTGTGTGTGTGGTGTGTGTGTGCGTGTGTGTGTGTGTGTGTGTGTGTGTGTAGGGGAGTGTGCATGAGCAGGCGATATCTTATCGTTGCTCACTGAAGCGTAGCTCCCCCTTTCAACTGTATGCCACTGCATTTTGGACTGGTCATAGACAGCTCGAGCAGGCATTGGAAAACTGCGGCCGTGCCTACAAACACATTGCCTGAATTGGAAGAGGGCTGCCACACCTCCGAAAACTCGGATGATGGCACTATGTTTCTTGCACATGCTTGCAAGCAAACATAAAAATGTGTTCAGTATAACTATTTACAAAGGCAGTACAGAGAAAACAAAGTCCTTCCTCTGAGTGTCTCTTATTTCCAAGTTTCAGTCTCTCAGTCTCTCACGTTCCTTGTCTCTCTAGCAAAAGCACTGCTGCTCTTTTTATAACAAGTCTTTGCAGGGAGCTCATTAAGAGAACATCCAGCTTCTCACACAGTGTTCTTGTCAGTTTCAGCAGGTGCAGCAAAAAATCATTGTGACCCAGAACTGACCTCTTGTAGCCAGCTCTGCAGAGATTTTGCATCCCACATTCTCAGGTTAACCCCTCAAGTTCCAAATAGCTTTGCAATCATTTCAACAGTAAAACTATATACAGTTTTAAACAAAGGGATCCCAATATCAGTGATATTTCCACATAAAGATTCACACATATCTTTATACCAGCAGATATGCAAGGAGGAAGAAAAGACAGAACAGCAAGGAAAGGCAGAGAGATAGCGAGAGGAGAAGAACTGTGAAACTGTCAGAGTGATCAGTTCCTAAGTCTCACGAGAAAATGTTGTTGTGTAACCACACAAGAGACAGAAAAGGAGAGGATAGAGCAGACCCTTGCGATTAAAGTCTTTCTACTTAACAAATGAGGCAGGGCCTTATTCAACCCTGTCACACTGTCCCACCAAACAATTTGCACCACTCCCGCTACTCTGAGTCAACATGTAGATTCTAATAGCACTGTAGATTATAGTACCTCACTTGTTCTGTCCTGTGTGCTCTGAGAATGCCTACTCTGGTTGCTTCTCTTTTGCTCGATCTCTGCTGTAACCTACCTTTAGTATATACCCTGAACTGTTGAATCAATCTGTAACTGAAATGCACTGTATTATGAACTTTTGTACCACTCTGAACCTGACGTGGAACCTTTGTAAATGAGCATTAGTGCTCAAAGGTATTTATCTGATTTGCTTACATAAATAAATACTCTCTCAATAAAGGATACCAATGTATTCGACACTATCTCACTATGAAAAAAATGCCTCTCATTATACCACTGAACAGCAGTACTGGCCCAGACACTTGGTGTGAGATGGCACCCCAGACATGGATTTTCAGTGAGTGTTTTGGCTGTGGTTTCACTACCAGGATTCCTTTTTTATGTTTGTTTGCAATGCATGCGAATATATTGGTACCAGTCTGCTGTGAAAGAGCTTTTGGTGTGTGTGCCCCCCTCCACCTATCACAGCTTCAGACTACTGAATCTCCTCCCTAATTCTGCCATCTCTGCCTTTCTCCTTCTTTTCTCTTCAAAGTCTTGCCCAATCACAATGCTGAAAAAATGCATGCTGCTATGTTTTCAACTAAAAATTCCTGCACCATAAACCTTGTTTTGTGCTTTTTGTTCTGCTGCTCTGCTTTTACAGTGGAGCACTGTGACAGGGTAGCGAACCGGGCAGCTTCTCGGAGAGCACCTGCAAAGACAAAACTTTGCTCACCAAAGAGAACATTATGGATATCAGGAATGGTGTACATATACATATATGCCCCATATTGTAATTAGCAGAATATTTCCATTTATTGATTTTTCAGGCTAAAAATACAATTAAGGCAACCCGCCTTGTTGACCCACCGGCTGATTCTCCCACACACCCACCATACAGTGTGGCAATGAGCTGCAGGTAAGCTCATTCAGGAGTGAGTTTTGAATTTTTAAATACATTATAACAAAATACGTATTCAGATAGTGTTTACTTAAGTGAGTTCAGCAAAGTCAGCCTTTTTGCAACATTAACGCGCATGTACAAAGTGACGGCTTTGATTTTCAAAAGCAAAATAAACCACGTTAGAGCACTCGTTTTTTGCAAACATAGAATCATAGAATTTGCTGGCAGATAAGGACTGCTTGGCCCACCTAGTCTCCCAATTTTTCCCTACCTATAGCATCACCGCAGATCCTACTTGATCTCTGGTCCATTCGCCCACCCTCCTTCCCTTTCCCTAAGATTCCCTTATGCCTAGTCCATGCATTCTTGAACCTCACCACTGTTTTCAACCCCACCACCTCTACTGGAAGACTGTTCCAGTAATCCACTTCTCTTTCAGTGAAAAAGTACTTCCTCACATCTCTCCTGAATTGACACCCTTCCCCTCCAACCTCTTATCATGCCCCCTTGTCCTTGAGCACCTTTTTTCTGAAAAATACCTCCCTCTTCTACGGTACCTTTTTTACCTCTGCAAGGTATTTAAAGGTCTCCATCATATCCCCCTTCCCTCCTCTCTTCCAGGGTGTACATATTAAGGTCCTTTAATCTATCCTCATAGGGTTTCTGATGCAGACCCTTCTCCAATTTAGTTGCCCTCCTCTGGACTGCCTCCACTCTGGCTATGTCCTTTCTAAGATGTGGTCTCCAGAACTGGACACAGTATTCTAGCTGGGTGGAATCTTACCAGCCATCTATACAGAGGAAAGACCACCTCCCTCTTTCTTCTGGTGATACCCCTCCCTATGCTCCCCAGCATCCCACTCACCCTTTCAATTACCTTGTCACACTACCTGTCCACCTTTGGGTCATCCAACATATTCACCCCCAGCTTAGTGGTTGTCAGTCCCCTCCCCCATTTTGTATTCTGCCCCTGGGTTTTTGTGCCCCATGTGCAGTATTTTGCAGGTTCTTGCATTGAAATCCGGCTGCTATACTCTTGACCACTCCTTGAGTTTTCTCAGGTTGCTGCTCATCCTTTCTAACCTCCCTGGAGTGTCAACCCTATTGCAGAGTTTGGTGTCATCCACAAAGAGGCAGACCTTCCCTTCCAGCTCCTCTGCGATGTCACTTATAAAGATATTAAAGAGGACTGATCCCAACACTGATCTCTGAGGACTCCACTGGTCACCCTCCTCCCCCCTCCTCTGAGTGAACTCTGTTTATCACCACCATCTGCCTCCTATCCCTTAACCAATTTCCTACCCAATTTACCACCTTTGGACCAATTCCTAAGCTACCCAGCATCCTTACAAGTCTCCTACATGGAACAGTGTTGAATGCCTTACTGAAATTTAGGTAGGCTATGTCCACTGCTCCATCCTGATCTAGTTCCTTAGTCACCCTGTCAAAGAACTCTATCAGATTCATTTGACATGACATGTCCCCTGTGAATCTATGCTGCCTCTGGTCTTGTACCCATTGGATTCAAGACAGTCTACTATCCTTTCTTTCAGCAGTGATTCCATTAACTTTCCCACCACTGAGGTCAGGTTGACTGGCCTGTAATTGCCAGTCTCTTCACTGCTACCACATTTGTGAAGTAGGTCTACATCTGCCCTCCTCCAGTCCTCTGGTACTAATCCTGTTTCCAATGAGCTGTTAAATAGGATTGTCAGAAGTGCAGCCAGTACCTACCTGACCTCCCTCAATACCCTTGGGTGTATCACTTCTGCCCCATTGCTTTGTCCACTTTCAGATTTGCGAGTCCTTTCAAGACTTTCTTCTCCAAAAATGGACTAGTGCCTACCTCCCTCCCTCCAATGCACAGGTCACATTTTTGTGACCCCTCCCCGTCTCTTTCCTCTGTGAATACTGAACAAAAATATTTGTTCAGGATGTCTGCCTTTTCCTGTTCCCCCTCTGCACAGTCCTCCCTTAACCTTACAATCCCACCCATTTTCCCTTTTTTTGCTTGCATACCAAAAAAAATGTCTTGACCAAAAAGGCTGACTCTGCTGAACTCTGTAAAGTAAACACTATCAGAACATGTATTTTCGTACAATGCATTAAAAAAATGTGAATCTCACTCATGAACTAGTTTACCTGAGTCTCGGTGCCACACTGCCTCATGGACACCTGAGAGCATCAGCAGGCGGATCATCAAGGAGGGTCACCTCAAATGTATTTTGAACCTGAAAGAGCAATAAATGGAAATATTCTGCTAGTCATGGGACATTTATGAATTTTGTGATTATATTATTAGCAACAGGTCAAGTGTTATAATATACATAGAAATTAAAAAAGAAACTGACAGTCTCACTTTCAAAGCATCTGTGTGCACCAAGTCCCATTGTCATAGCACACATTCAGAATACATGTATAACTACTGTGCTATTTACACTTAACAACTACACAGTGAATACCAGCAAGCAAACATGATTGGTGTTGGCCAATGTGCAAGTTTTAAAAGCCATGGGGCAAAAGGATTGCATGGCAATAATACTTTCCTCTGTGAAAATCACACCTGAGCATTTTTTTTTTGCATATAGTAATTGTTTATTTAAAAATCAAAAGAACAAAAAAACTACATATATCATAGATCATACTTCAGGACAAAATGCTTATTGTACAAAACACAAAATGAAAAACGCAACACAAGAAATTACAATATCACTCACAGCCAGGACACCGACCTCCACAGGTTTTGCTTTTGATGCTGGGAGCTAATCTCAAAATCATAAATCATCTGAATTGCAGTTGTGGTAGCAGTAGTATTAAATAGTAGTAAAATAGTATGTTTTGTAGTTCCAGAAAAGGACAGCCCAGTTGAGTCGAGGCTCATTTACAATGGTGTCTCAAGGTGCAAAGAGCGGTTTCACATCTTAAAATACTGATTACAAACATACAAATAGTACAAAATCAATACACAAATGGCACAATAAATTACATCACACAACTTAATCACAGCAAGTTTTTGGCAGTTCAGCAGCATTTAAAATCCATGTTTTTATGGCTCTCCAAGATATAGTTCCTCTTTGGGGTCTCAAATGACCTGGTAAGTTATTCCATGATTTGGGGCCCATACAGAGGAAGTTAGAATTACCCCTTACAGTTTTCATGGGTGGTACCGTGAATTCAATAGCTCCTGCAGTGCATAAGCCTTTTTTCACATTTCTTACCCTTACCAAATCGAATAAATAGACAGGCTTTTTTTTAAGGTATTACTCATAAATCAGATGGATCATGTGAAGATTTCAATGCTCTGTTAATTCAGTCCAATTTAAGGCTCTGTAGGGGGCACCGTGGTGCATGCCCCATGGGGCATCCAGGATGTACCGTGCCAACCCGTTATAAACTATGTTCTGTCTGCGGCTGTCACATCATTGTATATTTATGTATTGACATATGATGTTTTAAAACTGCAAGCAGCAAAACAAGTGTACTTTTATTAGTATTTTCCATTTGTGGAGCTCTAGACCCAAACTAAATTCAGTAATAGAAACAATCTTTGTTCACCCCATAGATTCCTACCTTACAGTGTGTATTTCTACCAACAAAAAGATTCATGTGAAAACACTCATTATTTCAAAAAAGAAAGAGAGTTTTGCTAGAATGTATGTACTTTTTTCTCAGAAAACTTCTTACCATCCTGTGGATGCACTTTCTGCAGCTCTAATACAACATTTCTCAATATTTCATGTGAAACAATTTTTTACACCCAGGAACATCTCACCTGCCAGATATAATATTTCAGTACCCCAAGGCAAGGTCTCTGGTACTGTGGCAAGCTAACAGCTCAACTGCTATCCCGGGAAGTAGGAGCCCGTTGCTCTGGTTTTCCTCAGGAGTGCATGGTGATCCCATACAGCCATAAATTTGGACTGAAAGTACTGGATGGCATAATTTATATTACTGGCTACAGAGATGGGGTACCAATCAGGTACCCATAGGTCATCTAGAAGGCAGGGAGGACAAGTCCAGTGACCTAAAGGACCTGCCATAGATGAAGTTGGGGAGGCAATATGATGATGTATCTTGCCCACACAGTAAACCACATGATAGTCACTGAGGGTGTCAGGAATGATACCTGCATCCACAATACGGTAGGGATGAAATGAGAGGACCCAGTCTAATAGAGAGTGAATTAATGATTTAAAATGTACATGTGTGATGTCAGAAATCAATGGAGTCAATTGGAAGGATTTTATATTTTGTGAACCTTTTTCTGAATTGGGGAGAGCCAGTTTATATTAATATGTCCAAGGAAAAGCAGCTCACTTCTTAAAGAATTAGAACAGACAGAGGAAAGGAGCTCAGTAACTAAAGCAGGGGACATACCATGGGCAACAGTAAATACCAACAATAAAGATGGGAACACAGAAGGCAAGAAAGAGTTTAAGGAGGAGGAGCAACTCATAGGAGGAGGGGGAAGAGACAGCAAGCACAGTCACAAATTGCATGCTGGTGGATATGTAAACTGCAACTAGGGTTACCACCTTTTAAAAAGCCCAAAGTGGGACATTTCTTACTAAAACATAATTTTTCGCAGGACAGTACGTAACCTTGACCAGTGCAACAGATTTGTTTTCTCTATATAATCAGAATTAAGGCTGAGTATTGTAGTTTCTTAGTTGCTTCTATTGTTGTTTTGTCATTTTAATGTATTTTAGTTAAGGTATTATAGTTTTCTGCAACATTTAGTGGAAAGTCAGAAAATATTTTCTCTACTATAAACTCAGGACATGTAGTGCTTTTCATGTTTTTTTGCACGTCACAGCTGCCCAAATCAGGACTGTCCTGCGAAAATCAGGACAGGTGGTAACCCTAACTGCAACACCACTGCCCTCCTTTGTGCAATACTGCCTTCATTAGTTATAACCAGGTATAACCACAGCAGAGTCTTGGACCTTAGAGGAGAGCCACGATTCAGATATTCCAAGTGCATTCAGCTGTAGGTTAAGTATGATAGGTTGTAGTTGGTAAGTTTTTGGAAAGAGACTTTGGTTATTTAAATGGGAAGTCTTCGGTCCTTTGGGAAGTTGAAAGGGTGGTGTTGATGTGCTGTGATGGGGCAGGACTAAGCTCAGTGTCACCTGCTACTAAAAGCAGCTAGGAGACAAGGAACTTTATGTTCGCTGGATGAGTGGGACAGGGCAGAGGGGGATGTGGGAGGATAAGGAGAGAAAAGGGACAGAAAGCACCAGACAGCTTCAAGGTGGACCCAAGGAGCAGGAATTATTTGACAACCAGGATTCCTGGGGGAATGGGAGAGGGAGGGGAGAGAAGAGGAGTGGAGTGTAGAGGATGAGGAAAGGGAAAGACTGATGGGGAGAGGAAAAGAGTAAATGGTAGTGGAGAGAAGAATGGTAATTGGCGGGTGAGAAAAGCCAGAGACGTTAACAGCATAGCGGGGAGTAAGTGTATAAAACTGAAACAATCTAGGTAATAAGTTAAAGGAGGAACAGTAGATATGGCAAAAGGAAGGAGCTAAAAAGATAGGGAGAGGAAAATGAAATGAGCCTTTCCAGACAATGGATTTAAAGGAAAGGTCAAAACAAAATAGTGAGTTTACAGGGGAGTAGGCCTGACCCAGATAGGGAGATAAACTAGGATGATGGCCTAACTAGAAATTCTAGTGGAAAGTAGGCCTATAACCAGAATAGGGAGGTTAGGGTAATGTAAATCAGACCTAGATGGGGAGGCAACAGAAATGTAGACTTAACGGATAAGACTGAAAGGGGATGATGGCCTGACCCAAAAGGGAGGCAGACAAAAATAAATGAAATAAAAACAATTAAGGGAGGATGATCTCACCGGAGACGAGACAAAATCAACAAAAACATAAAAATAAAAATAAAATGGGGAGGCTAAAACAGAAGGCTGGTGTAGGCACTTTTAAACACACTTCCGTATCACAAGCACATGGTCTGAAAATAAGACAGTAAATATCTTCATAAAGAATGTGAAGGATTGCAATCAAGCATTTGTTTATATAGTAGAATAAAGTCTGGCAACTGTAAAATAGAAGCACACAATAAATAAGCAGTTTGTGGAAAAATATTAACAATAGTAACAATCGCCCACAAGTTGCAACAGAGGCCTAGCTGAAATAACTAATGTAAGCAAACAGGAAAGGCAGGGAAGATAATACACACTTAACACTGGATTCACAATAATAAAGCAATGAGATGCTGCAGATAACAGAAGAGTCTCACACTTGGAGTGCAGCATCTGCTGCCAACTGCCACCCCACAGTGTGCCCTTTTGCTAACACCCATCAGCTAAAAGACCGCTGCAGAGGACCTTTGGGCCCCACCTACCACCATTGCTGGCTCCCAACTGGAGCTAAAGGGCTAGGCATAGGCGTACTAACAAGGCAACCTGCTACCACTAGGTAGGAGAGCAGCAGATGTGATTTTGAGTTCCTGTAGTGTTATCAGTTCTTGATATAAAGACCTGTTCCTCAACCCAACTGGCCAAACTCGCTCGCTTAAACTGCACAGCTGTTAACAGGTTCCTAATTTGGTGGCTGCTTCAAAAGCCGCCCATTCCACACAGACATTGTCCACTACCAATGCTGTCTCCTGATCAGAGCTAAAGGGCTAGGGGGAGGAGTAATATAAATGTAAAGGATAAGTAGCTTGGTGAAGCATGAAGCAGGAGGGCAAATGTAATGGACCCCAAGGGTGTAGGCAGGAATACTCACTGTACACATCAGTTTACAGTTTACTAAGTACAGTACCTCTCACAAACCATATGCCTTTTCTTCCCATTATCATTCTCATCTGCAAAGTATTTTGCTTACTGCAGGCCACTGAGTAGTGGCTATCTGTTTAATGTTCTGTTATTTAGGGCATGAATATAAATGTACAACCTGTTTAGAGATTAGATTAGACATCTGGTAATAATCTGATTTCTGTAAATATTCTCGATGGGCATTCTGCCTACTTTTGTCTGTACTGAATCCGCTAAATGCATTCACAGTAGCACATGACCACACATCATAGGGGTGTGGTGTGGTGGGGCAAGCAAGTATAGAGAGTGTGTACAAAGCTGAAATTTCTGGCTACATTTCAAATGGTCCCAGAGTCCCTTCTGACCTTAAATGACTAAGTGACTGATTAATATGAAGGAGTTGCCCTCCTGTCACTTTTATCAGTATCCACGATCCAGGCTACCTCTTTCCCCAGCATAAATTCAATTGCATTGTAAAACCACATGATTCAGAGTCATGTTTTTGTTTTTGAAAAACAAGATTGGTTTTCACATAAGGACTTTTATTTATTAAACATAGCTCTCTGGGTATATTTTTTTCCTTTCTTGTTTGCCAATGGGAAGGCCATGAAAAACAACATATTTTGTGGTTAAGTGTTCCAGAGGGAAATCCTTGGCACACCACCATTTTGTTACTTTTCATCTGTAGTGGTTTTACTTGAGATTCCGTTGGATGATGAAATTGTAGGTTCAACCACTGTATACTCTGTGCCTTGAGGCAAGTTTTAGATAAACACTCTGTGACAGACAGGCTACCTGTCCAGGGGGCAAGGAAGAATCCCATTTATAAGCACTTAAACTAAGAATCCTAACTAGCAAATCATCCCAATAATCTATGAGGGAGGTCTGGTAACCAGCCAGTTGAACTGTCTGTAACACAACTGGTTAATTGACTGGCTTTCTGTGAGCCTAAACAGCTGAAGGGAAGAGACAATTCAATGCATATAAACATAGATTTTGTCAGCAGATAAGGACCTTGACCCACCCACTCTGCCCATTTTTCCCTACCTACAGTATCACCAGACTCTACTTGATCTCCGACTCTTTCTCCCTTCCCCATTCCTTTCCACTAAGATTCCCTTATGCCTATGACATGCTTTCTTGAACCCCACCACTATTTTCACCCTCACTACCTTGGCTGGCAGGCTGTTCCAGGAATCTACCACTCTGTCTGTGAAGAAGTACTTCCTAATGTCTCTCCTAAATTTACCCCCTCCAGCTTCCTAGCACATCCGCTTGTTCTTGAGTACCTTTTATTCTGAAAAATACCTTCCTTCTGTACCTTATTTGTCCCCATGAGGTATTTAAATGTTTCCGTCATATCCCCCTTCTCCCTCCTCTCTTCCAGGGTGTACATATTTAGTTCCAATAGTCTGTCCTTGTAGGGCGTTTGATGTAGACCACTCACCATTTGAGCTGCCCTCCTCTGGATCACTTCCACTCTGTCTATGTCCTTCCAGAGATGTGACCTCCAGAACCATGCACAGTATTCTAGGTGAGGTATTACCAGGAATCTATACAGAGACAACACCACCTCCCTCCTTCTGCTGCTGATACCTCTCCCTATGCACCCTAGCATCAAACTAGCCTTCCCATCTACCTTATTGCACTGCCTGGACACCTTTAAGTCATCAAAGGTGATTATCCCCAGGTCTCTCTCCTGTTTGGTGGTCATCAATAACACTCCCCCCATTTTGTACTCTGACCCTGGGTTTCTGTGCCCCATGTGCATAATTTTGCACTTTTTTGCATTGAAACGCAGCTGCCTTACCCTTGACCACTCCACAAGTTTTCTCAGGTCTCTCCACATCCTTTCTACCCCCTAGATTGTCCACCCTATTGCAGATTTTGGTGTCATTTTCAAAGAGACAGACATTCCCTTCCAGCTCCTCTGCAGTGTCACTTACAAAGACTGGTCCCAGTACTGATCTCAGAGGCACCCTGCTGGTCATCCCCCCCCCCGAGTAAACTTCGTTTACCACCACCCTCTGTTACCTATCCTCTAAACAATTTCTTACCCAGTTTACTACCTTTGGACACACTCCTAAGCTACCTCGCTTGCTTATCAATTTCCTATGTGGAACAGTATCAAAAACCTTGCTGAAATCTAGGTAGACCACATCCACTGCTCCACCCTGATCTA
Organism: Neoceratodus forsteri; assembly: GCA_016271365.2. Taxonomy (NCBI): domain Eukaryota; kingdom Metazoa; phylum Chordata; order Ceratodontiformes; family Ceratodontidae; genus Neoceratodus; species Neoceratodus forsteri. The sequence goes on along the minus strand of JADMNL010000025.1, from coordinate 6,837,925 downwards.
ATTCCTTGGTCACCCAATCAAAGAAATTTATCAGATTCGTCTGACATGACCTCCCACCTGTAAATCCATGCTGTCTCAGGTCTTGTAACCCACTGGATTCAGGATATTCTACTATCTTCTCCTTCAGCAGTGATTCTATTAACTTTTTTGCCACCGATGCCAGACTGACTGGCCTATAACTGCCAGCCTCCTCCCTGCTACCACTTTTGTGAAATGGGACAAAATCTGCCCTCCTCCTGTCCTCCAGAACCATTTCTGTTTCCACTGAGCTAATAAATAGGACTGTCACAGGTACAGCCAGTACCTCCTTGTGCTCTATCATCAATACCCTGGGATGTACCACATCTAGTCCTATTGATTTGTCCACTTTCAGATTAGCAAGTCCTTTCAGGAACCTCTCCTCTGGAAAAGGACTAGTGTCCTCCTCCCTCCCTCCAAAGATCCTGTTACTTTTTGTTGACCTCCTCCTCCTCTTCCACTGTGAGCACTGAGCAAAAATATTTATTCAGGATGTCTGCCATTTCAGGTCCCCTCTGTACAGTCCCCATCCATTTTTAACCGTACAATACCTTCCCTGGTCTTCCTCTTTTCACTTATATACCTAAAAAATGTCATGTTCCATTTTATTACTGCTTGGGCTATTCTCTCTTTAGCTTGCACCTTCGCACTCCTTACTGCTTTCTCTGTTTCTCTCTGTTTCTCCTGATACAATTCTCTATCCACATCCATCTACATCTCCTTATATCTTCTGAATGCTGCCCCTTTAGCCTTTACTTTTTCAGCCACCTCTTCTGAGAACCATAGTGGTCTCTTTTCCTCTTACTTGTTCTGACTTGCTTGATGTAGAAGTTTGTTACCTTCAATATACCCACTTTAAGCTTAGCCTGCTGTTCCTTCACTCTACCCAGGTCATCCCCCCTTACCCTGAGGCATTTACCCATTTTTATAAAATCTGCCCTCCTGAAGTCCAGGATCCTCATCCTTATGCGGTTCAACTCCACAGCCATTCTTATACTGAACCATACTGTACGGTGATCACTGGTCGCCAGGTGGTCTCCCACTTTGAAACCTGCAGCACTGTCCCTGTGAATGAGTACCAGGTCCAGTATTGCCTCATCATGAGTGGGTTCCCTGACTAGTTGCCTGAAGAATGTCCCTTGGAGGGAGTCCAGGTTTTCCCTGCTTCTAGTTGATGCTAAAGCTGGGAGGCTAGAGTCTACATCTGGCAAACTGAAGTCCCCCACCAGCAGCGCTTCCCCCTTTTCTGCCATCTTGCCAGTGGCTTCCAGTAGTGCCTTATCTAACTCCTCCCCCTGTGCTGGAGGTCTGTATATCACATCAGTGTGAATAGTGGCACTATACCCCTTCTACAGGGTGACCCACAGTACCTGTGCACAGTACAGTATAATACAGTATCTTAACTCCCAACTGCAGAAAACCTCATGTCCACCTCCACTGTAAAGTCCTGTGTTATTGTAGCTCTATCTCTGATATAATGCAAGGCAGCTATAACTGAACTCCCAACTGCATGAAACCTCATGCCAAGCTCCCTATAAGGCTCTGGGTTGTGACACAGCCACTTATATAGGGTGGCTATAGAGTGGTGCCTACCAGGATCAGACTGCCATTGAATTACACTGTTTGCTGCAGAATTCTGCAGGATCATGTGTCTCATCCTGGTTGGCACCACTGTACCTTGGCTCCCCAACTACATAAAATATTAGCTCATTCTCCACCCCACTATGAGGCCCTATGCTGTAACAGCATGTGATAAAGGTGGCTATAAGTTGACTCCAAACTACATGAAACCTTATGCCAGACCCAGTTAAATAGCCAAGAAAACCAAAAATAGCAGACAGAGAAATGTCACACATTTTAAGAAGTGGTCAGTTGTAACTTTTTATTTCTGAGGATACTTAAAATGCTGTATATATGGCCATATTTTCAAAGGGGAAGGTGCTGATGCACAAGGCAACCTTCCACTCCATCTGTGGACTCCCAGTTGCACAAAAACATGAGTATCTTACTTTGAAAGGCACACAAGTTTTTAGGACAGCTTCTGAGATTTGAAGCCACTTACCGTGCCTCTTGATACAAATGGTACTATATTTGCTGCAAACTGCCGCAACTGTGTCCATTAGCGAGACCACTTAATAGGTGGTTTGTTAGCTGTGATCCTGCAAAATGCAAGTTAGCAGCATCCTTCTGAAAATCTGACCCCTGAGGTTTTATTGTTTTTTTTTCTTGGTAGCATGTCATAGCAATAAAGCTGCATTTAATTAAAGTGTAAATAAAAGTTTCTCAGGCTTACCATGGGGTTTTAACTGCTGCTCATTACCTGACCTTTCAGGCCCATATTATGCTCTTATGATGTCATTTTATTTCTTAGACTATGATTACTGCATTTCTACTCCAGTCATTTATGAAAATTAAAAAAATATATATTAAGGTATAACTTACAGCTATAGTTATAGAACTACATTTATAAACCAAGGAGGCCAATTGTATGATTGTTGTCAGTAGGAGCATGTTGATGCCATGACTCAGATCCTGCTTCTTCTTGTGGAAGGTTGTGGCTTTAAGCAATAAGACCAGATATAACAGTTTAAAAACAGAATGTAGTGATTTTACATTGCAAAATTATCTTTTAAATACAGAGTATTTTGTTACAAATAGAAATGTAATCCATGTGACCCTTTTGGGATTCCTTATATGTATGTGTGTGTGTGTTGTACTGTCTGACAGTGAAGTGCTAATCATTGGAGTCCCCTGTCACTCATGTCATGTTATATGGGCATTGAAGTTACATGGTAGGGGTTGGGAGCGTGTGTGTGTGTTATTTCTGAGGAGTGCCTCAGTGAGGCTGCATCTCTCTCTCTCTGCCCAGGACCCATTTTTATGTTGCTTGCATGCATGTGCAAGAAACATAGTGCCATCATCTGAGTTTTCGGAGGTGTGGCAGCCCTCTTCCAATTCAGTCAGTGTGTTTGCAGGCGCAGCTGCAGTTCTCCAATTGCTGCTGGAGCTGTCTAAGACAGCAGTTGAAAATGCAGTGGAGTACAGTTGAAAGGGGGAGCTATGCTTCAGTGAGCAGCGATAAGATATCGCCTGCTCATGCGCGCTCCCCCCCCCACACACACACACACACACACACCGCTTGCTCGCCCCCCCACACACTGTATAGCCGACAGGGGTGCCCAATCCCCCATCAGCTGTGCTGCGCTCCCCCTCACCCCAAACAGCATTGCACATGCCACGCTGGGTGCCTACCCCAGGGTGGCAACACATCGTATAGGCGACAGGGGTGCCCAATCCCCCGTAGGCTCCACTGTCTTCCCCCTCCCCAGAGTACACAGTGCCACGCTGGGAGCCCACCCCAGCGTGGCAACAGATGCTATCGCCGACGGGGGTGCCCAATCCCCCGTTGGCTCCATGGCCCCCCAAATAGCCCCCTTGTGCCACGCTGGAGCCACGTCCCACATCGTCCTCCTGTTTTTTTTCAAAAAATAACCTGCAACAGAAAAAGCGGTCCCTCGCTGTCTGGGCCCCACCTCGCCCACCCTCGCACCTATACACCCCCTCACCCATTCTTGCCTCGGACTCCGGTGCGATGATCTTCGTGACCGGGAACACGCCTGCACTCTTCAAAGCCGACCGCGAACTGAGGAAATGCCGGTAAGCTGTATAATGTAATAAATAGTTTTTTCAACTTTGCTGCATATCTCAGCCATTTTTGGAATTTTGAACAAATTTGCATCATGGGGTTTTGGGACCCCTCTCATGAATGCTCTCACTGTCCATGGCGTTAATCGGGCCAAGGGTGATTTCGCAGTCACGCGCCAAATCACCTTTCGGCACTGATTAATGAAACGACACTGCCAGTGTTCATAAGGTGGGCTCTCAAAAGCCTATGTTGAAAATTTGTGGAAATTTCTAAAATGGCTGTTTTATTTAGCTGCAAGGCTAAGTAGTTCCCACGCACGTTTCGTAAGCTACGAATTTTCATATTTCACTCCAGATTTTCAACATTGTCATTTTACCACACCTCCTTATGAGCAGTACAGCTGTCATTTTTCACATCTCGCCCAAAACATGTTTCTGCCCATGTAGCGCACAATGGTGCAGTCAGTGTGCGAAATCACTGTATGGGACACATTAAGAAAATCACAGTGACACTGTTCATGAGCAGAGGTCTTAAAATGGCTATGTTGAAAATTTGGTCAAACTTCCTGTAAATGACTGTTTCACGAGCGTGCGTTGCGCGGTTCCTATGCATGCTCATAAGTTTGCAAATGTTCAATATTTGCACTCCACTGACTTTCAAATACCTTCACAGCACATACAAGCAAGCAACATTCGGCACTGACAAAGGCTTGTTTCTCTTTGTGAGTGAGCGCATGGACCAGAAGAGAAAGGCAGAGGCTGTTCCTTCTGATGTCCCACTGCTGGGAGTTCCTGGTTGCAAAGTGAGCAATGAGGTTTTTATGTGTTATATTAATGACTTATGATAAATGGAAATCTACTAATGTCAGTCAGCATATGTTCCTTGCAGAGACCGTGCCTCACTCCAAGCATCAGCGGGATTTCAGAGTGCCCTGTTATTGATGATATGGTGTCCAGCATTATCATTCTATAGTGCCAGGTTTGCCCTGCTATCAAGTATGACGTGCCCAGTGTTAGCTGTAGTGCCACATTTGCCCTGTGATGCCATTGTGCCATTAATAATTAGTGGATGGGGGCCAGGAGATGGTCGGCCTTCTTCATTCCATTTGGATTATTTTAATTCCGAGCCATTCGGGATGAAAAATTTGTTGGTGGAGTTTCAGAGGCTTGTGGACAGCATTCTGTCTAGGATGGGCAATTTTGCACTGACATACATGGATGAAATTGCATTTATTTATTTCAAATGGTTTACCAGAAAAGGCATGATAAGTTGGTAACAGCTCATTTCCAGATATGACAAGAACTACGAAACTGATGGCACACAGCAGAAAACATAGTAAATGGTGCACAGCCAGTAATCACATGGGTTGTTATGGTTGATTGGCTATGAACAGCTGAATTGATTTATTGTATTTAAAGAAATCTCTTTGTTAATTAATTGTTCTATGAATTCATCAGCTACCAATGCTGGGCCATGCCCCCTGAAGAAGGTCACCCCCTGACGAAGCCTCCAGTGTATGAGGTGAAGTGCTGAAACTCAGTGCCATGCTCTCTGTAATAAAGGCTGGATTTATGTCATTTACTAACTGTACAACATTTGTTATTTTTTTCTGCTGTGTGCTACCAGTTTTGTGGTTCTTGTTTGTTCGTTGATGTTCCAGGGCACCCTCTCAGTTCGCGAACGTGTGGCTGTGCGTTTCTAACATTTCCTGATGTATCCTGGGCCATATACATCCATATATAGGAGAAAAAGGTCATGCACTTGAGGGAGGTGTTCCACAGTCTGCAAGCCACAGGGTTGATGGTTAAGTTGGAAAAATGCCGGGTAGGTAGTGTGTACATCCAGCCTGCACCAGCAACAATTGAGGCCATTCTAGGATGCACTACATCCACCACTAAAAGTCAGGTGATATCTAAGTTCAAAAATAATTCAGTGGTCCAATATGGGCTAAGCACAAAGGAGTCCTTTTTAATGGGGGCAATTTATTATAGCTGTAGCACTACAGAATAGGTAAATCCCCTCTGCCTGCAGGTGGTGATAATCATCTCTGATGAATCAGTGACACAGGGAGAAATCATATCAGATGATCTCAAGGTGATGGGACAGTGCAATATGGCAGAGGCTAGGGTCAGTGGGATGCTGGGGTGCATAGGAAGGAGTATTGCCAGCAGAAAAAGGGAGGTGGTGTTGCCACTGTATAGATTACTTGTAAGACCCCACCTGGAGTACTCTGTTCAGTTCTGGAGATCACATCTTTGGAAGGACATAGGGTAAAGGCTGTCCAGAAGAGGGCAACTAAAATGATGCAGGGGCTGCATCAGAAGCCCTATGTGGAGAGGCTAAAGGACCTGAATATGTACAGTAGTAGCGCCAAATTTGTCAAGCAATTTTGTGAGATTCACTATTTATCCTTCACAAGATTTAGGGAAAAAAAACTCTAAAATTCTTTTTGTTATACCTACAGAAAGAGGTCATTTCCTATTACACTACTTAAGTGCCATCTGGTAGATTTTCAACTACACTATCAGATGAGACAACCCTTTCTGCGTAGCAGTGAACACACTAATAAACAAAACAAAATCCCTAACTAAAGGTTTCACAGCTCTCAAAAGGGATTTTTAAAAATCCTTAAAAATCCTTTGACTAATTTGGTGCTACTACTGTACAGCTTGGAAAAGAAAAGAGAGAAGGGGAACATAGTAGAGACCTACAAATAACTCACGGGGTTAACTAAGGTACTAGGAGGGGAGTATTCTTCAGAGGCACAGATGCATGTAAAGAAGGGGACATGCAATAAAGCTAGAAGGAGGGAAATTTAGGAGAGATGGGAGGAAGTACTTATTCACTGAATGAGTGGTGGATGCCTGAAATAGTCTTCCAATGGAGGTGGTGGGGTGAAAAACAGTGCTGGACTTCAGGCATGCATGGGATAAGCACAAGGGAATCTTAGATGGGAAGCGGTGGAGAGCTGGAGATCAAGTTGGGTCTATGATAGGCAGGAAAAAATGGGCAAACTGCTTGGGCCAAACAGTCCTTATCTGCTATCAAATTCTATGTTTCTATGTTACTCTCCTGTTTGGTGAACAAGTAGAATATCATTACATTAATTTGGTCTTCAACTACTCGCTATACAGAGTACTCCAAATTGGAAGTGATTGAGTGATTGGGCTTGTTACAATACCTCCCACATCGGCTGACCACATTTTGGCTCTCATTCTGAGGAGAAATGTTTGAACCTTCCCCACTTCATCTTGTGCTGTGCCATTTACTGACTTATTGCACATGTGCCAGATTGCAGTGTGCTAGTACATCATGCATCAGCACACTCCTGGCACCCTCAAGTTATTGTTAGACTCTGTAAGGCATGTACACCTGCATGAGGCAGTTCGTGGCACAACTTGAGTTTAGAGCTAAACTGTAAGTTGACCACCTTGATTCCAAGATGGCTGCAACTAAAATTTTTTCTTCATGTCGATATTCAGCCAGCCTCTCCAACCTATTATTAATTAAAACACCTAAACAGCTACTGAAACCACTTTACATCACAGTCACCTTGGAGGCATCAATTACATTTGATTTAAAACCCCTCTACTCCCCTCTTGTAATGGAGTTATTTATAATAGCCCTCCACATTTATAAACCATTTTTTTAATTTACATTTTCCCCTTTGTCTTAGACGGCTCCCATCCACTGGACCCCCCCAGCCCCATCACCCCAACATCCATCAAGACTTACCACCAACCAGCACCCCCAAGGCTTTCCCCCCAATGGATGTCCACTAGTTGGACCATCGAGCCCGGCTAGTTGGGTGCGGAGCCTGTGGGGTCCATGCACCATTCTGCCACTGAGGGTTTCCCTGTTCCTTTTTCACCTGCGGAGCACAGTGTGCAATGACATCATGACGCATGACCCATGCACCCACATGCTGTGAGTCAGTGTCTGCCCACTCCTATGCACTCTGTGGCAGTCCCGGGTGCCTTTCACCTAGCTTATTGCCAGGGGCCAGGCATACACTAGGCTCTGCAATCCCCCCCACCAGAGGAGAGCAGTTCTTTGGATGCTCGATTCTCCTCCCCCCGGACAGCCCTCTGACAGCCCAAGCTCGCTAATGAACTCAGGTCACCAGCATCATGAGTGGTAGTGCTACCACTGTGTTTGCAGGCTGGCCATTCATAACCCCTTGTAAGCACCCCAAATGGGCTTATGTTGTGGGAGCTCTTGTTCCGTGGTTCCCCTCATGTTCGGAGTCCCTCAGTGGCTCTGGTGGGATTCAGATCCATTTAGGTCCTCAGGCAGCTCTCCGCGGCTTCAGCTGCCCTGCATGGTGTTCTGGTCTTTGGTGCAGTGGGTCAGGTGCCGCAATGTTGTCTCTGTGCTTTTGGGTGGGTTTGGGGCTGTGTTCGGTCCCTGGGGGTTGCCGTGGTGCAATAGTAGCACATTGTATTGCCACAAGGGAAACCAGGGTTCACAGTCAAGCTCTGGAATCCCATACTGGGGTTTTCTATTTCATGGAGGTGAGGTGCTTAGCTCCCGAGAGGAGGTTGGGTACATGTTGCTCAGCATTCTTACACCATCTACCAGCCAACTACATAGCAGCATTTGTGTCAGCTGGGATGGCAATCACTCACCTGCCCTCCTGGACAAAGGAAGGCATAATTGTGGTGGTCCCGAGCATTAATAATAATAATAATAGCTTTATTTATAAAGTACCTTTCTCAAATCAAGGCACTGTACAGCTTAAAACAGATAAAATCAGGACAATAAAAGCATAAAAATTCATCAACAACATACAGTAAATATAATCCAGATTATAACAATTTAAACCCCGTAGGCAAGCTGCCATAAATGGGTCTTAAGGGCCTTCTTGAAGCTCTCCATGGTCAAGCACTCCCGAATCTGCTGAGGTAGAGAATTCAATAGGGATGCAGCCGCTTACATAAAAGAACGGCCCCTGATGTTTTAAGTCGTACCCTGGGAATCTCTAACAACCCCTCACCAGCTGAGTGGAGAGGTCAGCCAGGGCAGTAAGGATTCAGGAGCTCTTGCAGATAACTTGGACCCAATCCGTGCAGGGCTTTAAAGGTCAGAAGTCTGACCATGAAGGTGATCCGCCACTGAATAGGCAGCCAGTGCAGTTTGTGCAGCACCGGCATGATGTGACTCGAATGAGGAGTCCCCATCAACAGCCATGCAGCAGCATTCTGCACTAGCTGCAAGCGGTGGATATCAACCCCCAGTAGCCCTAGGTACAGAGAGTTACAATAGTCCAGGTGCAAGGTCACAAAGGCATAGATCAGGGTCGAAAGATCACTGGACGGATCAAGGTGCCTAATCCTGGTGATATTCCTAAGATGGTAGAATGAGGACTTGATGACTGCTAACACCTGCGAACGCAGTGTCAGTCCATCATCAAAAACCACCCCCAGGTTATGCACCCATTCAGAGGAAGGCAGTTGGACGCCTCCAAGCCCTCTGTCTGGTGATCCAGATCCACCACCAATACCACAGTCTTTCCAGAGTTCAATTTCAGCCAGCTGGAATTCATCCAATTCTGGATTTCAGTGAGGCAGCTATTAAAGACCGAGGTTGCACTATCCTGGTTGGGTGCAAAAGACAGGTAGAGCTGGGTATCAACAGCATAGCAGTGGAACCTCAGCCCATATCGTCTTACAATGTCTCCAAGGGGCAACATATACACCGTGAACAACATGGGGGACAACACTGAGCCCTGGGGGGCCCCACATGGCAGGGAGTATAAGCTGGAAGAAAACATCTCGGGCACTACCCTGCGAAACCTGCCAGTGAGGAAAGATTGAAACCATCTGAAGACTGTTCCAGACAGGCCACAGATTACCCTCAGGCGCTCGAGAAGCACTCCATTGTCCACGGTGTCAAAAGCTGAAGAGAGATGAAGTACCAAGATGGACCGGCGTTTCTGATCTCTCGCCATAAGGAGATCATTGAGCACCCGAACCAGAGCGGTCTCGGTATTATGCCTCTTATGAAAACCAGACTGGAGAGGTTCGTAGATATTGTGGATGGTAAGATGGTTCTCCAGTTGTAGCGCAACAACTTTCTCAGTCACCTTCCCTACAAAGGGAAGATTAGAGATAGGTCTGTAGTTGGCGAAGCAGTTTGGGTCCAGAGCTGCTTTCTTCAGGAGCAGTGTCACCACTGCCTCCTTCACAGAGCTAGGAAACTCACCCGACTCTAAGGAACATCAAACTATCTTTGCAAGGACAGGGCCAATGATATCAATACACCCAATAATCAGGCGTGTTGGGCCGGGGTCCAAACTACAGCACATTGGATGAATACCCTGGACAATCCGCATGATATCCATGAGTTCTGGCTGGTTGAATGATGTCCATAAGGAATGAGGAGCAGTGACCGAGTACCGACCACCATCAACTCCCACAGAGTGAGCGGGCTGGATCTCAGCCCTGATGTCGGCCACCTTATCTCCAAAGAAACAAGCCAACTCATCACACTCATTTTGTGAAAAGGCTTTTCGAACCTGTAGATAGGTTGGGTTGCACAGTCTGTCTACGGTATGAAAGAGCTGAGCTGGTCGGTTCTGAGCAGCAGTAATCTCCCCGGACAGGAAGTCTGCCTTCTTATGGGTGATTGCTGATTGATAGAATTGATAATGTTCCATCAATCTAAGGTGGTTGGCATCCAGGGCAGATTTTCACCAGCATCGCTCTAACCTTCGTCCAACTCGTCGCAGCTCCCTCAAGGTCCCATCAAACCATGGAGACTGAGGGTGGAGGGAGAGAGGACGAACACAGATCAGAGTGAGAGAATCCAGAACCTCAGTGAGTGCCATATTATAGGCCTGGACTAAGCTCTTTGGACCCCCACTTAACCCTGGAAATCCCTATAGGTCTAGGGCCATCAGGACTCACGTCCCGTAAAGGGCGGTATCTGACCATCTTCACAGGGGCAGGCCTATGGGGGAGCCTGGAAACTGAACCTTGTGGTGTGGTGATCTGACCATCCGACTGGTTCCACCACCAAATCAGAGGTCTCGATCCCCAGGAGGAACACCAGATCACATGAGTAACCGAGATTATGGTTGCAGAGGCAACAACCTGTGTAAAGCCCAACAATGTCATCAGTTGGAGGAAGTCCTGACTGAATTGTGAGAATTCATCATTGACCCAGGCATTGAAGTCATCCAGGACCATCAACCTGGGTGACTCAAACACCATGTCGACCATGAAGTCCTCTACTTCCTGCAGGAACTGTTTCTCACCCCCTGGTGGATGGTAGATGAGAACGATTCCGCTGCCCACACCTACAACTATGGTACGCTCAAACAAGCTGGATCCCTTAATTGGCACACCTAAAAGGCCCAGTTTGATCTTAAAACAAATGGCTATGCCCCAGCCCCTGCAGTCCGCTCTCGAGTGGTGTATCACTGAGAACCTGGCAGGAACAGCTGCCTCTAAAATGGGGCCAGTTTTATCATCCAACCAGGTCTCGGTGATGCAATCCAGGTCTGCTGACCCAACAAAATCTGCAATAACTGATGTCATGTTCTTAATAGACCTGGCATTGTATAACACCGCTCGAGTCGGACGAGACTCTAGAACCACCTGAGCTATCAGCCCAAAAAACATTGGAGCCCATGGGTATGGAGACCACGGATGGAGGACCATCATCTGGAATCCATTTCGCCCCAGGGTGTCTCCTGGTCCCCACTACCCTGATACGAGTGCTCCATTCACTTTCCCTCAAGGTTTGGGGCCCCAGACCCACCCTCGCCCCCTCCGGGCAATTCCTAATGAACTGCAGCATCTATATACAGCAGCATGTAGTGGGGGGGTTAAAGGGGAGGAGGTCCTGAAGTTCAGAGGGGGAGTAGTGCCTGACCAGGAGAGCAACATGCCAACACATCTTCGACCCAACAAAACAAATAAAAGAAAATAATAAACCAACAATAAACTCAGTACTCGTACACATCCAAATAATAAACACACACACCCACAATAAATAATAACATGTGCAAAATTATAGCATCAAATCCAAACACAATATATATAAAATCATGCACTAAAGATATAAATTAAGCAAATGTTAATGATAATTAATAGATGCAAAATAGGTTCTGGAAGACCAGAGTGCTCTCACCACTCTGGATAATAGGTCCAAAATACTCCCACCCTCCAATCTCTCTTACAAATTGGAGGGAAGAGTCCAAGCAGAGTCACCCTCGAACACTGTCTCTCACCCAGTGAGGATAGGGCAGAAACCAAAAAAAAAACAACAAAGACTCAGGATATACTATAAATCCAAACTAAAATTAAAAATGTATTTCAAATGCGGACTCCCCAAGATCGAAGGTAATAACTCACCACTGTTTATTATACCAGGCTGCAGAGCTACCCTCACTGGATGACTGAGTAACGATTAATTTTTTTTTCCACAAGGTTATCCTGGGTAAGGTTTCTTGCTCAATAGGAGAATTATTTACATTACAGTATAAAAATTGTTATACTTGATCCCAGAATAAATTCTGTTTAATATTACTTTTCGCAAGATTTGTTTTGGGCAAAGAGTTTTTGATTTTGTTGATCCAAGCACTTATAATTGATTACAGTACCACAATCAGTCAAAACCATTAGATCTGTACCTGTCTTTAGGAATCATTTCATTTACAAAATTGTAAATGAGCCTATGGCTCAAAGGTTTTCCAAACTGCTGTTTAAATAAAAAAAAAAAAAATAAATAAATAAATAAATCTTCATGTTGTTGTAAATAATTTGTAAAGCATTTGTTTCATATCATGTATTTTACCTTGTAAATGCTGGGTTGCACTTGAAAAAGGCAATACTGCTCAGTGTGCTTTTCCAGGGTAAACAATAAAATGAAATAAAAAATGAAACATGAAATGAAATGTCCTTCAGCATGGAAGATAGGAAAATCCCCTTGTGGTGGAAATCTTCAGTGAACCTAGGCCTTTGTCACCCTCCCTATAGGCTTGGGCTGTTTCAGTGTTTATTCAGTGCCGCTGAAATGAAAACTAATTAATGGGAATATTTGAAGATAAGGCTCTTGCTCTGTCCCTCTAATGGGATAACTCTGTGAGGTGCTACCAAGGTGCTCTGCATACCAATGGCGCCTACTCCTTGCACAAAGAAACTGAAAGCACCTAACAATGAGTGATTTGAGGAGCGAGCATCTGCTGAATGACTGCTGCATGTCCGCAGAACCACTGCAAGCCTATCCTTGACTGAATGAATGATGGCAATGCTGCTGCTGATGATGATGAAAGAAATGGGCCACTAAAGTAAGGGGAATGTGTAGTTAGATCAGGTGAGCCACAGGCAGGCATGGGAGGACTCCGTGAGAGGTGCCACCAAATCACGTTGCACAGCTAATGATACAACCCCAGTGAAGGCCCTACCCTCAAGGCAAGGAGGACAACATAAACAGAAATGTGCTGCAGAGTTGATCTGCCAAGCTGAAAGGGACCTCAACTCAGTGAAAAGTCCTACCTCAAGACTCAGAATCCAAAAATACTGCACCTATTCTTGCTACCAAGTTGATCTGCTTGACTAAAAGGACCCCAAAAAAGAGGTCCCCACCTCAGAGTGCAGATTTCAGGGAAGCAGATGAGCTTGCTGGAAACAGGGATGATGACGTTATTTAATCAGGAGTTAATAATGGCTGCTTCAGGCACTGGTGTCCGGATACTCTCCTCCAAGGCCAGGCTCAGGTATTGTTGAAGCTGAGTCCTTGAGGAGCAAGGCTCATGGAGATGGATCTTGTGGGACCAGAATGAATAAACAGGCCTTGGGGCAGTACTGTAGCTGGGGCCCGTGTCCAATTGGTGTTGTGGTGTATGCTTGTGTATAGTTAGGGCATGAGGCACTGTAAGAACAAAAGATACATATGGTAGAGTAGGGATGATGATGATGACGACGATAATACTGATAAATAAATAATTGAATAATGAGCCCTGAGGAGAGGCCTTGATGACTGCCTGGGCAGTGAAGTGGTATAGTATGAGGCACAATGGAACAAGGGCCACAAAACCACAAGGAGTGTAGCATGACTACAGCAACAGTTGGCGAACCAGGATGCCAGACATAATGGACTGATGGTGTGGGTTTCAGCTACTACACCAGACATTTTACTGAATAAGGTGTTTGGCAGTAACTCAGGGTTTTGTTCAGGTCTTCTACCTCCTTGCCCTGTCAGTAATTTTACCTAGGACACACAGGGAGATGTTCAAGACCATGATGGCTGGTTTGGGGTTTGAGATGTTTTATCTCTCAGTTGGAATCAGGGTTTACTTTTGATATTTCAATTGGTTTAAGACTAGAATAGGGCTGTGACTGGCTACTGGTTGGGGGCAACTTGGCATCTGGTTGTATGGTCTGTGGTGGGTTGCAGGGGAGGAGAAGTTTCTCTCTCTCTCTTTGGATTATGTGGATTTACTGAACTCGTTACTACTTTGGATGCCAGAGCCAATCCCTCAGTGGCTCCACCAGTGTCACTGGCACCAGCACCACCAGTTCTTCTCTGACTGAGGCAGTGTAGTAAGTGACCACTTTCCAGTCCATACAGCACTTCAATAAACCTAGCCAAATGGATGGGGCCCCCAGCCTCAGCAGCCTTAAGGCAAGGGAGTCTGGGAGCAGAGACACAAGGTTGGGGGAAGGGGGAATCTTTCTTTCTCAGCTACTGCGGTCTGTTTACCATGCACCAGGTTGGGTGGTGGGGGGTGGAGGTTTTAGCAAGTTGTTGGATGTGGAATTTGAAATACTGATTCTGACACCAATTCTGATGCCTTAATTCACATTGGAATGGAGTCAAACTTGGAATGGGAAATTCTGATAATCCAGTAGATGCCAATGGAATGGAATTGTCCCAGTCTGATAATCCCTAGTGCAAAGCAGTGCCATCTAGTTGTAAAATCTGTGAAGAACAATCAAATGCAGTGCCTAGTAACAGAAAATGAAGATCTTTAACAATGGTCCATGGCATAGCAAGTATAAAAGTCAAAGGAGCTCTTAAACCTCCAGCCTATGCAAAATATCCCTTTAGCTGAATGGTTAGAGTTTCTCCCCTCAGGGCTCAGGTTGCTAGCTTTGATTCCTAGCAAAGGCTAGGGGTGTGTGGGTCCATGTAGCAGGGACAGGCATAACAATAAGTATTGCTGTACTTTTGCCATGGAAAATTTTGGAGAAAATCATGCTATTGTTGCGGTCAAAATAGCAGAAATCATGGTAATCATATTAAAAGTTATTGATCCATTGTGTGTAAAGCAAACTATATCTAACATATTTTGTAGATAAGCACATCAGCAAAGAGGTGAATGTTTTACAAATCGTATTGTTTGATTGTCCCAATAGCAGGAGGCAGCACATTGTGCTGCCATCATGAAGACTGTGGCTTCTCTGCAAGACCAGGAATCCCACACTGGAGCTGACTGGGAACCAAGCACATTGCAGTACTGAGGCACAAAATGATGGGTCTGCCATTTGCAAATACCAATAACGATGGTGTTTGGATGGAAAATGTTAAAAATCATGGTATAATGTATGGTGGAACGTTGTTAATCTAAAAAAATCCATCATTTTACAGGGTTGTTGTACCCTCGATGTGACGTCACAACGTTGTTATACCATCATGGGTACATCACATCGATGGTACAACAACATGGAATGCTCTGCACATGTGCATTCCGCAAACCGCCGGTTTTACGGAACAGGCCACAGCGGTTAGAGCTGGATGCAGAGAGAGTGGAGGTGAGAGTGCAGAAGTAAGAATCCTGTCTCCAAATGGTCTGTTTTTGCTGAAATCGAAGGGACCAATGCCCATACAACATAAAAGACAGTATATGGGCATCGATCAACCACTCTGTGCTCACTTCTTGTGGTTTCCAGGACAACTTGGGTAAACTTCTCGAGCTGTGCTCTCAAGGTTTACTTAAGTTGTCATAGAAACCACTAAAAGCGAGCATGGAGTGTTTGTTCATCAATGCCCATACATTATCCTCTATGTTGTCAGGAAAATGGCAATACCAAAGAGATTTCATAAAAATGAGAACAATGGAACCCATGACTTCTATGACCACGGTGACATAGATACAGCATTGACAATAAATAACACAGTACTGTTCATTTTATATTGCAGATTATCTTTAAAAATTAATGTCAACTGATAATCTATTTTGACATTTGTGTAATTATTACTGGTAGTACTGGGTGGAATCTGCAAATTCTGAATTAGCTGAAATTTCACACAATTTTCAAAAATTCCAACTTTGGTGAAATCCGAATCCTCCGAATGTGTTTGGGGAATTTTAACCCCTCCCAGTGAAATTTTCTGGCTGAACTGCAGAATTGTACACGTGAACTGGAGAATGACAATTCTGCAGAATTTCATTCTGCAGTTCAATAGTTCAATGAACAATATATGCAACCATTCTGCAGTTCAGTGATCAGTTCTCTAGAATTTCTTTGCACAGTTTAATACATAAATCTGCAGTTCATACATTCATTCCACAGTTGTAAGTCAAAATTTGAGGAAAGCTGCCAGAGTGTATTTCGTAATTTTGTGGTGGCAAAATTTTGACTTTTGTGGTAATTCGACTGGTGGAATTTTATTTTTGCACTGCACTAATTATTGGCTATGTGAATTAGTAATCAAGTAAAACTTTTATCAAAGGTAGAATCATTTGGCATTACCATAGGGCTCCGCCAACTTGTCTTTTTCTTTGATTCCCTTTCCTGATCTTTTGGATGCGCATCATAATGCCTGATGTCATTTTGGTCACCAGTGTTGAATTACTTCTGCACCAAGACTGTCATAAACAGAAAGAAGCAAAACAGATGAGCACATATATCCCATGGTGAACAAAGTGCTAATAAAGAGAGTTAAAGTGCAAAAAGCAATATATTTCAAATAAATAATGTGCACAGTGAGCATAAATATATTCGTGCAGCATACTTGCCCTTTAATTTGTTCCAGGTTTGTACCAATGAAGTATTAATTTTTCGCTCTGTGTCTGCACTTTACATTCTGTTCAGTGTAATGTACTCTGTTAAGTTTTTCTGTTTCCTCCTGTAATCACTCCCCCAGGTTGCACCTGGAAATGGCTCAGTGTGCCTCTCCTTGTTGCCAATTTTCAGATAAAACAAATAAATAGGGAAGAAATAGTTCTGATATTCACCTGCCTATTTGATGTTGACATTGCATGTTATCTATTTGAAATAAATTCCATTTTACATTTTAACTTTGTTTACTAGTTGTTTAAAATAAGCAAAAAAGTCAGAAGATAAAGGCCAAGAGGTCCCTACAGGCACCATTGGGGGGTAATTGTCTGCTTATTTTTAGAATATGGTTTTGGGACAGCTCTGCAGTCCATTGATTGGGTTGTGCTTTTTGATCTCTTCATCTCGCTATCACTATCCATCTCTGATGTCACTAGCAGGGGACTGTAATTTCAAGTGTTGTAAACAGTAGATTAAGTCTGTTAGATAGTGATCCAGAATTCATCTTAATGTGCGTAGTTATCAAGAAAAGGTGAATGACAAATATATGGCAGCAGTGGGGGGTGGGGGTCCAGTGGGCTGGATTCGCTTACGGGAGACAAGTCTAGGGCTTGGGGATGCCTCACTAGATAATTCCATACAAGAAATGATTAATGCAAGCAAGTGGGGCTCACTCCTCAACTCAAGTTTTTACTTTTCAGGCCACTGATATATGGACGGCAACATTCTGTGGCACCTGCACCACGTCATCCAGGCCAAACACAGTGTTCAGCATTATTCTTTCTCAACTCATATCTTTCACTATCTCTGGCATAGAGAATGGTGAGATAATCTTTTTAACACAGATTAAGGGAATACCCGACTGGCAGCCTGTCTTTCTAAATGTGCTAATAGAGATGCCCTTGGCCTAAAGGAAGATAAATGTAGAAACTATATGAAACAGCTAAAATGTATAAAAAAAAGATATTTATTTTTGAGGTGTTTGAGGCCTTTTAAATGAGAATGGGTTGCTTGCCAGAGTGTTGCAGCACTGAGAGCACAGGGCAGAGACTATAGTGACAAAAAGTACTATACAGTGGCACTTTTCAACAATATGTTTACGACAGATTATTTTGTTATGAATGTATCTTAAAAGGGAACATAAACCCCGTTGTTTACATTTTTTACATGTCACTGGTCTTCAGCTCAGCCGAGGTCACTGGGTTCTGCAGCTGTTAAGTAACTAAAAAATGAATACTGGGATAGTAAAAGGCTGCATTAATGTGAAGCCCTAAATAAGGAGAAATAGGACTATTTCAAACGAACACATTCAACAATACACTGGGATGGTTAAACAGACTTTACACATTTAATTATACTGAAAAATGTAAACAGAGTTTGTGTTCCCACAGTGCCACGTTTGTTTATGTATTTTATTTATTTTGATTCTTGGAAATAACCTTTGAGCAAAATGATCTTTTTCAAAGGTTCCACATCAGCAAATACAGAACAATACATAGATAAAACAAATTACATTTCTTATACACACAATTAGCATAGGCTTAGGAGGATTATATAGTAGCAGAACCTGAAAAGGTATCCCGTTACAGCCACACTGATCAAAGAAAACCATGCTACATTGAAAGTGATCCTTCAAGAGCAGCCTAGAGAACAGGCATTGTCAGGATTGCAAATGGACAGGGAAGGGGCATAAGGAGGACTATAGGTAAGGAATGGGCATGCAGTTGATTCGGTCTTCATCGACCTTACAAAGGCCTTTGACTCTGTAAATCACAACCTCCTCCTAAGCTGCCTTCTATCCATAGGTCTATCCTCTGAGACAGTAAATTAGTTTGGCAGCTACCTCACCAACAGGACACAACAAGTCAAAATAGGTGATGCCCTATCTGCAGCTAATGAGGTGGCACTTGGGGTCCCGCAGGGGTCAATCCTTTGTCCTCTACTCTTTAGCATTTTCATCAACTCCGACCCTACAGCATGTTCAGCAAGCACAGTTCTCTATGCTGATGACACAGTAATATCAGTCAGTGGTAAATACCTCCACTCCATCACAACAGATCTTCAAAGCAGCTTCCTGAAACTTGAATTGTGGATCACAGAAAACAAAACTACTGTTAAATGTCAAAAAAACTAAGAGTATGCTCTTCACCACCTCTCAAAGCAAAAAGAAATACCTGCCATTGCTGATACATAACCAAAAGTGCGAGTTTCTAGACCAAGTCACCAAGTTCAAATATCTCAGCATCACGTTTGATGACACCCTCACCTTCTTAAGCCACATAGACTCAGTTATCAAGACCGCAAATGCCAAACTGGGTGTGCTTTACCGTCATAGACACTCGATGACTTCTGATGCTGTCAGTACTGTCTACCATAGACTGTGGATTGCCTGTTTATGGGGCAGGCACAAAAACAGCCCTAAAGAGGGTCAACACACTCCTCAATAAAGCCTGCCACCTTACTCTGGGGCTGCCATTGACACCCATACCTGCATGCTCTACAAAGACACTGGGTGGCTCCCACTCAGCCTTCGAGGGCAATATCAAACCTGCCTGCTTCTAAAAAAGGTGCTGCAGGGTCTGTCGTCTTCCACACTGGGAGGCCACTTTAGGCTGGCTGTCCCTACAAAATTGACCCAAAGTATGGCCACTGACAGGATGATGATTCCCTTCAAAAGGACTAAAGTTGCCCAAAACTCTGTCCTGTATCAGGGACCGAAGCGATACAATGAACTAACCACTGACCTTTCTGAGACACCCAAGATTAGTACTTTCAAAACTGGGCTCAGAACCTTCCTTGGCTCAAAAATGACCTGTACCTGCAGGTGCTGATGTGGTAACAACTTAGCCGAAGTCTCCCAGTACCTACCCTTTCCTCAATTATCACTCCACTGAATATCACCTTCCCCAAGACCCCCCCTTAACCTATCCCCTTGTAACTAATGATGTCTCCTCATGACTGAACACTCCTCCCCCCTCCTCCGACGATGCCACTTTTTGGCTGCCCCCAACCCCCCTTCTCTTTCCTTGAATCAAGCTTGTGTAATTAAGTACTAAATTGATGTATAAAACCTCAGACTTGTTCTATTGCTGGTTGTGTATATGATTCGATGTTCCTTTTACTGTTAACCCTGTATTTTATACTGTTATGTCTGTTTTTAACAATTGACATGGAACATTTGAAAACGAGTTCTTGACTCAGAGGTATTAATCCCAAACTGAAATAAATAAATAGACATGAGAGAGAAGAGAGGCATATTGGAGTAGGGGTAGTAACAAGAGAAAAATACCCAAATGAGGCATAAGGTGGGGACAATAAGGGAGAGCATGGGGAGTGTGAGGAAGGAGTGCAGGATACAGGGGGAGTAGAGAAAGAGGGACATAAGTTGGAGGTGAGAAAACTAAGTGACTGGTGGCAAAATAAGTGCAAACAAATGAACCAGTAAACATCAGTAAGTGACCAATGGTGATAGGTGCAGCTACTAACATTGGAGTCAGTGTAAAACAAAAAAGGGAACAATCGAAAGCATGCAAATTCATAGTCTGAATTAGGGGGCTTAAAGGAGGCTTTGGGAAAACTGTGGCATGGGCCTAAGATCAGGTCCCGAACCTGCACTCACAGGATCCAATTACACTAAGGCAGTGCTGCAATTCAGTTTTGAAGGATGGGAGGCTGTCGAAGTTATGTAAGGTCGAAGGGACTTCGTTTAACCAGAGTGGGGCTCTATATGCAAGGGATCATTGTCCAAAGGAGGTTTTCCTGTAGGGAACAGACAGGGGACTCTGGGCCATGCCCCTTGTCTGATAGCTAGAGTGATTCTACGTGAGGAATGTATTGAAGCTGATAGCCACCTGTACTGAACTTTGCATACTTAAAATATTCAACAAATTATATTTGAAAAAATCTATTGGTAACAAAGGAAAATAAAACAAAATGGCTTTTTAGGTTGCCCTTGATCATAAGAGTACTGTAGATTAAATGTTACATCCTGCACACTGCAGTGTCCATCCTGTCCAGCATGTTTTTGTTAGACCTGCACTGAGGGTTTATAAAGAAAGAAGGAAAGAAAGAAAGAAAGAAAGAAAGAAAGAAAGAAAGAAAGAAAGAAAGAAAGAAATATAGTAAAATAGGCTGGCCATTGGGGCTTGGCTTTCTGTGGATGTTTCCTGCTTGAAGCAAAGCTTTACAAAAAAAAAAAAAGGGAGCGAGAGAATTTTACTGCTCTCTTTGCCTGTTTTATGTGGCGATAGCAGAAAATGTTTCAAACAATTCCAAGCTGCAATAAAAGCCATTGAATTGCAGGAGAGAAAGCTTCAGCGGAGGTCTTGGACACCTTTCAATGAGAAAGAGTCACAGTCATTCTCTTCACGAAAATGAGCTCTTGCAGGGCATTACTGTGTCTTTATTGCCCTGCCAAGGGCGCAGGCATCCAACTCTTCTGATCACAGTGGCAAAGAACACATTGTTCATGTCCTGTGTGCTGATCTTATCCATAAAAACATTTATTTTGTTCTTGGAACATAAT
This sequence comes from Neoceratodus forsteri, assembly GCA_016271365.2. Lineage (NCBI taxonomy): Eukaryota > Metazoa > Chordata > Ceratodontiformes > Ceratodontidae > Neoceratodus > Neoceratodus forsteri. The sequence continues at coordinate 6,816,726 of JADMNL010000025.1, read as the reverse complement.
TGACAGGAAATTATTTTAAAATCCCTTAATTCAAACACCCTCCTGTGTCCTTTCATGGTATCCACTTTTCTTTTTCATGTAGGCTTTCATCCATTTTGCAGTGTCTGTGGGTTGCAGTAAGATCAGAAGGTTATGGGTTCTAGTCTCACATCAAGAATCTTGGGCTAATGCTGTGAAATACTGATACTGTAGTATAGCACTTAGGGGTGCTGCTGCAATATTAAGGTGTCATCCTTGGGATGAGGTGTTAAACTGATGTCCCTTCTGTTGACCTCTGGTGACTATCCAGGTGAAAGTTAAAGATCCTATGGTGTGTATCATAAGAGTAGGAGAATTTTTTTATTTAGAATTTAATCAACTGAACACATGACAATAGATGCATTACGCTATCCACAAGGAGTAACACAGGTGATGCCAACCAGATTGGAGCAATTCAGTTCAAATGCAAAGATTACACAAAAAGGAAAGCACCCCTCCGCAAGGTCAATTATTTAATCAGTTTATGGGATTAAAATGTTTTCTTATCAGGAGGTGAAACATCAAGGTTCATTATGTTTGCTTGCTGGTGCAGCGCACAAGAAACATTTTGAGGAGAGCAGAGTATTGCACATGTACGGCAGTGTTTGGCCAATCCAGCCAACACTTTCAGGGGCTTGTCCCTTGGCCCCCAGTCAAGAGGGAAGCTGCAGATGACAGCAGTTTCAGAGCGAGTGCCTGACTTGAAAGAAATCTGCTGCTCCAATCACAGACAGTTTTGTCATTGCAGTGACAAATCTCTTCCCTCCCCCCTTCCCAGCAACCAGGAAAAATTCTTGCCATGTGCATTACAGTGCACAGTAATGCGCATGGCTGGACTTATGAGCAACTCATTTGCTCAGTGTGTCTTTCCTGGTGAAATAAATAAATGAGCCCCCCCAACACACATAATTGGCGGCTCCTGCTGCCCACCACATACACTCCCCCCAAAGCTGACAATAGGGTGCCCAATCCCTGTGTTGGCATACCTCCCAAGCCCGAACATATGTTTTGTCAACAACGGGATGCCCAATCCCCATGTTGGCATGCCCCCCCCACACTACTGTGACACACTGGGAGCCCACCCCAGTGTGCCAAAGTAATTCTTATGTTTTTCTGACACAGGGATGCTCACTCCCAGTGTCAGATGTGCCTCCCATGCCTCCATATTGTCAGCTGACCTCGGGGTGCCCCATCCCCAGGTCAGCATTGATCCCCCTCTTCACTAGTCTGGCACACTGGGAGTCCACCCCAGTGTGCCGAAATCCATTTTGTTTTCACCTGTAAAAAGAAAACAGTCCCATGATGTATTATTTTTTTAAATCTGAAAAAAGGAAAATGGCCCCTCATCGTTCACACAGGCCCCCCTCCCCCAACCCGCACCCTCCCTCTGTGCATCCCACCTCCACACACACCCCTCACTCATACTTACCTCCAGAGGTCGGGAGCAGTGATCCTCTGTGGATCAGGAACACGTCTGCACTCCTCAAAGACCAACCGGGAACTGAAGAAATGATGGTAAGCCCTATAATGGCACTCAATGGGGTTTTCAACTTAGGTCGATATAATAATAATAATAATAATAATAATTTTATTTATATAGCACCTTTAACATATCAAGGTGCTGAACAATTTAACAATTCAAACATTACATACACAAACATAAACATAAAATCAGCATACCACAAGATAAAATATGTAATAATAAAATCCAGAGCGTTAATAAATAATTAATTATCTAAAAAGCCATGCTCCACAGGTAAGTTTTCAGCTCTTTTTAAGAGTTCCACGGAGGTGCACTGCCATAGCCGACATGGTAGAGAGTTCCAAAGAGTGGGTGCAGCAAATGAAAATGCTCTGCTGCCAGAAGATTTCAGACTCACTCTTGGGATCTCTAACAACCCCATGTCGGCCAAGCGGAGTGATCGGTCAGGGCAGTAAGGCACCAGGAGGTCTTTCAGGTAGGCTGGACCCTGGTCGTGAAGGGCTTTGAAAGTCAACAAAATGACTTTAAAGGTGATCCGCCACACGACAGGCAGCCAGTGCAGTTTGCACAGCACGGGAGTGATGTGACAGAAACGACTTGTCCCAGTCAAAACCCGGGCTGCAGCGTTCTGCACCAGCTGCAGGTGATGGATTTCAACCCCAGAAAGCCCAAAGTACAGGGCATTGCAATATTCTAAGCGTGAAGATACAAAGGCATGAACCAAAGTAGGCAGGGAGTCAGACGGAACAAGATGCTTCACCCTGGCAATGTTCCTGAGATGATAAAAGGAAGTCTTGACAACAGCTGACACCTGAGCTTTGAGAGTCAGCTTATCGTCAAGAATAAATCCAAGGCTACGCACCTGTTCTGAGGACGGTAAAGGTACTCCACCAAGAATAATTCCAGATGGAGCACCGATATCCGGCCTCACCACCCGACCACCAGGATCCACCACCAGCACCTCTGTTTTCTCCGAGTTCAACTTTAGCCAACTAGAATCCATCCAGTCTTGGATCTCCTCAGACAGCTGTTAAACACCGAGAGCTCCATCCTGATCGGGTGCAAGGACAGATAGAGCTGGGTGTCATCCGCATAGCAGTGAAACCTCAGCTCATATTGTCTAATGATACCTCCGAGGGCAGCATGTACACTGCAAACAACATGGGCGACAGCACGGATCCCTGGGGCACTCCACACAACATAGGGATTGGGTCAGAGGAAAAAATCCCCGACACAACTCTCTGTGATCTCCCGGTAAGGAATGAAGTGAACCATTGCAGAACGGTTCCAGACATTCCACAAATATGCCCCAGACGAGCTAACAGCACCATGTGGTCCACTGTGTCAAAGGCTGCAGAGAGATCAAGAAGAACGAGAATGGAGCGTCTCTTCTGATCCCTCGCCATCAGAAGATCATTTAACACCCCGAACCAGCACAGTCTCGGTGCTATGTCTTTTATGGAAGCCCGACTGGAAGGATTCGTAGACATTATGGATGGTTAAATGGTCATCCAATTGACTCGCTACGACCTTCTCGATAACCTTCCCAATAAAGGGGAGGTTAGAGGTAGGTCGATAGCTAGAATAAGAGTCCGGGTCCAAGGAAGCTTTTTTCAAGAGAGGAGTTACCACAGCCTCTTTCAAGGAACAGGGAAACTCACCCGATTCCAAGGAGCACCAGACTATTTGCTCCAGGACCGGACCAATGATCTCCAAACAACCCAAAATAAGGGGAGTCGGACCAGGGTCCAAACCACAGCTTGTGGGGTGCATAGAATGGATGATCCTCATAATGTCCATGAACTCGGGTCATCGAAAGGAACTCCAGGAGAAATGGGGCACTGTCATCTCATGCTGACCAGAGGCTTCACCCATAGAGCTTGCCGGACCCAGGTTCTTCCTGATGTCGGCCACTTTAGTTGCAAAGTATCGAGCGAGCTCGTCGCACTCTACTTGCGAAAAAGCTTTCCAAACATGCAGGCAGGCTGGGTTGCACAGTCTGTCTACAGTTCGGAACAGCTGAGCCGGTCAATTCTGAGCAACTGCAATCTCCCTGGACAGGAATTCTGCCTTCTTATGGGTGATTGCAGTTTGATAGTTAACATAATGTTCCATCAATCTAGAGTGGTCGGCATCAAGGGCAGACCTGCGCCAGCGATGCTCTAACCTTCGCCCCTGTCTCCGCATCTCCCTTAGGGTCCCAGCAAACCATGGGGCTCTGGGACGAAGGGATCTGGGGCGCTCACGAACAGGAGCAATGGAATCCAGTGCCGTCGTGACGGCCTTATTATAGGCCGACACTAGTGCTTCTGGACCACTGCTCACCGAACTGAAGGATGAGAGGTCAAGGACCGCTGCTAGACCTTGTGGAGTAACATTCCGTAATGGGCGGTACCTGACCATCTCCGCAGGGGCTGGTCTTCTTAGGGGGGGTGCAAAAATTGAACCTCATGATGTGGTGATCAGACCAGGCGACTGGTTCCACCCCCATGTCGGATGCGTTAATCCCTAGAAGGAAGACTAGATCTAAAGAGTGTCCAGATTTGTGCGTTGCAGTGGAAACCACCTGTGTAAGGCCCATAGATATCTCAGCCAATCTTTGGAGTTTTGGTCGTAAATTTTCAACATGGGGTTCTTGGGGCCCCACCTCATGGACACTGCAACTGTCATTTCATTTCTTGGTCCCGAAAGGTGATTTCACAGTCGCTATGCGGAATCACCTTTTGGGACTGATTAATGAAATGACAGTGCCACTGGTCATACGGTGGGGTCCCAAGAAGCCCATGTTGCACGTTTGGTGAACAAACCCCAAAAAATGACTGCATTACAAATGTGTGTTGCGCAGTTTGTACGCACGCTCATAACTTTGCCAGTTTTTAATATTTTGACTCCAAATTTCCAACATTGCCATTTTTTCACACCTCCTTATGAACAGTACAGCTGCCATTTTTTGCATCCTACCCGAAAGGTGTTTTCGCACCTGTGGTGCAGAATGACACAGTCATTGTGCGAAATCAACTTTTAGGACAGATTAATGAAATCACAGTGCCTTGTTCATGAGGGGAGGTCCCAAAAAGGCCATGTTAAAATTTGTCGAACAAATCCCAAAAAATGACTGCATTACAGGCTTGTGTTATGCAATTTCTACGCATGCTCATAACTTCACCACATTTTCATATTTTCACTCCAGATTTTTAACATTGCTATTTTTTTACACCTCCTCATGAACAGTACAGATGTTATTTTTCACATCCTGCCCAAAATGTCTTTTTGCACCCGTTGTGCTGAATGGTGCATTCGCTGTGCAACATCACCTTTCGGGATTGAGTAACAAAATGATAGTGCCACTGTTCATGAGGTTGGGGCCCAAAAAGCCCATGTTGAAAATCTGGAGTGAAAATACCAGCAAACGCCTGGGGTGTTAGGGTTTCCAACTGTAACGCCCCACCCTGTACAGACTGACAGGTGTCAGGGTGTGACTTTGGGTCATTGGCTGTAATGCTCATGCCATTCCACCCCCACCCCTGCCCTGAAGTCACTGAAAGGCACCAAGGTGTGCCTTGGGGTCTTCAGCCTTAACGTTCTCCCCATTTTCCTATACTGCACCCATCTCAGCTTATTTCCTTATGGAATGCAATGTGCATAAGGGCCGAAGACCACAAGACACCGTGACACCTGTCAGTGTATGCAGGGTGGGGTGAGATGGAATGGCACGAGTGTTATGGCCGATGACCTAAAGGCACACCCCAATGCCTGTCAGTCTCCATAGGGTGGCAGTTGGGGTTGGAGTTAGTTCAATATTTCACTGCCATTCCTAGTATGCATCTCTCTGACTCATGCAGTACCAATGCCAATACCAGCCAGCAAACATTCAGCATTGACAAATGCTTCTTTTTGTGTCGATCTGTTATACTGACCTAGTAATTAAAAAAAAATACTGTAATACTACCTTGGAGTGCTCCTCGATCTGACTGATAGAAGCTTTACATCATGCCTGCCACAAAAATAATGTTATATGGTAAAAAACAATAATGTGCCTTTAGCAAATGAAACATAAATTGTGTGGTAAGAGTAAGGAATTGTTCCTGATGTCCTGATGAATATTTCCTCTGTTAGTAAAAGAGGTCCATGTAATCTGCCATCAAGGATTCACCTAGAAATTAGCTATTACAGTTAAGCGTGCCTTTTCTAGTCACATGTTAAAAAGAACCAAATAAGGACGGACCCAGTGGTGTGGAGGGCTGAGGCATTCAATGCCGTACTTCTTGCCATACCAGGAACCCATGTTTGGGAATGAACATGGTTCACTGGGGGTCAGACAAGGTGGGAGAGGATTAAGCATCCAACAGACTAGTCTCCTCTTCTCTACCAGGGAGATGAGGCTAGCTCTCTCAGCCTCTGACTACCACCAGGTGGAGCCTCGAAGGTAGTGTAGGTTAACCAGTGGCTCAAAGGGAGGGGCCACATTTCTGAAGTGCACGCACACCTTCACATGCTCATCCTGATGTGTCACCACAGCAGGAGAACAGGGAGCCGGAAAATTGAAATTGTGTAGGCAGGCTTCATGAAGCCCTGCTTGCCCTCTTGTGGTCCACGCTGCTACATGACCACTGGGGCCAGCTGGATATGGGCACTGGGTGGAGGATGGCCTTCCCCCTTGTGGCCCTGTCATAGGGGACAATCCACTGGGAACTTGGCCCCCTGTAGGTTGTGGAGGGGGACGCTGGTTGGAGGTGTGGAGACAGGCTGAGAGCCTGTCCGTCTACACCAGCACTGCAAAAAGCTTTATCAGGCCAGTTATAGGTGACCTGTCAGTCATGACAATATCCCTCACAGATTGTTCCTGCCCCTTCAGGAACAACATCCAGAGTGGCAGGCACTGGTGATTCCAGCAGTCTCTCTTCTGAAATGTGCTATGAGCTTGATATCAAGAGAATGGATGGTGGGACTGGCTGTGGGTCAATGGAAGTGCATCATGCTGCCATGTGGGGGACCATGGTTCATAAGCCTTCCCAGGAATCCTGCACTGGATCTGGCTGGGGGCTGGGCTCCTCACAGAGGAGAGGAGTGGGCCATCCAGCATTCATGTGCCACCTGCCAGCATATTCCATTATGGAATAGCACTGATATCAGCTGTATCCACCCACCCTCTCTCCCAGCCTGAGGAAGTGCAGCCATGGCAATCCGGTAGCACACTCGCCTCTGAGGCCAGGAGATCAGAGGGCTGTGGGTTCAGTTCCCACATCTGGCACTTGGGTTAATATCCCAGTACTGACACTGTAGTGCAGCATGAGAGGGGTGCTGCACTTCTGAGGTGCCGTCTTTCAGATGAGACATTAAACTGAGGTCCCATCTACCTGGATTGGTGGTAGTTCAGGTGGATGTTAAAGATCCCATGGCACTTATTGAAAAGAGTAGGGGAAAGTTTTATTGAAACAAGATATTATGCAACGTACACCAAAACAGAACCAAAAAAAAAAATCTGTACATAAGAAGAAAAGGAAAACAAAAGGAATACAGTACTTTACAAAATTCAAACCAAAAAGGAAAAGATAATACAAAAGTAAGACTGAGAAGAATCCATCAAGTCACAGCTGAATCCAAATCTGTTATCCAAGGAAGTGCTTTCCATAAGACAAGCAGCATAGATTCCATATGCAATGTCCATTCATGTTCACAGATGGCTTTTAAATCTTTCACAATCTTATTTTCAATTTCCAAATATGTACAGTCTCTTTGCTGGAGAGTGAACTGACATCTCGCCATCCAAACATTCCACTTAATCACAACTAAAATAAGGTTTAAAGTGTCCGAATGCCAAGAGGACCATTGAGAAGAAAAAACACCATACATGACTGTCTGAAAGGCTACTGACCTAAAAATTGGAATAGCCCACCTTTGTGCCAAGAAATTCCACCACTGTTGAATAAAGGTGCATTCAAAAATAGATGAGATATGCTCCAGTTCGGCATTGCATAAAGGTCTAGAGCATAATCTGTCTTGAAACTGTTTGTGTGTTTGTGGTTGGATTAACATTAATCCTTTCATGGCAAGATAGCCAATGAAAGTCCCACATGTGTGCAGGAATTCATTTACAGCATAACAAAGATAAAAGGGAAGAAAGATGTTGAACTGGACAATTATCAAAAGGGGACTGAGTCTCACAGACAGAAGAAAGAAGTAACTTATATAGAACCTTATGAGTATGGGCACTAAGCATCGGAGGTGATACGTGCCATTGTTTTAAGCGTTGGAACATAAGTTTCACGTATAGCGGCACACCTTCAGTGTTGCACAACACATGTAAAGACTTATGTTCCCACTGGTGGAACCAAACTCTATGGGAATCATAAAACCATGCTTCCCATCCTTTCTGAGAGTTAATCAGAAAAGGCCGCAAATTTGCTGTGAAAAAAATGCTGGAAAAAAACAACAGAGGGTTTACCATACACGCACCACCCTCCAAAATGGGTAAATAAGTGGCATTCCGTTTAATCGGATTCAGCCTGCTCCCCCATAATGCCTGAAAGAACAGGCTGAAAATTGCTGTTTCCAGTTGCTTCAGTATAGGAAATACATAACTCAAATAAAGAAACAATGATACCAAATAAGTTGTTATCAAATAGACCCTTTTCTTTTTTCCAATTTGCCCCCTATTCCAAGAAGCAACTTTCATTCTACCCTGTTGCAGCTTAACATCCCAATTGAGAAAATACGAGTCTCTAGATCCAAAATAAACCCCCAATATATAAGGATAGGGCCCTCCACCAATCTCAGCGGGCCTATACAACTATTCTGGGTTGCGATGGATCCCAATCGTATACCAAAACTCTTATTATAGTTCAGACATGCTCCCAAGAAATTTCCAAACAAGGAGCATTCTTGTAACGAGGTCATCATGAGGCTTCATCAGCCACTAGGAAGCAAATGTCATCAGCATATGCTATAGCCTTATAAGGTGCAAGCGTAGCAGAGCATGAAATGGCGTGGATCTGAGGGTGATTATTCAGACGGCGGAGTAGGATATTTAAAAACAGGAGATATAATAGAGGACTCACAGGACAACCCTGATGAACACCTCTTTTAACAGGAATCATAGGTCCCACCCAACCATTTACAACAGGAACAACCGTGGCCATCCTGTACAACTTACGCAACCATTGGACCATGATATCCGGAACATGTAAAAAATTAAGCGCTTTCCATAAAAAGTCGTGGTTAACCGAATCAAATGTCGCCTTCTGATCCACTGAAACTATAATACCTGAGGTTAAACCTGCAAATCCATGGGAAAATAATTCCCGTAGGAGAATCAGGTGATCCGAGATTCGCCTGGTAGGTATGGAACAAGACTGAGCTGGATGCAAAACCGATTCTGCTATTCCTATCAAACGCTTCGTAATAATTTTCATTACTATCTTAAAGTCAGTATTTAACATGCAGAGAGGGCGCCAATTCTCAAGAGAGTGGACGTCACCTTTCTGCTTGTAAACATAGATTAAAGCACCTTTCGTAAAGTCTAATGGTATTGACTCACTACTGAGCAGGGAATTATATACAGAGGTCAATTCAGAGGCCAGGTGGTCACTTAGCACCTTATACAAAGCAGCCGAGAGACCTTCCTGACCAGGAGTTTTTTGTAAGGGCAACAAGGAAATTGCCACAGTCAACTCTAACTCTGTTATGGCAGCACAGGCCGCAGCCACGCTCTGCCTCGAAGGGATCGGAACACCAAGATCCTCGTACAAGGTTGCAGGGTCTTCCACAACAGCAGGGAGGGGGGAGAATAAAGCAGTCGTGTGTTCCGTCACAATCTGCTGGATATTAGTAGGTGTGGAACATAAAGTCCCTGCAGAATTTGCAAGGCACAGCATTGTTTTCTGGGTAACCTGTTGTGAATTTGATTCAAAAGGGCAAACAACTTCCCGGGTCCCTGACACATTAAATCTGTGTTGGTGGTACAGTTGTCGTGATGTACGAGACTGGTAATATAACATATCCTTCTGAATTGATTGAATTTGGTGGGAAAAATCCTGTCCAGTCGTATGTGCTATGGACAGCAGTGACTGTAGGTGTGCTCTTTTCTGTAAATAGTCCAAATAATCTCTCCTACTTTTATTTTGACTGTAATTTTTCAGAAAAATAATTAAAGCATGTTTTGTATCTAACCACCAATGTAGCGGGTCTTCATAACAAATAAACACAGACTTACGAGCAAAAAGAAAAGATAGGAGAGACTGTAAAAACAGCTTGTCCTGTAACAGAGATGTGTTGCATTTCCAAAATCCCGGTCCCTTGCAAAAAGGGGCAACTGAACCTATACCAACAGAAAGTAATTTGTGATCAGAGAAAGCTACTGCTTGAACCTGAGCAGAGTCAATCGGTAACGTGCGTGATAAAAAAACAAAGTCAATACATGTTGCCAATTTGCCTTTTTGAAATGTAGGGGTATGTTGGTTCTTAAAAAAATGATAAGCATCAGTCAAGTGTGTAGTGCGTATTAATTTACCTAATTCATGTAAATTGCAATAGAGTTTCTTGGTGGTGGCAAATGAACTCTTGTCCTGAAGACTTAAGCCACAGTTAAAATCTCCAGAAAAGATTAGTTGGAAGGAAGTATGGAGATAAGGACGAATTAAAGAAAGTAAGGCAATACGGGCTGTCTTAATCTGGGGAGCATAGATGTTTATCACCTGGTACAGGCAATTTCCTATAACAAAATCTAAAACTAGAGCTCTACTGGGAGCTAAATCAACCAGTTTCAGTAGATGGAAGTCCGGAACATTGAGTAATATGCCAAGTCCCCAGCAGGGGTCCTGGCCTATAGACCAAAACGAAGGGCCTAAAGCCAGTCACGCTGTTTGCCAATCTCTTGTGTTGTGTGAGTCTTGTGTCCTGCAAGAAAAAGATACCTAATGGCAAAAGTCTCAAAAGGAAAACACTAACCTTCTTTTATCTATACGCTTCATACTATTAACGTTGATAGTGTGGCAAACAAATTCGCCATAATACAAAATAGAAAGTACTAAGGAACATCACAGTTTTCTTTTCCCAGCCACATTTTTCCTTTTAGCTAACTTTAAGCTACGTTTTCTGAAGACCAGTACCAGTTGGAGTTCGAATCAGTAGTGCCATCAGGGAGAGGGACGAACGGAGGAGGAGTCAGACTTGCCACCAGCGTCGTCGGAAGTCAGCTGAAGCACCTCAAAGGTATTTGACAGGACTAAGGGTCGAGGCAATAAAGGCATCTTAGAAGGCGTTGAGGTTTGAGGACCAGTCCTCATAGACCTTCGGCGCATGACAGTAGTAGGTTCACTGGGTGGTGGCATAGTACTTGGACCCGGGATTTGGTCTAGGTCTGATGCAGCAGACTGAACATGTGTCAGTGTGGGGGGGGGTCCGTTATGAAAAGGGGTTCAACATTAACAGCTAACATAGGAGTGGTAACCTGGGGTGGCACAGGCACAAGGGCCTTCAGAGCCGGGTTCGCTGCCTCAGCAGAAGGTGCAGCTGAGGAAGCACAAAGCCGAGCCTTTTGCACCTGTGTAATTACAAAACATTGATCAACCCCTCCATCATGATTCGCCTGAGCGTGGGCAGCCCATTGACAGGTTCGAAATGTATGACCCATCTCTTCACAAAGATTGCATCTGCTAACATTCTGGCAATGAATTCCCACATGTCCCAGCTCACCACAGTTATGACATTTCATCTTATCACATACATTACTCAGGTGCGAGGGGATCCCACACCTATAACAGGCCGTAGGCTGACCCGGGTAAAACAGGACCCCCCCCAGCACGGCCTAAAAAAGAAAGGAATTAGGTAAATGCACTGGACCAGAGTCATTGGTGTGTAACATGACCCTAAACCTCCAGCCCCCTGTCCAAATATTTTCCATGTCCAGTATAGCTTCAGGAAGACCCTGTACCATACAGCGCTGCTTCAACCAATAAACAGCATCAGACACTTCCACACCTTCATTCTGAAACATAACCGTAATGGTCTTGAAGGCAGGTTTGAGAGGGCGGCCTGAAAAGGGGTCCATAAAGCAGCAGTGTTCCTTAGGAGTGGTATCTAGACCAGAAGCGATCTAGTCCACGAGACATCTGAAAACTCACATCAAATGTGGTTTCGCCTGATACATGAATCAGGCGTAGATCTCTATGGGCAAAAATTTCAAAGAATCCTTCAGCAGAGACCTGGCCACATACACATGGTCCGGAGGGTTAGGTAGTCCTCCCTTATAGATAAGCCGTACAGCGTTATGTCATTTTGCAGCTAGAACTGGTTGTTTAAAAAGTGAGGAAAAAGAACGTGTCAGCCCCACCTATTTTGGAGGTGGCTTTCCAGACTCCGAAACAGTAGTGTCCGTATGACCCTCAAAAGTGAAGGCATTTGATTTTGACCGCTGCAAGATATCAAAAACAGGGTTTTTTGTGTGTAGTGCAATTCCTCTGGCAAGTTCAAGGGGTCAGAAGAGCCCTGTGTATCCTGCATTGTCTGTCATTCTTCCAGGAAGTCCTCCAGACGGGGGGACCGAATTGGGGATGGACCGGAGACCCACTTTCCAACTCTGGGTTCCTGAATCCACCCTGCACCTCGCAATGCCGATTCCACCGACCAGGTAGGTGTAGGCATGGGGTTTGCAGCAATAGGAATTGATAGTGAGGGAGGCTGTATAGCAGGGGATAAAACAGAGACAGTGTCAATGTCAGTAGAGATATGCCCAAGCGGCATCTGTGATGACTGAACCTTGGTGTAAATGTTAGACAGAACCGGACTCACCGTCATGGTCACCAGGCCAGAAGATGTCTCAGGGTTTCCCACATTTCCTGCAAGTGAAACAGAGGTGCTGTCTCCTCCAGTCGCGCCACTTGGTGCACTCAGAAATTCCTGTCGCAAGTCTTGATGTGTGAGCGCAAAACTGCTTTCCGCCATTTCCAAGTGCTCTCGAACGGTGCAGTCTCTCACTTCAGTAGCAGCAAAAGCCATAAGTAAATCATCCCCCATCAAAACAATAAGAGCAGTAGAGCAATCAGTTCCAGCAAAGTCTTGAAGAGTTGCAGACATAGCAGCAGGAGCAGCCTGATAGGCACTTTCAACCAAAACAAAGTCCTGCACAACCTCAACGTTTTTCAGTATGGTCCCCAGACAGTCAGAGACAGCAGCTTAGACCAAGTCTCCTGTCCCTCCAGCCACCTCTGCAGCAGGAAAAGAAGTGTCCGCCATCTTGGACAGAGTACTCCCCTCTGAAGAGTAGGGGGATTTCCCTGGTGTCCTGGCCAAATTTCCCTCATTCACTAAAAATACCACCAACAGCTTAATCTGGTTCAAGGTCAGTTGGCATTCATCTGTATCCCCCTCCCCTGGGTCATGCCTGAAAATAGGCAGGATTTGTCTAGTGCACTTACCCAGTCAACAAAAACTAAATAAATCAATAAATAAAATAAATTATCTGTGTGGGGGATGACAGGGGTTCATGGGGAAAACAATTGGGAGTAAATGAACAGTAAATGCGAGAGAGGGGAGGATGAGTTTGTGGGTCAGGCTTGCTTTGAATATTTCTGTGTTAATGAGAGAGGGTGGGCACCAGCCTCATGTAGAAGATAATAAATCCTGGTAAAACATCGCAAATGCTAGTTTCTTAGAACAAGAGAGTCCTATTTGTAGAACAGTGTCTCACCTGGTAAGAGTACTATTGTTATATTGAATGCTGAAGTGCATTTCTCAGTCTAGCAATACAGCGATGGTAATTATGTTTGTGAATGTATGAAATTGCCAGCAGATACAGGCCTTATGGTCTGTCTAGTCTGCTCAAGTGTGCAGCACATCAGTCCATGAGACTGCAGCTGCCTCCGTCCCCCCGATTTCCTTCATCTCCACTCCCTGCTCACTCCTGGTTTGTACTCTCTCTCTCTTTGAATCTGTCCCACCCCCTCTTGAAGCTCCCCACTATCTGCAATGATACAACTTCCTTTAGCACTGCATTCCACCCTGCTACCACCTTTTCAGTGAAATAGTGTCTCCTCAATTCCCTCTTGAATATGCCCCCCTCTAACTTCAGAGAGTGCCCTCTGGTTTCCATTCCACCCTTAAGATTAAACAAACACCTTGTGCCCACTCTGTTCACCCCCTTCAGGTACTTAATGGTCTCAGTTATATCCCCTCTCTCCCTTCTATCCTCCAGGGTATACATATTGAGCTCTCTCAGTCTCTCCTCATAAGGTCTATCCCCCAACCCCAGTATCATCTTTGTTGCCCTGTGCTGCACTGCCTCCAGTAGTTTGATGTCCCTTTTTAAGTAGGGGTGCCAGAACTGCATGCAGTACTCCAAGTGTGGGCTCACCAGGGATCTGTACAAGGGCAATATGACCTCACTACTCCTAGATGTAATCCCCCTTGCTATGCACCCTGGCATCCTGTTTGCCTTTGCTGCTGCTGCCTTCCTGCACTGTGCTGAGTGGTTCATTTCAGCAGTCACAAATGTCACAAATACACTTCGCAAGTCAGGCCCTCTGCTTCCACAATGTCAACCTCAGAGTGCAATAGTGTGAACAGGTAACAAACAGGGTAACCCTCCTGTCTGTTTTTGGGTACAAATCACCTTTATTCTTGAGTTTGGGAGGGATTCAAACTGGGAACCTTATGCTAGCATACCCAATTAACAAGCTCAGATAACATTCTCTTTGGGGGGGATGCAATACAATCTTTTGCCCAAGGGCACCCAGCCAGGTATCCAAAATGAACCCTTACAACTCTATATGAGACTTAGGTATTTCTTACCTTTTTAAACAAGCTTAGTAACACATTAAAGCCTATTAACAGCTGTCAGTCTTAAACACAGATTCAGCACATCACATGCAAAATAACTGAAAAAAGAACAGGCAGTATTTTAAAGCAAAGGTTGTTTGCTAAAATAGTAAAAACAGTAAAAATCAAACAGAGAACAATTATATCACAAATCTACAGTCATATAAAAAAATGAGAAGTTACAGAATATAAACTCCTACCATAAATCCTTCAAAGTTTTTCTTATTCTAGATGTTACCCTTTTGTGCTTTCAAAAGTTCAGAGAAATCTTTCTCTCTTTGAGTCCAGGAATAATATGTCACATATTCCCAGATGCATGATCATTTCAGGAGGCATCTCCCCACCCCTTTCGTGACATCAGCTAGACCCTCCCTTAGAGTTAATTCTTCATAATTTTCTACAAGGAGGTATTTTAAATAATGTGAACATCAACAAAAAGCCATTTCCCAAATATGACAGTCTTTGATCAACCATTTCTGTTTGATGTCCCTCTGCTGATTTCCTGTTGCTAGAGAGATCTCAGGGTTTATGGCTTCTCACCAACATGCAACCAGATAAGTCTCTTCCTGCATGTCATAAACGCATCCATGGGAGTCAACTTACTAAAGGCAGTAGCAGGTAATAAAGGATAATAACCTGTCTCTCTAGAAGGATGTCTTAATTAATGATTTCCTCTGGTCTTTTTATAACATCCTGTGGTTTTCCTCATAGTGACATCTTTTGTGGTCAGAGGTCAAGTCTTTCCCTCACTGCCTGCTTGTGTGAGACAATCACATACTATATATTTATATTACAAATATCATTCGTATAACCATAAGCTGATGGCAGAGCACAACAACAAGCACCCCCAGATCCTTCTCCTCCTTGGATGTGAATAATTGGACACCCTCCAGCCAGTAACTGTATCCTGAGTTCCTGGCTCCCAAATGTATCACTTTGCACTTCTTGGCATTGAACCCAAGTTGTCAGATGTGTGACCATTCCTCCAGTTTTGCCAAGTCCTCCTGAAGCACTTTGCCATTCCCTGGCTTGTCCTTGGACCCACTCTTATGGAGAGGTACCACATGCACCTCCCTCCAATCCCTGAGCACATAACCCATATTTAGAGAGGTGTTGAACAGGTCCACCAATGGCCCTGCCAGGACCTCTGCCAGCTCCCTCAGCACCCTGGGATGAACTCCATCTGGCCCAGGTGCCTTGTTCACCCTCAGGGACCTAAGGCCCTCCAACACCCTTTCCACTGTGATTAACCCACCCATGGTTGCCTCACTCCGCCACCCCACCTTTCCCTTCAGGTATGGGCCCATCTCATTGCCTTGTGAATACTGAACAGAAGTACTCATTGAGTACTTCTACCTTCTCAGCCCCCTTTTCTACCCACTCACTACCTTTCCTGATCCTAACAATTTGATCCTTGCTCTTCCTCTTCTCCCTGATATATCTGAAGAAATCCTTTTCCTCTTCTTTTATCCCTTGCGCTAATCTCCGTTCCCTAGCCACCTTTGCAGCCCTTACCATTCTGCTCACTTCCCTGGATTTCCTCACATATTCCTCTCTGTCTTCTGCCCTGTTGGTTCTCTTGTAGGTTCAGAATGCATTTCTCTTATCCCTCATCTTCTCCGCTACCTCCCTACTCATCCAGCTTGGTTTCTTGGTCCTGGGTTTCTTACACTGGCTCTTTACACAAGCTTTAGTGGATTCAGTCAGTCTTAGCTTGATGATTGCCCATTATTGTTCGGCATCCATGTCTGGGTGGATGTTAGCTATGTGTCTTCCCAGTATGTGACCCATTCTGCCAAAGTGTGCCCTTCTGTAGTCCAGGACCTTAGTTTTTGTAGTGGCTGCTTCCCTATCCAGATTGATTGAGAACTACACTGCATGGTGATCACTACCCACCAGCGGTTCCTTCACCCAAACTTCCCTAACATGTTTCCCATTCTCCAGCACAAGGTCAAGAATGTTCACCTCTTTCATTGGCACTGTTACTCTTTGGGTCAGGAAGCCATCCTGGGATGTTTCCAGGAGGATCTGCCCCCTGGAGCTTGTGGGAGCTGGGATGTTCCAATCCACCACAGTAGCTTAAAGTTATGAACTTATATGCAGAAAATTGAAGAAACAGCTAGAAAATTAAATTAAATTACAGTATGGCTATAATGGAATTTTTGAGATTAAAAAAAAGGCGTACTAATTGGCAATTTGGTTATTCTTTGGATGTAGAGTGAAGGCATAGGGCTGTGAATAAAGAATATAACACGTGGAAGTTTTGCAGGCCATGAGAAAGTGGCGTCGAAAATTATAGAAGTAAGAGAATGCATTGTATTTCAAATGATTCATAAAAGTGTGGAGATACAAAGTGGGATGTATATTAAAGTGAAATTGTATCTTTATTCACAGGGATATAATATTCCTATTTAAGTGGCACCACAAATCAAACGATGCAGGCTCAAAAGGAAAAATAATTGCCTTCACGTGAGAAGGTATGCTCAATTTTGAATATGAAAATTTGCTCAGTCTTATATTGCTCAGCACATGTCAAAGTAACAGTAAAGAGCATAATGGGTGTGCAACATTTGGTATGGAGTAATTTAATAAGCAAGGTGGTGGAGGGACGTTTAGAGTATAGTTTTTAAGAAAGACTTTTAAAGGATAATTATTTATGATGTTTTTTGTATGTTTTATACAGTATTTAGAAAACAACACTGCATTTGGGGACTGATGAAGTGGTGGCAGCAACAAAACTGTCGCTCAAGGCTTTAGTGTGGAAATGAAAAGAATAAAAGCTATTTTGCTATGAATTTCGAATGTGCAGTGGAGTTCATCATATACAAGTGAATTTTTTGCTTTGGACTGCCATTTTAGGATGACCCAAGAATGTTTCTGAAGCTCTCTCCTCCAGATGAGGGGAGTAGCCTTCAAACCCAAGGGGGGGAGGGGGAAACAGACTGGGGGAGGAGGTTTCAGGAGGAGCAGAGGGAGGATGGAAGTATAAGGAACCTGGGGGTTGACAAGGGGATCAGGGATAAGGGTGGGGGTGGTGTTAGTAAATGCCAGGAGCTTGGGAAACAAGTTGCCAGAGTTCCAGGCTATACTGTTGGGGGTGGATGTGGCGGCAGTCACAGAAACATGGGCCAGCCAAAACCATGACTGGGACCTAAACATGTGGGGGTACACTATGCTTAGGAAGGATAGAAAGGAGGGCAGAGGGGGTGGAGTGGCTATGTTCATTAGAGATGACATAGAAATTGCTAGGGTAGAAGAGGCAGAGGGAAACGTGGAGGCCTTATGGGTCACCTTACGAACCCCGGCAGGAGGTAAGGTCAAGCTGGGTGTAGTATGTAGGCCCCTCCCCAGGATGGGTGATGTTCTGGAGGATGGTTTGCTGGATGACATCATTGCCCAGTGTGGACCAAAAGGGGAGGGAGTGGTGTTGATGGGGATCTTAATATGCCAGGTACAAACTGGGGAACCATGTCCTCTAAGGTGGCCAAGGAGCAGAGGCTGCTGGATGGCTTCCAGGATGTGTTCTTAACACAGCACATGATGGAGCCCACAAGGGAGGGGCATGTCCTGGACATGGTTCTGGCAGATGGGGATCTGGTAAAGGACCTGGTTGTAGAGGATCCCCTGACTGGGAGTGACCACAATACTGTCTGGTTTCAAGTAAGCATGGAGGGAGGGGGGAGAGATGTGGGACACTGGCAGTGGACTTCAGGGAAGCAGACTTTGTGGGCATGGGAAATATTCTCAAGGATCACGTGAAGGGGATTACAACAATGACAAATGTGGAAAAGAGATGGTAGGTCATAAAATGGGGACTTCATGAGGCAGTCAGGACCTGCGCTAAGGTGAAGCGTAAGGGAGCAAGGTTACATAAACCATGCTGGTGGTCCAGTGAGGTTCAGACAGCAGTCAGAGAAAAGAAGTCTGCCTGCAAAAAATATAAAACAACGAGAGGGGACAGAGAAAAGGAAATGTACCATCTTGCATCTAGAAAAGCCACCCAGATGGTGCGGGGGCCAAAGTCCAGTAAAGAGCAGCGGCTGGCACAGAGGATATGGGAAGGGGAAAAGGGGTTCTTCCGGTACATTGAGGGGTGGATAAAAACTAAGAGCCATCTCAGCAGACTGAGATCAGAAGGAGGGTGGGTGGAAGAGGCGAGGGACCAGGCAGAGGTATTAAATAAGTACTTCACCTCTGTGTTCACTAGGGAGGGGGATGGGATATCTATAAAGCAAAGCATGATGGGGATAGAAGTGGTAGTGAGTGGGATCAGGGAAGGGAGAGGTACCCCAGGGGTGTCACATCAGGATATGGATAAAAGGGTCAGTAAGGTGGAGGGGGCAAATGATGCTGTCCACCAAAAGGGTGTGGTTAGCCCTTAAGGCCCCAAAGAAAGATAAATCTCCTGGGCTGGATGGCATTCATCCGAGAGTACTATGGGAACTGGCGGACATACCAGCTGCACCCCTGGTGGAGTTCTTCAACAGGTCGCTTGAGACAGGGAGGGTACCTAGGGATTGGCGAGAGGCACATGTGGTGCCAATCCATAAAGGGGGGGTCGAGGGAAGTACCAGGTAACTATAGACCCATCAGTTTGACTTCGGTGGTGGGAAAATTAATGGAGAGTATACTAAAAGAACGATTGGGGGTGTACTTGGAGGAGGTGGGAGGTCTGGATAGTTGGCCACATGGGTTTGTGCCAGGTAATTTGTGTCAAACCAATCTTGTGGAGTTCTACAAATGTATAACATCAGAAATGGACAGGGGAAAGCCTGTGGATGTATTATTTTTGAACTTCAGCAAGGCATTTGACTCTGTCCCCCACAATGATCTGGTGGAGAAACTGACAGGGTTGGGAATAGGCCCTTTAATGGTTAGATGGATTGACAACTGGCTAGCTGGATGCACTCAGAGAGTAATGGTCGGTGGGGAGCTCTCAAACCCTAGAGAGGTCAGTAATGGGGTACTGCAGGGCTCGGTCCTGAGTCTGATCCTGTTTAATGCATATATGTCAGATATCAGGGAGGGTATAGGGTGTGAAATGAGTCTCTTCGCTGATGACTCCAAGATGGGAGCAGTAGTTGAGGGGGAAGATGGGAGGTTGGCCCTGCAAGGGGACCTGGACACCCTGGAAAGCTGGGCTCATGCATGGAAATTAAATTTCAATATCACCAAGTGCAAGGTGTTACATCTTGGGCGGGGAAACCCTAAACACAGGTACACCCTGGGAGAGGAGGCGCTGGAGGCCTCAACAGGGGAAAAAGACCTAGGGGTCATGGTGGATGCATGTATGAATAACTCTGAGCAGTACAGGAGAGTGGCTAGCAAAGCAAACAAGAAGTTGGGATGCATCGTAAGGGGATCACCTCTAGGAGCAGGGAAGTGATTCTGCCACTGTAAAATGGACTGGTTAGACTACACCTCGAGTACTGTGTACAGTACTGGAGACCACACTTGAAGAGGGACATACAGCTCCTGGAGAGGGTACAGAGGAGGGCAGCTAAGATGATACAAGGACTAGGGGATTGGACATTTGAGGACAGACTTGAGGAGCTCTGCCTGTTTTCGTTGGAGGAGAGGAGAGGAGAGATGGGGGACATGATTCAGGTCTTCAAGTACCTCAAGGGAATAAATAGGGTAAACACAGAGGGGATCTTTAGACTAAAGCAGCGAGGTATCACCAGAGGGCATGGTTTGAAGTTGGATGGTAGAAGGGTGGGAGAGGTGAAGAGGAGGGGGTTTTTCACTGAGAGGGTGGTGGATCCTTGGAATGCGTTGCCTGGCAAGCTGGTTCAGAGATCCACAGTGCAGGGCTTCAAGAGAGGGTGGGACAGACACAGAAAGTGGATGTATCAGATGATGGCCTGGCCCAGGGGGGGTGGGGATGGAGGATAAGGATTTCTGGAGTACAAGGGGGAGGAGGGCCTCGGTACCCAACTAGGGATCTGAGGTTTGAGCAGACTCGCTAGACTGTAAGGCCTAATCTGCTGGCAATTATTATGAATAGTAGAGGGTAACCTGAACCAGCATAATTGAGATTAAAGTCCCCCCCCCACCACAGTGCTCCCTTTGCCACTGAGTCTCCTTAGCTGCTCCCCAGTTCCCTGTTCATATCCTTTTTCTGGGTTGGGAGCCTATAAATAACCTACAATCAGACCTTATCCCTCTTCAGGTTGTGAAGTTGCAGCCAAATTAATTTCGACCTGCTCTCCTCCCCCTCTTTCCTATTACTTCTGATCCCTTCTCTTACATAAATGGCTACCCCTTCACTTTTTCTCTGTTCTTCTGGAATAATTTAAATCCTGGGATGGCAAAGTCCCAGTCGTGGTTTTGGGTTGCTCACATCTTGATAATGGCAGGTATGTCTACCTCCCCCTCTGCCATCAATGCTTGCAACTCAGCCATCTTGTTTCCCAGGCTCCTAGTATTTAGTCATACCACTCTCAACCCTGATCCTCTTCCTGCTGCCTCCTTACCCTCCCCTCCATCCCCAATCCAAGTCAAATTTGGCTCTATCCTTGCTGTGGGGGGAGGTCCACTGGATCCCCTCTCCTGGTTCTTGCCACCTTCATTGCCGTCCCCAAGCTAGTTTAAATTATACCTCTTGCTGATAAATTCCCCCAGTTTCTGCTGTAACACCTGTGAACCTTCCTTACTGAGATGTAGCCAATCCCCTGCATATAGATCTGTGTTCTCCCTTGTGCTACCCCACTCTCCCACCAATCCATACCCCATGGACTCACACCTTTCCATGAGCCACTTGTTGAAGTCCATGATTCTGCACTTCCTGTCTGTACTTGCTCATGGCACTGAAAGGATTTCTGAGAATGCTACTGACCATCTCCCTTCACTGCATAGATTCCCCACTTCCTTGAAGCTATCCTGAACCTTCTCTATCCTTCTTCCTTCCACATCGTTCATTCCCAGGTGCACTATGATGTGCATTTCTCCCCCACCTTCCTCATGCATCTACCAATATGTTGACCCACCCTTCCTGCTGTCATGCCAGGCATGCACTCCACCCAGATGTTGCTTTTTCTGGCACCCCTTCCCCCCATCTTATACCCTTAAGTACTGAGTCCTTCAGAATTATGACTCTCTCTCCCTCTTATCCTGATCACAGGAATAATTATTCTGACACAAGAATAGTTGACTAGGATTTATAAAATATTATTAAAGCCAGCTTTACACTCATTGTGTTAATAGTGGTTTTACAGGCATGAAATTACTATTAAAATGATAAGTGTTACTGCCAACTGTATTGCAGTGACACAGTAGAACCACTGCTGTTAGAGTTGAAAAACCACATTAATGTGCATCAAAATTTTTGGCTGCTTCTTACTTTGCTATTTCTCTGTTGGTTTCCACAAAACCTTATAAAGCATGATCTGTGTCCCACAATCTCCTGATGTGGCAAGTTTGATGAAAATTGGTAATTTTTTGTTTGCTTGAAATGAGCAAAAAACATGCAATTATCCATTTTTACTTTGATAAGGATAATTCATTTGCCTCTCTAACTGCCGCTTTTGCAGATGAAGTTGTTACTTTCACAAATGCAAATGTGTTTTTTTTCTCGAAGTCCACTTGCGAAAGTGCATTTGCAAAAGTTTCAGTTTAGGGTTAGCAATGGTAAAATGTGAGGGATTTAAAATATGAGATTTCTGTGGTTGTGCCATGGGGTTGTAATTAGCAAATTGTCAAAAATTAGAAGTTAAAATGTTTAAAAACAGGAACGTTACAAATAAAAATAGATTTGGGAATGTTTCACAGTTGGATGTTTGCATATGTGAAAGTGTTTTTTCTGTCCATTTGTGAAAGTAGACCAGAAAAACTGTCAGTATATGATTAGCAATGGTAAAATGGGAGGGATTTAAAATTTGACCCTTCTGTGGTCATGAAGGGTGCAGTAATTAGCTTAGTGTCAAAATCAGAAGTTTAAAAGTTTAAAATAGAACAGGTTTAGAACATTCCTATATCATTCAAAGCCAAAGCTCGGTTTGACCCAATTAATTGATAAACCAGATAATTCATAAAAGTTTTTGAGTTGATCTAAAGGGATTGTTGGTTGAAAGAGGGGTTGAGTCAGGAGCATATCATCAACATATGCTAGCATATTGTTTTCTTAATGTCATGGTTTTGCTCAATTGCACGCATAAGGGGCTCAAGAGCCAATACAGGTAACAAATGAGAAATGGGACACCCCTGTTTTGCCCCTTGCCAAAGGAAAGCTTTCTGAAGGGTTTATGTTGGCATAAATTTTTGCTACTGAGTTATTGTATAAAGTGATACCAATCCTTGATAATACTGTCCAAAATTAAAAGTTTCCAATATTCAATGAGTTTTTTCCATTCAATTGGATCAAACACTTTATGAACGTCTAAGGATAAAATAATACCTGGGGTCTTAGAGTTATTAAATGTCCAGATAGGGTGATAAATCTCCTAACATTTTCATACCGTTTCTTCCCTGAATAATGTCCACCTGATCAATATGACTTAACAGTTTGATGACATCCTGTAATGTGATTGCTAGTATTTTTGCCAGGATTTATAATCGACATTCATTATTAATATTGGTTGTTAGCTGGGTTGAGAGGATCTTTTCTTTTCTTGTGAATGATGATAATTATAACCTCAGATAAAGTAGGTGGCAAACAAGAATTGGTTTTGGTCTCTTCGTACACCGGAAACTTTCATTGTAGGGCAAAATAAATGACATTAAATTGACATAGGCTCCTAGAGTCTTATATTTACTACAACATTTACCTAATAACATACTGTACATCTGAATGATTAAGAGGATAGAATGCATAATTAGAACCATTTTATGGGAAGGTAAACCACCCAGATTAAATCTGGGGACATTAAGATCCTCCTGGGACAAAGTCTCCCTCACTTTAAACCCTACCACCAGGGCTTTCTAATGAAACAAAGCTAGCTGTTGGGATTTACCTCAATAGTGCTTTCCCCAGTGGGTTGAAATGGAACAAGATATCCTTCAGCCTTATTCTTTGATGCATACAACCTATGGACTGACCACCCTGCAGATTAGAAACCACACACATTTGAAGAATATGGCTAACGTGTGTGTGCAATACGCCAACCTACTTGGTTCTGATCCCTTCCCATTGGACTTCATCCATTCATGGAAGAGTCCTAAAATTAAGTTTGATAATGAAATCATAGTAAATGACTCAAACTCTGGCATATTATACTCCTTTACAGAAATTAAAGAGACATTCTTAATTCCCTTTACTCAATTCCACTCCCCACTTACAGCTGAGAGATGGCTTGATGGTCATCCTAGACTCCAGGGTCTC
Organism: Neoceratodus forsteri; assembly: GCA_016271365.2. NCBI lineage: Eukaryota > Metazoa > Chordata > Ceratodontiformes > Ceratodontidae > Neoceratodus > Neoceratodus forsteri. The sequence continues at coordinate 6,793,093 of JADMNL010000025.1, read as the reverse complement.
TATACCAATTAACAACTCTTGGAACAGTCTGATAAAAATATCAACTGGGAAAGTTGTTGCATGAAAAATGTACAGGCTGTTTATTAATTCTGATCCTGCCTGGACTTTAACCACAAAGGTTACTTGGGAAGAGTTGCTGGGATGCAAGATTTCACAAGAGTCTTGGGATTTGGTATGGCACAGTGCATACTGTACCTAACAACCAAGGATGTCCAAAATTGTTCAAGTCAATATGAGATTATTCATAATTGGTACTATATGCCAGAGATTTTTTTTTTATTTAGGTTTGGCAGATTTAAACAAATGTAGGTGCAATAATAACTCACTTGCTAATGTTTTGCAAATGATATGGGATTGCCCTAAAGTTAAACATATCTGGATACTGATTAAAAAGGTATGCATTCATGTACTAAATCAAAATATTCCATTTGATCCAGTGATATTTATTTGGGGGGATACCTTCTCCTTGTGCATCCACAATAAAGTTGGAAGAAAGTGGCTACTTTTAGCAGCATCAGGCCTTAAAAGAATTACTCTAAGCAAGAGAAAGGAGTCGTTTCCCCCTAGCTTGGGGACTGGATTACTTTTGTGTTCAAAACCACATTAAATGAAATAATGAGTCACATCATTTGTAGGACACCTGATACCTTTGATAGAAACATAGAAACATAACATTTATTGGCAGATAAGGCCACATGGCCAATACAGTCTGTCCATATTGTCTCTGCCTTTACTGTCACTGCAGACCCTACCTGATATCTGGCTTCTTCCCTCTTCCTCTCCCCTTTCCTACAAAGATGCCTTTGTGCAAGTCCCATGCATGCTTGAAGCCGCCATTGATTTTGCCCCCGCCACCTCCAAGGGAAGATTGTTCCAGACATCCACCACTCTTTCAGTGAAAAAGTACTTCCTTACACCCCCCCTAAATCTCCCCCTTCAAGCTTCATTGCATGCTCCCTTGTTCTTGTGCACTTTCTCTTCTGGAAAATACTCCCCTCCTGTACCTTATTCACCCCTGTGGGGTACTTTTAGGTCTCTCTCATGCCCCACCTCCTCCTCTCTTCTAGGGTGTACCTACTAAGATCCCTCAGTCTCTCCTCGTAGAGCTTATGATGCAGCTCCTACACCATTTTAGTTGTCCTTCTCTGGACACCTTCCCCCTGTCTATGTCCTTCCTGAGATGAGGTCTCCAGAACCGGACAAAGTACTCCAGGTGGGGTCTCACTAATGATCAATACAGTGGTAGCACTACCTTTCTTCTGCTGGTGATTCCCCTCCTTATTTATTTATTTATTTAAAAATTGGTAACCGGGAACGGCACATTCAGCTGAGGCTCATTTTCATGTGCAACCGAGGGAGAGAGGAGTACAGAAAGAACAAACTTACAACTGACATCAGAATGTGGTTCGTAGGGCCGTCCCACTGGTGCAGTGGTAATGCTACCGCTTGTGACACTGGCAATCCTGGTTTGTGAACGAGCCTGGAGCATCAGAGGGCCAGCCAGGGGAAGCTGGATGAGGGAGCCAGGGACAGCTCTCCACCTCCAGGGGGAAGTGTTGGTGGGGCCTGGCGCTTGGGTGGCACCCGATGGAGACTGGGAGTACATCAGGTTGGAACCTCAGCAAAGACAGAAGGCAGTGGAGGACATCTGTGGGGCATGCACAGGAGCGCACATGCTTGCATGCTGACATCATTGCCTGTCTACGCATTGGGGGACTGATGCAAGAGGAAAGCCTGTGCAGCAGCACAGAGTGAAGGCTGAACGATACTGCAGCCAACCCCGGGACCAAACTGGGTTTATCTCCCCTTCAGGGGCCCCACTGCAGGGGGCATGCCATGGGCCCAGATCCTGGGCGACTCACAGGGGATGTCGGTATCAGACACAGGTACACTGAGTCAGGGAATATTCCCACCTGAAACACAGAGATAAACAGAATAAAAAAAAATGCGGTTACACAGACAACTTTATAGGTGCAAAAGCAAAATGACGAATAAGCAGGTAAACAACACCATGGCTCATAGCAATGATTTGTAGACAAGTGTAAAAGTATTAAATAAAGTGCACAGTGCCTTTTAGAAAAGATGACCGTGCTTTGGGGATACAGAATCAGACTGGTGGTGTAATCTAATTAAAAGGGGGGCGAGCATTTGCAGGAGGGGAGGACAGAGAGGAGGGTCAAGAGGGGGGTTGACAGTGACAGAAGGAACCAGGGAGGTGCCTAAGCTGGTATCTAAGGGGTGGGATTGAGGGGGAGAGGTGGATGGAAGAGGGGAGCAGGTTCCGAGGGAGGGGAGTGGAGGTCTATGCATCCCAGCATCTCACTGGCCCTTCCTTCTGTCTTGTAGCATTGTCTCGCTATCTTGAGGTCACCAGACATAATAACCCCAAGGTCCCTTTCCTAGCTAGTGACCATCAATATCTCTTCCCCCATTTTGTATACCCTCTCTGGGTTTCTGTGCTCTATAGAATCATACAGACTCATAGAAGTTTGATGGCAAAAAAGGACCATACCGGCCCATCTAGTCTGCCCTTTTTTCCCCTACACCTCCCCTTCCCTGCCAGCCTCCGTCCTCCCCCCAGTACTCAGCCCCATATGCTTGCCCATGCCATCTTCAATTCTTCCACCAGTTTAGCCCCCACCACTCCGTCTAGTAGTCTGTTCCAGGGCTCCACCACCCTCTCCATGAAGAAATGCCCTCTCACATTATCCCTGTATCTTTTTCCTCGCAGTCTGAGGCTGTGCCCTCTAGTTCTGCCCCCTCCTTCCTCTTAAGTAAACCCTCTTCTCCCACTTTATTGAGCCCCTTTACATATTTAAAAGTTTCAGTCATGTCTCCCTTTTCCCTCCTTGTCTCCAGCGTGTACAGATCCAGCTCCTTACACCTCTGCTTGTATGACTTTCCCTGCATACCCTGCACCATCTTGGTTGCCCTTCTCTGAACCCTCTCTATCACATCTATATCCTTGCGGAGATGTGGCCTCCAGAACTGAATCCCATACTCCAGGTGTGGCCTCACCATGGCTTTGTAAAGGGGCATTATTACCTCCCTTCTTCTGCTAGTAATGCTCCTGCCTATGCATGCCAACATTCCATTGGCCTTTCCCATCACCCTGCTACAATGGATTCCTACCTTAAGGTTTGAGGAGACTATGACCCCCAGATCCCGCTCCTGTTCTGTTACTTTGATTTCCTCCCCACCTAGGGTGTACCTGCTTTTCTTTTCCTACTTTCCAAGTGCATCACAGCACACATCTGGGCATTACATTTCAGCTGCCATGTCCCAGACCATTTTTTGAGCATCTTTAAGTCCTCCCTCATGTCCTCCACCCTCCCCCGGGGTGTCCACCCTACTGCATATTTCCGTAACATCAGCAAATAGGCACACTCTCCCCCTCAAACCCTCTGCAATATCACTGATGTAGATGTTGAAGAGAAGCGGACCCAAAACTGACCCCTGTGGCACTCCACTCTTCGCCCTCGCCGTCCTAGAGTGCACCCTGTTTAGCACCACCCTTTGAGTTCTTCCTGCCAGCCAGGCCTCCACTCAGCCTGCTATTTTCCTACCCAACCCCAGGCTTTTGTCTTGTTCACCAGCCTCCTATGGGGGATGGTGTTGAAGGCCTTACTGAAGTTCAAATAGACCAGGTCCACCGCCCCCCCGGTCAATCACCTGAGTCACCCAACCAAAGAACTGCATTAGGTTTGTCTGGCAAGACTTCCCCTTCATGAAGCCATGCTGTCTGCTGTCCTGCAAGCCACTCTCCTCCAGGTAATCCACCACCCTCTCCTTGATTAATGCCTCCATTACCTTCCCCACCACTGACGTGAGGCTGACAGGTTGGTAGTTCCCCTTCACCTCCTTAACACCTCCCTTGTGTAAAGGGGCTACATCCACCCTCCTCCAGTACTCTGGCACTCTCCCCGTATCCAGGGACAAGTTAGAGAGCCTTGTCAAGGGTGCGGCCAACTCCTTCTTCAATTTCCTGATCACTCTGAGGTGTAACCCATCAGGCCCCATTGCCTTGTCTACCCTCAGTCTATCTAGCTGTGCCCTAATGCTATCCACAGTGAATGGGCTTGGATCCACCCATTTGCCCTCTTTCCCCCTTCGACTTTAGCTTAATTCCCCTACCATCCTCCTCCTCCATGAATACTGAGCTAAAGTACTTATTTAATAACTCTGCTTTTTCACAGTTACTTGCCAATTTTATTCCTCCTTCCCCCCTCAGCCTAGTAATCCCCTGTGTTGCCCTTCTCCTCTCCCTCACATATCTGAAAAAGGTTTTATCCCCCCTTTTGGCCTTTTTTACTATTTGCATGATTTTGTACTTTTCACATTAAAACCCAGCTGCCATACCCTTGACCGCTTGTTGAGTTTTCTTAGGTCACTACTCATTCTCTCCACTCCCCCCTGAGTATCTACCCTACTGCAGATTTTGGTGCTATCTGCAAAGAGGCATACCATCCCTTCCAGCAGTACTGCAATGCCACTTATAAAGACATTGAAGAGGACTGGTCCCAGTACTGAGCTCTGAGGTACACTGCTGATCACTGTCCCCTCATGACATGGAGTGCCATTTACCACCACCCTCTGTCACCTATCCATCAACCAGTTCCGTACCCAGTTTATCACCTTGTGTCCCACCCCCCCAACTACCCAGTTTACATATGAGCCTCTTATGTGGTATAGTGTCGAAGGCCTTGCTGAAGTCTCAGTAGGCCACGTCCACCACCCCATCCTGATCTATTTACCTGATTGTGCAGTCAAAGAAATCAATCGCGTTCATCTGACATAACCCCTATCCCCCATAAATCAATACTGCCTCGGGTCTTGTGACCTGCTGGATTCAAGATACTCTACCAGCCTTTCATTTAAAAGTGTCTCCATTAACTTTCCAACCATAAAACTTGGAAGCACTTTTTCAACTGTTAGAATATGATTAGTTTAATGGTTATTTACCTTCAACAGTTACTTGTATATTTTTGTATTATGGAAATGTTCTTTTTTGAGAAGAAATTGAACAAAGTTTTTCATTTCGTATAAATATATATTTAATAGTTTAGTTTGTTTCTAGAAAAAAGCTAAATAGAATATGTATATAAGTTTTTCTTTTCGGGTTTTGTACGTAGGTTGTTAGTGAGCTAAGAATTTTTACAATTATATCTTGTAAACAGAGATTATAGCCGTATTGGTCCTTGGAGACCAGGAGACGCTGGAAGGTTTGATACCTTTTATTGGACCAACAAGTGTCTTGTACAAAGATGGAATTCTACACAAGCTTTCTGGGCCTCACAGGTCATTTCTTCAGGTGTCTTTCACCTGAAGAAGGTTCAATTTTAAAAAGCATGTGCGTATCGTTAACTGTAAACTTCACTTGTTGGTCCAATAAAAGGTATCAAACCTTCCAGCATCTACAATTATACCTAACAATTTTTCTTGTTAAAAACTAATAACATTTATGTTAACAAAAAATAGAAAAGTTATGGTATTCAGGGCAGCCCTGTTTCAAATTTCAGCTAAGACATTTATTTCTTTCTCTCTTCTGTTTATTTGGTTTCCATATGCTGTATGTGCACACTGCACCCTTGTAAATAATCATGTAATTATCTGTGCAGCACCAGGCTGTGCATTAGAGAAAGAGTAAGCTACATCTAGGAATCCCAGGTTTCCAGTTGACTCGATGGCACAGCTGCTAGTGCAGTTGAACAGTATTCATGGTAGCCTGGGTTCAAATCCCAGCTGACCCATTTCTCTCTTCTGTTTATTTGGGTTCCATATATGTGCACATTGCACCCTTGTGAATAAACATGTAATTATCTGTATAGCACCAGGTTGTGCATTAGATAAAAACTAAGGTGCTTCTGGGAGTCCCAGATTTCAAGTTCCTTGGTAGTGCAATAGAACAGTATTCCGAGTGGTCTAGGCTCAAATCACAGCTAAGGCACTTATTCCTTCTCTCTTCTGTTTGTTTGGGTTCCATCTATGTCCACAACACACCCTTGTAAATAAAAAAATAATTATCTGTGTAGCAGCAGGCAATATATTAAGGAAAGGGTAAGGTACTTCTGGGAGTCCCAGGCTTCTAGTTGCCTTGTTGATGCAGCTAGTAGTGCAACAAAATGGTATCCTGGGCGGCTTGGGTTCGAACCTGGTTAAGGCACTTATTTCTTCCTCTCTTCTGTTTGTTTGGGTTCCATAAATCTGTATAAAGCACCTTTGTAATTAAAAAAATAATTATTTGTGTAGCATCAGGATGGGCATTAGAGAATGAGTAAAGTGCTTCTGAGAGTCCAAGGTTACCAGTTTTCTTGGCAGCACAGCTGGTAGCACAATGGTATGGTATTCTGAGCAGCCTGGGTTCAAATCTCAACTAGGTTACTTATTTATTTCTCTCATCTGTTTGTTTGGGTTCTATATACTGTATATGCACACAGCACTTTTGTGCATAAAAAAATTAAAATGGTGAAAAATAGAAAAGTTACAAATAAAAATAGATTTGCAAAAGTTTCACAGTTATGTTTCTGCATCTGTTGAAGTTTTTTTTCCCCAAGTTCATTTGCTAGAGTGCTTCTGCAAAATTGTCAGTTTAGCAATGGTGAAAAGGAGGAATTTAAAACTGGACACTTTTGTTATCATATGGGTGTTGTAATTAGATTATTGTTATTTAAAAATAGAAAAAGTACAAATATACAGTAAACAGATTTGCAGAACTTTTGCAGCTGGACTTAGAATCAAGTTATCCAAAATATGCGCCTGTGACACTTTTGCAGGTGGACTGGGTTTTTCACCCATATGAGAATGTGCTCCAGCAAAAGTGACATGTTAAAGTTAGCAACACAAAAAATGGGAGGGAAGGGAAAGGGAACAATGTTAAAGCAGGAGTAGCACACTAAGCGGAAGCTTGTTTCTAGATGTGACCTGGGAGCACAAAAAAGTTAAGTGACTTGCTCAGGATCACACAGTCTGCACCTAGGTGGCTGTGGGATTCAAACCCAGGTCTCCAGCTCAGAGCCTTAATCCACTGCACTATAATGCCTCTTTTACAGTTCTATAGTCATGTGGCAGGTTATAATTTGGTCATTTTAAAAAATTACAAGATAAACAGTTTAAAAATAGAGAATTTACAGATACACAGAAGGTGATAGCAGATAAGAGCCGTGCGGCCCACCTAGTCTGCCCCTTTTCCCTACCTAATGCATTAACGCAGACCCTCTCTTCCCTATTGCTAGAGTACTCATGTCTATCCCATGCATTCTTGAATTTCCCTACTATTTTTGCCCCACCACCTCTGCAGGGAGGGTGTTCCAAGTATCCACTATTCTTTCTGTGAAAACGTATTTCCTCATGTTGTGCCTGAGCCTACTCCCCTCTAGCCTCATATTATGCCACCTTGTTCTTGTACATCTTCTTTTCTAACAGATGCTATCCTCCTGTACCTTGTTTATACCACTGGTGTAGTTGAATGTCTCTATCATATCCCTCCTTTCTCTCTCGCCTGTTCTCCAGAGAATACATACTGAGGTTCTCTAATCTTTCCTCATATGACTTTTGGTGCAGTCCTCCTTGCACCATTTTTGTTGCCCTTCTCTGGACTGCCTCTATTTTGTCTATGTCCTTCCGGAGCTGAGGCCTCCAGAACTGGACACAGTACTCCAGATGAGGTCTCACTAGTGATCTATACAGTGGCATAGCCACCTCCTTTTTTCTGTTGGTGATACCTCTCCCTGTGCACCCTTGCATCCCACAATAAAATAGATTAGCAAAAGTCTTGCAATTGGACTTGTAGTATAAGCCAAGTTATGTGAAATGCATCTGTAACATTTTGGCACATAGACTTAGATTTTACTCATCTGAGAAAGTGCACAGCATGAGTAGCAGTTAAAGGCCCTGTGTGAGATGGATCTGTGGGCCATTTGCAAGACACGCTATAGGCCTAGTGTTTTTTTTATATCTTTTTTGAAAAGTAAGGAAATCCATTGCAAAAACTATGTTAAAGTATCTGTTAGGGTTAAAACTTAAAGTGACAGAAGTAAGAAAATGCCACGTTAGGATTAAAAGTCAGTTGAACTGTTGTAAATCTATGTCCTGGTATTCCTCTGCATTTGAACAGTTGCGTGACACAGCACTGGCATTGCCCAGACATCGGCACCCAGTCAGCAAGCCTTGCTGTGTGAGTATCATTTAGGTGCCCGGACAAACAGTCCTGAAGTTAGGACAATGCCAGCACAGTGTCACTTGATTGATTAAACCCTAAGGAATGCCAGGACACAGATTCACCTTGGCCCAGAGGACATTTAACCTTAATGTTGCATTTTCTTACTTTTGTGGCTTTGATAGTATCTGGTGCTTCAAAGTAGTTGTCTTCAATGCTTTAATATATAGAATTGACTTCTGAATTGAAATGCTTGTTTTTGTATAAGAAACATTTTAGACTGCTTCACAAAGCAAAGAGCCCACTCATTAACACTTTAGTACCATGACTGTGTGACAGCAACTGGGGAAGCCTTTATGTACAGGATAATGTCACACACATACAGCCATGGAGAACTGCAGCAGTACCTCTTTTAGTATGCGACAGGGAATGCTACTCAGGACACTAGGGGCTCATCCTGTATTCCTATGTGAAAGGACCATGGAGTCTTTTATTTTCCCCGGACAACCAGCACAGGCAGGCAGAAAGGCCCTCAATTCAGTGTCTAATCAGAAGTATGGTGCGTCCAGTAGCATTGAACCACACTGTCAGTACTGGGTATGAGCCCCATCCCCCAATCTTGGATTCAAACCAATGACCTTCTTGCAGTTGCAATAACACTACCACTGAGCAACTGATACAAATTGTAACTTTTTTCAAACATAGAAACATAGAAAGTGACAGCAGATAAGGACTGCTTGGCCACCTAGTCTGCTCATTTACCCTACTTACTGTAATGCCGCAGACTCTACTTGATCCCTGACTTTATCCCACCTTCCTATTCACCAGGGTTCTCTTATGCTTATCCCATGTTTTTTTTTGATTCTGTTACTGATTTTGCCCCCACCACCTCCACTGGGAAGCTGTTCCATGTATCCACCACCCTTTCAGTGAAGAAGTACTTTCTTATGTTTCTCTGGAGTCTAACCCCCTCCAGCTTCATATCATGACCCCTTGTTCTTGAACATCTTTTTTTCTCAGCTAATCTCCCACTTAGTGCAAAAGAAGTTAATAAAAAATGAAGTATTACTTTTTAGCATTTTTGTTGCTCCCTTCGGAGCTTTGCTAGGCACCTCCCATGCTGAGGTATGGTTTCCATTAATAGTTACATATAAACAAAATGGAGAGTAACTCTTCCCAGCTTCCAGCTTAAGCTCTCTGCTACATCAGGGTAGATTACTTGTTTTTATTCTATAGCTCCATCACACACTCCTGCACAGCTCTGGATGGTTCCACATCAGCACAGTAGAGTATATTTATTTTACTGCTTCTTCCTCTCATTCCTGTGTATAACTTGAGAACTGAATGGTGGCATTTCACTGACTTTAAAGAAAAACTTCACTGGTATTTCTACTTCTTGTTTAACCCTTGCTGTGCTGCGGACTGATATATCACTCCAGAATTCCTATACATTCTAATTCTTTTGGCAGCCTAATGGTTAAATGCCATATTTTAGATTTTAGGCAAGGACAGGATTTTGGTTTTATATAGTACTTTTTGTACAAATTGTATGCCACAGTACTTTATAGTCAAGGAGAGGGAAAGTAGTGGGGTTGTCAGAACCTACTGAAGTTCTAGGTTCTGCTTCTGGTGTAGAACTTTTCAAATTGTTCTAGTGTTCTAATCTCTATTAGAACTTAAGGGGACACCATTAGCTTTTCTTAAAATTTTCTAAGTGTACTGTAGCAGTTGTTCTGTCCACATTACTAGCACCACAAAATGCCGGCATGCCATAGAACTGACATAGTAATGTTATTTGTTGATTTTTTTTTTTTTATCAAAAATTAAAATTAAAGTGGTCTGCCTTGATGGACGATTGCGGGCATATGTAGCGGTAATCCCTGGTGGTCCAGTGGACTGCTCTCCATTGCCCAATCGTGTGCATATGTAGAAGTAATCCCTGGTGGTTTATTCACATATGGGGCCTGTGTAGTACAGTATGGTCTACACACCCATTGGCCCACGCAGTGGACCAATAGGCGTACAGACCGTACTGTGCACTGTCAGTCGGTGGGTGGCTGGGCAGCATGTGGGTGGGGCCGCCCGCCACTGACTGGGGTTGCTGAGTGGCGGAGGACCTCAGTGGGAGGGTGGGGAGGGGGTACCACTGTCCACCAGGGTGTCATTCGCTATTTCCACCCACTATCAGGTGCTGGGGGTTTCACTGGACCACTAGGGACTTTCTTTTACAGGATTGGGTGATGGAGAGCAGTCCACTGGACCACCAGGGATATCTTATAAACATGCCCGTGATCGGGCAATGGAGGCCGGTCCCCTGGACCACCAGGGATATATCATACTTCTGCCCATGATCGGGTGATGGGGTGGCACAATGCTCCCAGGGTGGGGAGCACATGGACAGTGTTCTGGGTGGGCAGCCACCCACGGCTGGTGGCTGCCGTTTTGCGCCCTGCAATATGGCAGCTCACCTATTGGTGGCCAGGGCTTGTTCCTGGTTTTACCAGGCAAAACTTTGCGTCCCCGTGAGCGGCACAAGGTGAAGTTGTGCCAGCATAAGCACTGCACATCCCGGGCTGAATATCGGGATGTGTCACATATGCATGGGCATGCCCCCCCACACTTGCGCCCCATACATTACCGATGCACCCTGGCACATCAGGAGTTGTGCAGCGCAACTTGACCCATTGAATATTACATCAGGGCACATTGGTGGGTTGTGCATGGCGCAACCCTGTTGCACCATGCACAACCCTTTTGAATATCCAGGCCTGTATGTACAGTGTGTTAGAAGAGAAACATTCTGCCAGTGGAATTGAGCAGAATTTTGAATCCATGTATTCCATGGTAAGCATTCCATGATAAACATTCCATATCTTGAATGTGGACAAAAACAGAGAAAAAAAACAGGAAGAAGAAAGTAGGCAATAATACAATGACGTCATCAATTATATCACTTGCTGTGGACGGAAGGACTATTTTATCACAAATACACACAAGTAAATCTATTGTTTCTACACATAAACATGCTTTTACCAATAGTAAAAAGTAAAAAAAGAAAATGGCAATTTTATAGGTGCAATAAGGCACTCAAGGATGTGTGTAGAATATATTTTACAGCATGCCCAGTGGCTGAAGTCACTCAGCCTTCGGCCTTGTGCCTTACTATGCCCCTGGCCATGCTGTAAAATATGTTTTACACACACCCCTTTGTGCCTTATTGCTTGCTTATTTAGTATTTAAAATCCTTAATACTTAGAACCCATGGGTGTTCTTGTTCTAAATTAGAATTCGAACCCCTGGGTTCTAAAAGGGATCTACTCTTTTTTTAGAACTAGTATTGACTACCCTAGAAGGAAGAGAATGTTACTGCCATTTCAGGTATACAGGAAGATTCAACTAGCATAGAGACAGATTACAGAAAAATTAAAGGCAGACTGAGTGACTTGCTTGGGGTTACATAGTGAGGAAATATTGGTGGTAGGATTTAAAGCCCAGTCTCTAGGTTCTCAACTCTGCATTCCAGTCAATAGGCCAAACAACTTCTATGTTTACTTTCATGCACCAAACACCTCATTTCGACCACGGGAGGCAGAAGTGTCCCACAGTGTCATTGCCACTCCCACAACTGACCAAAGAAGCAGCAATGGTTCTGGAGTCACCTCCCCCAGTTGGAACATGCTACCTCTGCCACAGGCCTTCCTTTATTCATCCATCCATCCCAATACAGCCATCCAGTATCAGTCATGAGACCAGGTCTTGGGACAAACAATGCACTATCATGATTACCAACAGGCTGTAATGCAAGGCTTTTGTGATGTCCCTAACTGACTGGTCACCCATGCATCTGCCCCTAGGCTACCAGTGTGGCTTGGGGGTTGTGCTCTGGGCTAGGCTGCACCACACAGTGGGGGTGTTCCCTCCCCTATAAGTGTCTTCCCCAGTTCTGCTGTCACCTGTCCCAAGCAGACTACCTTGTAGTCAGAGGCAGTATAGTGCTGTGGTTTAGGGCACTGAGCTGCAAACCTGGAGGCCTGGGTTTGAACCCACAGCTTCCACTTGCATACTGTGTGACCCTTAGCAAGTTACTTAACTTCCTTGTGCTCCCAGGTTGTACCTGGAAACAAGCTTTGGCTTAGTGTGCCTTTCCTGGTTAAACAATTTCCCCTTTCCCTTTCCCCTAGTCTATTGCTGACATGTGCTAATGCCAGAGGAGCTGAGAGACAGTAATGCTGGCACCCATGCACAGCACATCACTTTGATTGCGGGCCTGTGGGGGTGTCCTCAGTCTTCCCCTGGAGCGCTGTCTGGTATGAAATTACCACCCCTGTGAGCACAGATCACCCTCTAGTCCTTGTATAAGGTGTCTGATGGGAACATAGGCCCAGCGCTCCATATGCAGACCCTAAACTAACTCTTCTCCTCACTCCATGTCTGGGGCCTCTGCCTGCATGGACAGGTTTTCAGCACTGCCCAGTTCCCTGGGCCAACTGGCAGTAGGTTTGCCATGGTAAAGAAAGTGCAAAGGCATCCTCTGGGAGATCCCTCATACCTTCCACTGCACTATCATGCAACCCCCCCCATACATGGACACATTTTATGTGCTGACGGAGAGTCCAATCCCTGTGGCTTCAGTCCCCCTCACAAAGAAACATAGGTGGCACACTGGGAGCTCACCCCAGTATGCCGAGACACACCTGTGATAAAAAAAACCTTCACGCAAAGTTTTTTTCCTTTTTGTTTAAACCTGTAAAACAGAAAATGGTCCCTCGTTGTCTCCGGTGCCCCCTTTCCCAGCCCACACCCACCCTCTGTGTATCACACCTCCCTGCACCCCACTCACCCCATACTTACCACCAGAGCCCGGCGCAGTGATCTTCAGTGGACCAGGAACACGCCTGCACTCTTCAAAGCCAACTGTGAACTGAAGAAATGCCGGTAGGCTGTATAACGGTATAAATGGCTTTTTTTCAACTTTGGTGCATGTATTGGCCATTTTTGTGAATTTTGGCACTAAATCTTCAACAAGGGGTTCTTGTGACCCCACCTCATGAACTCAGTCACTGTCATTTCGTTACTCGGTCCCGAAAGGTGATTTTGCGGTCACTGCACGGAATCACCTTTCAGGACTGATTCACAAAATGATAGTGTCACAGTTCATGAGGCAGGCTCTCCAAAAGGCTATGTTGCAAATTTGGTGAAAAATTCCCCAAAATGACTAATGAAATACAGACATCGCGTAGCCTGATTCCCATGCACTCGTAACCGAGAATTTGTAATATTTTTCACTTCAGATTTTCAACATTGCCATTTTTCCATACCTCCTTATGAACAGTACAGCTGTCATTTTTCACATCTGACCCAAAATGTGTTTTCACACACTTGTGGCGCACAATGGCGTGGTCGCTGTGCAAAATCAATGTTCAGGACAGATTAAGAAAATTACAGTGACAGCATTCAAAAGGAGAGGTCCCAAAAAGCCCATGTTACAAATTTGGTAAAAATTCCCCAAAATGACTGCGTTACCAGCATGCACTGCGCGGTTCTACTGCGCTAGTAACCCAGCCAGTGTTTTTACTTAGATTTCCCAAAACTGTCATTTTGCACACCGCCTGATAAACAGTATAGCTGTCATTTTCACATGCTGCCTGAGACATGTTTTTTGCACCTGTGGCACACACAATGGAATTAAGTGCTGTCACAAAATCAACGTTTGGGATGGTTTAAGAAAATCACAGTGCCACTGTTCAAGAGCGGAGGTCCCAAAATTCCTGTGTTGGAAATCTGGTGTAAAATATCCCCCAAATAATTGCATTATGGGTGTACATTGCGCAGTTTCTACACATGCTCGTGATTTCACCTATTTTGTTATATTTTCACTTCACATTTTCAACATTACCATTTTTTTACACCTCCTCATGAACAGTGCAGCTGTCATTTTTCACATCCTGCTTGAAATTTGTTTTTGGACCTGTGATGCCAAATGGCATAGTTGTTGTGCAAAATCACCTTCCGGCTAACAAACTGATAGTGTCACTGTTCATGCGGTGGAGTCACAAAAAGCCCAGGTTGAAAACTTGGAGTGAAAATACCAAGAAGCACCCAGGGTGTTAGGCTTTTTCTACAATAATGCCCTGCCCTGTAGGGACTGACAGGTGTCAGGGGTGTGACTTGGGATTGTCGACAGTAATGTTCACGCTATTCCACCCCCACCCTTCAGCCACTGACAGGCGTTGAGGTGTGCCTTGGACTCTTCAGCCTCAAAATTCACCCCATTCTCCTATACTGCACCCATTTCAGCATATTTTCATATGAAATGGGGTGAGTGTAAAGCCTGTACACCCCAAGGCACACCTTGACACTTGTCAGTGTCTGCAGGGTAGGGTGAGGTGAAATGGCATGAGCGTCATGGCCTATGACCCAAAGGCACACCCCAATGTCTGTCAGTCTATGTAGGCTTGGGTGGGGTTGACGTCGGTTCCATACTTCACTGCCATTCCTATTATGCATCTCTCTAACTCCTCGACTACCAACTACTGCCAGCAAGACAACATTTGGCATTGACAAATGCTTGTTTTTAAAAAGTCTCAGTTCTGTTCAGAGCACTTAAGCTGGCCAGATTTGAGGGTGGGGAAGAATGGTGTTGAATGTTTTCTTTATATATTAGTCCATCTCTAAAACCTCTGTGGAAGTTGAGAACAATACAGGATGGACTTCCTGCTGTTGCTGAGCAATAATTAAAACTGTAAGTGTTAGTCAAGTGCTGCTTATGCCAGCAATAAAACACAGAATCAACAACGAGTGGGCTGCGATGGCACCTTTATTTGGTTAACACATGGTTTCGATCTACGAGCTGTCCATGGGCCAAGGGGCCTTTCTCTGCTGACAGATTTTATGTTTTAGCATAGCTCTCCAGACTCCTAAATTCTCTCTGTCAGGAAGGCTTTACAGCTAAAGCTGAAATTACTTAACTTCTGGAGGCCTTTTTTAGGAGTGCCTGTTAGTGCTACAGTAAATAAACTGCAGGGCTATTAGTAAAGTACTAAAACCTTTGTAAAGGAAGATGGTAGTCTATTGGTTGGAACACAGAGCAATAAACCTAGAAACCTGGGTCTGAATCCCACCACTGCCACGTACTCACTGTGTGCATTGAGCATACCTTTTGACCTTCCTTTGCTAACCTCCTTTCTCCTCTCTCTGCTTAACCTTCTGGAGCTTTTGTCTTCCTCAACCAGTATCTTCGCAGCCTCCCTGAATAAGCTAATTTAAAGGCTGCTACAACTGTACATAGCTTGTATGGCACTCAGTGTACAAGAAAGACATCATACATGGGAAGGAAAGACATTCTGTTTTCTATTGCACTTTTTTATGCAAATTGTATTCCAAAGTACTTTACAATTCAGGAGCATGAGTAGAGAGAACTTTGCTGCTCACATTCCCACTGATAGCGTACACAAGAGTTGAAACATTCTGCTCAGGACCTTAGTCCAAGTGTCTACTGTGAAATGAATGAGTTTACTGCTCATGGATATTAAAATGGAGGGTCACTTTTCCTTGATAAGGAGCCCCCCCCCCCCGTTCAATCCTGGATCTTTTGATTTCTGATTTTCATTAATAAATTGAAATTAGAGCTAAATGAAACCCATGTGCAAATGTATGCAGAGAATATTGTGTTAATATCAACAAATCTATTGGGGACCAGTCAGAACAGAACCTGCAGGGGGATTTTTATAAAATACAGGAGTTGTTCACCATGTCAAAGCTGGTTATGTATACTGTACAATCAAATCCCAATCCATGATAATACAGAGTAAACCTGAAATGAGAAATAAGTCTCAGAGGCTCACAGTTGTTACCTCTCATGGCTCCCATACAACACAAGAAGATAAATATGGGTACCTTTGGCTAATAATGGGTAATGCGTTTTCCTATTTGCCCCATATAAATAAATTGATTTTAAAAAGTCGCAAAAAGATGGGCGCTATGAGAAGGATAGCAGATCATATGCCTCGAGATGTGCATAATAAGACGGCAAACCAAGTGTCATTTCCCATTCTGGATTATGGATCTGAAGTTAACAGGCATGTGCCTAAGGTGATTTAAAGAAGAACTATCAGGAGAGGTGAAGCCCCAACCGCTGCACAGATTGGGGCTTCACCTCTCCGAACCCCTCTGCAGGCACCATCTAAAACAAATAGTTTTATTACCTGAGCACTCATAAAAATATGCCAAACCTCTGGCACAGCCGGCATTTTTATTATGGTGCTTCTCAACCCCATAGGATCTCACTGGCAATGTCACGAGAAAATGACGCTGCCTTAATATTGCCCTTATGTACAAAACTTTTACAATGTCTATATCTCTGATGTCCAGCGCTGTTTTTACAGAATTTACCTAAATCCCAAGGGTACGGCAGCATACCCATGAGATTTAGGTGAATTCTGTAAAAACAGCACTGGGCATCAGAAATATAGACATAGTAAATGTTCCGTACATAAGGGCAATATTAAGGGACGGGCATGCAGCGTCATTTTCTCGCGATATTACCAGCAAGATCCCAGGGGGTGGAGGAGCACCATAATTAAAATTCCAGCTGCACCAGAGGTTTGGAATATTTTATGAATGCTCAGATAATAAAATGATTCATTTCATATGGTGCCTGTAGGGGGGATCGGAGAGGCGAAGCCTCAATCTGTACAGTGGTTGGGGCTTCACCTCTCCCCATACAACACCTTTAAATAAATTGGAAAAAGCATACAGCAAGATAAAAAGATGTATATTAAAATGTCCTTCTGCAACACATCATTGTAAAATGTACAAGAGCTTGGACTGGATTCTACTTAGCAAAAGGCAAGAATGGATCTGCTTGGCACAGATGTGCAAGTTAATGAACACTTCCCCTGCTTATTTCTTGAGTTCAAAGCTGAAAATCTTTGAGCCCTCTTATCCATTAAGAAAGCGCCATAAAAATTGGTTACGGATATCCGAAGTTAAATCAAAATAATGGGAAATGACCCTGAAGTATGGAGGAGAGAGAGGATCCTGGAATAGGCTCTCCAGTTGCGATAACTGCCATTAGTGTAAATCACTTCAAATGCATTTTAAACAAGCATTTGTCAATGCCAAATATTTGCTTGCTAGCATTAGCATTGGAAATGCAGGAGTTAGACAGATGCAGAGTAGGAATGGCAGTGAAGTATTGAACTTCACGCCAACCCCACCTCCATCCTGCAGGGATGGACAGGCATTGGGGTATGCGTTTGGGTTGTCACCCATAATGTTCATGCCATTTCACCTTGCCCTATCCTGCAGATACTTACAAGTGCTGAGGTGTGCCTTGGGGTGTTCGACTTTACAGTCACTGCACTCCATAAGGTCATACATTGAAATGGGTGCAATATAGAATGGGGTGAACTCTGGGACTGAAGAGTCCAAGACACACCTCAGTGGCTGCAGGGTGGGTGGGGGGTGGAATGGCATGACCATTACAGGCGGCAATCGAAAGGCACACCCCTGATGCCTATCAGTCTGTACAGGGTGGGGCATTATGGTTAGAAACCCTAATGCCCCGGGCATTTGTTGGTATTTACAGTACAAATTTTCAGCAAGGCCATTTTGTGGCCCCCACCTCATGAAAGCATTTGGAACCTCTTCTCATGAACAGTGGCACTGTGATTTTGTCAATGTGTCCCGAAATTTCAGTTTTCACAGCGACCGATGTACGAAAACACAGATCAGACAGGATGTTAAGAATGACAGCTGTACCATTCATAGGGCAGAGTGAAGAGATGGCAATGTTGAAAACCTGTAGTGAAAATATTAAAAATGCTCAAACTTCTGAGTGTAAGTGAAAACTGTGCAATGCATGCACGTAGCCCAGTCATTTAGCAGAATTAGTTCAAATTTTCAACGTAGGCATTTTGTGACCTCTGCTTATGAACACTGTCACTACGATTTTCTAAATCTGTCCCGAACATTGATTTCCCACAGCAACCACAGTATTCTGCGCCAGATGTATAAACATATATTTCGGGCAGGATGTGAAAAATGACAGCTGTACTGTTTATAAGGAGGTCTGAGAAAATGCCAATGTTGAAAATCTGGAGTGAAAATACTACAAATTTGCAAAGTTACGAGGGTGCATGGAAACTGCACAATGCACACTTGTAACACAGTCATTGTATGGACTTTCGTCACCAAATTTTCAACATAGGCATTTTAGGAACTCTGCTCATGAACAGTGTCACTGTTATTTTCTCAATCTATCCCAAAAACTGATTTTCCACAGTGATTGCGCTATTCTGTGCAGGAAGTGCGAAAACACATTTTGGCAAGGATGTGTAAAATGACAGCTATGCTGCTCATAAGGAGGTGTGGAAAATGGCAATGTTGAAAATCTGGAGTGAAAATATTATAAATTCATGATGTTACGAGCGTGCGTGGAAACTGCGCAACGCACGTTGGTAAAATAGTGATTTTTTGGATTTTTTTAATCAAATTTGCAACATAGGCTTTTTAAGAGCCCACCTCATGAACAGTGGCACTGTCATTTCATTACTTGGTCCTGAAAGGTGATTCCATGCAGTGATCATGAAATCACCTTTTGGGACTGAATAATGTCATGACAGTGACTGAATTCATGAGGAGGGGTCCCAGTAACCACATGTTAAAAAGTTGGTGCCAAAAGTCCCAAAAATGCCTGAGAAATGCACGAAAGTTGAAAAAAATCTATTTATGCCATTATACAGTTTACCGGCATTTCTTCAGTTCACGGTCAGCTTTGAAGAGTGCAGATGTGTCCCCGGTCCACCGAAGATCATGGCGCTGGGCTCCAGAGGTAAGTATGGTGTAGGGGAAGGCGGGGTGTACAGTGGATGGGCGCTGGGTTGTGGGAGGGGCCACCGGACTCAATGAGGGACCGTTTTCTGTTTTACAGGTTTAAAAAAAGAAAAGAAAAGAAAAACATTGCAGGAAGACTTTTTTTTTTTTTTTTTAGGGACATGTGGCACGCTGGGGTGGGCTCCCAGTGTGCCACCTGACTGTTTTTGGGGGGGCTGTAGCTGACAGGGGATTGGGCACCCCTGTCGGCACATACGGAGTAGGGGTAAGAGACAAGGGGATTGGGCACCCCTCAGCACACAACAAATTTGGGGGGGACAATATGTCGATGGGGAGTGGGCTCCCTTGTCATCAAATTGAACTGGGAAGGGAGGACTGAAGCCAATGGGGATTGGGCCCCATCAGCAAAGAAAGACTGTTGGTGGGGTGCATGATGCCAAGGGGGATTGAGCACCCCCTTGGCACATAACAAATAGGGGGGCATTATGCCGATGGGGAGTGGGCTCCCCCATCAGCAAATGAACTAGCTTACCCTGTTAGACACCAGGACTGGGGAAGGGCCGCTCTGCCATCACAGCATCAGCTTCTGTTGGCAAACTGCATATGGCAAGATGTCCACTTCTATCTCCATGCACACTGTTCAGGCCGAAATGACAGGCTGCTGCTGCGATGATGAGGTGCTCCCAGACTGGTGCGGCTATTTTCTTTCAAGGAGGTGGCATGTTTAAAAACTAGTGTCATAGGCAGCATCCTCCTTTGTTGGTGCCCAACACACAAGCCCCAAAATGCAGTGTCGGCATTGGCCACAACAGTGCCATACCTTCACAACCTGCTTCTGCAGCAAGCTGCCGCAACATGTTTCTTGTGCATGCACGTAAGCAAACATAAAAATGAACTGGTCACTACTTGAAACTACTTAGAATAATGAAAAGAATGACTGTTCCTGTGTGTTCACCCTGATGCTCCATTGGTTCTTGATATGATATATGACAGTCGGAATTTTAAAATGTATATTTAAGTGACTTTGTAATGTGTAACTATTATTTGTGCTATTCTTACATGGGGTGATTTATATATGAGACAGAGGGAGAAAGGGAGAGAGAGATAGAGAGAGAGAATTTAAGCATAGGAAGAAGGGTTAAGGTCCCAAATTCAAAGGTTAATGAGGGCACTAATGGAATTAGTGCCTGCATTAACTTGGGTTTGCACCAGCATTTCAGGTGAGGCAATGTTCAAAAGCCACTCCATCAGGATTGAGAATAAAGTGAGGTGTTTATTCTGAGGGGCCTGCCAAGCATGGCTGAAATGCACAAGTCCAAGGGAAACAGACTGCACACTTTAATCTGAAGAACGACTCAGAAACGTACACTTTGTTGACAGCTACTCTTTTCCCTACTTATACTGCTACCATGGACCCTAGCTGGTCTCTGGCCACCTTCTCCCCCAAACTTTGATACCAGTTTTCCTTTATACCTATTTCATGCATGCTTGGAGCCCAACACTGTTGTCACCCCACCACTCCTGCTGGAAGTTTGTTCCAGGCATTAGTGACCCTCTAAGTAACTGGGGCTTTCCAGTCCCTAGGGCCAGATCAAATCAAATGGTGTATGGTCACTATTTCCTAGTGGCTCCCCAAATCTCACTGCTCCTACCACCTCTGAGTTGGTAAGCACCACATCAAGAATGTCAGTCTGCTTGGAGGGTTCCTTGATGAGCTGAACCAAGAGACAGTCATGGAGTGCATCCAGCAAGGCCTGACCTCTGGTGCTCATGGCCACCAGAACATCCCAATTGATGTCCAGCAGGTTCAGATCACTAACGACTACTGCCTCCCCCTTGGCTGCCCCCCTTTCAAGTTCTTCTGCAAGTTCTCTGTCCCTCTCTTCCCCTTGCCATGGAGGTCTATAGACCATCCTTAAGCATAGCTTCTTGCCCGAGGCTGCCATGAGTTGCACCCACAATGACACTTATTCATTGTTATTAGCCCTGATGTATCCATCCTCTGCCACCTCAATGCCGTGCCTGACATAGCAGGATATTTGTACCCCTCTACCTTTTTCTCTGTCTCTCCTGAATGATGAGTCCCCAGGAACCATCAGGTCCCACTCATTATTTTCGGTCACCCCTGTTTCCTTGATGGCTATGAGTTCCACCTCAGTGCCTTCCACAAGCACCTGTAGCTCACTGATTTTATTACATAAGCTCTTGGCATTAAGTCATACTCTTTCCACCTGACCCCTGAATCCACTTTGCTATTCCTCTGACTGTGATCCTTGTGTTTCCCATGCAATCTTAGCCTTTTGTTTTTCTTGTTTTTTGCACATTTAACATTCCACCTTTCTAATGTCCACTCACATGTCCCAGATTGTTTCTCAGCCCTTTCTATGCCCTCTGAGCTGCCACTAGCTCCCAGACATGTGGGAGTACTAGGTAGCGTCCCCTTTTTCTCACCTGTCCCCGAGGTTCCCCCAGCCCAAGTCTCCCCTGCAGTCAGTTTAAACATGTGATATAGGCATCAAACTTCTATTGCAGCATGCAGGTCCTCTAGACAATAGGTCAGAGAGTGGGTTAGATAACATGGGGCTGATTGGATGAACCAGTAGTCTTTTTCTGCCAACATGGTCTATGTTTCTATCACTCCATCATCTGACCTCCTCAGTACCATCTCCGATGCTTACTATTTCCAGAGAGCTCCCCTGTCCCTCTTCTCTTCCCCATAATGTTTCCCCTCACCACCCACTTTAAATACCAAGTCCCACCCCAAGTCTCCTCCACTGCACCCCTCCATTGTTGCTGCTGGGAGAGGTAGGAGTGTGAGTTTGAATCTGTCCAGGAGGCATTCTGTCTCTGAGATTTTTTGTGAGTTTGAATCTTTCTTCAAATGTCCAGGAAGCATTTTGTCTGGTGGATGATTAGCTTGAGTCTTTCTTTAACTCTTTAACTGTTGCTGGCTTGTCTAGAGGAGGGTTAGCTTGAATCTTTCTTTAACTGTTAACTATTGCTGGCTGCTGGGGGAGGGGATTCTTTGATCAGAAACAGAGAAGACCATCAAGTAGGAGTTGCTAGTTTGAATCTCTAACTGTTCAAGGAGACATTTTGTCTGTTCATTCTGCTTGCTGCTGGGAGGGTAGAGATTTTCACTCCTCCCACCCCCTCCACGCATTATTAAATGCTTAGTTAGTTGGGAGGAGCATATAGACTCTGCCCGGGCCGGGCTGATAGCTAAAGAGCAAATAAAATCAAAAGAAGGAGGAGCTGCTGATTATATCATGTAACTGGACATTTGTACATTTAAACTGCATGATCTTGTCAATTTCACTCTGTCAGGACTAGAATATGTTTGACAGGGGAACAGGGTCGAAAGGGGCAAGGGCTATGGAAATGTATCAGGGTCATAAACAAAGAAACTCTGTAAAAGGGAGACAGACCATAAAAAAACACTGAAAGAGAGTAGAAGCATACTTAAGGAGTATGTAGGATGGCACAAGGAGTGGTGCAGTGCAAGGGGTGTGGAGCAACGGTGTTCAGAACTTTCTGGGAACTGCAGTGCTCTCCCATTAGTAGGCATCTCTCTGGGCTGAGGGAGGAGATTGCCAGGCTTTGAGCACAGTTGGCAGGAGTACTGGGGATCTTGGCCCCCACCCAGGGACCACCATACCACCAGCCACTGCCACAGAGGGTACTCAGTCAGAGGCCTGGATGGACTACAGTAGGCTCAGAGAGGTTGAGAAAGGTGGAGCTCAAGCACCCTCCCCCACCCAGTACAACTAAGGAACAAATATGATGTTCTCAAGGAGAGGGAGAGCCCTGAAAGGGAACCCACGAGTGTGACCAGGGGTGAACGGCAGACCCACCAGGATGGGGGCACATGGGAAGGGCCAAAGAATTCCAGGGGAGAAGGAAGCTTCTCCTAGTGGGGGACTCAATAGTTTGGAGTTTGGAGATAGGATCAGGCATCAGGAGGGAGATGGAGGTTGTGTGTCTACCAGAAGGCACAGCTCAGAGGGAGGAGGAGCTGATCCCAGTTAAGGGAAAAAAGGGTCCAGCTGTGGGGGTGGATGTGGAGGTTACAGTATGGGGGGGATGAAAGGGGTGTTCAGAGTGAAGGGTAGGGATGGCATTGAAGATGAGGGAGCTCCAGGTGGGAAGGGGGACAAGTCAGGTACAGAGAGTGCTAGTGGGAAGGGTTAGGACTGGCGAGGTGGCTGGAGTGGAGTTGAGGGTACAGACAGGGACTCAAATGTGCTGGACAAGGTGGATTCTCGGGACAGACACAAGGAAAGAGAGTTTGGGGATGGATGAGAAACGAGGGGTGGATGTGCTAGTGCTGGGTGATACCATACTGAAAGTGGCAGATGGGGGAGAAAGGGGAAAGACATAGGCACATATGGGTAGCATCTGTACCTGGGTTGGCAGCAGATAAAGTAGGACAGGCTATTCTCAAGTGTGCAAAGAGGGGAAGGCACAAACCAATGCGGTGGTGCACGTGGGTACAAACAACTTGGCTGGGGAAACAGTAGAGGTGGTTAGGGAGAGGTTCATGGAACTGGGTAAGTTGAGTGAGGAGATAGGGAGCTCAGTGGCCTTCTCTGAGGTACTCCCAGTGCCCCCGGGCAAGTACAGCAAGGAAGGGCATGATAGATGAATTCAACAGTCTGCTGGTAAATTCGTGTTGATCCAAGGGGTACAGGTTAGTGGGAGACTGGGGCAGGGTCTGAGACAAAAGGGATCTGTACACAGGGGACAGATTACATTTGAGCAGAGAGGGGAAGGTGGTGCTAAAACAGAGGTCAGAAGAATACATAGAAATAAAGATTAATTTAAACTAGGCAGGGGAGGTGGCAGGTGGGTTGCTGAAGGCTCTCCGGAGAGGAAAGACAAATGAGCCTACCCCTGTACAAACTGGGTTGAAAGCAGAGAGGGATGAAAGGATGGGCTGAGAAGGGTTAGAAATTGGGTAAGGAGTGTAAGGGAATATCTTGGAGGGTTGTTTCCTTGAATGCAAGTAGTATGGGGAACAAATCAGCAGGACTACAGGCTCTGTTGGCAGAGGGGATGGTGGACATAGCTGCCATCACAAAAACATGGGCCAACCAGTACCAGGACTGGGACCTGATGATCCCAGGTTATAGGATTTACAGGAAGGATAGAGGCAAAGGGAATGGGGGGAGGGGTAGCAATGTCCATAAAGGAAGGGATAAAGTGTGCAAGAGAAGAGGGGGAGGAAGATAGAACAGAGGCCTTGTGGATGCAATTCCAGGACATAAGGAATAGGATTCTCAGGATGCTGGTGGTATACAAGCCACCGACTCAAGGGAAGACCAGGACAGGGAACTGATAGAGCAAATTAGGAAGGTGTGTGGGAAAGGTAACACACTGATCATGGGGGACTTCAATCTAACAGGAGTGGATTGGGGTATCCCAGCCACCTCACATGCTAGGGAGCAAATACTCCAGGATGCCTTCCAGAACTGTTTCCTGGTACAGATGGTCACTGAGCCAACTAGGTTGGGGAATACACTGCATGTAGTTCTGGCCAACGGGGATGCTGTAAGGGAGGTGGGGGTGAAGGACCCGCTGGCTGGGAGTGACCACCACTCAGTGCGGTACACACTTAATATGAGCAGAGAAGCAGTGGGTACAGGGACCATTGTGGTGGACTTCAGACAGGCTGATTTTGGTAGGATGGGTGAAATATTAAGGGGGCAACTGGAAGGAATACAGCCACACTGGGTTGTGAATCAGAAACGGGAAAAAATCAAATTGGGGATATTGGAGGCGACTGAGACATGTACCAGATTGCAGAGCAAAAAGGGAAGGGCGAAAAAACTGAGCTGGTTAAATAGAGGAGTCTTAGAAATGGTGAGGGCTAAAAAAGCAGAGTTCAATAAATACAAGAAATCTGGGAAGAGAGAGGATAGGGAGGCGTATGTGAAGAGGTCCAAGGAAGTTACAAGGGGAGTCAGAGCAAATAAGGCCTCTAGGGAATTAAGGCTGGTGCAGAGCATCAGGGATGGGGGGAAAAGGCCTTCTTCAGATATATATGGGAGAGAAGGAGCTGCAAGGACCAGATAGTGAGGATCAGGAAGGACGGGGGCAGGCAGAGAATGGGCTGGATCAGGCAGAAGCACTGAATGAGTACTTCTGTTCTGTATTCATGAGGGAGAAAGAAGGGAAGCTACCGCATGGGGCGGGCAGCGTTGGAGAGGGGGTAATGGATGGGGTGGTCACTGAGGGTAGGATACTGGAGGGGTTAAGAGCTCTGAGGGTGGATAAAGCACCAGGATCAGATGGCATACACCCCAGGGTGTTGAAGGAAATGTCCGAGATCCTGGCGGGACCGCTGATGGAATTATTTGGTACCACCATGGACACGGGGTGCATACCGTGTGACTGGAGGATGGCCCACGTGGTACCCATCCATAAAAGTGGACCAAAGGATGAGCTGGGTAATTACGGACTGGTAAACTTAACTTCCATTGTGGGGAAGCTGATGGAGACAACACTTAAAGAAAGGCTGGTGACCTTTATGGAAGACAATGGGCTCCAGGACAGTCACCAGCATGGGTTTGTTCCCAGAAAATCCTGCCAGATGAACCTAGCTGAGTATTACACCTGGGTCATGAGGGAACTGGACTAGGGCCATGCGGTGGATGCCATATCATTGATTTATTTATTTATTATTGTAGAAATCAGAATTACAAACCTTTGAGCTTAAAGCTCATTTACAAAGGATTCTTGTCAAACATGGGGTGGGGGAACAAACAAGGTGCATGGATTGATGGGAAAACAGTAGCAGCTGATAGGCATTGTCAGCAACATAACAATTAGATGACATATTACATATTATATATTCCATAAGACAGTTAATGGGATGAGGATAGACATTGTCAGTAACACAACAATTAGAGTACATATTCAATATTCCATACTGAATATTACAAAAAGTGCAATAAGGATAGACAGTAACATAGCTTAGGCCAATGCCTAGGTGCAGAAAACATGAGGGAAAATAGTCCCTAGCAAACAATGGTAATTAAAGTGAAAAGTTAAACTATTTGTAAGCATTGGGTACTCCCAGGTTGCAGCTATAAAGCCTTGTCCATTCCTAGTGGAAACAATGAAGGATCATTCATTGGAGTCAGTACTGCTGTTAGGGGAAGGTATGCAGCAGTCTAAGTAGGTATGGAGAAGAAACAGCAGTAGATGATCGCAGTGAGATCTGGTGAGATAAGCAGGTGTGGAGGTGGAGGGAGGGGTATGAGGGTTCATGGGGTAAGTAGGTGGGGTATGAATGTAGTTAGGTAGAGAGGAAGGGGTGAGTGGATAGTTGTGGCAGCTTAGAGGAACCTGATTGGTCAGGACAGGTGTGCCAGACAGAGCTGGAGTACAAGTGTAGATAGTTGGGGGGGGAGAGAGGGGAGCAGTGGGAGCTTGTAAGGGTCTGTTAGTCAGGACAGGTGCACCCAGGATTGCCAGGTGCATGAGGAGGCTAGATTCAACCAGAGTGAGGGTGACAGTAGCAATGTTCATGGGTGAGGATGGACTTCTGAATTTCAGATTCGAATTCCCCAAGGCTGGTAAAGCTTGTAGTGGTGTGGGAGAGCTGGTTTAGCCAGGTGGGGGACCTTACAGTGAAGGCTCGCCTCCCCGGGGCAGTCCTTCTGAAAGGCACCACTAGGGGGTGTTTTGTAACACTTCTCGTGGCACACTTGGCTAGGACAGAAACATAGAAACATAGAAGCTGACACCAGATAAGGACCACAAGGCCTATCCGGTTTGCCCATTTTTTCTACCTTATGAAAGTGCCATAGGCCTTTACTATGTCAATGGCCTATTTATTCATGCTCATCTGTATTGCTCCCTTATGCCTATCCCATGCCTGTCTGAAGCCCTACACAGTATTCATATTCACCACTTCCTGCAGTAGGCCGTTCCATGCATCCAAGATCCTTTCTGTGAAAAAAAACTTCCTCACATTACCCCTTAATCAGCCTCCCTCTAATCTCATGCTGTGTCCTCTTGTCCTGCTATTTTTCTTACATTGAAACATGTTAGACTCTTTCACCATGTTAATGCCCTTAAGACATTTGAATGTTTCGATCATATCACCTCTCTCCCCCTCCTTTGCTCTAGGGTACACATATTGAGCTCCGTTAATCTGTCCTCATATGTCTTCTGATGCAGTCCCTGCACCATTTTAGTTGCCCTTCTCTGGACTGCCTCCATTTTGTTAATGTCCTTGTGCAGGTGCAGCCTCCAGTACTGCACACAGTATTCCAGATGGGGCCTAATCAGTGTCTTGTAGAGAGGGATTATTACCTCCCTCTTCTGACTTGTGATACCCCTACTAATATACCCCAACATCCCCCTAGCCTTACCTACTGCTTTAGTGGTGCTGCTGACAGGGCTGAATAGAGCTTAGAGAGAAGGAGGGGCAAGTCATAGGAGGGCCTTTTTCCCCCTAGAAGGCAGGAGTGGCACTTGATTCGGTCCATGAGAGGAAACCTTTTCATTCCTATGTATAGATCACATGTATGCGTAAGGTGATCTACATCTAAGACAAAGCGGCAAGCTTTGTTGAAGGTGGTATGGACTCTGTGCAGGCTGGTATCAGAGGCTGAGCCATACACTATATTACCATAGTCCAGAATAGGTAGGACCATACCTCTTACTGCCTGGGCCCTGGCCTCAGGTGTGAGACAGAACCAAAGCCTGTAGAGGGCCCCAAACTTCCTATTTGTGGCAGTAGTAATATTTTGTATATTTTCATAGAAGGAAAGGGACTCATCAATCGTGACCCCTAGGTACCAGAATAAAGATGTCTGCTCACGGGTGGAGTGCAGGTTGCACACAACTGTGAAGGGTGCAGTAGCTCTCTTCTTTTGACGTCCGGTGAAGAGCATCATTTTGTTTTTCTTGGTGTTGAGTATGTACTTGGACTTCAGTAAGGCCTTTAATTTGGTGCTGCATTGGAGGTTGTGAGGGAAGTTGAGATACCTGGGGTGGGGACTAAGATGGTTAAATGGACTGAGAAATGGCTACAGGGGAGACAGCAGAGGGTAGAGTTGGTGGTGGGGAACTCTAATCTCCAAGGGCTGTGACGAGCAGGGTGCCGCTGGAATCGGTACTGGGGCCATTGCTGTTTGGAATATTCATAGCGGACATCTTGTATGGCCTCAGGAATAAGATCAGTCTATTTGCTGACAATACAAAATTGGGGGCGGTGGCGGGCAATATAGCAGGTTGGCAGGGTGACCTGACCAAACTGGTGGAGTGGTCAGAAGCATGGCAGGGTTCAATGTGAAAAAATGCAAAGTCCTGCACTTTGGAGCAAAGAACCTAGGGAGGGGTTACCAGCTGGGAGGGGGTGCAGCTAGGTTCCACCGAGGAGAAGAATGATCTAGGGGTGGTTGTAATGGGGAAGATAAACAATGCAGAGCAATGTAAGAGGGCAGCAGCGAAAGCCAACAGGATGCTGGGTTGTATCACAAGAGGGATCTCCTCCAAGAGCAGGGAGGTGATCCTGCCTCTCTACAGGGCAATGGTCAGGCTGCACCAGGAGTACAGTGTGCAGTTCTGGTGTCCATGTCTGAAGAAGGATGTGAAATTACTGGAAGGGGTACAACACAGGGCAACAAGGATGATCCAGTGATTGGAGGACAGACCATACGAGGAGAGGCTGAAAGAGGTGAACATGCATTGCCTGGAGAAGGGAAGGGACTGGGGGGATATAACTGAGACCTTTAAGTACGTAAAGGGGATAAACAAGGCAGGCACTGATAGGATACTCCAGCTGAGGAGGGGGAGGGACACAAGAGTGCATGGTCTTAGATTGGGGGGGAAGATGTAGGACAGAAATGAGGAGTCACTTTTTCATAGAGAGGGTTGTGGCAGAATGGAATGTTCTACTGGAGGAGGTGGTATCCTGTAAGACAGTGGGTAGTTTCAAAAGGGGATGGGATAAGGTGTTATGAAGGATAATTGGGAGGGAGAGGGGGAGCAGGGCAGCTGCAAGGGGAGGGTGCTAGCTGCACACTCGAGCAGACTTGATAGACCAGGTGGCCTATTCCTGCTGGCAAATTTGTATGTTCACGTGTAAATCCTAGATCTGCTACTTGGTTTGAGATCTTGTGTAATCTTTATCTTGTGCCTCATGTGGCATTTCAAAGATCAAAAGGGAAGTCAAGTCCACTTGTCCTGCTGAGTAAAAGGAATATATAATCCCTGAGGGCAGGTTGCCAACATATGTGTAAGGTTTCCTCTTCAGCCATCGCAACTATCTAAGATTATGGGATTAGACTGGATCAGAACCCATTTACTGATTATCACAGAGACATAACAATTTTTACATGTCAGATAAAATGATTTCATCAATTAAAATGGAACAGTTTTTTTCAACATTTTTCACACAATCAGACAATAAACAATTAATAAAATGTTCTCGATACCTTACTAATGACTATATCATTTTGTTTAAAGTTCCTGCAATGTATTTCTTTGAAAAAATACTGATTTCAATAAAGTTTCAATGTTGGGGGAATTAAAAAGTAACAAAGGAGTGTGTCTTTCTCAAAATATTGTTTACTGATGAGACTCCCCAGCCATTTTGTTCTTGGCCTGTTATAATGCAGGCATACCAGTACTACAATAACTATACCAGGGATGAGATATTCAAAGGGGTTGTGCAAGCGCAACCCACAGATGCGCCCCAGCGTGATATTCAAAAGGGGATGTTGTGCCACACAGATCCCGATGCACCGGGGTGCACCAGTAATGGATGCAGCGCAAGTGTGGGGGGCATGCCCATGCATATTCTGTACATCCTGATAGTCAGCTGGGTTGTGCGGTACATATGCTGGTGCAATCCCTACTTGCGCCACACACAGGTGCTCAATGTTGAGCCAAAAGGATATAGGAGCAAGGTCTGGCCACCCACAGGTGAGCTGCAGTATTACAGGGCGCAACATGGCAGCCGCCAGCTGTGGGTGGCCACCTGAGCTCTGGGGCCAGGGTCTGTCAGAGTCGGGCCCCCCATGCCCGATCGCAGGCATAAGTATATTTAAAAACACGTCCAATATCCCTGGTGGTCCAGTGGACCGCTTCCAGCTTGATTGCAGGCATTAGTATATTTAAAAACATATCACATTATCCCTGGTGGTCCAGTGGTACCCCTTCCCCACCCGCTAACTGAGCCACGCCACCCCACCCCCGGTCAGTGGCAGGCAGCAGCTCTCCACCCACAAGCCACCCAGCCGCCCGACTGACCGCGCATTTAGTTGTACACCCATTGGTCCACAGCAAGCCAATGAGGCAGACTGTACCGTACTACAAAGTCATGATATGTGAATGAAGCCAGAGGGCTAAGACACTGAGCACCATAACTCCTACCATGCTGGCAACCCCAGATTGGTAACAAGTTGGGGTCATCAGGGGTTGGCCTGGGAGACGAGGATTGAGCAACCATCAGACAGCTCTTCTGGCTTACTGACTCAGTCCTTGCTTGCCTCCAGGTGGAGGCCTGGTGGTAGTGCCAGTGATTGAGTGACATAGAAGGGTGGGGCCGTGGGGGAGAACTGGGCATGAACTACCTTCCAAAATTTGGAAGAATGGTTTATATTTGTCTGGAAGGTAGACTGGAAGTGTTCAGCCCTTGCAAGCCTGACTGCTCTAGTACATGCATTATGGAGTGAGCAGTACCGTTGGTAGTCCACAGGGGACATGGAGGTTTTGTGTGCCTTCTAGGCCAGGTGAGAGCATGTAAGCATGCCAGCAGTTCAGGAGTGATCCAGAAGAGGTGGTTTCCACACACCCTAGTACACCTAAGAGGTGCATAGTGGTTCTGGATGGAAAGGAATTTGGCTTTGAAATAGTCCAGGACATGGTCAATAAAGGTGGCAGTGGGGATGGGAGACCAATCAGTGTTTGGCAAGTCTTCAAGAAGAGGGTCAAGGTCCAGAGATTTGTATGAATGGGTCAAAAAAAAAAATGAAATAAATAAATAAATATGATCCTGGGTGTGGAAATCTGGTCTGGTGGATTTTACTTACCAGGCAGATCAAGCGGTGATCAGTTAGGACATCTGGAAGGATGCCAGCTGTAACTATTTGGTGTGGATGAGAGGTGAAGGCCCAGTCAGTGAAGGTATGGTTTTGTGATTTAGTATTTACACGGGTGGGTTCATTTATTAACTGGACAAGTTAATAGAGATGTCGCTATGGGTTTTAGAGTATGCAGAGGACAGACAATTCAAATTAAAGTCACCCCCAAGAGGTATAATTTACCAGAGGAAGTATGGGGCAAAGAGGTGGCCAGAATGTAAGTGATCATTTAGATAAGGAGGCCAGGGTGACAGTAGACACCTGCAGCAAAGATGGGGGAGGGAGAACGGCAGAGAAATCATTACCTGGATAAGCTTGTAAGCTACTGGGAGAGAGGTAGATAGAACAGGGGCAAACTGGATCAAAGAGGAGATATACATGGCCATGCTGCCTCCTCTACCGAACCAGTCTTGATGGACAAGGGAATAGCCAGGGATGGAGATACACCTGTCAGAAATTTGAGAGTTGAGCCATGATTCAGAAATGATTAGTAGGTCAGGATCTAGAGTTAAGGTAAGAGGTTGAAATAAAGAAGTTTTGAGGAGGAGGAGGAGGCTCCTGATTTAGGCGGGAAAACTTAGGCCATGAGGGAGATGGGTGGGGTAAGCAGGGACAGGACCTGGGTTAGGTTCTACGTCACCTGCCGCAAGCAGCAGTAAGACAATGAGGAGCTTGGTGGGGACTGAAGCCTGATTCCTGGACAAGGAGTAGGTAGAGAGAGAGAGGGGTGTTGGGGGGGGGGCTTTGGCAAGAAAAACCCAGGAAGGAAGCAAGGGCCAGGTAGGATAGATGTTTCAGGGGGCCAGGGATAGAGGGACAAGGTGGGGAAACATAGAGATGAAGTTGAGAATGAGGGGAGGTCAGGACATAGTATATTAATAGAGATGGGAGGGGTAGAGAGCTGAGGTGCATAGGGCAGGATGTGGAAGGGAGAGATGTTAAGGGGAAGAGGAAAGGGAGGAGACTGAGGGTACTAAGAAACATGGGGAAAAATTGGACATGGGTGGTTGAATGTGACAGATTCAGTCAAGGGGGGAACAGGGTAGGTGGCCTAGTTACCTAGAATGCCTGCAAGACACACAATGAAGTAGAATAGGGCTGGGGAGGTGGTAAAGACCCATTTGAATGGGTGAATTATACGCTGGAAGGTTAGGCTGGCTTCTTGTAGTATAGTGTAGATATAGGACTTGTAATTAAGAGTATAAAGGCCAAGGGGAAGAATGAGGGAGCATTATAGTACACTCAAAACAGTGACTTTTGACCTGAGGAAGAGAGTTTCACCTCTCGAAAGCTAGTCTTAAAAATAATTTTGTTAGTCCAATAAAAGGTATCACCTGCAACATATTTGTTGTATTTTTTTTCTACATTGTTGACTGGACTAACACGGCTACCACATCTCTCTTTTTGAAAATAATACCACATTCAATAATAGACTGGACACTTGGATTCTCAACAGGAGAAACCAAGTTTGTTAAGGGAGCTGGGATGGAAACTATAATGGACACTTTGCCTCCAGTTTCCTAACCAACCGCTGTATAAACCACAGTATGAACAATACAGGTGACTACCAGGAAATAAGCCTCATGTCATTAAAAGGTGAGTGATCGGATATGCAGATGTTGAGGTATTTCAAAGTGAGACCATAACAAAACATCAACGGCTGAAAAAAGTTCCATTAAGTAGGTAGGATGTGTAATGCTGCCAGTTCAGTACACTAAGTAACCTCTGAATATATGGCTCCTTAAGCCAATTATGTCCCTAAAACAGAGTTTGACAACAGAGGAAGATAAAAAAAATCTTAAATGGTAGGGTCCAGAGCTGCAGTGGAAACTGTCAGAACTCAGTTTGGGATCTGGTAATGTGTGAGGAAGCCCAAATTTCTGTTCAGCCCATGTTAATCTGTTTCAAAAAGTCTCATGAGTTTTGCTTCCTGGAGAAGTCTTGTGTAAGTGTCTTTGAGATTCCTCTTAAAACTGCCACTTTAAAGGAGAACTGTGTTGAACCACTAAGTAATTTTTTTCCCAACAGACACTGATTTTTAAGTACTGGGTGCAATTATGTTACAGTATTGTTATATCTGTAGGGGTCTCTAGTAACCTCATTGTCTGTTTCTGCTTTACTGTCTGATGGCAATATGAAAAAAGCAAAGGGCGGCTGCAAACAGCAAGGACCGGAGCTCAAACACAATGGAAAGTACTCACAAACAGCAGGCAGTCGGCTGCATAGTCTCCGTCACTCCAAAGGATGCAGTTCAACAACAGGATGAAGGATAAAACAGCACTTTATTTCTGATAGATGCCAAAACAGACAAACAGCCCACCAGCAGGTAGAATGAGTGCCCCCCTCCCTCAAGCCAACTTGGGAGCCTTGAGAAAGCGCAAGTCACACGTGAAAATGTTTGGCTGTTTGCTCGAGAGAGGGGAGCTCGCTCTACCTGCTGGCGGGCTGTTTGTTTGGTGTCTTTATCAGAAATACAGTGCTGTTGTATCCTTCATCCTGTTGTTGGACTGCATCCTTTGGAGTGATGGAGACTGTGCAATCGACTGCCTGCTGTTTCTGTCTGCTGGTAAGTACCATTTTAGAACTGTATGATGTAGTTTATGTCCCTCTCAGCCACAGAGTTCCAGAGTAGAACATGGATGCATTGTACCAATAATAGAAGAGCAGAACAGGGACATAACAACATCATTTAGTTCTAAAATGGTTCTTACCAGCAGCATGTAAATCAGAAACACGCACTAGGATTCCCAAAAAGCCTGGCTAGCAACAGCAATGACAGAATTTGAACCAGTATTTAAAAAACAGCTTCTACTGGGAAAAATGACTTACAGATTCAGTGCAGTTCTCCTTTAAGATCCTTCAAAGAATGGCTGTTTTGGGAGAAATGTTTGGCAACTGGTGTTTGGTTTTCAGAGTGGTTGATAGCGGACTATGTCCATTCATGCATTTATGTAGTGTTTGTCACATTTCTCACAGATACAACCCATGGGGACATTTTTGGCATCCTATCAGATAAGTCAAATTAATGGTGTTGCATGTGAAAGATCCTTGCATGGGGAGAATTCAGACACTGATGAGTGTGAGGGAGAATTCTTGTATGTGACTATAGAGGAGCACTAAACTCATAACAATTAGGAGTGCAAAGGATGCAGTTTTGCATTACAGTATATCCCGTCAATATATTTTTCCACTGATACCCATATTTTACAGTCTCACAATTTTCATATGGAATAAATGTCCTATTAGTGCTGTTTGCTGTGGTTATCTGTAGCTCACAGGTTTTTTTTCTGGCTTGTGCATGCCCTCTCCTCTGGCCTGCTCCAGTCTTCATCTTTAGACAACATCATGGGCCACTGCCTCCATCTGATGCCTCCCAGCAAACCTGGATTCTTAATGCAGTGTAAATGCCAAATTCAGTTAATGTGCTTCTACTGCCTTGCCTGCCCCCATGCTCCATCCTCTACCCTGGCCTGCTCCATTCCTCATCCATAGATGACAACATGGGCCACTGCCCCATCTGATGCCTACCCTCCAGATAAACCCAGACTCTTAACCCAGTGTAAATGCAAACACATTTACTACTGTGTGAACCTGCTTCTGTTGCCTTTCTGCCTCCTCCTCCAGTAAACAAGCTGCCTCCTCCACCTCTGGGGCACCATCATGTCATTATGCAGCATGGCCATCACTAATGTGATGATAACTATCATTCCTTGATTAATTTTGTTTTTTACTTATTTATTTTCCTAGTCCTTTCTCAGGTACAAATGACGAGGAGTGGCCTTGATGTTAACTAATGTGACTCTTGTGTTCACAGATTTTCTCTCCTGCTGCTTCCTCTACAGTAGCAAGCAAGCAGCCTCCTCATTCTCCACCTCTGGGACAACATCATGCCATTACAGCATGGCCATTAGTAATGTGATAGAAAGGATCAGTCTATAATTTCCTCTGTTTTATGGGAGGGCTAAAGTCTGAGGTTCAATGTGGGGGAATAGCTCCTCCCATATTCCAACTAAAGCCAGCCGCTCCCAGCGGCTCTTGCTTGGCATGTTGTCAAAAGCTCTGGGCTCCTGTGCAGCTCATGGGCTGTGCCTCCTTCTGTTTCATGCTTTTGCTGCAGTTTCCTTCCTCCCTGCCTGTTGAGTGTCTTCTCCATTTTCTCCCTACCTGTCACCCTCCTTTCTCCGTTCCCCTCCATTTTGTTTTTATTTATTTTGTGCCCCTTCCTCCCTAATCTTGCTTTTATCCATTCACTCTTTCTGTTTGCCTGTCCACCCCCTTGCTGTTTCCATTCTCTGTTGTTTCGCTGCTTGTGCCCCACCCCGCCCCCATTTTCCTTCCTGTTCTGGCCTTTGTCTCTGGTCCCACCTCCTCCCCGTATATTATCCTGGTGCTCATTCCTTTTTTGCCTGCTTTCCTCTTTTGGGTCTTTCTTGCTCCCTTGGAGCTGGTGATCCATCTGCACCAGTACTTCCGGGTTGCGTGTGCTCCCATAGCACTAATGCATATGTACAGAGTCCATGCTTACTTCAAATACAAAACCATCATTTTACCCTGCTTGCCACCCTCTCCAGTCTCTATGAATTGCAACGCTGTGCTCCATTCACTTCCTGGCATCTATAAACTGGCACGTACTCATAGTGCAATTTATTGCACTCCTTACTATATAACCAGCTGCAGCTGTACTAATCATGCCTTTGATAATTACACCATAACTTATCAGTTCCTTTAACCCATTCTACCTGATTCTTCAAGTGTGTGTCTCACATTGTTTTGTTCACTCAATCCTGACTTGTTGGGTGCTACCTTGCTATGTTACTTAATTGTGCGATTGCTCCACTGCTTTTATGTTGCCATTTTATCAAGTCAGCAAACCATGCTCATCTCCACTCATCCTCCACTTGAAGTTACACACCCATTGTTTGTTCCCCTAGTGCTTCTCTGTTGTATGCCTTAAGTTTGTCCTGCTTGCCTTCCAGTCCTGCAGTGTACATTTATCCTTCTCCTGCTATTTTCAGTCCTCCTTTACTGGCTCCTCTCCCTTCTTCCTGCTCATTATTTCTGCTTTACTCCTATTTTAATATGTGGCAGCCAGCTGCCCCTTTTCTTGCTGTGCCCATGCCAGCAATTTGACAGTCTCTGTCTGTAACTCTGCCTTTTGAGGTATTGAGTGAAGGTGGGCTTATCCTGTCTGCCAGGGATGGGAGTCCATGTCTTCCAACTACTTACTCTACAAATTACATTCTATGCCAGCATTCCCACAGTCTCCGTCCCTAACTCTGCCTTTTGATGTATCAAGTGAAGGTGGGCTTGCCCTGTCTGCCAGGGATGGGAGTACATGTCTTCCAATTACAGTCTTTACCACTTGCATTTCTTTACCAGCAACTCCACAGTCTCTGTCCATAACTGTACCTTCAGAGGAATCGAGTGAAGGTGGGCTTGCTCTGTCTGCAGGGGATAGGAGTCTGTGTCATCGAACTGCACTCTCTACCAAACCCGTTCTCCACCAGCAGTTCAACAGCCTCCATCCCAAATTCATGCTTTGGGCATTTGAATGAGGGTGAGCTTTTCCCATCTACCAAGTATGTGAGTCTGTTTCATTCCATTACCAGCAGCTTCTTCTTTTGCCTCATCTTGGTTCTGTCAATACATATAAGCAAGTAGCTTTTTGAAATCCTCATTAACAGTATTTGTGCTTGTTATTTGAAGATTGGAGTCTGCCATCTCTGGTCGGACATTCTACCTTCTAACCCATCAGCTTACAGTCTCCTGTACCTGGGCCTTTCCTTTAATTCACTTTCTGGCCCTAGCTGCTTGGGGTCGCCCCTGGGCTCTCAGCGACATATGCAGTGTTTGCCATCATGGCATCCTCCATGTCTCATAATCTCATGCCTCCAAATCCTGAAGAAATTCCTGCAAGGTCTCCTCAGACTTATTCCTCAGTTCCTCTGGCCTGTCTGCAGGCTTCCAACTTGAGCTACTCCACTGAAGACTGCACTGTTCTCACCTAGTGGCGGCCTCCACCTGCAGGGTTCTCCAGCACTTGGCTTTTGCTCACACCCTGGACTTGTGTTATTTGTCCTTGTTTCTCAGCCTCATCCTGTTCTGGATCTTGCACCCTACAGCTTGTTCATCATCTGGAATTCAGGTCTTCATGGCTTTGCTTGCCTTTCCAGTTTCCAAACCTGCTTTCCTGCACATCAGCACTTGTAGCTTGCTTCCCAACCTCATCCTACTCCAGTCTCCAATTTATTGTCTCTTGCTACCATCTCTTCCGTCTGCAGTGCTCTGGACATTCCTGCTCCTCTGAGCTCTGGTCCATGTCTATATTCTGTCCACCTTGGGACCATCACTACTTTGTATCTCAGACCTCTGCTTCATCTCCTGCAGTGTTGTTTTCATACTATTGCTGTCTACAGCTCCTGGACTCCTGATGACTTGTCTGTGTCTGCATCCATCCTAGCTTCCCATTTTTACTGCACCAGGATCTGTTCAGATTTCCTACAGCCATGATGCATTGGCTTCTCATTAGTTGTGCCACTTCTCCCATGGATTTTATATTGCTTCATTGCTTCTCTCCAATAACTGTTCTGCAGCCTAACCTTTTATCAATGACACCATGTCAGTCTCTGGACACTCTGGCCACAGCTTCTGGCTCTCAACGGACACTTTCATGGATGCATTTTGGCTGAGTCTCCCATTCAGCCATCTCTCAGGCATCTGTGGCATGTCTTGGATAGACCGCTGTCATGTTGTAATACATTTCTGTTTCACTGCTTCAACAGCCTGAGGCTTCAGCATGTTTCCTTTCCTGTCTTTTTCTCTGGTCATTACTCAATGTTTGTCACTGTCCAGCACTCAGTCATCTGCTTGATAACTTCTCCTGATTTATCTGCCAGATTCTCCTCCAACAGCTGGCATTACTGCTTCTGTCCAGTCATTCCAAGGCCCATCGGTTGATTGGACCTATGATCATAAACTAGGTCTAGTGCTACTCCTCGAATTGCTCACCATCTTATTAGATTCAGACCATATGAAAGCCCCATTACCTCCAGATAATCCCACAGGATAATTCCTCAGCATTTTATTGGATTCAGACCTCATGGCTGCCATTTCCTTTTGATAAACTCCACAGGATCATTTTTCAGTATCTTACTGGATTTAGACCATATGGAAACCATTATCTTCCAATAACCTCCACAGAATTTTTCTTTGGCGTCTTATTGGATTCAGACCATATGGAAGCCATACCTCTGATAAACTCCACAGGACCCAAGCTTTACTAGAGCCTTCTTCAAACCGATCCTCTTATACAATAATGTGAACTTACTCCCTCTTGGGATACCTCAACTTTGCAATGATGATTATTCCTCAAAGTCGGTCCTTCATGTCTTTCCTCTTGGCACTGGCATCATCGGTTTCTGAATTGTAACTTCATATCCATTCTCAGCAGTGGTGAATCACATCTAGCTATGTGGTCTCAATTGTACCTTCTTGGAATAACTGTCTGATGTTCTTCAAAGACCTTTCTTCTGTCCTGTATCTCAAGAATATACACCAGTGCATCTCCAATGCATGGCTATTATGCTATCTTTGCACAATCCTTGATCACTGCTCCCTAACCTCCAGACATTACAATACTTCATGAAGTCATCTACATTTCCTCTGTAAGATTTGCCCAATTGTGCCAGTCTCCTTCTTTGGGGTCATCATTGGTCCCTTCAGACAGTATCCAGCTTTCCGCATACTCAATCCACAGTGAATACCATCAGCAAAGGCAAGTCCGCATTCTATTCCATCATGCCATTCATACACCCTCAACTTAGTTATCTCTTTATCACAAATTCACGCTGCAATGGTTCCATATCAGACTATGCAAAAACCCAGTTGATGTGTTATCCTGTTTCCATGTAAGACCTTTCATCATCTCATCCTGCAGCAGACTCAGTTAAGACCCCTCCTTTATTTAGCGATGTCATAACATGTTAGAATTACACATCAGCAAGTCAGTGCCACATGTGGGATGCCCTAGCTCATGCCACTCGAGCTGCTTATACTACAACATGAAAGTATCCTTCACTCTGCACATTGCAGTCTTTTCTGAATATTTATGCTCATGTAAAACATGTACTAGCAATTCTGACTTTGTCTCAAGCCTTCTAGCTATCATACAGAGCAATTAAGGTATATCTCTCTGGTATCCAGTTATTTTCCTCACAGCGTACTCCATCCTTCCCTTCATTGTTTCAGTCCTTCAGCTACACTCTTCTACTGGGCATCCAAAGAATTTCAATCACTGAATTTCCTCATTGTCTCCTTATGGATGGCTCCATAATGGCTCTTTGTAGAGTCACTGAACTTGGATCCATTTGACTCTACCTCAATCATCGTGGTTTCTTCCACTATTTAGGCTAGTCTTCTTTGGATTCCTGGTCCTGGAGAATTTACTCTCTGCTAACTTCCTTAAAAAATCACCGATTTACAGAAGGGGAGTGGAGGGGTTGTGGGATAGCAGATGGGCCAGATATCGAACTTCAGGTTCAACACACAATCTCTGTGTGATGTTTATTCAAAATACAGGAAATAAGCTTCTGCAATGTCATATTCCTTCTTCAGTTTGCAGCAACAGACTATGTATGTTCTTTCTCTGCACTTAGCCAGAACCTACTGACACTGACCTCTGATCTAACCACTTTTTAGTGAAAATCCTTCATCCCAAAGTGGGCCCCATTTGCTTGGGTAGTGGGGGATCAAAAAGAAAAGAAAAAAAAAACAAGCTAAAAATAAAGAACCTCAGTGCAGAAACACTGAAAAAAGGGTTACCCCAAAGGGCATTGACAACAGATCAAATTTCAAAGAAATGCAACATCATACATACTTCCATAGTGCAAAGCATCATGGGATATATGCAAATCACCATGACATTTCAGACTTGTTTCATTTACAGCAATTTACATGCATTTTAAATAACACAACTAACTTAATTTATATAATAGTCACCTAGTACTTTTTACCATTATCAAAAACACCTAGTGCCATGGTATTTTCAACATTTACAGGTTTCATAAACATAAGGAATATAGATCAAGGTATTTTATGACATAGTGCTATTACATAGTAAATCCAACAATGATAAACACAACCTGCTTTACGTATGTTTGGAGGTCACCACAATAACCTCTCTGTATGAGGACCTGAGAAGTAAAAGAAAAATTAAAGAGGACACTATAGCCTAGTCAAGAAAGGGAAGGGGGTGCCCATAGGTGGCCAACCTTATGGACTAGAAATTGTAAAGGACAGAATAGACTAAGAAATAGAAGACTGTTGCAACAGATCCAAGGAAAGGTCAGTCCTTAAGAGTGGCAGAAGCTCCCTGTCACAAGGGGCTACTCACTATATTCCACTGTTACCTTCTTCAAAATGACAGATTGCATTAAGAAGTTCACATAACTTATTACCTGTTCCATATTATACCATGGCAAGAAAATTTCCTGGTCTCTGATTGGTCAGTGTGTCTCTGGCACAGTGAGGTTATCCCAGCACAACCTCACTGTATTGCTTTGGATGCCTTGGATGATGATTTGGATGACAAATTGGCTGCCATCCTCTTAAGAAACAGAGATATACTGTCACACTAAAAATCTACTAAAAACATTTTTTAATTTTTTTTTGCATTTTTCTAACAATGAGCCATTGTATAATAGCAATAATGCACTCCAGGGTGTGGGATGTGCTGGGATAACCTCACTTCTGGGATGTTGGACACACTCGGCTTGTGGCCTTGTGCCCAACCACCCAGGTGTGAGGTTATCCCAGCACAACCCACACCCTGTCATGCATTATTGCTAAAATTACTGGGGCCTAGCAGCTCTTCTAGACAAACTCGTGCTGTTCCTCATGCAAAAATCTGTCACATCCTCTGTATACCTCCAATAAACAATCATCTAGGATCACAAATGTTTCCTGGACCATGCTCGTACCTTTCTGCTTGGACTGAATCCTATTCATTATCGAGACATTCATCTGTATTGGAGCATCTACTTGAGCCTCAAGAAATAACATGCCTGCATACATTTTTTATTTTATTTATTTATTGAGATCTTGAATTAACACCTTTGAGCAGAAAGCTGTTTCACAGGTTCCATGTCAGGTATGACACAAACAAGAAAATAGGTATGTTCCACAGATACAGATACAGCAATAAACAATTGAAAACTGTCTCAAGGCATAAATTCTAACAATAGTTACACAGTTTAAGCATGTACAGGGTGCAGAGTCAAAACAAAGGCTAATATTTCACTTGGTAATGGTAACATAACATGAGGATGCTTGTTTAAACAGGAGAATTGTACAACTAACAACATAGGCAAATAATTGGAGTGTGCCTGCATCAAAGAAAGAAGGAAGGTCTCATACCAGTAGAGAGGGACAGGGGAAGGAGGAGGAAAGTGCGGGGAGGGAGAAGGAAAGCAGAGGTGGGGGGTAGGATGGGGATAGATAGGAGGGAAAGGGAATAATAACTATGTAGTCAAAGTGGAATAGTGGAATAAAGGGGAGGAGGGTGGGGGAAAGGAGGAGGTGGAGGAGAGTAGGGAGGAAGAGATGGTATAGGTAGTGGGGTGATGATGAAGATGTATTAAGGCGGTAGGGACTAAAGAGGTATGGCATGAAGGAGGGGCAAAAAAGGGAAGAGGAGGTGGAGGGAGGTAGGAGGGAAAATAAATAATTTAGGCAGAGGTAGAAAGCCCATGAAAGTGTTAACATCATCAAGAGACTCGGAAGATGGACTTCTTCACACTGTGAATACATCATAAACCAGAACCAGACATCAGTACAGACCATTTAGGATCATCTCCTTTTAGTTGTCCAGTGTACGGACAGGTCCTTAGCCAAGGGTCCTCAGAGGTTTCCTCCACATGGGGGTTGTTCATCTCTTGCGTGC
The DNA here is from genome assembly GCA_016271365.2 of Neoceratodus forsteri. NCBI lineage: Eukaryota > Metazoa > Chordata > Ceratodontiformes > Ceratodontidae > Neoceratodus > Neoceratodus forsteri. The sequence continues at coordinate 6,751,062 of JADMNL010000025.1, read as the reverse complement.
TACAGGTCACACTCCCCATGAGTTGGAGGAGGTAATCTTTTTGGGCCTTCTGTTCCCTATAAGCTATCTGGCTTATCTACCAAGAGTGAGAACAGAAAAAGGCCACAGTTTTACAGTATGCACAAGCACTACTCTATTCACCAAACATTAAACTTTTTTTTATTTTTAGCTTTTCTTTTACAGGTACACATTACACAGGCAAACTGAGAAAAAAATAACTTCTCTCTTTTTTTGACAGGAGACAGGAATGATAAACTTGGGAGTGGACGCCAGCTATACCATGCATCCACCACAGTGGGCAAATTAGGAAAACTATTTTTCCTCTTGTCTTGACAGATGACAGGTATAGTAACAGTGTGAGTGGACAACAGATATACTGTGCAGCCATGACAGATCTCTTGTCCTTCTGCCTCCTCCAACAAGCAAGGATCATCCACATCTTGTGTCTTGGTCATTGTCATGCCATTTCATGGCCTGGCCATCACAAGAGTGATGGTAAAAATCCTTTACAAAAGTTCTTGTTTTACTTTTTTATTGTCCTTTTTCTTTCACAGGTGCAACATAACAGGGAGTGGAATATATTCTAAATAATTTCTCACTTGTCTTCGCAGGTCTCTTCTCCTTGTATTAATGCCTCCTCCTCCAGCAAGCAAGCCACCACTGTCTTCTCCTACAGCTCATGGATGTGGTCAGTGTTGCAGCAAACACATCAACAAAACACTACTACTACTACTGTTAATACTATGCCTTCTCATTGTATGCAAAGAAACTGGCACAGTTGCCATTCAGAATTACCACACGTCAGAAAAATGCCTTAGAACCTGCAGCTTCCATCTAGCCACATACTTAGCAGCTGCCTACCCCAGTGAATGAAATTATCAATACCTGTTACTGCATGCAACAACCTTCTCAACCTACACAACACAGTAGTATGTAAGAGCAGCATACACACAATTTCTGAGATTTGATAACAATCTAATTTTATATGGTGAGCTTTTCTGTGCTATGGGGCTTTACATAAGGTGCTGTGGAGGTGCTCAGTCAAGAGAGAGGCTGCCACATAGCAGGAGCAGCACACAGCTGCAGTATTTATAATTTCTGGGACTCAAGAAAATTTGGAGAAATGAGAATTCAATATATTGTGCATTTAGATGCAGCAAAGGGCTGCACGACAGGTGCTATGGAGGGACGCAGTCAGGAGAGAGACTGACAAAGCACAGCAACAGCATACAGCAACAGCAAGTAACATTTTTGACACTTGAGAAAAATTCAGGAAATTGAAATTTTATATAGTTAGATTTTCTGTGCACGAGGGTGCCTTAATAGGGGGAGCTAAGGAGGAAATCAGCCAGGAGGGAGACTGTCACAACACACAACAGCAACATGTATAAGTCATTGGACTGGAAACCATTGTAAAATGAGAATCGTCTACAGGTGGTTTTCTGTGCAGTATAGTGCTTTACAAGAGGTACTGTGAAGGGGCTCAGTCAAAAGGCGAATGACACAGCACAGCAGCATCATATGGTAGCAGCATGTATAATTCCTGGGACTTGATAACATTTTGGGAAATGACAATTTTGTATATTGAGATTTTTTGTGTACTATGGTGCTTTACACACTGTGCTGTGGTGGGAGATTGACACAGCACAGCAACAACATACATAATTTCTAGGACTTGAGAACATTTCTAAGAATTTGAATTTAATATATGGTGCATTTACAGTATGTGTAATGAAGTGCATTAAAAAAGGTGATGTGGAGGGGCTCGATTGGGAGGGAGACTCACAGCACAGCAGCAGCAGCATATACCAGTAACATATATAATTTCTGGGACTTGATAATATTTCAGAAAATGATATTTTATTATGTTGCGTATTTGTGTGCAATCCAGTGCTTTATGACTGGTGGAATAATGGGAGACTGTCACAGGAGAGCAGCATATATTATTTCTAGGACTGGCAAAAATAAATTCAGGGACTGGACCATTTTTGTGCCGTGTGCTTTTAACATGCACTGTATACCACAGTACTTTACAACAAAAACAGCAGTGAGAGAAGAGAGTGATCGCACAAGGATTGTACTATTGCTAAAAAAAAAAAAGATTAGAGAGGAAATCAGAGATATTTTTTTTTCTTTCTGGAAGCAAAGAGTTGACATCAGAATTTAAATAGAATATGGAAGAGACTGGCTGAGGTGCAGTAAAGGAGGAGACAGCAGAAAGGTAGCAACAATAACAAAAATCATAATTCAGGCTGGAGTAAGAGAGTAATTTAAGACTTTACATTTTTGCAATTGTTTTATTTTTTCTACAGTATTATTAAGTAAAGCAGAAACAGGTGAGGAGGAAACAGGGAAATAAAACTTGAGCTGCAGGGTGATGCTGACTTATGATGGCAGCAGGACTCACTAGCGCTATAGCCTGTGTGGGACAGAGGGCGCACTGCCTCCAAGGAGATCTACCATCCCTCAAGGAGAATACACTTGTTAGCAAGCAGCATCTGGAATGCAGCCTCCTTGGACACAATTTTGCATCCAAAGTCCCTCAATTCAATGTGGAGTTGTGCCACTTCAGCTCTTGTGGAAGTTAATGGAGAAGGATCTGAAGTTGTGGTCTCAGGTACTGTCCCCTGCAGCCCCCAAGTCTGGATGCAGGTCTCTGTTCCAGTCCCCTCCATGTCCCCCTCCTGCAATTGGGCACTTCATCATCACTTGCTGCATTGCTCCCTTGGGCAGAGAAGGACCACTAGGAGTGGTACCGCCTACATCCCTCTTAGCCACCTTCTTGCCCCCCCCCACTTATGGCCATGATTTACTTTAAGGTGGGTGTGATGCCTACCAGTGCCCAAGTGGCTGCCCTGTTTCTCAAGCTGAACAACTGCCTGGCAAAGTTTACATTTAACAGCAGTTTTATTGGATATGTCCAATCAAAAAAGTCCCAAATGAGGGACTTGTACTGCTGGCTAAAGAAAGAGACAGAGGTGGATAGTTGTGGGGGGAGGGGTAGGTGGGTCCTCCTCATGCAGATGAGCTGTTGGTGGCAGTACCACAGGAGCAGCGCAGGGAGAATGGTTGCAAGTTCTTTCTGCAGAAGAAAATCAGGGCCAGCAGGGAGCACCGCTTCTTCCTACTGCAGCTGTTCCTCTGTGATGGGAATCCTCCTGTAGATGAAGAAGCTAGTGCTGCCACAGGCTTCTTGCTGCCCTTTCCTCCCTCATCTATATCTGCTGGTGCCACCTGTGGTATCCTCTGCAGACAGGTGGGATAGTGTTTCTCACCTATTGAATGCCTCTCCCTCTTCACCCTCTTCTAACTGTAACTCCCAGTCCCATTACCAGTCCTCTGGCTCCCACTCTTCTCTCTCCTGATTTCATTTCAAAGGAAAAATATTAAAAAGTAGAAATATACACTGAACAATACAAAGCAGCACAAATCAAATTAATATAGAAGAGGCAGAAAATGGAAAAACTCGGTTATAAATAGTAACTAAACAAGAATTAGCAGAAAAAGAGTGCTTCAGAAAAAGAGATGTGCAAGAACAAGGGGGCACAATTTGAAGACAGAGGGGGATGGCTCAGGGGCAATGTAAGGAAGTATTTTTTCATGAACAAGGTGGTGGATGCTTGGAACAGCCTTCCTGAGGAGGTTGTGAGGTCAAAAACAGTGGGAGAATTCAAGAATACATGGGACAGACATAAGGCAATTCTGGTGGGTGTTAGGAAGAAGTAGGCTGTTGGTTAACTAGGATCTGCAGCTTATCCAATAAGGAGGGAAATGGGCAGACTGGGTGGGCCAAGCAGTTCTTATCTGCTTCAAAGTCTATGTTTCTATGTCTGGATTTGTGAAAGGAAAAAACAGACATATGGCTTTATACATAAGTACAGAAAAACTATTTATTTATTTCAGCTTCAGATTAATACCTTTGAGCCACGGCTTGTTTACAAAGGTTCCAAGTCAGAGAGAGACAGTACAATACAAAGCAATGCAATACAATACAATGCAATACAATACATGGGTTACAGAACAAGTAGGAGGAAAAATCATCAAATAAGAGGTTTGCTGGGATACAGTTTTTGACAAAAAACAAGACTATTACACAATTTCAAATGAATGCAGAGTTACCACTTGAAGGATGCAGCAATAAACAACAGTTAATCAGTGTGGTACACCATAGTGTAAGTGCCCGGTATTAAGGTAGAAGGGGCCTCCAGGTGAAGTGGAAGGAGGAGCCAGACCAGCCAGAGGAGGCATTGTCATGGTATAGTCAAATGGGCAGGGCAGAGAGTGTGGGTGGGAGGGGCGGGGAGTAGGAGGGGAGGGAGGTAGGTAAGGGGTAGGTTAAGTGTCTAGGGTGGTAAGATGGAGTGGGGGTTGGCTAAAGGTAGCTTGTGGCATGTTACTAGCGAGTCTTTAGGCTAGTTAGAGTTATGTATTGCAGGAACAAGCATTTTCAAGTGCGAGGTGTGAGCAGAGCCCAGATTTGAATTGACTGAGTTTGTCACAGTTGCGGAGTGCAAAGGGCAGGTCATTGAACCATTTGGGTCTTTGATATGAGATGGATCTCTGAGCCAGTGTGGTGTGCTTGAAAGGCACTAGGAACCCACATTTAGCTGCACTTCTAGTGCTGACACAAGTAAATCCTAACAAACTTCTAAGTGAAAGATGTCAAAAATACATAAAGGTGCAAAAGTTGTTTTGAATGTTTGACAATGTGCAAAAAGCAGCAAATTTGTCCTTTCCACTCTCTCACACTGACTGCAGAATAAAACTGAGCCACACTGTGTGTCTAGCCTTGTAGCAAGTGGCCTTCAGGATCTGTTTCATGTGACTTAGAGGCGCTTGTTTACCAGTAGCCTCTGTATGGAAACTTTGCCCAGATATATACAGCCCATGCTGCTTTGTATTATGGGGATATGTATGATTTTGTATTTCTTTGCTCAGATTCATCTTAAGGTGAAGTTCTGGATGATATTCACAAGCGTAGTGCAGGTGAAGTGGGTGCAAAGTGGAAACAGGTGAAGGAAAAAGAAAATGAACTAAATTTGCAATGTAATTTGTGAAGGTGAAGTTGGCTACTTCTCCTGAACTCCACTGGTGAATTTAAACTGCACAGCATCTGTAACCTGAAGCCCTTGAGATCCAAGTTGTTTTAGAAACTTTGTTAATTATTTTGGTAACCACACTCTAGCCTGGGCAGTGGGTGAGAGACCGGTTACAGTGGGATCAGTGGGCAACTAAATATATGTTTGTGTAATATAGGTAGGATGAGTGACAGAATGATCTGTACTATAAGATGTTTTAGTGCTTATGCAATGTAAATGTGGCCATTCACCTGATATCCCCATTACTGTATGAGGACTACCACCCTTTTGGGGTACTCTGAAGGCACAGGAAGCCTTTAGAGGAGGGTCCCACCACAAGAGGTGCCACAGGGATGCGGTCTCCTTAGGCTTAAGGTACCATAGGTAAAATGTCCAAAAGTCAGAGTGGAAGATGAAAACTAGCATAGTCAGAACACATGACTTGCCATCGAAAGAGTGGGAGCAGCACTGGAGATGAACAGATAATTAGCATTAGGAAATGCGCAGTAGACCAAGTCACTTTCCAAGCCCAACTCATGGTGAAAGTTGTTTTATTTAAGCAATATGGCTTGACAGTGCATGGAGTATTGAATGATTTACTGAAGCCTCATATTGTGTGCCATGAGGCCATAGGCCTAGAGATCTTAGCCAGAGGAAAAGTGGGTAAATCCCCCAATTAGTCATGCCCGGGAGTGTCTTATCGCAATTATATTATGGTCTTCTTTAAGTAATTATGGAATTTTTTTAAAAACAAGTTTAATTGTCATCATTTAAGTGTTTTTTTACATTTTTCCTTCCTGTGAAAAATGAACCCCCCCCATCACAAACCCACTCCTGTGGGGTGGGATTCTCTACATCCCAGTGAATCCCTCTTGTGACAGAGGGGTCAGGGATACCCCTTCTCTGTCTTTTTAGCACGCTCGCTGTTTCACAACTGAATGTACGGCAGAGAATCTCAGGGTTCCCTCTCTCCATGCGGGGAGGGTACAAATACAGTCTTGGGTCTGTGTTCCTGGGATAGAACCCTCTTGGCCAGTGCACAATGAGCCAGAAAGCCCTGTATAGGCTTCAGGGGCCCTATATACCCTATTATGTGTCTTTCCCCAGAAATGCAGAGCTCGGTCCAAACCCCCCCCCCCAGACTTCTCCTGAGACCCTTCGTATTTCTTCCCCTCCTTTCATCAAACAGAGTCCCTAATAGTTCTTTTCTTTGGTAGTGTTTTGGCCCTTAAGCAATCACACAGGCGTAGTATAGTTTGAACAACCCTCCCAAGGCAACACACACAAATGACACTAGTAGAATTATCTTAAAAGTAAGTCAAAAGCTTTGCTAATTAATAAAAAATGCAGTAAGTAACATAAAGACAAATAATTTTAGACATTGGTTACAAGATATTGAAAATAAAATGGAAAATATACATAAAAACCTACACTTTAAAACTCTGAGATTAAAGTTCTACCTCGAGTCCTTAGTTGCTGAATTTTGAAGTGCAAAGTGTCCTTAGAAGTGGTAGTTGAAATCTTGGCTCTTAGCCCAGGAGAATGTCTTGAGAAGAAATTGTCTCTGCTCTCTATGCACACAGGGTCTCCAAATGCAAAAGACTAGAAGGTTCAGATACAGTCTTTCACCCTTGTTTTACGGGGTTTCTCAAAGGGCAGGTCCAGTGGACAGTAGCTTGCCCTGCGATTGGCTAGCATTCTGTCTCTATGGCTATGCAACCAATCAGGTTTTAATATTTGATTACAAAAAAGAAACAAATGCTCCTCTCTGAATATGAGATCAAACCAGTTCCAACCAGCCTGGATTCCAGGACCAGCTCCAGCACCCCTTCCCTTTGAAATGGCTGTAATTAAGCTACACTCAGTATAGTAATTTACTTAAATGTTAGCCCATTCAGCTGTAATGAGATTAGCTAAGAGTAGACTTGCAAAGACAAAAAGAAGCCAGACTAAATGGCACCAGTAGATGCCGAGGGCCATTCAAACACAAATGGATATGCCTGCTTCCAGCTCTGTTTAATTAGACTTTTGTTTCCTTTAAAATTATTTAATTAAACTCTAGTCCCTGACTAGCAGCTGACAGATTCTTGCCCAGTAGCAAGAGTTACAACATCATTCCCCAGGGCCCATGTCTTTGCATCCATGATCCCTTGCACTTACACTGGGCCACCATGGGCATCTCTGATACATTTCTCACATTAAATAACATGAACTATGATTAGAACAATAAGGTATGATCTTATCTTGCTACCCCCCTCCCACCAGCCAACACAGCAAGAATTGATATTTTTATGTTCTCTTCCCCCTTCACTCACTGGTAGAAAGACAGACAGAGAACACTGTATGTGACTGAGCCATGTTGAAGGTGGCCACAGGTTTTTGTCAAATATGTTGTTTGAGTACGGTGAGGGCTGGCAAGCAGGTGATGGTGGAATGTACCAGGAAAGAGAAAGCTGTGTTTGTGAGACAAAGAATGGTTGAAAATGACAACAAGTGAGAAAGACAGGCAAGGTTCTTGGCAGTGACTTTAGGTAGGGATGGAGGATTTGTCTCTTATGCAGTTTGACAAGAGAGCTTTGTGTAGTTGCACTGTGGTTTAGCAGCCATGACCAAAAGTATGTGTGTTTGAGGGGTGCTAGATAGATAGATAGCTAGATAAATAGATAGACAGACAGATAGATAGATAGATAGATAGACAGACAGACAGACAGATAGATAGAGATAGATACTTTATTTATAAAAGCGCCCAACTCCAGAGACTCTGGGTGCTGTACAAAACAATAACAGTACAAATATTAAAATCATACACAAAAAACATGATTATGAAATTTCAACTGGGAGCATACATTTAATCTGTCTATCCCATTAAATCACATAATTACTCAATAAATGCTTGCTGGAACAGATACATTTCAGGTCCTTCTTAAAAGCATCTACCAAGGGATCATCCCTCAAATAGACAGGCAAGGAGTTCCACAGGATAGGCGCGGCCACTGAGAAAAACCCTGTCCCCAGAGTGCCACATCCTAACCCTGGGAACACCAAGGAGGCCTCCCCCGACAGAACAGAGTGCCTGGGGCAGACGATAGAGGACAAGAAGATCTTGCAGATAGACAGGTCCCCGTTCGTGCAGGGTCTTATAGATCAGGAGCCCTTCCTTAAAGACAATCCTCCACCTGACCGGCAGCCAGTGCAGTTCGCGGAGCACTGGAGTGATATGATAATACCTGCAGGAAGGTTTCATCTCTAGCCTCGCTGCAGCTTTATCTGTAGAAAAGACTGGCAGTTGTGATGGCAGTGGCAGTGGTGGGGGGGGGGTGAGAGAGAGAAAGAGAAAGAGAGACCAGTTTTTACAGTAGTTTCAAACTGAATTGGACTGAAGGCTATAAAACAGGTGTTCAAGCTCCATATTTCAGTATCTGTTATAGCAAAGCTTGAGGATGAAGTCAATTACCTCTTGCTATGGGAACCTGCGACTAAAGAGGAAGCTGAAATTTTCTGGAAACTGCTGAAATGGGTGTAGTGATTTCTTGAGAAAATTCTAACTGTGATTTGGTCAGCCTGGAATTTACCCATGGGTTATGGTGGGATTTACTCATGGGAAAAGTCAGCTTTGGTCTAAATGGGATCTTAGATTTTTTAATTCCATTGCACGAGGTATTATATTATGACCTTCAGCACAAAAGAGAGGACCCCCCCCCCCCTTTTAGATGTACTCTGTAACTAATGACGTTAATATTATCTCTGCATTATGGGATCAAATAAGGTTGAGGGGCCTAGGTCAATGAACTCTGGTTGGGGTTCATAATCCTAAACTGTAATAAAATTTTGCAAACTTGTAAGTAGAGATGTTGCAAAGTTATAATTCGCCAACAAAGTTAAGGTGAATTCGCCACATTTGCCTTCATGAATAAACTCACAGATTTTTTCCATTTAATAGGAAAATCACCTTTGGCAACTTTGTCACGACATCTTCACCTGTAACTTCACCGTTGGGACACACTAAGGTGAAGCTGGGTCAAAATGAGACTACTAATATACAAATGTCTCAAGGTTAGCAATCCCTTTCTCCCATCCACTCTGCAGCACCTGAAGACCCTGTGCTAGCTCCCGTTGTACCACTATCATAGGCTGCATCCACTCATCAATGTCAGTCAGGAGCAATTCTTACATGTTCTGACCCATGCCTGATCTAGTTACACTCCGTTTACCCACCCCGCAGTGACATTTCACCAGCGAGGTCCCCCACAGCGACTACAGTGCCTAGCTGTGGTGGGAGACCCGCTGGAACCCGGTGCTGTCTGTCGGGAGTCCTGCACCCCAATCGGTTCGACTGGGTTGAGAATCTTTAAATGAGGGAATGCGATACCGGCCCCCACGTGGGGGTTGAGGTGAAGCCCCTGAAGAAAACAAGACAGCAATAGCGAACCGGCAGCTGACTGCAGAATGCAGCCGACCTGCCGGTGTCAATGACGGGGCATTCGACAGAATTTGTGTCAGACTCCTGTCGTGGATCCGTTACACTCTTCATTGCCAGCATGGCATGTTGGCAAATAGCCGGGGTGCTGCTTGTACTGCAGTTGGTCTTAGTGCAATTTTGGCCTGGCCAGAGTCAAATCCCAAGGAACCTATGCCCGATGTGTTGCAATGCACAGGTAGGAGCAACTAGCTGTTTAGCTACTGGTCCACATATCCATACTGAGATTTATGTATGGGGATGCTGAATGCAACAGGGCATAGATTACCACGCGTGGCACAGCCCCACAAAGTTCAGGAATGGCATGGGTGGAGAAGTATGTCTGTGAGGGAATCTACCATTTGTGACAGGCATGCAACATCAACTTTCTAAATGCCATGTTCACCACCAAAAAAGTATGGCAGTAGATCAATTGCCAGCATTTCAGTGGTTCCTGAATTCACTTCTTATGCAGTAGCATGACTGGGTATGTGTTTGGCATGATGCTCCATAAACATCCTATGCATTGCATGCTCAACCCTTCTGAGAGTTGGGGTACCAAACAGCTGGACTCGGCATGGTGGCACAGCTGGTCAGATAGCATTTGACTCAGGGCCAATTCCATAAATTAGCATAAAGCAGTCATCTGTTAACTTTATAGCCCCCTATCAGGCAAACTAAGTCCTTTGGTACAAGGCATCTGACATAACTTTCCATCAAGCTCAACACTCTCATTTGGGAATGGGAACCTGTCATCCAGATCACACACTGTGCCACTACCACCAGCAGTCACTGGGACACCAGCAATGTCCTCTTCAACCGCTGTCCCTGAGCCAGAGATCTTGCTACCTCTCAGACTGATCCTCTTGTTGCTGCCTCTCCCAGCATCCACCAGCATGGATGCCACAGATGTAGAACATTAATGCCACTGTCACATCAACCAACTACTCCTTTGCTACTACTACTACTGGCCCTGGAGTCAATGGATAAAGCTGTTGAAGAGGGAGTTTTTTCAGGTGCAACAACCTTTTGCCCTATAGAACCTATGCCCTTCTTGGCCACCTCATCAGCACCTCTCCCTTTATTCAAGAGTCCCTTCCCAGTCATTTTATATATTTAGATAAATAAACACTGTAGCAAACGTACATACCAGCAGCAGCAGACAACATCTCAGCAGAGGGATTAGAAGTATGATCTGAATCTGAACAGAACAGTTTACTGAACTAGCAGTAGCTACAGTAAAACCACCCAAAACAGTATTTTTGGGTATTTTTTTAACATGACAGGGATTAACGAGACACACATGACAGGGTTAATTCAAAACAAGTTACTGTAAGTAATGCCACCACTTCAAGAACCAAAAATAACCACAGTTAATATAGAAACAGGCTGACAAATAATTCACTTAACCACACAAAACTGTACTACAGAAATTAAATGACAACTCACAGACCACAGACAAAATTATTAAGAAGAAAGACTGAAGAAAACAAATTAGACTAGTGCTCACAGGGCTGCCTTGCTTGCTAGCTGAAAAACCTCCCCTCCCCCACAAAATACTACTTCGCTAGACCAAACAACTATGAACAAACAATGGCAACCTAGCTCCACAAAGCACGCTAGATATTTTTGTATATGCATTTTGGTTCAAAATACTCCAGTTTTGGAGTAATGTAGTTTTAAAGGTTTTTGCTTAGACAAGCAGGGATTGACCTCACTCCAGCTCTCTCTTCATAAGACTGCAGTGAACGCATGTCATACAGCTTATTTCAGTACCATGTAACCGCCAGTCCCATGCTACATTGCAGACTTCAATTGTGCCAACTTCACCTAACTTTGCCTAACTTTGCTCAGCTTCACCGGCAAAGTTACCATATTCATTATTCCGTCAGTTAGCACCATAATGCGAACTAAAACTTTGCAGGGCAGATTACCTTAGCGTATTGTGGCAAAGTTGTGAATTAATCCGCGAAATGAAGTTAGCCAGCTTCGCACACCTCTACTCACTAAGTAGGCAGCACTCAAGGTAGAAGGGAAATGAACCACCAAATATGCAGTAAATGCAAGAAATAGCAAATTTTTTGGTGAGTCCAAGTTAATCCCACAGATGCTGAACAAGCAATACCCCGGTGCTTTGACCACTGAGGTCTTCGTCAGGGGGACATAAAATTGTGTACTGCTTCCACCCAAGTAAAATTACACTGGACTAGATAATAAGCTAGTACTACCCTCTGGAAAACAATACTAACCCATTAGGGAACCACAGTTTCAACCAACCCTGTTTCCACACAGTGCAATAACACTTTACATTTAAATTCAAGTGTACAATAACAAAGACGATTTCCAGCAATCGGATTGGTCAGTGGTCACCTTGAACAGTGATGTTATCCCAGCACGACATCACTGTATCAAGGTCCAGCACATAACTTACATGCTGGCTTGAGAAATCCTGCAGCTGTCCCCCCAATTCCTGCCTCCCACTCACAAACAATCACTCCTGCCCCAAATCTGAGTGTAGTAAATTAACGTGCACTCACCCAAATGAGAGCAACTCCCTATCCCAAACCTCAAAGCTTTTATTAAGTGCCACTTCAGGCGGCTTCATGTTTCACTGGCTGTCCTTCAGGATTCTTGAGATGTGCACTTGTCTTCCCACTTCTTAGAAAATTCATATGCAGTGGCCTTATTTTCAAACAGTCAATTTATTAAATATTGAGATGACCCATTCAGTTTTGCAAAGCTATATATTTTTTATCTCCTAAAACTCCCCCACTGTCCTACTCACGTTCATTCCCAACCCAACATCTAGTAACAGAAGCAATACATACACTTCTTCAAACAATGCATGCGCCTTTAGAACCTACCTGTTCCACAACCATTCACAACAACTGTGGCTCCTCATAAGCAAATGTAAAAAACAAAATTATGAACTGGGGATCGTAAATACGGTAAGCTGATTAGCCGAGAGGTTTTTGAAGCCGCGATGATATCGGGCTACATCATCACAGCTTCAGAAAACCTCCAGTTACCAGCCTCCTCACTGACCGCGCAGTGTTCTTCATCTCTCACAGTCCGTAGCGAGTCAGAGTTTCAGTCAGTCAGTATTAAAAAAAAAAATAACATCCTCACAACTGTCGCCCACAGCACCCGCTCTGCAAAAACAAAGAAATCTCCCTCTTCTTCCTCTGACAGTGCCAGGTACTTCATCACAGAAAACTGCCCCTCCGCTCTCGCTGCCATGCTGCCTCGCGCCAAACCGGCAGAATCTACAACCCGCTCCTTCAGAACACAATCACATTAAATATAAACTGCAATGCCTTATCGTCTCCCTTTCCTCAAAAGCAATGCAGGTAAAACACACTAAATCCAGACATAAAAAACAACTTCTGTCACCTTGCGGAGCCACGGTGCACACTGGTAGGCAGTTTATCGTCCACCCAGATATTTCTTTTTTGGTTGACATCACGATTGTTCAACTCCTCAAACAAAGAAAAAAGCCAAAAACTAGCTTCAGTTACTCCATAACAGACAACGTGGTTGAGCAAACTAAACTTCAGGGAGGGGGCACCAATACTACGGGAATGAAGACTTTTTAACAAAATCCACATGCAACAGCACCACCTACTGCCCAAAATGTGACCTACACAAACTTTTTTTTTAAATGTGTACCTACACGAATATAAAAACAGCATTAAAATATTTTAACATTTCTTTTTTTACATTAAATGTCTAAAATATCAATTGACCCAGTTCATAATAGCAATAAGGCACTCCAGGGTATGGTATATCATGGGATATCATCACTTCCTGGATGGTTGGAAGCACTCGGCCTGCGGCCTCATGCCCAACCACCCGAGGCGTGATGATATCCCATGATATACCACACCCTGTCGTGTCTTATTGCTTAATTATGAACTGATGATCATAAATAGAGGAATCTGATTGGCTGAGAGCTCTTTGAAGCCGTGATGATGTCAGGCTACATCATCACGGCTTCAAAAAAGTTCCAGCGCCACCAGCCTCCTTGCTCTCAACTGGCTGAGAACTATTTTTCAAAATGTACTCCTACACCACCCAAAAACTCATTCATAAAACATTTGAAAACCTGTTTCTTTTATCTGTTTATTTAAAAAACTTGAAACTCAGTTCATAATAGCAATAAGTCACTCCAGGGTGTGGTATATCATGGGATATCGTCACTGGGTGGTTGGACGCACTCGGCCTGCGGCCTCGTGCCCAACCACCTGAGGTGTGATGATGTCCTGATACTCTACCACACCGTCGTATCTCTTTATTTATTCATTAACTTGATAACCGGTGAGCCCACTGGCAACTCAAGGTCCCTTTTAGGGCTGCACGGCTTATATGGTATAATACATGGTATAGTATACAGCATGAATACATTACATAAGACACATCAAGGCATAACACAGGGTAATACATAGTTGAATTTCAGCTGGTTACATATGCTGGGTTGGCCATATAGGTTGGTGTAGTCATTGTAGGTATTTCCTGGAAGGGGTGGGTGGGGGGGGTAAGGCCCTGTGTGTGTGTTGTGCTGTGATGAGTTAGGCTTATGCTTAGGGGCCCCTTTCCTTTAGCAATTGCACTTGGAGGTGGCCATCATATGAGCCTTCAGCCTTGTGCAGAAGCTGTTGGTGGAAGTTGCTTCCTGGACACCTGGGGCAGGGAGTTCCACAGTATGGGGGCGGTGAGGGCGAACAACTTGCCACCCGCCTTGGTTCTAACCCTAGACACTGCAAGGAGTGTCCAGTCCATCATGCAGAGGAGCCTAGGGTTACTCTTTAGGGTAATGAGCCCGGAGAGGCTGGGAGGAGGGAAGGGGCTGAGTAATTTAAAGGTTTGTCAGAGTAGGGGGTACTGGAGTCGGGCATCCCAGGAGGGCAAGTTTAGTTGGGAAAATGTGTCACAGTGTTGGGTCCTGGGGCTGGATTGTGTGGCGAACCTAGCCACCTTATGATAGAGAACTTGTAGTCTGTTCATCTCTTGTCTGGCTACTCCCTGGACCACCGGGGCCGCATAGGTAATGGTCGGAAGTAGGATGCTGGTGGCAATGGAGGCCCTGGCAGCTGGTATCAGCTGGTCTTTCAACCTGTACAGGGTCCCAAGTTTGGCATGAATATTTTTGGTTACCTGGTCTATGTGTTCCTTGAGGGTGAAGCCCTGGTCCAGGGTAAGGCCAAGATATTTTATTGATTCGCCCACCTCTAGTCCGTTGCCTGACGCAGTTGTCAGTTGGAGGTGTTAGCTTCTATCACGACCAAGGGATCTTGGGCCAAACAGCATGGCCTTGGTCTTGTTAGAATTAATGATCATTCTATTGGTGACAAGCCATTGCTCTAGGGATCTCAGGTCATCTTGTAGTCTGGAACTGAGATCTCCCAGATTAGAGGAGGGGCGGTAAATAACGTCATCATCCGCATACTGTACCACTGAGCTCCCCCCTCAGTGTTTACTGAGATCATTGGTGAAGACAGAGAAGAGAAGGGGGCCAAGGATAGACCCTTGGGGCACCCCCTCTGTTAATGGGAGGTAGCTGTTGAACCACGACAGGGAGTGGCTGTCTAGCCCAACATGGCTCAGCTTGGAAAGCAGCAGGTTATGGTTGACAAGATCAAATGCCTTGGATAGATCAAAGAAGACTGCTCCAGTGTGTGTCCCCTTGTCCAGTTCTCTGAGAACATCTGTGGAGAACTTGATAAGCACGGTGTCAGTCCCATGTTTGGTTCTGAATCCATGCTGGGAGGGAGCTAGTAATTGATGGAGCTCTAGGTAGTCACGGAGTTGTCCGTATATCAATCTCTCTTGTATCTTTGCAAGGCTACAGAGTAGGGAGATTGGCCTGTAGTTGTTGGTTGACTCCCTCAGGCCTCCCTTATGGACAGGGACTACATGAGTCAGTTTCCATTGTTCAGGGATGGCACCTTCAATTAGGGATCGATTGAGGAGCCAGGTCAAGGGCCTGGCTAGTGCATGGGCCCTTTCCTTTAGAATCTGGGGGTTGAATTCCATCTGGTCCCACAGATCCAGATGTTTTGAGGGACTTTAATATAGGAGAACTTTGTTGAGTTTTACTAGCCTGATGTGGAAGGTTGGGCGGTCCAATCTGTGGAGAGGGGGGTCAGTCGAGACTGGGGGGAGGAGTGGCAGTCCCACTTTGAACTGGTCCAGGTTTGTGAATTGGCGGTTGAGAGCCATAGCAATGCTAGGGTCATCGTTTGTTAGTTGACCGTTTACCTCGATGGGGCCGTGTACGGTCTTGCTGCTCCCCTTTATTAGCCCATTTATATGTGCTCAAAAGAGTCTAGGGTTGCCTAGGTTCTTTTTCTGTAGATGAGTGACATACTCTCGTTTGGCCACTTTAATGGCCAGTTTGCACCTATTTCTAAGAGTCTTATAGCACATGAGGTCAACCGGTAGGGAGGAGATCTTGTATTTCTTCCAAGCTGTGTCCCAGTTTTGCATAAGAGATTTCACATGGGGGGTGAGCCGCTTGTAGCAGCTCCCCTTGGTGTGAAGTTTCTTCGTGGGGCAAGGCGGTCGGCCACCGTAGTGATAGCTCGCTGAAAGAAGGCAGCAGCCTCATCCAGTGAGGGGAGGAGTTTGATTGGATTCCAATCAATGCTGTTTAGGCAGCCTATTAGGTGTTCGGGTAGTAAGTGTGTGAAATCCCTTGCTGCCAGGATTCACGGGCAGAATCTGGGGGCCCTGTTTTTCCAGGTGCAGAAAATTGGTGAATGGTCACTCAGGGCATCCGCTAAGATGCCTGCTGCCTGTATGTTGGAGGGTTTGCTCGTAAGCACCCAATCAAGCGTGGAGTGATTTCCCGTTTTGTAGTTCATTCTGGTGGGCCCGGCGATGACCTGCTCAAGGTTAGCTTCCTGAACCAGCCCTATTAGGGAGAGGTTGTCTTGTGGGGCCCAATTTAGATTAAAGTCCCCCAGAATGAGTATCTCAGAGGTTACCTCTTCAGAGATATCCTTTAGGACTGCCTCGAGAGATGTGCAAACATTTATTGGGGGGTTATATATACATCCAATGTTGAGATGTTTATATGGGTCAAGAGTGATGCGTACGATGATTGATTCACCGTCCGTGCAGGTGGACTGTTGCAGGTTGACCTGCACTGAGTTAAGGATATCTTTTGTGTAGATTAGGACACCTCCCCCTCTTTTGTTCAGTCTGTCTTTTCTATGGGAGAGGTACCCAAGGGCTGCAACCTCATGGGAGAGAATATGAGGCTTGAGCCAGGTTTCAGATACGGCCAGGATGTCTGGGTTGTACTGGTCCAGCCAGGCTTGTAGTTCCTGCATCTTTGGTCTTAGGCTACATATATTCATATGCGCAATCCGCAGGCCCTTTGTGGATGCCCAATGAGGGTCCTGAGGGGTGGAGACCAGGAGGTTATTAGGTGGGGGTCCAGGGTTAGGTTGGATGTCCCTGGCCATAATCAGGAGGGTAGCAAGGAGGCAGAGAGATGGGAGGCTACGGAGGGGTAAGGACTTGGTACAAGGTCTCCGCTTGGTGGAAAGTAATGTTGAGTACCAAATACCTCTCCTGCAAAATTCATGGGCAATCTTTATTGCTTAAATGAAAAACAGCAAAAGAGCATACACACAGTCATACTGCTTCCTGTGTGTGGGGTGCTGAGCCATGACCAGGTGCTCTTTGAGAGTGGTGGGTGGGCTATACAACACCACAGCACTATTCAGCAGCACCATCAACTGGCCAGAACAGTGAAACAGAATATTTTTTATATGTATACTTACCCTCTAAAAATTAACTGAAAAGGTATTTTAAAATGTATCTTTAAATATTCCTTTCTTTTTTCTTTAACATAGAGCCTCTGTGTAATAGCAATAATGCAGTCCAGAGTGTGTGTTTTGTGGGATGACATCACTGCTTGGGTATTGAATACACACACAGCTGTGGCCTCATACTTCAGCCACCCGAGGCAAAATGTTATCCCAGCATGACACATCCAGTCCTACATTATTGCTTAATTAATTCATACTCAGTAAATTATACTGTCAGGGGTCTCATTGGGGAAACAGCATTAGGATCTGGAAGGTTTACTGATCTATGCACCAACACATTTTGAAGCCTAACAGTATCTGGTGTGTGCATTATTTCTCAGTTTTTCCCACCCCCACCATAAGGAATGCAATTGATAATCACAGAGACAAGAACTTTCCCTGATGGCCACCCCAACTGCAACTGGAACAGTAGTGTAGCCACACAAATACTAAAATAAGGACAATGGTACCTATGCACTAAAAAAAAGATGCCTGTGCACCACGTATCTGAGGCGCATAGGCAACCCTACAGTGGACATCCACATATGGGACCACCCATGGCATTGCACCATCCACACATAAGGCAGATATGTGGATGATCCCCCAACCGTGTGGACAGCAACATGCTGGGGGTGTGCCAGCACTATGTACCATTCACTAAGGTGTATAGTGCTGTGCACCGGGGGGCATAGGAGGGTGCTCATTATGCCAGGGGGGACCGTGGCATAAGTGCCCTACACGATGAGCCCCATGCTCACAACCCACCCGTCCTGTGCTGGCAACCAAACTGGAAACCCTCCCCAACCACACACTCACACACACACACACACACACACACACACACACACACACACACCCACAGTGCCTCGCCCATCCCAGCAGCATGTGGACCCTTCCCAGCAGGGCACTGTCCCCAGGGCTGACAACCCCCCACCACACAGCAGAGCTCTTTCCCATGGATGTATGTGGCAACCCCCACACACACACACACACACACACACACACACACAGGTGTCACAACCCGAGTGATGTAGGCGGCACCACCTGACACACACCAATGCCCCACCCAGTGATGGCATGTAACCCCCCCAACACTCAGTGTGCATCCCCATGTGGCACCTCGGACCCTACTACACCCAATCTCAGAACCCCATCCCATCATTAGTGATCAGTGCCCCCACTCCTCATGGCATCAACAACCCCCCTGTCCTCTGTACCTGCACTCCAGTGTTGCAGCTTTGGATGGCGAGCTGCACAGCTCTCCTCACACCTCCTCAGCTGCTGGCTGTACAAGTGATGTTGGGAGTGCACTGCCCATAAATAGCAGCACGCTGCCAGCACCACTTGGATGACTGGCAGCCGAGGTGGTGTGAGGAGGGCTGTGCCACTGGCCATCCAGAGCCACAACACTGGCGTGCAGGTACGGGGGATGAGGGGTTGTCTGTGCTGCAGGGGATGGTAGGGCCACTGATTGCCAGGGTTCTGAGATCTGGCATCAGGGGGTCAGATAGCATATGGGGATGCACTGTGTGTTGGGGGGTTACACTGCCATCACTGGGTGGGGGCATTGGTGTGTTGAGGGGGCTGCTTCACATGCTCAGGGTTGCTGACACCCAAAGCTTGGGGGGTTTGCACACAGCATCCACGGTTTGGGTTTCTGCTGCATGATGGGGGCCTCTGAATACCACGGTAGCTAGCCGCGCTGGGATCCTGTGCCGGGGTGGTGGACCTTGTGTGTGTGTGTGGGGGTGCTGCAATCATGGGCCGGTGCTCCTCTGTGTGTGGGGGAGGGCTGTGACCTCACCGGGGATGGGGCATTCATGTGGGGTGATATGTGGTTACTTCACTGGGGCATGGCAGTGCAGGTCTGGGTGCCTGCACTGACTATTCACGCACCCGGACCCACAAGTAATCAACTGTGGGACCCAGGCCAGGCATCTGATTGGATGCCTGCCTGGGTCCACACTTCCACCCCCGGCCACCCAGCAGAGTCCTGCACACTGGTGGGTAGAGCAGCGGACAAGTGAAGGCCATTAGTGAATCCTGGCCTGTGCACACCTGTCCATGGGTGCTCTGCTATGCGGGTGGGGCACACACCTTCGGTGCATACTTTCCATCCCTTTGTGAATAGGGCCCATTGGTAGCCGGCCCGGTGGTGCTGAGAGTTGAGGTGCTGGATGCCACACCTCATGCCATGCCGGTGACCTAAGTTCAGGAAAGAGCTTGAGTTGCTGGGAGTTGACTGGGGGGGGCAAGGAACTGGATTTTGCTGTTCAAACAGTCAGACTGGAGCTCTGACAGGTGACAAAGCATGCAGATGTGTGGACTGGGCAACTTCAGCCAAACAAAGTAAGCCATCTTCATGGTCCCAGTCACTCTTTGCATTTTCTCTCTCTCTCTCTCTCTCTCTCTCTCTCTCTCTCTCTGTCTCTCTCTCTCACTCTTAATCTAGACTATTCTCTCCTCTCCCAATGGTCAGTGAGGGAATTCAGGAGGGCTAGAGCTTTAGGCTGGAACACCTGAGAACCCAATGAGGCTGCAGTAGCCAATTTTTAAATTTGAAAGGGTCCATATGCTGGTATACAGGTTACTGCAATTCCTAGTGCTTGGCACCCCCCTCACATGTTGCTGCTAGCCTTGGGCAGGGGAGATCATGCCAAATATTTGCTTGCTGGTATTGGCATTGGTAGTGCAGGAGTTAGAGAGATGCATAGTAGGAATGGAAGTGAAGTAGTGAACTAACGCCAACTCCAACCCATACCCTGCAGAGACTGACAGGCATTGGGGTCTGCCTTTGGGTCAGCCATAACGCTCATGACATTCCACCTCATTCCACCCTGCAGACAGTGACAGGTGTCACGGTGTGCCTTGGGGTTTTTGGCTTTTACACTCACCCCATTCCATAAGGAAATAAGGTGAGATGGGTGCAGTATAGGAGAATGGGGTGAAACTTAGGGCCAAAGACCGCAAGGCACACCTCAATGCCGGTCAGTGGCTGCAGTGTGGGGGTGGAATGGCATGAGCATCACAGCCGAGAACCTCAAGCCACCCCCTCGATGCCTGTCAGTCTGTACAGGGTGGGGTGTTAACAGTTGGAAACCCTAATGCTCCAGGTGTTTGTTGTTTTTTTCATTCAAAATTTTCGACATAGGCATTTTGGGACCACCCCTCAGGAACAGTGGCACTGAGATTTCAATAATCTGTTCCAAAGCTTGAATTCGCACAGCGACTGCACCATTCTGCGCCACAGGTGCAAAAACACTTTTTGGACAGGATGCAAAAAATGACAGCTGTACTGTTCATAAGGAGGTGTGAAAAATGGGCAATGTTGAAAGTTTTGAGTGGGAATATTACAAATTTGTAAAGTTACAAATGTGCGTGGAAACTGTGCAATGCACGTTCCTAACAGTCATTTTATGGACTTTTGTCACCAAATTTTTAACATAGGCATTTTAGGACCTCTGCTCATGAACAGTGTCACTGTGATTTTTGTAATCTGTCCCAAACATTCATTTCCCACAGTGACTGCGCTATTCTGCACTGGAAGTGTAAAAACACATTTCAGCCAGGATGTGAAAAATGACAGCTGTACTGTTCATAAGGAGGTGTGAAAAAAATGGCAGTGTTTAAAATCTGGAGAGAAAATATTACAAATTTGCGAAGTTATGAATGTGCATGGGAACTGCTCATTGCACGCTCATAACTCAGTCATTTTTGGGAATTTTTTCACCAAATTTGCAACATAGGCTTTTTGAGAGTCCACCTCATGAACAGTGACACTGTCGTTTCATTAATCCATCCCAAAAGGTGATTCCACGCATTGACCAAGAAATCACCTTTCGGGACCGAATAACGCAATGACAATGACTGAATTCATGAGGAGGGATCCCAAGAACTCCATGTTTAAACTTTGGTGTCAAAAGTCAAAAAAATGGCTGAGGTATCCACATAAGATGAAAAAAAAAACATTATGCCATTATACAGCTTACCGGCATTTCTTCAGTTCGCGGTCGGCTTTGAATAGTGCAGACGTGTCCCTGGTACACCAAAGATCATCGTGCCGGGCTGTGGAGGTAAGTATGGGGTGATGAGGGGTGTGGGGAGGTGGGGTGTGCAGAGGGTGCGTGCAGGTTGGGGGAGGGGCAAGGGACTCAATGAGGGACCATTTTCTTTTTTAACAGGAATTTAAAAAAAAAAGATGCTGCGGGATGCTTTTGACTCACTGGGGTGGGCTCCCAGTGTGCCACCTGGATGTTTGTTGGGGGGGAGTGGAGCTGACAGGGATTGGACACCCCCGTTGGCCATACAGTGTGCTGGGGGAGAGTACATGAGCACGCTGGGGTGGGCTCCCAGCATGCCACCTGGATGTTTGTTGGGGGGGTGTGGCACCCCCGGCGGCCATACAGTGTGCTTTTGGGGGTAGTGTACATGAGCCAAGGGGGATTGGGCACCCCCTCATCATACAACAAATTGGGGGGGTGCATCATGCTGATGGGGATTGGGCTACCCCATTGGTAAATGAACTGGGTAGGGGGCATGCTGACAGGGGGATCGGGCACCCCCGTTGGCTTTAACATGGACTGGGAGAGGTGGCAGCTGTCCGTCAGTTTTGTGGAGACTGTGACAGGCCAATGGAGAAGCCGCTGCCATGTTTCTCTGAAATGGGATACCAGACAATACAGCTGTAATTGGCTGCTGCAGTCAGGGAATGCACTGCAAACACAGCTGATTGTTTAATGATGGGGTGCTCCCTGATTGCAGCGGCCAGTTTCTTTCAAGGTTGTGGCAAGCTACAGTACTGCTGTCATGGACAGCATGATTTTCTATTGGTGTCACACAGACCAACTCTAAAATGGGCTGCTGACATTGGCAGCTACACTGCCATGCCTCCACAACTTGCTACTGAAGGAAGCTGCTGCAATATGTTTCTTGCGCATGCACGCAAACAAACATAAAAAGTAAATGGGCCATGTGGCCAGATGGAAAAGCTGCTGTGAGGCATAAAACAGCAGGCCAATGCTCATTTCTATCACTTGAATTCACTGTGCACTGTCCAGTGGTCTTCACACCACTTTCTGCTCAGTTTACTAGTACATGGGGTCCTGAATAAATAATTGTCAGTGGCTCAGCAGGTAGCACACTCGCCCCTGAGGCTGGGAGATCAGAAGGCTGTGGGTCCTATCCCCACACCAGGCACTTGGGTTGATATCCCGACACTGCAGTGCAGCATGAGGAAGGTGCTGCACTCCTGAGGTGCCGTCTTTCGGATGAGACATTAAACCAAGGTCCCATCTGCCTGTTCTGGTGGTAGTTCAGGTGGATGTTAAAGATCCCATGGCACATTTCAAAAAGAATAGGGGAATTTTTTATTAAAAAACATGAAAAATAAACTCACACAAAATCAAAATTCAGTGTTACATCACACAAAAACAAAGATGATTTACCCCATAACATAAACAATATATACAAAACATGCACTGTATCATATGCAGATTGCCACATCCATGTCCACTCTAACATTAGAGAATTTTTAGATATTTCAACCCACTAAATTCTACATCTGGCATTCTAAATAATTTCCAAACAAAATGAACATATATGGAAATGCAATATTATGTATACACGAACCATGCATATAAAAATGATCATCCAAAAGCTCCAGCCTCAAAGCAAACAAGGCTTTCTACCTATTTAAATTTAATAAAAAAGGATAACCCATTCCACCATTTTTTAACCTTGTGACCCTGATTATTTAAAGCATCTTTTTGGTAAACTGAGAGCATAGCCTGTTCTACCAACAGGTTGAGTGTGTGATAAGATATCCATTTTTGTTGTAGTGACCATTGGCACCCAGCCTGCCATACATAAAACTTTAAGCAACAAAAGAACACCATTAAGGTTCCAGGATGATATTTACACAGCAACTGGGGACAATGCCCTAACACTAAACATACATGTGAGACATGTGCCAACCATGCCAACTTCCATTTTGTGGATAAACAAGACCAAAGAGGTTTACAATAGGAGCAATCAAATAAAAAACTCCACAGGTTCTACATTACAACACCCTAAATACGGGCAGTTTCTTTCATCTACAGGTTTATGCTTCACATTCCCTCTAATATTAATTCTGCCATACATCATAAGCCATAGAATATCCCACATATTAGGAGGGATCTTTTTATTTGTTAATTGTTTTAGAACTCCATCTCTTAATCCCTCTGGACAGTTCCTAAAGTCAGGCATTCTGGGGTGAATTCACCCATTAATCTCTATATATAGCTGTTTCCGAGAGGTTTGACAGATTTGAGACTTCATAATTTCCCATTTAAAAAGCCTAACTAATACTCCTTTCACCCATTCAGGAACCTGCATTGCCCTAGTTATTTTAGGGGGAAGGACTCCGCTCCATGCATTCAAAAACCCATGAATGCTCACAGAAAACCAACTCTTTTGTGCACTTACTCTATTTTCAAAAAACAATTTACAATTCTAAGAAACAGAAAGGGTCAAGACAAATGTAACCGGATCAATCATTCTCAACCCTCATTCTCCTTTAGATAAGTATAAAAACATCTTTCAATGGGGTTCAGTCTATTTCCCCAGACCATTTGGAAAAAGCTTGCATACAATCTGGTCTCAAAGTTACAAGGTAAGAGGAAAATCATGGCAAAATAAAGTAAAATAGGGATTATAAATTGCTTCAATGCAGCAATTCTTTCAGATTTAGATAGTTTCCATGCTTTCCACTCAACCAACTTCAGAACCAAATCCCAATTTTCCTGAGGTATATTCACTGGTGAGAGCCAAATCCCTAAAATTTTAAAGTGGTCACAAGATACTCTAATGTGACTAATGTTCCTGGATCTCCCGTCCATCTTTCCCAAGAAAAGGCCTGAACATTTCTTTAAGTTTGGAATTAGAAACCACTGAATACTTGTGAACATCATTTAGGACGGCCGGAATTTGATCCGCATTACCCAGAAAAATACAAAATGTCATCTGCATATGCTTTTACCCGAATTTGTTCAATCCCTACTGGGCCAACCACTCCAACCCACCCCCATGAGTTATGTAACAACCTGATTAAAGAGTCCAATGAAAAGATATATAATAAAGGGCTTAACAGACAGCCTTGCCTAAACCCAGTCCTCGTTAGCAACCCTTTAGTAACCACCCCATTCATTATGGGACAAACCACCACTTGATCATATAACAATTGCTGTATATGGATAAACCCTTATGGGACCCCATAATATGCAAGTACCTGGAATAGGAACTTATGACTCACCCAATCATAATCTTTACTCTGATTCAGAGATAAAATGCAAGCATTCCCAGGCTTATTGCCAAAATAAGAAAAAATATCCCTGACTGAGAAAAGGGCATGTTGAATTTTTCTATCTGGCAGTCCACAAAATTGTGCAGGATGAATCAAATATTGTGTGACCATACTAAGCCTATTTTGTAAAACTCAAGCTAAGATTTTAAAACCGGAATTCAATATAGAAATGGACTGCCAATTTTTTTTTTTTTTTTTTTATTTTTACGGGGCTCCTACCACCAGGTATCCACCCTGGTCACGGCCCCCGGTCTCCCGCCTGCTGTCTGCCGTGATCCCCCGGTCACCCCTGGCTTTCCCCCCAGAGGGTGGGGCCAAGGAACTGGCGCCCCTTGATCCAGCCCGTGGAACTAGTATCTAGTTGGGGGATCCGGCGACAGAGGCCAACAAAGCCCGGGGAGGGCTTCATAGAGGTGGAGGTTCCCCCTAATTTTTCCTTGTGTGTCTTTTTTTTTTTTTACCCACTGGAGAGCCGGACATGCAATGACATCAGCGCACCTACATGCAGACATCCTCCGGCTCTCCTCCTCGTTAGATGCACCCGCTATTGTCAGACACCCAGCCTCCGCTGGGTGTCACTGTAGTGCCGCATGTGTCTCACACCCACCCTGAAGGAAGGAGAGCTGTCGTGGGATGCTCAATCCTTCCTTCCCCCTACCAGCCCTTGGCGGCCAGAGTCCGTTCCCGAACTCGGGTCACCGGGGTGGTGCCAGGTGTGGCGTCCAGCACCTCAACCCTCAGTGCCACTGGGCCGGACCGCCAATTGTTAATATCATACCTGTTACCAGATTTGAATAAAAAAAAACCAATAATCCAGATAAGAATTCCGAGGGTAAAGTGCTTCCACTTAGCATGTCTCTGAAGACTGCAGAGAGGCATACCGCAAATTCATGTGGAAATAATTTATACAGTTCGTAGGACAGGCCATCCTGTCCTAGGGATGTTCCTCCTTTTAACTGAGATATGACAACCTCAATCTCTGAAGCTAAAATGGGAGAGTCCAAACCCCCCGCTACAGTAATGGGGAGATCCAGCTTTATTAACTGTAAAAATTCTGCAATATGAGAAGGAGAAGGTTCTGGAGTCGAAAAAATGACAAAAACTGTTTTTGTATTATTTGCTGTATTTCTTCTACATCAGTAGTTAAATTACCTTTCTCATTTCTCAGAATCTTGAAATTCATTTTGCCCTTTCTATTTTTGAAGACCTCAAAAGGGTCACTTCCAGGAGTTTTCTGGGTCCCGTACTGTAACTCAGCATTCAATAATTTGGCCCTGTCATTTGAACTTTTACATCATTGATTTGTGAGTCCTAATTCACACGTGAACTAGATTGTAATCCAAAAAGATATTGTAGTTGAGTTCTTAATTTAAGATATTGGAAATAGTCAGATTTCACTTTTTCCTTCCCATATTTCATTAACCATAGGGCAATGTCACATTTCGTTTCCAACCACCACCAGGATAAATTATCAAATAAAAATGTCATTGAGGTTCGAGCCCACAAAAGATGGTTCAAACCATCCTGAACTTGATGGTCTAATAGCATACAAGAGTTTAACCGCCATCTTCTGGGTGGGCTGGGACACTTGGGAGATATGGAAATAATTAACTTAAGGTAGAGATGGTCTGAAAATTCAAAGGCAACATAATGAGGGAGATGGAGGCAACATTTTTAGAAATAAAAAAATAATCAATGGTAGGCATTAGTTTACCTTTTTTAAATGTGAATGCAGGACCTTGTACAAGAAAATTCTCACAGACAATAAGCTCTGCATGGGACACACAGTTATGCAAGGCACTGGAATCACAGTATATTTTGTTAGTCCCCATTCTAGTCCTATCCCGAGGAAGCCCACAGTTGAAATCTCCCCCCAAAACTATAAATGCAGTGGTATAGAGATAGGACTGGATCCGATTAACAACATCCACCCACTCAGCATTTGATTGAGGTCCATATACCATAATTAACCTATAATTCGAAGTATCCCATATTCCATCCAAAATTAAAACCCTCCCAGGTATAAGGGCAATCAACTTGACTAACTTAAATTTAAAGACACTAAATAGAATGGCCACCCCATCTGCTGAATCTGCCCCAAAGGACCAATACAATGGACCCCAATGCCATTTGGCTTTGAATGATCTAACTTGTTCCGGAGACCACATCCATGTCTCCTGGAGAAAACATATATCAAAGTCTTGTTGAACCAAAAATTGAAAGAAAGCACCTCTTTTCTCAAAATTAAGTAAGCTGTGACAGTTACATGAACCAAACACCACCATTACAATTCAAGATTAGCCCACACTATCTAGGGAGCTTTTTTCCTTTTCTTTTTTGCTTTATATTCTGTAAACTCCGGTCTTTCCTTCTCATTCTTTTGGGGGGCAGGGGGTCTACCACTTCCATATCTGAGTCTTCCTCCACTCTTCCAAGTACTTCAAAGGGGTTTAATACAGAAATCCCTCCCTGTTCAGCTTGTGAAGCTATGAGCACCGAATTCCTAGTGTCCGTTCTCTGGTGTAATGGAGCTATGATTTGTTGCTTATCCACTACCAGGCTCTCACTCCCTTTGACATCTGAATAACAAACAGGTGATAGGTTTGACCAATTCTCTGTCTAATTCTGTTCTTTGTCTTCCCCATCAAGCTCTACCAACCTAGCTATTGCAGTGCTAGACCTTCTTTTTTGTTCTGGAAGGGCTGGAGGGTTGGCACCACAACTTCTCCCGCATCTGTGGGGTGAGGGGGATCTCCTTCACAAGAATCCTGGGCCTTTTTAATCAGGAGTTCCGGACTAATCACAGAAGCTTTATTTTTTGCTGCCCATGGACACTCTGAAAAAGTGTGGGCAGATTCCTCACAAAGGTCACATCGAGTCAGATTGTTACATTGAATCCTCACATGCCCCACTTCCCCACAATTATCACACCGTGGGGAATCACAAGTACTCGAAAGATGGGTTCGAGACCCACACTTGTAACAGGCACAAGGTTGCCCGGAATGAAAACAAACCCCTCTATCTCTGCCAAGCAAAAAGGAATTAGGGATATGTTCAATCACATCATTTTCTTGCCTCAGTTTAACCTTGTATTTCCACCCCCATCCAGAATTGTTCTGAATCCAACAAGGCTTCAAGTGCACTAAGAACCTCACATTTCTGTGACAACCAATATGAAATGTCCTCAACATGTACCTCTTCATTGTGAAACATGACTGTTACAAATTTAATCAGGGGTTTTGTCAGTGGTATAACTAAACAAGCATTTGTCAATGCCGAATGTTGTCTCGCTGGCATTGGCATTGGTAGTGCAGGAGTTAGAGACGTATAATAGGAATGGCAGTGAAGTATTGAACTGACACCAACCCCACCCCTACCCTGCAGAGACTGAGAGGCATTGGGGTGTACCTTTGGGTCGTCAGCTATAACGCTCATGCCATTTTACCTTACTCTACCCTGTTGACACTGACAAGTGTCGTGGTGTGCTTTGGGGGTCTTTGGGCCTTATACTTACCCCCATTCCATAAGGAAATATGCTTAGGTGGGTGCAGTGTAGGAGAATGCCCTTAGTGACTACAACCCCATTTTCATTGTACGTAAGGTTCATCGCCCCAAACCGCCCCCTAAAATCATACAGCTCCGGTCCTTGAAATCCTTAGACCTTACTCCAATCAGCTTTGCACTCACTTCCACCGACTGGGCCCCCCTCTCCACTGCCATTTCTGTTGACCAAGCACTTGACTATTTTAAGGATAAATTCATTGCCACCTGGAATGCCTTTGCTCCTTTCAGACAGACCAGAGTTCATGGGCTTCACCTCCCCTGGATCACCCCCAAGCTACTGGCCTGCTTTAGGGGAGCATGATCAGGCCTGGAGAAAACACAAATCTACTAAACATCCACACGACTACGCCAAGTACAGAATGCTATGCAATTCATGTACTAAAGCTATTAGACTGGCCAAGTCTGATTATTTCAACTCCTCATTCCTGACTAACACTAAGTCTCCATCTAAATTTTGGAGGGTAGTTCATGCCCTATTCTCTCCCCCTCTCACCCTCACCCTCCAGTTCTGAAAATAAATAACTCCCTAGTTTCTGACCCTGGCTCCATGGCCAATGAATTTACTGCCTACTACACCTCATGTGCCACGTCTCTTCTAAATTCCCTCTCCCCATTTCCACCTACTAACTTCAACCCTTCACCTCAGCCAGGGCCTACCCCTCCCCCATTTTCCTTTTTTACTATCTCCCCTGACGAAGCTCTTAATGCTCTCCTATCCCTCAGCCTCAACAGGTGCAACAGACTTCTAGGAAAACAAACTGAACTTACAAGCTCAAATGGGCAGACTGGGTGGGCCATAGGCCCTTATCTGCCAACACTGTCTATGTATCTATGTAACCCCGCTAAAGGCTCCTCACCAGATGAGCTTGATCCTAAATTTCTTTACTTTTCTGCTCCTGCAATTGCTTATCCTATCTCTCTAATCTTTAACCTGTTCTTTATTTCTGCCCAAGTAACCTCATCCTGGAAACATGCTGTAGTCCTTCCTCTCCCCAAGGGTGGTGACACATCCACTCCTGGCAACTATTGCCCCATTTCCCTCCTTCCTACCCTTGCCAAACTTCAAGAACATTTAGTTCTCTCTCAACTATCACCCTTCCTTTCTGATTCCTTCTTCTTCACCCCATTCCAATCTGGTCTTTGGAAGAACCACTCAACAACCACCTCCCTCCTCAGGCTTACTGACTCCATCCTTTCAGGGATGTACGACGGTCTGATCACCTCGTCCATCGTTGTTGACCTAGTCAAAGCTTTCAACACTGTTTCACATCCCCTGCTTCTTGATTCAGTCTTCTCAACTGGCCTTACTCCATTATCCACCAGCTGGTTTAAATCCTACCTCAATGGCAGGACCCAGTTGGTGAGAATCCTTGATTCCATCTCCCCTTCACTCCCCATCAACACTGGTGTCCCTCAAGGTTCAGTGCTTGGTCCCCTACTCTTCTCTATTTTCCTTAATGATCTTTCCACAGCCTGCTCATCCTCTTCTATCCACATGTACGCTGACGATACTGTTTTGTACAGTTCTGGCAAAAACCCTGCTGCTGTGCAAATCAGCTTACAGCATGACTTCAACCAGTTCAGCTCTGGTTTGCTTTTCACCAGCTTTTTCTAAATGCCAAGAAGACAGTCTCAATGACCTTTGGCACCAGGCAGAGACTCTCTAGGCTCCCGGCCCTACCCACCTTCCACACCCTTAATGGGACCATCTTGGAAGACACCTCCTCATTTAGATATCTGGGAGTTTGGCTGGACCAGTACCTCAGCTTCTCTGTACATATCGATGATATCCTGAAGAAACTGCGCCCCAAGCTTGGTGCTCTGTACAGGAATCGTAGTTGCATCCCGCTGACTGCGAGGTGAGAAATTGTCCAGAAGATGATACTTCCCATCTTTGACTACTGTGGCGTAGTCTATGGTGCTGCTCTCAAATCTTCCTTGACCAAGTTGGACACTGTCTTTAACTCCTTCTGCCGCTTTGCTATTAACTCCCCTTCCTGCTCCCACCACTGTGAATTCTATCGCTCTCTAACCTTCCTTTCACTATCTCACAGATGCATCTCTCACTGTGCCAAACTAACCTCCAAATTCTGGTTCGGGGGGACCCCACCTCCTATCTCTCATCCTCTCTCTCCACTCCACCACCCCCATCCACTCTCTCAGATCAAATGACGCCCGCACTTTGATGGTCCCTCGCTGCTCCACCCTCATCCATCAGACTGGTTTCACCCATCGTTTCCCTAAAATCTGGAATTCTCTCCCCCCTGAAATACAACACTCCTCCTCCAACTACTCCCTTACCTCTGCCCTACACAATTACCTTTCCCTCAAGCTGTTCCTGCTTTAACCCACGTTAACACCTATCCCCAGTTTCTGCCTTCCAACCATGACCCCTCCTGGCAGGGTTCTCAACATCCTGAAGGAGGAATCAGGAAATGGCTACCCCTTCTCCTCATATTCAGTTCTTGCCTCCCCCCCTCTCTTCTCCACCTGCCCTTCTGGGTCACCAGTGTGCACAATCTAACCCCATCCTTTTTACTCCAACAACACTTACGTACTACCTCGAGCCTGCTCCTGGTACACTCATGCACTATAAATGGTTCTATCACAATATTTACTGTTTTGTATGTTCATATGTTCTTTTGTATGATTTACCCAATGTTCCATTACTGTTTATTGCACAATACCTTGTGTTCCAACTGTTGCACAATCTTACAATGTTGTATTGTTTGTACTACCCACATACTATTGTAACTGATCATTCTTCACAACCCTATGTAACCCCTCCCCCCAGGTCACACCATGAGACGAGCAACTTGTTGTTCAGTGTGCCCTCCTGGTGAAACATTTCAATAAATAAAATAAATAAATAAGAATGGGGTGAACTTTGGGGCTGGCCACTCCAAGGCACACCTCGATGCCTGTCATAGGCTGCAAGGTGGGGTTGGGGGTGGAATGGCGGGAGCATTATAGCTGATGATCCCAAGTCACACCCCTGATGCCTGTCAGTCTCTACAGGGTGGGGTGGGGTGTTACAGCTGGAAACCCTAACACTGTAGGCATGTGTTGGTATTTTCACTCCAAATTCTCAACATGGGCTTTTTGTGACCCCCACCTCATGAACAGCGGCACTATCAGTTTGTTAGCCGAATGGCGATTTTGTACAGTGACTGTGCCATTTGGCACCACAGGTATGGAAACACATTTTGGGCAGGATGTGAAAAATGACAACTGTATTGTT
Source organism: Neoceratodus forsteri (assembly GCA_016271365.2). NCBI lineage: Eukaryota > Metazoa > Chordata > Ceratodontiformes > Ceratodontidae > Neoceratodus > Neoceratodus forsteri. Next base: position 6,719,564 of record JADMNL010000025.1, on the reverse strand, counting down.
CATGAGGAGGTATAAAAAATGGCAACGCTGAAAATCTGGAGTGTAAATATAAAAAATTGGTGAAGTCATGAGCTTGCATAGAAATGCAATGTAGATCCATAACCCAATTATTTGGGGGATTTTTTTAGCCATATTTTCAACATAGGCATTTTGGGACCTCCCCTCATGAACAGTGGTGCTGTGATTTTGTTAATCTGTCCAAACAGTTGATTTCCCACAGCGGCCACACCATTGTACGCCACAGGTGCGAAAACACATTTTGTCCAGGATGTGAAAAATGACAGCTGTACTGTTCAAAAGGAGGCATAAGAGAACCTTGGTGGTTAGGAAAAGGGAGATAACTGCAGAGATCAAGTAGAGTCTGCAGTATTATAGTAGGTAGGGAAAATGGGCAGACTAGGTGGGCCAAGCAGTCCTTATCTGCCGTCAATTTTATGTTTCTATAAGTAGAAGAGCAGTACAGAACAATAATTTCAAAATACAGTAGCAATTGGTTGTCCAATAAACATAATGCAGAGTCAACACAAGTCTACAACTACATTTAAAATAAAAGTGTGGTGGCAGATGATCGATGGGGTGGTAAACCAGTAATCAGTACCAGGTAAGGCACGGTTCAGGAAGAGGGCATGCAGGAACAATAGGGAGGTGGGAGAAGTTTTAGTAGGGGCCTAAGAGAGAGAAGTGAGGAAGAGAGATGGATAGACGATGGTAGTTGATTCCAGAGGTAATGTGGATGGGCTCCAGGTCTTGTTCTGCCATTACCTTTCTATGTTTCTGCAATCACCATTTAACTTACTCTGTACAGATTTCCAGTTTCAAGCAAAAACAAATCCGAGTTTGCATCAACAGAACTCTGTTACATGAAGTTTGCATTTCAGGACCTTCCATTCTTTATTATTAAAGACGTTTTATTGCAGTGGGGTCTTTTTCCTATAGATTTACTCTGTTCATGTTGCTTATGCCTACTGTGAAGTCACATTCCTTTTGTTTTGACATCACAGCCTGTTACCACATATACTATTATGTCATAAGCAGAAGATTATGACTTTAATTTTGTTTTAATCTTACAGGACTCAAGCCTTGCTGATGCCAATACTAATTTTCTGCAGAAACCTGGAAAATACGTAAACTCAAATAAGGCAGGATATTTGAGAACATTCGGGTGCAGTTTGAATTTACTAAAGTTCCTGTGGTTCTCTGTTTTAGAATGTAGGGGCAGTCTGCTTTGTCAGTCAATGTCGATGGAGGCGAAGGAACACTAAAGCATGGACAAAATGTGGAACCGGGCCTCTGGGATATACACAACCTGGCTCTGGATCATTGGAACAAACAATGAAACTAGCAAATAAACTCACATCATGGTCACTGTAACACAGGGCATTCTTACTACTCTAGATCATCAGACAGGAAGAATACTGGGCATACACTATCATGACCACACCTTGGCCACCAAAATAGACTGCAACTCTGGATCATCAAATAAAAGCATGCTGGATGTTAGCTATAATGACCACACCTGGGGCACCAGAATACATTGCTTCCCTGGATCCTCAGATGAAAGCATGCTGGACAATGACTATGAAGACCACACCTGAAACATCAGAACATGCTATTTCTCTGGATCCTCTGGACATCACCTGAAAAGATTTTTAAACAAATGGAACATATGCAACCGAAGGAGTTCATTCTAGATCAAGGTTCCTCTCTGCTACACAATCCAGTTTCCATCCCAACAACTCAACCAGCACTGCCCTGCTTGAAGTAGTGAATGACCGTGCAACTACCCTGGATGAAGGTGAAGGACACTATGTCAGAGCCATCTTCATTGATCTTACCAAGGCCTTTGACACTGTGAATCATGACCTTGTTTTTTTGCAAAATTATTACTTGGGTAGAACATATATTCCCCTGTCTTGGATCAAAAATTACACTCAGACCTGGTCCCAGGTCAGCAAAGTCAGTGGAGGAACTTGCCCTCCAAATGCACTTAAACTTGGTTTTCTACAGGAGTCCATCCTTGATCCATTTCTCTTCAACCTTTTCATAAATGACTTACCAACCATCTGCACAAATCCAAACACCTATATCCACCTTTATGGGATGATACAGTAATATATGTAATATATGGATAGTGAAAATAATACCCCCAAAATACATACAAAAAATTCCTTGTAATACAGTAGTTAGTCCCGTAATAGTATACTTCCGGTCCTCGTAATAGTATACTTCCGGCCCAATAATACTATACTTCCGGTCCTTGTAATAGTATAGTTGGGATTACCGATGTGACTACTGTGTGAACCGAGTTTTGTTTCTATTTTTTTTGAGAGAGAAACATGGGAATGGGACTGGAAGTGGGAGCAGGAGTGGTGGTGGTGTGCGGAGGAGCGACACTCAGAGTCTTACTAACTCTGCAGACCCGGCCCTACAGCAGGCACAAGTAAGAAATTAAAAATTCCTTGCATCCATATATTACAAAAAATAACAAATAGGTTCTGGTGTTTCAAGGCAGAAATTCCATCTCGAGGTTCTGGGGATACAAGAAACCTCTCGAGCTTCGCTCTCGAGGTTTCTTGTATCCCCAGAACCTCTCGATGGAATTACTGCCTTGTAATACACCAGAACCTATCTATTATTCTATTTATATATATATATATATATATACACACAGTATATACTAACAGCAAGTCAACCTCTGAACTAAATAGCACCCTGCTAGATGTACTGACTGAAACCCAGACCCAAATGAATGCAGACTGCCTGCTATTAAACTACTCAAAAAACAAAATCTATGCTATTCAGTGGAAGGATGGTCCGTCCTCCCAATTCATAACAAGTCATACCTTCAACAGGACCACCACTGGAAAATGTTCAATATTTTAAATGCCTGGGTTTTTGGCTCAGTACTAAATATTTCTGTATGGCATACATTATTAGGTCTGTCAAAAATTCATACCAAAGTGAAGGCTTCACAATTGCAACAAAGCTGCAGTAACCTCAGCTCCAGAAAAATGCTTCTACAGCAATCACTTTTCTCATCGCTGGAATACTGGAGAAGATAAATCTACAGATCTACAATGCCACATGATTTTTTCATTACTTAGAACAACATTCGCAGATTTGTATTTGATTGTGACAAAAGAACACACCATGGTCTCGTGTATAGCAGGCTAGGACTTCTTTCACCTGAAAAAAGAAGGGAGCAGAAATGGATGACTGTAGTATTAAAGAACATGCATGACCTACTTCTGGCCTATAGCAGACTGCTAGTCAAACAACATCAGAAATGTCAGCTTTGCTTCCAGACTGGAGATCTCTTGCACATACCAAGTATCTACAGATCCTTTGAAGAAAAGGCCTTCACCACTGCAGCCCCAACAACATGGGATTCACTATTGCTATAATAAAAGATCCTTCAAAAGGGCTATGTTTGATCATCTACAAATCCTGTGTGAATGCAAGACTCTAATTTATTTTTCAATGCTCTCCACCACAATCCATTTGTCTGAACCTTTCTATATTTGTATATACAGTAGTGTTGTAATATGATGCCAGGCTTTGTAAATGTTTTAACCACTGCTGGAAATTCTTAAAATGTATGGGAGATGCTTAATATGCATTGAAATCAGCCAATTTACAGGGTTGTTATGCTATTGATGTGACATCATGATGTTGTTATGCCATCGTGAGCACGTCACATCGATGGTATAACCACATACACCATATCTATGCATGTGCGTTCTGCATATTGTGCGGTGTTCGTGCATGTTTGAATGGTAAATGTCTCTCTCAAACGGCTGCGGTGGTTATCAAGAAGCTACACAGAGAGGGGCAATTTAAGGAGCCAGACCAGACCCATAAACTGCAGATGAGCCTGATTTTATCCTGAGTTAAGTTTGCTGTTGCTGTAAATAGTGAACCATAATCTATAAAAGATAATGTATGGTTCACTCTCGGCAACCAACTTGTTTAACCATCTCGAGGTTGTCATGGCAACATAAACCTCACAAGCTTTGCTCTCGAGGCTTACAAGATCGCCATGGCAACCTCACAATGGTTAACAAGCTAGTTAATGATAGCGACCCATACATTATCCTCTATGTTCTCCATAACTGTGTAACTACAAAGTATTGACTCAGACGTATCAGTCCCCCAGGACCCTCTTGAGCAATAGGTGTTTCACCTAAATGAGGTTATCCTGGTGAAGAAAGAAAGAAAGAAAGAAAGAAAGAAAGGCCCTAAACTTCACTTGTTGATGAGTTCCTATCTGATGAACCATGGCGGTTCCTAAACTGTCTGACTCACTGTATCTGGGTTTTGTATTCAGACTGGAAATCATAGTGAGGTACCCCACCCTGTTGGCAGCCCTATGCTATCTAAGCAACCAGACCCTTGCTTAGAATGCTCATAATCAGCATTAGCCAGGTAGGTTAGAATGGTCTCTCATGCTGAGCTTTTACTTTGATCTGGAATGATTACATGCAGTTATTTTTAATAATCCCCTGTTTGTTAGTTTGGGGCAGGCACATCTATTAAATACACAGTCATACTAAATACAGGACTGTCTATGTAAATCAATACATTTTACTTTAAAAAGCAATTTGTGTCTTGTCTTTTCTTAGTTTATGGTCCCATAACTATAACTTGGACTTTTCACGATACTATCTCTTTAAATCAGTGTCTCTAAATCAAGCAGGTGCTATACTTTCACATACCAATCCTGTTACTAGGCTGGCCCCAACTTACATAAAATAATATAAAATATTTAAAATAGTTCTGCCGCTCTGGTCTAGTTGACCAGTTACAGCTGTTTTGGTCTCTGGAGAACTGTCCCATTTCTTGGCCCAACTCCACTGCACCCACCATGACTGGCCACATTTCCATCTTCATCCCCTCCCTCTTCACGAGGAGGAACAAAACCGTGGCCAGTCACTCACCCTAAGAGCAGATGCATACTAGCCCTGCACTGACTGGGGGGGGGGTGAACTGTCCTGTGGCTGAAGCCACTCCCTTCAAGTGCCCTTCAGCGAAGACTATAACATAAATACAATTTTAAAAGAAACTTCTCTTCTGGCGGTTGGTATCAGGATTGTGGCTTCTACTGACATTCCACCGATATCCATTTTGCTGCTGTTGTGAGGCCTGAGAGCCAGTGTGTTGCTGCTGCGTCTGAAGGAGGAGGAAGCTGGATGCCACTGCACACATACTCCTTATAGAGTCACCTCAGGGTAAAGGAAGAGCAGCCCATTGTGAAGGTTAGTGGGTGAGACAGATGCACAGACTCAGGTAAAAGGCATAGAACGCACTTTGCGTTATTTATTTTCCAAAATAAAATAATAAACATATAGAAGGAAATAAGTGATCACTCCTTTAGTTCTGCAAAAACAGTACACAATTCCCTCAGTGCACAACTTACAGGCTTTGTTCCAGCCAAACAGATTCCTACCACATGAAAACTTGCATGTACTATGAGCTGCTTCCTCCACAATAGTCAGGTCTCTCCTGGCTGACTCATCTGACACATCTGTTTTGCATCTCAGGAGGTAAGCTTTTATCCCTGCCTACTCATGATGGCAGTACCATGTGAGCTGTCTGACTCACAATTCTCTAAATAAACACAGGGTGCCGGATAATCAGAAATGCGCCAAAGGCATGCACAACCCCAGCACATCACAAATCAACTGTGCAATGGTGCAGTGACTGCAATATTTAATGGTTATGCACTGCAACATGCGCCAGTGCAACACGGCTGAATATCGCAGTCACTGCGCCATGGTGCAGTGAGAAGTGCACCAGGAAGCAACCAGAAACACATCATAGCGTAACCAGGGATGTGCAAGGGGCAGAGGAAGATGCATCAAGGCACAGCAGGAACAGCCACAGGCACAGCAGTGAACCAGGCATAGGGCAAGGTGGGAGGAGAAGCAGCGCAGGGAGGTGGGGGAACCAGGCCAGGAACACTGGTAGGGACACACAGCTGGCACACAGGTGACTACTGTCCATGGAGTGGGGGCATGCAGCTGGCCCACCCAAGGGCAGTGGATGCATGGTACAGGTGGCACCGACGTTCAAGGGTAAGCTCCCACTGGCCACCACCCGCTGGATGGCACGTGCCCGCCCGGACAACAGTAATCCACACCTGGCACACAGCACCCAACACACACACCACACAGCCTGTACAACCAGCACATGGCCACTCCAAGGCACAGCCACTGACCAAGGGGCATGCCACCACCATGCACAGTCCACACAATGACACTGGCACACCACACGATCACCCACCACACCACTGTAGCATGGACCCACTCACCAGCTGCAAAACAGACATGGACACAGATGGGTAAACAAGTAACAAATATAATTCAATGATGACATAAATAATGAAACATAACAGTCAAGAACAAGGGGGAGGGTAGGTGAGGGAGGAAAGGGGCAGAGGGCAGGGTCTGTACAGTTGGATGGGGGAAGGGAGGGGAAGGGAGGACAGAGGCATGAAGGGAGCTGCAATCCATCAAGGCCAGCCACAGCCTACCATTGCCTGGTGCCTCCCCCTGCACCAGTTCTGGAGCAAGATCCTACTGGTCTGAACTGCTATCTCCACGATATGGGGGGTAATAAGTATGATCTCATGCAGAAGTCTACAAAATAGTGGCAAGTGGGAACCCCTCCAGACACCTATGGCAGAGGGAGGGACAGGTGATTAGTGTGCATCCATAGCACCCTAGCCCCCCACTGTGCACAGCAGACAGTGGGAACACACACCCCGGAGTGGCACCCTGCCCACCAGCAGTGGATGGGCCTACACCTGCTGCCAACCAGGCAACCTACGGCAGTGCACAGTGCTGGACACTGCCACCCAAGGGCCATCCAACAGCACAGTGGCAGGCAGATGGCATGGTGCTGCAGTGGAACCACAGTGGCACTGGTGGCATCCGGATGCACACCCAGACCATCAACAGCTGCCACACACGTGCAATGGCTGTCCCACGGCACCACGCACACTGCACTGTGTGATGCACACAGCTGCCATGGCACAAGGCACAGGAGGCCAAGGCCATACCCCCACCCCACTGACCACCCTGCACAACAATGTGGGAATGCACAGTGCCTTCCTGCCCACCGTGGCACTGTGTGCACCACTCCTACTGCTGCATCTCCGCTCGGTCCTGCACCCCCAGTCGAAAGGTTCTAGGACAGGAACACAGACAGGCACACATCAGAAGACAGCCATAGCATGAGCCCACTGTCCCCACCCCCAAGCACACTGTGCGCCCCAGCCGGGCAAGGCTGCAGGGCAGTGGCACAGCACACCCAGTGACTGGTAATGCCATGCCACAGGGCAAACAAAAGCAGGCCCCCCCAGCATGGCATGCAGTCCTGCCAGCCCCATGGAACAGTGGTCATGCACAGATGCAGGGTGAGCCCACTTACCTGGCCATGGCACAGCCCCCCTGCAGACGCATGCTTGCATCTCCCTCAGCCTCTCTGGGGCCCTCCTGACCAGATCCCCATACTGGTGGTGGCGCTGCACACCAGTGGCCTGGACCAGCCCATCTGTGATCTTCTGCCACACCTCCGTCCTGGGACTCTCTAGGGGCTGCTGCCTGAAGAGGCTGGCAGCATGGGGCTCCACCTGGGCCACCAGGTTTACCAGATCCACCTGGCTCCAGTTCCATGATCGAGGAACAGCATGGTGTGCCATGGTGCCAATGCAAGGAAGCAGGACAAAATAACGCCAAGTAGCACACATGCACAACATGCTCGAGATGCACGCCTCACAAGGAGATGCACTGCCTGCGGCAATCGCACATCTCCAGAGATGCGTGGCATGGGCATGGCCACACCAGCAGGTGGAGCACGGGTTCCAAGAGGGCATAGGGCAAGTCAGGGGTTAGCACGGACAATGTGCACATAGGCACCATAGGGCCCAAGCTGCATGGTAAGCAATAGGGCCATGAAGGCACCATGTCCCAGGGGCCCAATAGCGCCTGAGTGCCATAGGTCCAGTGGTGCCCAAGTGCCATAGGCCCAATAGCACCTGAGCACCATAGGTCAATAGTGCCCGAGTACCTTAGGCCCAATAGCGCCCAAGCACCATAGGCCCAATGGTGCCTCAGTGCCATAGGACCCATGGCGCATAGGGTATAATGGCCCCATAGTGCTTAGCATGCTGCACAATGGGCAGTATGCCGTGCCGGGCGCATGTATGTTGTCAAGGGTGCACTGCGCATGTCACGGCAATGCGCCACTACATATGCCGGAGCAAGTCCATTGTGCAATGTGCAAGAGCACGATATTCAGCCATCATATGCAGATTAGCTCATCAGCCTATCCTCAGCACAATGGGGACATTTGCATGTCATTACCGTTGCCCATTAGCCCATTTGCATGCAACGCGCTATAAAGGCACCGCACAACAGCACAGGCCATGGACCGGTATTGCAACCATCAGAGGTAGGTTGCGCTTGCCAAGGGGATGGCCAGCACAGCAGACTGGATGGCTGGGATGGGCGGCTGCAGCCACTAACCACATGTCCATGCCCACAGGTAGCATCATATCTGAGCACGATGAGGGTGAGAAGCGTGGGCCTGCCCGCAAGCACAGGCCCAACTTTACTAAAGTGGAGGCAGATGTCCTGTTTGAGGTGTACCTCAACAGGGAGTCGTTGCTGAGTGGTGCCACTGGCACACCCCAGGCCAGGGCCACTACCAGGGAGGAGGTTGCGGAGGCTGTGATACAGCAGGGCAACCACCAGCGGTCTGCATAGGAGTGCAAGAAAAAGTTGGGCATCAGATCAAGGAGAAGTTGGCGGCTATACGGGCTGCCAGGTTAGTCACAGGTGGAGGCCATGCCACAGTGCAGTTGAGGGTGTGCCAGGTGGTGGCTTCCAGACTGGGGGAGCCCATCATTGCATGGTAGATATGGCGGGAGGCTGGGGCCTGTCGATTCGGCAGCACTAACACATCTGTGATCCCTTACAGCACTGGCTCGCCAGCATGCAGTGGAAGGGGTGCCTGCAGCCATTGTGGGAGCTTGCCCAGCCCTGGAGGACCAGCAATTCTCCTCCATGGGCCTGATAGGCTACAGCACGCCACTGCCGTCCAGCTGGATGTCCCAGGTGTGGTATCGGAAGAGGCCCTGACTGTGCTCCAGCAAGACGCCAGCCATGGTGTGCTTTGTGCGGAGACACAAATCAGGGCAGGGTCCGACACAGATGACGATGTGACCATAGTCCTGGACGGCAGGGGTCTTGTCATTGGGAAGACACCTATACCATCCACCATCACTGGAAGCACGGCCGGTGGTCTGTTGGTGGTGTAACTGCTGCCTGCCATTGCCCCAGGTACCGCTGTGTGCACAGGCACAGTGGTGCAGGGGGTGGCGGTGCAACCGCACAGGCACTAGCCAGCAAACAGGGGCCAGTGGGGTGACAGCAACAGACGACTGGAGACGTTGTGAGGGCCGGGTGCAGTGTCCACTGCCGGAGCACCTGTCATTGCCCAACCCAATGAGGACCCCGCTGTGTAGCACTGACCTGAGCGGGGGACCATGCAGCGTGGTCGTATGCCACCGGTGGGTCGGTGCCATGCCCATGCACCCTGGTCGCTGACCCCTTGGCCGAGCACACCCGATTGCTGTGGGCCTCCATGGAGCAACAGATGCTGCACATGTCTGGGGGTGTGGGCACTCCATGCAGAGGTGTGCCAGGCAGCCGAACAGCATGACAGGGCACCACGCAAGTCATGGAGCATGTACAGCACTTGCAGGAGGACACAACCACTGCCCTGGACAGCATTTCCAATGTGATCTTAGTCAGCCTTGCCCCACTGGCTGCCACAGGGCATGGCTGACTACCACAGACAATGCAGAGTGCAATGTCCACCCCATGGTCCGGGCGTCAGGCGACCCCATCTTTGTCGATGATGGGCTCCACTGTGGGCATCCCAGGCATGCCTGGTGTGAGCCTGTTTGGGAGCCTGCAGACCCCTGCGAGGATCCGGTCACGGTACCACAGTCCCACCACTGGGTGGTGGTCACAGACCCCCACCGTTGCACAGCCTGAGTCTGCTGGGCAGCCGTGATGTGGCCATCCCTGTGTCTGTCACAGCTTTGTGTCTGCATGGCAGACCTGATGTGCATGCCACCCTGTCTGCAGCCACCACCCTGTGTGCACACGGGCATTGTGTGTGTGTGCATGGCACAGTCGTGGCAGTTGTGTGTTGTGCCTGCCTGGCTGCTGGCCCATGTGGTGTGTGCATGATGATGCCATCACTACACTGGCCATGCCCACACAGGGCTGTGTGCCTTGCCACTGTGTCAGTTCTGTGCATGGGTGTTTGTACCTGCGTGCACTGTAGTGCTCCTGTGCTACTGTGTACCAATGCTGGCATGCCATCCTCATGAGCCAGGGATCCCTCTGCCCAGGGGGGCTGCCCACTACCACCCGGCCAATTGCCCTCATCGTCCCCACTGCTGTTCCCCTCTTTGGCCTCGACAGCTATCCCATGGTCAATGGCCATGTTGTGCATTATACAACAGGCCCAGGAATAGGCCGCAGGCCTTCGAGGGGCTGTACTGTAAGGCACCGCCGGACCTGTCCAGGCAATGGAACCATGCCTTCAGCATCCTGAACACACGCTCAATGATGTTCCCTGTGCTGGCATGTGCCTCATTGTACTGCTCCTCTGCTGCAGACAACAGGCACCGTTAGGGGGTGAGCAGCCAGGGCCTGAGTGGGTAGCCACTGTCACCTGTGTAGAGAGAGGGAGATGGTTAGCCTGGTGACCCCTGTCACTGTGCCTCATGCCTTTTCTGGGCACACTCGGTGGCCCCCCTGCCTTGGCCACCCACTTCCATGCCCTGCTGTACCCAGCTGCCCGTGGTCTCAACATATTCACCTACCAGATGACCTGTGGGGGATGTCCTCATTCTAAAACCTGTGGCACAGTGCTGAGCTGTGCCAGATGAAGGCATCATGTACTCCTCCAGGGTGTGTGGCACAGACATAGGTTATGCGCCCTCTGGCATCGAACACCACCTGGCAGTTGATACTGGGGTAGCCCTTTCTGTTGATGTAGGCTACCCTTTCCATGCCAGGTGGCATGTGGATGCCCACATGGATGCAGTCGATGGCCCCTAGCACACCAGGCATATGTGCTACCCTGTGGAACTCCTGCATGGTTGCTGTATGCTCCACATGTGTGCTGGGGAAGTGGATGTATTCCGCAGAATGTAGTAGCAGGGCATTGAGGAACTGTGTGAGGAGCCATGACGTGGCCAACTGGGTTATGCCTGTGGCATCCCCTGTTGGTCTCTGGAATGTGCCCGTGGCAAGCAGGCACATGACAGTTGTTACCTTTGTCTCCATTGACAGGGCATGGCTCTGTCCGGTGGGTGCCTGCATCTCTTCACTGAACAGCTCACAGAGCTGCCTCAGTATCACCCAGTTCAGGCAATACCGGCCCACAATCTCTGTGTCAGCATGGGTCTCAAAGCTGATGTGGGGCCGGTACCACCAGTTCCAGGTGTACCGCTGATGGGCCCTTCTACGGCTACGTTGCTCTGCCTCCTCACACACCTCATTATGGCCTCCATCTGGAATGCCACACTGGTCATGGCTTCTGTTGTCCTGTCACTCCCTGGGCTTCTGGCTCCACTAGCCCCCCTGGCTCTGTGGGGCAGTGGTCATTGCTCGGCAGGGCTCCCTTCTGCATACCGTGCAACCCCGGCTGGCTTTTGCCTGCAGGCTCTATCACCCACCCCTGTGGGTATCTGTGTCACTCCCCTTGGGTCTGGTGGCTCTGTTTGGCACCCACTCTCTCTCTCACTCCCTCAGTGGGCCTCCCTGTCTGTCACACTCCCTCTCCCCCTCTCGCTCTCTCTCTCTCTCTCTCTTTCTCTTTCTCTCTCTCTCTCTCCCAGTCTCCTTCTTCCTCTCCCAGGCAGCCAGTCTGTCTCCCTTTGTCTTGCTCCCCATTGACGCAAGTGCCCTCCTCCAACTTGCTCCCTGTTTTTGTAGGCTCAAGTCTGCCCCGCGCAACTGGCAGTTGCTCATCACTTGTGCCGTTGGTTGGGGGTTGAATATCACGCATGCTGCATATTCATGGGTCTGCCACCTGCCCTGGATCATGCTTACATTGCTATTGCACATTGGCACACTGCTACTTGTGCTGCGCAGTTGCTCCCTCTAAAAATTGCTCTATGGTGCATCTCCGCATTTGCACATGTGCAACCCTGTTGCACCATGCGCAACTGCTTTGAATATCCAGGCCCGGCAGTCTGACACATTCTGAATAAAAACATTTCTCTAAGTAAACACATGCAGGTTGACTCATCCTAAATAAACACAGACAGGCTGATTCATCTGACCTTTACATGCCTCTGTGTCACCTAGGAAAGAATGTTTTGTTTTTGGCTTCTTGCAAAACCAAAGCAGTTTACACAGAATGAAATACTGAGTGTAAGGCTCTGTGTTTCAATTATTTTTCATTACTTACATTCCCTGTGTGTCTGCCTGTAGTACAGCACAGGAAAAGGCAAGCAACTTACTGCATCTTGTCTTACTTATATGTTAAAGGGGAGGTTCTGATAATGGGAGACTTCAACATGCCAGATGCAGATTGGTCAATACCAGCAGGGACATCTGCCAGAACTAGACACATAGTGGATTTCCTGCAGGAGGAGGGCCTCAAACAACTGGTACAACAACCCACAAGAGACAGGTCTATCCTAGATCTAGTACTGACTAATAGGGACAGGATCACAGATCTCCAGGTAGAAGGTCACCTGGCTGCCAGTGACCATCACATGAGATGGTTCAATTTGGCCACTAGAATAAAATCATCCCATTCCAAGGCAACAATATGGGACTTCAGCAGAGCTGACTTTGATAAGATGGCCAACAGAGTTAAGCTAGCCCTGGCAAAAAGAAATACAGGTGAGGGGGTACAGGCAAAGTGGGCAAGCATTTAAGATGCAATACGTGAAGCAACATCCCATTGTGTTAGCAAGAAAAGGAAGTGCAAAAGAAGAAGGAAACCAGTTTGGTTCTCAAACGCAGTAGCAGAAAAGGTCAGAGCCAAAAGGTTGGTCTTCAGGAAATATAAGGGAACGCAGCAGGATGAAGGGTAGGGAGGCATACCAAACTTCCCTAAGGGAAGCAGGGAAGGCAGTAAGGCAGGCAAAGGTCCAAACCAAGGAAACACTAGCACGACCAGTAAAAGAAGGTGACAAGACTTTCTATAGATACATTAGTGAAAGGAGAAAATCCAGAGGGGGTACTGCTAAGATCAAAGGGGATAAGGGAGCGTGTGAGGAGGAGGAGGACCATGTAAAAGCAGCTATCCTAAACAGCTACTTCTGCTCAGTATTTACTGAAGAGTAGGTAGGGCAGGGCCCACAGCTCAGCACCATGGACACAAGGGGAAGGGAGGTGTGCACTAGTCCCTTCACAAAAGAAAGGGTCCTACAAGAGTTTGATAAGCTCAGGGTGGACAAGGCAATGGGACCTGATGGCATACATCCAAGGCTACTAAAGGATCTAAGGGTGCCATTATCAGAACTGTTTAGTGAGTTTCTGAGCACAGGAGAGGTCCCAGAAGACTGGAGAAGGGCTCATGTGATTCTGCTTCACAAGAGTGGTAGCAGAGAGGAGGTAGAGAACTACAGACCAGTCAGTCTTACCTCATTAGTGGGCAAGATTATAGAGACACTCCTTAAAGAAAGGATAGTGCAACACCTGGAATCCATAGGAGCAAAGGATCCAAGACAGTATGGGTTTACAAAAGGAAGGTCATGTCAAACTAATCTCATAGATTTCTTTGAATGGGTAACTAGAGTGGTGGACCAAGGGGGAGCAGTTGATGTCGCCTACCTTGACTTCAGCAAAGCTTTCGATACTGTTCCTCGTAGAAGATTGATTAATAAGCTGGGTAGGCTCGTGGTGGGTCAGACGTTGGTCAACTGGGTGGCAAACTGGTTGACGGGCAGAAAACAGAGAGTGGTGGTAAACGGTATTCAGTCAGAAGAGATGCAAGTCACAAGTGGGGTACCTCAGGGATCAGTCCTGGGGCCAGTCCTCTTCAATATCTACATCAGTGACATTACAGATGGACTGGAGGGTAAGGTTTGTTGTCTGTTTGCAGATGACACCAAGATCTTCAACAAAGTAGATGATTCAGATGGGGTGGGCAGAATGAGAAGAGATCTGAATAAACTAGCAAAATGTTCGGAAGAGTGGCAACTGGGGTTTAACACAAAGAAGTGCAAGATCATGCACATAGGGACAAGAAACCCTGAAGTCACGTATAGGTTGGGAGGGGAGTTGCTGGCAGTCACAAGGGAAGAAAGAGACTTGGGCGTCATCATCCCCAATGACCTGAAATCATCCAAGCAGACCACTAAAGCAGTAGGTAAGGCTAGAGGGATGTTGGGGTGTATTAGTAGAAGTATCACAAGTTGGAAGAGGGAGGTAATAATCCCTCTTTACAAGACACTGGTTAGGCCCCATCTGGAGTACAGCATGCAGTACTGGAGGCCACACCTTCACAAGGACATTAACCAGATTGAGGCAGTCCAGAGAAGGGCAACCAAAATGGTGCAGGGACTGCATCAGAAAACATATGAGGACAGATTAACTGAGCTCAATATGTATACCCTAGAGCAAAGGTGGAAGAGAGGTGATATGATTGAAACATTCAAACACCTTAAAGGCATTAACAAGGTGAAAGAGTCTAACATGTTTCAATATAAGAAAAATAACAGGACAAGAGGACACAGCATGAGATTAGAGGGGGGCCGATTAAGGGGTAATGTGAGGAAGTTCTTTTTCACAGAAAGGGTGGTGGATGCATGAATGGCCTACCTCAGGAAGTGGAGGATATGAATACATTGCAGGGCTTAAAACAGGCATGGGATAGGCATAAGACAGCAATACAGATGATTATGAATAGATAGGCCATTGGCAGAGCAAATGCCAATGGCACATTCATAAGGTAGAAAAAAGAAATGGGCAGACTGGATGGGCCTTATGGTCCTTATCTGACACCAACTTCTGTGTTTCTGTGTTGCTTATGCAGTACCTAGGAGAAGGGGGGGGGAGACTACAAGACTGAAAGTGGCCATATTTCTGCCTGTAGCTAGAACAATAAACTTAAAAGAACAGGACAGTGTTAAAGAAAATGCAGCACAAATGTAGACAAGGGCTCTGATCCTGTCACACCCCTGATATGCCAACTGATCAAAATGCCCAAGGACCAACACAGACACAAGTGAGCCCACATTCTTCTGCCCTGATAGGCCAGCAGTTACCGTATGTGTCATTGTCTTTCTCTCTCCCCCGAACTGTCTTTTCTTTTTAAAAGCAAGGTTTTATTTAATATGCTCTCATGAGGAATTTACACATGGGAAAGGAGTGAATATGCAACAGGGTGCACTTCACAACTGAGAAACTAGCAGACATGACTGGTCCCGAGGGATTTATTGACTGTAAATCACTATGCAAATCACTATGAGCATGCCCTGCATTCCACCACAAGGGGCTCTTGCAATGGGGAACCTCAGGCAAAAGTTGCAACATGTATCCATAGTTCCATTTTTTTTAAATTGTGGGCTGGGATTATGAGGCATATGAAATATATAATTGTGGCTGATGAAATTACCATACAGTTGTAAGAGTGCTCTCACATGCATTCTTAGAGTGTGAGAACCACAAACTGCAGGTGAACAGTTCTAAAGAATGTAAATGAGACCCATCTTTCAAACATAAGAGTGGCCTCCTCAGCTGTATTAATATTTATTACTTTTTAAACAAATTATTTAACCAGGATAGCCCAGCTTAGATGCAACATCTCATTTCTAATGGGGTGCAGCTCCTACCCATTTCTGCAGCTAGGTGGACAGGAGCACTGGGAAGTTACATGACTTGCCTAAGTTCACTCAGTGAGTTCTTGACTGTAGCAGGGTTTGAACCCATTATCTCCTGGTTTGCATGCCTGTGCTCTAAACTCTAGACCCCCACTATCTCCAGATTTAGCAAATGTTGTCTATTTGAGATTCTGCAACCAATCACAGTGTAACCTCTAGGTGGTGCTATCCTATGGGCTACTACTCCTGCCTGTGTGACTAGGCACAGGTTAAGGGGCCTGAGTTCAGTGAATGGTTGCCTTCACCCGGAGGAATGGTACTGGGGTAGCGTAACTGCTTTTGGTATAGCCATCTGGGATGCTATAACCACCCACCAACCCTTCTAGTGGGCCAGACAGGTTAGCAATAAAACATTCACATTTACCATATGACAGTAATGATATCCTCACACTCCTTGCACTTACCACCAGGGCTGGATCTTCTGCAACTGCTCTGGAGATCCCCTGCAAAATAAGACCAGTGATGCAGCAATACAGTTTATGCAGCACTATCCTAATCAATAAGGTACACACTACCCAGATTAAACATGAAAACCGATGGGGTCACGTGATGAGCTAGCGTGAGGTAGACGTCCTCTTCTGAAGCTCCCGAGTCCCGAAAGCTACTTAATTTAAAATAGTTTATTTTTTGGCTTCCGCGGTAGATCGCGAGTGAGGGGCATTGTTTTCATGGAGGTGGTGCAGCTGGGAAGCCGTTTTGGGGTCCGGTCTGGTGGACGAAAAGATTGCAGCAAACTCGAGCAATTCGGCTCGCAAAATGGCTGAAATGGATCTAAACAGCCCCGAGCCCCTCGCAGGGAGAACACCGGTGGTGAAACGCTCGAAGCCCCACTCCCCGGTCCCAGACGAGCCTGAGGTCTGGAAGGGGGAGGGCCCAGAGGGTCAATCAACAACGGAGGACATCCTAGAAATTAAGCAGCTCCTGAAGGGGCTGGTCGCCGATTTCACTATATTAAAACCTGCATTACATGCTCTCACTCAGAGAGTGGGTGATCTGGAGGTCAGAATGGTATCACAAGAAAGAAAAAGTGCTACGATGGACCAGGATATAGTCAACCTGAAAAGGCAAGTGAGAAAATTAGAAAATCATCTGGAAGATCAGGAGGCAAGAAGCCGAAGGAATAATTTAATAATGGCTGGGCTCCCAGAAAACAGAAGGCTCAGATTGTGTTGCCTTCATGCAAGATCTCCTTTTTAAGTTATTTGGGCCCACGCGTTGGTGAATCCTATAATCTTGAGAGGGCCCACTGGCATTGAGAGAACCCAGTGCGGCCTCGTGTAATTATAATGCTCTTAACTACAAGGAAAAATCCTATGTATTGATGAAAGCAAAGCTAATAGAAACCTCCACTGGAATGGGGCCTCGTGTGGTTGTTTCAGGATTTGGTCCCTCGAAGGAAAACAGAAGGAGTACGCGGACATTAAAAGAAGCTATACATGGCAGGTTTGAAATTCAGACTGCAATATCCTGCCACTCTAGTGGTCAAGTTGGTGAAAGGGGACAGAAAATACCTCGGCAGAGAAGCCTTGGAAAGCCTTAAAGT
The DNA here is from genome assembly GCA_016271365.2 of Neoceratodus forsteri. Lineage (NCBI taxonomy): Eukaryota > Metazoa > Chordata > Ceratodontiformes > Ceratodontidae > Neoceratodus > Neoceratodus forsteri. The sequence continues at coordinate 6,702,096 of JADMNL010000025.1, read as the reverse complement.
GGAATTACCTGATTTATTCAAACCAGTTACTTAAGAGCAAAGGTGGAACTGGACAGTGAATACAGGATAATCTGTAAAGCGTTTAGTTACGCTCGCTCAAGGACTCATTAGGGAATTACTTGATTGTTATTGAATTGTACTTGTTTGTATTTTCTCTTAATGAATATTCATAATAGGTTAGTGAGTTTGTGAAGGGTAAACCCCATCTCCACCCCTTCCCCCTTTTTTTCTCTTTTCCCCGCTGCACAGGTGGTGGGAGCGGTAAGCCATGAAGATAATGGTTTTGGCTATTGAGATATAATTTCTCCCATTATTAACTTAGATGCTTAGATGCGATGTTTGGCTGTCTGGTCTGCACCAGATGATATGGGAGAATGAGGGTTTCTAAGGGTTATAGAGGGACTTGGGGGCTGAAAGGGGATGTCTTGTGAGTGGGCTCATACACGTTCCGGATCGATTTAGGAGGGCGATAGAAGGATCAGGGGTAGTATGTGGGGGGGTTTATGGGGAGGGCAGGAAAGAGAGAGAAACCATGACAGGTGGTCTAAGGGAACTTAATAGTCAGAGAGGGAGGGTCCAAGGCGTGGATGTGGTAGATGGGGTCACTTAGAATTTTGTCGTGGAATGTGAAGGGTCTCAGGGGAAGGAGGAAAAGATTGGTTATCCTTAGATATATTAATCAGATGGGGGTCCATATCGCTGCACTACAGAAAACCCACTTACTGACGGACGAATTACATTTGCTTAGGAAAGGATGGGTTGGCAAAGTACTTGGAAGTGGGAATGCGAAGGCTTCGGGTGGGGTGGCATTATTAATTAGGAAGGGATGCCCATATGTGATTGAGAGCTTTAGGTCGAGGGAGGATGGCAGGGGAGTATACACAATGGGCTCGTGCTTTGGACACCCACTGGTGTGTGCCTCCATTTATGGTCCCACTCCGCCTAGATCAGCATTCTTTGCCTCATTGGAGGCTGATTTAGCCACTCTCCCGCAGGGCTCCTTTATTCTGGCAGGTGACTGGAACATTTGCTTAGATAATAGGGTAGACAGGAGTCCCCCTTCCAGTAAAGCTATTAGTTCCCCCCAGGCGGCATTGCATAGATTCCTGGAGGTCACTGCTTTAGTGGATCCATATTGGATCTACAGAAAGGGAGAGACTGAGATGACCTTTTACTCTGGAGTGCATAAGATTTATACCAGGATCGATTTTTTTTTGATTAATCAGAGGTCCTAAGGGGGGTCCCAGGTATGTGTACCTTTGAGCGGATCCTTTCTGACCACTTCCCAATACAGTTGATATGGAGGACAGACAATATCCTCCCCAAGCCAGTTCATTGGTGCTTGGATGATAGGGTCTTAGCGAATGATAAGATACTAGTCAGGTTGAAGGGCAAACTCAAGGAAATTATCCAGACTCAAATCCCTACTCTTGTTGATAGGAACTTAGCCTGGCCTGTCTGCAAAGTGCTGTATAGGGGATGGGTTCAGGAATATACTGCCAGGCAGAATAAACTGAATAGAGCTCGGGAGGAGTTTATATTGGGGGCCATTAAATCATTGGCGCCATTAGAGGGCTCCTCTGAAGAGACAGATCGGGAGCTTAGAGATTTAAGGGAGAAATATAAGGGTATCCTTAATTATAGGGTGGATTTCTGGCTAGGGAGATTGAATGCCAAATATTTGTTGCAGGGGGATTTGCCAGGCCGGATTTTGGCCCATAGGATCAAAGAGCGAGAGGCGGAGAGAACGATTGTGGCAGTGAAGTTTGGAGAGGAATTCATCTCGACCCTCAAGGTTTGGTAGATGCCTTTGCCGACTATTATGGCAATATACCAGGAAGGGCGCGAGTCCCGTGGCAGAAATTAAGGGTTTTAGAGGCAATTTCTCTGCCAAAATGAGTCCGGAGCAGGCCTGAGCCTGGCTGCCCTAATATTGGAGCAGGAAATTTTGAGGTTATTATGGATTTGCCTAATGGGAAGGCACCAGGCCCAGATGGTCTTCCAGCTAAATTTTATAAAGTTCATGCGGAGACTTTAATACCTTTGCTGAAGGAGCTTTTTTCAGTCATCATGCAGGAAGGGATTTCCCACTCCCCACTGTATCAGGCCTATATCACTTTGATTCCCAAACCAGACAAACCCAAACATTTGCCAGGTAATTATAGGCCCATAGCTCTAATAAACCAAGATATTAAGATCCTTACCAAGATACTTGCTAATAGGGTTTTGAAAGTTGTCCCGTGTTTGATTAGTCAAGAACAGGTTGGGTTCATGCCAGGGAGGGGCCCCGGATGCATTAAGGAAGCTTCATCATATCTTGAGAGGGCAGCTCTTTCAAATTGCTATAGCTTAATTGCATTAGATGCCGAGAAGGCATTCGACGCTTCTCACCAATTTTGTTCCTCACTATGGAAAAGATGGGGTTTCCAGGGAATTCCTAAGGGCCTCAGAAATCTCTATGAAGCCCCTACTGCCCGAGTTTTATGTAATGGATATCTTCAAAGAGTTTCTTCTTAAAATGGAACGAGGCAGGGTGTCCATTATCACCAATTTTATTTAATATATACCTCGAGCCTTTGTTAAGGTCCCTTATAAAGGATACAAGGGTTCAGGGGATTGATGTTCTGGGGTTAGAGCTTAAGTTATCGGCTTATGCTGATGACATCTTATTACACTTATGTAATCCATCTGAGAGCTTTCAGCGAACCCTGGAAATTATTGGGAAGTTCTCCGGGGTTGCTAATTATAAGTTAAATTTAGCCAAAACACAAGTCCTCCCACTCACAATTCATACCCATAGGGGAGATTTTGAGCAATTTCAACTCAATTGGGCCTCAGAAAAAATCAAGTACCTGGGGATTTGGGTCATGGCCAGATCAGAAGATGGGGTGGAGGAGAACCTTGGTAATATTGTAGTCAGAATTAAGCAGGATATTGAAAGGTGGAAGAGGCTTCCCCTAAATTTCACGGCCAAGGTGGGTCTTATTAAAATGAACCTTCTGCCTCGATTGCTGTATCCGATCTGTCTCTCTCCCTATTCTATTCCGAAGGCTAGATTTGTCAGCATTCAAAGGATCATCTCAGATTTTTTGTGGGACTCGAAACCCCCTAGGAGGAAGCAAAGTATTCTATGTCTTCCCTACTCTAGGGGCGGAGTGAAGCTTCCCGATTTGCTAACATATTATGTAGCGGGGCAATTAGGATATATGGGACGATGGGATCATCGCCTGGGAGATAGGGAATATATTCCAACATGGCTGAGAATTGAGCAGCTGCTTCTTGAAAATACAAGACTCTGCCAGGGCATTAATGCATGTGGACCCGGAGACTCTGCCAGGCATAGGAAAGCAATCCCCGATATACAAATCAGTCAGGGCTTGGTGGGAGTGGCTAACTTCAGCCCAGAGGAAAGCTCAGAAGGGGGCAGGAGAACAACCTTTAGTGGGGAATCCTAATTTCCGCCTGGGAAACAGTGTTTTGAAGGGTCAATGGGCATCACTACTGCAAGATTTCAGAGTGGCTGACTTTATAGTCTCTGATAAGGTTCATTTACCAATACAGGCTGGGGAGTGGGATTTTTTTAAAAAGATACAGCTTACTAATTTACTCCAGAAGTTTGTGCGGGATTTTAAGGATAGAGGAGGAAAACAGGTGCTTACATGGGATAGCTTAGGGAAATTGATCTTTCACAGCACCTTTATCCAAAGTATATAAGGTCTTGCTAGACTATGTGGATACAAACTCTGAGTCTCTATTGTATATTGGGAGGAAGCCTTATTCCCCCTGAGACGAAATTGGTCTGAAGTTTGGAAATATGTGAAATATTTGCCTATACCGAAGTATAATATGATGCAATTTTTTATTTGCTCAAACATCTACTACACCCCTACTAAACCGTGTTCTAGAAAACTCAGACAGACAGATCTTTGTTTTCGTTGTGGCATGCAGCCAGGGGACCTCCTGCATATATTTTGGAAGTGTTCTCAAATTCAACCACTTTGGGGTCTTATGGTTAAAAACATGGACCCGGTATTGGACTACTCGGATTACATTAGTCCAGAAATTTGCATAATTGGGGATTTGGGAAGGATCTCGGTGGTTGAGAGCTAAATATCATATTTCCTGATGTCAGCTGTTGTTAAAGCGCTTTGTTCTAAGACACTGGAAGGAGGACATAGCTTACGATTATGATCTTGGGTGAGGGACCTATTGCAGGTCCTAGAAAGAATTAAACAACACATGCTGATGGAAGGGAAAAAGAAATTTATGAACGGAATTGGAGGACTTTAGAGGTAGTCTATGAAATTTGGTTAAAAGCCTCGGTTCAGATCTGTCTGTCTGTGGATGAGCAGTGAGATAGATTCTTATTACGCAAGGTTAAGGGATTTGTTGAGGTCTGGATTTGATTTCTGGCTGTGGGACAATTTATGTATAGGTACAGCTATTACTCCCTCACATAGGGGCTTACCTGATCGTAACAGTCATTTGCTGGGTTGGGTACATGGGGTTCTCTCTTTCCTGGGGACACAGTTACCTGAAGATGGGCCGGATATTTTTACTTATAGGTTGTGCTGATAATTTGAATTATTAATCTGGACTGGAATCTAGGTTTGTTCAAGCTTGAGCATGAAAAATGGAACTGGTAGCCTATCCTAGAGGGAAGTGGAGTGTTTGGTATGGGAATTAGCTTTGGTAACTGTGATTGTATATAGTTACCACATTCAGTTTTGGGATGTGGGCCTGGGGGCATAACCCGGGATATATGTCTGTTTGTGTTCAGTATTAAAATTTCAATAAAGAAGTTTTAAAAAAACATGAAAACCAATAATCTGATTTATTTAGGGGAAGTGAACAAGGGTGGAGCATAAATCTAGCAAATGATTGGCACTCCTGATTTGATTCAGATTGATTCAGCATGCACTGTAGTCCCTTTAACACAGTCCCACAATCCTTGGTACCCAGTATGATAAACAGGCTAGCCTGAAGCATTGCCCTAGGTAGGTTAGCATTGCAGCTGTTGTTGGGGCCCTTAGGAAAGAAACAGTTAACATGCACACAACCCATATATTTGTAATCCGGAGCCAGATGGCTCAGTACATTGTAATAAGCCCAAACAAGAAAATCAGATAGCACACAATGATTACAGCTGATATTGTAGGGGAGCTACCCTGTTTTGTACTCACGCTACCCAGACCAGGATGCAGCACAAGCGAGATGAAGACCTTGTGGTGTTGTTCTGGATTGCCAGGGGAAGCAGGGCCTACATGACTCACCTCCTGGTGGTCGCTACCTGTTTGGTGGTGTTGAGCAGGGGGCCAAATCCCCAAACAGGTCTTTCGCCGGGAATGTCTCTGAATCGGGGCAATGGCCTAGGCAGAGATGGCAGGGCCCAGGCAGGAAGAACAGTTTGGATAAAGTCTGTGGTGAAGCACTGGGAAAAGCCTCTAGCTGGCGTAACAGAACTTGCCATGAGGAACCAAATTGCACCAACAAAACACATTCAGCACATCTACAACATTTAACGTATGTAGCCACAGTCTGGATAAAATCTGTTTGCCAATCACAGATTCACTGCGCAAACCTTTCAATCTGAGACTCACTTCGGTCATCAGGTGGGCTGATCACTTCTGAAGCAAGTTTTCGGTCCACTCTCAAGTAGCAATAACACACTTTCTCGCTTCAGATACAGATCTCCACCAGCAAATCAGAGAAAGTCAGAATTTCACACACAAGGCGATACTCCAATCTGGAGATGTGACAGGCAGGCCAGCAGAGCCTTCCCACTGATTCCCCTATGCTCCTACGAGGAGCGGCTGCTCGATGACTCGAGCTGTTTACTCTCTAAACTCCAACTCTCAACTGACCCACTGCTTCAGGAGATTCTGGGCTTTCCCAGTAATCCAAAAGTTTCGGTTAGCTGGGGGAACTGTCTGTCACAGAAGGGGCTCCCCCTCCAAGTCCATTTAGGAGCCAAACACTTAAAACTACAATTCCTGCAGAATTTCAAGTTCCACAAGACCTCTGGGGACAGTCTCCATTTTAAGTCCCCTGAGGCTTGATTGGTCCAACACGGGAAGTCCAGAACCAAAATGGTGGCTCCTGTTCAAAACATCAAGCTGCAATTCAAAGCAGGTTACACAAACTCCTCTGTGATTATTATTATAGTGGATAAACAGTAAATAATCACTTTCCCTAACAGAGCTCCCTCTGCGCAAGTAGCGACTGCAGAATGGAGCAGAAATATGGACTGCCTGGCAAGTCATGAGCCTTAAAGCACTCGGATCCAGCTCAGACTAATTTTCTAACACAGGCTAGATGTTCCCTTAAAGAGACAGGTACGGAGGCTTACTAAAGCACTCTCATGCAGGCAATTAGAATTACTGCAGACAGGACACTGTCCTGACAGTGGGCATTATGGAGCCCAGGAAGACATTTTAGGAACGCCTATTTGTAGGGGGGTTACACTCTTCCTGCCTGGAAAAACTTGGAATCCGCATCAAGTCTATACTTACTATAACATTCTATAGAGAAAGCATTATATGAAAATACATGCATGTTTCTTTAGAGATACCATAAAGAAGAAAGACTGATGCATCAGTGAAAATAAACTGGTCCTAAGCATTACAATACTTTTTCCATAATAACAGTAATTCCTGTTAGGATACAGTTTTCATACTTTTGTCATAAGAATTTCAGCACATTCAAAACATTTTCACAGATAACCACATTACTCTGACCATTCGGGTCTTTACTACTTCCTGTACTTTAACCCACATGGCTAGGGGCCCATCCCTATCAGCTGCATCAGGGCTGCATGGGGCAGGGGCACCAGGGTTTGAGGCTTAACTATTAACTTAGAAGTAGCAGAATAGCTCATGTTGGGAAGAGAGCAGATACAGTATACTGTACACTCCTTTATGCACAACATGTAAGGGAAGATCCACAGTCCTCCCTGGGGAGTTGTAACTGAGGCGTATTACTGGTTTGTTTTTTCTTCCAGGCTTTTGGGGAGGAACAGGCACAGGCTCAGTTTTTTCAACATCTGCAGTAGGGTCTGCTCTTGTAGAGAGGGGTACCTCTGCACTGGTTGTTGGTTCTATATTGGAAGCACTTTTAGCTCCTTGTTCTGTTAACTCTGGTTCAGCAATATGGTTCTCAGTACTGAGGTCCAAAGGAAGCCTAGATACATCATGTAGGAAGAATTCCATGGAATTTAAGTCTTGCAATACTTGACCAATACTCTCAACATCGTTTATTTCAGTATTGCCATCTGTCATAGCATTTTCAAGATCATTATTCTCACCCAGTTATGTATCTACTTGTATGTCACCAGGAATACTTTCTGTTGCAGACTCTCCTTCTTGCAATTCAAATAGCTCTACCAGACACAAAGAGTCTCTGCTATCCCAGAAGTCACACTTTGCACCTCGCTTCCGGGGGGCACATGGTCAGTGGAGAAGGCTGGAGGGCTAGGCAGTCCTGAAGGTCCTTGGAACAACTGACTCAATTCATAGGATGGGTAATAGGATGCTTCACACTCACTGTCATCAGATTCAGACTGGCAATCAATGTCATTTTGGGCCAGCTGGGGGGGGGTGGAGGCCTTGCATCCTCGACAATTGGAGAAGGGGTAGTCTGCCTCTTTTTAGCTGCAGCTCTAGTTACAGGCCCAGGAAGGGCAGTGTCTTGAGGTACAGAGTCAATGCTTACTTGACCAATGGGCAGCAAATGGTTCCAGTGCATTGTCTTGGTAGCTTGTGGGTCATTTTCAGGGAGTACTTTATAGACTGGCAGATCTTCCAGCTTACTGACAACAACATAAGGGAGGTGGTGCCACCTAAGAGCAATTTTATGATTTCCATGCAGTCCCAAATTTCACAACAAAACACAGTCTCCAGGTAGCAGTTCCTGAGCTTTGACATGCTTGTCATGCCTTTCTTTATTTGCCAAATTTCTCTTTTCTGCCATGATTTGTGCTAGTTGGTGGGCATGGTTTAACTGGGCCTTTAACTTTTGAACACATTGTAGGTGGTTTTCAGCTTTGACTCCATCCGGGGAAACTCTGAAACAAATGTCTACAGACAATGGGACTTCCTGACCAAACATTAGGTGGTAGGGGGAAAACCCAGTGGCATCACTTTTGGTACAATTATAGGCATGTACCAAGGTGCTTATCTGTTGGCTCCATCTTGACTTGTCCCAGGGATGAATGGTGCCCAGCATGTCAAGTAGAGCTTGGTTAAACCTTTCAGTCTGTGGATCCCCTGAGGGTGACAGAGGAGATTTGGGACTTTCACACTCCCCAGAGCGAGAGCATTTCCTTGATCAGATGGCTTTCAAAGTCTCTCCCCTGATCGGAGTGAATTCTCTGAGGTGTTCCATAATGGACAAAGAACTTTTCAGTTAAGACCTTGGCCACTTTGGGTGCTTTCTGGTGCTTAGTTGGGTAAGCCTGGGCATAACATGTGAAATGATCAGTCACCACTAGCAGGGGGCTTTGACAGCACAGAGCAACATCAGGAGGTCAGAATTGGGCTTGTCTTCAAATGCCTCAACTAAGTATTTGAAGTTGCACTTGATTTCAGGCTCATACTCCTCTGGAGGACACCAGTTCCTCTTGTACTTGGCCACAAGCCCCGGTTTTGGTGCTGGACCATGATCATAGGTTAAGCAATCCCCAAATCCACAGCAAGCTGTGGGCCAGTGCCACAAAGCAGGCTGACATTCCCTGGATTAGGCAGTCCAAAAAGATCCCCTTGGCACTGATAAAAATTCTAACTAAATCGTTTGGGTTAGAGACCACCTGCTCAAGCTCTGGACTGCAAAACCCCTTACTACACTCTTTAGCTCTCTGCAAATCCTTGTCAGAGCTCCTCAGCTACAGCCTGATCTGTTGGTGATCCTTGCACTTTGGTGATTTCTTGGCTCCAGACAGCACCTGGAGGTGGACAAGTAGAATATATACTCCCCCTAATGTGCCCGTCACCTGCACATGAAACACTCTTTACAAACTATATGTTTCACAAGCAGGGGAAAGGAGCACTCTGACTGGTCGTGAATGCTCCCTTGAGCTATAATTAAAAATGAAGCTGCACCAGATTTTGTTTACTGTGCCATTGTCCAGAGCACTACCATGGTCACACATTGTATACCATTTCTGTAGAGCACCAGGGGACATACTCTGGGACACTACATAGATAACCATTACAAACACTTGGTAGGCAAAGCTAGCATGATTGCAAGCAATACAAGCTTCAGCAATTGCTAATTATAAAATCAAATTTTTAAAATAGGAAGAAACAATAATAATAATGTATAAGCATACACTATGATGCATATCATATATAGATACAACAGAGAGAATGCCATGTTGGTGCTTAGAAAAGTCAAATAGTTTGACAGCAATTATTAAACCAGCATATACAGTATATTATGGAAACGAGCTGTTTAATAGTTCATGTTGTTTTCCTGGTGAATCTATTCTAAATAAATAAATACATACTGTAGCAGTTACAGTACACACACAGAGGTCTCTTTCTTAGATAGTACACCTGACAAAAAGACCTGGGTTGCCTCCAAATCTCGTGTAGTGCAACATACTGTATATGTACAATACGCTATATATGCTGGGCCATTATAAGGTATCAAACTATCCAACAATTCTAGGTGAGAGATGAAGAGGTAGGGTGAGGGGAGTGAATGAAGAGAGGAATGCAATGTAAAGCGTACCTGTTCATGACCAGACATGGTGGGGTATGGTGATATCAGCCTGTAGACAGTGTGTTCATCACCCCTATAGATGCCAGACTGTTCCTGATGTGCTGCCAGGAACAGTCTTTGTGAACTTGGTGAACTTACAATTGCATCATGAAGCTGGTTGAGCAAACTTTAGCTCAGAGAGGCATGCTGCAAGGTTGATCCAAGGTTGAATAAATAAGCCATTTCCAATGCAATCATGATTTCCTTCTCACAGTGGGTGCGTACATTGGGGTGGGGGGAAACAGCATGTTGTGACAGAACACAGTTCATTTACTTAGAGATCATGAGGTGCATTAATAGGAACCCCCTGTGTAAACAAGGACAAAATTCCTCCCCGTGTTTTCATTCCATCAGCATAAAGCTTATCCCAAATTCTCCCCCCATGCCACCCCCCTTCAAGGCTCTGTCTCCCTTCAGAAATAATTATTCTCTTCCTGCTCAAGGAATGTCTCTGAAACAATTTCCAAAGATGACAGTTTTCGTGTTTGACTTTGTTCAGAACAGTGTGGGAAGATTTGCTTTGTGGGACATGGAAAGTGGCCTTGACACTTTTACCATAGCCTGGCCCCTCCTCAAACTCCCCCTGACGGTCCAACCCAATAGCATGTCTAAACTTATAGTCTTAGATTCAGAGAAAACACAAATTTCACTAGTTTGGTGTGTGAAAGAAAAGCTGTATTCTCACAAATGTGATTTTTTTTTAATTCTTTAAATGAGTCAAAAGAGATTGCATAAGGGCATCTTCAAACCATGGCTAAGTTTCAGTACTCCAATGCAGACTGTAGTTTCTTAGTAAGCACACTGGACATAGATCATCTGGAAATGACATTGACCAATGTTCCTGTTTAGCCAATAGGGGGCGTTAGGGTAAACAAACACAAGCAGCCTTTTGTTTAACTCATTAAATATCTAATGTAGACTTGAAATCTCATTAAGTTAAAACAACTGGTCATGTCCTGATAGAGCAGGGGCAGTGAGCATTGCTTGATATTCTGGCAACCTGGACTCACTCCCCAAACCTAGAGAGTTGCAGTGGACTGGTAGGATGAAGATCCAGCATCCCAGAGAACAAACAGAGGACTAGAAGAGGGGGAACAAGGACTTCAAGGAGGGATTCAGTGAGGGTTGCCCTGCACAGGTCAGGGACCAGTATGATGCTGAAGAAAGTCCAGAAGACCCCCCCCTAAAAAAAAAATACCAGAGATGAAAAAAAGTTAACGATAAATCAACTAGAAGTGAAGACCTGATGTGGTAGCTTGTTTACCTTGCAGATACTTTAGCTGACCAGAGTCTTGAACCTTCCCATTTTTATGAAGGGATGAGCAATCCCTTTTTGGTTCTAACTGAACCCCAAAAGGTTCTAAAAGATTCTTGTTTTTAAACTTTATTTTAAACCTAGTGATATGCATATTGGGCCCTATGCAAGATTGAGATTGGTGTCTATGTGCCGCATATCTGAGGCTCGTAGGCAACCGTGTGCTGGAATGCCATGCAGTGGGGGTCCCGTGGACCCCTGGTGGCATTCACTTAAGGGCGCACTGGACACTTACATGTGCGCCCCTATCCCATGGGTGACTTCGGCCTGGGGGGTGTCGAGCTGTGCTCTGAGCTATGCAGCATTCACTGCTGCATAGTGCTGGGCACAGGGGGGTGCCGGGTATGCCATCTGAGACCAGGCATAACCTGATACATGCCCCCATGTTCTCTGGCCACTGGGCATGGCAGCACCAGGAAATGAACAGCTGTGAAGCCACAGCCCACTGGATTGCAGGGGAGGGTTGGGTCAGTGGCACAAACGAGTGCCAAGCAGCTGTAAATTAGGTGCCGCATTACACAGCAGGCCCCTACTCTGTGCACCTACTGCATGGGCACAAGGGAACCATGTCTGGACCTGGTACGGGCATCCAATTGGATGCTCATCTGGGTCTGTGACTCTACCCCTGACATCCTGTGTGACCCTGCATGCCAAGGGTGTGTGGCCATGGACAGGCAGCCCATGGGTGCTACTGGTCATGCATACCACACACCTTGCACCTGTCTGGGGCCACGTAGGTATGCAGGCAAGGTACACACCTCAGGCATGTATTACCTGCCCTTTAGTGTTTAGGGCTTATTAGCAGCAGCCGTGCCAGCCAGGATGCAGCACAATAATGCTATATATATATAGTTAACTCAAAAACTATTGAATCCTTTAAAAACAAATTAGATATCTGGTTAACAAATAAATGAAGGAAATTGACCCACTATTGTAGAGGACAATCTCGATGGGCCGTGATGGCCTTATTTTGTCCAGTATATGCAGTATCACAAAATGCTGCAGTATGCTGCAGGGAACAATGTAATTCAATGGCAATTCAGCCCTTTTTTACTGCAGTATTTTGTGACATGTTACTGCAAGTTACTGCATTGCATCATGGCTGGCGTCTCTGTATATGCTAATTGCATGTTAATGTATAATTTATGTTTTGAACTACTGTACTGTTTTTTTTTTCCTTAAGGGAGGTTCTTCTGGTTCTAAATTTTAGAAATGACCTGGGTCTAGTGGGTTATTTATTTATTTAAAATGGGGTGGTCGGGATAGACATGCTGAGCAGAAAGTGCTTTTCCAGGTACAACCTGGGAAGGGGGTGCAGTGGACATGATACAGAATATGATAAATCAATTGCAAAATGTGCTGAGTGTAGTAACAAGAAAAGGTGCAAAACAAACCACCACAGGTGAGAAAATAAAATACACAAAAATAAGGATGTTCAGAAATTACAAATGTAACCAAAGTAAATACATACAACATATAATTGAAGCTTATTATTTTATTGGGCACCTTTCCAAGGCTCAAAGTGCTGTACCAATGACAAACAATAATGTAGAGAGGAAAATTTAGGGAAACAGTACATACCAGACAACCAAACATGGCTGCAGCAACAATGAGGAAAAGAAAAATGGCGCTCTTAATAAATCACTAGGCACTTTTACATGGCACTCCACTGCAACGCTATGGTTCTGCAGGGCTAGCTCCGCATTCATGTGCCTGTGGAAGGTGTGCTTTTACACACCATAACTGAAATCGATCCTGGAAAGAGTTTCGCGTGACCCTCTGGGATCCCCATTGCTTTTCAATGCTGCAGTGCCTAATGGTGGGTCCGATGCCAGTGCGAACACTATTATGCCCGAGTTCAGCTACATACAGCATATATTCTGATAGTAGAAAGAAAGCTGAACTTGGGCAAGTAGGCAATTTTAAGAATCGGGGGCTAAAAAATGTGTTAAAATCACTCTGAAATTGGGGGCATGATACTGGGCATGTGCTAATGAATATTCATATATGAATATGTATAAGCACATGCCTATTATCATGCCCCCCACTTTCCAAGGTATTTTAATACATTTGTTAGCCCCATTTCTTAAAACTGCCTACTTGCCTGAGTTCAGCATTCTGTTTACTATCAGAATATATATGTAGCTGAACTCAAGCATAATAGTGCTCAGACTGGCATCAGACCCACCATAAGGTGTGGCAGCAATGAAAAGTAATGGGGATCCCAGAGGGTCATGCAAGACTCTCTCCAGGATTGATGTGAGCACTGCTGACCAAGTACACAGCAGCATACACCACAACATCTGATCAGCGAGCGCTCATTTTGGAAGCACTGTGGGTTCAATTTAAGCAGCAAAAGTGGTAACATTGCAGTTGCTCTGCACCCATAAATGCGCTGCAGTGCATGTCATGTAAAAGGGGTTACTATAACAAGTAACTTGGAATCCAGAAATGCAAACTTTAAGAAATGGTTCCTTAGTTTGAATTTAAAAGTGCCAAGAGTATCGGAGAAAGATGAATATCTACTGGTATTAAATTCCAGAGGACGGGGGAGGAGGGGCACCTAAACTGGAGATTTAATAATTTTGGCACTGTTCAATGACATTGCATAAAATTTTGCATGACCAGTCAGAGTGCCAACTTCTTGTGAGCTGGCAAGTTTCGTGATGGCCACTTGTCTAGATTGTGAGATCCAGGGGAGTAAAAATACTTAAAAAAGAGCACTTTTTGGCTGTTTTTGTTGCAGCCACAGCAAAAATGCTTTGGAATTTTTTTCCAAACTTTTGTATATAGTAGCAGATCAGTCCAAGGAGGTGCCTGTCCAAGATTTTGTGAAAAAACATTAATTAGTTTTCGACTTACAAGGTTTTAAATATCTTGCTTCTTAGCATGATTTGCAGGGGTTTATGGATAGCTGATTCTTGTGATCTAAGAATGTTTAGGCCATGAGCTGATTTCATAGGTCATGAGAAAATGTTTTAGCTCATGAGAGCAGCAATCTTGTTTTTAATTTGGGTCAAATAAAAAAATGGAAAAGCATAAAAATAATGCTTTTTCAAAAATCAAACTGCTGAACCTTCCTAAATAGGACTGTTTATCTAGATTCTGGAGTTTGATGAAAAAAGACCAGAAATAAATTTTTTTTGGGGCATCCAGAAACTGCGACCTAATAATACCAGCTCACAACTTAAGAGTATTGACTTGCAACATAAGAATTCTTGCCAGCAAAATAAGAATTTGGAGTTGATACCAAAAAACAACTTGTACCCATAACTCGGCCATTTTTCAATTTTTTTATTTATTTTTTTTGTCACCAAATTTTCAACATGGCTTTTTTTTTGGTCCCCCATATCTCTAAACACCCTTCCTCAAAAATTTGTGACAAAATCAGGGATATATGACCAAAATCAAATACACTTATTTAAAAAGGGTAATATTTCATGAAGTTGTTAAAATGAGAGATTTAGTGATAAAAGCATTTTCTGATGAAGACCTAGACTGTAAAATTATTGCCTGGTATAATTTTATGATTCAGACCTCTACTGTTCACTGGCAAAAATGCCATATTTTGGAGGGACAGAGGAAATTTGTAAAGCAAAATCAGGGATTTACCTGAAAATCAGGGACAGTTGAGAGGCATGTGGACCCCACATCATGAACAAGGGAGAAGTTTTTCAATTCCAACACAAAAGGTGATTTCATAATTGCTCAACAAAATCACCTTTTGGGAAGAATTTGAAAAATTTCACCTAACAGGTCATGCAGTAGGGTAATAAAAAGATTGTTGGAAATTTGGGGTCAAAATCTTAAAAAAACAGCAAAGTTATGAAAAAATGTTGAATGATACAGACTTGGTAGTGCCTGTATATCAGAGTTGAGTAGGCTGTTTATTATTAAACACCTAACATTGAGCTTTAATAACTTTGGCACCATTTGAAAAAAATTGTAATAAGTAATAGTTTATTTGTTCAACTCAAAGTTATTACAAGCACACAAATAAAATCATTTAACAAATGATAAAATCTGAAAAAATGTCAAGGGATGAATAACAATATTTGTTAGCTATTATCAATTCTGTGCCTTAGACGTACACATACAAAAATACACAATATATTGCACATCATTCCAATTATCATTTTGTATCTACACTACTTTGCATTTTCCACATAGTTGTCTCTCCTAGGAATAATTATAATCATTTTACACATTTATTTTTAATCTTGGCCACACTCAATAAATAATTACCCAAGGTTTTGACTGTAAATTCATTCTGTGTAAAAATTAAGATTTATGTTAATATTTTTTTTATCCAGTCCTATATCTTATTGCTTAGTTCTCTGGAAAATATTCTATAGCAGATAAGTTTGTTGTGAACTATATATATTACATGTCCAAAGTACATGCATAAGATCCATTATCGCCATTCCCACAGCCACATTTTGGTGAGATGTGTTTAGTCTGATCAAATCTAGCATTAATTATGTTTCCTGGCTGTATTTCAAACTTGTATCTAGGAAAATGTATCCTAATTTTGGGATCAATCAATATAGCCAAGTATTTTTGATACCCATACTTCTGTATAGAGTCGGCATACCACCTGGAGTACCTGCTGTCTTTAATGTTCTGTACATCAAGATTCTCCCAGTACTCCCTTATTTTTTATATTACATACAGGGAGTAGTGTTTACTCAAGGACATTTTTTGTTCATGAGACATCGACAAATGAGTTAGATCATATTTTTCTAAACTAGATCTAACTCCTTTATACCATGTTGAGTCAAAACACTTATCTTTGTACCAGAATTCTTTTTCTTGTAGGCACAAACTTAAAAATCTCTCATGTGGCAGTCAGGTTAATCTTAGCCAAAAAGTTATCTTTCTTGCATCTATTAGTGTATTAACATTATCTAGCCTAGTTTAGCTCCTATATAAACTGATGGAAATGAATGTCCCACACCAAGAGATCTTCTTAAAATCCTATAAACTGGGCTCATCAGACACTGCCTGTTATTACTCTCCCAAATTTCTAAGTTGCATGTTAATTGTGAGTAATGTTTCATTTTTACAGCTTAAATCATAGGTTTTATTGTTAATCCATCATAAGCATAGTTAAACCTACTCAGACCATTGGGCATCTTTTTTAGTTTATCTATTAATTTCCTTGCCTGTTCCAGCCATTTGCCATTCTCAGAGTATGTCAAACCCAAGTATTAATAAGTTCTAGCCATTATTAATTTTTGTCATTTGTAAACGAAAATAAACTTTTATTACCCATCCCAAATATAGTTACTTGGGATTTATTTAAATTTATCTCCAATTCTAATGTGGTTGGAACCTTTTGTAAAATGTTAATTTTTCTTTTGGAGGCCTGGTTTAGATAAAACGAACAGGACAATATCATCGGTGAAGGCCAATACTCTACATTTCTCCTTCATTATCTTAGGTGAATCTGTGTCTGATTGTCCAATTTCTTCCAATATTTCATTTTATATAATAAGAACAGAGTTGGTGCCATTACGCATTCCTGGCATTCTTCTTTATCAATGGGTAATTCTTTTGATAATTTACTGCTACATCCTAGTCTTACTTTGGCCCATGTTTCTGTATATAGGGTCTTAATTATTTATATCAAGTCTGGATTAATTCCTCTCTTTGCTAAAGTAGTCCATAATATGGCTCTATTAACTGTGTCGAATGCTGTTCTAAAATCAACATATAAAACATAGAACATTTGTTCTCTTAATATTGTGTACTTTTTGATTAGATGACTAAAGATGAAACAATTATTTAAGGTGTTATAATTTTCCCTGAATCCAACTTGAGCTTTATTTATGCCTCCCGTTTGCTCAATTTCAACCTTTAACTTCTCTAATAGTATTTTTGACAATATCTTTAGACTAACGTCCAATAAACTGATAGGCCTGTACATACAAGGATCCATAACATTTCCTTTTTTGTGTATTGGTATAATAATCACACCTTTCCAAGATTCAGGGAATTCCAGTTCACTTATACACTTATTGAATAATACGTAGAGCACATCTGCCCACCAGGAAGCATGTTGCATATAAACTTCCGTTATTACCTGGTCAGGTCCCAGGGCCTTAATGCATTTTAACCCACAAATGGCCATATAAACTTCTGTTCTCACTATATAAATTTGTCTATCCCTGTCCAGACTAACTTGTTTACCTCTTATGGGATTTCTACAATTAAAGAACTTGGGAAAGTAATCCACCCATGTTGTTTCTTGTGTATAGGTATCACTATTGTTTTTAAAGTTGTTGGTGCCCCTTGCCACCAATGTCCAGAACCCCTTAAAGTCTCCTTCTTCTATTATTTTCAACATATTTAACCAGTTGGTCTTGGTAAATTGTACTTTTTTGTATGTCAACAATTTCTTGTATTTCATCCTCTCTTGTTTTAGCTGTTCACATTCTTCTTTGTCTTGCCAACCGGGTATGCCTAATATTTGCTGTTAGTTTCTGTTTTTGACTTTTACACTTATTGTCAAACCATGTATAGTCTTTATTTTCTTTTGTCCTATTATTAGACTGTATATATAAGCAACCTAGAATTCCTTGAAAAAGCCCTGTCAAGTAATCCATAATTTGCTGTCTTGTCTTACTGTGGATATTTTCATGAAACACCTGTACTTCCTCAGCAAGCATTATTTGATGTACTTTATTTTCTACATTGCCTTCCCATTTTTATTTTTTTTTTATTCCTAATTTCACTAATATGTATTTCTGGTATTATTTCATGCTTTTCGTCAATTTCATCTACAGTTGACCCTACTAGAACTACTGGTAAGTGGTCACTTTCTGACCTCGTAGGAATATGTATAGCATTCCATTGTGTAGGATCTCCATTCCAGAGGACTAAGTCTAGAAGAGAGATCCCACTTGATCTTATCAAAGTACCTCTACCAGAATGGTCTCCTTCTAACCTGCCATTCAGTGGGTACAAGTTAGTTGTAGATATTATTTGTCAAAGTCAATATCTGGCCTGGTTACATTTTAAATCTGATGTATTTATTATGAAATCTCTCTCCAAATTAAGATGGCCAAAAAAGGAATGATCCATGAAGCCATCAGAATTACCAATTCTGGCATTCAAATATCCCACCAAGAAGTCCATTCTTGGATATCCTAGTACAATCTCAGTTATTACTTCTTTAAATTGATCCCAGATCCTTGTATGACAAAACTTAGAGCCCTTTGGTGGTAAATAAACATTGGCCAATATAAACATATCCCTTTATGTTTTAATCAGGGATATTATGAAGTTAGTTTCCATATATAGGTTTTTTTGTAGCTCACACATGTTTATTTTAGCATAAATTGCTAAACCACCAGAGGGCCTTCCAAATTTGCTATCCCTGGATGTAGGGAAATGAACCACCACATATCCATGCCAGTTTATTTATTCATCGGTCTCATGACAGGTTTCTTGATGGCATATCAAATCTCCTTATTTAAAGAAAACTTCATAATTTTTTTCTCCTATCTTTTTAGCAAAGCCAGCCAGATTCCAAAATATAATTCTAATTCCATCCTTATAGTTTTCTGTAGAGGCCCTTATAGAAGTTTCCTTTAGTAATTCCAAATTATCCAGTCAATCTTGAGATTTAGTTTCCACATTCTTACTTAAGTTCCCTTTATAGCTACCATTTAAATCAATCAAAAGTAATCCCAAAGCATAGAGTGTCTCACTTTTCTGGATAAGTTGTTGGGCTATCTCTTGATTTCTAATACAAATGTCTACTTGAGATGAGTCACTATACCCGTTAACAGGTAGAACACCCATCTTGCCCAATCTCACACCCATATAATTGACAAACGAATTGCATAATGAGCCTTTCAGTTCATAAGGATTCTCTCTATTCAATTTCACCATACCAAACAGGGAAAGTACCATTGGAGTTTCAGAGATCTCTGAATGCCTTTGTATGATATTAAATGGTGCTTGATTAGGGAAAATTACCTTTATTCTGTTAAACTTTAATAGGTGCTCATTCCTCCAAATATAATTTGCAACAATTGCTGATGCAAAAAACATTTCTATGGTATTTACGCGGCCATCTTCACTTTTCTTAATTTCTAATATGTCCCCTTCTGATATTTCTAATTCTGCTGGGACAAAGATCTCTTGAATACGATATTGTTTTATTTGCTCACTAGAAAGTGTTGGCCATTTCACATTTATGGTTAGATTAAGAAATGGAATACTTTCCTGCAGTATCGTTTTTTCTACAGGTTGTCAGTTATCAGTGACTGCTCCAGGGTTAACAAATTGAACTTGTTTATTGCCATCTGCTTCTATTTGTTCCCATGTATATATGTATATCTGGGACATCTCATTCTTGAATTTCTCTACTAAATTCTTTTAGCTTAATCCCTTGTTTACTACATTGATCATTAAAGGACTGTAACTCAGTTTCAAGATTCAGGAGATTTCTCCCTAAGTCACTTCTCCAAAAATGTTGTTCCCTTATTGTTTCTTTGCTTAACAAATCACCATCTTCTATTATTTTTAAATTCTGAGTCTTCTAAAAATATAGTTGATATTGTTTCCCTTTTTGTCAATGACTGTTGTTCTTCTTTCATATTTTGATTCACATTCACACTTTCTTTCTTATTTTTACTACTTGCTTCCCTCTCATTATTCTCTACCTTGTTTCCCTCTATGTTACTCTTTTTGGTTTTATTTATTTTTCGGTTCTTGTGCTTATTAGATTTTTCCTTTTTTCCCTTCTTTTTTTCTGGGGAAGGTGGTATTACTAGTTTGGAGAAATCTGTTCTTGAGTAGTTGCTTACCTGTTGTGATTCTAGTTTAATGACTGAATCTGATTGTTTAAGTGGTGAGATTTCATCCAGTCTACTTAAGACCGAAACTAGTTTAGAATCTACCACTGCAATATCATATCTTATATTTCCCACCTCCTCACACCCCCCTCATACCATACTTACCTCCAGAGCCTGGCAGGATGATCTTCGGTGGACTGGGAACATGTCTGCACTCTTCAAAGCAGACCGCAAACTGAAGAAATGCCAGTAATCTGTATAATGGCATAAATAGGGTTTTTTCAACTTTGGTGCATATCTCGGGCATCTGGGGGTATTTTGCACCAAATTTTCAACATGGGGTTATTTGGACCACTCCTCATGCATTCAGTCACTGTCATAATGTTATTCAGTCCAGAAAGGTGATTTTGTGGTCACTGCGTGGAGTTCCCTTTTGGGACCAATTTGCAAAATGACAGTGCCACTGTTCATGAGGTGGGCTCTCAAAAAGCATATGTTGCAAATATGGTGAAAAAATACAAGAAATTACTGTTTTACGAGTGTGTGTTGCACAGTTTCCATGCATGCTCGTAACTTCACGAATCTGTAATATTTCCATTCAAGATTTTCAACATTGGCATTTTTACACACCTCCTTATGAACAGTACAGCTGTCATTTTACACATCCTGGCTGAAATGTGTTTTCACATTTTCAGTGCAGAATAGCATGTTCACTGTGGGAAATCAGTGTTTGGGACAGATTAAGAACAAGCTAGTGGGGGGGTGAGTGAGCTCAGCAGAGCTCTGTCAGGACTGCTGTGGATTTCTTTGTGGGCAGAAAAAGGCACCAATGCAAGCAGGAACCCAGTACAAAAGGGCAGCCTGCAGCACTGGGAGAAACAGAATGAGCGAGTGAGAGAGAGGGAGTGAGCAAGCTCAACGGAGCTCTGTCAGGACTGTTGCAGATTTTTTTGTGGGCAGAAAAAGGTGCCAATGCAGGTAGGAGCCCAGTACAAAAGGGCAGCCTGCTGCGCCAGGAGAAACAGAATGAGCGAGTGAGAGATGGGGAGTGAGCGAGCTCAACAGAGCTCTGTCTGGACTGCTGCAGATTTCTTTGTGGCCTGAAAAAGGTGCCAATGCAGGCAGGAGCCCAGTACAAAAGGGCAGCCTGCAGCACTGGGAGAAACAGAATGAGTGAGGATGGGAGAGTATATGGTCTATAGACAACTGGCTAATTTGCGGGAGGAACTGTGGAGGTTAGAAAGGAGTCTAAGTGGCAGGGCAGATGAGTATGGTAGGTTTCCTGGCTGGGGAGGGAATAGGGGATGGCAAGGGAGAATGGGGGAAGAACAACTAGGGGCTGAAACCGACCCCAGTATCAGAGGCACTAGCAGAAAAGAGAGGAGAAGGTAGGGGGTGCCTGAGGCGAGGGAAGGCCTCCTGATGGCGGAGGAAGAGACCATGAGGAGTACCAGGGGAGAGAGCAGATAGCTACGGGTAGGGAGGGACCAGGGGTGGGACCAGGGAGGCAGGAAGGGGAACAAGTAGGAGGGATGAACTGATAAGGAGAAGAGATGTAGGAGGGGTATCAACTACCAATAGATTCAAGCCTCTGCTATGGGAGAGAGGGGGGGAGCAGGAACATATTGAAGGGGAGGAGGACAAATGGGGCATGAGAAGGATGGCAACAGGTAGGGGAAGAGATAGCAAGGATGAAAGGGTAGAAGGGGGCTAGTAAGGAAGGAGGAGGGTTACTGGAGGAGAGAAGGCTACGGGAAGGGGGAGGATGGGAGGGACATCACTATCGGGGTAGAAGGGAATGGGGCTCTAAATCAGCAACAACGGGGATAGGAGAGGGGTTGGAAATCAGCAGGGGAGGAGATGGGGAGGTCGACATGGGAAGCCCAGTAGGAAGTAGTCAGGCTGGGAAGGGGTTCAATGGGGATGGGAGGAATAAGGCAGAGAAAAGGGGTGAGGCAGAAGTAGGGGGTGCAGGTACAGAAGTCACAGAGGGTGCAGCTGCGAGGGTAAGGGTCAGGGAAGAATGAATACTGGGGTGGTGGAAGGGGCATTAGAAGGGAAAGGGGGTAAGGGATGGGGGGTACTTGTCCTGGAGGATTCTACACTGAAAGGGGTGAGATGGAGTGGAAGGGAGGAAAGACACAGCCATATTTAGGTTGAAGCTATCCCCGGGTTGACTGCAGGAGGGGCAGGGCAGGCACTGCTCAAATGTGCAGTGAGGGGAGGAAGAAACCTCATTTACTGTTGCATGTGGGTACAAATGACTTGGCTGGGGAGACTGTAGAATTAGTGAGGGGGAGATTCTAGGAGTTGGGCAGGCAGTGTGAGGGGATGGGGGAGTCAGTGGCATTCTCAGAGGTACTCCTGGCACCATGTACAAGTATTGGGAGGAAGAGTAGTATTGAGGAGTGCAACGAGTGGCTGAGGGATTGGTGCCACACCAAAAATTATGGGTTAGTGAGTAACTGGGGTAGGGTCTGGGGGAATAGTGACTTGTACATGGGGGACAGGCTACACTTGAGCAGGAAGGGGAGCATTAAAGGTGGGACTAGAGGGGTTTATCTCTACTAAGTTGGATTTAAACTAGTGGGGGGCTGGCCAAAAGACTGAGGTTGGTAGAAAGGTCTGGACAGGGGAATCTAATGAGCTCACCCCTCTAGATCTAGGTAAAGGCAGAGGCATAGTAACCCTGGGAGGGGGCAGGCAGAGTAGTCTGAGTGTAATACAGAAGGCACCATCACCTGGTAAGAATAACAAGGAGAAAGGGTGCACACAATTGGGAGAAGGGACACAAGCCAAGGAGAAGAGGGAGGCGAAGGAGGGTACAGGTGGATGGTGGTCTCTCTTAATGCAAGAAGCCTGGGGAACAAAACTGCAGAGCTTCAGGTGCTTCTTTCAGAGAGGAAGGTGGACATTGCTGCAGTGACAGAGACTTGGGCCAAAGAGTATCATGATTGGGACTTGGGAATCCTGGGATACAGGATATACAGCAGGGAATGGGGGGGTTGGAAGGGGGGGTTGCACTCTTTGTGAGGGAAGGGATCAAATGCATAAGGGATGAGGGAGAAGAGGAGAGGACAGAAGGTCTTTGGGTGCAGTTCCTGGACTCCAAGAGCAGAAAGCTGAGGCTGGGAGTAGTGTACAGACCACCAACCCAATCCGGGAAACTGGATAAGGGAGTTGGCAGAGCAGATAAGGAGGGTGTGTAGAAGGGGGAGTGTGGTGATAGTGGGGGATTTTAACCTACCAGAGGTTGACTGGAGCACCCCAGCCACTAGCAGTACTAGGGAGCAGGTGCTCCTTGATGTATTCCAGGATGGTCTTCTGACACAATTGGTAAGTGGGCCTACAAGGCTTGGTAGCTCTCTGGACCTAGTACTTGCAAATGGGGAGGCAGTAAGGGAGATAAGGGTGAAGCACCCACTAGCTGGTAGCAACCACAAAACAGTGTTGCTCATTCTCGTGCTGGGCAGGGAGACAGGCAGCATGGGCACTAAGGTAGTGGACTTTAGCAGGATGGACTTTGGGAGGATGGGAGCAATACTGCAAGGGAGACTCCAGGATATAAGGCTGGGGATGGATGCAGAACAAAAGTGGGGAATCATAAAGACTGAGCTAACAGAGGCCACAGTAGCCTGCACCAGGGCCAGGAGTAAGAAGAGCAGAGCCAAGAAATCATGCTGGCTGAACAAGGAAGTGCTGTAAGGGGTGAGGGCATAGAGGGCTGCATACCAGAAGTACAGAACAGGAAAGGGAGAGGGTAAGAAGGTTTACGGGAGTTGGTCAAGGGAGGTGGCCAGGAGGGTGAAAAAAGCTAAGGCCTCCAGGGAATTAAGGTTAGCACAGGGCATAAAGGGAGGGGAAAATAACTTTTTTAGGTATGTCAGGGAAAAGAGGAAGTAAAAGGAACATATTGTGAGGATAAAGCGGGGAGCGTATTGGGTGGAAACGGGGGAGGAGCAAATGGAAACTCTAAATGAATACTTCTGCTCTGTTTTCACTAAGAAGAGGGATGGTCCACTACCAGCATGGGCTGGGGGGGTGGAGAAAGGAGGGGAGGAGGTGACGAACAAAGTGATCACAGTGAGTAGGGTGCTAGACGGGCTGAGTAAGGGTGGACAAGGCACCAGGTCCCGATGGCATTCACCCCAGGCTGCTGAGGGAGATAGTGGAGCTGTTGGCTAAGCCACTGGCAGATCTGTTCAGCACCTCCCTGGAAACTGTGTGTGTGCCCCAGGACTGGAGGGTGGCCCATGTGGTGCCCATACACAAGAGTGGGCCTAGGGAGGAGACAGAAAATTATCGGATGGTCAGTCTCACATCCATAGTGGGTAAGCTTATGGAGGCAATACTGAAGCAGAGGCTGGTGGCATTCCTAGAGAGTAATGGCCTCCAAGATGGCCGGCAACACAGGTTCATCTCAGGGAGATCTTGTCAAACCAACCTAATGGAGTATTGTGACTGGGTGACAAGGGAGTTGGACAGGGGCCAT
This sequence comes from Neoceratodus forsteri, assembly GCA_016271365.2. Lineage (NCBI taxonomy): Eukaryota > Metazoa > Chordata > Ceratodontiformes > Ceratodontidae > Neoceratodus > Neoceratodus forsteri. Next base: position 6,677,723 of record JADMNL010000025.1, on the reverse strand, counting down.
GTGGTACATGTTCTCCACTTGGACTTCAGTAAGGCCTTTGATACAGTGCTTCATGGGAGACTGGGGGGGGAAGCTGACAGCAGTGGTGGTGGGAAAAAGCTGACTAAATGGATAGAGAACTGCTTACAGGGGAGGGTGCAGAGAGCGGTGGTGGGTTGGGAGCTTTCGGCACCTAGAGCCATGACAAGCGGGGTGCCACAGGTGTCAGTGCTGGGCCTGTTGCTATTTGGGCTCTTTATCTCTGATATAGCACATGGAGTGGGGAGCAAGGTTAGTCTGTTCACAGATGATACCAAATTGAGAGCAGTGGCGAACAAAAAGGATAGACTGAACCCTGCGGTACCCTACTAGTAACCCTCCTTTCTTCACTGTAGACTCCATTTACTATTACCCACTGTGTCCTGTTGTCTAACCAGTGTTTTACCCAGGCTACCACCCTGGGACCCACTTCCAGGCTGGCTAATTTGTTTATTAATCTTTTGTGCGGGACTGTGTCAAATGCTTTGCTAAAGTCTAGGTAGGCCATGTCCATAGCCCCTCCCTGGTCTACTACTTTGGTTACCCAGTCAAAGAAATCAATTAGATCTGTCTGACATGACCTTCCCATTGTGAATCCTTGCTGCCTTGGGTCCTGTGCCCCACTGGCCTCTAAGTACTCCATAATTATTTCCTTCAGAAGTGATTCCATTATTTTCCCTACCACAGAGGTCAAACTGACAGGTCAGTAGTTTCCTGCCTCTGTCTTGCTCCCACTTTTGTGAAGGGAATCACATCTGCCCTTCTCCAGTCCTCAGGTACCACACCATCCTCCTATGATTTGTTAAAAAGGGTAGTCAGTGGTGTTACTAGTTTTTCCCTTAGTTCTTTTAGAATTCTGGACTGAACCCCATCAGGCCCCATTGCTTTATCCACCTTCAGTTTTAAGAGTTCTTTCAGAACCCTTTCTTCTGTGAAAGGACTAATATCAACCTCCCTATCCAGAGTGCTTCTATTGACTGGATTAGGTATCTCCCCCTGCTTTTCCATTGTGAAGACTGAGCAGAAGTATTCATTCAGTATCCCTGCTTTTTCGCTGTTGGTCTCTGCCCAACCACCTTCCTATTTATTCAGCCTCAGTATTCCTGCCTTAGTGTTTCTTTGCTCCCTAATGTACCTATAAATGTTTTTATCCCCCTTCTTAACCGAGTTGGCTATATTTTCCTCGGTTTGGGCCTTTGCTTTTCTGACTGCCTCCCCACTTCCTTCTGCTTTAACTGGTACCGTTCTCTGTCCAGCTCCTTCTGTGTTTCTTTATACTTTCTGAATGCTATCTTTCTCTCCCTAACCTTCCCCACAGTTTCTTTTGAGAATCACAGTGTTTTTTTTCTTTCATTTTGATTTGTTTATTTGCTTCACACAAAGGCTTGTTGCCTCTGTGATGGTGGTTTTGATGTTTCCCAATTGTTGCTCCACCCCACCTTCTTGCCTGTTTGCTAGTACTTTTCTGAGGCACTCTCCCATTTTGACAAAATCAGCCCTCCTGAAGTCCATCACCTTCACTTTTATATGGCTTGACTCTACAGCTAAGTTTATTGTGAACCACACTGTTTGGTGGTCGCTTGTTCCCAGATGGCTACCCACTTCAAGATCAGAGATTGTCTCTCCATCCCCATGTGAGAGTACCAGGTCTAAGACTGCTCCCTTCTGAGTGGGTTCCAAAACTAGCTGTCTGAGGCATGCCCCCTGTAGGGCATCGAGAATGGCCCTGCTCTTGGATGTGGCTGCAGCAAAGGTGCTCCATTTAACATCTGGCATATTCAGGTCCTCCATCAGCAATATCTCCCTTTTCTCTGCCATCCTAAGGATGCCTTCTATCATTTCCTTGTCCATTTCCTCCCCTTGAGATGGGGTCTGTATACAACCCCTGTGTGGACTGTGGTGCCATTTCCAGTCTCCAGGGTGACCCACAGTGCCTCCTCTCCTCCCTGTTTACCTTTTAGTTCTATTGCATTGATCACTTCCCTTACATAGAGAACTCCTCCTTCTCCTCCTCTTCTTCCCTCCCTGTCCCTTCTGTAGACTGTGTTCCCTGGTATGTTGACATCCCAGTCAAGGTTGTCTGTGTACCATGTTTCTGTAACTGTCATGATATCCAGGCATCCCTCTTCCATCAAGGCCACCATTTCAGGAAACTTAATTAATATCCTGATTACATATTACTTGGTAAAACTAGGTAATGTGAAAATACAACTACTTATAGTGGGAATGGTTTTGAATTATATATATAATTAAATAATTCATGTGGAAAACAGATTTATATAAAAAATTGATATGGGGTACCCTGTGCAGCTATGGGGTGTAAGCACATTTTTTTTGCATGCTAAATATATGATACTGAGAAGATTGAATTCCTGCAGCATTGTTAAATGATTTATTTATAATTAAAGTTTGAATGGATGATTATTTATTTATTTTTTAAATATGCAGGTGCATTCAATAAGGCGTTTTAGGAATGCATGAGTATGCAGGTGTATTCAATAAGACATTTTAGGAATATACGAGTATATACAGATTATATATAATTCTGCTTAAAGTTGAGCCAGAATAATATTTTGTGGTAATTTGCATATACAGCCCATGATGCTTTGCATTATGGGGGTATGTGTGATTTTGTATTTCAGATTATATATTATATGCACATGGTAATGTGATGATTTAAATATTTAAGATTTTTTCAAAAAATGTCTTGAATAATGTTACTTATTTATATATTTTAAAATTTATTATAGAATGTCTAAACTAAATCCCCTTGATAAAACCTGGTACATACAGGGGAAACATTGGGATCTTGTGAGAAACACAAAGATAATAACGTTCAGAAACAGATACCGCTGAGTGTCAACAGTTTATTTGAAGGACTTATGACTCTGAAGATTTTTAGAGAGCCTTTACAGAAACAATGTGGTTCCTTGCCTGATTCTCTCTCATCACTACTTGTTCCTCCTGGATGCCTTGAATCATAAATTTACACATACAGTATGTACTGAAAGCATTTTTTGTTTAATAAATTACATTCAGTTAAATGAAAATTTGCATGGCAAGAGCATTTTTAATTCACAAATATGACCAACCACAGGCATTTCCGGAGTGAGCGGTCAAGCTGGGCAACATCTTTCGAACCTGCATCGTTTCATTATTGTCCTCACTGAGCTACTCAAATTATGTGTTCTACTGCCTTGTTCACTTCTATTTTTGTTCCTATTATTGTGATGTAAGTCTGGAATTTTAACATCACAATAATATAACAAATAAATTAAAACCCATCCCACACTCTAATTCTGTATCTCTTATCAGGCTAACGCATCAGTATCCCTTCCGGCTGTGACCAGAGTTTGTTCCTGATAGAAGCTGTTTTTTAAATGCTGGTTCTATTTCTGTTATTCAGCCATCTACACTGCCATATTAATAACATCAGTAGTTGTTTTTGATTTACTCCCTGGTGTTAAGTACTATTTTAGAACTGTATGGTGTAGTTTATGTCCCTGTCAACCACAGGGTTGTGTAATAGAACATGTATGCATTGTATCAACAATGGAAGAGATAAGTAAGTGACATAAACTACATCATACAGTAGTGAAATTATACATAATACCTGTGTGTAAACCAGACACAACCACTGAGGTTACTAATAGGCCAGTATAGCTGGAATAATAACAGAGTTAAAACCCTTACTTAAAATCAACTTTGACTTGGAAAAATGACTTGCAAGTTCAGTGCAGTTCTTCTTTGATGCCATTGCCCTTCAGAAATCTGTTTAGATCTGTTTTAAAAGCCTGACTGATGCTACCATAAGCTCTACACTATTTCATAAGTTAATTACCCTCTGTGTGACAGAATGCTTTCTAGATATACTCGCCTGTCAATTCTGTGGGGTACAGGCTGATCTTTTCGTCACTGTTCCTTTGGATGGTTTTATCTACTAGGGGCATAAACAGAGAGTTCCATTACTTCTAAGAGAGAGGGAGAGACTTTTAGTTGCAGAGAGAAGATGGTGTATGTGCTTGGTGAGAGTCATCTGCCTCAGCAGGAGGAGGGCCACCAGTCCCAGAATGGTCTAAGCCCAGAGCCATCAATAGCAGGAATTTTCTGCTTAGCCAGGGACTCTATAAATATACTACAGTAGCAGGATTTGGTTGGGAGGTCCTGAAGTTGATTGTCTTACATATGAAGTTACACTGACTGAGCAACTACTGAGAAGTTATGTGCCTCAAAATCAGTGAGAAAGTATGGTACAGACTATTGTGGTAACCATACCAGTCCATTAGTCACTGTCTATGTTTCTACAGTGGTTGCTTAGGATGGCAGGATCAAGAATGAAAATTGGGAGGAGGATGGGGAGGTCTAGGATCCCGGAGAGCAGTAGATCTTAGTAGGTCTCAGGGCTAAATGAGGAACTCATGTATACTGGATGGACCATTGATTTGCCGTCATTGTCTATGCTTCTATGTCTCTATTACCTCAGCAGAATGGAAGGAAAATGTCTGTTACCTGTACAGTTTAAAATCTTAATCTGAATTAGCTCAATGAATTTGTTACAACAAGGCTCCATTTGTGACTGACCTTGGACACTATTAACAAACTGTTTATTGTAGTCCAGACGCTAAGTGCTTACCTTAAACAATAAAGAGGCTGTGCTTTTTAAAGGGGAACAGTCAGCACCTATGGTCACACACTAGGGTGTGGTGCTCGTCTCAGTGTGGACTTCGTGTGTGAAAACATTTTGGTTTGCTTACTGTTTACTGTAGTATAATAGATTTTATCAGACTAATTTTGTTAAGTTGTAGGCTGACATCTTCTTTTACTACAATGGTACAAGGGTGGTCTAAGGTTCAGCAGTTACAATTCAACACCAAAAAGTGCAAGGTAATGCAGCTAGGGTACAAGAATCTCAGGGCAGAGTACTGGATTGGTGGGGTGAGACTTAGCACTATGGCTGATGAACAGGACCTTGGAGTTATCATCAGTGACTTCCTCAAACAATCAAGCATATAACAAAATGAGAAGGATTCTGGAATGTATCAGGAGGGGTATTAATGGCAGAAGAATAAGTAATACTTACCCTATATAGATCCTCGGTGAGGACATACCTCGCGTATTGTACCCAGTTCTGGAGCCCTCACCTCAGTAAAGGTAGGGATAGGCTGGAGATGGTGCAGCACAGGGTAACAAAAATTATTCAGTGCCAAAAGTGCAGATCCTATGAGGAGTGCCTCAAGGCACTGAGCATATACTCTCTGGAGACAAAAAGGAAGAGAGGGATAAGACAGAGGCCTTTAAATTTGTAAAGGGAATGAGGTGAACTGTGGGGAACTATTGAGCTTGAATAGTAGTTCTCAGTCACATGGACATGAGTGGAAACTAACAGAAGGGACACAATGAAGCATTATTTTACAGAAAGGGTGGTGGAGCCATAGCACAGTCTGTCAGTTGAAGTGGTGGGTGCTAAAACTGTTGGTGGTTTCAAGCATAGCTGGGACAGAATGAAGGGAATAGTGTGGGCTTGGGGTAGCATATACTGCGAGGAGAATGGGGAAGGAGATGAGTTGCCAAAGGAGAAGTGGGTGGCTGGTGGGAGCATCTGGAGATTTTTTTTCTGAAAGGGGCACACTCTTATAGCACTCGGTGTGGGTCATGATGAGGTCTTCTGCTGCCCAACTGAACACCAGGCAATTCTGCCAGTTAATTGGTTCAGTGGATGACTAAGTGTATAGGATACTTTTGCAACACGGTAGAGCTTGTTCTAGTATGGAAGAGGATGTGGTTGGATGAGTATTGCCTTTCATGCTCTCTGTTCCAGAGCAACTACCACCATATTGGGGGTACGCTAGTACAGAACTCTCTTGAGGAGGGTTCCACCCCAGGATGGGCCTCATGGGCAAGGTTCCTTGGCTAAAGGTACCCTAGGTAAAGATGCCCAAAAATTCAGAGTTAAAGACATAGAAAACCAGCAGGACATCGTGCCACTAAAGTGCAAGGGAAGGCTGATCTGAACCCCAACTCAACCAGTGGATGAACTAGGCAGGAATCTACCTTTCTACTAGTTATTACCTTCAGCACAGAGGAGAGGAAAAACCCCCTATGTAGTGAGTCTCTGAGGATCCAAGGCTTTAGGCCGACATCCCTCCAGGCCATGTATTTGTCTTTCAAGGTTAGGTGTAGTAGGAAACACTGAACATTGAAAGTGGAGAAAAAGAGGAAAACTGGGCAACTCGAATGGGTTGACCTGTTGTATAATTAAGGGAAGAACAGGGAACTGACATGCTGTACTTTGGAGGAAGTAATAATTCACTCCATCCTTCTAATGGGATGATCAACCTAGACAGTGTCACAGAGTTGTTATTGTATGATTAAAGTGACCCAGACAGAAGGATATGCGCTTGGTGGGAGGAGGCTTAGCTCCCATAATAAGGAAGATTAGCCTTCTGCGAGGAGCAGAACTCTGCCATGGAGGAATGCCCAATCTACACAGCATAGGAAGCCTAAACCTAGGTGGGTGTCACAGAGTTGGGGTCATATGATTATAGGAGCCCTAAGTGCTGGGGCTCCACATCATGGTTAGGAAGCAAGGTTCATGGGAGCAAGATCCCACTAAAGGAGAGGGTACGGGTAGAGACCAGGCAGGTGTATAGCAGGTGCAATGGAGGAATCAGTACCAAGCAAACAAGCTGCACAAGCACCTCGTTTGTTTGATAGGTCAACGGTGTCACAGAGTTGCAGCAATATGACAAACAGAACCCTTAGAGAGAGTTCCACTCTAACACTATGCTCAGACTACAGGGCAACAAAATTACCCTCAGAATACAGAACAGCTTGGACAAGACCCATGATCTACAGCACAGAAAAGATATCTGGCTCTACTTGTCCTTATCAAACTCCCCTAACTGATCCCAGAAGGAATGGAGATAGTGCTAGGAGGAAAGAGCATAGGGTGAGACCTGGTCAGGAATGGCCAGTTGGTACAGAGTCATATGGGTGAAGTAGTAAGCCCTGGATGGACTCAGTTAGTTACAGTATAATGCCAGGAGGGATGATGCATACTGAATCTTGATGTTGTCATTGGGGTGAGAACCCACTAGTCTTGAGCGAGAGTAGTCACTGGGGTATGAGCATGGCAGGAAAGGGGTGTAAGCATGGTAGTCATGGGGCATAAGCCCAGTTGAGGTGGGACATGAGCCCAGTTGTCAGTGGGCTGTAAGTCCAATAGTCGAGGGCCAAGAGCCCAGTGGTGATTAGGAAATAAGCTGCTGGGGCATGAGCCCTGCAAAGAGGAGGCAGCCAAAAGCAAGGAAGTCTCAACTAGCCAGAGAAATGCATGGCCACAGCAACAACTGCACAATGCAGGAGCCCTGTGGCAGGCAGGACCGGGCAAGGCGAACCATGAGGGAGAAAGGAGAAATGACTCCAGTGGGCCCTCCCATAACAAGCCCAAATGTGGGAGGAGGGCAAGTGAAAAAGGCAGCTTGCAGGAAAGGAGAAGCAACCACAGGAGCCGTCAAGGAAAAGCAGGCCAACCCCAGCAAGTACCCAGGGCAGGAAGAGTGGGGGAAGGGGGCATAGGGAGCAAGGGCAGAATGCCTCCTCCCAATGGAGCCAAGCAGAAGAGCAGCAGTAGTAGGCAAAAGCAGAATACCCCTGCAGAAAGAGAAAACAAATATCCCCCCATGAGCAAAAAAGCAGAAAGTTGCCATAAGAGATGGGAGGTGCAGGCAAGGCTGGAGAACCCTGCCACTGGCTGACAAAGACAGGTGGCAAAAGAAGAAATATGGCAGCCGGAAGGAGAGCATCAGAACACGGTAACAGCTGCAACTGAGAAACTGGAACCAGTAACCAGCAAGACCACAAGAACAGAGGTGACTGAGAGCAGGAACGCCCCAGGCAATGACTGCACATTGAGCTGAAATGGTGGGCAGGAAGCCAGCAGCTGCACAGCTGATGCAATGAAATGAGTGTCCAAAAGGTGCTTTGAAAGGAGTGCACTCTTATAGTGCTCAGTGGAGGGCATGGTGAGGTCAGAGAAGCAGAAATTCAAACACCCACAAGTACGTTGGAGCTACAAACCCGAAACCGGAGCACCCCTTTTTGTTGACACCCCGACGGCGAAACAGGAAAAAAGACCATTACGGCGACATTCACCATAATGGTCCTTTTTCCGTGTTTCACCTTCCCCCAGCATTCCGCCCCCTCTCCGGAGTTGGAATCCTAAAGTCTGGGGGGTGCGGGGGTCAGAGCCCCCTGCATGAGGGTATGGGGGGCACAGACCCTCACAGAAAACACCTGTAGAATAGACGGCACAATACCTGCATCAGTATTGTGCCGTTGCTGTGGGGGAGGTCGGCATTGTCGCTGGCAAGAAAACTTGGTGCTTCTACCAGAAACACAATTATAAGTCTAAATTAATTATTCATGACCTTAACTAGCATGCTGATTGGCTACTGTGCTGGTCTGAATTCTCTTAGAAGTGACCGGCACGGCAGCCGCTCATCTGTTCCCGCTACACACTGTTTACTGCTACTGTGTTCTTTAGCAGGAATCCTACAGAAAGCCCGACAACCATTCAGCTTCAGAATGTTGTAGCCGAAAGGACTGAATCGCATCAAAAATGACAGTTCTTCAATCCCACATTTAACTGAGCGAGTGGTGCACACACCACCACAGAAATGCGCCAGAAGGACTTCCGGTTCCGCCCCTGAGTTGAATGGCTGCCTAGGGAGCTTGCTGACTCTACCTCCACAGCTAATCCCCCTCTAATACCATAGTTTAAATGACAAAACCTGCTGAAAGAAATGAATAAGAGGAGGACTAAAGGGTTGGAACCACTGAAGACTCGAAAAATGGACAATTTCATCTTAGATGCTGAACGATCCGAATCAGAGGCCTCTGAGTCAGATACTGCACTGACACTGCAGGCCCAGATTCCAGTGAAAACAAATACCTCACACACACCCAAGGGCAAAACCAGCAATAAAATAAAACTAGACACGATTTATCATGAACTGTGCGCATTTCAAGCAGACATAAAAAGTTTATATGGTGAAATGAGGAAGGACAATCACCTCGCTGAAACAACGGGCAGATGATACCGAACACCAGTTGATGGCCATGGAAAATAGAGTGGATGATGTGAAGAGTCTGCTTAAACAACAAGATCAACAGGAGCTGACAGCAGCCCACCAGGAGGATGTGGAGAATGGGGGACGGCGCAAAAATGTATGCCTGTACTGCATACCGGAGGGAGCTGAAGGTGGGAAGATAAAGGAGTTTGTTATAACCCTGCTCTGAAAATCCCTTGACCTCCCAGATACTCTGTCTTTAGATCTGGAACGAGCTCACAGAGCCCTGGCTCCTAAGCCTACTTCACCAAATGCCAGCCCACGCTCAATTATTATCCACTTCAACAACTATGTGGTTAAGGAGCAAATATTGACGACCGCATGGTGTAAGCAAAAGATCTACTTCGGCCAAACCAGATACTACATGGATCATGATTATGCACCCGGCACTATGAAGATGCACAGAGCTTACCTTCCTTTGCTCCCCACGCTGAAAGTGCAAGGAATAAAGTTTAACACACCTTATCCAGCAAAATTAGTGGTCTTTCTCCTGGAGGGGAAACAGGAATTCTCTTCAGCAGTGGAAGCGAGAGAGGTACTATCGGCAAAAGGCGTCTTCTTCCCTGAGAGAGCATGTCCCTCTCCTATGCAACCACCGCGATGGCAGAATGCCCATAAAGAAGGAAGCACCAGAGAGAAGAGGGAGAATAACTCCACTAATGTAGACCCCATGCATCATTTGGCTGAATTCCGAAGGGAGCCCACATCACTGAGCATCACCTGAACAGCGAGAGTTGTATACAAGTTTAATTGCACAAGCCTTAGGTTCAAGTAACGAGTAGGGGGAGGGAGGTGGGAAGACGGGGAGTCAAACATAACTCTACCTCCTCCTAATGTGATTGTTCATTTGAGGAAAACTGAACTTTGGACAGAGTGATTAGCATATAACTCATTCCTTTATCTGTGGGAGACATCAGATCACTGGTTGTAGCCCACTTAGAGAGTCACACTGCCCCCCGGTCGCTCCTCTAGACTGGCCGTGGCTCTCTGAACTCTGCCCAGCAATGCTTACTAACAGATATGCATTGGATACTACAGGAGATTTTAATGAAGGGGGAAAAATTATTTTTTTCTTTTCAAGTTTAAACAGTATAAATTGAGGGGCTTAATAGGGGATGCTTTGTTTTTCTTACTTTGAATTCCCCCTTCGCCATCCAGGATGGATCTGCGCATAAATGCATGTGGTTAGTTGGTCCTGATTTGAGCCTACTCAACGGACAGCTCTATTACTCTCCCTATCAACTATTTTAACCATTTCTGTGCATTTAGTGGTTCATATAAATTAAATTGTTCCTACAGCTGGGGAGGTGGAGTAAAGTGAGTAAGCGAGTTCTCTGGCAACCATTTTTTCTGTATTTCATCATGAGACTGTTTTTCTCCTGGGCAACCCTTTTTAGTTACCTCCTTACTTTTATTGTTTTATTTTGGGGCCTGATAGGCTTGGAGGGGGCCTGGGGAATACAATCCTTTGGACTTAACCCCCTAGCTGAGACGAAGCCAAATTACACTCATGCTACCTCAGCTCATACAGGGAAATGGAAAATGATTTCTCCTACCATGAAAGTTCTTTATGTTGGAGTAATAATTACTAGTTCTGGTTTAAATGTTTTTATTTTTACTGAGAGTAGCAGAATTAAACTGTATGTTCAATATTCATGTTATTTCTTTATCCTATGCCTAGTTCTGTTGACGAGGCAGTTGTTGATATATAGCAGTATATATGCCATACTATTTCAACCCTTTATATTCCAAATAGCAGACGTTGGCAGGGAAAGATTGTCTTGTAGCATTCAAAAAGAGATACGGAAGCTGAAGAGAAATGGTAGGATTTATTCACAGGGCTACGCTTTACCTAAAATGTTTGATATGAAACAACTGGAGGAGAGGGGAGGAGAAGAGCAGGATGACTGTCTGGGGAGATATACACTTATTAATATTAATAATGGCTGACACTGCTTGTATCCTATCATTTAATGTGAATGGGATCCATAGCCAGATAAAACGCAGGTGTCTACTGAACTATTTTAAACAAACTAAACCAGATGTCATTCTTCTTCAGGAAACACATTTGTCGCAGGTTGAACACTCTAAATTTGGGTTGCTGGGATTCCAGGCAGTGATTGCCTCTTCGCATGCTTTGGGAAGAAGGAGGGGTACTGCAATCTTGGTACCACATGGGGTACCTTTCCAGATCCATAAGCAAATCACGGATAATGAGGGGAATTATGCAATAGTGGTGGGTTGGCTGTATTCGGCACAGGTTACACTTGCATCGGTGTATCTCCCCCCCCCGGGTAGCAAACCTCAAGGGGAGCAAAGATTTTTAGATAAATTTCTACTGATGGCCGAGGGTCAGTGTGTAATTGGAGGGGATCTTAATGTGACCTTGAATATGAATCTTGATACCTCTATTCCCTCTAGATATAGAGCCTTGGCGCTTTAAAAATATTTAAGGCATACCCTACCTATCTTGGGCTTCACAGATATTTGGAGACACTTTTTCCCCTCCATTAGGGCCTATATACACTATGCCCCCAAAACAAACATGTCAGCATGGTTGGACTATTTTTTGTCCTCTGTGGATCATTTAGAATTAATTAAGGATATTTCCATTGGGACCTCTATTTTGTCAGACCATTCTCCCCTATTTTTAAAAATAGAGGTTACAAAACTGAAAAAACAGGCATTCTGGAGATTGAATTTACTTCAAGATCCAAAGTTCCTATTAATAATTAAAAAACAGATCCCACTTACCTTGTTGGAAAATACCTCTCCTTCTACATCAGCAGCTATTGAGTGGGACGCACTCAAAACTGCTTTACGGGGGGGACATTATAAAATATTCGACCCATCAGAAAAGGAAATGGGAACTCTTAGGAACAGAGTTGGGGGAAAATCTAGCCAAACTACAAAACCAACTTTACTTAGGAGACATATCTGTCAAACCTCAACTATTGGCTATTAAACAAAAACTTCAGAGGTTGGCTGACCAAAAAATAGACCAGCAGTTATATTATTTAAAACTTACTTCACAAGAAGGGGGCCCTAGGGGAGCTAGACAATTAGCCAGATGCCTGAGAGGTGCCAGACAACGGGTGATGGTCACCAAAATATATGACTATAAGACAAAACGCTTACTGTTACAGCCTCAGGAGATTAAGCAAGTTATGGTTGACTTTTACCGTACCTTATATTCAGAGGAAGCCCACCCTTCCCCTCCCCCCCCAACAGATAACTGAATTCTTGCAAACCTCCCCGTTGCCCTGCCTCTCCAGCCAGCAAGCAGAAGACCTCCTACGTCCCATTACAGGAGAAGAAATTAAAGCTTCCCTCAAGCTAACTAAATCCCAGAACGCCCCGGGTCCAGATGGCTATCCAAATGAATTTTATAAGAAATTCCAGAATTTGCTTATCTCTGTAATGCTGTCGGCCTATAGAGAGATACAAGAAGGACTACCACCTCCTCCTTCTTGGAAGTATGCTGAAATAGCAGCAATCCATTAGCCTGGCAAAGATATTACTCTGATGTCCTTCTTCCGTCCGATTTCAAAACTAAATTGTGACTACAAAATTTTTATGTCAATTCTAGCCCATAGGATCGACACGTTCTTACCTGAACTTATTGACCCAGGTCAGGTGTGATTTATCAGGAGACATCAAGCACACGATGCAGTGCATTGAGTGCTACTGCTTACTGAATATGCGATAAAAAGAGAAATACCCTTAATCCTTCTTGGCCTTGATTCAGAGAAGGCTTTTAATAGGGTGTCGTGGCCCTTTTTGTGGGCCACACTAAGGGAATTTGCTTTTCCGGAGAGATTCATTTCTCAAATCCAGGCCATGTACTGCTCACCAGTAGCCTATCTTAAACTGGATGGATCCCTTTCTTCCCCTTTTCCTCTTTTTAGAGGGACCAGACAAGGCTGCCCATTATCCCCTTTACTTTTTGCATTATACTTGGAACCTCTAGCCGCTAATATTAGAAAACAAATTAACATAGAAGGAATTCCACTGGGGGGAGATCATATAAGCTTACTCTTTTTGTGGATGACATCCTACTGTCTCTAACTACACCTGAAACCTCTGTGCCAGTGGTCTTGGATCAACTGGATCTTTTTAGCAAAGTTTCAGGATACCAGATAAATAATTGTAAGACCACAGTGCTTAACTTCGCATTTTCCACTTCTCAGATCCTAAAAAATACATTCCCATTTCACTGGCGTAGAGTGGAGATGCGATATCTGGGTATCAAAATACTCTCCAATATGACGCACCGGGAGCTGGTGAATTTTGAACCAATCTCCCAACAGATCATGGCAGATTTGTCCAAATGCTCACAACTGTACCTAGGAATTTTTAATCGGGCAGAAGCTATTCAACAAAACATCTTATCTAGGCTGCTCTTTTACCTGCAAACCCTCCCAATTACCCCTTCTGAGGCATACTTCGGATCCTGGGATAAGCTCATCTCAAGGTTTATATGGAGAGGCAGGATACCATGAGTGAAATGTACTTTATTGCAGCACCCTAGAACACAAGGGGGCCTTGGCATACCTAAGTTAAAAAATTATGCTCTGGCTGCACACACCCGTATAGCTCTTCTACATGCATCCACCTTCTGTGGAGCACACTAGAAAACCATAGAGACAATTATTAATGGTATGGAACCATTTTACCCTTATTTAGTGGGTAACCCCCCAGGATTTATACCCATGACACATTTCTTAACATTTACAAGAGAATTCTTTAAGGCCTGGATTTACTTGACCAGATATATTTTATCCACATCCGAGAGATACTATCTCACAGCCATGGCCTATGATTCTGACTTTTGAACACCTCAGTTAAACAAATCACTAAGGGATTGGGAACAATACTCCCTCTGTTTTGTTTTTCAGATGGTGGGCCCCATGGGAATGTATTCCTTTTCAAACTTACAGTCTATATATAAATTACCTTCAAAATATTACTCAACCTATTTATCACTTAAGGAAAAACTTTATCCTCTAGAAAACTTATTAGTTAAAATAGTGGAATCCCCCCTCTAAAATTGGTGTTCGTTATTGTCCTACATCGTTTTATTTATTTATTTATTGAATGTTCAGAAATACCTTTGAGTCAGAGACTCCTTTACAAAGGTTCCATGTCACATAGTTTACATACAGAGACACACAGGATATATAGCAGTACATCAGAACATAGTCAGGTTGTTACAGTATAGCAGTACATCATTACATAGTTAGTTTGTTACAGTAGCAGATTGTGAGTTTAACAGTGAGAAAACTAGGTCTACGTCTACGTCTATGAGGTGAAACCTCAGAGCATATTATAAGTAACCTATATAAAGCACTACAGCAATCCAAAAGAGATGATTTAGAGGTGGTTAGGCAATGATGGGCTAAAGATTTAGACTCCATGATAGAGGAAGAGAGATGGCAACAAGCGACTCTCCCCTTATCTAAAATTACCTCGACAACATATTGGAGGGAGTTTGTGTGGAAGATCAGGCTCCGCTTCTTTAAGACCCCCGATATTTCTGCTAAGATCCAAGGGCCAGAACAGGGATCATGTTGGAGAAAATGTGGATGCAAGAGAACAAGCCATGCCCACATATTTTGGTATTGTCCTAAACTTAAGGGATACTGGAATGAAATTATATCAGAATTGACAGAAGTCTTTGGGATATTAGAATGGTGTACACCATCTTTCGTCTTGACTGCCACACCCCCATTTGGAATTAAATTAAATTGGAAACAATATAAAATAGTTACACTCTTAATTTTGATAGCCAAGAAAGTGCTCAGTAGACTCTGGCTCACAGATGAAATTTCTACTGAAGAGGCGCGGAACAGCCTAATTTATGAGGTATATAATCTGGAACATACCTCAGCCAGATTGAATAATAAAATGAAAAATGCTGATGATAACTGGAGGCTTTGGACCTCTTATCAATTGGAGGATTACCCTGAATTTGTTCCACGAGGGCAGTATATTTTCATGATGATGTACTACACCGTATCCCGACCAAACCCAGTTATTAGATAATTTTATGCTCAAGAAGAGGTCCTAAATTGTAATAGAAATAATATTAATAGGACAGATTAAGTGTTTTTTAATGGATTTCTACTGGTCACAGATGATAAACTTGACTATACCTGAAGGTAAAGGAAATGCTTCTTCTCTACATCTGATAAATAATGTTTTACTACTATCACTGTTATTTATGCTATGTACTGAGTGCAAAAGCTGTATTTCCCTGCACTATATATGTTTGGCAATGTTTGTATGTCTAAATACAAAAATAAAAATTATAAAAAAAAAAATAAATTGCGCCAGAAATAAATATTTAGAAGTTGGCATTTTGCCACGTGTGCAGCCACAAAAACTGCACCCCAAAAAAGATTTTGAAAAAATCATTATTGCGATTAGACATATAATCACAATAATGATCTCAGAGCTGGTCATTTCCTTTCGATTAATGACCAGCTGGGTGAGGGTGGCCCTCGGCTGTGCCTCAGACCACCCTTCCCCCCCAAGCTGGTCATTAATCTCTGGGAAATGACAGGCTCTTCAGTCATTAATGCTTAATTAATTTTGAAAGGGGTAGGTCCTGAATGCCTTCCTGGCCTATTTAATGGCCAAATGTTCAAAGCTGTTAGGAGAGGTCCTCTCTGTATTGCACTGAGAAACCAAGGAAAATTGCAGTGGGGTAGACTAAAACTCAAAACTCCTGTAATGTTTTGAAAGTAATATTTTTTTATTTTTAGTATTCAAATTTCCCACCAGTAGATTACAGCCAGCATTTCGTGGCTGATGGGATCACTTCTTGAGGGTCCTTGTGGGTCTAGAAGTATATAAATTGTTTTGGTACTAACACAACTATTAGGTGAGGTTGTAAGCTTGTTATTCTCAATATTTATGGTGGGCTTCCCAAGCCACATCAGATTCAGTACTCATATTTGATTGGAGGTATCTTCCTTTTAAATAATGTAATGCTTCTGACAGCCCGCTCACTACTCTGCCCTAAGGAAGTGTCCTCTTGGCCATGAAACGTTGGCTGTAAACTATTGGTGGCAAATTAGAATACTTAAAATAAAAAATATTACTTTCAAGCATTACTGCCATTTTGAGTCTTAGTGTACCCCACAGCAATTTTCCAGAAACACAATTAGCCAGCACTAAGGTTAGATCTCACATCCCACACCACTGCTTCAAAATAGCCAATGGTACACATGTACTTAAAAAGTGTTGTTTTTTATATCATGTAGCTAATAAAGAGCGATGTCACTTACCAGCAGTAGCAAGACTACAGACTGCCTTGTGCTGGTTTTTTTGAAGTGGTGGTATGGTGTGGTGTGTGTGAGCTCTGACTTTAGCACTGGCCAACCAGCCATGGCAAGGTCACCTGCTCCCCCCATCAAACCATAGGCAAGGCTGCTGGTAGGCAAATTTAGCAAAAAATAGTAACAGCAAACTAAGGAAAGGACACACCAGGACTCCACAGAAACACCAAAACCCATGTGCATTTTTGTTTGTAAAATTTGACAGTAGTCTCCTTTAAAGTTTCTGTATATGGAGATACAGTAGTGTATTTTGTGACTGAGTAGTTACTGTGAAGTTATGTGCCTTAGTGTCAGGACAAAGTAGGGTCTACAGACCCTCAAGGTAATCATACCATTACCTCAGCATAGCAGAAAGAAAAAATACCTGCTGCAGTTAAACTCTGCTTGTGAACTAGCTCTGGTCAACATTTGTGACAGACCTCCAGTGCAAGGCCAAAACTGTTTTGTTGTATACAAACACTTGTTTAAAATGCCTACCTCAAACAATAATGAGGCCATGTTTTCTAAAGCAGACATTTGTGCCAGAACCAGTTGAACAGCTTTCAGTGGGGAAGAGGTGACATGAGGAGCTGGCTTTAAGAGTTCACCACCTGGAGGGGGACTAGACAAAAGTAACATTGATCTTTACTAAAGCAGGATTTCCTAGCAGCAGCACTTACAGTTGTTTCTAGCTAGTTCTTCGGCCTCCCTTTCTTGCATAGGATTACATTAGTGGTGACTGTATACCCTGGCTAGCCCTCTCGCTTTTTGGGTAACCCACCAAATGCCCCGGTGACTTAACGTTTCCCTTTATTTTGCCCTCAACCCTCGAGTTTGTGAGCATGTTCTCTAGTTCTGCTTGCATGCTTCAGCTCAAATATCTGTGTATATACCATCCTGTCTCCTTTAATATTCAGAACACCATCATCATGTCCACTTTCAGCCTTTTTGTCTTTAGGCTGTGTAAGTCCTGTCCCTCCTCATAGTTCTTGCTCCCAAGATGCTATTCAGTTTGATGACCTTGTGCTGGACCCTCTCAGTCTCGTCAATGTCCTGTCTGTACTGTGGCCTGTGCTGACCAGAACTGGACACTGTACTCCAGGGGTAGTCTAACAAAGGCCTTGTGTAGGGCAGGATCACTTCACTTGACATACAGTACTCTGTAACCCCTCCTAATGCATCCCAACAATGCATTTGCTTCTTTGACAGCATAATGCCTTCCTGGATCCAGGTTGCTGTACATAATTATGCCTAGACCCTTTAATGCAGTTACATTGACTATTGTACCATATAGGGAATAGATATGTTCCAGAGTCCTTGCCCCTAGGTGTAGTACCGTGCACTTCCCCATGTTACATCTAAGTCCCCATTTCTTGGCCCATGCTTATGTGCACGTGCACATCCCATTAGTGCATTCCCAGCTCTGCTGTGTTAACTCCTTCTGTCAGTGTCATGTCATCAGGAAAATTCACCATCCTACTGCTGACCCACTTCTCCAAGTCATTAATGAAAAAGAGCAATTTCACCAGCACTTCTTCTATGGTACCGCACTCAGAACAACCCTTCACTTGAAATTGTTACCAAGTACCTCCACTCAGCTTTCTACCATACCTTCCAGCTAGTTTGATTTCCACCTTCTGTACACTCTGTGGATTTCATATTGCAATACTTTCTTCATGAGTTTTCAATGTGGTACACTGTAAAGGTTTTGTTGAAGTCCAGATGAACTACATCCACCACCTCTCACCTATCCACCTGTCTAGTTTCCACCTCAAAGAAAGCAGTCAGGTTAATTCAGCAGAACCTACCTTTTGTGAAGCCATGTTAATAGTGTGGCCACCAAGGAAAGTTTCTCTTTAAGTTCACCTACAGGGACAAGAGGGAATTCCCTTAAACTCGTAAGAGGGATATTCAAATAGGACACCCATAAGCATTTTTCCAGAGAAAGAGTGGTGGACAAGAGGAAGAGGCAGCTGGAGGACATGACAGAGACCAAATCAGTGAATAGGTTCAAGCAGGGATGGGACAGGCATGTGGGGTTAGTTAGAAAGGGAGGACAGGAACAAAGAGGAGGGATGGTCACTAGGGCCAGTGCAGAGTAGTTAGGCAGGGTGGGCAGACTGGATGGGTTGGAAGACCTTTTTCTGCTGTCATTGACTATGTATATATGTATGTTGTGGGTGCCAGAACAGGACATTGTCTTCCATGAGCAAAGCCACCAAACCGTCACATCTTGTATAATCGATTCAAACACTTTGACAAAGAAGTACCAAGGAAAGACTGACAGGTCAATAGTTACCTTGGTGTGAACTCATCCCATTTTTGAATAGCAGGACAACACTGTCTGTTTTCCATTCCTCTAGCCCTGTCCCATTGTGTAAAAAGTCCCAAAAGATCAGCGAGGGACCCAGCTAGGACCCCTTTTAACAACACTTTTACTCAGAGGTGGATTCCATCCATTCCCTGGAATTTTCCCAGCTTCATACCCTCTAGACACGTACCTACTAATTCTGAAATAATCTAATATCTACCCTGTTTGGCCTACACCTCTTCCATAACTTCCACCCCACTGCTACCCACAGTCCGTGATATGCTGGCTGGATACTGACACATGCTATCACTAAGGCTGTAGGGCGTTCCCAAAAAAATATTTGTTTGTTTTTAATAATAAAATAACTTTTCTTAAGCTATGTACATGTGGCTCATTTTGGTGACGTGTCTCACATTTTAAGGGCAACAGTGTCTTCATTTTATTATATTTTGAGTGTCTGTGCATGACAGGCTTAGATAAAACCCTGTCCCATTTGTTATGCAGAGAAAGTTAAAAGCAAGGCTCTATTCTGTCCTCTCCTCTTCTGTCACTTGACTATATCCAAGGCCCCTGGAATTCTGCAGTTCTGCAGTTGCGGAATTTGCCGCAGAATTTGCATCATGCTGCAGAATATATATAGTGCCACAGAATTCATTATTTTTGGTGAACTTTCATATAAATATACTGTTTTTCCATAGTGTCAGGCTTTCTTTCCCACCTTGTTTATCCTGAAGCCCCGCCTCTATGCTCAGCATATGATGTCATCAATGACATCACATCATATTTAGCCAATTACAGGACTGCATTCTGCCACAGAAATGAATAAATCATGCTACAGAAATCAGAAAATGCTGCCACAGAAGTCAAGTAGCCCTGCCTCAGAAATCAGAAAATTCTGCCGCAGAACACCAGGGGCTCTAACTATATCTTGCCTGTCAGATTGCACAATCAAATTTTCTTTGTAGAGCCTTGTAATTGGCCACTCTGACGGTCCCACAATTTCCCCCTCTTTTCTCACTTCTTTCTCTGGCTGTTTCTATTCTTTCTTTCTACCCTCGCTCCTCTGTGGCTAAAAATACATGTGAAGTTTTATCTCAAACTGGGATCCCTTGATTTGCAGATATATAGTTATATTGTTAGAATGCTTGCAAAAAGTCGGTCTGGTGGTGCTGAGGGTTGAGGTGCTGGACAACACACCTTGTGCAGCGCCAGTGACCCCGGTTTGGGAGCGAGCCTGGGTCACCAGGGATTGGCTGGGTGGGGAGGTGGGGTTGGACTGAGTAGCCGTGAGGCAGCTCTCCGCTCCCTGGCAGGGTCTCAGTCACTCCCACTGCAGTGCTGCCCCAGGTGGAGGCCTGAGGATAATGCAGATGATGAGTGGCTAGAATAGGAGGCTGCCATGGATCGTATGTATGTACCTCCACATCGTGCGGCGACCATGACAAGGGAAGGGAAGAAAAATGGAAATGGGGCTGGCAGGCTCCAAGATAGCCAAGCTGTGCCACCAGCCCCCCCAAAGTCTAGATGCCGGATTCCGGGGGGGGAGTTG
The DNA here is from genome assembly GCA_016271365.2 of Neoceratodus forsteri. Taxonomy (NCBI): domain Eukaryota; kingdom Metazoa; phylum Chordata; order Ceratodontiformes; family Ceratodontidae; genus Neoceratodus; species Neoceratodus forsteri. The sequence continues at coordinate 6,657,392 of JADMNL010000025.1, read as the reverse complement.
ACGCTTCTCACCCTCAGCCCTGCTGGGGAAGGGGACAACCCATGGCAGACCTTCTGGGGAAGAACTGGTGTGGGGATGCTAGGGTTGGAGAGTGAGCCCCTCCAAGGAAGGGGCTGGGGCCACCTGCCAGATCCACAGGAAGGAGGGATAAAATATATAGATATAGATATAGATATAGATATAGATATAGATATAGATATGAGAATGCTTGCTTGCAAAAAGCTATTTGGAACTCAGGAGGTTAACCTTGAGATGCAGTTTGACCTCCACAAGCTCATTTGCAGAGTTGTTAAGAGGAAATACATTCTGGAACATAATGTTCTATTTTGCTGCAGCGGCAGGAAAGAAACTAACAAAATTCTAGTACATTTTGTGAGAAACAGTTGATGTATCTTAACATGCTCAGGATGCTAAAGTTAATTGCCAGGAAAAGACATTATATAAAAAGACAGCAATCGTTTGTTGGACACAGAGAGCTTTAGATTTAGAGATCACCTCAGAGGAAGGACTTTGTTTTGTTTGAACTGCCTGTACAAGAGCTATCCTGCAATATTTTATTTTATTATTTATAATAATAAAATGCTACTTGTGAATTTTATAACTTCTCGTGGTTTGCCTATGCCTCCTGACCTATGTTTCCACGACAGTTGGTGTTACCAGTGGGATTTACACTATGCATACTGTAAGCCAGAAGTTTTGTGCATGGGTACTAGAGCTGGTACCAGGGAAGCATAGAAGAAAGGGCTGGATCTTGCAATAGCAAGCCTAGGAGTGATTACCAGAAAAATGGCAGCCAAACTAGAAGCAAAAACAAAAGTCCAAAATGAGACTGTACAGCTGGCATCACTGATGGAAGAAGAGGAGGCAGGGACAGAACCTGAAAGCATGGCTGCCTTCTTCAAAGGGTGGGCTATACAACAAAGAGAGCTGCAGAAGCAGAGAAAGGAAGAGATGCAGTAACAGGAGCAGCAGAGAAAAGAAGAGATGCATCTATGGCTGGATGCCTTGCAAGCTATGAAAGCTGGAGGATCTGGTACAGGTCCCTCAGATCAGCAAAACACAAGCAACTTAAAAAACATAAAACTTACAAAGCTATGTTCCACAGATGGCATTGAAGCATACCTGACAACTTTTGAAAGGGTTGCAAGAGCCTGCCAATGGCCAAAACAGCACTGGGCAATCAGGCTGGTACCTTATCTGACAGGTAAAGCCCAACTTGCCTATAGCAGTATGAACACTGCGCAGTCATAAAAAAGTGAGCTTGTGAAAAGAGAAATCCTTAAAAGATATGACATCTTAGGAGAGACCTACAGACAAAGATGCCGGTCCCTGAAGTACATCCCAGTTGACAATCCTTGAGAAGCCTTCTTCCGACTCAGAGAACTCCTCATCAAATGGCTCCAAACAGGGCAAAACTATCCCACAGATCATCAGCAAGTTCACAATGGAACAATTATACAATGGCAAGAAAAAATGCTTGCCTCTGATTGGTCAGTCTGGGACTGGACCCATGATGTTATCCCAGTACAACATCACGGATCTAGTCCCAGCACACAGATGACCACATCAAATGGTAATGAGATCACTCCCTGCTCAGCAGCCCAAGTCACTGATTCCCCCTCGCAAACTGCTTTCAGTCTCCCCTTTAACAGTTTTCTCATTGCAGCCGTCCTGATACCTGCCCCCCCCTCACCGTGACACAATCCTCTCTGTCCAAGTGTCAGTTTATAGGAGACTCACTCACACAACAGGACAATTCCCCAAAACGAAACCACAAACCTTGCATAAAAGCTCCCCCAGAATGCACACCACTTACTGATCTCCCGCTTCAGTCAGTACATGTTTGGCTTCGCCACATTCCCCAGTTGCCAGGATACAGGATAATAAAAGAAAAAACAGCCATACAGCTTCCCGGACCTGCGAGAGACTTCACGCGACAGCCGGTTTTACTTCCTCATTAAAACTGCGATCCTCAAAGCGCAAGTACAGTTCAATATGGTGCTCCTCATTGCTAGCTATACTACAGGCACTGTTTAAATTAATGCACTTTCTGTTAAAAAAAACTAAATAAAACCTGAGAAGCCAGTGAGAGGATGTCACAAATAAAAAAATGAAAGTTGTGAGGAGACCCGCAATACGATGAGAAAAGTGTGTGTGTGTGTGGGCATCAATTTGAACAGACAAAGCCACTCATTTACCAACAGCACCACCTGCTGGCCAAAACTGTACTATTTTTTTCCTTTATACACCTCCACAGTCATAAATAATCTGAAAAACTGTCAAACAAAATACACTTTTTATGTTTTTTTTCCCCAGATACAAACGAGCCATTGTATAATAGCAATAATGCACTCCAGAGTGTGTGTTGTGCTGGGATAACGTCACTTCTGGGGTGATTAGTCGCACTCGGCCTGTGGCCTCGTGCATAATCACCCCAGGCATGACGTTATCCCAGCACAACACACACCCTGTCATGCATTATTGCTTAATTAATCAACTTCTTTCCCACAGATATGCAGCTTTGGGTAAAAGACTGCTGACCAGAAAGTGGGGAAAAGGCTGTTTCTTTGGCCGAGGACTATCAGATGGCCAGACAGACACTGCAGCAGTGAAGTAACAGCCAAGGAATAGTAAGACCTTCTTTTTCACAATTTAACTCCAGGTCAGATAAGGACTCTGATGAGGGTAACAAATATGCACCCAAAAACTTCATTTACTATAATTGTAATATGCCAGGCCATATTGCAAGAAACTGCCATAAAAATAAAGATGGTAACACTGGAGCAAATTTGGCCTTAGGAAATTGGGGCAAGTATTTAACAGATGTCAAACAGTGAGATAAGACTGTGAAGGGACTTATAGATTGGGGAAGAAGACAGACCCTGTTGCATGTTGATGTTCTGGGAAAAGACTATGCAAAAGGACCAGGTACTGGGGTTAACTGCATGCACGGGGAACCTTGATACTAGCTCACCACCCAAGTGACCCTGAACGTTAATTGTGTGTCACACCAAATGAAAGTGGGGTTAGTACCAAAATGACCAGTACCTGTGATTATTGGAAATGACTTTCCCGGATTTGCTAAATTAGTCACAGAGGGAGTAAATCCTACTGCGTCAGCAGCTGTGATGACAAGAGCACAGGCAAAGAAAATCTTAGATGATGTATGCTTTTCCTTTTGGTGACTTTGATTCAGATTTGTTTGAGCCCAGCTCCAAGTCCAGAAGTCCAGGAAAGAAAAAAGACATATGAAAAAGCAGTGGCAACAAAAGACTGATGGACATAAGGGTTTGATATATGAAAATGCTGAGACTAAACTGATAACAGATTGTGATTTTGTTTTTGAGCAAACTAACAAAATTTCTCTCCAAGCTTATTTTAAGCAGCTGGGGATGAAACAAAAACAGGGTGTACCAATGTTAAACAAGCATTTGTCAATGCCGAATGTTGATTGCGTTGGTCCGTTGAGCTCGCTCACTGCCCCTGTGCCAGTCGCTCTTTCTGTTTCTCCCGGTGCTGCAGGCTGCTGTTTTGTACTGGGCTCCTGCCTGCATTGGCATGTTTTTCTGCCCACAGAAAAATCTGCAGCTGTCCCGACAGAGCTCTGTTGAGGTGGGTCACTCCCCCTCTCTCACTTGCTCATTCTGTTTCTGCTGGCGCTGCAGGCTGCCCTTTTGTACGGGGCTCCCGCCTCTGTTGCCGTCTTCTACTGCCCACAAAGAAATCTGCAGCAGTCCTGACACAGGTCTGTTGAGCTAGCTCACTCCCCCTCTCTCACTTGTTCCATTTCTGCTGGCACTGCAGGCTGGCCTTTTGTACTGGACTCCTGCCTGCATTGCCGCCTTTTTCTGCCCACGAAGCAATGCGCAGCAGTCATGATAGAGGTCTGTTGAGCTTGCTCACTCCCCCTCTCTCACTCACTCGTTGTGTTTCTCCCGGTGCTGCTGGCTGCCCTTTTGTACAGGGCTTCTGCCTGCATTGGCACCTTTTTCTGCCCACAAACAAATCTGCCGCTGTCCCGACAGAGCTCCGTTAAGGTGGGTCACTCCCCCTCTCTCACTCACTCATTCTGTTTCTGGTGACGCTGCAGGTGGCCCTTTTGTACTGGGCTCCTGCCTCTGTTGGTGGCTTGTTCGGTCCACAAAGAAATCTGCAGCAGTCCTGACACAGGTCCATTGAGGTAGCTCACTCCCCCTCTCTCACTCGCTTATTCCATTTCTGCCGGTGCTGCAGGCTGGCCTTTTGTACTGGGCTCCTACCTGTGTTTCTGCCTTTTTCTGCCCACAAAGAAATCCACAGCAGTCCTGACAGAGCTCCGTTGGCCTCAATCACTCCCCCGTCTCACTCTCTCATTCTGTTTCTGCCGGCGCTGCAGGTTGCCCTTCTGTACTGGGCTCCTGCCTGCATTGCCACCCTTTTCTGCTCACAAAGAAATCTGCAGCAGTCATGATACAGCTCTGTTGAGCTCGCTCACTCCCCCTCTGTCACTCGCTCATTCTATTTCTCCCACCGCTGCAGGCTGCCCTTTTGTACTCAGCCCCTGCATGCATTCCTGCCTTTTCCTGCCCATAAAGAAATCCTCAGCAGTTCCAACAGAGCTCTGTTGAGCTCACTCGCTCCTCCTCCCTCACTCGCTCGCTCTGTGTCTCCTGGCGCCACAGGCTGCCCTTTTGTACTGGGCTCCTGCCCCTGCGCACGCCTTCTTCTCCTGCCCACAAAGAACTGCGAGTGAGTCCTGACAGAGCTCAGTTGAGCTCAGTCACTCCCCCCCCAGTTGCTCGATGGTAACCTGTTCCAAACAGTGATTTCTGACAGCGAGTGTGGTATTCTGTGCCGGAAGCGCGGAAACACATTTCGGACAGGATGTGAAAAATGACAGCTGTACTGCTCATAAGGAGTTGTGAACAAATGCCAGCATTGAAAATCTGGCATGAAATATTACTAATTTGCAAACTTACAAGGGTGCGTGGAACCTGCACACCACATGCTCGTAACAGTCATTTTATGGAGTTTATTACAAAATTTTCAACATACGCATTTTAGCACCTCTGCTCATTAACAGTGTCAGTGTGATTTTCTTAATATGTCCCAAACACTGATTTCCCACAGCGATCATGCCATTTTGGCCAGGATGTGAGAAATAACAGCTGCTCTGTTCATAAGAAGGTGTGGCAAAATGACAATGCTGAAAATCTGGAGTGAAAATATTGCAATGTTACGAGCATGCGTGGAAACTGCGCAATGTACAGTTGTAACACACTCATTTTATGGAGTATCGTCACCAAATTTTCAACATAGGCATTTTAGAACCTCTGCTCATGAACAGTGTTACTGTCATTTTTGTAATCTGTCCCGAACACTGATTTCCCACAGTGACCGCGTTATTCTGCGTCGGAAGTGCGAAAACACATTTTGGGCAGGGTATAAAAAATGACAGCTGTACAAATTTGCAAAGTTCCGAGCGTGCATAGCAACTGCACAACATACGCTTGTAAAACTGTCATTTATTTTATTTTTTCCACGAAATTTGCAACATAGGCTTTCTGAGAGCCACCTCATGAACACTGGCACTGTCATTTTGTTGATCGGTCATGAAAGGTGATTCCATGCAGTGACTGCGGAATCACCTTTTGGGGTCAATTGACACCATGACAGTGACAGAATTCATGTGGAGGGGTCCCAAAAACCCTATGTTGAAAATTTGGTGCCAACATTCCAAAAAATGCCTGAGATATGCATCAAAGTTGAAAAAATCCTGTTTATTCCATTATACAGCTTACTGGTATTTCCTCAGTTCGCGGTCGGCTTTGAAGAGTGCAGACGTGTTCCCGGTCCACCGAAGATCATCGTGCCGGACTCCAGAGGTAAGTTTGGGGTGAGGGGGATGTGGGAAGGCAGGTTGCACAGTGGGTGGGTGCGGGTTGTGGGAGGGGGGAGCAGAGAGACCACCGAGGGACCATTTCCTTGTTTACAGGGAAAATAAAATATCACATCATGGGACTTTTTTTAATTTTACAGGGGCATGTGGCATGCTGGGATGGGCTCCCAGAGTGCCAATGGGGTTTAGCTTGGGGCAGCTGTGGCCAATGGGGATTGAGCACTCCCGTGGCACACAAGAAAAAGGGGGCGGGTGACACAGTATGCCAACTGGGATTGGGCACCCCATAGGCAGACAACAAAAGGGGGGGTGACATTATGTCGGTGGGGATTGGGCACCCCATCAGCAGACAAGAAAAGTGGGGGGAGTTACATAATGCCGATGGGGAGTGGGCTCCCCTGTCTGCAACATTAGGGCACTGAAGCCGACTGGGATTGGAGCCCCCATGAGCAAACAAACATGGGGGAGGGGTACATGCTGCAGAGGGGGATTAGGCACCCCTTAGTGGGGGAAATATTGTTTGTGAACATGGTGGCAAGCTGCCGACATGTTCACAAACAATATCAGTGTTTTAAGATTCCTTCCTGCAATGACGGGTCGCTCCCTCATTGCAGCGAATGGCTGACGCTGCAATGAGGAGGCAGCCCCTGAATGCAGCAGCTAATTTTTTCCAAGTTGGTGGCACACTGGCTGAACTAGTGTCAGCAGCAGCATGCCATGGCATTGGGGGAAGTGTGCCAAGCCTTTACAGGCTGTGGGGGCATTGGCCACAACAGTGCCACGCCTCCACAACCTGCTACTTGAGAAAGCTGCCGCAATATGTTTCTTGCGCATGCACGCGATCAACATAAAAATGTAATGGCTACTGTACAGAGTTTGAGTTAATCCTCAGATGAAGGAACAGGTAGACCAATTGGTTATGTCAAAGAAGTATAGATCTGAGTTAGAGATAACACATGATAGTCCTATGGCTGGTCACTCGATGAGGGACCGTGCACTTGCCAGAATTCTGTACAGATTTTACTGGCCTGGGATTCATGAAGATGTTGCTACCTAATGTAGCTCTTGTGCTGAATGTTAGAAAGTAGCCCCAGTGACCAAACAAGACAAGGTACCCCTGGTGCTGCTACTCTTGATAGATGTGTTTTTTGAGAGAGTTGCAATTGATGTGGTTGACCCCTTAGACAAAAGTAAAAATGTAATCGATTAATTTTGGTAGTATGTGACTATGCTGCTCGATATACAGGGGCAATTCCAATGCATACTGATACAGTGCCAAAAGTGGCAGCAGAGCTTGGCAAAATATTCAGCAGGTTGGGCATTCAGGCATACCTGAAGAGATTATTACTGATCAGGGTACAAATTTTATTGCTGCCTTACTGATGGAGCTGTACCGACTACTAGGTACCTCTGCCATAAGAACCTCCTCTTATCACCCTCAGACAGACGGTCTGGTTGAGTGTTTTAATCAAACCCTAAAACACATGTTAAAAAGATTTGTGAAAGGTGAAGGGAAAGATAGGGAGCAATTATACCTTACCTACTTTTTGCCTACAGAGACGTGCCACAAGCATCAATAGGTTTTTCACCCTTTGAAATGTTGTATGGTAGACAAACTAGAGGGCCATTAGATGTAATAAAAAAAATATGGGAAGATAACCTCACTCAAAATAATCTGTTACATTACATATGTATGCACTGAGAAAGAAACTGGCAAAATATGTTGCCTACAGTAACCAGGAAGAGGCCCAGAAAACAGTAGAAGGTGTATTATGACCATGGGGTAAAAGAAAAAGTTTTGAGCCTGGTGAAAAGGTCTTGTTACTGTTACTCATTTCAGAAAATAAACTGTTAATGAAGTGGCAAGGGCCTTATAGAGTGCTTAGATGTACTGGTACCGTTAACTACGAGATTGAGACCCCTGACAGGAAAAATCCTACGAAGATATACCATACTAACCTCCTGAAGAACCTCTTGAAGAAATGGGTTGAAAGAACACCAAATGTTGCTTTGTTAGTGCCATCAGAAACTGATCAAGAAAATATTGATATAGCTTATGACAGACACAGACTGGAAAAGCATTTTAACTACTGATGCTGTAAAGGTGAATGTTTCCTTACCTACAGAACAAACAGCAGAAATTCATAACTTGGTAAAGGCATTTAGAAGTACTTTTACCACACTGCCAGGCTGAGCAAAAGGGTTTGAGCACATAATAGTGACAGCGATATGCTTGCCCTATCAGACAAAACACATACAGATTACCAGAGCAGTTAAGAACAGATGGGGTTATGTAAATACAGAAAAACAAAGTGATGGGTATCACAGAAGAATCAAAGTGCTTGGTCATCATCACCAATGGTGACTGTAAAAAAAAAAAAAAAAAGAAGAGGGTGTAAGAATCTGCCTTGAATTTATGAATCTTAATCAAGTGTCTGTGTTTGGCACCTATCCTATGCCCGGGAGAGATGATCTGGTTGACAGACTGGGAAGGGTCAAGTACATCAGTACCCTCAATCTCACCAAATATTACTGGCAAGTTCCCCTAGCTGAAGAATCCAGAGCCAAAATTGCATTTTCCACCCCAGTTGGATTATATTAGTTCACCACCATGCCATTTGGTTTACATGGTGTATCCATTACATTCCAGTGGTACAGGGATGTATTTCTAGCCCCTCTCACTGGTTATTGTACCGCTTACTTGGATGATGTTTTGGTTTACAGTCCAGACTGGAAAAGCCATCTGGAACACCTTTGAACAGTTATCCAGTCTATAACAAATGCAGGTCTGACCATTAATCCTACCAGGTGAACATTAGGCATGCAGGAAACCAGATATTTGGGCTATATTTTGGGAAATGGAGAAGTAAAGCCAGTTGTTTCCAAGATAGAAGCTGTAGCTAACAGTCCTGTCCATAAAACAAAGAAACATTTCGGGTCATTTTTAGATCTGGCTGGTTACTACATGAGATTTGTTCCTAGCTTAGCCAGTTAGCTACTCCCCTCACTGAACTCTTGAAGAAACAGTATCCAAATAATGTGAAATGGTCCCCTGAGTGTGATGAAGCTTTTCAAGCCATCAAGGCTGCATTATGTTCAGCCCCTGTTTCAAGAAGTTCAGACTTTATTATTTATTTATTTGGACAATGTTTCACCAGGAAAGACAACATGAGCTGTAAGCAACTCTTTTCCAGAAGCATCCGGGGGTGGGATTACAAAGTAGGGAGATCAACAAAGGCATAACAATACAATACAATACAATACGTATCAATACTTGGGCAGTACATGGACAAATTTGAAAACATAACAGTGTGGTACAAGTGCATAGCAATGTGACCCAGACCATTTGGCTAATGAAACAAACCATATTTGGATACACAGACATATCTGGAAACAAACCATATTTGGATAAGCAGTCTTTACAATAGCCCAAGAGCAGGTTAACCTGCAGGGTATTGGACAGAGGATAACTGACACAGCAGAAGTGCTATGGGAGTAGGCTGAGCATAGGATGGGAAGTGCTAAAAGTAGACCCATGGGAGGACAATTTGTAAAACAAGTGGGGACTTTGAAAAACTATTTCTGTTACAGACTGATGCTTGCATCTGTGGTACTATAGGCCTGGGGGCAGTCCTGAGTCAGAATATAGATGGGAAGGAACATCCCACTCTGTATACCAATACGAAGTTGCACGACAGGAAGAGAAAGTATTCCACTATTGAACAAGAATGCCTTGATGTGAAATGGGCAATGAAGTCCAATAAGTTTTATCTGGTAGAAGCTGACTTTGTACTTATAACAGATCACAATCCTCTCTGTTGGCTTGATCAAATGAAGGATAAAAATCCCAGAATCACAAGGTGATACCTGGCACTAAAGCCATTTCAATTCAAAGTGCTGCACAAATCCAGAAAAGAGAATGTCAGTGCTAATTTTCTGTCATGATTTGGTTCAGAACTGAGAATTCAGAAGGTTGAAACAAAAGTGTGTGCTTAAACTGAACTGTTTGCTATTAAATTGGTATGGAAAAGGGGATACGACATATGCAAAAATGCTAAACAGAGGATGAAAGAAGGCTTTGGAAGACGTTCCCCCTTAAAGAGGGGGTATGTGACAGGGTTGGATAAGACTCTGTCCCATTTGTTGTGTAGAAAGAGTAAAAATCACGGATCTATTCTGTCCTCTCCTGTCCTCTCCTATTCTGTCACTTGTCTATCTCTTGCCTATCTGACTGTACAATCAAATTTTCCTTATGGAGCCTTGGAATTAGTCACTCCGATGGTTCCACAATGTCCCCCTGTTTTCTCCCTTCCTTCTCTTGTTGTTTCTATTCTGTTTCTGTTCTATTTCTTCCATTTCTCCTCTCTGGTTAAAAATATATGCGAAGTTTTATGTGAAACTGGGATCCCTTTATTTGTAAATGTGTATAGTTATATTGATAGAATGATTGCAAAAAGCTATTTGGAATTCAGGGGGTTACCATTGAAATGCAGTTTGACCTCCACAAGCTCATTTGCAGAGTTGCCAACAGGAGATCAGTTCTGGGACGCAATGTTTTATTGTGTTGCACCTGTAGGAAAGAAACTGACAACATTCTGATATAGTAGTTGTTAACCCTTAGACTGCCAACAGAATTAGAACATATAGGAATTTTGGACTGATATATCAGTCCGCAGCACAGCAAGGGTTAATTGCACTGTGAGGTTTGATCAGTTCATCTGGATTTCTATTACCAATCACATAGTTACTTTTTTCTGATACTTCTGTAGTAACTACAGAGTTCGATGAATTACCTTTTGCAATTCAATGGGATAACAATGATCTAATCATGGGGGGGGGGGGCTCCTCCCTCTGCAACTGACCACATATCTCTGTGTGAAATAGAAAAACTGCTAAGGTGCTGTATGAATACATAAATAAATAAATACATGAACAAAAAACATTTGTTAACCTAACCCACTGAGTTGTTGTTATCCCATTGAGTTGCAAAAGGTAGTTTATTGAACCTTGCAGTTACTATGGAAACCATAACAATATGCCTTAGTAAACTCCTTGAAAAGCTAGTACACTCCCAAGTCTCTGACTTCCTGCTGAACTCTAATCTCCTATCCTCTGCCCAGCATGGATTTGGGCCCACTCATAGAATCTCTACTGCTCTAACTCCATTCGCTAGCCATGTCAAATCCAATATGAATAGAGGTCTACTTATAGGCACCATCTTCATTGATTTAACCAAAACTTTCAATTTAGTTAACCACTCCCTCCTACTACATAAGCTAGAGTCCCTCAGGGTATCAAGCTTGTCCCTGTCTTGGTTCTCAAGCTACCTTAGCAATCGCTGTCAGTTTGTATCCTTCAACATGGCCATCTCCTCTCCTGTCCCCATAAAATTAGGCATTCCACAAGGCTCCATGTTGGGTCCACAAATCTTTTCAATCTTCGTCAATGATATTCCAAACTCTCCTTCCCATTGCAAGACCCTTCTGTATGCTGACAACCTTGCACTTTATACTGGGTTCAACTCCCTGAATGAAATCAACTCCAAGCTCACCTCTGATCTGCATGCAATCCAAACCTGGATCTCCCACAACCGTCTTGTTCTCAACATTCCCTAAACCTAGGCTATGCTTTTTGGGTCCCCTCATAAGACATGTACCTCTGCCTCCAAGCTCTGCATTCAATGTCTGGATGGATCCCCCTGTCTCATCGACACCCTCCTTTAGATATCTCAGGGTCACCCTGAACCCCGTCCTTGACTTTCCCCTGCACATTAATGACATTTGTAGATCCATCAGTTCCAAGCTTGGCCTTGTCTACCGTATCCGCCATGCCCTTACCCCAGCTGCACTCATTGCTATAGCCCAGGGAGTTCTACTTCCTATTCTCTGTTACGCACTCCCATCTTTCTTCCAGGCCAGCATCACCTGCTTTCACAAATGGGACGTTGCTTACAACAATGTATGTAGGTTCACCTCTTCCTCTCCTCGGCCTACCCACAACTGTCTGCTTTACTCATCTTTAAACTGGTTATCTCCCCCTCTCCAGGCATTCCTACATTCTTGACTGCTTCACTGTCAACATGATTAGATCCTCCCAACCTGCCTCTTTAGCCTCTGCATTTTCTACTGTGGACCATGCATACTCTTTGCAGTCTTCTACACAGGCCCTGATGACTGTTCCCAAATGCTCCACTAAGATGGGTGGACAGGCATTCGCCCACTATGCCCCTAATTTCTAGAATTCCCTACAGCACATCTTTGGGTCTCCAGCTTCCATACTATCTTCAGAAAAGATCTTTTCCACCACCTACAAACCTCTGACAAATGCTCATGCTTCTGATCTCATCGACTCCAACTGCCCAGTCTGACTTTTTCTCCTACCTTACTGTACCATAGCTATTTCTTGGTTGTAACCATTACTCTTCTTTTATTTGTACCCTCCCCTAGTCTGTAAGTTAATGCACTTCTGATATTGTTCTAAATGCTTTGTATTCGTACCCACCACTAGTGTGTAATTTCTAGGAACTTCCTTTATTGACCTAATAATTGTATTCTGGACCAGTGTTAATTTGCTTGTTCACTTGTTATGTACTCTCCCAGGTTGTGCCTGAAAATAGGCAGGCTCTTGACTAGTTCACTTACCTGGTAAACAAAAGCTAAATAAAAAAATATAAGCCTCAGCTTTCCCACTGATGATAGCTTTGAAGAAAGAATGACATCACTCCAAAATGTCAGCATTACGTTGTGAAGCTGGCTCCTAGTAGCTGCCCCTAGCCTGGGGATCCATGAAAGCTTTTCTTTGCCAGCTACAAGCTTGCAGTTTGTTGTGAAACTGGCTCTTAGTTGCTGCCCCTAGCCTGGGAGCCCCATGGAAGCTTTTCTGGGATCAGTTTTAATGTTCCTCGAGTTGGATAGCCAGGGAAGTCATATACCTTAAAGACAATTTGCTTAAGGACCACTGACAGCTTATGTGGGGAACAAGAAAGTATTGGAATGCTGCTTCTATGAAATTTACAAATCTAGTGAAGTTTAGCAAGTTTGAACACTTGTGTTGACTTGCAATGGATGGCAAGAGAGTAAAATATGATTGGGAATAGGTAGTTGAGCCAGGAAGGTCTGTGTGAATATCTTACAACTGTTTTCTGCACTGTAAGTCCCTGTTTTGCACTGGAGTTTATGAGCTTAATAAAGAATGATTTTTTCAGTTGGTGAATAAAGGCCCCATGTATTTATTGAGTGCTAATAGACTTTGCCCCTCCTAGGGAACAGTATCTTAAAGTTATGAAACATTTTGTGAGAAACAGGAGATGTATCCTAATAAGCTCAGAATGCAGAAGTCAATTGCCAAGAAAATGCATTGTATAAAAAGACAGCAATCTTTTGTTGGCTAGAGAGATATTTAGATTTAGAGATCACCACAGAGACAGGACTTTGTTTTGTTTGAACTGCCTGTATTAGAGCCATCCTGCACAATTAAATGTTTATGCTATTGTTATTGATAATAATAAAATACTACTTGCACGTTTTAGAACTTCTCCTGGTTTGCCTGTGCTTCCTGACCTTTGCTTCAATGACACCGTGTAACTCATTTCAGTGACCAAAGGTTGAATGTCATGCAGAGGGAATTTTTTTTTTTCCTTCTTGTTTGTCCTGTATAAGATCAATTACATCTCTCACATATATAGTTAACATGTTGGCTAGATTTGAAAACTATTTATCTTCTGAGGGAGAAAGTGGGGGTCAGCTTCAAGGAAAGTAGCAGCAAGGATCTGATCCCTGCTGCTCTCCTATGGGTTTTCACTGGGATTAAATGTTAGCAACTTCAAAGCAGAGAGCTCTAGAAGCTAAGCAGAAGTGCCTCCAAAACTCTTGAGATGCTTGATCCTGTTACATGAAAAATATTTACTTTGGTGCATGAAGATTAGAGCAGGAGACAGGGAGGAAACAGTGAGGGTCTCCAGTGGGGTGGAGGAGCATAACTTTGATTCCTGGAAAACAGCCAGATCTAAATAGTTGGAGTAAAGAGGCAAAGGGTAGCAGAACATTATTTTCCTTGAGTGATGAATTTTGTGTCGCTGATAGATGAGGGCTTGGTAGCACTGGAGATAACAGCCTTCTGTTAATCTACAGGTCAAGTACACTACAGGCAAGTACAGTGCAGGCTTCCCATAAAGCACATTGATGTATTTTGTGCTAGTAAAAAGTGATGGACAGACAGGTGAAGCCCAGTGCGGGGCAGGTACAGCGTAGATCTCCACTTATTCTGCTGTATTTTGTTCTAGTGAAACCAGGAAATAACAGCACTGGAGACTTATGGCCAGATCTACAAATCCAACTGGAATATGCTCCATTTATGCATATCCTGGCTGTGTCACTCAGCACCTCGCCTCGATGCTCGTCTGCACCAGATAGCATCCAGAACCCCTGCCCGCTGCACACCGATAGTGTAGAGTTTCATGTAGGAGCAGGGGGTGGCAGAGGGGGCAGAGCAGAGCTGGACATTGGGCGTCTAATTGGATACCCAGGCTGGCTTGCTGGTGGATCCCTGATTCTGCATGGAGCAGGGGCTGGTGGGATGTGTCAGTCCTCAAAGGACCACTGTATCCCAGCCAGAAATGAGACATGTTTGCAATTGGTACTGGCCAGTGCCAGTACATCTCCCAATCTATTACAGAAGCTTTGAGGGTGTGAATCCTTAATGCTGACACCCCATGATGTCATAACCCCACTTATTTTATACTGTACTTGCAATAAGAAAATGCATTGCTACCACCCCTCCCAGACTTATTTAATCCTTGTTCTTTTACACATAATGCAGGATTCCCTTCCCACAGTCAGATATTGTCTTTGAAGCTTCCACTAGCTGGAATCATGGACAACCTCACTGATCCATCAAATCATAGAGAAGGAACGTCTTTGACCCAAACTCAGTTAAAACACAGAAAAACAAACTGCATACATTTTCACTAACCTATAGCAACAGTTTCCATACCGCTATTATTTTAGTTCAAGAGTTACTGGCATATACAATATCTAGACACTATTCAGTTTATTCCTCATCGGTATATACTGTGTATGTTTGGTTTTTTATTACCTAGGACATTTGCATGAAAATAGGATCTTTATGTCTTCTAGAATCTATGTGTTCCTTCTGGTTTCATAACAACTGACATCACAAAGCCCGACTCAAGAGCTTCTTCCGTGTTGTGCTGATGGTCAGATAATCAGCAGAGTGTGAAGAACTGAATTATTTAGCATCCCAGGCAAACAACCTAGACACTGAGAAGAGGACAGATGCTGATTGCCATGGCTCAACCTTTTGTGCATAAATTATCCAATAAAAGATATTATTTTTTTTAGTATCTATTGTGTGGGGCAGATTGTTTAATTCCAGTCAGTGTCATTGGAAGGTCATTGGCACTTAAGCTATTGGGGGGGGGGGGTGATGCAATGTTGGAGGTGCCATCATGACTAGATGTTAAAATAAGGTCCCTTCCAATCATCCCTTGTCACTGTCCAGGGGGAAGGTAAAGATCCTTTGGCATGTTTCTAAAAGGCTGGGAGAGGTATTAGCATGTTGAATGGCTGGTGCATCTAAGTATGTATCCATATATACACACACATACACATACAGATACATAAATGTCTGATGCATGTATACCACATACAGGTGCTGCACTACTAATATCTTACTTGTTGTTTTGTAAAACACTGGGATACAATGTTAATTCAAGCACTTAACTCACAGGGGACAAACTTCAGTGTGGAGAAATGCAGTCAGACTTTGAAAAGAAGAATCTGAAGGCAGAATACTGCCTAAACAGTGTGGCGACTGTGATGTGTGAATACCTTAATTTGAATACTTGGCAACTATTTATATTTGGTACCCCCAGATACTCAGCTATTTATAATTAGAAGTGGATGCACTGTTCCACCACAAATCTACCCCCCCCCCCGATTCAGGACTTCCCCCCCTCGAATGCTGACAAATCAGGACTCAGATGCTTGAGTCCTGTTCTGAGTCTGTGGGTGAGCATGTTGTTGTGCACTGGGAGAAGAGCAGCTGCTGGCTGAAGTACTTACTTTTTTTCATTTTTTTTCTGTATCTTCTATGTGGGTGGGTGAGTAGTGCGGAAGGTGGGTCCAGTGGATCATGTCACGAGTCCACTGTTGATTCACACTTGGAGTAGTTATGTGTCAATTGCCCGGAGGATTCAGCCAAGTCCCACAGTGTCAAGAATTGTAATTTCACAGCCAGTCTTCATGGAGACTAAATATAGTGCAATGTGACAAGGTGACCCTAGGGTTCATATACCCTACCAGCATATGTCATGGTCAGTCTGAATAGAAAGTGAGATTAAGACAGAGATCAAGCTTGCTGCAAGGGAAAAATAAACCACCAAGAACCCTCTAACTCAAAGGGGTTTCAGCTTCACTTCACTTCACCTCACTTTACTTCACTTCAGACTATTCACGCATTAGTAATAAAAAAATCCTATCCTGAAGAACAGGTTTGGAGATCACCTTTTCTGTCTAGCACAGACTTCAATTTGTTGAGGAAAAAGCCTGAGACAGAAAGAGAGAGTGTGAGAGAGAAAAAGAGAGAGAGGGGGAGAGAGAGACAGAAAGAGATCAAGTGGGCAGGTGGTTGGGCTGCAAAAAAGAGAACTTGACCCTTTTACAAAAAGAGGCTTCACTTCACTAGTCTTGCAGACATTAGTAAAATAAAAACAAATCTTACAGAACAGATTTGGAGATCACTTTTTTGTGGCTGACCTACACTTCACATAAGCTGTTGGGAGGAGAGAGAGAGAGAGAGAGAGAGAGCTTGCATTGGTGGGTAGACTGCAAAAGAAGAAAATCTTAAAAATATGGTTGCTCAGAATTCATCCGATGGAATTAGATTCATCAGATTTGGGGCTTTTTTTATGGAATTTGGAATTTTGATATTGAAGGCCAAAACTCCAAACTCCCAGAAAAGAGGGGATGTAGAACTGAAATGCTAAAGGGTCTTTGGCTTCTATAAGTCTATCCATGTGCGTCCACAGCTGAAAGGGCATCCAGTAATAAACTTTGTATCCTCCTGTTAAGGTATGATACTACTATCTGAACATGTGAATCGCCACTCCAGTTGCCACCAAAAATTAAATCTTTAGGGACCACCTCCCAACTCACCATCTCACCAATCTTCCCATTTGCCAACACTGTGTAAATGTACATTGTGCACATGCTGGCAAAAATGTGCCCATCCATCTGAATTTATATCACTGCCTCCAAGGATCCCAGGAGGAGTCCCCATCTGCCACTGCCAACCAGGTATGGTCAATTATCCTGGTCCCAGCAAGCCCGCTACATCCATCCAACCAGTTGTAGCATAAAAGTAGTAATCACAGAACAGTCCGGCCCTCATAGTCTTCTTGTAACTGAGTCTGCTAGAAAAATTAGGGTTTAGGAGATGGCCTACCAGCAGAAAACCCTGTTTTTTCAGTTGTCCAGACACTGGAGTAGAAGCAAGGCTTCTGGGATTATTGATGGTTTGCGACAGGTAGACCACCTTCTAAACCCTGATTTTCCCAGCAGACTAGGTTACAGAAGGACCGAGATGACAAGACCAACCTTCAGTTCTGTGACTTACCACTTGTACGGTATGAGTTGGATAGATGAATATAGACTTATCGGGACTAGGATATTGATCATTCTTGGCTGGCAGCAGCTTGGGGGCATGGACTCTTCTGGGGCTTCTTGGGAGCAATGGAATTTTGGATGAAGGGGCACGTTTGGAAGGCACGCAAACTATATGCATTTATGCAACTGCGATATTGGTTGGTGAGGAACTGCTTTGGTGAGTTGGGATAGTAGTAACTCTGGTACAAAACAAGGAATGACTGTGAGTTGGTTGGTGGACTGGCATGGTGACAGGTTGGGAAGGAAGGATTGTAACTTTTTTTGGAGGTTGCGGAGGGGGGGTTGTAATTTTTTTGAGGGCCTACCCTGAAGGATTAATGGTGAAGTGGAACCCTCATGCTACTGTGACTAGATCTAAAGAAGCCAGATGGAGGGACCCTCAAGCAGCTAATTTAAGGTATGGAGAGTTGGGGACACAAGGGTGAGTGAAGGGGGGACGTCACAGGGTGAAGGATACTGTGTGAATTGTGTGTAATACTTACTGTACTACTTTGTTTACTGGAGTGTGGGAGGTTTTATTTTGCAGGTCTTAATATGTGGAATCCAAAATTCTGATTCTGTTTTGGTGCATTGAGTGGACTTGGATCAGAATCAGAATTTTCAGAATTCTGCCAGATGTAAGTGGAATGGATTCCAGAAAATCCAAGCACCCCCTACTTAAGAACCCTTTTACAGCAAGCATTGGTTAATGTGTGCTTGCACATTTTAGTAGGTGGTACAGTTAGTTAGTGAGGTACAGACATAAACTAATCAAAGTACCAACAGTACTGAGTGGCACCAAGGTATGTAACTGTCATTTTTGTACAGCAAAAGGCAAATATACTGTGCGTGTTAAGCAATGTACATGCAGATGATGCACATTACAGACACATGCATACATGCAAATACACACCTACACCTCAAAAAAATAAACAAGCATAGCCCACACAATACACAAACTCAGAGCTTTTACCCTGACCAGTTACTGCACTAAGGCATCTGGAGTTGGCATGATCTTTTCTCAGTTTGAAGTAATGTTTCCAAACTGCATTCAGACCTTAAAGTCTCAGCTGAAACTTTTCAAGTTATAAACAATATAGAACTCCAAACCATGCTGAAACTCTGTCAGTAACATCAACAATGACATACGAACATACTATAGAAATTGCAGTGAGAACAAAAGAAACATCCCACACTGGGGATCAAACCCAAGCTTCCTATCAACTACTGCTTGGTAGCCTGTAGCTCTCCATTGTACAAAGGATCCTTGACAGGAAATGCATGCTGTGGCAAATGACATTCAGTACTGAGTGTAGACCCCCCCCCCAACACACATACAGTGGTATCCTGTGATGAGGGCAACCACTATTGAGTGCTTTCAAAAGGGGTGACTCAATAACAGTGCCATGTTTACAGGGCTACTGGACAGGGAGGGTGATGGATAGGGGGCGGTGAATATAGTGACAGGATGTCGCTACATGTATACATGCGTGGGGGGAACGAGCACGCCGTGTGACGGATGGAAGGTGAGGGAAGGTCTGTGGGGTGTACTGTGGTGGTGGGCTGCCAAGCTGCCCTGTGGTATGGTGGATTGGTGGCAGGCTAGGATTGTAAGACTGCTGGGATCTGTTCCGGGTGCACATTTGTTTTGTTGTGCCTGGCCGTGATTTATTTTTTGTCTGCTTTTGCACCCCACCCCCCACATGCACATCTCTGGAGTTGAGAATTCTTTAGTAGGGGGGTATGGGTGGGCGAAGTCCCCCATGGGGGGTGTGGGCAGTGCAGTCTCCTGCATTAAAAAAAAACAAGTCTCCGGTGCCGTTTTGCTGTGTGCTGCGAGTGTTACATTGCCGAAATTGATTTTTGGTGATGTACACTCACACCTAACGGCAATCGCCTTTCTGCAGTCACTGCTATAACATGGAATCCATACAGCTTCAGTGGATTTAGTAATGAAAAAAGTCAGGCAATTTGAAGTAAAGTTCCCAAGCTTCATTGAAACCTCAAAGTTTCAGCTGGAAAAGTTAACGTTTTCTGTACTACAGAGCTTCACATCTTGCTGAAACTCTATCACTAACATCAGCAATGACATCAAGCAATTCCTTTCATACTACAGAAACTGAGTTAGAAAGACAAAAAAACCCTCATTGGGGATCCAACCCAGGTCTCCTACCCACTACTGCTTGGTAGTTTGTAGCTCTACCACTGCACTAAAACACATTAACAGGAAAGTCATGCTGTGGGAATGGACATCCAGTACTGAGTGCAGACCCCCCCCCCCCAAACATACAGCTGCAGTGGATTTAGTAAAGTACTAGTCTTGCAATTTGAAGTAATGTTTCCCAAGCTTCATTCAAACCAAAACATCTCAGCTGGAAATGTTCAAGTTATCAATATTATAGAACTTGAAACATTGCTGAAACTCTATCACAAGCATCAGCAAGGGTATCTAATAATTTCTCTCATACTACAAAAATTGTAGTGAGAATGAAACAAAAATGTCCACACTGGGGATCAAACCCAGGCCCAAACTCACTAACAGTTGGTAACCTGTAGCTCTACTGCTGTGCAAAGACTCTGTAATAAGAAATGCATGCTGTAGCAAAGAACATTCAGCACTGAGTACAGCCCCCATATGCACACAGCTGCAGTGGATTTAGTAATGAACCTATCAATAGTTTGAAGTAATATCCCCAAGTTGCATTCAAACCTCGAAGTCTCCGCTTGAAATTTTCAAAATCCCAGCAATATAGAACATCACACCTTGCTGAAACTTTATCACCAGCATCAGCAACAACATCACACAATATCTTTCATACTACAGAAACTAAGCAAGAAAGACCCAAACTGGGACTCAAACCCAGGTCTCCTATCTACTACTACCTGATAGTCTGTAGTTTTACTTCTGTACTAAAGCTTATTGACAGAAAGTGCATGCTGTGGCAAAGGACATCCAACACCGAGTAGAGACCCCCCCCCACCAACAGCTGCAGAATATTTAGTAATGTACCAGTTTGTCAATTTGAGGTAATGTTTCCCAAGTTGCGTTAAAACCTGAAAGTCTCAGTTGTAACTTTTCTAGCTATCAGCAATATAGAACTTCATCCTTTGCTAAAACTCTGTCACTAACATCTAAAAGGACATCTAACAATTTCTCTCATACTTCAGAAATTGTAGTGAGAACAAAATAAATGTCCCACACTGGGAATCAAACCATGGTCACGTACCCACTACTGCTTGATAGCCTGCAGCTGTACCACTATGAAGAGTCTTTGTGACAGAAAATCTATGCTGTGGCAAAGGACATTCAGAACTGGTTCAGACACCCCCCACACCACACACACACACACACACACACACACACAGCTGAAGTGGATTTAGTTTGAACCAGTCAATCAATTTGAGGTAATGTCCCCAGCTTACATTCAGATCTCACAGTCTCAGCTGGAAATGTTCACGTTATCAGCAATACAGAACTTGACATCTTGATGAAACTCTATCATAAACATCTGCAACAACATTAAACAATTTCTCTCATTCTACTGAAACTGAGTAAGAATGAAAAATGTCCCACACTGGAGATCAGACCCATGCCTGTACCCACTACTGCTTGGTAGTCTGTAGTTCTACCACTGCACTAAAGCAGACTGACAGTGAATACATGCTGTGGCAAAGGACATCCAGTGCTGAATGCAGACCCCCCTCCAACGGCTGTTGTGGGTTTGGTAATGCACCAATCTGGCAATTTGAAGTAATGTTTCCAAAGTTGCATTCACACCTGAAAGTTTCAGCTGTAACATTTCAAGTTATCAGCAATATGGAACTTCAAACTTTGCAGAACCTCTGCCACTAACAGCAGCAAGGGCATCTAGCAATTTCTGTCATACTACAGAATTTGTAGTGTGAACAAAAAAAAATCCCACACTGGGAATCAAACCCAGGTCACCTACCTACTACTACTGCTTGGTAACCAGTAGCTATACTGCTGTACAAAGGCTCTGTGACTTGAAATGCTTGCTGTGGCAAGGGACATTCAGCACTGAGTGCAGTTCCCCCCCCCCCCAACACACACAGAGCTGCAGTGGATTTAGTAATGAACGTGTCAGTCAATTTGAAGTAATGTTCCTAAGTTACATTCAGACCTCCAAGTTTCAGTAATGAATTTTCAAGTTATTAGCAATATAGAACTTTACATCTTGTTGAAACTCTATCACGAACATCAGCAATGACATCTAACAATTTCTCTCATGCTACAGAAACTGATTAAGAAAGAAAAAATGTCCCACACTGCAGATCAAACCCAGGCCCTTTACCTACTACTGCTCAAAGGTCTGTAGCTTTACTGCTGTACTAAAGCTCACTGACAGTAAATGCATGCTGTGACAATGAACATCCAGCACTGAGTGCTGATGCCCCCCTGCCAACAGCTGCAGTAGATTTAGTAATGCACCAGTCTGTCACTTTGAAGTAATGTTGTTTTCCAAGTTGCATTCAGACGGAACGTCTCAGATAGAACTTTTCAAGTTAGTAATATAGAACTTCAAACTTAGCTGAAACTCAATCACCAGCATCTGCAAGGCCATCTAACTATTTATCTCAACAGAAATTGTAGTGAGAAAGAAAAAAAAATGTTTCACACTGGGAATTGTGTAGGTCTGAAACCTTATCTAGATCGTAAAAACCCTATCACTGACATCATCAGTAATATCATACAGCTGAGCCAATTACACTGAATGTACCTTTGAACTTGACTAAATGCAAAAAAAGAGTATGCATGACCTTAATAGGTGCTTACAGCTACGCTGTTGGCACCTAAAACAAGCATTTGTCAAAGCCGAATGTTTGTTTGCTGGCATTGGCATTGGTGGGGTGTGCCTTTGAGTCGTCAGGCATAATGGCCATGCCATTTCACCACACCCTACCCTGCCGACACCAACAAGTGTTACGGTGTGCCTTGAGGTCTTTGGCCCTTATGCTCACCCCATTCCAAAAGGAAATATGGTGAGATGGGTGCAGTATAGGAGAATGGGGTGAACTTTGGGTCTGAAGAGTCCAAGGAACACCTTGATGGCTCTCATTGGCTGCAGGGTGTGGGTGGGGGTGGAATGGTATGAGCATTACAGGTGACAATCCCAAGTTACACCCATGATGCCTGTCAGTCTCTACAGGGTGGGGCGTTATTAGGCAGAACAACCACTAGTATCTTCTGACCATTTCCAAAAATACCCTTTTATGATATTTTATAATGCTTGAAATTGTATTTTAAAAGCAGTAACAACTGCTGGGCCTTACACAGGTGGTTACCTCCTCTTCTCATATAGGAGGTCACTCATTGGATCTGCTGTTCCTCCTGGGGATGGAGATCTCTGACTTAGGGTGGAACCAGTCAGTTGGTCTGACCATCACACCATAGGATTCAGTTTCAGGGCCCCCCAAATGAACCTATCCCTTAGAAGATGGTCCAGTACCGCCCTTTAAGGGGAGTTACCCCAGATGGTCTCTCGGTGGTTCTGGACCTATCGGGATTGCTGGGTGAAAGCACAAGTCCAGGGGACCTTGTACCAACCTATAATAATGCAGTGGGAGATGCCCTGGACTTGATTGCTCCTGTTCGTGTTTGAGCACTCACTCTTCACCTAAGGTTCCCTTGGTATGATGGGTCCTTGAAGGAGCAGAGGTGAGTTAGTTGAAGGCTGGAGAGAGCACTGCAGAGGTCTGGCCTGGATGCTGACATACTTAGATTGATGGAACATTATAAGGGCTATCAATCAGAAAGTACCTGTAAGAAGGCAGAGCTCCTGTCCAGGAAGATTTCTGCTGCACAGAATCGACTGGCTTAACTTTTCTGAACTGTTGACAGATTGTGCAGTCCAAACTGTCTCCAGTCCGGAACAGCTTTTTCACAAATTAAGTGTGATGAGCTAGCTCGGTTCTTCGCAGATAAGATTGCCAGCATCAGGTCCAGAATCTGCCCGGCTATCTCTATGAGGGGTTGCGGAGGTCGATGGGAGGTGATGAGAACACTGTCTGTCTGAATGGATTTTAGCTAACCAGAATTCATGGACATTGCGAAGATTGTACAGACTTTGTGCCAACCTGCTGTAGTTTGGATCCAGGCCCTACCCCCTTTTAGTGGGGTGTGTAGATGTTATCTGCCTGATGCTCACTGAAATTGTATGGAAATTCTTGGAGAGGGGGTCTTTCCAGATCCCTAAAGGAGGCGGTCATTCAACCACTCCTTAAAAAAAACTCCTTGGATCTCGATGATCCAGCTAACTGCCAAACTGTCTCTAATCTTCCCTTTGTGGGGAACGTTATTGAGAAGGTGGTTGCGTCACAACTGGACGATCAGCTTGTAACCCCACAATGTCTATGAAGCTCTTCAGTCTGGTTTCAGGAAGAGGTATAGCACAGACACTGCCCTTGTTCAGGTATTAAACAATCTCCTAATGGCGAGAGATCAAAAGGCTTGTACTATCTTGGTCCTTCTCGATCTCTCAGCAGCCTTTGACACTGTGGACCATGGGGTGCTTTTGGAGACCCTGCTGTTCCTTTGTGGACTGTCAGATACAATCCTTGAATGATTTTGATCATTCCTCGTAGGCAGGTCTCAGAGGGTGGTCACCGGAATTTTTTCCTCTGACGCCATCCCCCTGTCCTGTGGGGTGCTGCAGGGCTCCATATTGGCGCCCATGTTGTTTGCAATGTATATGCTGCCATTGGGAGTATATCATCAGGAATACGACTTGAGTTTTTACTGCTATGCAGATGATACTCAGCTGTATATGTCCTTTGTGCCTGGACAGGTTGATGTAGTCTCTGTGCTAAATAATTGCCTCTCCAAGATCAAAGACTGGACAAGCTCCAGTTGGCTGAGACTGAATCTGGATAAGACTGAGGTGTTGGTTGTTGACACAGGTCACCCGGAGGCGGGTTTGGGGGCTGGGCACGTGTCGGGCCTGTGGCTTGATGGTGTCCAGCTCACTACCTCAGATCGGGTGCATAACTTGGGCATTATTTTTGATGACGGCTTAACCTTGAAATCTCAGGTGCCAGCTGTGGTTAAATCCTCATTTTACCACCTGAGGAATATCGCCCAGGTGAAACACCTGGTTCTGCCGGGCGACCTTCCAACACTGGTCCATGCCTTCATTACCACCCGTCTTGACTACTGCAATGCCCTCTACCTAGGGCTGTCTGGGGTTGATATCCGTCACGTGCAGCTGGTGCAGAATGCTGCAGCCAGGCTGTTGACTGGTACTTCTAGGTCCAGCCACATTACGCTTGTGCTGCATTGACTGCACTGGCTGCTGGTTCAATGGCGGATCACCTACAAGATAGGCTTGCTTACCTTTATAGCCCTACACGAACAGGGACCTGACTACCTGAAAGATCTCCTGACTCCCTACTCCCCCTATTGTCCTCTCTGATCTGCTGAAGAGGGATTGCTAGAGATTCCCAGGGTTTGTCTAAAAACATCTGGAGCTCGTGCTTTTTCATTTGCAGCATCAACCCTGTGGAATTCTCTACCTCTTCAGTTAAGAGAATGCATGACCGTCAGCAGTTTTAAATCTATGTTAAAAACTAATTTATTTTCATTGACTTTCCCAGACTGATTTTAATTAATTAATATTGCTGTTTGCTTGTAATATCTGTGGTTCATACCTTGTATGTCGCCTTGATTTTGAAAGGCGCTATATAAATAAAGATTTGCTTTGCTTTGATTTGCTGAAGTTCATGAGTTTATTGAATAATAATAGTAACAATGTGCACAATAACATTATGTTAATAATACAAAGAAAACTAGTACAGATAATGCAAAAGATAAACATTCATATTTAATGATACATTAGTAGTAACGGTCTAACCAACTTTCTCACAGTCCTCCTGAGATCTGCACCCATCCCATGTCCTCTAGTCACTGTGCTCTTTTTCCTCATGAATAAGTCCTTGCAATCCACCCTGTTGATTCCTCAAATACACTTGTATGTCTCAATCATATTCCCCTTTCCCTCCTGGCCTACAGTGTATATGTTAAGGTCAGCCAACCTTTCCTCTTATGACCTTCTCTTCTGGCCCTGGAACATCTTTGTGGCCCTCCTTTATATGGTCTTTATATGGTCCCTGTCTTTCTTGGGGGCGACAATGCCAGAACTGCATGGAATATTCCAGGTGGGATCTTACCAGGGGCTTGTTGAGGGTCAGTATCAACTCCTTCCTCCTGCTGTCAGAGTCCCTTCTTAAATATCCCAGCATCCTGTTTGCCTTCCCATATGCTTTGTTGCACTGAGCAGTGGATGTGAGGCTACCACTAATGATGCCCCCATGTCTCTGTCCTCAGTTGGCTGCACCACCTTACTTCCCCATCCAGTAGTTCATTTTAGGGTTCTTTCTGCCACTGTGCATAACTTTAGCTACCATACTATGATCAACGTTTCTAATTTTCTAGGGATCTTTCTTTCTCTAACTCCCTCTTCAGTGTCCACTCTGTCTCAAATCTTAGTGTCATCAGCAAAGCAACACACCTTATGTTGGATTCACTCTCCTATATCACAAATGAAGATATTGAAGAGCACCAGTCCAAAAACCAATCTTTGTGGTGCCCTGCTTGTGTCTTCCCTGGGTTCTGACCCCTGGCACCCCAACTGATGACCACCCTCTGCTTTCTGATCCCCAGCAAGTTTCCTATCCACTTGGTCAATTTATCCCTTACACTCAGGTCACCCAGCTTTCTTATTAGGCTTCTGTGTGTAATGTAATCAAAGATCTGGCTAAAGCTGAAGCACATCACATCTGCTGCTTGGCCCCGTCCACTGCCTTTGTGACTCAGTCAAAGAAGTAGATCTGGTTAGTTTGGCAAGGTCTCCCTGCTACAAATCTGTGCTTTTGCCTGTCCTGCAACCCATTTGCCTCCAAAAATTCCACTACATGTTCCTTAATAATGGAATCCAGTAGCTGGATTCCTCATCCCTGCATGGGCATCTCTCCTCAATCAAACCACTTTTTGTGGTTCGAATCCACTGAAAGGCTTGCCACCCACTCGCTCCCCATGGATAAGAGGGGACTCCCTCTGCCCTGCACGGGCACCTCTCCTCAATCGTACCATGTTTTGCAGTTCGAATCCACTGAAAGGCTTGTCACCCACTTGCTTCCCACAGACAAGAGGGGATTCCTCTTCCTTGCATCGGCACCTCTCCTTAATCGTACCATGTTTTGCAGTTCTAATCCACTGAAAGGCTTGCCGACTGCTCACTCCCGACAGACAAGAGGGGATTCCTCTGCCCTACATGGGCACCTCTCCTCAATCATACCATGTTTTGCAGTTCTTATCCATGGAAAGGTTTGCCACCTGCTTGCTCCCCACAGACAAGAGGGGATTCCTCTGCCCTACATGGGTACCTCTCCTCAATCGAGCCTCATTTTGTGGTTAAAATCCGCTGAAAGACTTGCTGCCCACTCGCTCCCCATGGACAAGAGGGGATTCCTCTGTCCTGCGTGGGCACCTCTCCTCAATCAAACCACATTTTTCAGTTCAAATCCACTAAAAAAGGCTTGCCACCCACTCGCTCCCCACGGACAAGAATGGATTCCTATGTCCTGCATGGGCACCTCTCCTCAATCGAACCACGTTTTGTGGTTCGAATCCATTGATAGGCTTGCTTCCCACTTGCTCCCCATGGACAAGAGGGGATTCCTCAGCCCTGCAAGGGCACTTCTCCTCAATTGAACTGCATTTTGTGGTTTGAATCCACTGAAAGGCTTGCCTCCTGCTTGCTCCCCATGGGCAAGAGGGGATTCCTCTGCCCTGCACGGGGTTGTCCCTTACTCTCAGGTCACCAAGCATTCTTATTAGGCTTTGGTGTGTAATGGAATCGAAGATCTGGCTAAAGCTGAAGCACAACACATCTGCTGCTTGGCCCTGTCCACTGCCTTTGTGACTCAGTCAAAGAAGTCGATCTGGTTAGTTTAGCAAGGTCTCCCTGCTATAAACCCCTATTTTTGCCTGTCCTGCAACCCATTTGCCTCCAAAAATTCCACTACATGTTCCTTAATAATGGAATCCAGTAGCTTGGATTCCTCTTCCCTTCATGGGCATCTTTCTTCAATTGAACCGCGTTTTGTGGTTCGAATCCACTGAAAGGCTTGCCGCCCACTCACTCCCCATGGATAGGAGAGGACTCCCTCTGCCCTGCATGGGCACTTCTCCTCAATCGTACCGTGTTTTGAAGTTTGAATCCACTGAAAGGCTTGTCGCCCATTGCTCCACACAGACAAGAGGGGATTGCTCTTCCCTGCATTGGCACCTCTCCTTAATTGTACCATGTTTTGCAGCTCTAATCCACTGAAAGGCTTGCCACCTGCTCACTCCCCACAGACAAGAGGGGACTCCTCTGCCCTGCATGGGGCCTTCTCCTGAATTGAACCACATTTTGTGATTCAAATCCACTGAAAGGCTTGCCACCTGCTCACTTTCCAAGGATAAGAGGGGACTCCCTCTTCCCTGCACGGGCACCTCTCCTCAATCGTACCGCATTTTGCAGTTCAAATCCACTGAAAGGCTTGCTGCCCACTTGCTCCCCACAAACAAGAGGGGATTCCTCTTCCCTGCATGGGCACCTCTCCTCAATCGTACTGTGTTTTGCAGTTCAAATCCACTGAAAGGCTTGCTGCCTGCTCGCTCCCCACAGACAAGAGGGAATTCCTCTGCCCTGCATGGGCACCTCTCCTCAATTGAACTGCATTTGTGGCTCAAATCTGCTGAAAGACTTGCCACCCACTCACTCCCTACAGACAAGATGGGATTCCTCTGTCCTGCATGGGCACCTATCCTCAATTGAACTGTGTTTTGCAGTTCAAATCCACTAAAAAAGACTTGCCACCCACTCACTCCCCATGGACAAGAGGGGATTCCACTGCCCTGCATGGGTACCTCTCCTCAATCGAACCACGTTTTGCAGTTTGAATCCACTGAAAGGCTTGCTGCCCGCTCACTCCCCACAGACAAGTTTGCCTCTTGCACCCCCTACTTAAGGATTGTCAACTCCAGGGGGTTGCATGAAGGGAGGGGTGCAAAAACATGTAAAAAAAATAATTTGTGCCGGGTGCAACAAAAACACATCAGCGCCCAGACCCAAACCCAGCACCCTGCCCACCAATTGCCAACCCACACATCATGCCATGGAGCCAGCTCGGCAACCCGCTGTGGCACCACCCCTCACAATCTGTCCCGCCCCTCTCTGTGCGTGCTCGCTCCCCCCCACGCATGTACATATAGCAACATCCTGTTGCTATAATTGCTGACCCCTCCAATCCGGTTACCCCACCCCATCAGTAGCCCCGATGACATGCACCAGGGATTGAGTTGCCACTATTGCAGGTACCCAATCGCCGACACCCATGTCATGGGCTACCACTCAAACCTACTTGTTCAACGATGCAAACCTCATGACATGACTCCTTTATTATTACTGCCTAGGTTTCTCATATATCTGGCTGCTGATTAAACAACAAAATGCTCCTGGCTAAATATGCTCCTTGTACTCCCTTTTTCCCCATGGAAACTGTGGCATCTTGTGCTTCTAGCCTTGCTATTATCTGGGGACATTGAAACTAACCTGGGCTCCCAGTCCCCCACTGCAGCTCATAATATAGACTGGATGAATGCTAAAGACCTTCATACAGCTCACCTAAATATTAGAAGCCTCTTTTACAACTTTGCTGAACTAGAAACATGGATATCTACCCATGATCCAGGCAGTCTTTGTCTTACAGAAACATGGTTAAAGCCTTCCACTCCTGACTCTTTGTGCTCCCTATCAAATTATACTCATCTTAGAGGTGATAGGCCATCTAACAGGAGGGGGAAGTGGAGTTGCACTCTATTTTAAAAATCACCTGAATGTATCCCTAGTGCAAAATTCAGCTACATCTATCTCTGAATCCTTACATGCCTTTCTTCTTCTTGGGGCAAAAAAACTTCACATTATCTGTGCCTATAATCCCCCCAAAAGAGGTCACTTAGGCTGCTCTAAACTTCTGAAGCATTCTGCCTTGACTGTTGTACACAAATCATCCTTGGTGACCTTAACTTAAATTGGACAGGGAAAAATTTAAACTCCTTACTATCCTTAGTGCAAGGCTATGATATGCACCAGGTGATGAAAGATCCTACCAGGCTGGCTCAGACCCCTGCCACCAGTACACTTATTAACTGGATCCTTACAAATTGACCACATAGAATTGCTGCCTCTGGTGTACTTCCTGATTCAATAAGTGACCACTCTCCATTTTTTTGCATCTGGGGCACCTCAGTGGTCACTGCCCCGATGCTGCACTATATCACCTTCTGAGATTTTGCCAAATTGGATCAGGCTAGTTTCCTACATGATATCTCATCCATAAATTGGAGCCCTGTATTCCAGTCCCATGATGTTGAGACTGCCCATGATCCCTTTATTACAATATTCCTATCTCTGTAGGACAAACACACTCCTAAGCGCACACGGCGTGTTTGTGCAAAACAGACAAAGTGGCTACATAAAGAACTTTTCGCCTCCCTTTGGTCACATGACAAAAGCTGGAAATGCTTTAAAAACTCAGGCCAGCAAATAGATTATGACACTTATAGAGCATAGCGCAACACATGCAAAAAACAAATCAGACTTGCCAAGAGCTCATGTTGCAAAGAGTCACTACTTGAAGCTGCAGGTGACCCCCCAAAATTTTGGGCGCATGTGAAATCCTTCCTGGGCTCAAACCAGACACATTTCACAAATGATATGGTACTTAGCGGTGTCCACTATAATGACCCACACACTATTGCAAATTCTTTCAATAATCACTTTGCCAACCTATCTAAATACACCATCTCCTTCCCTGTGAATCACCCATCATGTCCCTTCTCAGAAATTAGCATACCTAAAATCTGCCCTTCTACTTTAAAGCTATACCCAAGGTAGATGTTCTAAAACTTCTCAACTCAATCTCCGACAATACTAGTGTAGGGTCAGACTGCCTCGAGCCTAAACTCCTGAGGTTAACGGCTCCTTTCATTGTTGCTCCCCGGCTAAAATCTTTCACATGTCTCTTTGCAATGGTCAAGTCCCGGGCATATGGAAAATAGCTAAAGTTACTCCAGTCTTCAAGAAAGGAGATAGAAAGGACATCTTCAATTACAGGCCCATAGCCATTCTATCACTGCTAAACCAGATATAAACACCAAAATAGGGCTCCTGTACCACCATAGACACTGTCTGCCCTCCAATGCACTTTGCCTTGCTGTGTCTTCCTCTGTCCTCTCCCTAGTGGACTATGGGATTACTATCTGTGATGCTACTGACCATACTGCCCTCAATAGGATTAAAGTGTCAATAAACAAAGCCTGTCATCTTATCACAGGCTGTGCTAGGCACACCCATACTTGCGACCTCTATAGTTTTTCGAATTGGTTGAATTTTGATGGCAGGCTAAAATATCAAACCTGTCTGCTTGCCAAAACAATCTCAATAGGCCTTGCTCCCCACCCCGGCTCCTAAATCTCCTTCAATCTACCACTTTGCATAAAGCCACTAGAAGCTCTTCCACGGCCTCCTTTCAGGTTCCCCACTGCAAGACCTTCATTGGACAGCATGCTTTCCAGTATAGGGCCCACCTATGGCTAAACTCCCTCCCAGCTGCTACCTCTGCTGTATCCAAACCTGGCCCTTTCAAATATCTTCTTTGTGAAAATATAATTTCCTCGAGCACCTGTGATTGCTTCTAACCTCTCCCCCTCCCTACCCTATTTCCATTTCTCCAGTCGTGTATCTTCTCTCCCTGGCTCTCTCGTCCTTACTCCTCCCTTCCATCCCTTTTTTCTCTCATTTCCTCCTCTCCTCAGTATCCTCTCCAAACCTACTAGTCCCTCCTTGTCCTAGCTCTGACTAGTACTATATTACCTGACTTTATTTTGTTCCTTGCTTGTACTGATTACTTACATAACGTAGAATGTATTTACCTGGCCTGGATAGTTTTTTTATCTGGTATACTCTGTTTTGTTTTACTTGTACCAATCATGATTGTCATTTCCTGTATTCTTATTGTACCTCCCTAACATGGAGACTTTTGAAAGAGTCTCTGACTCAAATGTTTGTAATTCCAATTCAATTAATATGCAACCCCCCCCCCGTTTACCTAGCAGGTCTGCTCCTTTCACCACATAGTGTCATGGGGCAAAAGAGAGGGGTGGGGGTTTACAGAACATTGAACACACATTTCTCTGAGCCTGCTATCACAACACAGGCAACCAAGTGTGGCAACTACCTGGCACACACCTGGGGGGACCATTTACTATGGCCAGCAACCCAGGTCCCTGGGAGAAAACGTTTGCTCACAATTATGCTAGGTTTGCACAGTGGAAGCAATAACAGTACTGTCCAAACCAGGTTGGGATTCTAGAGTGTGGCTTTTATTCACATACACAGAGAATAATCAGAAAGCTAAGATGGACCCCCACAGGGTTACTCATACTGGTATGCAGATTACTGAGGTGCAGAAATTCCTGAACTTTCCATTTAACATAGGCATGCTGAACACACACAGTGAACTCTCAGGTTCTAAAATGGAGATTGGCACACACGGGCAGTTACTGGTACATTTCCTCTCGACTAGGCACACACGGCCAGTACTAGGACACTTTCCCATATTTCATGAGGAATACTGGTGGCACACATGACCACCAAAGAGCACATACAGGCTCAAAATCTTCCTGCATCCACTACACTGAGGTGAACTGAAAACAGAGAATCCAACCCACATCTGGGTAACTATTTCCATCAGGCACTGGCCAAATGCATTGAATGAAAATTGAACTGGTGCCCAAACTGAACCCGGGGAGGTAAACTGGTTACTCCAGATGGGGGGTCTCCCATCTTTTGCTTCCAAGTTTATACTCGGCCATTCATCTGGTTAATAACACCCTCACAGAAAACTTGTAGATGCTATCTTGAAATGTTTTTCACACTCAACATACTACATGACTAAAAGTTTTGTACTTGGACAGTCTCTCTCTCTAGACTCCAGAGTAGGCAGACACTTTTAAACAGAAAACAGACACAGTCAAGGTGACAGGGTCCCTTTTGTCAGAGAAAATTCACCAAAAAGGAATGCAGGTGCCCCTCCTGGGCTGACACAAAGTACTCACAGTTTCTGAAGTTGTCACAGGCAGCTTCACTAGACAGACTGGGTGAGGGGATTGCCCCTGAACCCTGAAGATTGCCCCATCCCTCCTAGAATGGGGCAAAGGAAAACCCACTTGGCAAGGTCTCCACCACTTTAATCACTGTCTTCTATGTTCTTCTTCTAGGGTGAGAACAAACTACCCAAAACACAGTGGTAGCTCTCTGTCAGAGCTAAAACTGAGGAGCTGCACAGCAGCTGCAGCCACCTCCTGGAACTCCTACTCAGGACTGACTCAGCATTCTAAAGATATTTCTGCAGCTGCTAGTTGAAGTGTGGCTTATGCCGCTGTGAGAGTTCTAAGATTACATCACCCTCTAGCTCAGCTGAGACTGACACTAGAGCTTGACAGTGTGAAATCCATTTAACTGGCCTCTCACTAGCTGCCTTTCCCTGCCTGCCACTGGTTCTAACTGGAATTCTAGTAACCCCTGGGAACAAGGAGGTTACAAATAAAAGAAATAAATAAAACAAAGAGAGACTAGTGGCTAGTCAGGTCACTGAGTTCCTCTTTAAATACAATCTTTTGTCACCTACCCAGCATGGTTTCCGCAAAGGACATAGCACCTCCACTGCGTTGTTGCAACTCACCAACGATGTCTTAACTGCTATAGACCTAGGTCTCATGACAGTAGCTGTGTTCGTTGGCCTCTCAAAGGCGTTCGATCTCGTTGATCACCCTCTTCTGCTTGTTGGACAAAGTTCCCTTGGTTTCTCGGCAAAATCTGTTGAGTGGTTTCATAGCTACTTAACCAATAGAAGTCAAAAGGTAAAATTCAACTATGCAGTGTCCGATTCTGCATCTTTTAACGTTGGTGTTCCACAAGGGTCCATTCTGGGGCCTCTTCTTTTCTCTGGCTTTATAAAAAACATATCTCTCAACACAGCCTTGTGTTCAACCATCCTATGAGTAGACAATCTTGTGCTATATACCTTCTCTGCAGATATCCTGGAAATAAACAAACATCTTACCTCTGCATTTACTATACAAGGCTGGATCTATGAGCATGGACTTGTCCTCAACATAAGCAAAATGCAGGGTATGCTATTTGGATCCTCACCAAACTTAACACAAGCTGCAACGTATTTAATATCTCCTGTGCTAATGGCTCATCTCTTATGACAGCAACCTCATTCAGGTATCTAGGTGTCCTGCCTGATGAAACTCTTAGCTTTGAGCAGCACATCACTGCTACTTGTAAGTCAGCTAACACTAAACTTGGAATTGCCTTACAGAACAAGTCGGATGCTTACTCCATCAGCTAGGCTGGCTATTGCTTGGGGCACCCTACTCCCATCTCTTGCGTATGGTGCCATAACCTACATAAATGTTTCTAAGAGCACCCTTAACAAATGGGGCACTACATACAATAGCATCTGTCACTGTGCCTCGACTTCACCACGTCTGAAACACCATTGCCTGCAATACGCTGACCTTAACTGGCCTTCTCCATCCATTCATCAACTTCTTGTCCTTGGGACCCTGCTGGACAATCATAAGATCCAGCCTGCCTATTTATCTTGCTGCTATACTAGTGCCACAATCCCCCCTTCAATGGCCTCTGCTCATCTGAACTCTCCCTACTACACACGCCTAGGTGTAGAACCTCGAAAGGTACAACAGCTTTCTCTAGCCTGGCCCCAATATATTGGAACTCCTTACCACTTGATGTTCGTTTAGCACCAAGCCATGCTGTTTTCAAAAAAATGCACCATACCTTTCTTGTCAAATGTGCCCAATGCACCTGTTTCAACCCCCCCCATAGGCCGCTTACACTCCTCTGTCTAGGTCTCTATTGCTACCCATTCTCATCAGATTTGACAATTGTTATGTAGAGCACTTATTATGGATTGTGAAAATATGACACGTATGCCTAATGAATGTATTTTTCAAACTATTTTGTGTTTTCGTCTGTTTCAGCTACGTTGTTTGTATCTCTTTGGTGTGCTGCATATCTGTAAATTATCTGTGAATTGTCTGTATGCTTTACTGTTTGTAATTTCCCGGGTCTTGTCTGAAAATAGTCACTTTTGTGGCTATGGCACCTACCCGGTAAACAAAAACTAAATAAAAATTAAAGTTAGACTGACAAGTCTGTAATTCCCTGGGTAATCCCTGTGCCTGCTCTCATTAAGAGGCACCACAATAGCCACTCTCCATTCTGCTGGGACCACACCTATTGCAGCTCCAGGGAACAATGACATTCGTCAGCACTGCTGCTGGTGTCTGCCTTGATCCTTTAGCACTCTAAGGTGCCGCCTGTCAGGACCAGGTGCACTGTCATCCTTCAGAGTTTTGAGGTCCCTGAGGATCCTTTCTTCAAAGGCTGGTGCTAACTCCAATCCTTTCACCCTATCTCTCACTAGCCTACACTCTGCACTCCTCCATGCTGAATGTTGAACAAAAGTAATCATTCAGTATATCAGTCTTTTTCTCTTCCTCCATCCATGTCCCTTCCGTCTTTAATGTGATAACACTCACTTTAATTTTCCTCTTTTTCTTACTTTTTCTTACCATTATTCTGGCCTCTTTCAACTTTTTCAGATAATCCTCACCATACTTCTCAACCTCCTGCCTCATAAATCAGTGACAAGGCTTAAAAAAATCAGGGACAAAGGACCAAAATCAGGGACACATCTTCAAAATTGGTGTTATCCACTCAGAAAGCTGGTAGAATAAGGGACTTAGTGTAACATGCATTTTCTAAGGAAGAACAAGTCTGTAACCTCAATATCTGACATTATTTTGTGCTTACAACTCCCACTGTTTGGTCACGGAAACACAAGTTTTCGGAGGGACAGAGTAAAATTTTGAGGCAAAATCAGGGACATCCCTGAAAATCAGGGACAGTTGAGAGGTATGATCCTCACAGTGCCCCCACCATTTCCCCTTGTACAGTATTTTCAGGCTGCCACGCTTTTTGCCTTTGATGCCTCTCCCACCCTTCTAGAAAAAATCAGATTTTTGTGCTTTTTGTTCTCTCTGACCTGTCTCATGAATGATGCCATTACCTCTGTTACAAAACCATGTTATGACACACCATTTAACTTCTGCTACTTCTGTTCCCTCTACCCCTACCAGTTTTTCTTTCAACATTTCCCCTGATCTTGCTGAAGTCCACCCTACTGAAATCCAGGACTATATTTTTTTTAACCGGAGTGATGTGTTTCTGATGTTATGTTGAACTACACTGTACTGTGATTACTGGAACCCAATAGTTTCCGCATCTCTACTTCTCTGACTGATCTCAGCATTTGACAGATCCTGATCAAGAGTGGCCCATTCTCTACTCAGGTCCCTGACCCACTGTACAAGAAAGTCTTATTGCATCACATTCACCAATGTCTGACTTCTTACACTGCAGGCTGTAATGATTTCCCACTCCACATCTGGCATATTTAGGTCACCCACCAGCACCACCTCACTTCTGGTTGACATCTTTCTGATCTCCTCCACTAATCCTCTGCTTACTTTTTTCCTTTTGGTTCAGTTGTCTGTACTCCAAGCAGACCCTGATTCCCCATCCTTCCATTATCAGTTGCACTCAAACTGTTTATATTCCATGCTCTTCCCAGAGTAGTATGCTTCTTAGCCTCTATACCTTCCCATATGCACAGTAAGGGTCTGTGAATACCTTACCCTGACTATTCAAGCCAAATATTATGTTCTGTCCCACATGTTCAGGTATTCATATTTGCTATTCTGTATTTAGCTTGGGTTTGTGGGGGTAAGAAGAAAAACAAAAGATAATCATGTCCCCCTCACCTGGTGGCGAGGGATAATCTCCTGGCCACTGCAACCCATGCCAAACATTTCCCACTCACCTATTCCTTTCCAAGGTGCCTCAGAGAGCAACAGTGTTTCAGATGTCAAATTCTCAGCTCCTGACATTATGCCAGGAACTGACAGCATCTTTTACAGTGGACCCTTGACTCCTCAATCTCTTCCTTTAGCCCTTTTTATTTTTTTTTTTTATGTCAGTCCCCCCCGACCCCTTACCTTCATTGTGGGGTTCTAGGTCTAGAGGCAACTGAGATCCAGGCTTCCTCCCACCGTGTTCCTTGTCCACTTAGCCAGCGCAGCCCATTGCTGCGTTGAGTGCTCTTCTGTTGAGGTAAGCTCTCTTTCTCCCTCACAACTCACACAAGTTTACATGAAGTGTAAACATCAGCTGCTACTATCCAACCAATTCTATGTCTAGTAATATCCTTAGCTTCCTGCCTTCCTGGCCTCAATGTCGACTTCCCCTTGACTTTTTGACCTCCGTGGTGAAAACTCAACTCAGCGTAGGTGCACAATCATAAAGGATGGGCAGGCAGTAGCGTCAAAGAGTGACATACTATACAGCCTATAGCATTACTCCACAATGTTGCTGCCCCACCCCTCCTTTGTGACTGTGCACCCACATTAACACAAAATTTTGCTGCAGAGGTCAAGAAGCCAAGGGGCGGTAGACATTTATACTTTATGTGTGTTATCTTGTGGGAGGAAGTTATGGCAGAGAGCACTCACCTCAGCAAAAGAACAACATGGGCTGGGCAAGTGGGCAAGGGACCCAGTAGGAGGGGGTGCTGACTAGCCAGGATAGTGCTTGCCATTAGCCCCATCCCAATCAAGGTAATGGGCAATGAATGGGTGGGGGCTGACTAAAAGTAATACAAGAAGAAAATGAGGAAGTCAGTGTGCAATGGTGGGGGTCAGCTAGAAAATACAATTCCCACTGAATAGTTGGCCTGGAATACCTATCGAATAGTGCCACCTTTCATTATTCAGATCCAAATAATGAATAGTGCATTTTTAGTGGTAATCGGGAAATACTGTTTGACACGAACCAGCTCAGCAGGTCAGCCCTCTACTCCCAAAGTGTCAACCTCCAAGCACAGTCTTATGAACAGTTTACAGAAACAGGGTAACCCTCCTGTCTGTTTTGTGGGTTCAAATCAACTTTTGGTCTCAAGTCTTGGAGGGATTCAAACTGTGAACCTCTTGCTAGCGTACCCAATGCACAGGCTCAGATAATTCTGTCTTCTGGGGGCCAGATATCTTTGCCTATGGGCACCTAACCAGGTGTACAGAAATAAACCCTTAAAAACTGTAATAAAAGACTTCAGATTTAAAATGCTTACCTTTTTCCAGTTTGGTATCACCATTCAAGCTTATGTACAGTGTCTGCTTTCACCATATATACTCCACTTGCAAAAGGAAAGAAATCAAAGACAGACCAAGTGGGCTCTAAAAATAGAGTTTTACTAAAATAGAAACAAAATATGTAAAACATAAAATACAGAACCAATATCACAAGAACCATACAAATCTTTTAAAAGAACAAGGTTTAAACAGTGTAATTCCTACTATAGTACTTAGATTTGTCTCTCTCTCTCTCTCTCTAAATACCTGCTTAAAGTGCTCATAGATGTTTGTCTGTCAGAGTCTAGCTAGAAGTGTCTCTGCGAAGTAAAACAGAATATTCCTTAAAGAAAACTATATTTGCCAACTCCTTTGTGTGAGGTTACCTAGCTCCTCCTCTGTCAGAATATGTAAAAAAATATATCTATGCAAAAACAGGATGTCTTTTCAAAGTATTAAATTCTGTAATCCTCAGCACAACTCATTTTTTCTTTCAAATGACATTTCTTTGATCTGTGAGCAGTATCCCCTCTCACACAGACACCAAAGTATTTATGATTTCACACCAGTGTACTAAATCTGGTTTCCCCCTCAAAACATCATAAAAGGGATACTGATTTCCCTCTTAGCAGTCAAAGCTATAATTAACTTAGAAAAGTCTGTAATTAGCTTCTGGCCTTCCAGGTAACACCTTGTATCTAAAACCTGTGTGTGTGTGTGTGTGTGTGTGTGTGTGTGTGTGTGTGTGTGATCTCACATGCTGTTTCAGCATTTCTCAAGAGAGACAGTCCACAACCCATTTTTATATTACAAAAAATGATACAGTGATCAGAACCAGCTGTCCAAGTGTCACACTATTCATTGCTTGTACACTCCTAATGTACAGTGCCACTACCCTACCTTTTTGTCTGTTCCTCCCGTAGAGTGAGCAACCCAGTACTGTAAGGTCCCAGGTTTTTTTTTTTTTTTTTTTGCTGTTGCACATGTTGTCATGACTACCAAGTTATGCTTGAATCTCACTCATTTTGTTCCCAATGCTTCTGGCATTTAAGTAGACTACCCTCCTGGACCCCTGTCTCCTATCCTTACCCCTGCATAAAAATGCTGACATGGAGCTCCATCAACAACCAGGACCCTCTCAACACTCTGGCTGGCCATAGGGTAACACCAATGATGGCTTTAGAAAGTGATGCCAACCAGGAAATGGCAGCAGCCAGGAAACTCTTGGTTAACAGCCAGCCACTCCCCACAGAGAAAGCTGTGGAATGCAAAGTTTTTGTTACTCTGCATTGCACTGTCTCCAGCCTGTCTCTGTCTTTCCTGAGCTGGGAACTCCAAAACTGGGTACAGAATTCCAGGTGGGGTCTCCTCAGTGATGTACAAAGAGGTAGTGTTACCTCTTTCCTCTTGTTCACCAGTAGGAGTAAAGAGGTCTTACTGCCACCGTGCAGGTCAGTGGTGCAACCGCACCTAGAGTACTGTGTGCAGTTCTGGTGCCCCTACCCAAAAATCATCACCTTGCTGGAAGCTGTACAAGGAAGAGTTACAAAAATTATTCATGGCCAGCATAGGCTGTTATGAACAGAGGCTGGAAAAACTAAACATGTATTCACTCAAGGGGAGAAGAGAATGAGGGGACATGATGGAGACCTTCAAATACCTTAAAGGTATAAATAACGTTGACATTGGTCATCTTTTTAGATTCAGTGGGAACAAAAGCACAAGGGGTATTTGTAAATTGGTGGGAGGTAGATTCCAGAAGGAGGCAAGTGAAGCAGTCTTCTGGAGGAAGTGGTAAACCTGATAACAGTTGGGGGATTTAAGAGGAGATGGGCAAGGGTAAAGGGGAGATTAAGGGTGCTGGGGAGGGGTGGCTAGAGTGTCATATGACATAATATGCATGAGGTCCAGATCATTGAAGCTCAATAGACAAAATGGTCTTTTTAACTACTGCCAATTTTGTATGTTTGCATAATAGCATGGTGTGTGTGTATGTGTGTGTGTAATGAGTAGCTCATGTATACATCCTAGACTCTGATGGCTTAATGAGATTTACTGGCAAGTTCCTCTTCAAGATCTGGGGGGGGGGTCACATTTATTTTGATACAGTTTATATATACATAGAATTGATGCAGAACTCTGCTTAACATCACGGGCTAGCACCATACAACATTCAGTATAAATATTTTGACTTGTAACACTGGCAGCTTTTTTAGAAGCTGAAGCTTTGCTGCATGTGATTTTAAACAAAAGCTTAAATTAGCCAAGGGGAAACAAGGATGTTATAAATATAAGAATGTTTTTTCCTTTTTTAGCTTCTCTTAGGTCAAAGTTAAAAGGCCTTCACAGCAGGAAGGGACCCTACAGGACACAGAAATCCAGCGCCAGTGTGTGTGAAAAGTGGACCTGAGTCTGAAGAGGGTTGGCTAGTTGTAATCCAAAATATGGAAACAAAAGGAATTCTCGTGTATTAAGCAAACAAAGAAAAAAAGCATGTATGTTTCCAAAATCCAAATGAGCAATTAAAATGCAATTAGCAAGTGGATCATATGCAAATTACTATGTTGAAAAATAGGTAAAAAAAGAACATTTTAAAATCTTTCTGGGTTCTTCTTTATTTTTATCTGATGTTATTTTGTAATGCTGCACTCCAGAAAAGCTACTTTTAAGTGACACACTTATTTTAAGTTGGTCCTGGGATTACCATTCACAGCAGCCAATACAGATGCAATCCCCTTCCCCACAACAGGGGATATAGAGTGGTCCAGCGTTTCACTAGCAGAGATCACCCTGTTGGTTTGGACCAGGAGCGGGTTTATTTGCGGCCCCAGTATGCTGAGGGTTTGTTTCAGTATGAGGCTTTTTAAGTGAGACTGGGCATACTAAAGGTCATACTAAAGGTAGAACGGAGCTTAGAAGGCAAAATGACCACAAGTACTCCGGTCCACAATCCTTAATAAAAAGGTTAATTGCCCTCCAATATGTGTCTATCTAAGTTTGCATTAAATTCCTTTTTATTTGTACTAATTAATGTTAGTCGGTAATTATTCTACATATTTGCTATGCATTGTGTGTAGAATTCTTTTCTTCTGTGTGTTTGACATTTTACTGGTCTAATTTGCATAGGGTGCCCCCTTGTGCAGATATTATTAGGTTTGAATTTAAGGCAGAGTTCACTAATTATTCACCCTGCATAATATTGTAACACTGTAATAGATCTCCCCTTTTCTTCTAGTCTCCAGTGACATCATATTTAAATATTTCAGCCTGTCCTGATATCCGAGATCCTTTAATGCATAAATCATTTTTGTGGCTCTATGCTGCACCTCTCTATTTTCTCTATTTTACCCTTTTGTAGAGGACACCATACTGGGCTACCATAATCCATAACTGGTCTCACGTAAGCCAGATAAAAAGGTACAATAACACCTGCCATCCTACTCTTAAAGTTT
Organism: Neoceratodus forsteri; assembly: GCA_016271365.2. Taxonomy (NCBI): domain Eukaryota; kingdom Metazoa; phylum Chordata; order Ceratodontiformes; family Ceratodontidae; genus Neoceratodus; species Neoceratodus forsteri. The sequence continues at coordinate 6,616,055 of JADMNL010000025.1, read as the reverse complement.
ATTCTAATAGAATGCAGTATATGGTTTGCCTTTGCTATTTGTTTGGTACAGTGCTCTGATGGCTCAAGTTTCTGATTAATTGTGACCCTAGATCCTGTTTAAGTGTTGAGTCTTTGAGAATCATATTCCTGAGACCATAAGAGTATTTTATTGTTTGCTTGCCTAGATGTAACACACAGTATTTTTCAAAGTTAAAGGACATTCCTCTATTTACAGTCCAGTTAGATACAACATCCAAACAGATTGAGTAGATAACCCTTTCTTTTGTTGTGTCCAGTCCACTATGCCTGTTAGTTTCTTGTCATCGGCATATTTAGATGTCCTATTTTTTGTATCTTCACACATATCTGATATAAAATGTTTAAATAATACTGGACCCAACACGAATCCCTGTAGGACATTTTGTTAGCAACAGAACTGATAACTGATAAGCTGTGCCTGTCTGGCTGGAAGGCGCCAGGCTTGGAAAAACACAGGGCTCTGTGTTCAGCTCTTGCTAGGGATTCTACCCTATGGCACTGCAGGATACCCCAGAAGCCAAGGGTTAATCAGTGGCAGAGTGCTTTGACAGGAATCAAAACTTGCCACCCTGTCCAGGACAGATAAAGGGGCTATAATCCAGGACCTGGAGATATAGAAGGAGGTGGCGGTAGAGACTGTGGGGCCCAAAAAGCACATTCAGGCAGAAAGGTGAAGCATTACCTCTGGTCCTGGAGGCCTGGTGCCCCCCGCTGGCTGTTGCCCCTGTGGGATCTCCACATCACCCAAACTCAGAGTCTGAAAACAAAGCAGCCACCTTCTAGTGAACCCATGTTACTGCATGGAATGCCAAGGGGATGACTCTACAGTTATCCAGGGCATTTAGTTTTCACTGGGGACATCACCAAGAGGTGAAGAGACCCAAAGTAACAGCACCCTAGGATGATCAGGGCTGGTGGATAGCCTAAGAGGTTAGAGCAACAAGCTGTGAATGAGAATAGTACAGCCAGCAGACCTGGGTTTGATTCCCATAACTTTCACTTGCATACTGCGTGACCCTGAACAAGTCATTTAATGCTCTTGTGCTTCAAGGGCACACTTTTTTAACAATTTTTTGCCAGGAAAGACACACTAAGCCAAGGCTTGTTTCCAGGTGTGTTCAGGGAGCACAGGGAAGTTAAGTGTCTTGCTCATGTTCACACAATATGCAAGTGATGGCTGGGGCATTCAAATCCAGTTCCTCAGACTTTCAATTCAGTGCTCTTAACCACCATACTATACTGCCTGCCACCTGGAAATGAGCTTCTGTTACTGTGCTTTTCCCAGACAAAAACTGTAAAATAAAATAAATTTAAAGTACGTGGGATCGTGTTTTTTTGAATTCTACCATTCAGAAGTTCCAGGATAGATGCCATAGGATATCCTGCAATGTGGGCGACTCAAATTGAGTGATTCAGTTTGAGCGCCTGTCAGGAAAGTGACCTTGAGAGAATACCAATTGTAGGGAATAGCGAGGAAGTAGCGTCAAACTAATGAGTACATAGCGAGGCAGCGTTAAGTAGGTTATGAGCATTTGTTGGAGAGGGCAGTGTTGAGCTGCTCATATCACTTGGTGGGTAGAGTCGTGGTCTACAATGCTGGTGGACCTGGGTTCAGGTCTAGGCATGGGTTTGACATAATGTTGTAGTTTGTTGGGGAGGATATCATTTATTTATTTTTTGTTCTGCTTGAAGTCCTGTTCCCCAGACATTGTTCCCCCCACTCCCTAGGTTGCCCCCCCAATGTTCTCCCCCTCCTGACTTGTGTCTCTCTCCCTGACTTGTGACCCCCTTCAAGTTTCTCCCCCTCCCTGACATATACCCACCTGGAGTTGGTAATGTAAATATAGGGGATGTGAGGGGAAGAGCCACCTGCAAGGGGGGTGCGGGGGAGGAGGTTTTGAACATTAGTAAATATGGTTCCCCTGCATACAACTTTGGGATTTGTAGCTGTCCTTGAAGTCGATGGAGTGTACATCACCATTTTTGTTTTTTGGCGATGTACACTAGCTGTGAAGGTAGTAGCTGTTTTGCGGTTGCCGTTATGACATAGAACCATACCATAATCTATCCAGGAAATGTTTTGTGTCTGCCTGTGTTACACATACACCATGTAACTTCTATGCTCAGGCTTCCAAGTTTTCAAAATAGATATTTTTTTTTAAGATGCCATTTGTTCAATAAGAGAGGCAATATTTGTTAAAGCAGTTATCTGTGTCTGTATCTAGTGGCTCCTGTGGAGAAGAGTGACTTTGAGACCAGGGTTTAAGAGGGTCCCTTCCCGGGGGACAGTGCTATCAGGTACTAATTTTATATACCTTGAGTGAATAAAAGGAGTTCAAAAGGAGGCACTTTAGTCTAGTAGTTAGAGCACCAGCTTGGGTCTGGAGCTGGGAGACCGTTGGTTCAAACCCCATCAGATCTGAGCACTCACTGTGCAGCCTTGAGCGAGTCACTTAACTTCCCAGTGCTCCAGTCTGCCCAGCTGTGGAAATGAGTAAAATGTAGGACTCCACTGGAAATGAGATGTTGCATCTGAGCTGGGCAAGCCTGGGTAACTAGGTTGTAAAAACATAGAAGTACAAATCCAAAGTAACCTGCTGACATTGGCAAGCAGAGAGGAGAAGGACAGCCAGCAATAAGCTTTCTTTCCCCACTTTGGCCAGCTGCCATCTGAATGAATAGGACTAAGGCCACACTGTTTGCACTGTATGGGGACACCCAGTCCTATTCGTTGGGCAGTACAGGCACGTGATTACCTCCACTATTTCCTGTGTAAATTCTGCTTCCCTCTGGCAGAAGCATGGTCTGTCTCCTTACTTGCACTGTAGCTCTGCAGTGTGTGACCACCAGCATTCACATTCACAGACAGACTGACTCAGTCCTGGAGCAGCCCCTGCTGTTCAATAAGGAAATCTAACTCTTGACTGGTTCCAGGAGCAGTCAATCACTGCCAGCTAGGCTAGTGGTCTGCTATTCGAAAACTGACTGGCAGCTTCAGTCATGCCTCAAGGAATGAATTTCCCTAGTCCATGAGCCCCCTGCAGCTCCTGCTGCTGGATTTGAGAGCTTGATTAGCTGAGCAAGCACCCTCTGACCCTATTACCAAGCTGATGAGGATCAGAGGGAGCAAAGATTACACCTGAAGTTTAGTCCACAGGTAGTAGTTTTCAAAATTCTATACAAAGCTCCAGTCCTTAAACATTAGCCTGTACCCCAGACATATCATCCATGGTCATTCATAAATGTCTGGTTGGTCAGGGCAGTTGTTAGCTATCCTAGAAGTTGGACTTTTGATCTGTTTACACCTATGCCCTGGGGAAGAACAATGTGCTGTACAATGTAACACATTAGAGACTGGAAAAGGTGCAATTAAGTATGGCAAGCATTTCCGGGGCAGCAGTACATAAACTCCCCCCCCCCCAAAATGGGGTTGGTGGTAGCACCAAAGGGATTTTCCCAGTAGTGGGACTGGCTAAATGATACAAACCACATGTGATATAAAAAATGCCAGGAAGGAGCTAGAGTAGAGAGTGAACGGGGGAGCAGGAGTCAGAGTGACAGGGCAGACAGATTGACCCTGCAGCCTAGGACTAGACACTGGCCCTGAATTCAGATGGACTGGGGTCATCCACTGGTGCTGGTTCCCTTGAGCCTCACCTTAATAGTGTGCCAGGTAGAGACACAGTTGTGAGTATGGTGTGAGGCTGAGGGGCAGGAAAGCTGGATCAGTGTAGACAGCAACCCCCTGTTGGCACCAGTCTCTCTGTGAGCCCCCAGGAGAGTAAGGGATTTTGTTCTGGAGCCAATCTTGCTCCACATTAGGTTTTTGACTGCTGGATTGGCAGGCTGTTCTTCATCTGTGTCGCTGATCTCCATGTACAGAACACACCTTCCTTAGCACTAAGGTACATATCCCCCACAGATTTCCCTCCCCATGATGAGGCCAGATGAGGGAGGCCAACCCTTTCCCCTGGACTACAAAACCAGACTCCCCTGGATCTGAGTGGCAGTGCAGACCAGCAGGGGATGGTAGGGCTTCATCGAGCCCATCCTCCTCACTTTGTTCTATTTTTCCTGGGCCCAGTTTCTCCTGCCATGGCACCAGTACATGTTCATGGAGGTGCACACATTCCGCACAGCCACACCCCTGCCCTTCAAGTCGCTCAAGCCTGCAATACCACTGGGCCTCCACCCAGTGGTAGTCATAGACAGAGATGGTTGGCCATCAGCAAGCTGCTCCTGTGGTGTGAAGGGCTGAAGCATTGAGCAGTGGGTCAAGTGGTAGTAGAGACCAGTGTTCTAATCCTGGTCTCCCTAGATTGTTTATGTCACAGGACCTCCTTGTGAATGAGCTTGCTCAATGGAGTTTTCCTGCAATAAACTTGAGCTTCCCTAGGGGAGGACAGCAGTCCAAGGGACACTTGATCCTCTCCCGCCCTGCTGACCCCCGACTACCCATGCTGGTTTCCGAATACAGGTCACCGGTGTGGCAGGAGGTAAGACATTCAGTGCCTTAGCCCGTCACACCACTAGGCCAGCCTCCTCTTCCACATATTGAAAGACTCCGCCTGGTGCTAAACCAGCCTGAGAGAGATAGAGAGACAGAAAGAGAGAGAGAGAGAGAGAGGAGCAGAGTATGAGAAGGCCGGGAGTTGCCATGCAGGCCTGAGTGGAGACTGTGGGAATGGTCACCATCACCAATGGGGTAAGTTGCTAATGTTCCTGAAATCAGTTCCCAGAGAAGTGAGAGAGAGAAAGTGAACAAGAAATTATAGTGATTCAAGTCGTACTAAAGCTGTCAACTGATTCCACACTGAAGGTCAGATCAGCTAGGTCAGGGACAGTAATATAAAGGAAGAGAAGTTTTTTCACTATTTAAAAGCAAAGAGGACTGGAGAAGATGTACCATAGCTCCTTATAGCAAAGGAAGTGTACAAGGTACCAGTTTAGTTTGCCCTGCCAACATGACTTTAAAATGTGACTGCACCTCATGCACAGAGGGTTTGTGGTCTTGTCCAAGGAAAGTTATTGGTCCCAACAAATCAACTCTGGTTGGAGTTGTTTCCATCCTTGGCTGCGGCATCCCCATATGAGCTGCTCTCCCGGGACCCACTGGCTGGCCCACCAAGGCGGGGATGTGGCACCCAGCCCTAAGGTGCCATGGACAATGGGATAGGGCAGGAGTCAGCCTGGGGAGCCAATTTGCAGCTGGGGGTGGGCATCCTAGAGGCAGCAGGCAGGCTTGAGTTTTTTGCCCTGTAGGCTGGGGGGGTGGGAACGTGCAATGATGCCTGTGCCCATCCCGCCCCCTTGAGTCATTGTTGGTGCCAGTTGTTGTGGTGACCCTTGCCTCTGCTAGGGGTCTCTCATGCTCCGGCAACATCCCACACCCTCCCCCAGAGAAGGAGAGCAGTCCATGGGATGCTCAATCCTTCTCCTCCCAGCTGGCCCTCCAATGACCCAGGTCCATTATCGAAACGGGGTCACCGGCGTCACAAGCGGAAATCCAACCGCTGCGCTGGTGGGCCGGCATGAGTTGTTTCCACCTTGAAATAAACTTTTTTCTTTTACAAAGCTAGTGTAATCCCCTATGCTATTGCTTGGTAGTTTACTCCTTTGTCTAGGGCTGTGCCAGCCCAGAACTGCTCCAATAGAGTAAAGGGTTAAAGTTTTCAGTCTAAAAAAGAAATATAACTGTATCTAAAGCTAGGAGCTGGTTAAGTTCCCGAGTGTGTCCTCTGCTTGCTTGGCACCTGTAAGGCTCTGGGCTGTCTGGATTGTTTGACCACAGATGCATAAAAATGAGTATCCAGAGAGTTCAGTTAGTCGGAGGCTGGAGACACAGTGCAGTAATGGATTCCATACAAGAGAGATGGGGTTTCCCTTTGTCCGAGCTCCAGCTGTGATTAGCCAGAGAGGGCCTGCCAGACTCAGGGTTGTGGCAGAGTCTGAGTCTAAGGTGGCATTTGTCCTCTTCGGGCCTAGTCTCTGGAGAAACAGAAACATAGAATTTGATGGCAGATGAGATAAGGACCACTTGGCCCACCTAGTCTGCCCATTTCCCTACCTAACGGATAAGCTGCAGATCCTAGTTAACCAACAGCCTACTTCCTCCTACTCCCCACGAGGATTGCCATATGTCTGTCCCATGCATTCTTGAATTCCCCCACTGTTTTTGACTCTATGACCCCCTCAGGAAGGCTGTTCCATGTATCCACAACCCTCTCTGTGAAGCAATACTTCCTCACATTACCTCTAAGCCGTCCCCCCTCTATCTTCAAATTGTGCCCCCTTGTTTTGCACATCTCTTTTTCTGAAAGATGCTACCCTCTTGGACTTTGTTGATTCCCTTGAGGTATTTGAAAGTTTCTATCATGTCCCCCCCCTTCCTTGAGGCTATGCATCTTTAGTCCTTTAGTCTTTCTTTATATGTCTTCTGATGCAGACCCTGCATCATTTTGGTTGCCCTCCTCTGGACAGCCTCCACACTGTCTATGTCTTTGCGGAGATGGGGTCTCCAGAACTGCACACAGTACTCCAGATGTGGTCTTACTAACTGTCTGTACAGAGGGCCAACAACTTCCTGTTTTCTACTGGTGATGCCTCTCCCTGTGCATCCCAGTATCCCCTCAGCCCTCCTTACTGCCTTCTCATATTGCTGGCCCATCTTTAGGTCATCTGATATGACTACCCCCAGGTCCCTTTCCATTTTTGTTGTTGTCAGTATCTCACCCCCCATTGTGTACTCTTCCCCAGGGTTTTTGTTTCCCAGGTGCATTACTTTGCACTTCTTTGCATTGAATCTAAGCTGCCATACATTTGACCATTCCTCCAAACTTGCCAAGTCCCTTTTCATTCTTTCCACCCCACCTTGTGTATCAACCCTGTTGCAGATCTTTGTGTCATCTGCAAAGAGACATACTTTCCCTCCCAGTCCCTCTGCAATGTCACTTATAAAGACATTGAAAAGGACTGGCCCCAGTACTGAACCCTGCAGTACCCTTCTAGTAATCCTCCTTTCTTCACTGTAGACTCTATTTACTATTACCCACTGTGTCCTGTTGTCCAACCAGTGTTTTACCCAGGCTACCACCCTGGGACCCACTCCCAGGCTGGCTAATTTGTTTAATAATCTTTTGTACGGGACTGTGCCAAATGCCTTGATAAAGTCTAGGTAGGCCATGTCCACAGCCCCTCCCTGGTCTATCGCTTTGGTCACCCAGTCAAAGAAATCAATTAGATTTGTGTGACATGACCTTCCCGCTGTGAATCCATGCTGCCTTGGGTCCTGTGCCCCACTGGCCTCTAGTTACTCAACAGTTCTTTCCTTCAGAAGTGATTCCATCATTTTCCCTACCACTGAGGTCAAACTGACAGGTCTGTAGTTTCCTGCCTCTGTCTTGCTCCCACTTTTTTGAAGGGGAATCACATCCGCCCTCCTTCAGTCCTCAGGTACCACACCATCCTCCCATGATTTATTTAAAAGAGTAGTCAGTGGTGTTACTAGTTCTTCCCTTAATTCTTTTAGAATTCTGGGGTGAATCCCATCAGGCCCTATTGCTTTATCCACCTTCAGTTTTAAGAGTTCTTTCAGAATCCTTTCTTCTGTGAAAGGACTAATATCAACCCCCCTATCCAGAGTGCTTCTATTGACCGGATTAGGTATTTCCCCCTGCTTTTCCATTGTAAATACTAAGCAAAAGTATTCATTCAGTATCCCTGCTTTTTCACTGTCGCTCTCTGCCCAACCACCTTCCTCTTTGTTCAGCTCAATATCCCTACCTTAGTCTTCCTTTGCTCCCTAATGTACCTATAAAAGGTTTTGTCCCCCTTCTTAACTGAGTTTACTATCTTTTCCTCAGTTTGAGCCTTTGTTATTCTGACTGCCTTACCCACTTCCTTCTGTTTTAATTGGTACAGTTCTCCGTCCTGCTCCTTCTGTGTTCCTTATACTTCCTGAATGCTATCTTTTTCTCCCTTACCTTCCCCGCCACTTCTTTTGAGAACCATAGTGTTTTTTTCTTTCGTTTTGATTTGTTTATTTGCTTCACACAAAGGCTTGTTGCCTCTATGATGGCAATTTTGATGTTTCCCCATTGTTGCTCCACTCCACCTTCTTGCCTGTTTGCTATTGCTTTTCTGAGGCACTCTACCATCTTGACAAAATCAGCCCTACCTTCACTTTTGTGTGGCTTGATTCTACAGCTAAGTTTATCGTGAATCACACTGTTTGGTGGTTGCTTGTTCCCAGACGGCTACCCACTTCAAGATCCGTCCCCATTTGAGAGTACCAGGTCTAAGACTGCTCTCTCCTGAGTGGGTTCCAAAACTAGCTGTCTGAGTCATGCCCCCTATAGGGCATCGAGAATGGCCCTGCTCTTGGATGTGGCTGCAGCAAAGGTGCACTAGTCAACATCTGGTATATTCAGGTCCCCCATCAGCAATATCTCCCCTTTCTCTGCCGTCCCAAGGATGACTTCTATCATTTTCTTGTCCATTTCCTCCCCCTGAGACGGGGGTCTGTATACAACCCCTGTGCGGATTGTGGAGCCATTGCCAGTCTCCTGGGTGACCCACAGTGCCACCTCTCCTCCCTGTTTACCCTTTAGCTCTATTGCTTTGATCCCTTCCCTTACATAGAAAGCTACTCCTCCTCCTCCTTCTCTTCTTCCCTCCCTGTCCCTCCTGTAGATTGTGTACCCTGATATGTTGACGTCCCAGTCATGATTCTCTGTGTACCATGTTTCTGTGACTGCCACAGTAGCTAGGCATCCCTCTTCCATCAAAGCCACCATTTCAGGGAGCTTTTTACCTAGACTATGGGCATTGGTACTCATTTCCTTCCATTTTTTTATGGCTCTATTTCTTTTTGTCACATCCCTGTCCCTACTGCCTTTGATTTTTTCTCCATTTACCCCTCCTCCCTTGGAGTCCTGCTGGGATCTAAAGTTGGGATGGCAAGAGCCTGTGGACAACCTCCCTAAAGGGGTGGGCCTGATGACAATTGGTGGTAAATTTCAGGGGTTCAAAAGTTAGACCAAAGGTTCTTCTGTGTACCAGGCTCCAAGATAAGAGAGTGAGTGGGGGCATTTGCTCAGGGATTTGCTCCTCTGATGGACCACATGCTACTGCTGGGCATGTAGGCACTAGCACCCGCAACTACCCCACCACCCTTTCACACTAGAGCACTGCAGGAGATGCCAGAGAAGAGCCCTTAACTGTGGGGATATCAGGTGCTTTACTTGATAGACCATGGGGCCTTTTTCTGCCAATAAATGATATATTTCTATTGTTTTTCCATTAAGCTACCTCCATAATAAAAATGCCCAGGATGGGATGAGTATGGTGTGTGTTGGCAGTTTGCATCATCTCTCTCCCAGTTGCCAGTACCCAAAGAACTGTGATTGTGTTTTCAGTGAAAGACAAAGTGTCTGGCCCCCTTGAAGATAAGGAAAGCTCCCCAAGGTCTCAGTCTACGTAGACAAAAACACAAAATAGAAATACAGAACAGGCAGAGTGCACAACAGGTGTATCAGTAAGGGATAGTATTCAGTTGCTTCGGTTCTTAGTCGGCAAATGCAGTGTCAGCATAATGCAGGGAATGTAGAAGACATGGAGGGGAAAAGGTACAGGCTAATTAGTTTGCAACAGAAGCACAAACATCTTAGTTCAAGTTCAATTGTATTGCACAAATGTATTAAAAACACAGATTTGTTACATTTATCACAGAATACAATATTATATCATAGTATCGTACAATGCAACAAATATAGTAACAATATTTTAGAAAAATAATAATAGTACACAGTTAAACATCAATATCCTTAATACTTCTTTAATTAGCTCATGATCTTACTTCAAAATTGTTCTAGAGCGTATATCACATGAGTGCTATTTAACGAGAGCAAATATTCTATCCCTCTGCTATCAGAAGGGAAGTCTTTATTATGCAGTAATAGGGCAATATATTACTTCCTTTCACTTTCAAAGGCAGTACAGTAAAATAGCAGATGTTCTACTGTAATTAAATGTTCTACTTTACAAGTAGATTCACTTAGACTTTTATATCCAAACCTTATAACAATGGGGCTATGCACTAGTGTAGGGCTGTGTACTTGCAAACTGCATGAACCTGGCCCAGGTAGCTCCACACCAGTGGACAGGTGCAAGGTGTGTAGTATACAGTACTTCGTGCCAAATCAGGGTGCCTGTCTGTGGTTCTGCCCCATGGTGCAGTGCTGCATTGGGGGGGCAGATTGAAGGAAACAGGAGGGCATCAAATCAGATGCCTGTCCTTGGTCCCAAGTAGATCCCCTGCTCTGCTCAAGCAGGGGATTGTGGGAAAGAAACAGTGAAAGTCTATGGGCAAGTGCCCGGATGGCTGTCCCCAGCCCTCTTCTCTGCCTAGAGGGCTGGGGCAGCATGGTGGGAGGGGGATGGTTGCATCCACTACAGCTGGAGGTAGCAATCTGAGGAGGCATGCAATGGATATGGCAGGGTCCCTGTCTGCATTTCCTGTGCCTCCCTTGCCTTGCATGCCACACCTCTGTGTATGGTGCAGAGTGTGAGCACACACCCTGACCAGCCACATGTGTAACTGTGTGACCAGGCTGGGTATCCTGTGCAGAAGGGAGGAATGTTCTTTTTGTGCATTTGTACAGGGTCCACGTGACCCCTGGTGCATGGTATTGTCACCTAGGAATGCCTGCATGCCTGGGATCTGCAACACATAGGCAATTCATCCCTTTGTGCATAGGGGCCATTGTTTGGGAAATAACCCAACAGAATTCCATACCTAAAATTACTAAGTATGTTTCTATTAAATTTATTTTCTCACACTTTAAAGTTTTCAAGACCAACGTCATTCTTCATATTTAAGTATCTTTTGACGTTATCCATGTCATGGATTTTCTCTAAGTCCTTTTGTTGCTGCATGTCTTTTATTATTTGCTCAGTTTCATTAACATAAGTAGCTGGGGCATCTAGCACTGTTGGACTCCAAATACTCTGTGACCCATACTTTTAAAGGATATTATTTAGTCTAGCAAATTAAGTATTTGTGTAATTATGTTGTGCATCCTGTCCACACAGTTCTGGTAGCCTGTTGTCCATACTGTAAATTATCTTCCATAATCTGACTGCAGCTTTCCACATTTGTGCTTCTAGGGATACAGATTCAGTTCTTAAAACTTCATTTGGGGTATCCCTTGGAAGGCATGTATAATTCTGATAAAAAAATTAAAATGAAATAAAAATTTTGAAACATTTTCTTTTGGATATCCCCATATTTTGACTCTATACAATATATGAATTACAACTTTAGTATCAGGCACTCTTTTAACAATGCAAAACAAGTTATCAGCAAATTGAGTGGAAAACCTATTTACTCCCAAAATAGATTTATTAATAGTATCCTTCACCTTCTTTATTTGTGGGTTTCATGTTAGAAATGTGCTGAATTTTATACCCATATAACGGAAGTCATTAAATGCTTCTGTCTCTATTGTATCAATACGCTACTTCTTTCTTTTCTACTCTTATTGCCAAAAGCCAGTATTTTAGTTTTAGAACACATACTGCCAATTTAATTTTGTACAGACGTTTTGTAACTGTGGCTATACCTTTCTCTAGACCAACAGGAGTTTGTGATAATAAAAACAAGCATTTGTCAATGCCGAATGTTTGCTTGCTGGCATTGGCATTGGTAGTGTAGAAGTTACAGAGCTGCATAATAGGAATGGCAGCGAAGTATTGAACTGAAGCCAACCCCACCACCACCCTGCAGAGAGTGACAGACATTGGGGTGTGCCTTTGGGTCATCAGGCATAAAGGCCAAGCCATTTCACCACACCCTACCCTGCAGACCCTGACAAGTGTCACGATGTGCCTTGGGGTCTTTGGCCCTTATGCGCACCCCATTCCATCAGGAAATACGGTGAGATGGGTGTGGTATAGGAGAATGGGGTGAACTTTGGGTCCGAAGAGTCCAAGGCATGCCTCGATGCCTGTCACTGGCTGCAGGGTGTGAAATGGTATGAGCATTACAGGCAAGAATCCCAAGTCACATCCCTGATGCCTGTCATTCTCTACAGGGTTGGGTGTTATGGTTGGAAACCCTAATACCTCAGGCATTCGTTGGCATTTTCACTCCAAATTTTCAACATGGTTTTTTTGTGACCCCACCTCATGAACAGTGGCAATATCAGTTTGTTAACCAAAAGCTGCTTATGCACAGTGACTGTGGCATTTAGCAGCACAGGTGCAAAAACATTCCGAACAGGATATAAAAAATGACAGCTGTACTGTTCATGGGGAGGTGTAAAAAATGGCAATGTTGCAAATGTGCAGTTAAAATATTTTAAAAAATGGTGAAGTCACGAGTTTGCATAGAAACTGTGCAACGCACACCCGTAATGTAATTAGTTTGGGGATTTTTACAGCAGATTGTCAACACTGGCATTTTGGGACCTCCGATCATGAACAGTGTCACTGTGATTTTCTTTATCTGTCCCAAACAATGATTTTCCAGAGCGACCACGCATCTCTGCGCTGAAAGTGTGAAAACACATTTTGGCCATGTTGTGAAAAATGGCAGCTGTACTGTTCATAAGGAAGTGTGGAAAAATGCCACTGGTGAAAATCTGGATTGAAAATATTACAAAGTCATGAACTTACGAGGATGCGTGGAAACTGCGCAATGCTCACTCGTATCACAGTCAGTTTATGGACTTTTGTCACCAAATTTTCAACATAGCCATTTTATGACCTCTGCTCATGAACAGTGTAACTGTGATTTTCTTAATCTGTCCCAAACATTGCTTTCGCACACCGACTGCACCTTTGTGCGCTACATGTGCGAAAACAAATATTTTGGGCAAGATGTGACAAATGACAGCTGTACTGCTCATAAAGAAGTGTAATAAAATGGCAATGTTGAAAATCTGGATTGAAAATATTGAAAATTCGCAAACTTACGAGTGTGCATAGGAACTGCGCAACGCACGCTCGTAAAACAGTAATTTTTAGGGATGTTTTCACCAAATTTTCAACATAGCCATTTTATGACCTCTGCTCATGAACAGTGTAACTGTGATTTTCTTAATGTGTCCCATACATTGATTTTGCACAGTGACTGCGCCATTGTGTGCTACATGGTCGGAAACACATTGTGGGAAGATGTGAAAAATGACAGCTATACAGCTCATAAGAAAGTGTGGTAAAATGGCATTGTTGAAAATCTGGAGTGAAAATATTGAAAATTAGCGAACTTACGAGCATGCTTAGGAACTGTGCAATGCATGCTCGTAAAACAGTCATTTTAAGGAAATTTTTCACCAAATTTTCAACATAGCCATTTTAAGACCTCTGCTCATGAACAGTATCACTGTGATTTTCTTAATTTGTCCTGTACATTGATTTTGCTCAGCGACTGTGCAATTGTGCGCTACTTGGGCGGAAACACATTTTGGGCAAGATGTGAAAAATGACAGCTATACAGCTCATAAGGAAGTGTGGTAAAATGGCAATGTTGAAAATCTGGAGTGAAAATATTAAAAATTCGTGAACTTACGAGCGTGCGTAGGAACTGCGCAATGCACGCTCAAAAAACAGTCATTTTTAGGAATTTTTTCACCAAATTTTCAACATAGCCATTTTAAGACCTCTGCTCATGAACAGTGTCACTGTGATTTTCTTAATTTGTCCTGTACATTGATTTCGCAGAGCGACTGCGCCATTGTGCGCTACATGGATGTAAACACATTTTGGACAAGATGTGAAAAATGACAGCTATACAACTCATAAGGAGGTGTGGTAAAATGGCAATGTTGAAAATCTGGAGTGAAAATATTGAAAATTCGTGAACTTACGAGCGTGCGTAGGAACTGCGCAATGCACGCTCGTAAAACAGTCATTTTTAGGAATTTTTTCACCAAATTTTCAACATAGCCATTTTAAGACCTTCGCTCATGAACAGTGTCACTGGGATTTTCTTAATGTGTCCAGTACATTGATTTCGCACAGTGACTGCACCACTGTGCGCTACATGGGCGGAAACATGTTTTGGGTGAGATGTGAAAAATGACAGCTGTACTACTCCTAAGAAGGTGTGGTAAAATGGCAATGTTGAAAATCTGGAGTGAAAATATTGAAAATTCATGAACTTACGAGCCTGCATAGGAACTGCACAATGCACGCTCATAAAACAGTCATTTTTTGGAATTTTTCCACCAAATTTTCAAAATAGGCTTCTTGAGAGCCCACCTTATGAACACTGGCAGTGTCGTTTCATTAATCGGTCCCAAAAGGTGATTTCACGCAGTGACTGCAAAATCACCCTTCGGGCCCGAATAATGCCATGACAGTGAAGGCATTCATGAGAAGGCATCCCAAAAACCCCATGTTGAAAATTTGGTGCAAAAATTCCAAAAAATGCCTGAGATATGCAATAAAGTTGAAAAAACCCTATCTATTCCATTATTCAGCTTACTGGCATTTCCTCAGTTTGCTCTCGGCTTTGAAGAGTGCAGACGTGTTCCCGGTCCACTGAAGATTGTCACGCTGGAGTCGGTGGTAAGTATGGGGTTGGGGGGGTGTGGGGAGGCAGGGTGCGCAGTGGGTGAGTGTGGGTTGTGGGAGGGGAGCCAGGGAGACTACGTGGGACTGTTTTTTCTTTACAGGTTTTCTTTTTTTTCAATGACGACATGGGACATTTGCCACACTGGGGTGGGCTCCCAGCGTGGCACAAGGACGGTTGGGGGCATTCAGCCAATGGGGGATTGGGCACCCCCATCAGCGAAAGCATCTATTGCCACACTAGGGTGGGCTCCCAGTGTGGCACCCTGAACTGAGGGGGAGGACAGTGGAGCCGACGGGGGATTGGGCACCCCCCGTCAGCTATATCATGAGTTGCCACACTGGGGTGGGCACCCAACATGGCATTTGGAAGGCTTTGGTGGGGTGGGGGGTAGTGCAGCACAGCCGATGGGGGATTAGGTGCCCCTGTCGGCTATACAGTGTGTGCATGCAGAGGGGGGCGCACGTGTGCGTGTGCGTGTGTGTGTAGGGGGAGCTGTGCATGAGCAGGCTATATCTTATCGCTGCTCACTGAAGCGTAGCTCCCCTTTTCAACTGTACGCCACTGCATTTTGGAGCTTGTCCTAGACAGCTCCAGCATGCATTGACAGACTGGGGCCGTGCCTGCCAACACACTGACTGAATTGGAAGAGGGGGTGACACATCTCCGAAAACATGCGTGCAAGCAAGCAAAAAAAGTCATTCACATACAGTAACATTTTCATCAATATTATTTGTTTCTAGTGGCAATGTTTCAGTAGAGTCTAGGCTTTTAATAAGACTTTCAATATATAAATTGAACAGGCTCATGGTCAACAGGCATCGTTGCTTTACCCTGTTATTAATATATATGGGATCTATCACGGCTCCATCCCCGGAATACCTAACTCTAGCCTGGGTATTCACGTGCAATATTTTTAAAATATCCAACATCTCATCAATTCCATAATTCAATAACATTTTCCCAAGAACTGCTCTGTTCACAGAACTGAATGCTGCTTTAATAATGAAACATGCATGTATCTTTTGAAACATATTTGTCCAGGATTTAATTTAAAGTACAAATTAAATCAACTGTTGAACAATTTCTTCCACAATCACAATGAAACTCTGTATCAGCTGTTTATCCATGACCCAGGCTTCCAGACAATCTAATATTATTTGAGTAAATATATTTTTGTCCATTTGGAAGGAAGGATATTGAACAATAGCAAGCTGGATTCATATGGGAGCCTTTTTTTAAAAAGTGGCACTGTAATGCCTACATTCAAATCTTATTCCGGCATAGTGCCTGATTTTAACAGCACCATTAGAGCGATACAAGTTGCATTGCTCTAGAGCTGCAGCAAACTCTGGGTGCCTTAGGGACCCTGCACCCAATTTTATAAAACAGGGGGTCCCTGTGCCAAAGACCCAGGACTTGCTGCAGCTGCAGGCTTGCGCCAAACATTTAGTGCACCTGTGGGGTTTGATGCAGGGGTCTGTCCCCTTCATGTAGCATAACACTAGAGGGGTGACAAAGGTGGGGGGGTGAATATGCCTGTCAGAAGGGACTAGGGGCAGAAGGAGTACAGAAGGTGCCCTAGGGGGCATCAGGGCAATGGCCACAATGTCAGGGTGGTGAGGTGACACCTAGTGGGGGTGCCATTCGCAATGGCAGACAGTCGATCAGACCACTTAGTGGGGGGTTGGTAGAGATGGACCATGACCAGACCCCAAGTGGGCACAGCCCTAGCACCTGCCCCATAGGTGCCAAAATCCCAAACCCCGTAGGTGAGAAGCAGCCTGCCACAACCCGGGGGGTGCTAGGTACCAGGGAACTGTTGCAGTGGACAGAAAATGTTCCCCTCCACCGCTGACAGCCCTCAGCCTGCAGCCACTGCTTCCCATCTACAGGGTTGGGGATTTTAACACCTATGAGGCAGGTGTAAGGGCCAAGCCCACTCTGGGCCAGGTCATAGTCTGTCCCTGCCAAGCCCCACTACGCAATCTGATTGACTGTCTACCATTGTGAATGGCACCCCTGCTGGGTGCAACTCACCACCCCGACATTGCTGTCCTAGCACCAAAACCCCCTAGAGAACTTCCCATGCTCCTTCTGCCCCCGGTCCCCTACTTGCAGGCCCCTTCCCAATCACCATGGTATCTGGCAGTGGCACATGGTCCTTAGACCACCTCCTTGCTGGTCTAACCTGAGCCCCCTTGTTGCATCCATGGCAGGACTTCCAAAATTCTCAAAAGGGGATAGTGCGGCCACACCATGGCACAAATTCCCTTGCAACCTGGCACAAGGGCGCTTCTGCTGCAAGGGTGGCACAGGGCAAACCAATTTTGATCTGGGGGGGCAGACCAGGATCCTCAGTGAGAGGTTTAAATGTTTCATCAGCAAGCATTTGAATTAGCCAAGGGGGGTGGCAGAAATAAGCTGGGTGAAGCAAACACACCCCCCCACACACACACAAAATGATATAGAAACATAGAAACATAGAAGTTGATGGCAGATAAGGACCGCAAGGCCCATGCAGTCTGCCCATTTCTTTTTCTACCTTATAAATGTGCCATCGGCCTTTGCTCTGTCAGTGACCTATCTATTCATAGTCATTTGTATTGCTCCTTATGCCTATCCATGCCTGTTTGAAGCCCTGCACTGTATTCATAGCCACCACTTCTTGTGGTAAGCCATTCCATGCATTCACCACCCTTTCTGTGAAAAAGAATTTCCTCACATTCCCTCTTAATCGGCCTCCCTCTAATCTCATGCTGTGTCCTCTTGTCCTGCTATTTTACTTATATTTAAACATGTTAGACTCTTTCACCTTGTTAATGCCCTTAAGGGGTTTGAATGTCTCGATCATATCATCTCTCTCCCTCCTTTGCTCAAGGGTATACATATTGAGCTCCGTTAATCTGTCCTCATATGTCTTCTAATGCAGTCCCTGCACCATTTTGGTTGCCCTTCTCTGGACTGCCTCAATTTGGTTAATGTCCTTGTGAAGGTGTGGCCTCCAGTACTGCACGCAGTACTCCAGATGGGGCCTAACCAGTGTCTTGTAAAGAGGGATTATTACCTCCCTCTTATGACTTGTGATACCCCTACTAATACACCCTAACATCCCCCTAGCCTTACCTACTGCTTTAGAGGTCTGACTGGATGATTTCAGGTCATTGGTGATGATGATGATGCCCAAGTCTCTTTCTTCCTTTGTGACTGCCAGCAACTCCCCTCCCAGCCTATAGGTGGCTTCAGGGTTTCTCTTCCCTATGTGCATGATTTTGCACTTCTTTGCATTAAATCCCAGTTGCCACTCTTCTGACCATTTTGCTAGTTTATCCAGATCTCTTCTCATTCTGCCCACCCCATTTGGATCATCTACTCTGTTGCAGATCTTGGTGTCATCTGCAAAGAGACAAGCCTTACTTTCTAGTCCATCTTCAAGGTCACTAATGAAGATATTGAAGAGGACTGGCCCCAGGACTGATCCCTGAGGTACCCCACTTGTGACTTGCATCTCTTTTGACTGTATACCATTTACCACCACTCTCTGTTTTCTGCCCGTCAACCAGTTTGCCACCCAGTTGACCAACTTCTGACCCACCCCGAGCCTACCTAGCTTATTTGTCAATCTTCTGTGTGGAACAGTGTCAAAAGCTTTGCTGAAGTCAAGGTAGGCAACATCAACTGCTCCCTCTTGGTCCACCACTCTGGTTACCCAATCAAAGAAATCTATGAGATAATTTGACAGGACCTTCCTTTTGTAAACCCATGCTGTCTTGGATCCTGTGCCCCTATGGATTCCAGGTGTTGCACTATCCTTTCCTTAAGGAGTGCCTCCATAATCTTGCCACTACTGAGTAAGACTGACTGGTCTGTAGTTCCTGCCTCCTCCCTGCTACCACTCTTGTGGAGCGGGATCACATGAGCCCTTCTCCAGTCTTCTGGGACCTCTCCTGTGCTCAGAGACTCACTAAACAGTTCTGCTAATGGCTCTGCTAGTTCCACCCTTAGTTCCTTAAGTACCCTGGGATGTATGCCATCAGGTCCCATTGCCTTATCCACCCTGAGCTTAGCGAGCTCTTGTAGGACCCTTTCTTTTGTGAAGGAAGTAGTGCTCACCTCCCTCCTCCCTGTGTCCATGGTGCTGAGCTGTGGGCCCTGCCCTACCTTCTCTTCAGTAAATACTGAGCAAAAGTATCTATTTAGGATAGATGCTTTTACAGGGTCCTCTCCTCACATGCCCCCTTTTCTCCATTGAGCTTAGCAATACTCCCTCTGGACTGTCTCCTTTCACTAATGTATCTATAGAAAGTCTTGTCACCTTCTTTTACAGTTTGTGCTAGTGTTTCCTCAGTTTGCGACTTTGCCTGCCATACTGTCTTCCCTGCTTCCCTTAAGGCAGTTTGGTATGCCTCCCTATCTTCATCCTGCTGTGTTCCCTTATATTACCTGAAGGCCAGCCTTTTGGCTCTGACCTTTTCTGCTACTGTATTTGAGAACCAAAGTGGTTTCCTTCTTCTTTTGCACTTCCTTTTCTGTCTAACACAATGGGATGTTGCTTCAAGTATTGCATCCTTAATGCTTGCCCACTTTGCCTGTACCCCCTCACCTGTGTTTCTTTTTGCCAGGGCTAGCTTAACTCTGTTGGCCATCTTATCAAAGTCAGCTCCTCTGAAGTCCCATATTTTGCCTTGGAATGGGATGATTTAGATGTAGTGGCCAAACTGAACCATACCATGTGATGGTCACTGGTCCCAGGCCTTCTACCTGGGATCTGTGATCCCTCCCTGTATAGTCAGTACTTGATCTAGGATAGCTCTGTCTCTTGTGGGTTGTTGTACCAGTTGTTTGAGGCCCTCCCCTGCAGGGAATCCAGTGTGTCTAGTTCTGGCAGATGTTCCTGCTGGTATTGGCCAATCTGTATCCGGCATGTTGAAGTCTCCCATTATCAGAACCTCCTTTAGCTGTCATGTTTGTATATCTTTAACAGTAATGTGTCTATGTCCTCCCCTGGTCTGGGGCCTGTAGACAACCCGGTTCTTATAGCTGACCCATTTCCTGTTTCCAGGGTGACCCACAGTTCTTCTGGCTCCTTATGTGTATTCTGAATTTCTGTAGCTTTGATATTTTTATTGACATACAGGGCCACTCCACACCCCCCTTTTTGTACCTCGTTCTCTTCTGAACAATACATAGCGAGGTACTGAAGTCTCCCAAGTGTGGTTACTGGTAAACCACATCTCACTAATTGCTACTATGTCCAGTTTAGCCTCTGATATTATTGCCTGAAGGTCTGGGATCTTATTTCCCAGACTGTGAGCATTTGTGTACATGATTTTCCATTGGCCAGATTTTGGTGTGTTAGTTGTTGGGTGAGGTTTGGCATTTCCCCTGTGCGTCGTATGGAGAGACGGACCTTTTTTCTTACCTGGTGATGCAAATGAATTGCAAACATGCTGAATCCCTGTTTGACCACTAGCTGAGGGGGGAGGGTGTTCTTCCCATTTGACGTATGGGGTGCTGCACCCCTCTCCCCATTTGTTAGTTTAAATATTCTGCAAAGACATCAAACTTCTGCCCCAATGCACTAACTCCCTCCTTAGTCAGATGCAGTCCATCAAATTTAAAAAACTTTGGCTCCCAGAACTGTTGCCAGTTCCATACAAATCTATGTCCTTTTTCTTGGTACCAGCCCTTGAGCCACATGTTTAGTTCCCCTATCTCCTCTTCTCTGACCTTCCATCCATCTGCCCCCCTCTCCCAGACTGGCAGGATCTCAGAGAAGGAGATGCCGGATTAAATGGATGATAGTTTGTCACCCAGCCTGGTCAGGTGTTCCTTGGTCTCCACAACTGACTGGCTGGCGAGATCATTAGTCTCTATGTGTACCAGGATGTCAATGTTTTCTCCTGCTTTGTGAACAATTTTAGCAATGTGGTCAGTGTCTCTCCACGCTGATGTAGCTGGGAGACATCTGACCATTACCCCTAGCTTGAGATGGGTATCAACTCCCCAAATCATGGAGTCTCCTATGATCAGAAGCTTTTTTGGATTTCCTTTTTGCTTTTTTTGTTTTGGTTCCTGATTTGGGTGAGTTTTGTTGTGCTAGCTCCTGTGCTGCAGTGCCCTGCTCTGCAGTGTCCTCTGCCCCTTTGTTTGATTTCAGAGATATAGGCAGATACCTGTTTGTAGTGTTTATATGGTTTTTGGAGGTAATATGTTGGAGAGCAGAGAGTGATGGGGCACCCGATTTGACCCTCCTAACCACCTGCCAACCTCCTGGACCAGCTACCCTCTGGGGTCGAAGTTTTTCTGTTGGATGTTGGGGAAATGGCAGGTGGTTCTTATAATGTATTTCCTCTTGAATACGAAATTTGAGGCGCACAATCTCTGCCCATGCTGCCTGGAGCTGAGCCTTAAGATCTCCAATGGCCCAGCATGTAGGACAGTGTCCTAAATCCTGTAAGACTGTCCTTCTGAAAATTGTTCCACAGTACCTGCAGTTAATGATATCCATTCCAGATAAGTTGCTGGGTTTATAACCTAGTCAGAGTAACTAGAAGGAAAAAAATGCAAGTAATGGTTTGATTTTGTGTTTTGTTTTTGTATAACTTGTTATAACAAGTTAAATCACTAGTGCTCCTGTAAATGAGCTCACCTTATGGATGCCCCACTGGTCCACCTCTTCCTGCTCTGCCACAGGAAATGTCACAACTGTGGTACCCTATAAAAGGAGTGTAGTGTGGGGGTGGCTGGGGATGGGGTGGGTGGCTGGGCCCTTCCCCTCCCGAAAAAGAAGAACCATGGACGAAAGAACAAGGACGTAAGAGCAGAAACAATCAGTCAACAACAAATGCAGTAACTCTGAAAGCTTATCCTAATGTTAGATAAAACTGTAAACCTGTAAAGCACCACCTGTAATAATTTCAGAGAAGATATACCCTGTAAGAAACACTTTGCTACAGAGAAAATAAAGCAGTAACAGAAGATATACCTTGCAAAGACAATTTGAATCAGAAGATTACAGCAGTAATCTATTAGCACACACTTGTAGGCACACCTTGTAATAATGCAGAAGAAGGTATACCAGCAACAACAATTTGGATCAGAGAAAAATAAAGCAATGAAATGTTAGCAACAAACAGTAGCAATCCCTGTGAGTACAAAATAAAAATAACAACACGCAGTAAATCTGCTTAGCCAAAAGAAGTCTTAATCCTTTTCCCTTGCTCTGGTAAGGTTCTCTACTCTGCCTTTCAAGCAATCTTAGAAGGAAAGAGCTCAGGTGAAGCTAGGTGCCTTGGCCAGCAAACCAAGTCTTCTCTAGATGACAGAGGGGACGCTAAGGTTGAGAAATTGCCAAAGATAACTAAAACCAAAATAGGTAAAAATACAGAGAAAAGGCAGAATGGGAGTAAGGACATGAGGGATAAGAAGAAAAGACATGGGGCTAGGAGGGTAGTTATTAGGAAAGGAGGCAGTAAAAATTTGAAGGCCATGTGCACCAATGCCAGCAGTCTGGGAAACAAAATCCCAGACCTAGTGGCACTGATGGCAGAGGCAGACCTGGACATTGTTGCTGTTACTGAGACATGGTTCATGTGGACCACGATTGGGATATGACAATACCAGTTTACACTCTATTCAGGAGGGACAGGGTGGGTAAAAAGGGAGGAGGAGTGACTATCTATGTCAGGTAATGAATTAAGGCAACTGAGGTACTGGGAATGCAGGGAGAGGCAGAGGCACTGTGGATCACTCTGGAGACAGGAAATGGCACAGCCATGCACACTGGTGTGGTCTACAGACCTCCAGCGCAAGGGGATGAGCTGGACAGGGTACTTGTAGAAGCCATCTGCAGAATGACAGTTAAAGGGGATGTGCTGCTGGCAGGAGACTTCAGTCTGCTGGATGTGGATTGGAGTAACCAGGCTGAAGCCTCAACCAGGAACAGAGACATCCTGGAAGCCCTGAAGGGTGTGTGCTTAAGACAGTTAGTGATGGAGCTCAGCCAAGAGGAAGCAACTTTGGACCTGGTACTCACCAACGGGGACAGAATTACAGATGTAAAAATAGGGAGCCATCTGGGATCAAGTGATCACAATGTGGCATGGTTCAATGTGAGAACAGCAGAAGAGTCAAATCACATGAAAGCAAGGGTCCTGGATTTCAGGTGGGTCAGCTTTGCAAAGATGGTGAAACGTCTTTGGAAATCACTGGCAGGGAAGGAGAAGGGGGGGGCAATGGGAGAATCTTAAGGGAGCCATAACAGAGGCAACAACCCATTGCATTAGGTAAGTAAGCAAAACAAAGAGAAAGAAAAGACCACTATGGTTCTCAAAGGAAGTGGCCGAGAAGATAAGGGCAAAAAGGATGGCATTCAGGAAATACAAGGAAACACGGAAGGAAGAAGACAGGGAACTGTATCTAGAAAAGCAGAGGGAGGTGGGGAAAGCAGGAGCACAAAAGCACAAATGGAAAAAAAAATAGCCCAGGCAATAACAAAAGGAGAGAATAACTTTTTCAGGTACATTATTGAAAGAAACAAGACTATGGGTATGATTGTGAGACTAAAATGTGAAGGAGTAAAGTATGCAGAGGGAGACCAAGAAAAAGCAGAAATCCTGAACAAGTATTTTTGTTCAGTATTCACAAAAGAGGGGGAAGTGGAGGGACCAAAGTTAAGTGATACAAGCACCACTGTGAGAGTGGTGGACATTAGTCCATTTAAGGAAGAGAGAGTTTTAAAGGAACTCACTAAATTGAAAGTGGACAAGGCAATGGGGCCAGATGGGATACATCCCAGAGTATTAAGAGAACTCAGGGAGGTTCTGGCAGCACCACTGACAGCCCTGCTTAACAGTTCGCTGGAAACAGGTGTGGTCCCAAAGGACTGGAGGAGGACAAATGTAGTCCCGCTCCACATAAGTGGGAGCAGGGAGGACGCTGACAATTACAGGACAGTCAGCCTGACCTCAGTGGTGGGGAAACTACTAGAATTACTACTAAAAATAAGATTTGTGATATAGCTCAAATCCAACAGAGCATAGGATCCAAGGCAGCATAGATTCACATCAGAAAGATCTTGCCAAACAAATCTGATGGATTTCTTTGACTATGTGACTAGGGAGGTGAATCCGGCAGTGGCGGTAGATATGGCCTACCTGGATTTCAACAAGGCCTTCGACACCATCCCGCATACAGTAAGAGGCTAGTAAACAAGCTGGGCAGCCTGGAAGTGGCTCCCAGGGTGGTAAAGTGGGTCAAATATTGGCTGAGTGATAGGACACAGAGGGTAGTGGTGAGTGCTTGGGTCAGTCCTCTTCATGTCTTCATAAGCGACATTGCAGAGTGGCTGGAAAGGAAGGTGTGTCTCTTTACAGATGACACAAAGACCTGCAACAGGGTTGACACTCCAGGAGGGATAAAGAAAATAAAAAGGGACCTAAGCAAGCTTGAGGAGTGGTCAAGGGTGTAGCAGATAAGATTCAATGCAAAGAAGTGCAAGATCATTGACTTGGGGCACAGAAATGCAGGAGAGGAGTACATGATGGGGGGGAATGGTACTAATGGACAACAAACAGGAAAGGGACCTGGGAGTAATCATATCTGATGATCTAAAGGTTACCAGACAATGTGAGAAGGCTGTGAGAAGAGCCAGTAGAATGCTGGGGTGCATAGGGAGCGGTATCTCCAGCAGAAGGAAGGATGTGGTGATGCCACTGTATAGAACAATGGTGAGACCTCATCTACAGTACTGCAACCAGTTCTGGAGGCCACATCTGTATAAGGACATAGACAGAATAGAAGCAGTTCAGAGAAGGGCAACAGAAATGGTGCAGGGGCTGCACCAACAGTCATATGAGAGGATGCTAGAGGATCTTGATATGTATTCCTTGGAGGGGAGGAGAGAGAGGGGGGGATATGATAGAGACTTTCAAATACCTCAAGGGTGTAAATAAGGTACAAGAGGGTAGCATCTTTCAGAAAAAAAAGATGTTCAAGAACAAGGGGCTATGATATGAAAATAGAGGGTGGTAGATTTAGGGGTAATGTAAGAAAGTGTTTTTTTCATGGAAGAGGTGGTGGATCCATGGAACAGCCTCCCCGCAGAGATTGTAGGGGCAAAGATGGCAGGGGAATTCAAAAATGCATGGGACAGACATAAAGGAACTCTAACGAAAGGAAAGAGAGCGTAAGCCGCAGATCATTTAGGATCTACGTTATATGAAACAGGTAGGGAAAATGGGCAGACTAAGTGGGCCAAGTGATCCTTATCTGCTGTCAAATTCTATGTTTCTATGATTCAGTGATGCAGTCTGTGTTCTAAAGTTGGGATTGCCACAAATTTTGATGCAAGGTACCACTTGCATCAAAGCTGTTTGGAATAGGTACCTTGCGCCAAAGTTTGCACTTTTAAAATGGGGCCTATGGTGTATTGACAATTAATGTAAATATATGAGACAGAATAATTGTAAAAATATCCATATAGTGTATGGTCAAACATGGTCAGGGATGGAAATCCATCCCTTCTAAAATGTTGTTATGCTGCACTAGTTTTGTCAACTAGTTTGTTATGCTGCACTAGCTACGTAGCTAGTGCAGCATAACAGCTTAGAATGCGGTCGCGCATGTGTGGTGCGTGAACTTCCTTCATTTCAGAAATGGCCAAGGCAGTGAGAGCTAGACAGAAGGAAAGCATAGCATAGAAGAAAAAAAACAAGGCGAAAGCATTTTAAAAAATAATAAAAAATTTCCCTATTTGTGCCACAATAGCAGAACCATACATTATATAAGAAAATGTATGGTTCTCTAGCTACAAAAAGCATGTGCACCATATCGAGGTTGCCCATGGCAACCGCAACCTCTTGAACTTTGCTCTCGAGGTTTAAATGGTTGCCATGGGAACCTCTCGACAGCTACACACTCTTGTTGTAGACAGAGAACCATACATTATCCTCTATGTTATTTTGAAAAGACTCTGCAGGTAGGACGTCCATTCCTGCAGCTTTATTTGTGTTTTTTGGGGGCCATGATTACAGAATTGATTTCAGCCTAGGTAATAGCAGGCCACAGTGTCTCATTAACATTCCTTACATAAGACACTGTGGCTTCTGCACAGTCTTTTTCTAAATTGTCCATATTTGAGGTTTTATACACATGCTTAAAATGATCTAACCATTCAGAATCAGTTTTAAGACAAGTTGTGTCATACTGTCTGGCATTATTAGATACACCAACTGCAGCTAATGAACAAAACGTCGAGGCCTTTTTGGCATGAATTGCCTCATACATTATTGTCCAGAGTGGAGCTTTGTATTCATTTTTATATTAACCAGAGGTTTAAACTTAGTTTTGATATTTCTTAGAGCCTTCTTTACTACAATATAATTATTGTTATGGGAACATCTTCCTGTTCTATTGATTATTTTCTTGAATTTTTTTACAGGAATCATCACACCATGGGTTTTGTATGCCAGCTTTCAACTTTCTTGTTTCTCTGTCTTCAGGAGCTACCTTAGTCACTGCATCATTCAACACAGTGCTAAATTCTTCCATTATATCATGCACATAATTTAACTTTTCCACATTCCCTAAAGTTTCAATTTGTTTTTAAAACTTAATAACAGTGATTGCTTTATGAAATTTTCAAGCTCATCCCTTGCAAACTCATTCCACTTATTTATTTTTTATAATACACGATATTATTTACTTCTTGAAATTTAGCATTATTTTCATTTTTTATTAATGCAAGGCTTTTAACTTTACAGTGAACTGAAAAACGTATTACTCTCCCAAAGGTATATTACCTTCAAATAAGCAACTATCTCAACAGCATAAACAACTTTTAAAAATACATCTATAGTACTTCCTCCTTTAATTGTGGGAAATGTAATTTCTTCTAATTCATTTCTCTTTGTTCTGCCCTTTAAAATTCTCACATACATTCTGTCTATATAATGCAACAGAATCTCCCCTTTCTTTGTATTTTTTTATCCCTTGCTTTTTGAAAGGTATGCAAAGGGTATCATCTATTGCCCAGCCTTGAGTGGGTTCTTGTATTGCATCTCCTGTTCTTGCATTTATGTCTCCAGAGAGCATAATTACACACTGTGGATATTGAACTTTTAAATGTTCTAAAATACCTTTAAATCCCATTAAAATTCTTTCAAACACTTGGTTATTAATATCTAATATCAAATATAAGTTGAAAACAACATATAAATCTTGATTTGTCAGACTTCCTATAGTACCCATATATTATCTACCATCTCAACTATATTTAAGACATTTAAATTCAAAATAATCTTGACTAAAAATGCAAAATCACCTTTCAGATGCCCAAAGTTGTGCACTCTAACTGCTGCTGTAGTTCATACCCAATAACCTGCAAGATAATTTAGGTTTTCTTTATTATCCTATGTCTCCTGAAGTAAAATAATATCAATATCATACTTATTAATATTTTCTATCCAGTTCGGGTCTTCCGCTTTGGATAGTATACCAGATACATTCCAACTTAACAGATCAAGAAGCCTTTTGTATCTGTTTTCTGTGGAATTTAGTCAATCTAAAATTGAAGAGATGTCAGTTGTAGTTCCCGTTGTTTCTGTGTTATTCACTATGGATTTTGAAACTGGTGTGACTGCTGTACTTTGTTCTTGTGTAATACCAGGGAAAGGAAGTGTCTGAGAACCTCAGGTCCAACCACTCTCCAAACAGTGCAGCACTGGGGGGGGGGAGGCAACATGATGAGACTTTGGTCAATATCAGTCATGTGCTATTTATTCTAACACAATATCTGTGCAAATACAGCTTAACAATTTACATCTCGAGCTGTTACAAAACACTGCCAAACAGATAACAGCTCAAGCTGTGAATTATTAAGCTGTGTTTGGCAGAGATTGTTCTAATAAACAGCACTTGCTTGATATTGAGCAAAGTCTCATTTTGTTGTTTTTTCCTGAGTGCTGCAGTGTTTGGAGAGTGCATGTTTGGGGCTGGCCACCCTTTGTGCAGTACTGACCCACTCTGCCATTATGGTCTCAGGTGTAAGGAACCTCAGGTCCAACCATGTGAGCCTGCAACTCAGTGGTTGGAACATCTGCATGGTATTCTGGGGGCCTGGTTTCAAGTCCCAGTAGATCACATTATTTCTCTCTCATTACAATTTGTGGTATACTTTGTTCTGATTCTGCTAGTACAATACCTGTATTTATTCTGTCCCCTTTTGAGATTTTCCTCTTATCATTGTTCTTTCTATCATATTCTCATCACCTTGTAGACTGGGTTGCTGTTCAACTGGCCTGAGGAATTTTGTGATTCTTTGTTGATGACCAGTTTGTTTGTTTTTAATTTTCCTTATTTGTTTTATTAATATTATGTTTGGTTAATTATTTTCAGCTTGATGGTTCTCCTTTATAGTTGCATCCAGTTTGATACCGATACCTAGAAATGTATGTTATTAAGTTAAAAGTGCCAGTCTCTTCTTATAGTTTGTAAGTACCAAGCAAATCCATCCTCCGTTTGATTTAGTTCTGTGTCTGTATGTAGTTATGATGTTTAACCATGAAAACTTATGGTCACCGACTCCTTTTAATGTATTGATTGCTGCCAATTTTAGGGTGAACACATTGTCCATGCTATATTTTGGGATTCCCTTTATATGTACCATTGGTAATAATTTTTCTTTCTGTATTTGTTTTTCTTTATTTTTACCAAAACATCATCCGTTGTAATTCAGATTACCCTCTCTGGCCAACATTTGATGTAGTGAGGTCTCAACATCCTCTTCAAAATATATATTTTTTTCTGATCTTAGGTTTATTGTCTTTTTTGTTTTGTTTTATTTTGTGTACATCTGCTGTATTTTTTCCATGTAACTCATTTCCTTCCCTTGATTCATAACCATTCAGATCCCTTTGATTTATATTTTTTCTTTTATCCCCTTTCTTTTTATTGTTTTTATTATTGATCATTACGTCTCTTCCTTTTTTTCCATAGTCAGTTAACCAAATCATGTGTTTCTTGCATTTCTTTTTCCATTATTTATTTGGTAATATGGGCAATACTAGCCGATTGTTCTGCTTGACTTACTTTGGTATTATTTTCTAAATCCTCTTCTTGAGTTACATTTTGAATTATTTCAGCCTTTTGTCCCTCCTTTTCCACATCATTTTTCCAAAAAACTTTTTAAAAATGACATGATCACACCTAAATTGTAGTTGCCTATTTTGATTTTTTTTATTTCTCCAAATCCTCTCATTATTGGAGACATATTTATGTCAGATGCTTTCCTTGTTTTCATTTAAGTTCTTTCTGTTTTCTACATGTTCGTCATTACCAGTATTTTCACTTCCCACTGTCCATAACTGCAAAATACTGGTGTTTTTTACGACAGAGAATCCGAACTGAATTTCTTCATATAAGGCAAAATGAACTGGTCAAATTCCCTCAAGTATGATTTCTGTGCCACACTTCTACTCCCCTATGTATTATCTTCCAGAATTATCAATTCTTGTTGTGTATTTTTCACTTCAGGCTTTAAACAGCTTTTTAACTTTATTGAACAGTCCTCCTTTAATGTTTTAGTTTTTTAATTGTACTCACTACGGCGTTCTTCTGGCCCAAGCAATGCTGAGCATCTTAAGTCTGGTCCTTGATCTAATAAGTTATCAGACAATGACTACAGATGTGTGAAGCTGGCAAACTTCACTCTGTGAACTAATTTGTGATGTCTGGCAAATTTGCAAAATGCAAAGTGCCAACTTTGGGAAGTTCTCGGCAGGCAAAAGTGGCATTTTTTGTTTTAGGCAAAGGCAAGGCACAGTTAAGGCAAAATTGCAACATCACCTTATTTTTGCCTGACTTCACCTCAAAAAGTGCAATTTCCAAAGGAAAACTCAGTGTGAAGTGGCAAAGTGGTGAACTGGGTAATTTGTAAAGTTAATCATGCAAGTGAATTTTGCAACTTCATCAGGACTTCACCGGTGAAGTGAAACTTTGCAACATCTCTAATGACAATGTCCATTTATGTATACTGTTGCCTCAGTGATGAAAAAACAGTGAAGATCATCACAGCGACAGAATCGGCTGTTTGCTGTGATGGTCCTCAGGTTTTTTGACACAGCTGTCTCTGGGGAGTTCGCCCCTTCCCTGAAACAACTCCAACTCAAGGTTGATAATCTATAGTGCGGAGATGTGGGGGTCAAAGCCCCCCCACAAAAAACTGTTGTTTCCACTGATGGCACAATGCCAGCTGTTAGCATTGTACTGTTGTTGTAATGCCGAGCAATATAATTTCTGTCGATGCAGCTTGTTGGAACCATTCATTTCCATCTACATATATCCCTTTGCTTGCCACTTCTGGTTCTTTTTTCTTTAAACCTCTTTATTGCCATAGTCATACAGATTACATTATACTTACATAAGAGTAAGACAGTTTTACAGAATGACAGATATCAAAAATCCCTGTTCTTGCTTCTAAATTAATAGTGGAGAGATTGTCGATCAACCACCAAAATAGGATTGCTCTGGTTCAAAGTGTATCCATCTCCGGTTCAGTATCTAAGGAAATACATTTCAAATTAATCCTAGAGACTCTTGTGTCATTATTGAGACAAAAAGAAAACCAAATATTCTGCCTGTGTACTCTAATAAACAGTATAATTTTCTTCTCTTCATAGCGTATGATTCATTCTATTACAGTATGAAAACATTTTAAAACCGGGGTAAAAACATAACTAGCATATAATGAAAACAAGGAAGGAGAACATACAACTTGAATGAAGCTGCATTGGTGTAATATAATTTTTATATCCTCAAATACTGTAAATTCCTTATGCTCGGGTGTCACAATTAGGACACATTAGTACTCCACTGCCTGCTATGGCAAGACCGATCTTTCTTCCAGTTCTTCTATAGACCCATAAATGTGAGTCATACTACCAGCATTTTATTTGTATGAAGACAGAAGTCATCAGTAATTTTTTTCCATTTGATATATAGGCACTTCTGATTCTTCTAGGGCTTTAATTAATCCTAATACTGGTTTTGTATGCTGTTGGTTTCCATATGTTAGAGAGATGACGTTATCTCAGGATTTACAAAAGCCCTCACTACCTGTTTGTTTCCCCTATGCTCTAAATGTTCTTCCTGTAGGCTAAAATGTGTGGTAATTTTTGAGATGTTATTATCAGCCTGAAGTTTTTCTACTTTTTTTGATTTTTTTCAGTTCTGTTTTTTTTTCTGTTTGTTCGTTAGTTTGTCCTATAGTCTTAGAGTCAGAAGTTTACCAGAATACAAAACAGATGGCACTTCTATGTATCAGAATATGCTGTAACTGTTGATGTCAGTAATACTGTTTAAAACTGACTGTCTACTCTATTAGAAATACAAGAATACAATTTGTATATAAATATTTTTGACTAAATGTATTCAGTAAATTAAAATTACTTTTCACATTTAACATAACTTTATGCAATGTAAATATATAAGGCAGAAAAAGATTTAGTCTCTTGAAGAGTGTCCTGTAAAAGTTTGATAAAAAATGATTAAGCAACAAAGGTAAAAATGTCTCTTTTTTTCAGGGGTACTGGATTTCTTCTATGATTGATCCATTATATAAATGATGTAACTTTGTTATATAGAAAAATAAATAATCAGATGCCACAGTTCCCTTCCTTGACTATAATCTTCTTTTTTCTATCTTCAAGTTCCAGGCTTTGCAAGCAGGTGAAATCTTCCCAACACATGATTAAGTCTCCCCTTTCAAGATTCCGGTGAATACAACACTAATATATCCAGTATAAAACCATCAAGATATTGAGAAAACCTCCTTAAAGTAAATATGCCAACAGTGAATGTATTACAGTTAAATAAAGTGCTTTGAAATACAAACATTTTAAAAGTAGTGCCAAAATATATGTTATGAATCAACAACAAGGTGGGGAGGATGGAGGTAACTCAGACGGTGCAATCAGTGAGGAAGGGGTAGAGGTGGTTGGGGGGCAGCATCAGTACTCAACACTGAGAGCTGCACACTCGAGCAGACTTGATAGCCTGTAAGGTCTGTATCTGCCAGATTCTTCATAAGTTTGTACGTAACAGTGCCAAACTTACATCCTAATTTTAGTAACTATCAGAAAATGAGTGTGTTGCCAAACAGTTCCTCTTACTACAAATTACCAGCTGCCAGAATTAATATGCCTTAAAAGGCTTTCTAACAACAGCTTTTCAAACCCTGGGTACAAACTGCATGTGTTAGCATAAAGAAAATCTGTATGCAAAAAGATTTCCAATCTAGAACAGGTATATCATTCATGGCACTTAAATGACAGTGGTCAGAAAAAACAGTCCAGCTAAGCTGCATGAAAACTGCAGTCAAAAATGCATGCTGTGTATTTTTATCATCTGCTTAACATAATTTAAAAGTCTTCATGTGACTGGCAGCAGTATTTAATTAGCAATTTTTGCTATCCTTGGTTTCTTGAGTTAACTGAATTACACACACTTGATAATGAAACACATGCAATGTGCCGATGTCACACAACCATCATGTGACAAAAATGGCATGTAAATTTAAACCAATACAAAACTCAAAATAATTATTTGAAAAAAAGGGAAAATGAAGTATAAAACTTAAAACGTTATAAAAACCTCATTAATATAAAAACATTTGGAAGATCTAGTAAAATGGGCACACCCCTTTTTACCTACAGAACTATTCATGCTAGAAGTCGTGTTTGAAATGTGCAGAACAAGCCCCCTTTTTTCTTTTATAGACTTTCTGCCCCACTTTCTACACATTTACTATTATAATGCATCTGTAACAAAGACACTAAAACACTTTTATTTTAAATTTTCTTAGTTCAGTAGTCACTCTACTTCACTTTCCAGTTCTATTATCCACATAGCTATCCACTTTAAATCAGTTTAGATCTAAACTTCTCCATCAATAGCTGTGCAGTGAGCCACTTTGATAGTAGTAAGCTGCAAGCAACAATTTAACAATTAAACCACTTTAACCACTCCTGGCTCTTCACACTGTGGCACTAAGACCCAGCTCCATGCTTCTCAGAAAGGTTGACACCAACTTCTGTTCCTTCTCCTCCTCCAAAGATCTATCTTGGGATCCATCCTGTAGTCCACCTTATCTCACTCCAATTTCAAATCCGCTCAGACAATCCAACATTCTGGGTATGGGGTTGTGCTTCAGGACTATGATTCAATGTCAGTCATTGTAACAGCTGCTGTAACTGTGGCTACAGAACAGAGAAGAACAGAAAAACGAATTGCTCTGCTAAGCACAGACTCACTTTCTGCCGAACAAAATCACTGGACAGAATAGAGTTTTGTGGTGAACTAGAGGAATACTTCTGTAGATTGAAACTTAAAGAATTCTTTCACAGCAGAGAAGAAACCATAGACAGAGAAGAGATCACAAACCATAACAATTCAATGGATAATAAAAAGAAATCATCTGATTTACCCCCCCCCCCAGTGGGTGTAATAAGAAACTGAACAATTACATTCACTGTTTTCGCTAGAGAGTGACTGGTCAGATCCTTAATAGGCAAAAACAAGCCCGTTACAACTACTCTCCAGTGGAATGGAGGACTATACAAACGCTGACATCGAACCACAATATTGTCATAAAAAAGCAGATAAAGGCTCTGCAGTGGTGATATTAAACTGAGAGGACTATATTAATGAAGCCAACAGACAGCTAACTGACCATACCTACTACAGAGAATCGGAAAGTGACACCACCACAGAATATAATAGAGAACTATAGGACTTAGTTAGATCATTTCTTAACCTTGTCCAAGGCAGACTAATGCATCTTATCCCTGTTGAACCCAAGCCAGTGATATTCTACATGCTACCTAAAATACATAAACTGGGCAATCCAGGGAGACCCATAGTCTCTGGCAATGGTACCCTGACTGAGAAGATCTCAGAATTTATAGAAAACATTTTAAAATCACTGGTTATAGAAAGGGACAGTTACATCCAGGACACCACACACTTCCTGAGTAAACTTTTTGGTTATAAGGACTTACTGCCTAACACTATTTTAGCAACAATGGATGTAACATCCCTCTACACTAATATTTCACACAAGGATGGCATTTCAGCCTGCCTTAAGTACCTATATGAGAAAGTATTAGACCAAAACATCAACCCTGGATTGGTGGGTAAACTTATTGAATTCATTTTGATACATAGTAACTTCAGCTTCAATAGTAAACATGATGTTCAAACTATGGGAACAGCACTGGGCACCAGGATGGCTCCACAGTATGCTATCCTCTTTATGGTGAATTTGGAAGAGGACTTTTTAAGGCACTGTCCCCACAAACCACTCAATTATTTCCGTTACATTGATGATTTGTTTTTAATTTGGACAGAAGGCACTGATGCACTTAAAGATTTTCTTCAGGAACTTAATAACCTCCACCATACCATAAAGCTTACCCTGGAGTATTCTGCTACCAGTGTTAATTTTCTGGACACCACTGTCACCATCAAGAATGGAACCTTACATACATGTATTTACAGGAAGTGAACAGACAGACAGAGGTACTTACACAGAATAGTAATCACCCAAGCCACACAAAAAAATCTGTCATGTACAGTCAAGCACTTCGGTATCACTGTATCTGTTCAAATGAGGAAGACAGAGACACACATTTGGCTATGTTGAAAAAACACCATTATGGAGTAGGGACACTCTTCAAGAGAAATTGACAGAGCAATAGAATGTGCAACACAAGTACCTAGAGAGCAACTACTTCAGTATAAGTAAAGGACTACTACCAACAGAATACTCTTAGTAATCATGTACCATCTTGACCTTGAACTTCTATGTAAAATTATTAAGGACTTCCAGCCTGTATTTAGTGAAGACGAGACCCTAAATTGTATTTTTCAAAAACTACCACTATTATCTTTTAAATAACCACCTAATTTAGCCAACATGATAGTTAGGCGTAAATTTGCACCAGAACAGGGTACCATGACACTAAATGGTACATGACCCTGTAATCAACCCAGATGTAGGACTTGTGAGCTCATTTACGCTTCAGATTGTGTGATTACATCACAAAACAGACTATTCAGGATGTAGGGGAATTATACCTGTACATCACATAATGTTATTTATTTCATTCAATGCAAGAGATGTCCACAAACAGGGTATGAACGCACATAGTCATACCATTAACATGAAGATGAGTGACAAACCAGTGGGGTGACACTTCTGTCAGAATGACCACTCAATCTCAGCTATGTCAGTAATGGTCTTAAAAGGATTTAAAAAAAATGCACAACAGAGATGGACTTTTGAGATTAAGCTTATTTTATTTCTCAATATGGTAGCTGGCAGCATGAATAAGGATTTGGGTTTTATGACACATTATCCCCACCTAAACTTACACAGACTTTTACTTCATAGAATGGACATTTAACAGGACTGCAGTGTGTTGTTGTTTTTTTGTTTTTATTTTCATAGAGTCCTTTTTACTGGTTATCAATATGTTGGTTTCTCACCAAATATACGTGTGTGGGGGGTAGGGGCTGGGGAGGTTGGGTTGTCCTGGGTGAGTGTATATTAGGGGGAGTTTACTGTGTGTGTGCGTGTGTGTGTGTGTGTGGGGGGGGTAATTTTCTGTGCTTTTTGGGGGAGGTTGGAGAATTTTTTTGTGGGAAGGGTACTGCATATGAAAGGGAGGGTTTGGGGTTGAGCTTACATATTTAGGTAGGGTTATATTCGGGTACATGTCATAATAATGCTACAGGGTGTTAGGGCTCTTGGCTCACATATATAGTTAATATACACTTTTTTTCTTCTTATCTTTTCCCGGGGGGGGGAGTTTAATTTCATGAGGGTTTTATACAGATTCTTAAGACTGTTTCTGCTCATATGGTTAATTGATTATATACTGACTCATTATTGAACGTTGTACATTTTAAGTTGCATGAACTCATTTTCTAGGTGGTCCTTGAGAGATTTTTTTTTTATTTGGCAAAAATAATATTGTTACAACACTGTAGGTTTTAATGTTTATGGAGTGTGTTAACTGGTTGAGAGTGTAGTTTAGAAAAATCAACAGCTTAATTTGGTTCAAGGTCAGTTGGCATTCATCTGTATCCCCCTCCCCCCAGGTCGTGCCTGAAAATAGGCAAGAATTTGTCTAGTGCACTTACCCGGTCAACAAAAACTAAATAAATAAAATCTCCAGATTAGTTGAATTCTGTATGAATGTTTTAAACAGTTGTTCATACAAGGTACATTTTTCTTATTCCCCTCTTATTTCCATATATATATTTCTGTTGTACAGTTTTTAATCATACAATACTATCAAGTTTTAACTTTAACATTTGTGGTATTAAATCTATAGTTCCTGCTTTTAATTTTAAAAGTATTCTTCTAACACAGTCATTAATAATGTCAGCTACAGGCTTTGCCTGCTTGAGTGTTCAGCATATCTATGGATTTATCCTTGAAAAGTTTCTCAGTAATATGAAGCTAAAAGGGGTGCTATTCATTCCATTGAAATTTGTGATTTTTTTTTTGACAAAGGTACTTTTAACCAATGAGATTTTTTTCTGTTTTTTTCTGTATCATCTGGGTGTTAATAGAGTGTGACTCTCCAAACAATTGTCATAAGTCTCTGAGGAAGGACTTGATTGGTCTAAAAGCTTAGACATTGTTTTCTTTTTATAACATCTATGTTGGTCTTTTAAAAGGTATCAAACCATTTGCTTCTGGATCTGTTCTTACAAGGACCAATAGGGCAACTAATCTATTTCTGTATGTCACTAAGCACAGTAAATTTAAACAAAACAAAATGGAATTTAATCATATAAACCCCTCACAGGTATAGATGGCAATGGTATACTGGTACATTTCCTGACAATCTGCCCCAAAATGTTAAGGTAAAGACCTCTTTCACCCTGTCATGAAATGAGCTCAGTCCTCCCTCAGTCTGCCATCTGCTGTTCATTATAAAACATCTTATTGTTTTTGTTTGCAATATTTGACCTGGAAAGGCACAATTAAGCTATGATAGCTTGTTTCCAGATTTGTCCTGGGGGATGGGTTGCATGAACGTGTTTTATTGACAGGGGAATGTTGATGATGACACTGGAAAAACTCCACTACTCTGCCAGTTGGAGTAACTTCTGTCCATGTTGCTGTCTAGCAAGATGATGGACCATAAAGAAAGTGGCACTGCTGCTGCTCTACTGATCATGCTGTTACACTCATTTTTTCAAGATCTATGGGAACCCCGATAGCCAAGGGGTTATGCTGGTTGGTTTAGAAGTGGAGGTGGCCAGTTCTAAGCCACAGGACTTAAACTAACCAGACACTGATGCCATTACAATGGAAGCTACAATGGAAGTGGCTGAGTCTGAACCTGAAGTTCCAGTTCAACAGGTGGATAGTTCTAAGCTGGCAGATGGTCAGAATCCAGAAAAGTACAGCCCTCTTTTTGCAAATGTTAGCCAATGAAGATGTGGCCCTGATTGTAGCTAACAAAAGATCAAAGAGACTGTCTTCATGGAGGAGCAGCCGAGCTGCACCAGCTGCATTGCCAACACCTGCTTTGACAGTGTCAAACTCTGACTGTGTTCTGGGCTCTAAGCAAGATGTAAGCAGCCCAGCGATGAACACTGTGTGGCCCTTGAGGATAGGACAACCCACCCCGATGCCACAGGTACACAGTTCTAGTGTACGGTCACTGAGAAAGTTCTCTAGGTAGGTGGTTGGAGATGCTTGTTGAATGGTCTGGGTTGAGAGGCTGGGACAGTGCCTAGTGCTGTAGACATGAGTCTGGCCAGAGAATGTAAAGTAGCTGAATCTGTCCCCCTTACAGAAAACTGGTACTCCTACAAGAACTGTGGTGGACAAAGCAGCTGACGGCTCTTGTGCCACTTTATGCAAACCGGGCCCAACCAGTGGAACAACCCAAGTAATGCCTACTGCTCAATTGACTTTAACTAGCTCCTCCCTCAGATCACACTGCTACTGCTGAACTGATCACTATTCTAGTTTCTCCTGAGATTGTTCCTGAGCCACTGACTACACAAAGTGAGTCTTTCCAGACGCCCCCCCTTGCTAGACTGTGTATGCCTCTGGTTGCTCCCAACTGCTCAGGGAAAACTCTGCCCAATATTGGTTTGCCAGCATCAGACCCACAGCTGCTATGAAAAAAGCCACATTCTACTAGCGAGCTATCTCTGGAGTTTGTACAATATGATAAGCCTGCTTCCATTGTATCCTGCAGTATAACAGACGGGGTCAGTAAAGACATTGAAATAGCTGACTGTGTATCTGCTCAGCTTGTTGCCACAAGGGGGCAGAGGCTGCACATTGTAGTACTGCTGTTGTTCAAGTTTCTGCAGAACACACTCAGGATACCACCAAGGGCACATACCTGAATTTGCAGGAGAATATCTGAGACATGGGCTCTACTCCTATTGCTGAAAAGAAAGGGGGCCCCAGTAGCCCTTTCAAATGACACTATTAATGGCGCCACCATAGACCCACTGGCTTACAAAGTCTGTGATTCATCTGATCTTGATAACACAGAGAAAGAGAGTGTTGAGGAACAGCCATGACTAAGCTTCACCATGGCAGACCTGTTTAAGGCTTATTCTGAACCTACCAAATGCTGAAATGTGGTTCAGCTGAGGTATCAGGGTAACCCTGATTCTGTGCCAGAGAGAATTTTTATGGCATATAATTTGCTCAAGGACTCCATGAAGTTCTTAGCTTAGGAGATCTATGCTTTGATTCATATTTTTTTTTATTGGCCCTTCCTCAGGTTCCCCGGCCGGCCACAACTTCAGGCCACCTAGACCCCACTACCACCACTCTGCCCCATCGCCATCTACTGCCCGTCTTGGCCACAGCCCAAGGGAACCTGATGTAACCCTTCATTGGGTGGGTCTCCCCTCTGGGAGAAGCACCATAAGTGCAGATGTGTAACCTGGTGTGTGGCAGGCTCAGCTCTGGGCATCATCGGAGCAGCGGCCATCATCCAGTCAACCAGGGATTATTTTCCACTTTTCTGCCCTCCCCACTCCCCCTCTCCCTCCATGGGCTGGTCACGGTGGCAACCCTGGGGTAGGAACATTCAGCGGTGTGTCACGCTGCCTAGAACATCACCCAAACTACCACCAGGTGCCAAAGGCCTACCCCCCCCAGGAGGGAGATGTCCATAGGATGCTCTGAACTCACTTCCTGCTGGTCTCCGCTCCTGACACCGGGCTTGGGGCATGAACCCAGGTCACCGGCATGCTAAGCGAACCCCTTCACTCAGCACCATGAAGCTAGCTTGATTCACATTTCAAGAGAACCCACTTACGATATCAGTTCTCAACCACCAAAACTCCTTGACAGGTTTGGGAAGAAATATTCTGAGGTTTGAAACTATCAGCATTGATTCACTTTCTTGGCCATCCCCCTCATGTAGCTTACCATTAAGACCATTTCTGTACTTTTCAGGAAAGAGGGAGTAAATATCTTTGACATCTTATTCTGGCCACAGCAAAAGTGTGATGTTCAGGGCTGCCCAGAACACATACTTGACTCTGAATCAGTCTGGACTGGAAGGCAGTGGCATTTCAAAGTCCAACTATGACATCTGATTTTTGGGATGCAACACCTCCCTAACAGTTTCTTCATTTGTCAGAAAAATACTTTTTTATCCAGATCAACCTAAACTCAACTCCTGTTTGCATCTCAGCAGTGCCTTTGACTGCCTTAGATGTGGCTTTTGTTATGGATTTGATCATGCAAGCCAGTATTGTGAGAAAGTCTTGAGGTGCCATCATTGCTCAGAATGGACTTACTCCTTCAAAACCTCTCCAAAGGCTGCCCATAATGGGTATCAACAGCTGGACCAGGAGGATTTGTTGTCAGAGAGAGAGAGAGGGGGGAAAAAGAACTCCCTGTCTGAGGCCTGTTGGGGCTACTTCACAAAGCACTAACAGCCCAGGCTCTTCTACCTCACACCAATGCTCTGCAATGGTGCAGCTGGAGGCTCCAATACCTGGTTTGACTCTGGACCCTGGCATAGACAAACCCCAGCATGAAACCTTGCATTGGAACTGCCTACTCAAGCTATGGCAGAAAAGGAGATTGATACATCAGACCACCCTGGTGTACGTAATGACTTAAATCCACACACAACAGTTGGTGAAACCCTGGTGACAGGGATGCCCCTCGGAGCAGGTCCATGGTTAAGCAAAAGCAAAAACAGAAAATTGCACAGCCCAAGTCCAAACTATTCAGGTGATGCACCATCAAGTTGCCAAATAGGTATGAATGTCTCCATAAAAAAGGAATAAAGGAATAGGTGGGATTTGGATGATGGCAACTCAGATGCTTCCTCAATAGTATTTTCACAAAAAAAATGATTTTTGGTTCCCACAGGACACCAGATAAACAGCCTTAGTAGATATACAGCAGTCTCAGAGATTATGGCAACAGGGGGTATGCTTTTTATTCTGGTTCAGGGAGTTTGCTGTTTTAGTCACTGCTCAGTTTAAGTTTGCAGGAACAAATCATAAGAAGAAATAACTCATAGGCCACATATCTGAAAAGTAAGCAAGTGCTAACCATAACGTAGAAACAGAGAAGTTGATTGCAGTAAAGGACAATTTGCCCATCTAATCTGCCTGTAATACCCTATGCTACCCCCAAGACCTAGTCCTTATATAGGGTTTAAGCCCATGCTACCAACCCCCATTCTTCCTGCCTTGCTGCTACCCCCGCGTGACAATTAATCACTTAATTCTTTCCTAGCCATGTCAGAAACCATTGATGTCCCTGGTACCCACCACCTCAGCTGACAGGCTGTCCCACGACTCTGCAGGAAACAACAAACTGGAACACACCCCACTGGAAAAGACTTGACATGGAGATACACTGGCTGGTGCAGGATTTGTTATTTCACAGTGTCTCAAATACAAACATTTAAAAGACAGGTTCCACTTGGGAAAAGCTCCCTGACATGTTTCACACTAATATATATAGTGCTTTCTCAAAGATACTGGTGCTGTGGTGATGACAGCATAAACAGTGGCTGGTCTTAAAGTGGTATATACCACCAGTTAGAAAGCCATGTCACCGAGTGCCCACAAATGCAGTGCAGAATACAAAACAGAATATAATTAACAAAATGTAAAGTGCAAATATACACATTAAGTTGAAAACTTGTAAAGGTTAAAAAAATAAGCACTTATTTCCCTATCTTGTCATTCTGCTAAATACAGCTACTGTTATTGGTGGTCATACTCATGGGCACTATGTTTAAAAATCCTATTTACTGCTTGCTACAGGCAAAACTCCATAATAATTCAAGGAGGGTTCCAAAGTATCCTACTGCTGCTGGCCTTCATCCAAATGGGCACAAAGAACCTCTCAGCAAGAAATGAACAGACAGATTAAATGAGTAGAGCTAAGAAAGAAAGAGAGAAAAAACACAATACTATTAGTATATGTGAATGCATGACATCACACTTTGGTATTTCAAGAAAGGTACCTGGACAAACCTAGAGTTCAGCCCTGGCCATTCACTTGCTCCCAAAATACAAATCCCAAAAGGCCTCCATCTATAAGACCTTTTGGTCAAAGTCAGCCCCCTCAGGTTGGGTTGTACCCATTCAACATCTTTGACCATAAATTTGTGGTTCTAGCCAGTGGTTGCCCATTGCTGTATGAACATGTAAGGCCGTGGCATAGGGCTCTACGATGCCGGTTCAACAAGAAAAACGTCGACCAGCATCACAGCGCCAGGCTCCATGTTGACAGCAATTTGCAGTTGGCATGGTGTCACACACATTAGTGTGTGTTTTTTCTTCAGGGGGCTTTGACACCCAAACCCCCCAGGTGGGGGGCTCTGCTCCCCACACCCCCCATACTTTAGGATTCTAAATCCAGGTTGGAGTTAGTTCAGAGAGGGGGGGTGCAGGTCGGGGGAATGGGTTGCCCAGTCCAAGCGGCACTCCTACGGTGGCATGGCGCTGTTGTCGATATTGACGCATGTCACCATAGAAATGTCACTGTTCAGGGGGCATACAATGGAGGCTGTCAGGTTTTTATTCAGAATAACCCAGCAATGTTTCCTCACCCATACACAGAGTTTCCTAACTGCATTGCCTACAAAGTAGGTTCCAAAGTTACACATAGCCAGATAGATGACCCCACTTGTGTCGCAGATGATCAGATATCTTATTACTACAGTAGATCCATTTTTAGGATTTATGAAATCCTCCCCCTGTGAGATGACATCATAGTAAATGCATCTTTTGCAGGCATAAAATCCCTGACTGTGACTAGGTAATCATGGTCTAATCCCCCCTCTTTCTGTTCTCTACTATGCACCAACTTATCACACAAACTAGTGGCCCTTCTGTAGGTCATTCTAGATGGTGGGCTGACATACTGTTTCAGGACTTTGTCCCCCCAAGTCAGACCAGTGTTTTTTACTTATGTCTTCTACATACTTAGATTGTGCTGAAAATGTGGTGACAAAGTTCATGCTCTCCTGGGTTCCTGTGGGTGTTCATTCCCTGATCAGTAGATCCTCCCTTTTCCACCCCCTGGCAAAATTCTCAAGGCTGCCTTGTGAGTAGCCTCTTTCACTGAACCTTTTCTTAAGATTTTCTGATCCCTTGTCAAAGGCTTCCTCAGTGCTGCAATTTCTCTGCAAGTGGCGATATTGGCCCTTAGGGATGTTCATGACTGTGCGGCAGGGATGACAGCTGAATGACAGAAGTAGTGTATTCCTGTCTGTTGCTTTTCAGTAGATGTTAGTGTTCACATTACCCATATTACTCCTCAGAATTTCACAGCTCAACTACTCTCTACCTAAAAAAGTCCTCACATCCCTCCTGAATTTCTTCATGTCCCTGCACTAGCTTAGCCATTGTCAGTGGCTCAGCCAGTGCTGTGCAACAGTTCACTTGCACTCCCAAAAGTGTTTACAAGTACAAGCCCAGTGCATAGACACAGGCTGATACTGGGATGCCCCCCCCCACCCCTGCACTGAAACAATGGTGTAGTACAGGAGCACTTAAGAAGAATAAAGGGCATGCCTTAAGTCATTTACAGTCTCCACTAGGTACCAGAGATAAACTCTAAGAGACCCAGCTAGAGACAGATGGCCGGGCCACAGGGCCCAAGTTTGAGGGAGCACTTCTTGTTGGCGTTCTTATTGGCTGTAGTTTCTATAACAGGGACCAGTAATCACCTGTTTTGTTGCTTTGGTGGCTGGGGTCCCATTGTATAGGTCCTAAGCCAAGCAGGCTTTGGATTGGTGCCCCCAAAGTCACAAAATGGGAAACCGGACTACTGGCCCATTAGCCACCATGGGGTGGCTGTTTGTGACCATATAGCCAATCAAATGTTCAGACAACTCCCAGAGTTAGCACTTCTACAACTGGATACAGCATGTCCATATGCATGTTCCGTCATTGCAACATAGGGCTTTTTCCTGTGATGCGAAGACCTGCTACTAATACAGCACATTTCCATTCAGGCGCTAACTGGAGTGTGCAAAATGCTTTCCTTGTGCCTGAGTTATGCAGAAGCACCTGACAGAAAAATATGTGACCCCAGTGGCCTAAATGGAAATTAAAACGCAGCTCATCAGAATTATATTTAGGTTTTCACCAACTCAACTGCTAGGTGAACCTGTCAGTGGAAAGAAGGGGTTCAGATTTCTGAGATATTTAATGTCAATCAGGGGGACTTGAAAGTGTATTACTAAATGATGGCTGTACTCTTTCACTGTAGCATTTGCCAATTAACCTTCTTACTAGAGGAAGGTAACTTTGGAACTAATCTCACAGGCTCAGGTCTACTTTATAAACCTAATCCTAGTAACCCTGCCATCAAAGGGAAAGAGTAATCCTGATCTGAGAGGGCTACAAACTGGTCAGGGAGTAAACTAATTAGTGTATACAAAGAAAGCTGTGAAGTCAGAAACAAATAAGCTGTTTGTAGGTGCCTCCTTCTCCCAGTTCACTTTCACTGCATTCTTGAGATGTAATCCTATCTTGATAGAGGTGGAGGGAGAAGTGGGGAATTGGAAGCATATGTGTCTAAGGTTCAAGGCATTTGGGCATGGGGAGGGGATGTAGGTTCATTTCTTGACCTGACTCCTTCAGTCCCTGCTTCTCCCATCAATGACATTTGATCCTCTTAAACTGCTAAAGGCTTTTGGCATCCCATCTGTTAGGTTAGCAGCACAGAGCCACATTTCAGCAGTCTAAAGGACACACATGACATAGAAATGAGGCATATTTGAGTACGGCCACAAAATGGGATGCACCCCCCCCACCAGCAAACCTGTAGCTAGTACAGGCAGAGCAGCTCACTTAGGGAGCCCTAGAACATCCCTCCTCAAGCTCTACACCCTATAAGGGAGACTTTATCCTAGTAAACTATGTTGTATTATACACCTCAGAATGAGCACAAGCATGTGTTATAGGGAGTAGGGGTGTGCAGCAGGTTGTGTCAGATGTTTGGGCCAGCCAGATATTGGTGAGTCCATTTCTCAGCCCAGAACTGGGTCGAAGTCAGTTCAACTTGATTTGGGCAGAATTTTTTTTTTTTTTTTTTAACAGTTGAAAAACTAAGGCCCTCCCTCATTCTCCCCCTATTTAAGGGGGACATTTTTAACCAGGAAAGGCACACTAAGCCAAAGATTGTTTCCAAGTGTGACCTGGGAGCACAAGAAAGTTAAGTGACTTGCTCAGCGTCACACAGTATGCAAGTGGGGGCTGTGGGATTCAAACCCAGGTCTCCAGGTTTGCTCCTCAGATCCCTAAACTGTTGTGCTATACTGCCTCCCATAAAAAAGGACTGTAGGGCACAGTCTTTGAAGGGCACAGCTGTGTGTACCCCTACCATCCAAACTCAAGTTACTTTCATGAGTTGGTCCCCAATATCCCATTATGAGGGGGGGGCAGTAGGATATGAGCCCTGGGCATTAAGAACACATAGGCAGGCAAGTGTTATGCAATCAGTCAGTCAGTGATGCTGCCTGGGGTGGGATTTGATAACAATGCCCTTTGCAATTGGATGCTTTTATGTAAATACCGCCCCACAGGTTGTATCACAGATTATGACTGACTGCCTAATCCCTGCTTGACTGTGTGTTCTTCTTTGCATCTAGGGGGATTCAGAAAATGGAGGGGGGGGTCAAGAATGAAGGCAAGGGCCACAGTGATCACATTTTGCTGCACCCCTGTAACTGAGCACTGCGGGACTCTTTATGGAATGGGAAGGTTGAAGAACGGGAATACACACACAACTGTGCCCCTGAAGAC
The DNA here is from genome assembly GCA_016271365.2 of Neoceratodus forsteri. Lineage (NCBI taxonomy): Eukaryota > Metazoa > Chordata > Ceratodontiformes > Ceratodontidae > Neoceratodus > Neoceratodus forsteri. The sequence continues at coordinate 6,571,115 of JADMNL010000025.1, read as the reverse complement.
TGAGCCCTTTAGGATACACCAGCAAGCCTGCTAGACTCTGGAGAGTCTATAACAATCTAACTATACAGAAGAAGACACCCCCAATCAAGGATGTAGAGGAGAGGATGGGGGTACAAAGATATCAAAATGTTAAGGGGCAGGGGAAAAGGGTGGGATAGGTGATGAAGATATTTACAAAGGGGAAGGAGGGACATTTTTTCTTTACATGTTATTTACCCTGGGAAGCTCATCTAAAAAACAATATCTTTTTTTCAGTCTTGAGGGGGTCCTAATTTTATCCAGTTTTTCTGCTGGGGGGATAAGGAGAAGCACTGAAGGTTTAATTGACTTGCCTTATGTTGTATGGAGTAAGTGTCTCTTGCTGGTGGGATAAGAACCCAAGGTCCCTTGTTTCCAAGCCTATGCTGTAGTCACTAGCCGAAGCAGCCTCAGTTTAAAAAAAATCTGGGAGGAATTGGGGACCCAGGGTTCCCCCAGGAGGGAAGGCTGACATGCAGAGTGCCATACTTCTAATCGGGTTGGGGAGCTGCCAGACCCCCTCCAGTGCTTTGGTTGGGGGGCTTTGCACATATTCCAGAGCTACTCTGCTGCAGTCTACCCTGTCTGGGATACCACCTTCATGTTTTTGTGGAGAAACCTTCTATATGGCCCCCAAGTAACTATCCTAACCTGCCACTGTCTGCATTGCAAGTTGTATTGTGAGTCCAGGTCCAATGCAATCAATTCTCTTTCCCTATTTTTACAGTGGCCAGCCAAATTATGTAGCTAACCTGCCTTTGTACTGGCATTTGACTGATCATCTTAGAACTGGGATGGGGAAGGAACTATTAATCTCGCAGAACCACAAATCATATTAACCTGTTAGGGCAGGCATGGCAGATCAGGGCGGCACTGAAGGTCAGCAGAAGAACCTCATAAAATGAACAGGCTCTCCCATGTCAGGGCAGGAAATGACAGTGAAGCAGTGGGTTCTGGGAGCGGGCACTTTTTAAGGCCCCTCCAACAAAACATCCAAGGTGGGATTCACCTTCATGTCTCTAGGTACAGAGAACACCATCTTGGGTGACTCCAAATGGGTCAGGCGTAATTAGGATAATTAGGGTAGCAGAGAAGGGGTAGAAATTGAAGCCACAGGTTCCCACTGGCCTTTTGAGTGAGGATCAAGAGCACACGTATAAATTACAGTAACTCTTCATATTTTATTTCATTAAATTTGACCTTTGAGCAACAGATGCTCCTTTTCATATGTGACCCAGTCATACAAATAAAGACAGCACATTACATTACAAACAGTATGAACTGTACCATGTACACTGTCAAATGCAAATAGCATTCTATCAATAAAATAATTGCATCTTGAACAGTTACATACCTTCTGGTCATCTAAATGGCTTTTCAGTCATTAAAATTGCCCAGTGGTTGACATTCAACAATATTCTAAGAAGGGATGTACCAGCTAGTACAACCAGTACCCTGTAACTGAAAGATCTTTGACCTTGTGGGGTATTATAAAAAGGCAGTAATAACCTCTGACTTACAGTTGTTCTAGTATTATACAAGTTTGAACATATCTTTATTAACATACTCAGCTGTTTCAGCACCTGACCATGCAACAATTTCCTACACCATATGTCATACAAGTATTGTTTTCGGAGCTCAAAAAGGGAGCCAGCCAGTTTGATCATACGAACTAACAACAAACCTTGTTCACTGTGGCTCTCGATTCTTTTTAAATTGATTGTAGCATTTCCTTTTATGCCTAGATAAACTTAAATTCCTGGTTCTGGTTGGGATTCTGGTTCTCATTTTCCCAACCTGAACTAGCCTGACCAGCCCTGTCTGATGCATCCACCAAGGTCATATGGTTATCTAAGAAAGATAGGAGTGTCATGGCAAAAAAACTGCGATAATGCATCATTAAATATTTTTTAATCATCACATTGTTAAATATCTTTTAATCATTAAAAGTAAGGAAAGCTGATGTTAGAGATTTTTTAACCCTAACTCTTCTCACCCCGATGCACCACCCCCCATGAATTCCACTGAATTGAATGCCAAACCATACTCCAAACCACAATCCTGAAGGGCCCTCTGCAATACCAGTTACGATTTGGGTCTTGTTTCACATTCAGCTTGAAGGGCCAGCACAAAGCAAGTTAAAAGTCAGGCCCTGTTTTGCGCAAGTCCCAAAGAGCTCTACATGAAGCAACTTGGGGCCCAGTTCCTTTGGTCCCTGCATAAAGCAAGTTAGTAGTCACATTCTGTTTTTTGAAGGGCCCTGTGCATTTTCTGCTTCAACAGAGACAGAGTGTGGTTGGGAGGGGTATAGAGTCTGCATTCGGGAGAGGTATGGTGTTATGCTTTGAAGCATCTGGGTATCAACAGCAGCAGCATAGAGGTGGCAGCATCACCTGTGAAACAGAGTTGGAGCTCTGATGGACATGGCTAATGTGAGTGTGGCTGGGGGGGAGGCATTTGGTTAGTGATGGGGTTTGTAGGCTAGGGAAGATTATGTGGATCCTTTATTAGCCACTAGGTCTCCAACCTCAGTACCAGCTCAGTGCCAACTCATCTGAATGCCTTCAAGCCTTAAGTCTGTGTCCCACCTGATGAACCTTTGTTCTGCAACAAACACTTGATCCCATGAGTTACACCCATAAGACACTAACCTTCAAGAAGCAGATCACAACCATTGTTTGCAGGTTGTCCACTGCCTTCAAGTCTCTACAAGCTTGTCCCTACATGACTAGCACTGTGAATTGGGGGCCAAGACTCAGCTGCCATTGACCTGCAAGACTTATCCACCCCTACAGGCCTGTTCAGCATCTGCCCTCTAACAAGGACTCATGCTCTCTCTCTCTCTCTCTCTCTCTCTCCATCCATTACAGCCTTCTACCAAGACTGCAAATTTCACAGAAACAGAATTTGTCAGCAGATAAGGCCTGCTTGACCCATCTAGTCTGCTCACTTTTCCACGCCTACACTATCACCACAGGTACTATTTGACCTCCAGTACACTCACTTACCCCACCTCCCTTTCCCTAATATTCCCTTATGTCTATCCCATGTACTCTTGAACCCCACCACTGTTTTTGCCCCCACAGCCACTGTTGGAAGACTGTTCCAGGAATGTCCCCCTCTTTCTGTAAAGAAGTACTTCTCACATCTCTCCTGAATCTACTCCCTCCAGCTTATTATCATGTCCCCTTGCCCTTGAGCACCTTTTCTTCAGAAAAATACTTCCGTTCTGTACCTTATTTACCCCCGTGAGGTATTTAAAAATCTCTATCATATACCCGCTCTCCCTCCTCTCTTCCAGGGTGTACTCTGCTTGAGGACTTCTGATGCTTACCCTGCATCATTTTAGTTGCCTTCCTCTGGACCATTTCTGCTCTGTCTATGTCCTTCCAGAAATGTGGTCTCCAGAACTGGACGCATTACTCTAGGTGGGGGTCTTACTAGCGATCTATACAGAGGCAATGACACCTTCCTCTTTTTGGTGGTGATACTCATCCCTATCAATCCAACTACCTTGTTGCAATGCCTGGCCACCTTTAGGTTATCCGAAATGATTATCCCCAGGTCTCTTTACTGATTGGTGGTCATCAGTACCACCCCTCCCATTTTGTACTCTGCTCGCTGGGTTTCTGTGCCATAAGTGCATTAATTTGCACTTTTTCACACTGAAACACAGCTGCCATATTCTTGACTGCTTCCTGAGTTTTTCAGGTCTTTGCTCATCCTTTCCACCCCACCTGAGTGTCTACTCTACTGCAGATTTTAGTGTCATCTGCAAAGAGACAGACCTTCCCTTCCAGCTCCTCTACAATGTCACTTATAAAGACATTAAAGACAACCAGTCCCAACACTGATCTTCAATACAAGACGTTCCTTGTTTACTGGACTGGTTTCACTTGCCTACTCATTTTGGTATTTATTAATTTCACTCTATGAATGTTTGCTGCTGTACTGCATCTGCCTAGTTAGCCCTTTGTAGCCCTATTTTTGTGCCTCATTTACCCTGCTTCATTTAATTGTATTCTCCCTTGCACTGTTATACTGCAACTTAGTTAGCCCCTATGGTTTGCTTCATTAAATGTTTTGTTGCTTTACTTTGATAATTTAGTTAGCTGGTGCTGACTCTCTACTTGTTTGCAGTACTCAGCTATCCAAACGTGAAGCTACCTCTGCTTTGGCAATTCATTTTCTATGGTAGCGAACATTGATCCTTGTATCTGCATTTAAGTAGCTTTTACTTGCCAGCCCGCTAGCGCAGAGGCAGTGCGTCCATCTGTGACACCTATGACCCGTGTTTGGAAATGGACTTGGGACATCAGAGGGCCAGCGGGGGGAGGGGGGAAGGATTGAGCATCCTTGGGGATGCTCTCCTTCTCCGGGAGGGGTAGTGCGTCCAGCACATCACAGACCCCTGAAGGAGGCTGAGGGGGGATCCATTGTGCTGGCACCATAATCTGTGGGGGGTGGAGTAGATTCAGCCTTCATTACATGTCCCCACCCCCTGGTACAGCAACAAAAAAATCCTGGCCCTGAGTATAAAGCCCCACTCCGCCACCGCCCCCACTGCCAACAATGTCCGCTAGGTAGAGTCCGGCTCTCGTGACCCCACCCTGGGGGGTAAGCCAGGGCACATTACTGCAGACCATGGGGAGGGGAGCCGGTGGGGGCTGAGCTCCTTACGGGGAGTGGGGAGTCGGAAAAAAAAAAGTATGTTCTACTTGTGTTGATTGCTATCCTGTATGACAAGTGTTCCCAACCACCACTGTCGACTAGCTACTGTAACTTGCACCCTTCACCAGAACTCACCAGACTACTGTATGTGTCAATTCCAACTCTTCCATTTCATTTTGCCCCTTTCGTGCCACCTATTCAGATCTTTTGAGCATGTGGCTGTGTGTATGGGGGTCCAGGTGCAGGCTGCAGGATTCTCCTTATTTACTGACCACCTGGATTGGGCAGGGAATTCCTGCAGGAAGTTGCAGACTTCGTGGTCGACCAGATGTTGGAGTCCCCCAGGTGTTTAATCCTGCGGGACTTCAATGCCTGGCTCAATGACAAATCCTCGCAGTTCGGTTACGACCTCCTCCAGTTGATGTAATCACTGGGCCTAGCACAAGTTATTACTTCTGTGACCCACCAACATGGTCACATGCTCGATCTGGTGTTCCAGCTGGGTCTTGAGGTGGGGAACCTCAAGATTGATCAGGTCACCTGGTCTGATCACTGCACAGTGAAATCCATGCTTGGGGCCCCCCCCGAAAGTCCCGCCCCTGTTGAGATGGTCAGCTACCGCCCTTTGAGGAGTTTGTCCCAAGAGGGACTGCTGGAGTGATCTGATTTATCTAGGGTGGATGATGCATGTGCGATTGGCACCAGCAAGGTTGTGGACCCCTTTAATAAGGTGGTATCCGAAGCATTGGACATCATCACACCAGTACGTATATGACCCAGATCTCTACCTTGAGATCCCCAGTTTGATGGGATCTCAAGGTGATGAAGATCAGGGCCTCGAAGTTAGAGCATTGCTGGTGGAAGACCCAGTCAGAGGATGGCAAACTGGCCCTGCGTGCTCACTACAGTGAGTATCAGGAGGCAATTTCCTATAAGAAGGCAGAATTCCTGTCCAGGGAAATTGCTGCATGGAAAAACAGACCTTCTCAGCTTTTTCAGACTGTGGATAGGCTAATCCATCCAGCCTGTCTACAGCCCAGAAAGACTTTTTCAACCACTGTACGTGAAGAGTTTGCTCTGTTTTCTCTGACAGAGTGTCATCTATACAGTCGGGGATTGCATCAGTGAGGCAACTGTGGCCTCACAGTGGTCGGACTGGGAGGAACATAACCACTCCGAGTCTGGGAGGAGTTTAAACCTGTGGAGGTTGTCGAGGTCATTGAGGTGATCTCAGAGCTAAAGCACACATATTGTGAACTAGACCCAGCCCCGATGCATTTCTTAATAAGATGTGCAAGGACTGTAGGCCCAGTGTTCATCAAGACTGTCCGGTGTTTGATGTCAGAAGGGATCTTCCCAGCGGTCTTGAAAGATGCCCTTGTGAGACCCCTCCTGAAGAAACCATCTCTTGACTCGGATGTCCTGACGAATTACCGTCCTATCTCCAACCTGCCATTTTTGAGCAAGGTTGTTGAGAAACTTGTGGCACAACAGCTAGAGGATCAGCTCGTGTCCTTTGACATCAATGAGCCATTCCAGTCAAGTTTTAGGGCCAGGCACAGCACTGAAACAACATTAGTTAAGGTACATAATGATCTGCTCAGGACTTGAGATAGAGGAGACAAGTCAGTTCTGATTCTTCTTGATCTCTCGTCAGCCTTTGACACTGTGGATCATTTTGTGCTTCTCGATTAGCTCTGTGAGTACTGTGGATTCGCCAGTGTTGTCATCAAATGATTTGAGTCATATCTGTCTGACAGGGTGCAATGGGTAGTGATGGGGAATTTCTCTTCCTCCACAATGCCCCTGTCATGTGTAGTACCCCAGGGCTCGATCTTGTCACCGATGTTATTTGCAGTGTATATGCTGCCCCTGGGCAAGATCATTTGGCAATTCAGTGTGGAGTTTCACTGCTATGCAGATGACACCCAGCTGTACGTGTCATTTGCCCCTGGAACATCCGATGCTGTAGACATGATTAACAGCTGCCTCGCAAAAATCAATGACTGGATGTCCTCCAGCTGGTTGTGATGAACCCAGACAAGATGGAGGTGCTAGTAATTGAGCCGGGATGTGGGCATGATGGGAGTGCATCTTGAGCTGACACAGGACTTTTTCTGGAGTCTGCTCTATTGATGGCCTGCCTGAGGGTGTGAAATCTTGGTGTGATCCTGGGCAGCAAATTGACATTTGAGGATCAGGTGTCTTCTGTTGTCAAAAGTGTTTTTTACCATTTGAGGAACATTGCCAGTATCAAGCCCTCATTCTGCCCGAAGACCTGCCAACACTAGTGCATGTCTTTGTTACCTCTAGGCTCAACTACTGTAACTCTCTGTACTTCCGGGTCACAGGAGGGACCCTCCGCAGGTTGCAGCTAGTGTAGACTGCAGCGGCTCAGTTACTGATGGGCCTGTCTAGGTCCAGTCATATGACCCCAGTCCTGCAGGCTCTGCACTGGCTGCCTATCAGGTGGAGAGTCCTTTTCAAGGTGGGCTTGCTCACCTTTAAGGGCCCTATATGGACTGGGTTCAGGCTACCTGCCTGAGCTCCTTATACCTGCAACCTCTGTCCACTCCTTCCACTGCTCATCTAGGGGCTTCCTAGATGGTCCCAGGGTTCAGCTCAAGACATCGGGTGACCGTGCCTTCAGTGTCACTGGGTCAACCCTGTGGAACTCGCTACCACCTGCAGTCTGGGAGGCCCCTTCTATTGAGGTGTTCAAGCAGAGGTTAAAAGCCCTTTTCTTCCACCTGGCTTACCCGGAGGAGACCATATGATTTACCCAACGGCCTGAATGAAAGTATTGGTGACCTATGATTCTGATTATGAAATTTAGTACTTTATATTTGTTTAATTTGTATTCTCTGTTTTTTACCATTTCTTCCAATGATATTATTTGTACTGTTTTTATTGTCAGGTGCCCAGAACCTCTGGGATTGGGCACCACAAAAATAAAATTTGCCTTGCCTTGCCTTGCCATACTCTCCCTCCCCCTCACAGTGCCCTGTCTTTTCCCAATCTCCCTCCTTTATCCCCTCTTCTGCCTCTCCACACCTACCATCCCCCTCCATTTCCTGGAAGCACAAAGTTTGGTCGACAGTGACAATGCCGACCTCCCCCACAGTGACTGCACAATACCGATGCAGGTATTGTGCCGCCTGTTGTAAGGGTATTTTCTGTGGGGGGGGCTGTGCCCCTTGCACCCCTCATGTGCAGGGCTCTACCCCCCACACCCCCCGGAACTTTAGGATTCCAACTCCATATCAGGTTGGTCCAGGAGGGGGCAGAACCTGGGGAAGGTGAAACATGGAAAAGGATCATTACACTTGAATGTCGTGTGGTACTTCAGTTTCGCCAGGTAGTTTCAAAAGGGGTGCCCCACCATTTCCTTATTTTCCCTTGTCCTCTCTCATCCCCTTATCTTAAACTTGAGACTCCTGCTTTCTATCCCTCCTACTCCACCTCCCCTTCACCACCACCCCTCCTCCAAAGTACCTGTTGATAGGCTTAGGTCTCGCACATTTTTGCTCCTCATAGCCCTTCTGCTACTGTTGGCGGGTCATGTGGAACTAAACTCTGCCCATCTCCTTCCCATCCATCAACCTTCCCAAAGGACTGTTTTTCATATAAATATCAGGAGTCTGCTCCCCAAGCTTGACCAGCTAAGGTTGTGGGTCATACATAATAGTCCCGATGTACTGATTGATACTGAAATCTGTCTGGCTATTCAAATCATTGATGTAGAAATTGGATTTCCTGGATACACGATTCACAGACAGGACCATGGAAGACATGGCAGTGGAGTTCTTTTAGCAATGTGTCACAGCCTGAACTGTGATGCTGTGTATCATTCTACTGTCCCCTCTTCCTATGAATTCTTCCTGTGCAGGCTGTCTTTCCCCTTCTCACTTCCCATTTTCATTGGTGGCATTTACTCCTCCCCTAAAGCCAAGCCTGACACTTGTCCTGCCTGAATCTGTTTTTCCACCCATATTGGCACCATGCACAACAAACTTCACCCTAAGTTATGTATGCAGTAATGAAACAAATCATGCCTTCTTTTCCCGGTCCATCGTGAGATCATCATTAAGGTGATCTTGCCTGTGTTTGACTATGCAGATGTAGTCTAGAGTGTTGCCGCAAAGTCTTGACTTGCCAGGCTCTTTCACCTTGTTAATGCCCTTAAGGTGTTTGAATGTTTCAATCATATCATCTCTCTCCATCCTTTGCTCTAGGGTATACATATTGAGTTCGGTTAATCTGTCCTCATATGTTTTCTGATGCAGTCCCTGCACCATTTTGGCTGCCCTTCTCTGGTCTGCCTCAATTTGGTTAATGTCCTTGTGAAGGTGTGGCCTCCAGTACTGCATGCAGTACTCCAGATGGGGCCTAACCAGTGTATTGTAAAGAGGGATTATTACCTCCCTCTTCCGACTTGTGATACCCCTGCTAATACACCCCAACATCCCTCTAGCCTTACCTACTGCTTTAGGAGGACTGCTTGATGATTTCAGGTCATCAGTGATGATGACGCCCAAGTCTCTTTCTTCCCTTGTGACTGCCAGCAACTCCCCTCCCAGCCTATAGGTGGCTTCAGGGTTTCTCTTCCCTATGTGCATGATCTTGCACTTCTTTGCGTTAAACCCCAGTTGCCACTCTTCCAACCATTTTGCTAGTTTATCCAGATCTCTTTTCATTCTGCCCACACCATCTGGATCACCTACTCTGTTGCAGATCTTGGTGTGATCTGCAAACAGACAAACCTTACCCTCCAGTCCATCTGCAATGTCACTGATGAAGATATTGAAGAGGACTGGCCCCGGGACTGATCACTGAGGTTACCCACCTATGACTTGCATCTCTTCTGACTGTATACCGTTTACCACCACTCTCTGGTTTCTGCCCATCAACCAGTTTGCCACCCAGTTGACCAACATCTGACCCACCTCGAGCCTACCCAGCTTATTAATCAATCTTCAATGTGGAACAGTATCGAAAGCTTTGCTGAAGTCAAGGTAGGCAACATCAACTGCTTCCCCTTGGTCCACCGCTCTGGTTACCCAGTCAAACAACTCTATGAGATTAGTTTGACAGGACCTTCCTTTTGTAAACTCATGCTGTCTTGGATCCTGTGCTTTATGGATTCCAGGTGTTGCACTATCCTATCCTTAAAGAGATGTCTCCATAATCTTGCCCACTACTGAGGTAAGACTGACTGGTCTGTAGTTCCCTGCCTCCTCCCAGCTACGACTCTTGTGGAGCGGGATCACATGAGTCCTTCTCCAGTCTTCTGGGACCTCTCTTGTGCTCAGAGACTCACTAAACAGTTCTGATAATGGCTTTGCTAGTTCCACGCTTAGCTCCTTTAGTACCCTGGGATGTATGCTATCAGATCCCATTGCCTTGTCCACCCTGAGCTTATTGAGCTCTTGTAGGACCCTTTCTTTTGTGAAGGGACTAGTGCACACCTCCTTCCCCCCTGTGTCGATGGTGCAGAGCTGTGGGACCTGCTCTACCTTCTCTTCAGTAAATACTGAGCAGAAGTATCTATTTAGGATAGATGCTTTTACATGGTCCTTCTCCTCACATGCCCCCTTATCCCCTTTGATCTTAGCAATACCCCCTCTGGACTTTCTCCTTTCACTAATGTAGCTATAGAAAGTCTTGTCACCTTCTTTTACTGTTCGTGCTAGTGTTTACTCAGTTTGGGCCTTTGCCTTCCTTACTGCCTTCCCTGCTTCCCTTAGGGAAAGCCACATCAATTTACTTTGCCTACAACTTGCATAACCTTAAAGGGACACTGTTAACCCCCTTAGGTCTCAAATTGTCCCTAGTTTAAAAAACACATTTTACGATTGCTCACATTCTGTACAGATTGCAGGTGTAGCTGGTTGTTTGATTCTGATTCTATGTTTCCTTTTAAAAGTGAAAAACAAACTATGCACCATACTGGTGTTACCACACCAAAACATGTTGTTTACATTCCTTCATAACACTCCCACTAGATCTTTCCTGGACTTGGGAACCCCCAAAACATAGTCAAGCTGCTCATGATACAATGAGAGGAGAGGAGATTATTGCATCATGAATGAATACACTGTTTGGGGTTGTTCCTAATGTTCAGAAAGCATGCAATAAGAGTTGATCAAAGATTTGAAACAAAACAAGGTTAGGTATATTACACCATTACCATGCATTTCAGTTCTACTAAGAAAGAAATCATATAAAACAAATAGCAACATCAATGAATTTTAGAGAAGGTAAACAATCATAAAATGTGGATTTTCGTGTAAAAATAATATGATGCAAAAAGGGTTGACAGTGTCCCTTTAAGTCCCCTGATCATTACTGGAAGACTATTCACTGCCTGCTAAACCCCACTACCCCATCTTCCTCTCTTATCCTCAGACTAGGAAACTCACTATCTCTGACCCAGCAGAGGTTACTAACGCCATTAACAATTTGTCCATTTCTTATGCCCTCTCTCTTTTGCCTCCTCCCCTCCCTTCACCCCTTCTGCCTGCCGTGTCTCTCCCTAAATGGCTTCATCTCCTCACCCTCAACCCCAGCATCTTTTTCCTTCTCCCCAGTCTCCACAGAGACCACCCTCACTGCTTTACTCTCTTAATTTCACCAAGGAGCACTGCACTGATGGTCTGGACACTAATCTTCTCCATCTTTCTGCCCCAGCCATTGTTGCCTCTCTTGCCTTCCTTTTCAATTTTTCTTTCCAACTTGGATCTGTTCCCCAGTCCTGGAAGCAGGCTAAAGTTCTTCCTCTCCTCAAAGGGGATGACCCTTCTTCCCCAGGTAACTACCAACCCAGCTGGATCCTCCCTGCTATGGCCAAGGTGCAGGAAAAACATTCTCTCTCCAAGTTATCCACTACCTTGACTCCTTTTCTTTCCTCTCCCCTTTTCAGTCTTACTTCTGCATGAACCACTCCACTGTCTCCTCCCTCCTCTGGTTCACAGACTTTATGTTGAAAGGCATAGACCAGGGTCAGTTCACTGTGCCCATTTTCATAGACCTCACAAAGGGGCCATTTTCCTAAATCTTTGTTAAGGCCATTTGATACAGTGGCTCACCCACTTCTCTTGATTAAGTTTGGTTTATTCAACCTGGCAGTCAGGTGGTTCTGCTCCTACTTCTCAGATCAGCTCCAGATGGTCCAAGTTGGTTATGCCCTATCCATCTCTCTGCCCATCAAGCCTGGTGTCCTCCAGGGCTCCATACATGGATCAGCCCTCTTCACCTTCTTCTTAATTAACTGCTCTACTATCTCTGTCTCTTCCCACATTCACATGTATGCCAATGACACAGTTCTATTTGCTTCAACTGTCTTGCTCCCTGAGCTGGAGTCCTCACTCCAGCATGATTTTGACAATGTCCAGCATCAATTCCATCTAAACCAACTCTCACTAAATGTAAAAAAAGCCTCTCTTACATTCAGCACTAGACAAAGATTAACAAGGCTTCAGGATACGCCTGTCTTCTCAACTCTAGATGGAAACCTACTTGAACAGGTACCCCATTTCAAATACTGAGGGGTATGACTGGATCAGAATCTTAGTTTTTCCACCTACTGTATACTGCTGCCATGCAAAAGAACCTTTGCTCTAAATTTGGTATGCTGTAATAAAATAAACCATGCCTTCTTTTCCCAGTCTGTTGTGAGACCATCCATTAGCTAATCTTGCCTGTGTTTGACTACGCAGATGTAGTCTACAGCATTGTCTCAAAGTGTATACTTACCAGGCTTGACTCCCTTTTTCATTCTTTCTGCCGGTCTGCCCTTAGTGTTCCATTTCTTACCCATGACTGCTCTCTATATGCCTCTCCTCCTTGCCCCTGTCCCGCTACACCACTCCCTCACCCCTGCTTTCTTCCTCTCCTAACGTTTACCCCCTGTCCCCAAGCTACTGTTTGTTTCTATGGGGTTGTTATGGTTGATTATATCTCTCAATATTGAAGTTCTGTCTACATGTTTGCCACTGTGTTTTAATCAACTTGTGTTATCCGTCATACCTTTGGTAGGCCATTCTGCATATTTATGTCATAGTTTATAATCGAATGTTTTGTTTGAAGATATTTTATCCATGATTGTTCTCTCCACTCTATATAATTCCTGTTTATAGTACCTTTTATTTATTTCCCCATCTCTCTATTATAATGTGCAATCCACTGTGTCTGACCCTGTTGTCCATAGTATTTACCTTTGAATGTAGACTTGTCTATTTTTATTCTGCTTAACTGAACATTTGTTAAAATGGGCATTTTTGCTCACATACTCTCCAGTATAAAATAAAAAGATTGATTGATTTGATTGATTAATTTGTCTTTCCCTTTTCTTGAAGCCTGGTTTTCTCACACTGTTCCTCCTTCTTGCCTAAATACTGGCGTGCCACTACTTCCACTTACTTCTCTTCTCTCTTTAGCCCTGCCATCCCGTCCTCCTACTCCCTCCATTTACCTGCTGCTTGTTTTTTCATATCCTTCACAGTAAATCTGTTGTAGGCCAGTCTGCTTTCTCTGTCTGTCTTCCTACACTTTGGAAGAGCCTCGCTCCCCCAATCTTTCTCCCTTCCTCCCTTCTCTTTCTCAAACCATTCTTATTGACACACTTCACTCAAGAATGCACCAACAGATATACTTTTTCCCCTTCTCTACACACTACACCAACCCATGTCCAGTTCATCCCCCTTTCTCTTTTACCTGTTTTACCCTTTTCTGCCTACTCAGTTGTATAAATTACAATTCAGTGTACTCTGTCATCTGAATTTGATCCCTCATTGGTTCTATACAAATGTCTTCTCCAACATTCATGACACATTTCTTTAGCTCTCAACCAGGTTACCCTATAACCAATATACATGCACACTTTATACATTGTTTTTGTCTTTCTCTGAAGTTCATTACTTGTGCTAGGACTTTATTGTATATGTTCATGCACCTATTGTTGTTACGTTACTATTGCTATTTCACTCCTTGTTGTAGTCTTCTCCCTTGGGTTGTACCTGGAAATGTGCCCTGGCTCAGTGTGCCTATCTCAGTCACCAAATGTTAACTAGCAAACTAACTAATGAAGTAATGTACATTTTTTTTAATTTTTTCTTCTTTTTATGTTATCTTGTGCACGCAGCGCAAGACACATTTTGTGACAGCTTGCTAGAGTAGCAGGTTGTGGAGGCATGGCCATGTTGTGGCCAATGGCGCCACTGCTTTTTTGGGCTGGTCTTTGTGGCACCAATGAATGAGCATGCTGTCTATGACAGCACTTGAGAAGCTTGCCACCAACCTGAAAGAAATCCACCACTGCAATGAGAGACAGGCTCATAATTGCAGCAGCAAATCTCACACACCTTCATTATGTGCCCCTGGTAAAACATTTCAATATACATGGCGGGGGCTCCCACTATCCACCTGTCACAGTCCCTACAAAGCCAACATCGGGGGGTGCCCAATCCCCCTGTCGGCATGCCCCCTCCCCAGTTCATTTGCCAATGGGGAAGCCCAATTCCCATCAGCATAATGTTCCCCTTGTTTTGTCTGCCAAGGGGATGCCCAATCCCCCTTGGCATCATGACCCCCAAACACAGACACACTTACTATGCTGACGGAGGGGCCCAATCCCCATAGGCTTCAGTCCCCTCCCCAAAAAACACAGGTGGCACACTAGGAGCCCACCCTAGTGTACCCAAAGCAAACCTGTAAATAAAAAACCTTCCCACTATGTCCTTTTTCTTTTGTTGTTCCCTGGAAAACAGAAAATGGTCCCTTGTGGTCACGATAGCCCCTCTCCCCCAACCTTCACCCGCCCTCTGCGCATCCCACCTCCCTGAACCCCCTCACCCTATACTTACCTCTGGATCCTTGTGCGATGATCTTTGGTGGAGTGGGAACATGTCTGCACTCTTCAAAGCTGACCACAAACTGAAGAAAATCATGGAAAGCTGTACAATGGCATCAATGGGGGTTTCAACTTAGGTGGATATCTCGGCCATTTTTGTGACTTTTGGCTCCAAATTTTCAACATGGGCTTCTTGGGACCCCCCCCATATGAACTCAGCCACTGTCATTTAGTTATTCGGTCCTGAAAGGTGATTTCGCGGTCACTGCACGGAATTAGCTTTCGGGACTGATTAACGAAACAACAGTGTCACTGTTCATGAGGTGGGCTCCCAAAAAGCCTATGTTGCAAATTTGGTGAAATAATTCAAAAAAATTACTGTATTACGAGTGTGCATTGCGCAGTTTCCACGCACGCTCGTAACTTAAAGAATTTTTAATATTTTCACTCCACATTTTCAACATTGCAATTTTTTCACTCCTCCTTATGAACAATACAGCTGTCAATTTTCACATCCTACCCGAAATGTGTTTTCACACATCTGGCACACAATGGCGCGGTCGCTGTGAGAAATCAATGTTCGGGACAGATTAAGAAAATCACAGTGATGCTGTTCATAAGCTGAGGTCCCAAAATGCCTATGTTGAAAATTTGGTGAAAATTCCACAAAGTTACTGTGTTACGAGCATGTGTTGCGCAGTTTCCATGCACGCCCAAAACCTTGAGAATTTTTAATATTTTCACTCCAGATTTTCAACATTGCCATTTTTCTCACACCTCCTTATGAACAGTATAGCTGTCATTTTCCACATCCTGCCCAAAATGTGTTTTTCCACAACTGGTGCACAGTGGTGTTGTCACTGTGGGAAATCAATGTTCAGAACAGATTAAGAAAATCACAGTGACACTGTTCATGAGCGGAGGTCCCAAAATGCCTATGTTGAAAATTTGGTGAAATAATTCCACAAAATGACTGTGTTACGAGCATGCATTGCGCAGTTTCCACACATGCTCATAACTGCGAGAATTTTTCATATTTTCCCTCCAGATTTTCAACATTGCCATTTCTTCACACCTCCTTATGAATGGTACAACTGTCATTTTTCACATCCGGCCCAAAATATATTTTCGCACATCTGGGACAGAATGGCTCGGTCGCTGTGGCAAATCAACGTTCAGGACAGATTAACAAAATCACAGTGCCACTGTTCATGAGTGGAGGTCCCAAATGCTTTCATGAGGTGGGGTCACAAAAAGCCCATGTTGAAAATTTGGAGTGCAAATACCAACAAACACCCGGGGCATTTGGGTTTCTAACTATAACGTCCCACCCTGTAAAGACTGACAGGCATCAGGGGTGTGACTTTGGATTGTCAGCTGTAATGCTCACACCATTCCACTCCCACCCCACAGCCAGTGACAGGCATCAAGGTGTGCCTTGGACTCTTCAGCCCGAAAGTTCACCCCATGCTCCTATACTGCATTCATCTCAATGTATTTCCTTATGGAATGGGGTGAGTGTAAGGCCTGATGACCCCAAGGTACAACGCGACACTTGTCGGAGTCTGCAGGGTAGGCTGAAATAAAATGGCATGAGTGTTATGGCCGAAGACTCAAAGAAAAACCTCAATGCCTGTCAGTCTCTGCAGGGTGGGGAAGGGTTGTCGTTAGTTCCATACTTCACTGCCATTCCTATTATGCATCTCTCTTAACTCCTGCACTACCAATGCCAATGCCAGCAAGACAACATTTGGCATTGACAAAATGCTTGTTAGTGGCTGTATTTGTAAAGGTGTTGAGGTGTTTTGGGTGCTTATTATATGCATTAATAAGGTGGTTGCTACTGTACATACAGTATGTTAATAAGGGCATTGTTGCATGTGTTAATAAAGAGGTTGTTACGAGAGTTATGGTTGTAATATGGTGCTTTGAAGTGTATTTGTCAGTAGTTAATGTGTCATTAAGGTGTTTGCAGAGTGGTAGCTGTATGGTAGAGTATAACTGAGTACCATCAGACACGAACATATGAACATACGAAGAAGCCAGCAGAAGAAGGCCATTTGGTCTATCAAGTCTGCTCATATTGCAGGGTCCACAGCTTGAGCTAATGTCCTTGCCCTCTTTCTCCTCCCCTCTAGATATGAAGAAATATCTAATAGCAATTTCAATAGATTATACAGGTGTAGTAGTGTCTGTATGTTAGGGTTTAGTTATCGTGTTTGTGTCAAAAATGGGGGCTTTAACAGCTTAAATCATTTCAGCCTTAGTCCCTAGGACTGGAATTTTTTCTGTGTAGTCTCAGTCCTAGGGGCTAATATTTTGGCAAGTTTTGCAAAAAATGGGTTTGGTGGTTCAAAAGTTATTGATTTGTGAAATTACATAAATCCAAAATTAAGACTTTTTTGTAATCAGGTAGCAAAAAAGTAAACTGGTTTAAATTGTGAAACATTCAGTTTTGTTAGCTTTCATCCCAGAACAGAGTATTTTCATGATTTAAAAATACACGTCTTTTTCTATCAAGTTGGAGGGCATTCTGGGACAAGGAGTGCTTGCACACTCAGGATGTGTTGCAGCTGTGCCAAGAGGAAAGTGATACTGGGCATGCCAAGGAAGAGGGACATTTGGGTTATTCAAATTAAAGTACTGATGATGGGCAGTCAGCTAGTGCAGGGGTCACCAGTGGCAGCCTACCAGGTGAAAATAGAGAAACCAAAATAGCATGGTCAAAACCACACTGTCGAAATAGTGAAAGGTAATACAGCTATGGGGATAGTATAACGCAGGTAAGGTTGGCGCTATCCCTGTAGCTGTATTGCTGTCGGGGAGAAGGGGAGAAAGTAATGAAGTGTGTGCTGGGAGGTGTGCCACTGAGCAGCTGATGTGGTGCAGATAGTAGGGCAATATGCTGGTAGGGCATTGGAGAGCTGGTTGACTGTGGTTTGAGTTCTGGGACATTTGTTTATTTTTGGTCTCCCCCCTCCCTACTTGGGTTCTCAGTTCCCCTCCTCAACAGTCCCCCCACGAGGTTTCTCCCCATCCCTGAGTTACCTCCCCCCGGAGGTAGTTATTTTAATTTGGGGGGGTTGAAGGCATTGCCCCCATAATGGGGGTGTGCAGGGGTGGACCCCCCATAAAAACTCAAATTACTTTTTTTTGTTTGTTTTTTAGCCATGGCAGTGGTTGGTGTGTTTGTGGACTGCTACCATTGATGTTATTATTGCAGTCACTGTTTTGGGCAGTTGCTGTTTTTAACAGTACTATTTTGTGGTCACGATTTTGGACCGCGCTGTTGTTGTGTTCATGGTCTTCGCCTAGTGCTCAGTGTCAGAAGTCAGATGCATGGGTTCACCAAGAAATGGACTGTTGGCCTGGGTACCAGAAGAATAGTAATTCCTCATTTGGAGCACGGAAGCATAGAGGGGCAACAGTTCCAACTTGAATGCGGGTCATGTAAAAATCACACCCAGCAAAACTGACTAACTCGAGAGCCCGGCATACTTGCAAGTCTAGGATGTAGGGGCACTCAGAAAGATAAAATTACTAAGGCACCAAGAAATAGGAAAACAGACTATTCCAATGGGATAGCTCTAACATGAAAAGGAATAGGCAACTCTTTTTAAGAGAGCTTGTCAGAGCTGGTCCATTGGCACAGTGGTAGTACTACTGCTTGTGACAGCAGTGACCTGAGTTCAGGAACAAGCTATAGTCATAAGGGCTGGCCAGGGATTGGAGGACTGAACATCCCAGAGGACATGCCTCTGCTAGGAGGTGTGAGGGATGCAATACCCGTTGCTTCACTGTCATGTGTGTGACCATGGTATCAATGCAGCAGGGACACTTAGTGGTGTGAGGAGGTTTGCTAGGCTCTACACAGCATGCTTGCATCTGCATGCCTGGATGTGAAGGATTAGAAAATGGATATGCTCTGGAGTGAGTGGGATAATCAGGGATGCACTTGGAACCTACACTCCACCACCGGCCCCCCTCTCCACACAAGGTTCTCCGGCCTCTATTCCCCTTTGGGGATTGTAGGTGAGTGTCTGGTATGGCTGGGCCCCACCATGAGGAGCAAGTTCATAGGGTTTAGAGTCAAGGGGGCAAATGCTAAGGTGATGGGGCTGGGACCAACCTGTGTATAGGGACCACATCAGTGAGGAGTGTAAAGATGTAAGTAAAAAAGGGAGTGTTATTGTAAAAACAAGGAAGACAGCAGGTATGGCTAATTAGCAAATTCTGAGTTCATGGAATTTTTACAAACTTCTGGGAATTTCATGAAATTTCATGAAATTTCACTGAATTTTCCAAAATGTTAATTTGTCATAACTCAATCTTACAGATAGAGATGTGAAACTTGGCATGCATACTACGTGGGAAACACCCTAAAAGGTTGTTTAGTTTCATGACATTTGGCAGAGGAGCAGGTAAATTATTTTATTTACTTAGTTTTTGTTGACAGGGTAAGTGCACTAGACAAATTCTGCCTATTTTCAGGCACAACCTGGGAAGGGGGATACAGATGAATGCCAACTGACCTTGAACCAGTTTAAGCTGTTGGTGGTATTTCCAGTGAATGGGGGAAATTTGGCCAGGACACTGGGGGAAATTCCCCTGCTCTTCGGTAGGGGGTGCTGGATCCCAATTCACGGATGGAGGAATCCAGCAGTCAGCTGGAAGCTATGGCTGAGAGAGGTGGTGTGCAGGCTTCTGCTGAGTCAAACAGGACAGATGGGAAGCAACAACTGGATGGCCAGCACAATGTCCCTGACTCGGAAGCAAATACTGACAAAGGACAAACCACCACAACTTTACCTTCTGCTAGGGAGGAGGATATTTCACACGTAGAATTAAAGTTAGAGCAAAAGCAAAAATGCCTGGAACTTGAACAGCAGAAAGCTAGCAAACAGACTGAGCTCACAAAATTGGATGAAGAACAGAAAAGAAAACGTTCCACTACATCACCCACCTTATCTGACTCACAAGGATTTTCCAAGATTCGTGTGGTTTCTAGTTTACCGAATGGCCTGGATAATGATGTGATAACTGCACCCCAAACATTGATTTTGAATCCTATCACAAAACACATGACCTGGTCTCCCGAATCTGCTTTGCAGAATGTGAGTTGGACACAATTGACAAATGGAGAATGGGTCTCAGAACCGGAATCACCACCTGTTGCCCAAGGAGACAAATGAGCTGGTGAGTGACGCATGCAATTTTCAAAATGGGCCTGTTGTGGGACTGAGCACTGTACCTCAAGGGATAGATCAGAGTGTGGAGGAGATAGACCTGACAATTGCTTTGCATATTGACAATAACCCAAATGTTCACCCCATATATGCTAGTCTCTTTCACAAGCTGATGAAACTGGCTAAACGATGCAATGCTGTTAGGTTTCATTTCCTGGGTAACAGGAATGATATTCCAGACAGACAATATATTGGTAAAACTCTATTAAAACAATCTTTAGGGTTTACTCTGATGGAGGTTTATACGTTGATCCATGCCTCTGGAGAGTTTACCTATGATATCAGTTTTAGATCTCCTGATCTCTTAGAACAATTCTGGATCAAAAATGCAAATTTAAAAATCAATCCTTTGTGGTCTGACTTTTTAGTTATACTCTTAACAAAACAACCATTTGGAGTGGTAACTATTCTGTTCAGAAATGAGGGGGTCAACATCACGGATGTGATTTATTGGTTGGAAAAAAGATGTGATGTTCAAGGTAACCCAAGCCCCATCTTAGACAATGAAGGCCAACCTTGTACCTGTTTTAAATGTGGCTCTACAACTCATATTAGTACCAACTGTGAAATTCTAAAATGTGTGCACTGTGGAGAGCTAGGGTACTCAAGTGCACATTGCTTCAAAGACCCAAAATGCAACCTCTGTGATTATTTTGGTCATTGCTTTACTGACTGCCCATGAGCATCAAGGAATAATGGTAACTCCGATTATAGAATTCAAGATTTTTATATTAAAACAGCTGCTAAACAAACTTCTACACCTCCTGATCAGTGGTCTAGAGGAGAACGCATGAACAATCAAAAGCCTGTGCCCATAGTTACTGGGGAACTGGGCCATCAACCAGACCGTGTTTCTGGGGAGGAGATAGCAAGGATCCCCCACTTCCATGGCACAAAATCCTATCTTCACAGTGGTTGCAAGAAAAGGGAAAACGCATTCAGCAAAGAACAAACAACAAGTCTGAGAGGCTCCTGTTACAGAGATCATGATTGCTAATAGATTCTCAGGTGTGCAAGGGGTAGATTCTGAAATTGACATGGAATCTGATAACATTTCCGTTCACTCATCCCAACATGGGATGTTGTCTGACTCAGAATATCTCAGATTCTCGACCCACGCCACAAAAATTGAGCAGAGTTACAAGGGCCTCCAGTAAAATAAAATGATGTGTTTCATAAACTACCTTGACTCTAATGGGGATTAAGCAATTTTGGCTTAAAGTGGCCCCTCTAAACACCAATAGTTTATTATCAGAAAGAAAACATATCAGCACATTTGCACTGTTTCAACACTTAGGGATGGATGTTGTTCTTTTCCAAGATGTGCGGTTATATAACTTTTCTGACATTTCTGAGGCCACTAGAAATTGAATCTGGGGGAAAAGCTTTTGGTCAGGAGGACACTTGCTCTGGTGTGGGTATTTGTCTTTGAACAAATTTACAGATTGTCAGTATGCTCGCTATCTGGCCAAGAAGGGCTTTTCTTCTGGATGTTTCAGTAAATGGTATGAATTTTAGAGTTGTGAATGTATACCACCCACAGTCACATTTTGACACAGTGGCCCTCCTCTGCAAACTAAAGCCTTTTCTCTTTACTTCTCAGAATTTAATTATAGGAGGGGATTTTAATTGTAACACCTCTACATCAGATCAAGGCCTTCAAATGGGGAAACTGTTTTGTGATGATAAATATTTATCTGATTTAATAGTGGATATGGGCCTAGTGGACGTTTTTGCCAACCAGTATGACCCGGCTCTGAAAACATACTTTTGTAGCAAACGTTTCACTAGAATTGATTATTTTTTTATCTCTTCTAATTTAGATATACAGGAGGCAAAGGTGTCTCAAGTCCTTACATCAGATCATAAAATGTTAACTATGACACTTGGTGACCTTCCTGACCGCAGAAGAAGGAAAGGTATATGGTGGCTCAATCTTAGTTTATTAGAAAGACCACCTATTAACCACAGTTTCATGTGTCTTTTGGAAGCTCATAAGTCTGTCTTTTGTCTTTATGAAGACGTATATAGCTGGTGGGAAGATACAAAATGGGATATCAGAGATTATTTCCAGACCGTGGGTAAACTTAATGGCAGGTTTCATATGGATCAGTAGAAAGATCTTTGGGGTAAATTGCAAGAAAACATTTCCTTACACAATGAGGGTTTCGGAAATTTTAGTTCCCAAATTAAGGAACGCAAAGCTGAGATTTTATAAATACAACAAGTGAAATTAAAGAATTTGGAAAAACAACAGTATCGGGTAAAAGAAAAAAAAGAGAAATGGTGCCTTTAGAATACTGTACTATGGATATAGACCAGAAGGTTATTTCTTATTTCCTCGATAGGAAGCGAAACTCGATTACTGGGAAAAATGCTTCATTGAGTGAAATTGAGACTTTCTTTAGAACGTGCTTCACGAGCCAAAACCTGTCACCACAAAATATGATGGATTGGCTCAACACATGCCATCTCCCAATTTTACCCCCTAGTTTACATTCCCCTTTGCTTTCTTCAATAACTAAGATGGAACTGTAAGAGTTAATTTGGTCACTCACTACTGGTTCCTCCTCGGGAGCGAATGGGATATGGAATGAAATATATAAAATTATTTTTGAATCTTTGGGAGATGAAATGGTAGCATTTTACAATGCTTGTTTACAGAAAGATTCCTTTCCAAATAGTATGTTCGAAAGAGCATTAACTTTTATTCAGATCTGGAGAGCGAGGTGACCTACGGAATTGGTGCCCAATCTCATTGCTAAACTCTGATTGTAAACTATTGACAAACATTTTGAGTGTTTGACTGTCAACATTATTAGATTCTGTCATTCATCCTTCCCAATTCAGTGGGGTTCCTTCCCGAAAAATCCATGATGCCCTGATCTTAATAAGAGAAATCATGCAAAAAAGGAGTGGATGGTGAAATAATGGGACAATTGTTAGCTTGGATCAGACTAAGGCATTTGATCGAGTAGGATGTGAATACTTATGCAGCAGTTCATCTTTTGGATTAAGATTTGTTACAACGATATTTGCTTCATTCCTAATATAAATGGATAGATTGGTAACAAATGTTGCATTTTAGAGGGGTACTGCAAGGCTGTCCCCTCATTACGTTGCTATATATTTTAACAATTGATCCAGTGTTAAGGAAACTGAATTCCTGTGACACTATCAAAGGGGTGACCTTGGGTAGTGAGGATTCCCCTGTAATCTCTATCGCATATGCAGACGATCTTGGACTTATTTTGACAGATGCATTTTCTGCTAAAGTGGCTATGGAAATTTTATCTGAATTTTCTGCTGTTTTAGGATCTGGCATCAATTTACATAAAAGCTGATGTACAGCTATTGGGCAAGGAAATGGATAAATTTCACAAATTATGGATATACCATTATCGACTGGGTATTAGAAAACTGGGGGGATACAATTTGGAGGCCCTAACCCCCAGGTATACAACTGGGAATGTAAAATACAGGAAGCCAAACAAAAAAATACTGTGTGGAATTCATGGAAGATGTCAAAAAAGAAATGAATATCCATGATACAATCTTTTCTTCTTCCAGTTTTTCAGTTTATAAATTTGGTTTTTCCACCCCCCAAAAATGTAGAAACTACCCTATATACTGTAGTATATTTTTTCAAGGACTATGGGGTAGTCTTCTTAACCCATTAAAAAGGGGAACGACATACCTTCCAATAGTCCGAGAAGGCTTGACTATGACTAACTCACTCATTTTCTTTTATTGCATCTTTTTTCCCCACAATTTTATATCAACACTTAGAAGCTTGGGTAAAATATGGAAGCCCTCAGTCTGGGATCACTTGGGGATTCTCTCTTTTCACCTTGGGAACATCACTCTTTTATCCAAAAATAAAAACATATCGCGGGACTACCAATATATTTTCAGGACACTGTAGGAAAATTGAAAGTTTGGCAAATTACTAAAGGAGAGCTGTTAAGCACATCAAAAAATAACTATATAATAGAATATTAACAACACACTATGTAGTATACCCTTGGTATGAATTTTTGCCACAAAGAGAGCCAAAAATTATTTCTGATATGTTAATTTCTAAAAGATGTCCATGGTATAGGTGGAATTTTATGTGGCTATGTGTCCACCAAAAATTAGCAGTCAAAACTAACATGAAACATGAGGGACTGACAGAGAGGGTTTGCCTGAGAATATCGACCTGCATGGGGTCACTTGAAATGTTGGATCATTTATGTTTAGAATTCCCCTTTGCAATATCGTTCTGGCAATATTTAAGGTTACATTGGCGGTCCTCCCCTTTTTTTCCCTTGACTCCAGAAATTTTATATTTAGGGATTTTTTCCCACAAATTGGGTCATATATGATACTGTAACCATTCAGATAATTTTGTTAAGCATTAAATTCCAGCTATGGTAGGCGAGATGTGCCCTGATGTTTAGGTGAAAACATAAAACAGTTGAACAAGTCTTTCACACTTTACGGTCGGTAATTAAGAAATTACATCATTCTGAAAAGAATTATGTCTCCCCAGAACTGTTTTGATTATGGTAGAGGAATACATCCTAGTTAGATACAGGATAGTCCTAAGAGGGGTATACATTGTCACTTTTGACCTTTATTAACATCTCTAGGGTTAGAATTTCCTATTTCTGTTTCTATTACATTTTTTACAGGTAATTTTCAATTTGAATAAAACATTCCCCTACTATTCTCACTTTTTTTGGGGGGGGGGGTGAGAGGGTGGTTATGTGTTTAATAGTTTTGCTCTGGGACACTTATAAATTGTTTTAGTTTTGTATTCATTATTTTTAAACAGGGACTGTATATGCCTTAAAATTAATTTTTTCCAGTGGCCATACAGAGAATTTGTATGAGTCACATGATGTAATACATAATTGTTTCTAAAGTATGATCATTCTTTTTTTTACATTACTAATTAGTATGTGTTTCATGGGTTCCCATATGGATGGTGAGTATTAATATGTATTTGCCTTAACATTTTGCTTTTTGTCATTTCTGTATTATATTATGATTTCTTGTTGTCTTGAATGAAACATTCTCCTACTTGTAGGAATGGGGGTAGGAGAGTTTCTGTTATACGTATGAATTAATATGTAATTTGCTTTAGTTTCAGGATTATTCTGTTTTAGGTGACAATTTAGAATATGTTTTCTTAATCTTAGTAGGGTCAGGTATGTAGTAATACTTAATTTACTTTAAGCTTTTTTTCCTTTCTTGTAAAAACGATGTAATGTCTCATGATTGCTTTGAAGTTTGAATAAAAAATTCCCCTACTCTTTTCGAGAACTGCCATGGGATCTTTAACAGCCACCTGAACTACCACCAGAACAGGCAGATGGGACCTCAGTTTAATGTCTCATCCAAAAGACAGCACCTCATGAGTGCAACACCCCCCTCATGCTGCACTACAGTGTCAGTATTGGGATTTAGCCCAAGTGCCTGGTGCAGGGATAGAACCCACAGCCTTCTGATCTCCCAGCCTCAGAAGCGAATGTGCTACCTACTGAGCCACTTACACTAATAGGGGCTCACATTCTGGCAATTTGTTATTTGCGTCAAAATGTCTGAACGTATTTTTATGCTTACAACTTAGCCACCTTTGGACCTAGATAATTGAAAAGCTGTATGCATTCTTTTTTGGAAGAGTCTTGGAAACTGTTAAATAGAGTGGTAGTTGATTACATAATTTGTAAATTACAGGAGTTCAAAATTTCACAATTATTTTTTAAATTTTGTAAACATTTTCAAAATATTTGGTTGTTTATAGCTGCACTGCTATTTGCAGGTATACACTAAAGATTTGGCAGGCATACCAAAGTGAATATATCATGGGCTTTAATTAAGATGGATAAATGTGGTTTAGTAGATTTAAATCTATCGTGGATACTTTAGAAGTTACTAATTGGCAAATGTTGCTAAAATATTAATGGATGCATAATAGGGAATGCCAATAGAATTCCACTTATGGAATTTATCTTTCACAAAGCACTTATCACCACTGACTCACCTTAGCTGCACTAGCATCATGGTCCTACAATACCCCTCCAACACTTCTGTGACAGTGATTCCCAGCATCATGCTCCATCATGAATCACTTTTACCTGCACCAGCATCATGGCCCTGCAATGCCCCTCCAACACTCCTGTGACAGTGATTCCCAGCATCATGCTCCATCATGAATCACTTTTACCTGCACTAGCATCATGGCCCTGCAATGCCCCTCCAACACTCCTGTGACAGTGATTCCCAGCATCATGCTCCATCATGAATCACTTTTACCTGCACTAGCATCATGGCCCTGCAATGCCCCTCCAACACTCCTGTGACAGTGATTCCCAGCATCATGCTCCATCATGAATCACTTTTACCTGCACCAGCATCATGGCCCTGCAATGCCCCTCCAACACTCCTGTGACAGTGATTCCCAGCATCATGCTCCATCATGAATCACTTTTACCTGCACTAGCATCATGGCCCTGCAATGCCCCTCCAACACTCCTGTGACAGGGATTCCCAGCATCATGCTCCATCGTGACTAAAGATATACAGATACTTCTGGCACAATGTCCTAAGTTGCAACTAGTTGTAAGGCTTGGCATCACTTGGTGCCCATATCTTCAAATAGTAAAAACATTCATTGTTGTCTACAATATCGTTAAGGAGTCAGCAGATGGCACCATACAGAAACAATGCTGCACATGTACGTGATCACATAAATCATTACATTAGTGAGTTCTAGAGGTTAACTGGCATATTGTAAGAAGACAGGCTAGTGCACAATGGTGTCCATGACAATTCTTCAGGCTTTGTCACTCAAGATAGTGACTTAACACGTGGCACCACTAGACTTTTACTGTGTAGCATCCTATGAATGCTACCTTATTGCCACTTTACCCAGCTTTTACCTTCCTCTACCATGGCAACTTAAGTGTATGACTGGACAAATATATGGGCATGGCTTTGACAAAAGTATCACAACATTTCACAATTTCAAACACTCAGAAATGTAACTTATGTTACTTCAGAATGTTTGTCTGCTTATAACTTGGCTGGCCTTTGAGTAAGAGATTAGAGAGTAGACACACAGTCTCTTTTTTCCGTTTCAATTTTTCTTCCAGCCAGCAGCTCATCTGTCAGGGATAAACCCTGATCAGGATGAACCCCAATGTCATTCAGTTGGCTTCTGAGTTTTTGTCCCACATTTTTTCCTTCCTACATTCCCTGGTCTGGGTGATGCCTCTGTCAGCCTTGCACAGCCCAAACGTCCCTTGCCACAGGAGCAAGTTCTCTATCCCAGCTGCAAGGGTTGCTATATTGGCGGAACCTGCCACTAACCCTCCTCGACTTGAGAGATGAAAAAGTTTCTGGACAGAGATCAATTTTATATAGGGCACCTTTGTGTTTTTAATACACTTCAAACCAATATCATTGACTGTAAAACAGTTTGGACTTTTAAATCACAGTTAAAATTGTGATTGATGGGTAAAGATGATTGTACTTGTTCATCTTAACAGTTTGTGTATTCCACTGTATTTGTTTTGCATATTCCATTGTATATAGTGTCCCAATATGATTGTTTACCTGTCTGTTGTTTTTGTTCATTGTTAATCGTGTTACCTTGTCACCGGTGAAAAAGGGCAGTTTTGCTCATCTAGCTTACAAGTATAAAAAGTAAAAATGAAATGAAATGGATGAAATGAGATGCACTACCATGTGGCAGCTGTCTTGGTCGTGACCTGTCTCCCAACATGACTGCCCAGGCTCGCTTCTGATTCCGGGTCACCACCATGCCAACGTGACACTCTGCTGCTGGGCCATGGGGGTGGCCTCATAGCCTAATATTTAGGGTCAATGATGCTTACAAAAATGGTGATATTAATTTCTTTAGTTTTAAAGTTATAGGGGCTTAAAATTCTGCAGTTTACATAATTGTGAAATGTAATTTTTAAATGTCCAAACTTTTGGAGGCATATAACCCAGTCACTTTTATAGACAGGCATTTGCAACTTGATTACACTTCTGTATGGACCTTTGTAAAGTCATCATACCTATGCTGACTCAGGTTGGTTGCAACTCTCAAACCGGATAAAGTACCCTACCTGCCTGATGGTGAAAAAATCCACTCTGGGCCTCACTCCACCCTGTATCCAAGACCTGTTATGCCCGAGCGCTAGCACCCGTTTTACCAGAAGATCAGAACACCAGCCTCTCCAAGTCCCCCGATGCCGGACTTCCCAGGGACAAAGATCATTTGCCTATGTGCCCCAGCTGGCTAAATGCCCTCAGCACTCATATTACTGCCTCCACCTCTCTAGGTATTTTCAAATCAAGGCTTTTCTCCACCTTGCCACCTCCAGCTCCTGTGACTGCCCTGATTAAACCTCCTATTTTCTCACTACCCACCCTGTTCCGTTATTTGACAAAGACATGTTTGGGAAACCTTTTCTCCTGCTATTGTCTGCTCCCACATCTTTCACTTAACCTCTCTGTTCTGGACTTTTCCTATTTATTTCTCCTAATCTGGCATGACCTCTTTCTTGTAATAATAATGTGATTATTGATATCTCATGTCCTTTTGCACAAGTGATTTGATATGTATTTGTATATGTTTTCTTGCTCTTGACACAACACAAATTGTTGTGTTATCTATGTAACCTTTTGTACTGTACCTAATTGACGTGGAACCTTTGTAAAAGAGCCTCTGGCTCAAAGGTAGTAATTCCTAGAACAATAAACTAAACTAAACTAAACTAATACCACATCTGGTGTAATATGGACAAATAATTTTAAAATTTGATGGCAATAACTGAAATCACAATTTTGGTAGCATTTTGTGATTTTTTTGTTGCAATTTCATGAAAATTCGTGGAAATGAAATCAGAATTTTGCTAGAATTTTGCTGGCAGAAGATAGATTCCAACCAGCCCTAATAGCATGGTGCAAGTAGTTCCACTAACTTGCACTAACACGCTTGACCAAGCTAAGACAGAAAAAGGGAAGAAGGGACAAAATAGTTACCTATGAAGGAACTACAGGACCAAAAATCACTCAGGTCAGCTTCTCAAATGCAATGGTAATAAGAGCTTTATGAACCTTACAGTCCACAAGTGGACATATGGAGGCGGTACCTGTTATATCATGAATATTTTGAGAAAACGTTGCCAATAATAATTTTTTGATATTTCCACAGTGAATTTAAAATGACCAAACCAAATTGTTCCAGTTTTGCTTGACACCAGAATGCATTCACATTGGAAATGCATGCAAATTTCAGGTATCTGTCTGAAATGGCAAAGATGTTAAAAACATCCACATTTTTAAAAAATTCTTCACAAAATTTCACAAAGAATTATGTAGTGAAATAATGAACTCCTTTGATGCAACTGTACCTGATATTAGTATATCGGGCACAGTTGCAATAGTTTTCACCCTTCATAGCAGCTAGCCCCATATATAGGGTCCTGCAAATGGTGCACATTAAACCAGGAAAAATCTGGTCTAACCTGTGGCATTTGACCCTCGGGATTAAAAATCCTGATGGGCAGCCGAGAGAATGCTGCAAGCCCCTTGTGCTGAATAATTGGCACACCAGGGGGCCTGTGGCATTCTTAGGCCTCTGAAAATTGAGCCCACATTATCTAGCTCCAAAAGTGGCCTGGTTATATGTAGAAAAATATTTCACAAAAGAGCCCCCTCCAATAAAATGACAGATGTTGAGCACCTAAATAGTTAAAACCACTCTTTCAAATGTCATGATATTTGGCTTGTCCTTGGGACGCAGACCACCAAGTAGTCATGCCAAAGTTTAGGTCTTTCCAAAGCTCTGGTCCTTTCTTCTCTTGTCAATCTACTCCGCCTCTTCTCCTGTCTCCCTTAAGTCTCTTTGTAACTTTTCTTTTCCCACTTGCAACTGTCCATGACCCCTACCACTTGATCTCCTTCCCCCCTACTCATATTACTGTGGCCATACTACTCTCAACCCCTCCTCCAGCTGTGTCTGTAGGGGTAATTTCCCCTTGCCTATCCAAGCTCAATTTTATCTACCGTAAGTACATGTTGCACTGTTATGCCTTACAATGTTTATGATTATTTATTTATTTAGTTTTGTTGACCCGGTAAGTACACTAGACAAATCCTGCCTATTTTCAGGCACGACCCGGGGTAGGGGGATACAGATGAATGCCAACTGACCTTGAACCAGATTAAGCTGTTGGTGGTATTTTAGTGAATGAGGGAAATTTGGCCAGGACACCGGGGAAATTCCCCTGCTCTTTTCGATAAGTGCCATGGGATCTTTAACATCCACCTGAACTACCACCAATCCAAGCAAATGGGACCTCGGTTTAACGTCTCATCCGAAAGATGTTCCTTTTGATGTATTGTATTGCTCTATATAACTATTATGTTTGTATTGCTATTACTAATTATTTTTTCTCCTCTTGTACTATTTCCCATACCCCTCCCCACCAGATGCATTTGGAAATGAGTTGTTATCAGTTCTGTATGTTTTTTTCTGGTTAAACATTTTAAATAAATAATACCCACAGGTCTTTTTATGTTGTCCCAGAATCTACAGGAGTCAATAGTAGAAATATCAGGTTGTTTTTGTAGAAAGAGCTTGTTTTAGATCTGACGCCAGATTTGCAAGCATTATGCCATTTCTTGTATTCAACCAAATCATTCCACAGCCCTAACTGTTGAAACATTTCCAACATTACTCTCTAGTTTTTTCAGGGTAAGTCTCCCATAAGTCACTTGGTGGCTGAGCTCTGAATCCTCCACTTCACAACAGGGCAAGCTCATTTTGTAAACTACTGAGAATATCAGGAAAAGAAGCACATGCAACATCAGGACAGGACTAGGAGTACAGATCGGGTCAACCAAAGTGGGTAAGATCATGACTAAATTTATCAAGCAGTATTCTAGATAAATCACTAAAACAAACCATGCCAGTGGAAATTTTAGAGGCACTGCCACTCCCAACTGCAAAAATAGGAGATTGTTCACTGATGGAGTGGGATAGGGTACAGCCAGGACTATACAACTGGCCTGCTGGTTAGGATCCCAATTAATACAGGGGGCCCAATTCTCAAAAAGCCCTTAGATCACAGCAAGTTGTGATGATCTAGGGCAGCAGCAAACATGGCCACATCAGAGACCCTACACCCAATTCTCAATTGGGTAGGGTCCCGACTGCAAAGTCCTGCAGCCTGTGGCAATCATAGCAATGCACCAAACAGAGAGTGCACCTGGGCAGGTTGCTGCAAGCCATGAGCAACCATGCGGCAATGTTCTCAGTCATTCCCTGGTGGTCTAGTGGACCGCCCTCCCCATATCCCCTAGGAATAGTGTGTAGACTTCATCTCTGGTGGTCTAGTGGACCCCGATTCCCAATTACCCCATATAAGTAACAGTAAAATAAATCCTCTACCTGGTGCACTAATGGACCCCACCCATGTCCCTATGAATTAATAATGTGCCATAAGTCCCTGGCAGTCCAGTGGACCCCCCTCCCTAATCCCCAATGTCCTCATGATGTAAATATGTAGTCAAATACCCTGGTGATCTAGTGCCCCCCCCAAAGCCCCGCTCTCCTGTATGCCACAATGTGTCATCATGCGGATACCCTGGGCCCATATTTTCAGAAGGTGGCCATCCATGTTCTAGCTGTGCCCATAACCCATTTTTTCAACCTACCACTGACTCAAGGATCCATTCCCTCAATATGGAAAACAGCGCACATCATACCCCTGTTCAAGTCCGGAAATCCCTGTGATCTAAATAATTACAGACCGATTTCAATTCTCCCGGTCTTGTCGAAATTACTGGAAAAAGCTGTAAGTAGCCAGCTGAGGCAGTATCTAGAAGTCAAGAACCTACTAAATCCTGTCCAATCAGGGTTCAGAGCGAAACATAGCACCATCACAGCACTTGCTAAAGTGACAAATGACTAGCAAAGAGAGCTTGACAACAGGAATTGCACTTGTGCTGTATTCTTGGACCTGAGTAAGGCCTTCAACACTGTCGACCATTTGCTGCTACTATCTTCCCCGACCTCACTAGGTGTAGACCCATTATCTTTACAGTGGTTCAACAACTACCTATCTGATCGATTCCAGCGGGTGAAAGCGGAAGGAGATCTCTCGACTCTCAAGCCTCTCCTAAGAGGTGTTCCCCAGGGTTCTATCTTAGGACCCCTTTTATTCACAATCTACATCAACAACATTGATGAAAGCATAACTAAGGCCAACATACATCTATTTGCAGATGATACAGTTCTTTACCTAAGTCGCCCGTCATTACAATCTGCATGTAACGACCTTCAATCTGAGTTCAAACTGCTGCAACATCAACTTCTAAATAAAAAACTATTACTTAATGCCAAGAAAACAAAAGCAATGTTCTTTTCTCCCTCTGCTCAAACAGTAAAGTTAGCTCTATCAGATCCTGTGCCACAGATTACTACAATTCTTGGTGAAAAATTGGAATTTGTCTCTAAATTCAAATACCTGGGAGTATGGCTGGACCATAGGCTCTCCTTTATAGAGCAAATTGAAGAATTACTTGAAAAACTATGACAGAGACTTGGCCTGTTCTTTAGGATAGCCTGCTTCTTAACTAGAGATGCTAAACTGCAGCTGGTCCAATCATCCTTTCTGTCCTTGATAGATTATGCTGACATCCTGTATAATCATTGTCCCACTTACTACCTCACTAAACTTGGCACACTATATCATAGAGCTTTGAGGTTCATTACAGGCTTGCCTTACTCCACTCATCACTGCTCCTTATATCAAGCAGTGGGGTGGATTTCTCTTCAATACAGGAGCGATAGAAATGCAGCCTTATGGACCCTGAGAGCCATCTCCAAAAAACTTCCCCAATATATTACAGATTGTCTTCCTCTAAAACCAATAGGCAATTGTGCCCTGAGAAGTTGCACATCTATCTTACTGAAGGTTCCCAAAGTTAACTCTCACTTTGGCAGGGCTGTTATAAGCTTTACACTGTCCTCCTTGTGGAACAAACTGCAAAAAAAGCTGAAATTAAGGTCACCCATCTCATCCTTCAAGCTCTTACATTTTCGTCTCAGAAATTATCAGTGCAATTGTTTTCCATGACCCTGGTTTGTCATCATGCTAACCTGTACCATTGTACCAGAAATGAATTGTGCAATTGTTTTCTTTTTTCCTTGACCCTGGTCTGTTATCATGCTAACCTATAACATTGTGGTGACTCTGTCCTCCTTCTTTATGCTGGCCTACTTTCCCGCTTTATCCAGCCTTTGTTTCACAATCTTACAGGATATTTCCACCATTTACACAAAATCAAACTATAATATTCCTACCACCCCTTCCCCCCCATAGGCCCCCACCGTCACCTCTATTTTGTTCTTCTATCCATGGGACAATGCATCTCACCATGTTATCCTTCATTCATACATTACATACCCCTCCTGGTACCCCCATCTGCCATTGGTTGATGGTTCCCTTATGCCATCTTCATGGCTTGTCCCTGTGATTGCCCCTGGTAACTGGTCTATCTGGTATTTCTCTACAGTGAACATGGATTATATGAAGTTGTATTTACATAATTAAGTTTTCAATGGTGGACCTGACCCCTTGTATTTGGATCCTCCTCTGTTACGGTTCTTCCTTGTCTCCCTTCCTTTGTCTTTGAATCACCTATATTGCATCACTATGAATGTGTTTACATACCTATATACATGTATTTATATTTTTTTATGTTGAATGATACCCTGACCTTGTTCTAACCAGGTCCATCTTGTAAAAGAGCTCTTCTCAATGATGTTCACCTGGATAAATATTTTGATTGACTGATTGATTGATTGATCATTGCCCACAAGGGAAGTATACTAAAAAAACCCTACTTCTTGGGGACATCGGGGAGGGGGGACTGCAGCACATTGCCGCTACTAGGTCAGCTCTCCTGGTGGAGAAATTTCTAAATACCCTTAGAACAGTCATAGCTGATGTACAGTACTTAGAATTTGCCCTCTGGAGAAGTTGTGTGAATCCTAATTCAGGGGATTTGGTAGCCTGCATCAGCTGTAAGCCCCTGGCACCATGCCACAGCCCATTTTGTGGCACAAGGGTGGCGCAAGCCCTGTTAGGTGCAGGCTACCTGTGGTTGATGCAGACTGTCTTTGTGAATTACTCCTGGGACATCATTTGGTGCAAGGGGCACTTTGCACCAATCATAGGACACATGCCCCTTGCGCTGCCCGGGAGCTTTGAGAATCAGGCAGAGAGTGTTTTTAGCCCACAGAGGAGAGCATAGTAGGGACAGAAATGAGCTGGAATAGGTTTTTATTTTATTTATTTATTTTTTTATGAAAGCATCAAGAGATCTAGAATTTATTCAAGACCAGTCCAGGTTAAAATCGCCAAACAACAGTAATTCATAGGTACTGACAGAGGCTAGAAAGGCTATTATTAGGTGGGTTGTAGACACAAACTATGTGCAACTTTTTTTTGCTTTTCCCAGTAGGAGCGCAGCATAAATGTATTCATATTTGGGGAAGGCATGTGATTTGGTGGGATCATGGCATTTAGTACTATTTAGAGTCGCCACTTGGAACAATGAAAGTGACCACTCCAGTAAACTGGGACTGTTACTCCAGCAGCTGCTTTGATTTTACTACATGGCACCTCTAAATAGTACTAAACGACATAGACATAGCGCATACATACATACAGGTTACTGACATGCACCCTCAGTATTCATTTTCTGACATCACAAAAGGAGACATGTCAGACAAGGCTTTGTTTTTATGAGGGTACAAATCTGGGGTGCTATAACTGTTTAACCTGAGGGAAGCGCATAGAATTTGTAATACCCCTCAACAGTAGAGCAGGTCTGCTATTATATATGTTTGAGGGGAGCTGGGTGCTTGACAGTAGGTACCTGCTCTTTAAAGGAGGCTCTGCCCTTGTGGATAAAAAGGTAGCCTGGAATGGAGCAGGCAGGGTCAGAAAATTATGGTTTTAGCTGCATCTCAGCAAGACCCAGAATTTTAGATTTGTAGACATTTATTCACAGAAGTAACCAGTCTCCCACAGAGTTAAAAACTCACCCCACACGTACACGCACAGAAAAACCTTCAATGTTTCAAGCTGCTCTGGCTCTTTGTCAAGGAGTGATGCAGTCTAGTGCGCAGTGAATATATAGCCCCCTACGGGGTTACGTGATAAAAAGGTCACATGACAGAATTTAAATACATGAAATACAAATATCAATAACCACATACACTAAAATAGCACACCAATCAACCTACCAGTACATCTGTCAACAGCATAAGATAAGGGGGAAGAGGAAAATAGGAGTGGAAAGGAAAAAAGGGATGAAGGGAAGGGGAGGGAGGAAAAGGAGAGGGGGGAGCGGGAAGGGAAAGTGAAGAAAGGAATGGATGCAGGAAAGGAGGGCTGAAAAAATAGAAAAAATAAAAAGAATGTAGAAAACAATATAGAAAAAAATCAATGCTTTAAAAGGTGACATAAAATATGCCGTATGTAACTAATACTAACTGCTAAGAGCAACTATTTCAGAACATCACATCATATCATTTAAATCAGGTAGATTTAGTGCTCTCAATGTATACTGCCAGAAGTCTCACACTGAAACAACATTTTGTCCAAATTCCCCCAACTTGGACCCAACATCTCTTTTTTGCAATGCCACTATCTTTTTTTTTTTATTTAATACACTTTATTAAGTTTCAGAACACCACAGTGAGACAAACAGTGTTACAATAGCATTACAATATCAGGTGTCAAGTATCCCCCCCCCCCCAGACCACACTTACTCAATCATAAACTGCAATGCCACAATCTGAATTTATGTTCAGGTCCCTCTCTCTTGGCCAACAAGGTAAAACTCTGTTACTTACAACAGTTTACATACCCCCCATGGAAACAAGGGCCAGGACTCGAGTTATTCACTGAATACATCAAAAAAGCAAAGCAGGGCTAGGAACAGGTTGTCCTTGTGGACTTTAATTCAAACTGGCTAGCTAAGGATACAGTTACCATCAGGGACAAAATACATGCCCTTTACCTAACGCAGATGGTAACTGGAACAACTAGGATGACCTATCAAACAGGTATTAGCATGCTCATTGATTGGCTCCTAGATACTTGCCCCAAGCACATAAAAAATATCACCGCCCTGCCAGACACCTTGAGCGACCACTCTCCGATTATCTGCTCCTGAACTAACAAGTACCCTAAGGACACACTGCAAACCAGAAAAAAAACGCTCCCTGAGGAAAGGGCAACTTGGCCTCTTCAAGAGTTAGCTGAGAGACGCAGATTGGTCTCCCCTTCTCACTTGCCCTGACCCTAATCAGGCTCTGGAATACTTTATTACCATCTTCAGTAAAGCCTGTGACTTATTCGCACCATTCAGAACATTCAAAACAAAAAGGGCATCTAATCCTTGGCTTAACAGCCCCCTTTTAGAACTAATGAAAAATTGGGACACCCTCTGGCATGTTGCGAGACCTACCGGAAAATTGGGAAGATTTTGTGGCCTACAGGACTGCAAGGAATAAATACACCCACTTGATAAGGAATGCTAAGGCCTCCTATTACAGAAAGGAACTTCAGAAGTGCAGGGGGAATGGGAGAGCATTCTTGGAGAATGTAAAGACACTGGAAAAGAATCCAAAGCTCCACCAGACCTAATTGTCAACCCTGCAGGCCCTCTCCAGCAACCCAAAGATTTAGCTAATGCCTTTAATCTGGCCTTTACAGATATCAGCTCCATCCTCCTTCCAGAGTTTCTTGTTACTGACCCTAATAGCCGGCCCCCAAACCCTGCAATAACTGCATACATCACTCAACCCCCATTCTACTTCAAAATGATCATGAAGGCAGACACTATTAAACATGTATAGAAAATCCTTGGCAAAACTAGAATAGATAGTGATATGCTTGACATGAAGCTTCTCACCATCACCCGAGAAGAGCTTGCCCACACACTAATACAACTATTTAACATATCCCTTAAGTCGAACATATTGTCTGACAAGTGGAAAACTGCCCTCATCACCCCAGTCTTTAAAAGTGGAGACAGGACCAGCATAAGCAACTACCACACCATATCTATTTTGCCATCCTTCTTGAAAGTCCTAGAGAAAATTGTGTCAAATCAGCTCACTGATTACCTCAACAAATATAACCTCTTCTGCTCTCAGCAGCATGAGTTCCATAAATCCCACAGCTCTATTACTGTACTCACTGACTTTACTTCACACCTCTATGATTTCCTGGATAGTGGAAAAATGCTTGGGTCAATCTTTATTGACCTAACCAAAGCATTTGACACTGTCAGTCATCACATCCTGCTCAACAGCCTCACAGTTCTTGGCCTCTCTACCAATACATTGTCCTGGTTCTCAAGCTACCTCTCGCACAGGTCCCAGTGTGTTAGGATAAAAGGTGTATCCTCTGAAGCCTGGAATGTTACTTTGGGTGTCCTATAAGGATCAATCTTAGGACCCTTACTATTCAGCCTCTTTATCAGTTCCCTGCCAAGCGCGTGTCCTGCTAACATGCAGTATTTATATTTGAGGTTATACTCCACATTTATCTTGCTTGTGAAATAGCCTTGTCACTTGGCTATTGTATGTTCTTGTCATATGATGTAAATTGTACCGTTTTGTCTGTTCTTCTACTGACTTCGAGCCTTTGTAAAAGAGCCAGTTTGGCTCAAAGGTTGTAATTCCAAAACTGAAATAAATAAATAAAACATAAATAAATAAATATGCATACTGCCAGGGCATTTGTCTAGTACCTTTCCAGATGTTGGTTATTTAATGGCACTAATATGTTCTCCTCTTCGTTGTTTAAAGGGCCTTAGGGTTTTGCCAATGCAAAACCCTCCACAGACACATTAAGCCATATACACCACTGATTTAGCACTACATGTAATGAGTTGTTTCATTTCAAACCCTTTGTTGTCATTTGGGCTTGAAAAATAATTATTTTTGCTCACATATGTGAAACAATTACAGTTCCCACATGGGTGGTGTCCTGTTGGAAAGTTGTTATGTCTCGGTTTTGGATGCTGTTTGTGATAACTATGCATCAGGGCATCATCCAAATTGGTGCCTGTTCTGTACACCATTCTTGGTCCAGTGGTGGCTATTTGTTCCAGTCTTCTATTGCCTTGAAGAACATGCTAGTGTTTTTCCAAAATTTGTATCACTGCATGTGCCTGTGGAGAGAATGTTGTGACAAAGTGGAGATCAGAGCCACTTCTCCCTTTGGTTTTAGCCACATTTCAGCAAGACCCCAAATGTCTGGTTTGTAGACACTTCTCCAGGCTTCAAGTTCAATGTTATTTGCCAATTTGCCATGAGACATTGTATATTCCTGTGAGCAATGTTCATGCCTAATAGAGAGGACCAGTGCGGATTGCTAGTAAGTAGCAGGGTTGACTGGAACAAGCCACGTGTTAGGTTCATTGTCTTCTGAGTGTAGTGTTGTGCAGAATGATGAAAGTGAGTGGAGGATCCAGTACAGAACTCATGATGGGAGGTTGCTAGTCTCAAAGCCACCGTACATATGGGACACCAGATAAAGGAAACATTTTTTAGCTGTAAGTAGACCTGTGGCATCCATTGCTGAGTAGTCTGTTAACATAACATTACTACCAGAGTGATCCATGAAAAGGTTAATGCATTCTATCTTGTGCAGCCATTTTGGGTTGGGCTAAGCAATGGATGGTTCCGACACCGTATGGTGCTACCAGTAAAAATGGGTTGCATCCATCTAGCCGGGGGAGTGGATAATGGCATGATTGAATATATGGCAAGGGCAATAGTGAGCGATAACCCATACAGAGTTAATGTAGTTGGGGGGGGGTCAAAGCTGAGCAGTTAGCTTGGTAGCACATGACAGCAGCATTATGCCTACTGGATCTGCCAGGGATGATGTTAGCAGGCTGAATAGTATTTGGGACTTGATGGGGATCAAGGGTACATGGCAAACATTACATTACAACCTACAGCCAGATCTAGTATTGTGCCATCACGAGCTGCTTCACTGACTTGTTGCCTGAGGAACACCACCTGCAGGGAGTCCAGGATGTCCCTACTTCAAGCTGAAGTCATAGCTGGAAGGCTCCAATCTACATCCAGCAGACTGAAGTCCCCCCAGCAGCATGTCCCCCTTTTCTGCCATTTTGCTAATGGTTTGCCCTAGGCAACTTCTGTCTTCCCAAATTCTTCCACCACCCCCCTAGGCTATTTTAAATGTTACTCAAAGTAGCATTTAAACTGTCCACTGAGGTCTGTGGCTCCCCTTCAATGGATGACATGACCCCTGTATTGGCCATTATCTGTCCAGGTGGATTCCTAGTCCCCAATGCAGCCTAACCCCTCCTCTCTGCACCACACCATTCCTTAAACTGTGAGTTGAAGCTGGTGGTGCAGAGATCCCTCTCTTCCTCCCTGTCATAGGCAGGCAACACCTCATAGAAAGCCAGTGAGCACACTGCCTGTCTAAGACCATTTGTCAGCTCCCTAAGCTCTCTCTGCACTATCTCAGCCCCTTTCTTAACCAGGTCATTGGTCCTCAGGTGGACAATGACATCCAGCACCCCCTTCTGTCCTACTGCCCTAGTGATCTCCAGGATCCACTACCCATCCCTCCAGGCTGTTCGACCACATAGACACCCGACCTCCCTCTCCACTGCCTTCCTATTCCCAAATGTATTCATCTGAAAATTGAGTCCCCCACCAGAAGTTGCCTCCTCCTCCTCCTCCTCCTCTGGGATCCTAGCCTCCTTAAGATCTCCACTATGGAGGACCCCCACATCCTCCTTGACCACTACCAAAGGTGCCTCCTCCTGGCACTCCTGCCCCACCAGGGATTTTGTAGTAGTACGGGTTGAGCAACATGCCTCCAACTCACCAACCCACCCTTCCAGAGCCCACCACAGTTCTCTCGCTCCTTGTCTCTGGCACCCTTTGAGAAATGGTGGCAGACCTGGTGGCTCCTGGGTAGTGGGGAAGGTCCTCCAAATCTTAGAGAGCTCGGTCTGTAGTCTAGCAACCATATCCCTTAACCCAGAGAGGTGCATGCAGATGAGGCATGACCACAGTCTCCTGAAGGTCTCTCTGAAAACTGCCACTGGACCACTTCCCATCATTCCCAATTTCTACTCTTCCTGTGTCATTTGGAAATACTTATATACCCTTACCCTTGATGGGGTGCTTCTAGTTTTTCCTCCTTATGTTGTTTGTTATACCTCTTAGAAACATAAAAACATAGACTTTGATGGCAGATAAGGACCACTTGGCCCACCTAGTCTGCCCATTTCCCTACCTATCAAACAAGCTTCAGATCCTAGTTAACCAACAGCCTACTTCTTCTTCTTCTTCCTACCCCCCACAAGAATTGTGTTATGTCTGTCCCATGCATTCTTAAATTCACCCACTGTTTTTGACCCCATGACCTCCTCAGGAAGGCTGTTCCATGCATCCACCACCCTCTCAGTAAAAGAATATTTCCTCACATTGCCCCTGAGCCGTCCCCCCTCTATCTTCAAATTGTGTCCCCTTGTTCTTGCAAATCTCTTTTTCTGAAAGATGCTACCCTCTTGGACTTTGATGATTCCCTTGAGGTACTTAAAAGTTTCTATCATGCCCCCCCTTTCCTCAATGGTATGCATATTAAGTTCCCTTAGTCTCTCTTCATATGGCTTCTGTTTCAGACCCTGTACAATTTTAGTTGCCTTCCTCTGGCCTGCCTCCATCCTGCCTATGTCCTTACAGAGATGGGGTCTCCAGAACTGCATGCAGTACTCCAGATGGGGTCTCACCAACTGTCTGCACAGAGGGATAACAACTTCCTGTTTTCTACTGGTGATGCCTCTCCCTATACATCCCAGTATCCCCCCAGCCATCCCTACTGCTGTCTTACATTGCTTGCTAACCTTTAGGTCATCTGCTATGACTACCCCCAGGTCCCTTTCCATTTTTATTGTTGTTACTACCTCCCCCCACTGTGTACTCTTCCCTTGGGTTTTTGTTTCCCAGGTGCATTACTTTGCACTTCTTTGCATTGAATCTAAACTGCATACTTCTGACCATTCATCCAACCTTGCCAAGTCCCTTCTCATCCTTTCCACCCCCTTGTGTATCAACCCTGTTGCAGATCTTTGTATCGTCTGCAAAGAGGCATACTTTTCCTTCTAGTCCCTCAGCAATGTCACTTATAAAGACATTAAAAAAGACCAAACCTAGTACTAAGCCCTGCGGCACACCACTAGTAACCCCCTTACATCGGAGTGGACTCAATTTACTATTACCCTCTGTGTCCTGTTGTCCAGCCAATGTTTTACCCAGGCTACCACCCTGGGACCCACTCCCAGGCTGGCTAATTTGTTTATTAATCTTGTGTGTGGGACTGTGTCAAATGCCTTGCTAAAATCTAGGTAGGCCATGTCCATAGCCCCTCTCTGGTCTACTACTTTGGTCACCCATTCAAAAAAATCAATTAGATTTGTCTGCCATGACCTACCCGCTGTGAATCCATGCTCCCTTGGGTCCTGTGCCCCACTGGCCTCTAGGTACTCAAAATTCTTTCCTTCAGATGTGATTCCATAATTTTACCTACCACTGAGATCAAACTGACAGGTCTGTAGTTTTCTGCCTCTGTCTTGCTCCCACTTTTGTGAAAGGGAGTCACATCCGCCCTCCTCCAGTCCTCAGGTACCACACCATCCTGCTATGATTTGTTAAAAGGGTAGTCAGTGGTGTCACTTGTTCTCCCCTCACTTTTTTTAGAATTCTGGGTGAATCCCATTAGGCCCCATTGCTTTGCCCCCCTTCAGTTTTAGGAGTTCTTTCAAACCCTTTCATCTGTAAAAGGACTGGTATTGCCCCCCCCATCCAAAGTGCTTCTATTGATTGGATTAGGGACCTCCCTCTCCTCTTCTTTTGTGAATACTGAGCAGAAGCATTCATTCAGTATCCCTGATTTTTCACTGTCCCTCTCTGCCCACCCACTCTCTTCTTTATTAAGCCTTACTATCCCTCCCTTTGTCTTTCTTGACTTCCTAATGTACCTATAAAAGGTTTTATCCCCCTTCTTAACCAAGTTGTCTATCTTTTCCACGGTTTGCGTCTTTGCTATTCTGACTGTCTTCCCGCTTCCTTCTACAGTACTTTAACTGGTACAGTACTCTGTCTTGCTCCTTCTGTGTTCCTTATACTTTCTGAATGCTGTCTTTTTCTCCCTAACCTTCCTCACCACCTCTTTTGAGAACCATAGTGTTTTTTTCTTTCATTTTGATTTGTTTATTTGCTTCACAGAAAGGCTTGTTACCTCTGTGATGGCAGTTTTGATATTTCCCCATTGTTGCTCCACCTCTCCTCCTTCCTTGTTTGCTAGTGCTTTTCTGAGGCACTCTCCTGTTTTAACAAAGTCAGCTCTCCTAAAGTCCAGTACCCTCACTTTTGTATGGCTTGACTCTGCGACTGAGTTTATCGTGAACCACACTGTTTGGTGGTCACTTGTTCCCAGATGGCTATCCACTTCTAGATCTGAGATCCTCTCTCTGTCCCCATTTGGGAGTACCAGGTCTAAGACTAATCCCTCCGCCAGTGAAGTATTTAAACCTATCACCTAGGATCCTGGTTCCCCTCCTGGACAGATGTAGACCATCATGCCAGTATAGGCCTACATCCCTCTAGGTGGACCCCCAGTCCCCAGTGAAGCCAAAACCCTGAGCTCTACACCAGTTTTTCTACCATTGAT
This sequence comes from Neoceratodus forsteri, assembly GCA_016271365.2. NCBI lineage: Eukaryota > Metazoa > Chordata > Ceratodontiformes > Ceratodontidae > Neoceratodus > Neoceratodus forsteri. The sequence goes on along the minus strand of JADMNL010000025.1, from coordinate 6,528,516 downwards.
TGAATTCCATAGTGTGGAGCACCCTAACCTCACCCATGCCATAGACAGGCAGCACCTCTGAGAAGGTTACCGTGCACACTACTTGTCTAAGGCCCCTCCCCAACTCAACAAACTCCTCCTGCATTACTCTGATCCCTTTCCCTACCAGGTCATTTGTCCCTAGGTGGACAATGACATCCAGCTCCCTCCCCATGCAGCTGCTCCCGCAATCCTGAGGATTCACTCCCTGTCCCTCTAAGCCATGGCACCAGGCAGGCACCTTACCTCCTTCTCCCCTTCCTCCCCCAGTTCTACACTCCTAACAATGGAGTTCCCCACCAGGAGGTGTTTCCCTCCCCTGTGAGATCCCATACTACCCTCCTGTGGTTCTCCTTTGTGGAGGTTCCCAGCATCCTCCTTGGTCTCCACTGCAGGTGCCTCCATAGAGGAACCACACTCTGCCAGAATGGCATAAGAATTGTGGAGAGGTACAACTGGAGGGATGAACCTCTGTTCCACCACCCTCACCCTCCCTGAGCCCACTGTGGTCCAATCACTCCTCTTTCTTGGCAACCTCTGCGACAGCAGTGGTTGGCCCTGGTGGTCCCTGGGTGGGAGAAGAGGTCCCCTGAATCCTAGCCAACTCAGCCTGGAGATGAACAACCTCCTCCCTCAGCCTAGAGAGGTGCCTGTAGATGGGACAACACCACATCCTCCAGAAAGTCTCCCGGAAGACTGCTGCTCCACAGCCACTGCACTGCATCACTCCCATCGTGTCTTATTTGTAGCCCCTTAACTGTTGTTTTGTATGCTTACTCTTTCCTCTCTCTGTTTATTTATTTTTTTTATATATATACATTTTTCCCCTACTTTCCTACTGCTTCCATTCCCTTAAAGCTCCTGATCTTCCTGTTCTGGGACAGGAATTTCCTGTATTCCTCAGTAGTCTCATTCTTACTTGCTCAGAGTCAGATCTCCAGAAGCTAGGGAGGGATGAGAGCTACTCTTTTCCTTCTAGGATGGTGAGTCTTTTGTGCATCTGCGATCACTCCCTTCCTGCTCCCAAATAGGAAGTTCCTGTTGTCAGTCAAATCCTGTGCCTATAAAAGTAGAACTGGCTCAGGGTGGGGAGGTGGAGGGGAAGGAGGGCAGTATAGTCCCAGAAGAGTAGTAAAGTTCTAACAGCACTGCCTTCCTCTTGCTGTTCTCTGAAAAAAACTATCTAGGGCAGTTTTTAAATCCAAACACTTAGCTTCCTGCTGCTTAAGCCTCTCCCTCTAATTCACAGTTTCCTTCTTCACCTAGCTAACTGCACAGACACAATTCCCTTCACCCAACTCAGACAAACACACTAACTATTTTTTATTTGTTTGTTTTTACTCTAAATTGAAGGGCCCAGTAGTAGAGTTCTAGTTCTTTAGTCCCAGTAGAGTAGTAAAGTTCTAACAGCACCTCCTTCCTCTTGTTGTTCTCTTTGTACATCGACCCTAAAATGGGCATTATTCCTATACCCTGTTTTGGCCTACTCTTTTGTTTTCACCTATGCCTTGTGTACCCTTTGTCTCTGAGTGTTTTTAGGTTTATCTTTTTGTTATTTGTTATTTCCTTTTGTACACCTACCCTAGATAGGGTGTTGCTCCTATTCCTTCTGACTTTTTGGTGGACTGAAAGGTTTATGAAGTTATGATTGCCTGATCCTCAAGCTGCTGGTCTAATCACTAGACTGCACTGCCTCCTGTCACCAATATGTGGGATTGCACATTGCTGGTGGCTTATCATCAGGTAATCTCCTCTTTCTACATAACAAATGGCACAAGGCAATGTCTAGTGCTGTTTGCATAGCAGGTGTGTGACTAGTATTAGTATTATAGGGTGAGAGATGATCCCACCACTGTGGAGATCACTAGTGCAGCCATACCTGGAATACTGTGCAGGGCACTGGAAACCACACATGAGGAAGGACTACAACAAGATGGAGGCAATACGGCGTGCAGGGCAGCTAAGATGGCCCATGGTTGTGGGGATAAGATGGACAAGGAGAGGCTGCAGGACTTAAATACGTACTTCCTTGAGAAAAGGAAAGAAAGGGGTGACATGACTGAGACATACAAATACCTGCAAGGGATAAATAGAGTAGATACCAAGGAACTTGTCTCCTTGAGTTCAAACACAGGGACAAGAGGGAATTTATTGAAGCTGGTAGGAGGAGAAGAACAAAGGATGCCCATCAGCACTTCTTCATGGAAAGGGTGGTGGATAAGTGGAATAACCTACCTTGGAAAATGGGTAAAAGTATATAACCCTTCTGACTGGCTGAGGGATTTCTCTAGCTGGACATCTATCAGGCAACAAATGCCCAGCTATTAAAAGTACCAACCCAGCCAACACCATCACCAAAATCCTGTTGCCCACCCTCCTCCCTAATTGGTTAAAACATTCTCATTTTGTTTTGAATTTTCCTCCATTTTTTTTCTCTCGCTTAGTGAGAGACTAGCCCCCGAATGCTCGTTTTGTTACACTACAGTTGCCTGGTATGTAGTACTTAGCACAGGCACCACTACTCAGTAACTGCCCAAAATAAACCAGTGTGTGTTTTCGCTTCAGTTCTTTTTCTCTTTGAACTGCACTCAAGTTAATTTTACTTGCCAGTCTCGGTCTCTCCATGACTCTGGCCATTCCTCTCCCCGTCATCCAACCATGGCAAACCAGGAAGCGACCTGTGAGCAAACGACATATCGCCTCACAAGCTACATCCCCCAAATGAAAAAGAATCTCCTGAGCGCTTAAATGAAAAAAATAATTTAAACCGCTGCCTTCTCTCCTCACACTCACGCGTCTTCCAACTTCCTGCTATAACGTAAAATGGGCATGCAACTCACTGCTCGTAAATCCACTTTTCTTCTCAAGCACCCAAATAAAATAAAATGTAACTGTCACAACAGCTTCTCTCTGTCCTAAAATTGCATTACCAAAAAAAAAAAAACCCACAAAAATTAGACAGAAACAGTCCTGCAGGTCATACAGTGGAGAAGGCAGCAAAACAAGAGAATAGCTGAGAGCAAGAACAAAAATAGAGGGACTACTTTACAATAAAAACATTTAAATTTCATTTTTTCTTCTATTTTTGTTTATTTTTTTAATTTTATAAAAAGTCCATATAAAAATATCACAGCAAGTCCATTTTCTAAGTGCAATAATACCCTCCAGGGTGGGTGACATGGACTATAAGGCCCTCCGCCTGCAGTGTCAGGCCTCATTATGCCCCTGGGTAGGTGGGCATAGCCCAATACCGCCCACCCTGTCGGGTATTATTGCTTGCTGAAGACAAGGTACAGGCCAAATTGATCCATGTCAAGAATGGATGGGATAAACTGATGGGTTTAGTTATAAAAAGGGGGGACAGTAGGAAAAAGGAGGATTGCCACTAGGGCAAGGCAGAATAGTTAACTGGGGTGGGCAAACTAAATGGGCCAAGAGCCTTTTTCTGCTGTCCACTTCTGTGTGTCTCTGTATCTAGTGGCAACCCATCCATTGAAGTACCTTACAACTATCCTAAAACATAGTGAAGCACTTTTATTTTTTTTAAATGTTACTATTAAGCTGGCTGATGGCCCAATGGAAGCATGCTGTGCTTACATGTTTGCTGAACCAAGTCCAGGAACAAAGTCAGGAACCGGCACTTGTAAGGCACACTGCCAATGGCAGTATGTCCCAGCTTGGGGGAAGGGTGGAGACATGCTACTTGGCCAGAGCGGATCTTGCTGTGTGGGTGGGGAGCATGATGCATACATCAAAGGCACTCCCCCACATGTGCTGTGGTCCCAACTGGAGTGAGGTGTTGGGGGGTGGCTGGGTGATGAAAAAGTGGAGTAGGAACAAATGTTTGACTAGTACAAGGTGATGACCCTGCATTCTGCAGGTCCCACTCCACTGAGCACTGCTCCTGTCTCTTCCTTGTAATCTGGGACCTGAATGGTGCAGAGGAAAGATCCCCACCCCACCAGGTGGTGTGAGTCTGATGGAGACAGGATAAGTCCTGCAGAATGTACCCAGGTCCACCTCGAAAATTAGCTTGCTCAATGGTGATCGCCTGGTTAAATAAAGATTTTGATTGATAGATTGATTTGATTGATTGTACGTGTTTGGGCTGGGGCTGCTGGTCTGAAAGGGGGAAGGACAGAAAAGAAATAAAGACCAAAATAAAAAAAGTCTCTGTTGGAAAAACCCTCATTACTGCTTCCCTGTGTCGGCTCCTTGACTTCACAGAATAGCAGAGAGGACTTACACAGCCTGTGTGGTTACTTGGTTACTGCATGGTCTTCACACAGGTTACAGCCCACCCTCACCCCCCACCCCACCCCATAGATTAATTTCTACATTCAGCTTTATGATGGATGTCAGTGTAGAAATCAAGTGACTGTGAATTCTGGAATCCCATGCATGTGGGAGCTGGTGGCTGAGTGGGTCACAGAGGAAAGGTGCTGGACTTCCAGGAAAAAGTTAAAGAGCTAGGGGAGCCAAAACAGGCAGTCAGAAGAATAATAAACATTTTAAGTAGTAGTCAGTTGTAACATTTTATTTCTGAAGTATTTTTATTTTTCCTGTTGCTCATCAGAAAGTCTCCTATATGATAATATTGTGCTGGCTGTGTGGAACAGCTCTTAGCCTAGCAGCTGACATGTATAACTCTACTGCCCCACACTACATCATAAGCATTATGATGTCACTGACTGTGACATCAGAAGTGAATGACCTGGCAATCACTCACTTGCAAATGTTCCTAAGTAGCAGTGCTGTCACAGTCAGTGAGGTCACAATGCTGATGATGTAGTGTGGGGCAGTAGAGCAAGATATGTCAGCTGCCAGGCTAAGAGCTGTTCCACTCATCACACCTGCTAACATCAGGTAAACAATCTTCTAATTAAACAAAGGGAAAAGAAAAAGTACCTTAGATATAAAAGGTAATGGTTGGCTGCTTTTAAAAATGAATATTAGTTTAAGGAAGTACACTAGCTCTTTAAGGAACTGTCTACTCAGCATTAAAACACACTCTGGTACCAACCTGAGAATGACATTGGTGTTGACTGTGAAAGCAACAGCTTCCCCACCCTCCCAGAGAGGGGGCAGAGTGAATTGATGGGGGAAGATTGGGGGGAGGGACAAGGATCCTTAATCCTAAACTTGGCTTCTAAGAGTACTGATCCAGCTGGATTCTGGGTACAGCTTCAGATCCGGTAAGGTTCTAACAGTATTAGGTACACTAAAGCCTCCTGTCATTGCACAGGGCCAAAAACAGCGCTGGTGAGTCATGTAGTGATGAAAAGAAGAGATTGACAGCACTGGAGAATGAATCTTTTAGATCCACTGACTGGAACAGTGCAAATGAGTTTGAAAGAGGAAAGAACATATGGTATAAGTAAGTACTTTTGTTCTGTGATGAGGTGGTATGCATGCCCTTTGTACTGGAATTTGTATGGAAACCTAGATCAGGATTGAAAAAGGAGACAGGGCCATGTTAACAGATGTTTCCCAAAAAAGGTCCCTCCAGGCAATGTTTAATAATAACTTAGATTTAGTGATGAATAACGCTTCCTTGTTGTAAATAAACAGAAAGGAAACACAAACTGGAGGGCCTCAGAGAATAGCGCCAAAGTAACACTTGCTGCTCTGTTTCCTGTGGTTGGACATTGTCTGTCTGTAGGACAAGGGAGGCTGGTGGATAAAGGGGAACTCTTGAAAAGAGCTGGAAACTGATCCCCTGTGGCTGTTTTTGTTCCAGCGTTGAGTCTCAGGGTGTTGGGTTGCCAGTGCCTACGAGCTTTTTCGCTCTTGTTTTTTCTCTCTCTTTGCCATCTGCTGCTGCAGATTCCAGCGGACCTGCACTTTAGAGTACTGTTTCAAGCTATTGTTTTCTATCTCCCTTGGAATGGAATATCTGCCAGGCTCAGTCATGGGTGGGGTAAGGAGGGGAGATTTCCAATAGCTACTGTCCTGTCGATTGTAGAAATAAAGCATTGCCATTTTTCCCCCTTGTGTGAATGACAGCCCAACTGGTATTAACAGAAACACTGCTTGCACAAACTGATACTGCATCAGATGCACTGATACTAATAGGCACTCTATTGGTAACATCTGGCACTGGGGTGTAGATCGCTCATTGGTTTGGTAATCAGTTTTGGAGCCATTCACCTCTAGGTTACCAGTTCGATTCCAACCCAGGCTGGTAGTGTACAAAATCTATTATTATCTGATGGCTGTTCAGACAGAGTCCTAAGCAGTGTTGGAAATGGAAACAATTTACTAGGGAAACCCACAACCTGTGATGTGGGATCAAACATACCTGACAGGGTTCTGGTGGCACGTTTCTTCACTATATGTTGCATTTGTACATTGTATTTAGTCAATTTTATGCCTTTAGATGGCTACATTTTACACAGAAAACTATTGCAAAGGAAAAGCCTCTCCACTGTGGGTAACAGCCTGCTACTATGAAAGAAAAAGGTATTGAAGAGGCAATAACATAGTGCACCCACCAACCTGAACAGCCGATGCGTACTATGTTTACTAGTATAAAGTGTCCGGCTCACTTAAATCATATCATAAACATTTTATTTGTTTGACATGCAATAGCAAGATAAAAACAGTCATGATTACAAGGCATGACACCGAGTACAACTTGGCTGATACAAATGAAATCTGGAACTACTGCCAAAAATATGGCAGACCAGAACTGACGTATGTCTTACACCGAAAAGGAAGTGCCTCAGAGTTCTGAATTATGCTCTGTTTCATGCCTTGTAATTGTGCCTGTTTTTATCTCACTATTACATGTTATACAAATTAAATATTTTTAATGTGATTAAAGTGAGTCAGCCATTTTATACTAGTGCAAACAGTACACATCAGCTGTTCGGTGTGATGGGTGCACTATGTTATTGCCTTCCCCATTTATAAAGATTTGCTTTGCTCTCCGAGACCCTCCAGGGTCATGAGGGCGGGTGATCACAGTCCTCCCCACAGCTGAAGGGGCGTAAATTTCAAAATGCCAGGTAAAGGGATCCCAGCTTTCTCTGCCAAGCTCCGTGTAATGGAGGCCGCGGCCGACTGCCATTTTTAAAGAAAGACTCTTGTCGCTACATGAATGCTGATTGTTTTTTTTACCTATGTTTTCTCCTGTAACACTGGCAAAATGACTGCTCTGACTGAGCACCTTAATGCTTGGAACATCGACTGCCTACGTAAACGCATATTCTTGTTGAGCACCTTAAATTCTGTTACATATATTGTTTAACTACGTTTTCACCTTTTAAACTGGTGAAATGAATGCTCTGACAGAGCACCTTAATTAGTTTATTTTCACTTTAATTCATGGTGCCTGCTTCAGCTGTACCTAAGAGCTGTTCCAAAGTAGGTGCCTGTACATTGAATTTGAAATGGGGGCTGCTGAATCGCTGCTCAGTACAAACCTCCAGTAGTTGGGAAGGGAAACTTATCAGCAGATAACAGCCACGATGAACTATTTATGCCTGAAACTCTATACAATGCATGCATTTTGTTAGCTAAAGCTACTACTGTGAAATGGAGTTGAAATAGATTTGTGCAGCAAAGAAGTTTTTTTAACTGCAGGTCTCTGTTACCCTCTGTTGGCTATCGCGACACGACCCCCATCCCCTTTGTTCCTCAGCCCCTCCTACTGTTCCGTACCTGTACTTAAGTTTCTCCTTATCCTCTCCCCACAGATTTGAAGCCTGCTCTCCAAGAGCCTCCAGGGTCGTGAGGGCGGGTGACCGAGCAGCTTTCCTCCACAGCCGAAGGGCATGAATTTCGAAAACACCAGGTAAAGGATCCCAGCTTTCTCTGCCAAGCTCCATGTAGGGGAGGCCGCAGCCGACTGCTAACCCCACCAATGCTTTGCATTGGCTGCCCCACCACCCCCACCACCAACCTTGGTCGACGCTGCCATTTATAGTGAAAAACACCTAACTGAATTTAGCCTATCAGGTGATTTTTCCATCTGCAGGTTATCTGCTCCGGCCTCTAGTGGCCGCTGCAACAAATGAGCTCTGACAATCACGTCCCCCACTCAGTACTATACTCTACCAACTCCCTCTAGAGGCACTTACCTCCCACTACACCCTCCTATTCCACTCCCCCCCTTGTTTTGGGACCACCTACTTAACCTGGAGCAAATGTGTGGTGTTCTTTTTTCTCTGCCTACTGCCCTGCTACCCACATAACTGCTATTTGTGACTTCACAAGCTGGTGCCTTGATGAGCACTACGGCGTCATTAACTGCTGTACTATACTGAACATGTTTCTGGGCATGTTTCTGGAGAGTGGCTATATATGGTTTACATTATGCACAGACCAATTGATGCTGAACTCTCGCGTGGATAATAAATGTCCACGTGATCTCACACTACCTCATTATCCAGGTGTTTACCCCCAATTAGACCCCTACCTCAGCCTATTTACTTGGAATAGTCTCAGGAAAGGTGGCAATTGCTATGCTTGCACTACTTTCCTCAGATCACACAAATGCCTGTTCTTCCATCGCCCATTCCAGCCGTTCCAGAAGGTGTGGGTCCTTCTAAAGCTCCTGCTATCGGGGATATTGAAACCAACCCAGGTCTGCCCTGTACCAATATCCCAAATGTAAATTCCTCCCTGCTCTACAATACAAAAGGGCTGAAGCTGGTTCATATCAGTAAAAATAGTCTCAGAGCCAAATTACAAGAACTTGAGGCCTGGGTCCTCCAGCTCTCCCCTGATGTATTAGCCATCTCTGAAACATGGTTTAAATCTAGCATCTTAGCACACGAGATTGAGATCCCTGGATTTAAAACTTTTCGTCAGGACAGAATAGGAAGGAAGGGTGGAGGGGTCATCATATATGTCAAGGAATCACAGTGTTTTTAGTAGAGATCCCAGCCATGGTTGATGCAGGTTGCGAAGCACTATTTGTTAAACTCCTGTTGGATGGCACTAAGCCCTTACTGATAGACTGTGTATACAACCCTCCACAGACTGCAGGGGAAGCACTAAAGGCTTTTACCAAACTTATCCCTGACCTGCCTTCCTGGGAGTAAATAATCCTGGGTGACTTTAACCTCCACTGGGGCCCCTCAACTAAAAGTGACATTAAGTCCAATTTGCAGGAGGCCAACCTTACCCAACTTATCCAGGAACCTACAAGACTGAATTTGAAATCCGGTAACCACACCACTCTGGATTGGATCCTGTTGTCCAACCCCAACAGATTCAAGCTGGTCGGCACTTTTGCTGACTCCCTAAGTGACCACGCCCCTATCTTTGGTATATGGAAAAATGATTACCCAGCTCCACTCCCCTGAACCTTTCTGGCACGCAACTACTCTAAATTTGATGCTAACTCATTCCAAGAATCCCTATCAGCAATGGACTGGGTTCAGATAAAACTCGTCCCCTGTCTAGGCATAGCCTTGGACCTCTTCACCAAGAATTTCCTCTCTGCTGCCAATAAGCACACCCTCTTTAAACAAATGAGGGTCAAAGGACAACAGTTCAGGTGGCTGACGCGTGATCTAAAAAAGCTCATGAGGGACAGAGGCAAGGCCTGGGGCAGGTACAAATCCACTAAATTGGCTAACGATTGGGTCCTGTACTGAATGCTCAGAAACAAATGTAAAAGAGACTTAAAACAGGCCAAGCGACAGTACCTCAAGAACCTGCAAACAAAAAATCTCTCTAACCCCAGACAATTCTGGTCTCAAATTAACACGCTCCTGAAGGGGCATCACACGCAAGGTGCCTGTGATACTGTTGTGGGTGGTGCATGCCACACAAACCCACAAGACGCTGCTAATGCCTTTAATGTATTCCTCACTGATCTTGACAGGTATAAGGTTCACCCCTGCAGCCCTAGCCAGACATCCTCTGATGATACAGAGGATCCTCTGTCATCATCTAACTTTCACTTTACGTTGGTGTCTAAACTGAGGTCCTAAAGCTGATCAGGAATATTAAGGTCACTGGTTCTGCAGGCTACAACAAACTACAACCCAGGCTACATAGATTAGCAGACCAAGCAATTTCCACACCAATCACGTGGTTATTCAACAGGTCACTGATGGAAGGTGAAGTTCACACAGCCTGGAAAACTGCCCTGGTTACCCCTATCCCCAAAGGGGAGCCCAGTGAGTTGGTTGAGAACTACAGACCGATTTCCATTCTCTGCACACTAAACAAAGTGTTTGAGATAATTGTGTACCAACAAGTCCAGGAATATGTTGAACAACATAACCTCCTTACTCCCCGACAACACGGATTTAGAAAATGACATGGCACTGATATTGCTTTGATTAGCCTTATATCCAACATCCTCGCTGCCTAAGATAAAGGCCAACTAACTGGTGCAATCTTTACAGACCTTACCAAGGCCTTTGATCTGGTGGACCATTAGCTACTTATCCCACAGCTCAGATCCCTTGGATTGGATAACCACTCAGCACAGTGGTTCATAGATCACCTGCATGGTAGATCTCAAATAGTCAGATGGTTGGGGGTGAAGTCAGACAAGCACTCCATCTCTGAGAGGGTCCCCCAAGGGTATATATTGGGGCCCCTCCTATTCTCCCTATTCATCAATAACTTACCTAAGCACTGCGGAGGAGCCAAGGTGACGCTGTATGCTGATGATGCCGTGTTGTACAGATCTGCTTCGGATGCAGCACAGCTAAATCAGCTTCTGAACCATGACCTCTCCATATTGAAAAACTGGTTCCTAACTAATCGACTAGTCCTCAATGTGAAAAAAACCAAAGCCATCCTATTTGGACCCAAAAGACTGGGTCCTGATAGAACACGTTTACTGTTCCCCTGCCTGGCCACTGGTTATCCTATAGAGGTTGTGGATTGCATTAAATACCTGGGCGTGTATATTGATCAAGATTGTTCCTTCAAGGTTCATGTTGATCAACTAACCAAGATGCTAAACCAGAAGCTTGGCCTCCTGTATCATCTGAGCCCTTTTCTCACTCAGACATCTAAGTTAAGGGTAGCTCCTGTACACCCTATTCTATGGGCCCCAGTGCTACACTCACTACAAAACACAGAGATGTAAAAACTAGGAAAACTGTATCACAGAGTCGGGCGCTTTGCTCTGGGTGCCCTGCCTCTTAAACACCAGTGTAAAGTATTGCACTCACTAAATTGGCCTTCTCTTGAGGGCAGGCTGGTGTACTTTCCCTATGTCTGGCCTTCAAGCTTCTACAAACAAATGCCACCACAATCTGAGTTGCACCTTAATGCTTAAACAGCCTGGAAGAACCTTAAGGTCCTCAAATCGGCAACTCCTCCATGTCCCTAGAGTCTGGGCATGTCAAGGTATGTGGTCTTTTGTGACCTACATTCCGTCCCTCAGTATTGGCCTTCCTAGTAAACTTCAAGACTGCAGCTCCCTTGGTGGCTTTAAAAAAGGCCTCAAAACCTACCTGTTGGGCTAAGCCTCTGTGCATGCTACCGTTGAGGACAAGTACAGTGGGCTACCTTGGTAGCTCCTGTCAGCCACCTGGCATGCCTTTACTCCCATATTGGGACCTCTATCACTGATGAGACACTTGTGACTGTAATTTTTGTGAAACTGTCCTGTACAATGAACATTATGTAACTGTCATTCTTGTGAAACTATGTTACCCTTCATGTTAATCCTCAATTGTACCTAACCTGCCTGTGATCATATAATATGTCCTGATTGTAATGTCTGTATTGCTCAATTTCCCTTAAATTGTTCCTACATTCTACTCTACTGTTGCCTATAATTAATCCCGGGTAGCCCCTGAAAAAGGGATCATTATGGTCTCAGTGGGCCTACCCGTCACCAAATTTTAAATAAATAAAATAAAAGAAGCAATACTTCCCATTTTCTTCTGGAACTGGTAGACTTTTAATTTCCTCCTCAAAATGAGTTCCCCAGTCCCCCCATTTTCACTACCAGTCCTAAGTGAACTGAGCTGTGTTGGTTCTCAGTACAATTCCCAGTGAATGGGTGTCCCTATCACAACAACCCTATCAAAATCTGCTCTAATTTGCATCCTTGTCAGCCATCTCACATACGAAGTCAAGGACTGAATAGGCATTCAGTCTGAAATCTCTTCTCATCTACTCACTGTGGTCCTTTCATGACAAGGTTGAGATACATTAGTGGGACAGCTGGGGAGTTTGCACTGTGACTGCCCAGGCTATATTTGCCATGTGGCTACATAAAGGACTGGTCTCCAGTAATGTCAATTTGGGATCTTCACGACCTTAAAAAGAAAAAAATATATACTATCTGTGCTTTACTGGCACTATCTGATGCATTACTGGTACATAACAAAACTTTGCTGGTGTTGTCTGTTGGTTTACTGGTATTGCTTGGAGATTTATTGGTATGATTTGGAGCTTTACTGGAGTAATCTAAAATTTTACTGGTACTATCTGGAGCCTTACTGATGTTACCTGGGACTTTGCTAATACCACGTGGCACTCCTCTTGTGCAACCTAGAAGAGTTTTACTGATACCATCTAGCACTGTACTGCTTCAACCTGGGACTTTGCTGGCACCTCTTGGCATCATTATTGGTACCACCTGGGACTTAAGGTTTACCACCTGGTGCTCTGCTAATATGACTTTGAACCCTGCATACCAGCACTGAAGTTTTACTGGTGCCACCTGGAGCTTTGCTGGTCCCATTTGGGCATTACTGGTACAGAGCTCTATCCTTCACAGCAGATGACATGCATGAAAAATCATTCACAAATGATCTGTTCTGCATGATAAATAGTTTATTAAACAGTGATATAGACTGAGGCTGAGGCCTGCTTGACTGTTTTTGAACAGGACATCCCTTTACTTTCCAAAAACCTATTCCTGGGCTTACTGCCTCAAGAAGCTTGCTCTCCCAATAACAAATATTTGTACCATATCCTGATAGTGGCTGCCCTGAAATCTCTTACTAGGTGATGGTTTTCTTCAGTTATGTCCCACAAAAACTGAATGGCTAGCTCTGGTGAAAGAGATTAGAATCCTGGAAGACATGTTTGTAAAAATCAGCTTTAATTATGACAGGGAAATCATCAGTGCAGTCGCCTACTGGTTCAAATGGGATTCATACCTTGGCTGAATTTTTTTTTTTTTCAATTCTCTTTACTTTGGTCATGATCCCAGGAGCCTCTCTCAGGCATCCAACCCTTGCTCCTGCCCTGCCTGAAGTCCCCTACAACCGTACCTTCCTCTCCCCACCCCACCCTGCTTCACAGCTGGCACCTTGAGCTTAACCCCTCCGGGGTGGAGCCACCCCTCCTACCTTGGGCGCTCTCACACATAGACTTCAGCTACAGACATGGGCCCCAGGCGGAGGATCTGCGAAGGTCGGCAGAGTCGGACTCGGTCGTGGGCATGGGGGATAGGTGCCGTCGCCTACCCCTGGAACCCGGGTTTTTCTGTTTTCTCCCTGCCCCCCCCTTCCTTGCATGGGCACCCCTGACATCAAGCACACAGCAACCCTCTGACATCAGCCATGCTAATTTGTGCTGTCTGGGCACTGTAGCACCCCCAATCTCCACCAGGAGCCCCTGGTGTGTCGGACAAACCCCAGCCCGCCCCCTGGGAGAGGAGAGCTGTCCATCAGATGCTCAATCCTCTCCTTCCCCTGCCGACCCCCATCAACCCAGGCTCATTCCCAAACCCGGGTCACTGGCGTGGTGCTAGGTGTGGCGTCCAGTGCCTCAACCCTTAGTGCCACTGCGCCAGTCCTCCTTGACTGAAATCTTGATAGTCTTGTAATGAGGTCCCCACCTGGGTGACTGTTAGTCTATCCAGTGCTCCAAGCAGACCTTGGAATGTTTTCTACCCCTCCTCCAGTGTAACACTCCTCCTACCTTGTAAATATGAAAGTCAGTTTACATAGTATTCAAATGTCTGTACCTGCATATGGCATGTAATAATTCCTGTAATGAGCTGCTACAGATGTGTACCTTCATTTCTGACCATTTTTAATATGAGCAATGTAAGGATTTTTATAACTGAAAACTTAATACATTTTGAGTAAACGAAAGAAAGGTAGTGATATAACTCCTGGGGCTATGGCAATCTCGGATTGCGTCAGGGACCCGGCACCGCATTTTACAAAAATGAGGGTCCTTGCGCCCAAGACCCAAGATTTGCCACATCTGCAGGGTTGCACAGGACAGGTGGTGCACCTGCAGAGCTTGGCAGAAGGCTCTGTCAACCCCCCCACCCAGTGGAACGCTCAAGGGGCCTCAAAGTAGGGGGATAAATACACCTGCCAGAAGGGGACCAGGGGCATAAGTAGCATGGAGGTGCCCTAGGAGGTGACAGGGCAGGCCCACAATGTGCAGGGGTTGAGGAGGTGCCCTGTACTATTTTGGATAGTCAATCAGCCTGGGTAAAGGGGCCTGGCAGACAGGGACCATGATCCAGCTTCAGAAGGATAAAGCCCTGGCACCAACCCCATAGGTGCCACTGACCCAAACACCACCAGCAGGCAGCAGCCTGTTTCTACATGGGTGGCCAGGTACCAGGGGACTGCCACAGTGCCTGAGGACTGTTCCCAGCCACCACTTGCACCCCGCAACCTGCAGCCACTGCTGCCCGCCAATGGTGCTGGGGTCAGTGGCCCCTATGGCGTAGGTGCCCAGGCTGTATCCTTCTGAGGCCGGGTCCTGGTCCCTGTCTGCCAGCCCCCTTTACCTGAGCTGATCAGCTGTTTCTGATAGCACAGAGCACCCCTGCAGTGTGCGACTTCAACCCCCCCACACACTGCATCCCTGCCCAAGTCACCCTCTAGAGCACTCCCATGCTCTTTATGCCCCAGGTTCCCATCTTGCAGCCCCCCCCCCATTCACCGCTCTTCCCAGCAGTGGTACAGGGCCCTTAGACCACTTCCTGGCTGGTCTAACCTGAACCTCCAGTTGCAGCCATGGCAGGTCTTATAGAATCCCAAATAAGGAGATGGTACAACCCCACCATGGTGCAACCACCCTTGCGATCTGGTGCCTTGGTGCTTTTGCCACAAAGGTGGTGCAGGGGTGCTTTGCCACGTGGCATCTCGATTTCACCGCAGCCAGTGTTTGAAAATCTGGAATGCTGTAAACTATGACACAAGGTGCCACTTGCCTTATCTCCATTTGGTGCAGGCACCTTGCACCATAGTTTCCCTTTAAAAATCGAGCCCCTGGTCCTGGCCTCAGCCAGTCTGATGAGGTGAAGTGGTCAGCCCCCTTTGAGGGAAGCTGGTGGGTGGCAGGTATTAACCCACTGGTGCAATAGCCCTGATTATCAATGTTGGTGGAACAGGGGAACTTGGTCTAAAGGGCATTTGCTTCATCCCAAACTCAAGTTCAACTACTGCAAGGTGGTGCACTTACCCCCATGCCAGGTTTCTATGTTTCTGCTCAGCGCCAAAAAAATTTGGAAAATACATATTTTTTTCTCACTGTAGCTGAATGTTGCAGAATTCATCAAAATAAGCATTTCAGATGCCCAAACAGTGAAAAAGTAGCAGGAAAGTCAGCTAAAACAGGAACCAAGCATAGAGGTGCAGCACAGTGAGGAGATCGGAGAGCTCATGTGTTGTTTAAAGCTACTCCCCCTGCTGTTTCACATCATTCATTTTATTGTTCAGTAAACATCAGACATAGCAACAAAACAGCTGATGGGAGAATACAGTAAAATGAAACTGCAACTATTGAAAAATGATGCTGCAGAATTCTAGACTATATTGCACACAAATATAAACTATAGTGCAACTGAGGTATAACTGAAGTCCAGAGGGAGGGAGGGACACCTGTGACCAAATATGATCTGGGGTGTAGTGTTAGGCAGGTGAAAATAAAGCAGACTAGATGGGCCTTTGGGACCTTTTCTGATAATGCATTCTATGTTTCTGTGTTGTTTGGTTACCGTTCTCATGCATAACTTAGATGCCTCAATAATGGCCCCTTCATTTGTCCCCATCTCTCTCCTCTACACCTCTGATGCTGTCTACCCCAATTAACTTGCCCCAGACCAACTACCTCATCCTGTTCATATCCGCCCTTCCAAAATCAAGGACCTCAGCCCTTAATTGGGGCTGTTCAGTCCAAAGTGCCAGCTCGAACCAAATAGAATTATGGTCGCTGAACCATAGAGGCGCTCCTACTTGCACACCTCCTACCACCTCTGAGTTGGTGAGTACCACATCGAGAATGATGACCTGCCTGGTAGGTTCATTAACCAGCTGCACCAGCAGACAGTCCTGGAATGTCTCCAGCAGGGCCTGACGTCTGGTGCTCCTGGTAGCTGGAATGTCCCAATCAATATCTGGCAGTTTCGGATCACCCACCACCTCTACCTCCCCCTTTGTCACTCTTTTTTCCAGTTCCTCCCCATGCTCCCTATCCTTCTCTTCCGCTTATCTTGGCAGTCTATAGACCACCTCCAACTGTAGTTGCTTGGCTGAGGCCAGCCTCGAGGCACTCCCTGACATACAGTATAGGGCTATGACAAAATGCGTTTTGTACACAAAACAATGTTAGGGAGTAGAAAAATGCATTTTGTCAATGGAATGAAGTTAGGAGTTTGAGAGAATTAATTTTGTCCACAAAGTTTGTGCATTTTGTCCACAGAATAACGTTAGGGGTTTGACAAAATGCATCTTGTCCACAGAATGAAGTTACTATAGGAGTTTAACAAAATGCATTCAGGTTAGAGATTAGAGATAAGAAAAAAAATATTTTGTTCACACCATGAAGTTAGGAGTATGATAATATGCATTTTGTCCACAGAATGAAGTTATGAAAAAATGGATTTTGTCCAGCTTAGAATAATGGAAACCTAGAATGTGCTGGCAGATAAAGATCACTTGGCCGACCTTGTCTACCCATTTTCCCCTGCCTATAGTATCACCACCAATCCTACTTGATCTTAAGGATGTTACGTTATGATATTCTGATGGTATGATAACACTCACATGTAATACTGTGGTATTACAGAAGAAGTCATTTTTGTACAAAATAGAAGCCTCTTCAAGCTCTTGCATCAGGAAAGAGTTTGTGTAGATTGGACAATTGTCCCTGAGAATACAAAAAAATTAGTTGATAGGTCTGAATACCATGAATCATGGTTATCGTAGTATCAGAAATTGCCCATGGTATAAATAGCATTACTTCTGATACTGCAGTGTACCATAAAACCGTGATACCATGACATCCTTACTTGATCTCTGCCATATTCGCCCACCTCCTTCCCTTTCACTAAGATTCCCTTATGCCTATCCCATACATTCTTGAACTCTACCACTGTTTTTGCCCCCACCACCTCCACTAGAAGACTGTGCCGGGAATCTACCACTCTTTCTGTGAACAAGTACTTCTCTCATCTCTCCTGAATCTATCCCTTCCACCTTCTTATCATGCCCCCTTGTTCTTGAACACCTTTTCTTCTGAAAAATACTTCCCTTGTGTACCTTATTTACCTCCATGAGGTATTTAAAGGTCTTTATCATATCCCCCTCTCCCTCCTCTCTTCCACGGTGTACATATTTAGGTCCTTAAATCTCTCCTCATAGGGCTTCTGATGCAGACCTTGCACCATTTTAGTTATCCTCCTCCTCTAGACAGCCTCCACTCTGTCTATGTCCTTCCTGAGTTGTGGTCTCCAGAACTGGACACAGTATTCTAGGTGGGGTCTGACTAGTGATCTATACAGGGGCAATACCTACTCCCTCTTTCTCATGGTGATACCTATACCTATGCACCTCAGTATCCCACTAGCACTCCCAACTGACATGTCATACTGCCTGGACACCTTTAGGTCACAGAATGAAGTTAGGAGTCTGACAAACTGTATTTTATAAACAGAATGAAGTTTGACAAAAGGGATTTTATCCACAAAATTAAGGTTGGAATTTGACCAATTGCCATTTGCGCACAGCATGAAGTTTGGAGTTTGACTTAATGCGTCTTGCTCCAAAGAATGACGTTAATTATTTGACAGAATGCATTTTATCTACAGAACGAAATTCAGAGTTTAACAAACTGTATTTTGTAAATTAAGTTAGGGGTTTGAAAGATCCATTTTGTCCACAGAATGAAGTTAAAGCAGCAGTACAACGAAAATAGGCAAAACATTTGACCATTGCTTTTTCACTGCAAAAGATTCCAGGCATTTTCTAATTTTATTTGGTGGCTGAATGTCCTTGTTACATTAATATGTGAGTATTTTATGCATGTTTTAAAAAAGGAGACCACCACATTTAGCTTAGAAATAGCACTGAAGACTTGGAAGGCTTAGGATTCAGAAAATAAAAAATACTCATGGTGTACAACATAGGAAGTCCCTTGAAAAGTAGATTTGACTGGTATGCTAATATTTTGATTAATTGCAGCTGAAATGAGCTTTTTTAAAAAACAAAAAAAAGTTTTGTTGCACTACTGCTTTTAGAGTTTGAAATAATGCATCTTGTTCACAGAATGACTTTATCCACACAACAAAGTTAAGAGTTTGACAGAATTGATTGTTCCCCAGAGAAGAAAGGAGTCTGACAACATTTATTTTGTCTACAAAATAATGTTGGAGGTTGGCATGATGCATTTTTACAATGTTACAAAGTTAGGTGTTTTGCAACAATGTATTTTATCCACATAATGAAGTTACAAGTGGTAAAAAATATATTTTTATTCATTTATTAAAATTTTACAATTTTAGAATAAAACTACACAAAGGTGGAAATATATCTGGTTTCGAGGGGAGTCCCATTTTATAGAAAAACACAAGTTTTATCACAATACTTACAGGTGCTAAATAACAGTTATTACCAGGAAAGGAGCTGCTGTTGATGTGGATGCGTATTTTAATGTGTATTAGATATTTTAATTTTAGAGTTTATAATCAATGCACAAGTGCTTTGATCAATTTGCGAATTGCGCTTTTTATAATGTATTGATTGATTGATTGCTGATACCTTTGGGAGAACTTTGGACAACCTAATGTTTATATACAGTGCAGCTTGCATTTCATATATGAAGTCTACTGATTTTTCCTCCTCTGCTTGTATTTCCAGGAACTCTGTATGCAGACAGCGGGTTGGATTATCTAACAGGTCCAACTGCTGCAATCCCAGAGTATGCAAAAGATATGGTACACTGGACTTGTGGGTCTCTAACAGCATTTTACATCCCGCATGACAACTACTGTAAGTTAGATCAACTTTTTGTTGTGTAACTTGAGTCAGTCCCGGGGACCATTTTTACAGTGCTTGCACCAAATATTTGACACAAGCTGCAGTAAATCGGGTAAACTGTCACAACTGTGTCTGACCTACTAAAACTGGAAACAGTTGTGGCAAACCTGATTGGCACATCAAGTGTGGTGGCACAGGACTTGATGTATACCCTGCACCATCCTTTGAAACTCTGGCCCAGTGTCTCCTTTCTTTAGAGTTCATCTCTTTCTTACAGCTTATTTCCCACTTGAAGACATAATGACTTAATGTGAAATCACAGTCTGTTGTTACGGCAATAACTGTGATGTCCCTTGCAGAGTATTTTTACATTATGCGGGGCACAGGAAATAGGAGCTGATGAACTCTCAAGGAACATAAATCTTATTTTCATGCATATGACCTACTGCAAGTTTTAAATACTGGGGAGAAGAAATATATTGTGATCATGAAATGTAAACTGAATTGTGCCCAAATGTTATGTCTTTCAAAGTTCTCCTGGAGGTGTTGGCTGCTCTTTACGCACTTGTAATTTTGTCCACAGTATGAAGTTAGGGATTTGACAAAATGCCCTTTTGTTCACAGTATAAAGTCAGAGGGTTTCAACAGCAGTAGCAAATATCATTTTTATGTCCAGATTTCAGGCTAAGGTTTTACCAAGAGGTCAGAATATTCACTACAAAACAGGCATAAGAGGAAATAAGCAAAATTATTGTTATACTTAACTCAGAGAGGAAATTTAACAGCAGTCAAACAAATACAGTACATGACCAAAGTTTAAAAATGAAAAATAACTAGATGAGGTTACTGTCAAACGCCATAGAGCAATGAAGACACTTCATTTTGTAATATTGCACCCCTGTAAAAGTTTGCCAGTTCTCCTGCAACTGTTTCCTAACATCTGAGTTCCTCAGATCAGGCAACATTGTTAGTGGCCCAGTGAAAATACTTGTTTGAGTTTACACAGCTGGGGTGGGCACAACTCAAGCAAATAAACCCTATTATCTACCTGCAGGTAGACATGTGTAATAAATGTTTATTTTCATGTGCACTTACAAATAAATGATGATTTCATGTGTCTAGGTTATCAACCATTCAATCAATTAAGAATAGCTGTTTATTTATATAGCAAAATGTCTTGGTGTTGTATAAAGCAATTATTATACTTGCTCTTATTTTATAATCAGATTAATTTTCACGCATACCTCCCAAGACTAGTTACACACTCATGGCTACATCACTTGTGAATAAAGAGGTTTGTAGGCACTCATAAAAGTAAATCTTATTATACAATCAGGGTAAGTGCGCAATAATCACCTATCTCACTAGCTATCTGAAAACCCATCTGATAAAGAACATTTATCTGAGCTCCTATGTGTATAAATGTAAAATCTTACATTTATACATATAGTTAAGTATGTCAGAGCCCATACAGTATATATACACAGTTAGTACACCATCAGATACACTCCTCCCTGCCCGCTGGCCTGCCATACTTCCTCCATCTCCCACTTTTACTCTTCAGTCCAGCTTGGAGTTGATTATATTTAATACGGGGGGAGGGGTGCAAGGGGCAGAGCCCCCCTCATGGTGTGTTTGGGGGGTGAAGCCCCCGATAGAAAAATGGATCGTGTTTTCTTACGGATTTATGTCGACCACAACTTGTGGTCGACATAAATCCGTTGTTGTGACCAGTCAACAAAATAGTTGTCGAACCAGCATCGTAGAGCCCTCGAAGACAGCATCACAGATACAAGCACTTCCGAGCCTGAACTCCCAGTGTGCTTGCTGAGAACTGTTGCCATTTTCTTGTAAAACGTTTCAAAATGCCACTTGCTTCACCAATCAGCTGCAATGCTGGCACATCGACATGACATCCTGACATCACGACCATGGCAGTGGCCATAGCAACAGGATTTAGTTTTGTGGACAGCACAGAAACAGAAAAGAAAACCATACATTTGCATAAATATGTTTATTTATAATTCTCATAAAAATAAACACACACAAGACCCTAATCTATTGCATAAATGAACTATTCAATGGAAACCTTATTTGATGCATTATTTATCTGCACTTCAGCAGTCTGCCCTCAGGCAGATAACTTGTGACTTATGCTACTTGTGAGGTTACCCGAGATCAAACTACTCTTGTGTGGATACATAATGTATCACACAGGTCCTCACTGCATATGCTATATATACCTACCTATGTTTATAAAATGGGTATGAAAAATCAGTAAAAATGCTGCCTCCTGATTGGATGAAACACACCACAACTGTGCATTATTCCCACAATGACTGCATGTCTGTACTCCTTTCTATTTTTCACCCCTTTCCAAAACACTTTTGGCCATTTTATAAGGCAGATAATCCACTACAGGGCATGCGGGCATGCTCTGTTATACGGATGCCTTGGATGTTTGAATGCACTTGGCCTGTGGCCTCATGCCTCACAACACACACCAAGGTCAGGGCTGGATTTACATTGCCATGGGCCCTATGCACAGCAGTAACCATGGGTCACCCCCACCACCGCTGCCGCCCCCTGGCCATCTCATTGCATAGGATACATGGACAAACCTTTGTGGTGCACTCTCAAAGCAGATCAGATCTTTTTTTTTTCCATTAGTCTGTCTGACTTGGTGCAGTGATTATGACAGCATCATAATGGGAAGTGCTGGCAGCAGCATGTTCATTTACTTCTATGTGTGACAGTCAGACAGGGGTGGGATGGAGCATTAAAATCAGCACTGCAGACACACACACACACACACATATGTCCTGCACAGCACATCAACCACCTAACTTCAAAAAAACATTTCAGACTGAAATACATTAAATAGTATTGGCAGTCAGGGCAGTTGAAAAATAAAACCGCCTTCTCCAGCAATGCCAAATGCCAGTCCAGACCAATCCAGACCATCACGAACTGCGAACACCGTCACTGCCTGCTGCTGCTGAGCTGACTGTCTTTTTACTTGGCCATGCTATTATTTTATGCTAGAGGCTAGCTAAGCAGAAGCTATAACAAAGCAAGCATATTCATGTCCTTTTTGTTTATCTGATCTATCCACACCCGGGTTTGCAGCCAGGTAAATAAATGTAGGCCCTCACCAGCCTCTCATGAGTAGTCTCTCTCCCAGCACCGCCCCCGTATGTAAAGACACATCACTGATCACGCATCATCCGCTCCCCGTTAGGTCCCACTGCAGACAGAGTGAGCAGTTCTGACTCCTCTTGCTAAAGCCTTCATTTGCACTGGATAACACAACACAACTGTTCTATGGACTAGCTTCTGCATGGCTTTTTAATATTGAACTCTGGCAATTCTCTATAAGTAAACTAAAGTCTAATTATATACAGAGTGTACCAAGGGAAGTAAGAATGGTACCTAGAATTTTAAATCAGGTACTATAAATTCCAATGTTGGCTACTCAAATGGTCTGAAAAGCAAACTCTCTACCCAGCTTGGGCAATACACTACACAGACTGGGCCCCAGTTTACTCAGTTCCACAGTAATACCCCACTCAGACCAAACCCCATTTTACCCCAAGTGCCAGAGTAATACCCCACACAGTCTGGGCCCCACTTTATTCCATGTCAGAATAGTACCCCACTCAGACCAAAACCTTACTTTACCCCCAGTGTTATGGCAATAACCGCACAGACTGGACCCCACTTTACTCTGTGCCAGAGTGATACCTCACTCAGACCAAGCCCCTCTTTACCCCCAGTGCCTAAGTAATACCCCACACAGCCTGGGACCACTTTACACCATGCCAGAGTAACACTGTACTCAGACCAAACCCCACTTTACCCCCAGTGCTAGGGTAATACTCACACAGACTGGACTCTGCTTTTCTCTGTGTTAGAGTAATACCCACTCAGGCCAAACCCTACTTAACCCCCATTGCTAGTGTAATACCCCACACAGACTGGGCCTTACTTTACTTAGTGCCAGAGTAATTCTCCACTCAGACCAAGCATCAGTTTACCACTAGTATCAGTTCCAGACAGTTTTTCTATGATTTGAGATGTCACTGGAGCTGTGCAGAATATACTGTTCTACCCATGGAATGCTCATGGAATGACCATTCTGATTCCATGGAATTCCACAGAATTTTCATGAAAATTTTGTGGAATTTCACAAAAGTTTAAATTTCAGTTATTTCACTATAATTTTAAAAGTCCATGTCCAAATAACACTAAATTTGAAATATAAACAGTACCTAATAGTTTACAAGAGTGTAACAAATTTTAGAGTTGTAGATTGAAAGGAGGTGGAGTTATATATGGCCAAACATTTAATCAAAATACAATGTTCTGTTATTTTGGGATAATTTTAACATTCTTTTTTCAAATTTGTCCACAACATCAAGATTTAGAGAAGTGTTTAGAATGTGTATATGTACCATGTTTCAAGTCTCAAGCTTTAATGAGAGCTGAGTTATAGGTATCCATATATTTTACCAAAATTTGGATTGCTGTAATTGTAGTATAATTTTGATAGTATTCATTGAAATGCTACAAACATTGACTGGTATACAGGTTATCACTACGTCTGTGTATGTACATAGTTTCAGATTTCTAGCTTTAAATGAAACTGAGTTATAGCCTTCCCAAACATGTTGCCAAAATTTAAATTTTGGTTAGTTCCCACCGTGTATGCCGATTTTATTAATTGCTTGCTCCAAGAAATTGCAAAATAACATCTGTATTTAAAGTCAAATCCCATGAGTCTTTGTGAAAACTGTAGAATTTCATGAAAAATTTCATAAAACTGGAATTTTTTAATTTCACCTAGCCTTATCTGTGGGATTCTAGTTAAAGGATGGGGGTATAAGAGGAAGGTAGCACAGGGGGTCACCAGGTTCTGGAGTTAGATGCTCAGTTTCACCAAGAAATGGACAGCCAGGCTGGGTAGCACAACTGTGGTAGACCCCCAGGTAGGGAGCAAGAAAGCACAGAGTGTTAACAATTCTAACCTGAATGCAGGATATTTAAGGATCACATCCTGTAAATTTATAATCCGAGGAGCCAGGTGTACATGCAAGTCTAGGACTGAGAGGTACTCAAAAAGATGTTGTGGGAGAAGACAATGTCTTGGGCAGCAAGAAGAAAGAATTCTGGCTATTCCAACAGGGTAGGTCGATAGGAAAAGGAGTAGGTGACTCATGTTTTAAGGGAGTTTGTCATTGTAAAGAACAAAGAGGATGTCAGTGGGATCAGTAATTCTACTGAATCAATCTGGCTATGCCAAAAGAGGGGGGGGGATGATAGTCACCCAGAGAAGAACAGCAGGACTGCTAAAAGCTCAGCCGAGCTTATCAGATGAAGTACTAATATGTGCATTGTTAATCTTAAATTACACAAAACAATTTTGGATGCTTCATCTACAGTATATCTTATCATAAATATTTGAGAAAATGTTACACCCTTTTTTTTCTTCTGCAAAACTAAAACTGCTTAACCAATTTATCCAGTTGTATTAGACACCAGACTACACTGATTATGGATACACATGCCAAAGGTTAACCCCATGCATGCAAGAGCAGGGAAGTTGCAAACATCCTTATTTTTGATAGTTTTCACTAAGTTTTGTACCCCTGTAACTTAAAAATCTATTTTCTCTCCATATTTAGATAATTCTATAAACATTACAAAAAGGTTATCCGTACTAATTTACACATGTCTAGCTCCAAAGGTGCCTGAGTTATATGCAGATGGATTTGTTTCATGAAATTTCTTGAATAAAATAAAATGACAGATTCTGAGCACATATAATTTTGAAACAATGCATCATACTGTCGTGAAATCTAGCACATTTCTAGAACACCTATCATTAAGAAATCATGCCAAATTTAAGATCCCTGACCCAATAAGGTACATGCAGATAAAAATGTTCATGACATTTTGCATAAACAATAAAATGACAACATTTGAGCACATATAATTTTGAAACTATCCATCCAAATTTCATGATATTTTAGTGGTCATTGAGTGTAACAGAATATATGCCAAACTACAGAGCTCTAGCTTGAACAGAGGCTGAGTTATAAGCAGATTACTAACTTTTAAAAATTCCATGAAATTCCAACAAACTTCTGTGAACTTTCAGGGAATTTCACAAAATGTTGTCATAAATTCAGTGGATTTGGAAATTTCCCATTTTACACAACTGTAGATGTCACACGGTTTTGGAGCAGAGTGTGTTCCATATTATGTTACAGTGTCTTTGTGATAGAATGTGTGAAATGTGTGATAAAATCATTTATCACATATTTCACATATTCTATCACAAGGACACTGTAAAAACATAGTCTGCCCTGACTGTTCTGCTCATCTACCTCCCTCCCTTCCTCTCTCCCTACCTCGAGCACATGAGTCTCTCGGCTCCAACACATACAAATCCCCTACCCCTTATCAACTTCAAGTTGACCCTGGCTGGAGGCTAATGCCTCCCCGCCTCCCCAAATCAAACAGAACTCATTTCATACAGACCTGATGTTGCTGTTGTCAACTGTAGTCTGGCCTGGAACTATCAAAGCCCATCGTGGCAGCCGCGCTGACTTCCCTTATGCTCCTTCTCCTGTGAGTGCTGGGTCATGGACAGGCCCTTCTCCTACCTCCACTCTCCTAGTTGCTATGAGTGCTGGGTGGGTCTGTTCCCCACTGGAGATAGTCAACTACTCTGCCTGCAGGGCCTGATTGTTGCTGCTGCCTCCCTTCCCTTGCTTGGGCTGCTGAGTCCTAGTTGCTCTGTATGTTTCTGCCTTGGGCCTCAGCTCCCATAAAGAAAATGTCATCCAGTACTACAGGCCACCACAAGATGACTGGTGAGCAAATGGCACCAAAATGCAGCAGCTGCCAACATCAGTCATATTCATGATGGACACACCCGCGGCACACAACTTTTTAGCAAATTGGAAGGTAAAAAGGGCAAGGGGACATTACCAGCTGATGCAGTGGTTGACTAAAAACAAAGAAAACCCACTGACCAGCTCCAGCAGATGCCACCCAGACAAGCTAGGCAGTGGTGAATGCTGACAATGGACCCTTCCCGGTCACTCATGAGTCAGAGATCATCACCTGGCTTGTTGTCGGCAATACAAGAAAAAAAGGCAATTTGCTGGAATTAAAGAAACCACAATTTAACAGGGTTCTATGCACTGGTGCATGGTGCATTACTGTAACTCTGGCTCTGACCAAGGTGTATGTATATCAGAGCACAACTGCACACCCTGTACTGGATTATCTTTACTGGATTAGTTTATTATCTTGCTTATTTTAAAGATAAATTTCTAACTACATGGAACTCCTATGCTCCATTCAAATGCACTAGAGTTAGTGGCAACCATTATCCCTGGGTCTCCCCCGAGTTATTGACCTATCCCAAGGAGCGTGACAAAGCTTGGAGGAAACATAAGGCCTCCCAGCTTCCCCCAGACTATGCCAGGTATCACATGTTAATAAATGCCTGCACATAAACTACCAGACTTGTTAATATGTAATGCTTAACTCTTTGCACTGTTAGGTGTCTTTAATATGGGAATTGTTTTGTTTTGCACACAGACAATCCATTTTGTTTTGGATGACTTCTGGTACTCTTCTCGAATGGACTCTGCAGGTTTAGAAGAAGTTATTTGTGATGAAAAACACTGTTCAGGTGGACATTGCCATGCACTTGTTTAGCGTCTTCCTTTTAGTACTGCTGCTGCCTTTCTGAGCACACCTTCCCTCTGGTGTGGAGCATGTCACAAGGTGTGTTGATGTTTTGGAGTTCAAACCAACTCCATCTTCTGAGCTCAGGCAATGGCCACCTGAGCAGTGCTTTTCATCACAAATAACTTCTTCTAAACCTGTGGAGTCCATTAAAGGAGAGAACCAGAAGGTCAGCAATCCTTTATAGAAATGGATTTAGGCAATTGAGCCATGAAAATATTGTTGAGAATAATGCAGGACTTGAGACTGAATGCACCACTAAAGGCTATCAGTATCCAGATAAGTACTTTGCTTGTGTTTTCAGTCACATGCTAGAAATGCACTATTTTGTTTCTTGCAGGTGCCCGTGAACTCCTATTAAGGAAATAAATATATTTTGATGCTGTTTTACAGTTTGGAATTCTGTTTTTACAAAGGCCTCATAAAAACGCTGGTTTAAATATACACCAAAGCATTTGGTGGATCAACTTTTGACTGACTAAAGACAGTTGGTACAGGGTGCACGATAAATTAGTACTGCTTTAGTGCAGTCCTCCCATTGTGATAGTCCTGTGCATGTTGGATGGCTACATCTGTTTTATTTTAATGTGTAAGACAGTGGTCAGGCCACACTCTCTCTCCCATCATTGTGTGGTGCACTGGGTTGACTGCGTCTTCACATCATAGGATGCTCAGTCGGTTCAGGCCAAGTTTTTTTTAATGAATAGAAACAGAATGATTAATGTACTAAATGAGGGTATACTGTACTAAATGAGGGTATACTGTAGTAAATGAGGGTATAATTATTCAGTATGTTGATTGGAAACTGTACTGCCAAGAAAAGAGCAATGTCAGGTAGTAGCTTGAAACAGAGGTCTGGCATGTAAATGACAGCCTGTCAGTGTGAGTGTTGAACTGGCATGTCAGCTATGGTGAAAGTGTTGAAGAGAATGTCGTATGCAACAACAAAAGCTAACAGGATAACCTACTGGCTATTGCACAAGATAATATTATGTTGCACAGTGGGTCACGATAACACTTGTTATCTTGTTATTTATCCCAAGGCATATGTTATACACACACACACATATATATATATATATATATAGATATATATATATATATATATTTATTTATTTATTTCAAGAAATTGGATTTACAAACCTTTGAGTCAAAGACTCATTTACAAAGGTACCTCATCACAGGAAGGGGAGACAACATATTTGTGAAGCAAGACAGTGGAGAACAATACAGGTGAGATACAGAAGAGTATATAGTTTTCCCTTTTTCTGTGCTCTGCTTTATATTTCCTGGTGGAAACTCTCACTTGGGGATTGTCTAGATTAGATTGATGAATAATTTAATATGGGGATATGCATAATAATCACAAGTAGCTAGGTTTGACAAAATATATTTTTCCACACAATGAAAATTAGTGGTTTTACTTTTTGAAATCCAGTTTTGATAAGGTACCCTCAGTTCTTGTAAACTGTCACATAATCGGACTGTATTACACCAGTGCCCAGTGAAAGGTGTTTATACCCAAACTAACAGGATCCTGGATACACTGTGTATACAGTACTGTAGCTAGCCTGGGGAAGACCAGCTTCTAACTTCAGTGCAGTCTCTGGGCTGAGTTTCTAATCTCTCCAACAACTTGTCTGGATTCCACAGTAGCATTCCCCCCTTCCCACACCCCTGTTAAACTTTGAAGCACTTTGATGTCACAGAGGGCACGTTTCTGCCCGGTGCTGACAGGCTGATCAGATTCTCCATGCATTTTGCTGCTCTCCCCACAGACACTCCCAGCTCCCTAGACAGAGTGGCTCAGAGACCAGCACTAGGGATGCATTTGATCAATGCCCTACCACCAGGTGTGAAATCTGGATTTCTCTCGACACGCCATCCACTTAAACAAATCTTGGCCAGGAAGGCAGAGGGTGGGGCACAGCGAGAAGATTAAATTACTATGGCTAGCATGAAGAAAGAGAAGTTGTCTGTGGTTTCGCATGTTGAAACTGACAAGTGAAAACTATTAGCATCTGTTTCTGCACCTCTGAGCTTCTAATCCAACTCCCTGTGATGTACCAGCACAACACAAACTCTCTGACTGATGAAAAACATGCACTGGATAGCTAACAAGGAAGGTTAGCACAGACACATGGTGCCATGTTGATTGCATTGTATTCTGAAGCAGTGGGTCCCCAATGCCTTTTGCACCTGTTGGGGTGGGGGAGGGGTGTAAATTACAGAATTTGAGCCCAATTGTAAATGGGTTGTCACTGTATATGGTGTAACCATTGCAATGCAAAACTTGGAGTGTTAAATCATTTTGATGGTGGGCAACTTTTTTGCCATTGACCATCTGGATGACTTTCTGGGCTTTTGTCAAAATAAGTTCCCCCCAGTACAGAAAAAATCAGCTGTCTGCAGGGCTTCAGTTAACTCCATTTTGGGAGAATTTGACTTCCAAAAATAAGGGAAGAACTTCCACAATAAAAGGGAGGAAGTCACTGACTTCTAAATACATAAAACAAAATTGGATGACTTCCGAAACTAAAGGCATAGAAGCCAGGAAATTATGGATTTTTCCAAAAAGAAATTGAATTTTAGCGTTAATGTTTATGTTAACATCCATATATTGATCCTTCCTAGAATCTGGCTTCCAAACTGTTGGATCTGGGAAGTAGTTTGACTCCCAAAAAGTTGGAATGACTTCAAGATTTTGACTCATGGAGTATTAGACTTCCACTCAACATAAATTAACTGAACCCCTGGCTGTCTGAAATCACCATAACTCAAGATATAGACATGCATATCAAAATTGTTCATAAGCAAGGACATATTACCATGCAGAGAACATAGAAATGTAGGGTATGCAATGACCTGGCTCAGAATATGCCATTTACTTCATGAGTGAATGGGCAGTGTCATGAGTGAGTTATGCAAGTCCTATACCCTCACAAGTGATAGTGACTGGAATATTTTGAGCCAGGCTATTCTGTCATTTATATAGAACAATGTATTTTAAACTGTAAAGGTTTAAAAGTAGTTCTTGTCATGGAGATTTAACTTTCTGCAGTGAAAGCAATCACAAGGAAAAAGGGCAGACTGGGTGGGCCAAGTGGCCCGTATCTGCTGTCAATTTCTGTGTTTCTTTGTTAATTGCTACTGTTTGGTTTCACTGCTTGGTTTTGAGTGCAGCAGATGCCATCAGGTCTAGTTCAGGCTGCTCTCTGTTTAAAATAGAAATAAATGCCCCAAAATGAAGATAAATGATTTACCCAATTTATTTCCATTTAGAATGCTTCCGTGGCTAATATAAATTATTTATTTGAAAGGTTTGTCTCTCACCTCCATTGTATAAACATTTTCCTCCCATATATAGCTACAGCTAATGATATTTTTGGCAAATAGGTCCTTGTGTTTCTCATGTGTGTGTGTGGGGGTCTCCATTAACCTTTTCTTTACATTTGAACTGTCTCATAGTGAACTTCTAATGAATTTATCTCTCTCTCTCTCTCTCTCTCTCTCTCTCTCTCTCTCCATATTGGGCAGGGTGGGATATGGAAAATATTCTCACTCCTGCAGAGTGATCTGTGTATTCTCATGAGTGCCAAAGGCATATAGAAGCACCTATTTACCAATATGGCAAATACTATCAACATAAAATAGTAAACAAGTAACACATCTAAATAAAATAATAAATAAAAAAGTTGTGGTAACAAGTGAGCTATGTCCGAAAGAACTATACTAAACAAATAGCATTATCTTTGCAAACAAGAAAGTAGACCATGCAACCAGATTCCTCCTTGAAAGACCAATGTATTTAATGGAATATAAATGCAAGCACTGTGTCACTGTTGTGCAGCTTAGATAGTTGGGTCAAAAACCACTGGAGGACATTTACCCCTTTAACAGTCACCGGTACAGAGCACATTATGTTAAGGTCTCAAGTCCTGGAACAGCTGTTTTGAATATAACATCCCCAGTAACATTCTTGTTTTTTAAATTGTTCATAATTTTTATTTAAGGAGCAATTCTGTATTATAATAAGAAGCATAAACACTTGATTCACACCAATTGTGCTTTAATGTTATTGTTTTCTAGTACGCTATTTTTTCACTTCTCCTGCTGTTTCTACTAAATATTGTAGATACTGCAGAATTTATTTTAATGAGTCTTTCAAAAGGTATCTGACTCTCCCCTGCTGTCCACACAATTGTTGTTTGTGATATCACAGTCTGTTGTCATGGTGAGCACTATGATGTCATAAAAAGCACTGTGAGGTTGACAGGGGAGAGGGAAATGCTTTCCAATGTTTACAGAGTTTTTGGATGCACTACCAAGATATGCTGCAAATATCAGAAAAGAACACTGAAAATGAAAAATAAAACTGTATTCTCAAGTAAATTGTAACAGCTGAAACATCTTATCTATAGACATACATGCTGAAGTATTAACAACATAGAGAATACTGGATGGACAACTATGCACAATGCATGTGTTCTGCCACAGATGGGTTCTGATTCCCCCTGACCTTGACAGCATAGCTCGAGAGGTCTGTGGGAAGCAGAACCCAGAGATAACATAACACACTGGTTGTGCATAGAGTTGCACAGTCAGTATTTTTATAGCATATGGTGTCATTAATAATAACATTAAAAAGGTTTGATGTTTTTTAATAGAAAAAGACATTTTTGCTGTAGTATCTTATTCTGGGATTTAAGGCTGGTTTCTAGGGTCAGTGGTGTGCTTGTTAGGGACAAGACATCCCTATACATCTATGCTGCGGGCTTTCATTGGTTGTCAGTTGCATTTGGGAGGGGTGTAAAAAAAACTTGGCAGCTGTATTTCTCGCTAAGTGGGAGGACTGCTACTGTGAGGAATCATCTTTGATTTTGTGACTAATTTCAAAAATCTGGTTCATTCTGCAGTTGTATTTCTTTATAAGTGAAAATGTCTAGTTGATCCTACATTTTTTATTTAATCTGTTTGATCCTGAATCTGCGGGATTTGTAAGAGTCACGAGTTTGAGTAATCACGCCGCTGCCAGGAGTTTCTATTTGGTTGATCCTGCAGTTTCTGATTCCTGATTTAAACTGTAGCTCATGTGCTTGTAAAAACAGATGAAATGTTGTTGTACCACAGTAGGGTATTGGTGCATTCATGACCTTTGAACTGTGGTACAACAACATTCCAGCTATGATGGATGTCTATGCAGAACAAGCCCTCACCATACACTATATAACAATTGTTCATTTTGGTATGTTGTTTAAATTTTACCCAGGTGGTCTTTTTTAATGATACTAATGCTTGTATATTGACTGGGGGAGGGAGCATATACAGTGAGTATCCCGTTTTACATCAAGTAACTGAGGAAGTTTGCCACAGCACAAACAGAACATCAATTATGGCCCACCTACAGGTGGTATTCTTTCCACAGCTAAGTCTGCCCTGGTATGTATTATGCTTGTGATGCTGTTTCATTTTTTTTCCTTTGTTGAAATTAAATATAATGTAAAAAAAAAAAAAGAAAAGAAATATTCCAGGGTATCAAACAGCATTCATTAGCACATAGTGCTCAGTAGATGGGATATCGGATGCCTGTGCAGTATGTTGTTTTGCACTTTTTATTTTAAATGCATACATCACGCAGGGTCCTTGGACACACATCCTTCTCCCCTTCACTGCAAGATCAATGGGGTACCATTTTTACCATGACATTCTGCCCCCACAAACCACTTCCACCCATGTGGACCTGGGGCTACACTTAGGTTTCACTTACTTTCCTAATTTAACCCATGTAGTGCTCTGTGCAATACAGCACTCTGCACAAGGCCCTTGACCCACATGGCCACAATGATGCATCTTCTATTTACGTCCTATGGTCAATGATCCCAAGGCTAAGGCAAGGCAAAAGAGCCCTGGCTTCATTTCTTGCAGTAAGCCGTGGGGTCCGCAATAATCAGACATAGCACGACTGCAGAAAGCAATGCAATCACTCAGACTGTTTATTTAACGTTGTCTGCTTTGCCTACACTTGTGGTTTTGTGGAGGCAGTGTAGCAGTGCAGATGGAGAAATTTAGAATGCTGCAACGTTTGGAATTCTAAAAAGTTTAAAAGTTACTAAAAATAGCAAATTAAAGACCTAAATATCCTAAATGGTAATAAATTGTTTTAGTCATTCAGGCATGAACATAATCAATCCCCATTGAGCCAAATGTTTAATTTTCAGTGGGTACCATTAGCATACAGAACCCTAGATACAGAAATAGGGAAGCAAGTATCAGACATATACAAACAGTATACCATTTCACAAGATAAAAATCCATTTAAATAGATAAACTTCACTGATACTGTAGCACATATGCATATTTTCTATAAAACATGGAATTACATTTTACAATACCAGTCTGCTTATAAGTAAGTGCAATGAGTTTTGAAAATAAACTTTATGAACACAAATATTTTTATGAGATTGGGACAACAAGTTAATGACTGATTGACCTGTTGCACAGATAGTTTCAAATATTATCAAATTGTATGGGCTTCAATTAGGTTGTAAGGGACCTTTTTAATGTGTTGTGACTTGTTTTTGAGTGTTTGGGGAACTTCTGATTAGTTTAAAAAGTTAGATTTTTTTTTTAATAACTATAAGCCTTTTTTTCTGCCTACTGAAATTTTTTTTTTCTGCAGAACGCTATTGTTTTAGACCCCCCCATTGCTTTTTTTTTTTATCATTTTTAGGATATGAATGTTGGGTTTTATGATTTTGCGTAGTACATTTTTTTCACTCTATCATAAAAGTAGTTTGCAATCCAGGGGTGAGGTGGGAGGGGAGTAAGTGTTGTTGCCATTTTAGGCAAAGTGTGGTTTACACTGGGCTCCTGGTTCATAGCTCTTCACAGGTGCCATTAGGCACATAGGGAGATTCAAACTGCAGAGATAAATTACTGAGATAGTTTATAGAGGTTACAGACAGTAACACTGTGGGTAAGTGACAGTAGTGGGATCCAAACCTAGGGATCCAGGTTCTTACCCACGTGATGTAAGTGCTAGGCAAAAACTTCAGTACCTTTTTGTCACACTATCCCTAAACACTTTACACCCCAGGAGAGGGAGTGGAAACAGTATTTCTGCCAGTAAGGTATACTAAGAAATGCAAATAGCAAAGCAGCAGATTAGAGAAATATTATAGAAGTTAAGCACAGGCTTACTTACTCACACATGGGGCCCGATTCTCAACGTTCCTGACATGGCGCAAGGGGCTTGTGCCACAAAGATTGGCGCAAAGTGCCCCATGGGCCTAAAGATGTGCTGAGAGCCATTGTCAAAGGCAGCCTGCAACTACTTCAGGCTGCCTGCTCCAAACCAGGCTTGCACCACCCCTGTGCCACAAGATGGGCTGCAGCATGGTACATGGGGGCATAAGGCTGACACAAGCTGCCATATCTCGGAATGTCAGATTCACAAAACTCTCCCAGAGGAAGAATTTGTAGGTATCCTTTACCAGCCTGGGCTGGCCTAAGGGTACTTAGAAATATCTCTCTGGTAGAGTTTAGCCAAGTGCAGCAATGTGTTGGGGTCCCTCCCACCCTGATCTGACCATACTGTACATATTACATAATAAAAAAATTCCCTGGTGATGCCCCCCACTGCCTACCCTGATCTGCCAGTACTATTTGTATCTCATAATAAAATATATTCCTGGTGATTCCCCCCACCTCCTGCCCCGATCTGCCGGTACTGGAATATTTTATTAATAATATATATCCCTGGTGATCCCTCCCCCTGTGCCGATCTGCCCATAATGTACATTATTGATATTACATTAGATCCCTGATGATCTAGCAGACCCCCCCAAGCACTGATCCCCCGTTATGCACAAACACCACATCTCTGGTGGTCTAGTGAACCCCCATCACCCACCCCGGTAGGCAGTACCCCACCACCCTGCTCCCCTATTCCAAACCAAGCCGGTGATTGGCACAGCCCACCTCTCACCGCCATGGCTAGCCACTGACTGAGCACTCAGTGAATGCGTATTGTATACTGTACATGCTCAGTGACTGAGCTGTCAATCACAGAGTGCATACAGTATACAGTACATGCTCATTGAGTGCTCAGTTATAGCTAGCCATGGTGGTGAGAGGCGAGATATGCCAGTCGCCAGCTTCGGTTTGGGATGGGGGGAGCGGTGGTGGGGTACTGCTTGCTTGGGGGGTGGGGTCCACTAGACCACCATGGATGTGTTGTTTGTGCATAACGGGGGATGGGCACTTGGGGTGGGGGGATCTGCTAGATCACCAGGGATATAATGTAATTTCAATAGTGCACATTATAGGCAGATGGGCATGAGGAGGATCACCAGGGATTTATATTGTTAATACAACTTTCTAGTACTGGCAGATTGAGGCAGGCAGTGGGGGCAATTGCCAGGGATAATTATTATTAATAAATATTTCCAGTACAGGCAGATTGGGGTGGGTGGTGGGGGGAATCACCAGGGTTATATATTACTAATAAATAGAAACATAGAAATATAGAAACAGAATTTGACTGCAGATAAAGACCTCTTGGCCCACCCAGTCTGCCCATTTCCCTACCTAATGGATAAGCAGCAGATCCTAGCTAACCAACAGCCTACTTCTTCCAACTCCACCCCCTAGAATTGCCTTATGCCTATCCCATGCATTCTTGAATTCCACCACTGTTTTGACTCCACAGCCTCCTCAGGAAGGCTGTTCCATGCATCCATAACCCTCTCCATGAAAAAATACTTCCTCACATTACCTCTGAGCCGTCCCCCCTTCTAGCTTCAAATTGTGCCCCCTTGTTCTTGTACACCTCTTTTTCTGAAACATGCTACCCTTTTGTACTTTGTTGATTCCCTTGAGGTACTTGAAAGTTTCTATCATGTCCCACCTGTCCCTCCGCTCCTTGAGGCTATACATATTAAGATCCTTAAGTCTCTCTTGATATGTCTTCTGGTGCAGAACCTGCACCATTTTAGTTGCCCTCCTCTGGACTGCCTCCATCCTGTCTATGTCTTTGCGGAGATTGGGTCTCCAGAACTGCATGCAGTACTCCAGGTGGGGTCTCACCAGCTGTCTGTACAGAGTGATAACAACTTCCGGTTTCCTATTGGTGATGCCTCTCCCTATACATCCCAGTATCCCACCAGCCCTACTCACTGCCCTCTCACATTGCTTGCTCACCTTTAGGTCATTTGATATGACTACCCCCAGGTCCCTTTCCATTTTTGTTGTTAGTATCTCACCCCCCATTGTGTACTCTTCCTCAGGGTTTTTGTTTCCCAGGTGCATTACTTTGCACTTCTTAGTGTTGAATATGTCCACAGCATATAACACAAATATTTCCAGTACCGGCAGATCAGGTCGGGCGGTGGGGGAATCACCAGGGATATATATTATTAATATGTATTTCCAGTACCGGCAGATCGGGGTGGGTGGTGGGGTCTGCAAATCCAATTCATGAATTCAAATAAAAAAACCCCACAAATCTTGAATTAAAGTTGCACTTAAAAAAGCATTCACAGCACATAACCCGATCTATTCATAAATATGTTTATGAAGCCGGACAAGTAAATTACACCGCCTTTTACTTTTAGTGTAAAATAACACGTAAATGATTTCTATGACTTGTCCATGCACTGGAAAAAAAGTAAGTTTTTTTATGGCAACTGGAAATTCCTATAATATCGAAGGAAGGAAGTAGTGTGACTTACAAAACTGTGCACACGTTGTCAGAGTACAGACCTCCCCCCTTAGCGAGGCATGGCAGTGGAGCTGCATGTGAGGCACCAACACAAAGCAGCTGGGATGGGGCAATCCAGGCTGCTCTTGCTCCACAGGTGGTTGGGAACCCTGACATCACAGCATTCCATGTGCTCTCTGCAAGGGCTCTGTTGCTGCTGATACCCAGGAAATGGGACTCCACTCATTAATAATTCATTTGAGTTCCCAACAGTAATTCATGCAAATGGTTTCTTCCCAACACTTTCAACTCATCTAGCTTGTTACTGATTAAAAACACTGGCCACGTGACAGTTTTATGCAAATGCAACAAATTAAAGAAAATAGGGGCAACCATTCTTAAATATATTATTTTATGTATGTGTTAAATATCATGACATATGTCTTTCCTGCTTGTTACTGCCAATGTCAAGGTCTACCAAAAGATTTTAAAATGAGCTTTCTATGACAGAAGTTCAGATGCAGTGGTGTACAAATGAAAGAAAACAATCGCTACAATCAGCGATGGTGATGTGTAGGCAACGCAGACTGCTACACGTTACCACCGCTGATTGTAGCTGTTGTTTCCTTTCAACTGTACACCACTGCATCTGAACTGTTGTTATAGACAGCTCAGACATTCATTGGTGTGGTGTGGCCATGCCTGCAAAAAGGATCAGGGCATTGGAAGTGGGGGTACCACACCTATGAAAACTCATATGGTGGCACTATGTTTCTTGCACATGTGTGTAAGCAAACATAAAAAGCAGAAATACAGACATCTGCCTGATTCTCAGCTCAAGCAAGCAAGCACCCAGTCCTAGAAAGGGGAAAGGGAATAAGGGAAATTGTTTTAACCAGGGACGGCACACTAAGCTGAAGCTTGTTTCCAGGTGTGACCTGAAAGCAAAAAGAAGTTAAGTGACTTGCTTATGGTCACACAAATATGCAAGTGGGGACTGTGGGATTCAGGGGAGGTGGTATAGCACACTGGTTTAAGGCTCTGTGCTGCAAATCTGGAGAACTGGGTTTGAATCCCACAGCCCCCATTTGCATACTATGTGACCCTGAGCAAGTCACTTAACTTCCCTGTGCTCCTTGGTCACACCTGTAAACAAGCTTTCAGCTTAGTGTGCCACTCCTGGTTAAACAATTGAGAAAAAAATTGGATTCAAACCCAGGTTTTCAGGTTTGCAGCTCAGTGCCCTAAACCATAGCCTTATGTCACAAATGCACTCCATAGGTCAGGCCCTCTGCTCCCACAGTGCCAACCTCAGAGTGCAATAGTGTGAACAGGTAACAGACAGGGTAACCCTGCTGTCTGCTTTGGGTCTGAATCACCTTTAGCCCCAAGTTCTGGAGGGATTCAAACTGTGAACCTTATGGTAGCATACCCAATGTACAGGCTCAGATATGTACCCTCTTCGGGACTGCAGTACAATCTTTGGCCGGGGCACCTAACCAGGTATCAAAAATGAACCCTTTTTAACTCTATAAGAGACCTAGGTAGTTCTTACCTTTTCCAAGCTTAGTAACACCATCAAACCATTCAAACAGCTGTCAGACTTAACCACATATACATCACATGCAAAAAAAAACTGAGAAGACACGCAGGCAGTATTTCAAAGAAATTGTTGTTTACTAAAAATATGATAAAAGATAAAATTGAACACAAAACAATATATCATACAGCTTACAATCTTATAAAACAAAAAGAAAGTTTCATAACAACACTCCTAACCAGTGAAGACTTAATTACCTTCTAACTGTTACTTTTCTAAGTGCTCTCCCAGTCAGAGTCTATTTCATATGTCTCTTTTCCCCAGGTGGACGGTGATTTGAAACTCCATCTCTCCACCCTTCTTGTAAGGCCACTGTTAGACCCTCCCTTAGTTTTAATTCTTTATCATTTTCTATGAGGCAGTATCTTAATAAACATGAACATCAGCAAAAAACCATTTCCCAAATTATGAGTCTTTGATCAACACATCCCCTTTCATGTTTTACAGTCTCACACTCTGTCACTAACTCTCAGCTAGGTGATAGAAAACATACAGGATCAGCCTCAATGACGTCCCTTCCCGATATCATAAATGCATATTTAGTTTCCAACTTCAAAAGCATGGGCAGGTCATAAAAAGGTAATAAAATGCCCTTTTGTACGGAAGTCAGTTAATTAACTGGTTTCCCTGGTTAGTTTAATTATATCCTGTAGTTCCAGCTACTGATCTTTAAAGTTACAGGCCAAATCTGCTAACTTGTGTGAAATAATTTCATATACAGACCAGTTATTTATTTTACAGATATCATACAGTAATCATAAGCAAGGGGTGAAAAGCATCACACTCCTCCCCACCCATACTGAGTTTGGGGGCTCCATCCCCCGCATGGGATGAGCTCCCTAAGTCAGTTCATTCCTCAAACAGATGCGACAGACCATCTGCATTCTGATTGGTTGCTCCAGTCCTATGTGAGATCTTCATGTCAT
Organism: Neoceratodus forsteri; assembly: GCA_016271365.2. Taxonomy (NCBI): domain Eukaryota; kingdom Metazoa; phylum Chordata; order Ceratodontiformes; family Ceratodontidae; genus Neoceratodus; species Neoceratodus forsteri. The sequence continues at coordinate 6,489,345 of JADMNL010000025.1, read as the reverse complement.
AACCTTGCAAGGCAAGACTCCATCTTAACCATTACCATTCATTTTTCATATTTGTGTAAGCCAAACCAGGGGGTTGTAGTTAGTTTGTACCTCAAAATGCTGCCCATATAAGTATGGCTCTAACTTCTTTAGGGCACACACCATGGCAAGACACACTTTTTCCACAGTAGAGTATGCCTGCTCCCTGGGAAGTAACTTTTTACTTAGGTACACGGTGGGGTGATCTTTCCCTTGGTTGGATGTCTGACTCAGCACTGCCCCAATACCCACATCTGAGATGTCAGTCTGGACTATAAAGGGTCTGCTATAGTCAGGACCTGTCAACACAGGAGCACTGTACAGTGCCTCCTTCAGTCTGGTAAAGGCTTTTTCACTGGCTAGTTCCCAAGTAACTTTCTTAGGCATCCTTTTCTTTACCAGGTCAGATAGGGGAGCAGCCAGGGCACTGTAATTGGGTACAAATGTCCTACAGTACTCTGCTGTCCCCAGAAAACTCCTAACCTGCTTCTGCATTTCTGGTCTGGGCCATGCCTTGATCACCTCTATTTTTACTTGGTTAGGATGGAGCTGTCCATGGTCTACAACATGCCCAAAGTATGCAACTTCAGCCATGGCCACCTAGCACTTCTCAGCTTTGACAGTGAGCCCGGCCCTCTGTTTCCTGCCCAGCACTTCCCTAAGGTGTTACAGGTGTTCCTCCCAGCTGGCACTAAAGATGACAATGCCATTCAGGTACACCACGGTGTACTTCTCAGTACCATTTAACACCTGGTTCACCAACCTTTAGAAAGTGGTCAGGGCGTTCTTCTTTCCGAAAGGCATTACTTTAAATTCAAATAACCTTATCAGAGTGATGAGGGCTGACCTCTCTCTAGCTCTGTCAGTTAACTCTACCTGCCAAAACCACTTTGTCAGGTCAATAGTCGTAAGGTAGATCACCCCTCCCAACTTCTCCAGGAGTTCATCCATCCATGGCATCGGGTGGGTGTCTGACTTTGTGACTGCATTTAGTCCATGATAGTCCACATAAAAATGAGTAGAGCCATCTGGCTTGGGCACAAGGACTATGGGTGAGGCCCAGGGGCTGTGGGATTTCTGGAGTACCCCTAAATCCAGCATTTCCTCCACCTCCTTCCTAATGTCCTTTTGGACAGCCTCTGACACCCGATATGCTGTCCGCTGTATGGGTGCCTGCGTCCCTGTCTCCACATCATGTGTCACTAAGTGGGTTAGTCAAGGCTTGGCGCTAAACAGTCAGGCAAAGTCTGCTAAAACCTCCCTTACTTCCTGGATCTGGTCCGGGGCCAACTGGGTGACTATTTAATAGCCCCTACAAAGGACTCCTGCTTGCTTTCTTCCAGCAAGTCCAGAAGAGGGTCTCCTTCATCCATCCCCTCCCTAGGACTACATACTGAAAACACCATGTCAGCCCTATTAGCATATGGCTTCATCATGTTGACATGGTACATTCTGTGTATATCTTCTGTCTGGTAACTATATTATATAGTTTTTACGTCATTTATCTTTCTGACTACTTTGTATGGTCCTGCCCACTCAGCCTGCAGCTTGTCTTTCCAGACTGGGATGACGACCTTGACTTCCTGACCCACCATGTACAAATGAGCTCTGGCTCTGCAGTCTTACCACACTTTTTGTTTCTGTTGGGCAGCTGCCAGGTTGCTCTGGGTTGTCCCCATAAGCTTCTTCAGCCTTTCCCTAAACCTAAGGACATAATCCACTATGGGAGTTCCCTGGGTGGTGTCCTTGCCTTCCCAGTCCTCCCAGATCAAATCTAGGGGCCCACATACCCAGCGTCCATATAAGAGCTAGAAGGGAGAAAACCCTGTTGACTCTTGGGGCACCTCCCTGTATGCAAACACCAGATGGGGGAAGGTATTTCTCCCAGTTCCTCCCATGCTGTTCAGCAAATGCTTGGAGCATTGCCTTAAGGGTACCATTAAATCTTTCCACAAGCCCATTGGTTTGCGGGTGATAAGGTGTTGTGAGTCTCTGCACAACCCCTCACTTCTCCCACAAATATTTCATCAGGTCCAACATGAAGGAACCCCCTTGATCAGTGATAACCGCCTGCAGAAACCCAACATGAGAAAAAATCCAAAGTAAGGCATCTGCCACTTTGTCTGTCCTCAGTGAACATAGGGCGACTGCCTCTGGATACCAGGTGGCATAATCCACCACAGTCAGGATGAACCTTTTCCCGGAGGAACTGGGAGTATTTAAGGGCCCCACAATATCCATTCCCACCCTCTGGAATAGCTCCTCTACTATGGGCAATGGTATGTCGCTTGGGTTTTCTTACCTGCCTTCCCTATTTCTTGGCACTGGTGACAAGACCTGCAATACTCCTTCACCTGCTGGGTGAAGTTGGGCCAATAGAAATTCTGGACCAACTGCTGCTTAGTGAGCATGATTCCCATGACCAGACAAAGGGAATATCGTATGCAATCTTGAGCAACTGCTCATAGTGCCCCTGGGGAATGGCAATCTGCCTGCCTATCACCCCTCCCTCTGTCTTAGCATCCTCAGTATACATCAGTCCATTGTCCCAATAAACCTTATGTTTCCCATCACCTTCCTGTGCTCCATCAGAGTCTGCCCAAACCCTAAGCTTCTCTACACTAGGGTCACTTTTCTGAGCAGCTGCACACTCCTTACACATTCCCAAGGCATGGGACAGAACCCCTTCAGTGTCTAGACTAGGGTCCTTAGCTCTAGCATCAGGGCACTCAGGATCACTGTCATCCCTAATCCTCTGACAATGGGTCACCCCTCCTTCTTCAGAGTAACCCTCCATAGCTGTTTGGTTAACTGCTACCGGGGAAATTTCGACCCCCTTTCATTAGTCCCCATATTAGGAGACACAGGCTGGGGAACCAGCCTCCCAGTGGTTTCTACAGGGGCTTCTACAGGGCCCAGGGAACTACAATTTTCCCTTGCCGCTTGGCTACAGATAACTGCATACAGCATCCCATGTTTGAGATTGTTGCCAAGAATTACATCAACTGCTAAAGTTTCAGCTACAGCAACCTGTTGCACAGTTCCCCCTGTTTCACCCCAGTCTAGGAGAACACTAGTGAGTGGCAATGTTTTCTCCTCCCCAGTGAACCCCTATACAGTTACAAATTTATTGGGTATAAGCTGACTAGGCTCTACCAGGTCCTCTTTTACCAATGTCAGGGATGTCCCTGTGTCCCTTAACCCTTGTGTCTATACACCATTCACAGTGGCTGAGTGCATGTGTTCCCTCATGTTTACAGGCATGCTTTCAGGGACACACAAACAACCCACTTCTTTTCTAGCACAACTTTGCGTATTGTTCATCCTTTTGGGACACTGTCTGGCAATATGCCCAGTTTCTTTGCAAACCCAACATTCATTTCTTTTCTCAGAAAAAAAATATTTTCTTTGAAACCTGGGGCTAACTGATTTCTGTGGAGGCAGTGAGGGTTTTAGCTGCCCTGAAGGCATGCTTTTCCCTTTCTGCATTGACACGGCCACCCCATTCACTCTCAGAGCAGGTCTGCTCTTTGCATAGCGATCCGAGAGTTCAGCAGCCTCTTGCACTGTTTTGGGATCTTGGTCCTCCAGCCAGGTTTTCAATTCTGCTAGGCATGCCCAAAAAACTGCTCTAACAATATTGCATTTTCAATTTTATCTACAGAGTTTGTTTCAATTCCTTCCCACCAATGTTTTAAAAACTGACATTTCATGGCTAGTTGCTCATAACTCATGTCAGGGCTTCTCCTGAGCTTATGGAATTTTGTTCTATATGCTTCTGCAGTTAAATCAAACTTTTTTTAAAAGTGCAGCTTTACGTTTGCTGTAATCATTACCATCCTCATTGTCCATTTGACCCAATGCATCCCGAGCTTTCCCGGTAAGTAGCGGTTATAGCTGGAAGCTCCAGGACCCTCTGGGAATATTTACCTGAATACAAACTTTTTCAAAAGAATTTAAAAAGGCATCCATATCCTCCCTCTCTTTAAATTCAGCTATCAATTTGGAATTGAATTTGTAACCCAGTCCTGTCATTCCAGTTAAACCCCAGCCACTTACCCGCTCTGGTGCTGGTGGTTGGAGTTGTAGCTTCTCCAGTTCATTTTGCCTCTGGCGCTCACACTCTTCACGGTCAGCTTCTCACTGTTTTCACTCCCTCTTCTCCTCTGTGACTCACTGCTTTCACTCCACTTCTCACTGTTCTTGCTCAGCTTCTTGTTCTCGCTCCCTCTTCTCCTCTGTGGCTTGCTGCTCTCACTCTGCTTCTCACCATTCTTGCTCCCCATCTTGCCATTCTTGCTCTGCCTCCTGCTGAAGCTGTCTCTCTTCTCTCTGGAACACCAGCTCCATTCTCCACAACTCTGTCTGTAGCCTGATTGCTTCTGGCTCCAGAATGCTGGTGACCTTCCCCTGCTGCTGTGGCCCTTGGCTTGCACTGGCCCTGCTGTCCTCCTCACTGTATCCAGACACTGCACTGGACTCTGGCCCCTCCATGCCCAAGGTTCGGTTCTTTTCACTCAAAGTCTGACTCGATGCTCTGGGCATCAGCTGTCATCAGAGTATCCATGAGGCTCTGCTTGTTGGCTTTCTCCTCATACTGGACTCCTCTGTCCTGGCACAACTGCCTCAAATAGTCTGCAGTGTACCCACTGTAGTTGGAAGCCATCTTCTTCCCTAACTACAGTTACTCTAACTTGCACTTGAAAAAAAAATAAAACAGGTAGAAACTTTGACTGTAAGCAAAATGATATAATTCTGTTTACTTTTTAAAAAATAAATCACTACCTTGTTTTGCACATGAGCTGTATAGTATTAATCTAACACACTGAACTCACAGAAACACAGAAATGTGATGGCAGAGAAAGGCAACACGGCCCATCTAGTCTGCCCAGCACCCTACCTCCCCCCTTCTGTTATGCTTTCACCCTCTTTTCCCAACCCCTTAAATCTATCCCAAGCCCTCTTGAACCCCACCACCATTTCAGCTGCCACTACCTCCTCTGGCAGCTTGTTCCAGGCCCCCACCACTCTCTCCATGAAAAACTGCCCCCTGACATTACCTCTCTATTGCCCACCTTCCAGTTTGAGGCTATGTCCCCTTGTGTTCGCTCCCTTCTTCAATTTGAACAAGCTGTTACCTTCTACCTTATTTATTCCCTTCAGATACTTAAAGGTCTCAATCATGTCCCCCCCCCCCAGTCTCCAGAGGGTACAAACTGTTAAAGCTTGTGCTACCAAATACTTTAAATCACACTGCTGCCAACCAAATCTTTTACAAACACACTCTGCAGGTCAGGCCCTCTGCTCCCACAGTGCCAACCTCAGAGTGCAATAGTGTGAACAGGTAACAGACAGGGTAACCCTCTTGTCTGCTTTGGGTCCAAATCACCTTTAGCCTTGAGTTCTGGAGGGATTCAAATTTTGAACCTTATGGTAGCATACCCAATGTACAGATTCAGATATGTACCTCTTCGGGACTGCAGTACAATCTTTCGCCAGGGCACCTAACCAGGTATCCAAAATGAACTCCTTTTAACTCTATAAGAGACCTAGGTAGTTTTTATTTTTCCAAGCTTAGTAACACAATCATGCCTTTTAAACTGCTGTCAAATATAACCACATATACATCACATGCAAAAAGAAACCGAGAAGACAACCAGGCAGTATTTCAAATAAATGGTTGTTTAATAAAAATGTGATGAAAAGGTAAAATTAAACACAAAACAATATATCATACAGCTTACAATCTTATAAAACAAAAAGGAAGTTTCATAACAACACTCCTACCCTGTGAAGACTTAATTGCTTTCTTAACTATTACTTTTCTAAATGCTCTCCCAGTCAGAGTCTATTTCATATGTCTCTTTTTCCCCAGATGGATGTTCATTTGAAACTACATCTCTACACCCTTCTTGTGAGGTCACTGTTAGACCTTCCCTTAGTTTTAATTCTTCATAATTTTCTACGAGGAGGTATCTTAATAAATGCGAACATCAGCAAAAAGCCATTTCCCAAATTATGAGTCTTTGATCAACACATCCCCTTTCATGTTTTACAGTCTCACACTCTGTCACTAACTCTCAGCTAGGTGATAGAAAACATACAGGATCAGCCTGCAACTGAGAATACTAAAAATCATAAGCATTACTATTGGCTGCAGCCTGAGACCATGCTTTAGCCTCAAATGCTGCCTGAGCAACAGGCCTCCTGTGAGCCTTTGTCTTCAAATGATATGGTGCCCGCAGTTCGGGATGAAGATATATGAGTCATGCAGCAGCTCTCTGTACTGAATTTACAGTTTGGCAAAAAGGTGGCATATAGGTAATTGAACGTTTTTTGATCTATGGTTCTATGGGGGCTGCCAGAGTCCACCCCCTGCTCTACATAAGCCATACACTCACGCACCTCCCCTACCTAGTGTTTTTCACGTGTCGTCTTGGTCTTACCTCAGTGCTGCCTCCAGTTTGTCTGCTTCCTCTGCTGTTCTGTTTTTTGTCGCCTTGTGTCTCCTTGCTCTTATCCAGTTTGCCTGTGTCTGCTGTTTGCTCCTTGTTCTGCTGTTTGTGCTCCCTTTGTGCTGCTGCTGTTGTGCTTCAGTTACCTGCTTGTTAGTTTGCTTCTACTCCTTCCCTTTTTTTGTTTTCTTTGCTGGCTCCATTAGCGCTGCTTTGCTGTTCTTTTCTGTGCTGCTGTACTGATCTCTCTCTCTGTTTCTGTCTGTCTCTCTCTCTGGTGTCTTGTTTCTGCCGCAGCTCCACTTCCCTCAACCCTCATTCCTTGTGCATTTCTCCCCTAGCTGCTTGTGGTCTGTGGCTTGCTGCAGCCTGTGTGTCCCTCAAGTTGTGCTTTTGGAGTCATCTTGCTTGTGTTTCCATCAGTTCTCCTCTCCCATTTTAGTTACCAGCTTCCTGCTGTTTTCTGATGGTCAACTGTCTCCTTTCCTTGGGAGATCTAATAACGGTCTACTTGCCCTCAGATGGTGCTTTTTGGATGCCTGTCTTGTAGCCTTCATTTGTATCTCCTGCTGTTCCTGGTTTGTGCCATTTTTTTGTGTTCACATGCTCAGGTTTTCCACTGGCATCGCTGTCCCTCTGGATATCCTATGACATACTCTGGCAGTTGCTGGATTCGGCGACCGCTCATTTGTTTGTTAGTTCCTATCACTTCTGGGACAAGTGACATGGCAGTAGTGCAATAACCTGTGGAAGCACAGTCATGTGGCTATGTGCCTAGCCTAGCCTGTACTTGGAACCGGGTTTTATCCTCAGAGCATTGCTCGGGAGGCTGAGATTCATCTGTCCCATAGCAGTTACCTCCTTAGGAGAGGCTCAACAGCTCGAACTCCACTCAAACTCTTCTAATCTTCCTACTGTACTGCGCGAACTGCACTGGCTGCCAGTGTGGTGGAGAATCACCTTCAAGGTTGTGTTGCTGACCTGTAAGACCCTACACGGTCAGGGACCAGGCTACCTGCAAGATCTCCTTTGTCCCTACCGCCCTCTCCACCCACTCCGCTCCATTGGCGAGAGATTGCTTGAGATTCCCAGGGTTCGTCTTCAATCATCTGGGGCCAGGGCTTTTTCTTTTATGGCCCCGACCCTGTGGAATTCTCTACCTCATCAGATTAGAGAGTGCCTGTCCGTGGAATCATTTAAGAGGTCTCTGAAAAGTTATTTATTTACACTGGCATTCGGATAGATTATTCTATGGTCATTTTATTGACATTTTATTGTTTATGTTATTATTTATTATTGTTGATGTTTTATCTTTTGTTATGTATTAGTGCTTTGATTTATTGAAAAGTGCTTTATAGATAAATTTTGATTTGTTTTTTTTGATTTGATACTGTTTCTTCCCGATTCTCAACATATTGAACATCATGGTCACTCACTCAGTAAATCTGAACCTGTCGTTCCTGGCAGTCTGCTTTTCACTAAATTCTTCACAGGAAACCTTTTCAAAATCTTAGTTCTGCATTAAGGAATGTTTTTTCCCAAGTCTATATCTGCAAACCAAATACTGAAGGTTCATCTTTTCTTCCTCTGCCAGGAAGCAGGAGCTTTTCATATCTCACTGCATTAACAGCAAACCCATTTGACCTTCGCCACCAAAACCTACTGCATCATTTCAGTTGGAGGAGCAATGGGTTCTCATTCTCCAAGATGGTTCAGCCATAGCTTGGTTTAATTCCAGACTGGCATCTTGAAATCCAGGCCTTCCAATCAACTGTCAAATCTGAGCCCTTGTATCCCTCGAGACCATGAAAGTGGCCTCTAGTATGGTGTTGGCCACTGCTCCAAAGCTGGCCACCAGCCACTGCTCCAGTCTCCTGAAGCCTGCTTCCAAGGCCACCATGTGCTCTGCGAGGTGCACCTTGACCCACTGCACATGGGCCTGCAGCATCCACCGCATGCAGCCCCTCTTGGCCTGCTATCCCTACTGAGCCCCTGGGGAGCCTGCAGCAGCTGCCTGGTAGTGGCTGCCTGCTGCAAGTGTGGACTGTCCCACTGGACAGGGCTGGGCTGCACCTGAGTTTGGCCTATTGTGTGGGCTGGTGTGGCCCCACAGTGGGTACTGCACTTGGGAGAGTGGGCTGGGGCAACACAGCGGAGGCTGTGCTGGGGAGTGGGCTGGGAAAGCAAAGCAGGGGCAGTGCTGGGGACAGTGGGCTGGGGCAGTAAAGCTGGGGTAGTGGTGGGGACAGTGGACTGGGGCAGCATGGCAGGGGCCCTGTCGGTGACAGCTGGGCCAGTAGAGCGGGGGCTGTACTAGGGATAGTGAGCTAGGGACTTTTGGCAGGGGTGCCAGCAGGGGCAGTGATGACAAGTGGCTTGAGTGTGATGAAGGCCCGATGGACATCTCCTGCTGCCTTCACCCCTCAACAAAGGTCTTCACTCAACAAAGGTCTTCATGTCACTCTCACTGTCACCTTCAACCATTACTGCATGTGTTGGGCACATGGGCAGCAGTCATCTTGATGGCCCTGGTACATCTTCAGCTATGGTTCCCAACACAATGGACTGGGCTGTTGAGAGAAGAGAGGGCCATTGCTGAGTAATGCTTGCACCAGTGGGTGGACAATGCCAGCATGCAGGCCCAGTGTACTGTGCATAGTCATACACATGCCAGCTGTGCTGTGCATTTCAGTGCCTGTACACCCACAGTGCTGTACATACCACACAACATCCATCACCAGTGCTCACACAGCATAAGAAACCTATGTGACACAGTGGCCACACTCCATGGATGTCCACACACCCGGGATACCTGGATCCGCCAGGTTTCCCTCTCCCCCCAATGCGTAACCCATCCAGCTTGTACACCAATACAAACAGTGTATGCAGCAGTGAGGGCTCATGTATGTGGTGCACTGTGGCCTGTGCAGGGACATGCAGGATGCATGCATAGGGCTACTGTAGGGAGTTTCCACAGACCCGCTGATATGTGCAGGGCATGCTATGTGCACCCTCAGTGCTGGGTCAGTTGTAGCCCATGTCATCATGTCATGTGCCCCCCCCAAACCCATGTCATAAATGCAACAAATGACACCACTACTTATTCATTCATTCTCGGATTACAATACCTTTGAGCACATAACAGCTTGTTTACAAAGGTTCCAAGTCAGTGGAAAGGGTGACAGACATACAACGGATGGTATTACATGAAAGTTTGACAATAAAGTATTTAAAATGATATTATGACGTTAACATTGCAACTAAAATTAAAACTGTTGAAACTACAGCATGCACACTTTCATGCAGACCAAGTCAATGCACCGGAGTTACTGCAATCACTCACTTGGCTGTGAGTGTGCCACCTGGCTCTCATAACCAGTGCTGGGGATCCTCGAGATCTCGAGATGGTCACTGCTAGCACAGTGGCTGCCATCAGTTTTTTGGAAGGTGCTATGGTCTCTGCCACTGGTGGGCCACCACCTGTGGCCACAAGGTCAGACTGTGCCCTGACCATCAGCTCCTTGGTGTGGCATTCGAGGTCCCCAGCCTGCCTTTTTGCCTCTTCCACCATCCTGCCTCTGTTGCCCAAGGCATTCACTGCCTCAGTGACATCCTTCCATGCTGCAGTGATCTGGTCCCTTGACCTCCTGCAGTGGCTCAAGAGGTCCTTTGGGGCCACATAAGTCTGTGCCAGGGTCAATATTTCCATATCTGAGAAGTAATACTTTCTCATCTGTTCCTTCTTCATCGTAACATCTGCTGGGAAGGGGAAGATGGTCAGCATTGAGCATTACATGCACACAGGGGAACACAGATCATAGGTACAGTGGAATGCCAGCATCCATTGCCCCCAGCCAGGACACGTTAATGTAGGGCAGGGATGAACAAAAAGCTAGTAGCCTGAATATCACAGACTAGAGGGAATGTACAAATAGAGCTACAGGCAAATGTGGAAATTGTATAAATGCACTGCTAGGAACACCCTATCCTTGTTTTCAGGCCATTTTAAGTCACACTTACCTCAGCCACCTGCAGTACCTCTGCGGAAGCTGCATCATGCTGGCTGCTCCTTTTAGATGTTCCAGGCAAAATTAGGTACGCAAATAACTGAATACTGTACATTTCGGTAATGACATGCAAAGAGGGATTTAGTGCATGGGCTGTGTAATCAGGTAATTTGCATGCATTGGTTCAATATAGCATGGTAGTGGTGTACACTATTATGATAGCACAGCGCCATCATCATGGCCAGTGCAGAGATGGCCCAAGCCATCATGCAGTGTCACCCAAAATCATAATGCTGTGCGAGCATCCATGTTGTGACATTGAGCTAGGTTATTGCGCATGTGCAGTGCTGTGCCATGCATGTGCAGCACGCGCCTGGGGAGCATATTTCCGTACTTGTGTGCCCGCATGTGCCCCACACCGAAAGCCACTTAACGCTGTGAAAGTTTACATTAGCACTGCTGCAACATTAAACATACTGCACTAATGCCCAGCCAACTTAGTAGAGCTAAGTCAGTCCTAAGAGTGAGAGTGAGTTGCAGACAGTAGCTGAATGATGCCTGATGGGCACAGTTGTGAGAGGGACCAGACAGCAGGACACATGGTTATCAGCTGTGGAGCTGGCAAACCTGGTCAATATGGTTATGGCCAAGGAGGAGCTGCTGCTGGGGGAGGAGGGGGAGGAGGCATCAGCAAGGTCCAAGTGTGACACCTGGGCATCAGTGGAGTGGCACCTGGCACTTAGGACAGGCACTGGTCGGACAGATGACTGAGCCACCTCAGGTGCAGTGACCAGAGCCAGAGAGAGAGCCACAGTACCTGCAACAGTTGTGGGCAATGGTGAACAGTGGCACTGTGCCCAGGTCAGGTGAGTACAGCCAGCTGTACATATAGTTTCTGTGGTTTCATATGTGCATTACTCTTTCAGTGCTCTCAGGCTGCTTTGATATTTTGTCTGAGACTCCAAGGCAGTTTACTTGTGTTTTTCTGTTGATTACACTATTTCTTATGGAAGACAAATTGCTGTATTGGCCTGTACAACCAATGCAAGTCTATGGGACCACATTCACTGTATATGGCTCCAGTTCCCTGTACAATACAGTAATCACTGTAGATCTGGGAGCCTTGCTGCTATAACCACCAGCAATGTGAGATACCATATAGGCATGTGATCACTGTATGTTACTAGGGGCTGTGTTAGGTTGGATGTATATGCCCTGTACCTTGGTGTGTGCTTCCAGGACAGTGCACTGAACACTGTGTTGCTATATACTTTGTCTGTGCCATGTATACTGTATGTGATACATGGCATGTGTGTATGGAATGCATAGGCCACGTAATCCATGGCTTACAATTGTATTGGAGAGAGTGTGACAATCTAGGACTTGACCACTGAATTTGATTACTCCTACCATCTGATAGCTACCCCTACTGGTGTTATGGTATGATTATTGTGCTCTGTTTGAATTAAACCTAATGCTAAATGAATACAGCTAAGCAATATGGGATGTAGATGGGGTTTGAGGAGGTTGTGGGGTCTAAAACTGTGGGAGAATTCAAGAATGCATGGGACAGACATAAGGCAATTTATGTGGGGGGGGTAGGAAGAAGTAGGCTGTTGGTTAACTAGGATCTGCAGCTTATCCTGTAGGTACGGAAATGGGCAGACTAGGGAAGCCAAGCGGTCCTTATCTGCCGTCGAAGTCTATGTTTCTATGTATACATATGTCTGAAAGGTGAGGGGTGGAAGCAGTACAAAGGCACCAAAGGGTTCTTGCCTCTAAAATGTTAGTTTCTAACTACAGCATTGGTATGGAGTGTTGATTCTGTGCCCAGTTCCTGGCTTACCTGTCGATGGGCCATGACATGGCTGTGCATACCTGCCTGATGGGTCTGTGCATGGTACTGTCCATCTCCACCTTGCACATGTGGCTGCAGCGGCAACATACTGGTGTACAGCTGTGGGTAGGATGGATGTTGCATGGTACTGTGCCATACTGTGTCCCATGCATCTAGACTGATGTGGCCTGGCACCACTCATGTGTGCTTGGCCACACACACCCCCTGGCCAGTTATCACCAGAGTACCCTGCGCATGTGGGTGGTGTACCACAGCACTGTATTCACTATTCAGGGGCTATGTCTGTGTGGCACCTGGTGGCCAAGTGAATCTACCACCATACACCATATACAGTGCCATGCTGTACGACACCTGGTATTGATCACATTTTATTATTTATTTTATTTAAGTCTTTGATTTTTGGGTAGGTGCTCTGATCCTAGGGACCGTTTTCAGGCATGACCCGGGCCAACAAAGTGGCACAAAAGAAATTACATACATGTGCAAACAAATATACAGTCAAAATAGATAGGGTACAGCACAATTTACAAATATGTAGGATGAAATCAAAGTATATATTACAATTTGCAGATGTGTTGGAGCAATCAAAATGCATACATTACAGGTTACAATGCATTAAATGGGGTAGTGGGACACCACACCATGGGGAATGGATACTGCAAATGAGCAAATACAGACAACACTGTAATTCAAAAGCCTAAACGATAGTAGGCAATAACAACAGTAGGAAACAAATGACAGTTAAGAGAGCAGGAACAGAGTGCTATATGTGGTAGGACAGTTATAAGAGCTAACACTGGCAGCTAGAGTAGTCATAGATGAGCTAGCAATGTGAATTAGATTACCCTGGGGAGCACAGGCATTTGGCCTCATTCAGTAACCAGGTTTTGAGTTGGTATTTGAAAGCGTAGTGGGTGTCAGCGGACTGGAGCGAAGTGGGGAGACTGTTCCAGAGTGAGGGAGCAGTAACTGACAGTGCTTTGCCACCCATAACAGTGGAGATTTTGGGTATATCCTTAGAGGGGATCGAGGACACATGTTGGCATCTTGGCGCAGCTCTGGTTTTTAGGAGGGATGCATATGGAGATGCACTGCCATCCCTTAGGTTGTTGTCAGTTATACAGCCTAGAGCATAGTCATAACGGCCGAGGAGTGGAAGCCAACCAAGAGCCTGGTAAAGTTTACAGTGGTGAGTGGAGTAGGGTGCCAGAAGAGTGAATCGACATACGTTGTTATTGATGGAGGTATGACGCGAGTGCAGGGCAGAGGACATGTGAGAATAAATAGGGGAACAGTAGTCAATGATGAGGAGCAGGTTACCTTGGGCAATTGCTAAGAGGCCTCACTGGTCAGGGCTATTTTAGCTGATATGTGGCCCTGAGCTTGCCATACTTGTCCCCCTCCACATGCAACAGGACCCAGCCAGGGCCACATGGGGCCAGATGGGCCAGTAGGGAGTAGCAGGGTGACAGGCAGGTGGAAGGGGGAGGCTAGGCCAGACTGCGATCAGAGGACATCTAGGGTGGGAAAGAGATCCACCAACCTTCACTCACATAAGAACTCCGCATTGTGTGATTCACAATCTGTATTGTCTGTGTACACTATGCTGCATGTTGTGCCAATGTTGGGAGGGAGGGGATGTCCATGTCTGTGGCTCGGCAGGTATCACGCATGCCTCTGAGGCCAGCGCCTCAGTGGTTGTGGCACTGGCTCCTCACCTGACCCTTGGGGCTCCATCCTACCACTGATACTGAGATGTGGCAGGGTTGGTGCTGTCTGCTGTTTAGAATGTTATGCCAATGTTTCATCTTTCTTGTGTGGGTACTGTGCCATGGCATGCATCACACTGCGCAGTGGCCTGACCCCTGTGTTTCAGCCTTGGTGCACCAGGGTGGTGACACTACTGCTCGCTACCTCAGGTGATATGCCCGTCATTGGTTGTCAGGTCTGTCATGCTGCCTAATCTGGCCTAGGTATGTATACCTGTCTGATGGCAGTAGTCACTGGCCACTATGGTGCTGGTACACTGCTGTGCCATCTGCACTTGGTGCCACACCATTTCACATCACCAGAGTGGGTCTTATGTGTCATAGGATCCCCAGCAGAGGCAGTTATTCACAGCCATTGAATGTACCTTAACATGTATTTGTTTAGCATTCTGATGCGTAGCTGGAAGGACCCACTCAATCCAGTGATGTCCATTGTGTCATACTACGGTTCATACTATGGTAGAGGAAGGAGCTTAAAGGTGGGTGCCCATGCTTGCTCCTCTAGCAGTTCACTGAAAATTTCTCAGAACCCCTCCAGATAGGGTGTATTTAGCCAATCATGATTTGAATGCCTCCTTATTCTTTGCAATTATTACATCCTCTGGGAGAGAGTTCTATACATTTACCACTCTAGAGGTATAGAACTATTTTCTTACGTTGCCCCTAAATTTTTTTCTTGAATTTGAAGTGGATGCCCTTTTGTTTCTTTTTGTCCTGATTTGTATTCTATATTTAGTTCATGTAGTAATATAAGGTCTTGCATAATTTCATACTTGAACATGACATCTCTGATACGTTGAGTCTCCGAGGGCATTAATTGCAGGGATTTTAATCTCTCCTCATAACATTTGCCATACTGTCCTGAAATTATTTTTGTGAACTTTCTTTGGAGCCTTTCAAGTCTATTTCTTTCCCCTATCTTGTATGGATTCCATAATTGAGACACGTATTCCAGGTGTGGCTGAACGTATGCCCTGTACAAAGGCATCAAGACTTTACTATCCCTTGATGATATATTTTTCTTTGTTGACCATATAATTCTATTTGCTTTAGTTATTGCTTCTGAAGTTTGTCTTATGAAACCAAAATCACTCATGACCTGTATTCTGAAGTCTCTTTTGCATGTTGATTCCTCTACTGGATGTCTGTGTATCATGTTCTTGTGCCTGCTGTTACCTCTACCTAACTACATAACTTTGCATTTGTTTAAGTTAAGAGACATATCCCACTTTTCAATCCATTTGGATATCATACAATGGCAAGATGGAATCCTGGTTTCTGATTGGTTAGTTGGCCTACACAGCAGGGATGTTATCCTGGCATAACATCCCTGCTGATTTTTAGCATTGCTTTTGTTGGATCATTTGCATCCTTCTCTGAAGAAACAAAAATATTTTTACACACAAACAACACCACTCTTTAAATTTTTTTTTTAATCTATATAAAACAACAAGACTTTGTATAATAGGAATAATGCCCTCCATGGTGGGTGTTATGCTGGGATAACACTCCTTCTCAGGTGTTGGACGCCCTCGGCCAGGGCACGGGCCCAACCACCTGAGGCGGGATGTTATCCCAGCATAGCACCCACCCTGTTGGGCATTATTCCTTTATTATATCCAGATCATTCTGCATAATTTGTGTCTCATCTGTAGTTCTACATGGTGCACCTAGCTTGGTATCATCAGCATACTTAGTTACCCAGCAGCTGAGATGTTTAGTCAGATTGGCTAAAAAGATGTGAGAAAGCACTGGCCCCAATACAGACGCCATGACTGACACCACTGGACACATCACCAACTACCGAAATGTGCCCATTGACCACCACTCTTTGCCTTCTGTCAGACAGCCACTCTGTTCTCTGGTTGATTACAGTAGTATTGATTTTCACCTTTTCTAGCTTCTCTTTGATTTCCCAGTGTGGCATCAGGTCGAATGCCTTTGCGAAATCCAGATATACAACATTACATGGTATGTTGCTATCCGGTGCACTGCTGACTTTCTCATAGAAGGAGAGTAAGTTAGTTGTACAGCTTATCCCCCTTGTAAACATGTGTTGGTTTCCATCTGTGTGCTCTAATGTTGGTGCTAGCCTATCTTTTATTATACTTTCAACTATCTTACCTACGACACATGTTAAGCTGACTGGTCTATAATTATTGACCAAGTCCATTTTTCCTTTTTTGTATATAGGGACCACATGCCCCAGATACTATTCCACAGTACACAAAGAATGGAAAGCCCACAATGCAACACACGTGGATTTTGATAGACTGATGACCTACACAGTCTCTGAATGGGGGCCCTATCCGTAGGGAGTCCTCAGCTACTGGTAGGATAGAGGGTGCTTACAGACGGCACTGCGTGTCACACCAGTGTTTTGGTGACTGCAGTATGGTGTGTTTGGCACATGCACAGGTGACTGCAGTGCTCTCACTCACCTACCACACTGATGGACTCATGTGTTACCTGTCTGCTGCACCTGTTGCTGCATGACAGTACTGCTATGCATGTGTCCTCTGCTGGTCTGTGCACCCACCCTGGCCACATGGGCCTGGCTGCTGTCTGCTACCTGTTCCTGATGTGTTAGTTTACACCATGTTACTGTCATATCTGTGCATGCTGTGGGCACATGTGGTGCTGTTCCCTGATGGTGCCCCATCCATATACAGCTCTGTGTGTGTGTGTGTGTGTGTGTGTGTGTGTGTGTGTGTACCACTGGTGTGTGTTTCTGTGCAACACTACTGCTGCTGCTGCTTGACAGGAGGTTGCGCCTGCATTTCTGATGTCCTGTACATGCACTCCTGTGTGAGCCTTTGTGCTGGATGCCTGCCCTGCAGGGTGCTGGGAGTGTAACCACTGGGTCCATTACACTGCTTATTTCACTCTGCCTTGGTGCTGCTGTGGTGTGTGTTGTGTTTTCACTTCTGGCCTGTTTGCCAGTGTTCTGTATCCCTTGCATGGCTGTGTGCATCTGTTGCAGCATGGCACACTCATTCTATTAGCAGTCCTTCACTGCTTGGGTACACAGTGCCATCTCTGGTTTGCCCCACACTTGCCACTGCAGCTTCATGACTCTGTAAACCAGAGTGTGGCATCTTGCCTGATGTGTACTCTAGTTGTACATCTCTTATGAACAGTATGCCACTCCTGTGTCCCTCATCCTAGGTACACAGTTTGCTGAGTTCAATGTTTTTCCTTCCATAGGTGCCTAGAGTACTGCCTGTTGGTGAAGAGATGCAATTGAGACAGAGAGCAAGGGTGCCCTCCAGCGTTGCCAGGTCCGACTCCTGCGGCTGGTGGTGAGAAGTCTCTGGGACAACACTGCTGCAGTGTGAGAACTGGTGGCAGCCATCCAGATGGATGGACAGTAGCAGCCACCTGTATATTCAGTGCTGCACTTGTGCTCTGCGCTGTGCTGTAGCACTGCAGATGTGCTCAGCCATCTTTGCACTGGTACCCTAGATCTGAATACATTTGTAGCCATGGTCTGGTGCTAACTGTAGTGCAGCGGAACCCTGGAAGGCTGAATATACATAGATACATAGACAGTGTTGGCAGATAAGGGCCTATGGCCCACCCAGTCTGCCCATTTGAGCTTGTAAGTTCAGTTTATGTTTTCCAAGAAGTCTGTTGCCCCTTACCCCTGACCTCCAGAATTCCTTTTTGTCTATCCCCTGCATTCTTAAATCCTGTGATTGTTTTAGCCCCCACCACTTCCTATGGCAGGGTGTTCTACTTGTCCACCACCCGTTCTGCGAAGAAATTCTTCCTCACGTTTCCTCTGAATCGTCCTGCTTCCAACTTCATCCCATGCCCTCTAGTCCTGGAACATCTTTTTCGCTTAAAAATAATGTATTCCTGCACCCTGTTCCTCCCTGTAAGATACTTGTATGTCTCTATCATATCCCCTCTCTCCCTCCTCTCCTCCAGGGAGTACATGTTCAGTTCCTCCAACCTGTCCTCATAGGACTTGTGATGCAATCCATGCACCATCTTTGTTGCCCTCCTCCGAACCTTCTCTACCCTGTCTATGTCCTTACGTAGGTAAGGTCTCCAGAACAGAATATGTGAGGCTTTATGTATTTAGTGCTTATTTCTACCAGACCTCTATTGTATAGGTACATAAATTGGGTACTGGTATAATTCTAGAGTCCAAAAATGGGGTGTTCATGTATCTGCAGCCTATGTTACATACACATTTGGTTTGCTAAATTGTGAAAAGTTTGTGAATTTCTATTATTTTTTCATAGTTGCACCAAACATGGAGAAGGATTATGGGTAGCAAACATTTGGGTAGCAGGCTATGTTACTCATACTTAAAACTGGGATTTTGTGCAGTTTCAGAAAATATATACTTTTGCTATGGCGTCATGATGATCTGGGTTTCTGCAAATGCTGTGCATGTTCCAGTATGGAACCCCGTAGACTTAACTTAGCACCTTATGTGTTTAGGGTTTATTTCTGCCAGCCCTCCATGGTAAAGCTACAGTACGTAACTATGGTAGCACTGGAACAGGTGCACTCTGTAAATTTCCAAAATGCATCGTTTGGTATTGATTCCTGTCTACTTTTTTCAGTTAGAGTTCCACCACGTTGTTCATTTGTTATAACAACTAGTAAAGAATGTAGATTTATAGTATTTGCATGTTTCCTCATTATCACTATTTTTATTTATACAATCCTGCACACTGACATATATTTCCTGAGGTTTTGCAGAGGCCAAAGTAGAAATGGAGCATTTTTCTATTTTTATAAATATATCTCTACAGCCCAGTACAAGGAAAATGAGGTGGTTAACCAAAAACGTCAAAATTAACCTCGGCCACTCATGTGTTGTACAAGAATTATTTTGGATAAATGTGCAAATATAACCACATCATTGGTCTAAATAGACAGGTCTGAGTTATAGATTTCAAAGATGTATGTTTTTGTATGATTATTTATAGTGACAGATTTGTAACCTCCCCCCAACACACACAAATTTCAAAACATTTGCTTCCAAACTAAAACTTGCAAACTTAACAGCAAAAAATACACCTTGCAAATTTATGTTGCTGTTAACAATTTACAAATGTTTACATAATTAGTTAGCCTTATGCCAGAACAATTTAAAATACATGTAGTCTTTACACATAACTAGACTTTTTCAGATATAGAAAACTATAAAGAAATGGAAGGCACACATTGTAATTTATTTCCCTTTCATTTGTTAAAAATGAACTACAGTACCACTGCTGTAATATGTTCCTGCATATACAGAAGACTTTTTGTTGAATGTATAGTAAAGTCATAGAACAGTTTAGAAACATATCAGTTTTCATGTTTCTCAATTAAATAATTGGTGTTCTGTGGTCTTTCCAGGCTGTGTTCCACGGTCACATGACCAGATACATACAAAACATTACTACCTATAGAAAGGTCAGGCTTGTTCAATAAAAAACTTCATGAAGGGAAATATATAGATATATTAATTTTAAATGATATAGTGCAAAAATAACAAAAAATAGGCTGGTACATGAGTGTAAAATACCGCTGGCAACAAAAGGGGTAAATGCATAACTTCTACAGCTGACATAGCATAGAAGCGTGGAGAGGCCCTCCTCTATTAACAGGGCATTGAGTCTGACTCCTCGCACCATTAGTCACACTGAGCCCAGAACATGTGACAAGGGCCTGCCCCAAGTGTCCAGATCTGAGGAATAGGTTACATTACCACTGTGGATGTATGGGTCAGTCATAGATGGAAGCCATGGCTTACATTCAGTGAATAGATGGGTGATGTGTATGGAGTGAGCATGGCATGTCTCTGGCCTTTGGCCCCCCCCGGGTCATGGGTTTTTGGAGAGTTGGGGGGCTATCACAGTAACACAATGTGGGTGTTGGGGGGCTATCACAGTAGTAAAGTGATTGCCTTTTGATTGCAGTATAAAGAGGAGCAGTCTGCATCAGTGACAGCGGTAAGGTTCCATGAATGTGGGTCCAATTGGACCCGCCACTACCAGAAATGTGGGTCCAAAACCAAATTTGTGGGTCCAAAAATTAGAATCCTTATAAATGCTGTATAGACACATTAACATTGTCTGTATGTTAATAATATAGATGTTATAGCAGTTTGCTTATTATTTATATTTTCAAATTTTTTTTTTGCCTCTTCAGGTAATGTTTCAGGCCAGCCCAGATAACTAAGGTTATCTATGCAATCTGCGTGATCAACTATGTACAGGAAAGCAAGTACAGGAGAAAGACGGACTGACTAAGGATAGTCAGTGTCTGCGCACCCAGAGTCGAGTAGCCAGGAGGAGTAATAGTTAGAGCGGGGGCAGCGGCAGCAGCCTACGAGAAGTGTGCAAGGCGGCATAGTTCAACTTCTTCACAAACATCGAGCCAGCTGGGGCCGGGACTCTGGGACACTGGGACTGCCCTTTTGTAATGACACTAATTTACCTTTTAGGCAGAATAAGAAGGAGGGACGGGAGGGACACTGGACAGGAGGGAGAAGAAGATGTCATGTTATTGTTGACAACGTCCGTATCTGTGTTGATTTTTCAGTGATTGTCAGTGCCAGTTGTCGCCTGCCTGTCACTGTAATTAGCAAGCATCAAGTGTAGTAGGAGGGACAGGACCTTACGGCCGCCCACTGTTATTTTGTGAGTCTTGCAATTGTAATGTTAGCTTAGTCACACAGTACCTTAGAGTGTATCAAGCCTGTGTATTTGTCTTCGGAGTAACATAAGATAAGACAACTGAACTCACTGTAATATAGTTAAATATTTTACTTGAGTAATCCCAGCTGATCTCTCAAGATATGCATGTTAAGTAAACTGAGTATATCAACCAGCAATGCACATATACATACACTTAGTGTCATCTGTCATGTCACATAAGTAAAATCAGGTTATGGCTATGATATTATAACTTCTTATTTGATTTTAATATCTGATGTTATTATGGCATGCTTTTATTTATATGTATTGTAGATTTGTATTTGAAATTATGGTTTTAAAATGTTCAGTGCCTTGATATATTGAAGGCACTTTATAAATAAAATTATTGTTATCAATAATGTGTAATACATTTTCTTAACAATTGTGTGTATCATGTAACATTTTGTGTAAGCTGCTGACACATGACATATACCATAGTAGATGTACTTTGTTATGGTTAAAATTGAGAAGTAGTTAACAGTTGCTGTTAATACAACAATCATGGACATGTAAATAATAACTGCTATTAACTACAATGACCTGAAGTTCTGATTTCCTTCAAGTGTTCATTCAGATCATTGACTGACATGTTCACTGACTGAAGACATTTTGTTATAAAACGTGGAATGTGTAAAAAAAACATTGCCATGTAATACAAGACTAGTTACAATAATAACTACTACCCCCCTTAAAAGTTACTTGGTTAAAATTAGATTTTAGAGTTATTAGTTTTCCACCACCATCTGTTTTACACTTTTACATTTCAAGAAGATGGAGAAATGGAATAGAAACATAACACATTTGTCGTGAAAAAACTGCCAGATACCAGAAGTTAAAAATGTTGAAATTAATGGCATCTGATTTTATATGTAGTTGTTGTTCAACAATAAAATGTATAACAATTGGCAAAAAATCATTTCTACTTTTACCTGGCTGTGTATCCAAGCAAGGTGGGGAAGTTAAACTTTGAAATGTTTTCGTTTCATGTGTACAATATGTTGTACTGTTGGGGTCTGCATGGGGCTGCAGAGCTACTGCACTGCGTACTACAATACATGAATACAGGCAGCTGAGCTAGCAAACAGCAGGTTGTTGTAATGTAATGTACATACAGGCCCAGATATTCAAAAGGGTTGCATCATGCGCAACAGAGATGCGCCAGTGCAAGTACGAAAATGTGCCATTGTGCGATATTCAGCGGGAGGCAGCTGCGCTGCTCAAGTTGTAATGCACAAGAGCGCAATGGTAATGAATGCATGTGCAACTTTAGGGGGAGGAACCATGAATAAATGTCGCAGTGCCATGCACAATAGGGGAGCTAGCAGAAGTTGCACAATAGCGGAAATGATCCAAATTAAAAAGGAACAAGAGAGAGGTGCAAGAACGCTACAGGGAAGCCAGAGGTGGGAGTGAGCTGGCAGCAGAAACAAAGAGGGCAGCAATGAGTGGGACACTGAAGGAGCAGGGCAGGGCACACCTGTGACCACACAGGACAGGAGTAGGGAGCCTGATACAGTTGTGCAGGACAGACAGGGTAGTGCTGCAGAGTAGTGAGGGCAGTGGCAGTAGGCAGGACAGCCAAAAGCCAGAGGTGTACCCGGTGAAGGGGGAGCATCACAGAGGACAGCGAGGGGAGCAGGATAACATCTGCCAGGGGGGGAACACCAGCCAGGGACATGGCCAGTGCCACCATCCAGATGGAGGCGGTAATGAGGGGTGTGAGAAGGCAGGCAGCAGGGGGGCGCAGCCGTGGAAGGGCCCGTCAGTGGTATGCCCCCAACAGGCGGTACCGAGCCCACATCACCTTCGAGCAGTACACCGATACAGAGATTGTGGGCTAGTATCACTTGAACCAGGTGATCCTGAGGTGGCTCTGTGAGCTGTGCAGTGATGAGATGCAGGCACCCACATGACGAAGCCATGCTCTGTCAGTGGAGACAAAGGTAACAGCTGTCATGTGCCTGCTCACCATGGGTACCTTGCAGAGACCAACAGGGGACACAACAGGCATAACCCAGTCGGCCAGGTCACGCCTACTCTCACAATTCTACAGCGCACTGCTGCCACATGCTGCGGAGTACATCCATTTCCCCAGCATACAGGCGGAGTGCACAGCACACATACAACAGTTCCACAGGGTAGCACGTGTGCCTGGCATGCTCGGGGCCATTGACTTCACCCATGTGGCCATCCACATGCCACCTGGCCCGGATGGTGTAGCTTACATCAACCGTAAGGGATTCACCAGCATCAACTGCCAGGTGGTGTGCGGTGCCAGGGGGTGAATAACCAATGTCTGTGCAACCCACCCTGGGGAGCACATGATGCCTTCATCTGGCACCAGTCTGCACTGTGCCACAGGTTCAAGAGTGGGAACATCCCCACTGGCCACCTAGTGGGTGAGAATGCACAACATGCAGGATGACATGGGCAGATGTGAGGGGGAGGCATAGTCAGACTTGCCATGGGTACCGGCCTTGATGGCCCATGGCAGAGCGATACAGACCACCATACTAATGTAGACCCTCTTTACACAGGTGACAGTGGCTACCCACACCATCCGTGGCTGCTCACACCATACCAGTGCCTCTCGACCCCATCACAACAATGGTACAATGAGGCACATGCCATCACACGTAATGTCATCGAGAGGGTGTTCGGGATGCTGAAGCCATGTTTCTGGTGCCTGGACACGTCTGGTGGTGCCCTTCAGTACAGCCCCTCAAAGGCCTGTGGGCTATTCCTGGCCTGTTGCATCCTGCACAACATGGCCAATGACTGTGGAATAGCTGTAGAGGTCAGAGAAGGGGACAGCGATGGGGACAATGAGGATACCGGTCCAGACAGTAATGGGCAGCCACCCCCTGGATGAAGGGACCCCCACCTGTTCAGGATGGCACAACTGCACCAGGACACCATCACAGAGGAGCACTGCGGCCAACACAGGTAGGTCACGGGGCAATGTGCAACCACCAATGGCAAGGGCACAACCCACAGACAGACAGACCTGGACGAACCCCAGGGGTGGATGATGGTAAGTGAATGGGACTGAGCGTGGATCCGCACACACCGTCAGGGATGGGCATGGCCAAACACGACACCGCACACACACACACACACACACACACACACACACACACAAAACGAGACATACACAAGGGGTAGAAGGCATGCCGACCCCGACTGCAAACCCTAGCCACACACAGGTCCACACATGACCATGCCCAGTGGCCATCACTGTGCATGTCTCAGATGCTGGGCACCATTGCACATTGGCGGACAGTGCAATGCAGGCATCATCAGGCACACGCCACAATGGCCAGCAACTGGGAGGGTGTGCACATGGACCTTGTGTGTGTGCAGTGCCGGGTACCCCACCTGTGCATCGTACAGTGCACAACACACTGCACACAGGGCAGTGGCAGACAGTGGCCATGGTGGAAGACAGGTCAGTCACACGGCACAGTGCCACGGCCACCACGGATGTGTGGGTGGCCCGGCCAAGACCTGTCAGCCTTGCCAGGCTGACCATTGGCCTCATGGGGTGGCACCGAAGGTCCCCCAGGGGTGACGCTGCGGGAATGTGACTGTGTTTACGCAGGGGTCTGCAGCTCACCGAACATGCCTGTGTCAGGCGTGCTCAGTATGCCCACAGCCGAACCCAGTGTCGACATGGAAGATGTCGCACGATGCCAGGAATGGGGGGTGGACATGACACTGTGCGGTGTCTGCGGCACATGGGCAATGAACTGGATGCCCAATGTGGCCATGACAGCTGTGAATGCATGTGTCTGCCTGTCAATGGCAGCGGTCACATCCTCCCACAGCCAGTCTATCCCTGCCAGGAGCAGACCGTGGTCCTTGTTGCACCGCTCTCCTGGCGCCGGTCACTGAAATTACTCACCGCCATCACAAGCCGCAACTGCTGATCCACTGAATCCTGGAGTATGCGGCTGTGCTCATCAAAAAAGTCATCCACCTAATCGGCATGCTGTCCCTCATGGTGTTCCTGGCCATGCCAGGCGCACCCCTTGAAGTTGGGTGCTGTACACTAGAGCCATGCCTGGGCACGTCCACGTGCAGTGCACTAATGCCGCCCCTCAACACTGTGCCCCCGTCCCCATTTGCCGACTACTGGCATTGCCCCTCCAGCTGCCGATCGCCAGGGCTCACCGGTGCCGCCGCAGTGGCCGCAACAGCCCCACCGGCCTGGACGCACACCAGTGCTGCCCCACTGGGGCATACAGGCACAGACTGGGACTGTGATGTCACATAGGCCTCCATGGCAGCACCACCCACAGCTACGCCCATGCCTTTCCCTGCTGTGGGACCATCCTGCGTCCCACACATATCACTGTCCAGGATGTGTGATCCATCATCATCAGTGCCTGATCCTGCACTAGTCCATGTCCTAACATGCAGGAGTCCATGGCCACTGTCACGCTGGGACACAGGCAGGGCCTCATCCACACCAGCACCACCATCTTCAGTCTGGACAGACAGGCAGGTATGCGGTGGTACTGACCCTCGGACACCTGTGGAGGTGGATGGGTGCTTCTCCGTGTTCAGGGCCTCACCCACGGTGGACACACCCACCACCGCTGACCCATGTAGATGCTCAGCAGCTGTAAGGGAACACAATAGCTTTAATGTATCCGTCCCACCCTGTGGCATTCCCCCCACCTCCCACAAAGTGACAGCACAGGACCTACCATGCAGTGACGGGCTGCCACTCATCTGGAAGCCACCACCTGGAACACCCTATATGGCACAATGCCACGTGCTGCTGGCCACCCACTCCTCCTGTGGCATCAGGTGTGGCACATCCAGCTGTCCACCACCGGTTGCAGCATATGCTGCCCTGATGGCAACCACCTTTTCCTTTATTCTCCTCCAGTCCATGCCGACCTTCTTTTTACATTCCTGCATGGACCACTGGTGGCTGCCATGCTGGTTCACGACATGTGCAATGTCACCCCATGCTGCAGCACGGGCCTGTGGTGTTCCCAGCTGTCCGCTGAGCAACGGTTCCCTGTCGAGGTATGCCTCGAACAGGGCATCTGTTTCTGCCTGTGTGAAGTTGGGCATCCTCTTCCTCCAACATCCCTGTTCCTCCTCTTCCTCACGTTTGGTCATTATAGAGCCTGTGGGAATGACAGGTGTTACCTTTCAATGTGCAGTCCCATGCATCTCCCACACACCACAGTCCACACTTCCAAACAGCATTCAACCCACCACAATACACTGCAATACCAAACTATGGCCTCTGCAGCCCCATGTCACATTTATATAGCGCAAGGCATGCAAATGAGGTGAGGCACAACTTTAAGTGGTTGCTAATGCAGTAGCTGCGCCATGGAATTGCTGATGAGCTGATTTGCATATGCTGGATGAATATCGCACCATTGCACCTTGTGCTATTGTGTTGAGCGTGCTCAGGCAAAGGCACAGCTCTGTGACGTGCACAGTAGGCACCGCACGGCGCATGTCCGGGGTGCTGACACCGACGCCTGCCACGCTGCTGATGTGCTGAGAGTGGGAGGCAGTGCAGGGCACGGCCACCACTGTGCCAGTGGTGCTAGTGCTCTGTTCACATGTATGGTGTTCGTGCCCTGGAGCACTGTAGGAGCCATGGTGCCACAGTGTGGTAGGCCACTGCAGGGCATCTCACACAGGCACCCAACCGCGCTACACGCAGGGAGTCCCAATTACGCTGTGGCAGTCCGTGCGCGAGAGACCCTTGACCCTGTGGTCAACTTTTGCCCCTAGGCACCATGCGTCCACATGGGTGCACCCCCATCATGCTGTTCGGTGACAGCGTGATGGGGATAACAGCGCCTGTACCGGCCGCTGCAGCATCTGGTACAGACGGTGCTACAGCACCATTTTGTGATCCTACCTGAAGCAGTGATGGCAAGGAGGAGAGCTGCTGTATGGAGCCCACTGGAGCTGGCCACTTTGGTGGCCATTGTGGAGCCCCATTTGGGTCCCTGTTTTGAGATGACCCCCTGGACAAGGCAAGGAGTGCAGTTTGGGAGGAAGTGGCATGGCACTAGAAGAGGCCACAGGGATCAGCTGAACAGCCGAGCAGTGTCATCACCGCTATGGAGACCTCCAGCAGAGGGACCCAGACAGGCTTGCCCATCTGTGGGCATGTGCCAGGCGAGGCGCAGTGCCACATCCAGGTAGGTGCTCCATCCATACACTGATTGCGTCCGTACAGGTTTCGCGGTGGGCATGTGTCCACCACATGGAGAGGCCATCCAGTGTGGGCGGTGGTGGTAGGGTTGCGGCATGGCTGGGCTGTGTGGGATCGCACACACCCGGGGGGGGCTTGGCTACTGGTTTGTACTGATGTTCCCCTCTCCATGTTTTCACCCTATGCCCTGAGGAGCGGCAAAGAGCCAGAAAGGCACGGCAATGCCGGGAGGCAGGGGATGCAGAGCATCAGCCACGGGCTGCCAGGCCCATCCAGCAACAGGGCCAGATCCAGCCAATGCAGGTGAATGCCTTTCTTCCAGGATATTCTGTGCATGCTGTGTTGTGGGGTAGGAGGCAGGGCATGGCCATCATCCACTGACACCACTGATGTGCACACCACACGGTACACTCAGCATTGTCCTGTGGCACTGCATGTGTGGGTGTGCATCGCTGGTGGTCCATGCATGCACCGGGTACATGGCTGTGCCACTGCCTTCACACCGCATAGCCATGTCACTGTACAGCCGCGGTGGTGCTGTGTGGGACTTGGCCGGTGGGTGCATGCAGTGGTCCGCATGGCCGTGTGCACCTGGGTAGGCAGGTCTTGTGGACACAATCACTGTGGGTGGTTGCATACCATCACAGGGGCGTGGCCTATGGCTGTATGCCATGCACAATGGGTGGGCTGCAGGGGGGATGGACATTCACATATATTGACTCTGCTCCCTTGTCCTAGGTGGACGGCAGCTGATGCAGCTTGAGAGGGCCATGCAGGAGCTCCTGCAGATTGCGAGGGTGTCCTTGGAGATACTCCAGTGCTTGGAGTAGCATGGTGTCTGGAGGCAGAGGACAAGGAGGTGCCACAGGAGTGGGGGAGTGGGGTGGACGCTAGGCCCTCCATGCCCCAGGATTCACCTTACCCCCTGGACCCACCCTCACACCCCTTCTTCCCTCTCCCATTTGTTCACCACTGCCCCTTACCCACCCCCACCTGGTATGTGGCCCTTCCCCCTTATGTAAATAATTGTATATAGTTGTTTGGACCTTTCTATAAAACACTTGTTTTGTTATGCCTACTTTGGTGGTCTCTGCTTTGCAGTGGGCTACACGTGCTCAGCTGCAGTAGTGTGCATGGCGTCAGGGGTGGCGCAGGCATGGGTGTGTGTGTGTCTGGAGGGGAACCGCTTATGGTGTGGGTGTAGGTATCAGTCACTGTCTGTGGTTTGTGTGTTGTTCCCTGTGCACTGCATGACTGTGTGCAGTGGTCCATGGTGCATGCACTGTGTCCATGGTGCCCCTGTCAGACTGTCCATGGCCTGTGCAGCTGACACCCTTGCATGTCTGTGATTTACATGGTCTGCTGGCATGTCAATGGTGGCTGCCCATGCTGGACAACCACTGTACCTGGCACAATGCTGGGCTGCCTCCAGCAACCGGTATGGTGCACGTCTGCCTCGGGTGGCACTGTGGCCTCCACTGTTGTTGTCCCCCCTCCATTCTGTCACTTGTGTCTGTTGCAGGGGATGTGCTCCACTGTCTGTCACTTGTGCTCCAGCCGCATGCGGGTGGTGTACGGCTTCATGGTGCCTGCACAGGGTGGCTGGTATACCTGTGCCATGGAGGGGTGCTGGCCATGTGTACATGGTTGCTGTGGCCACATGCCAGTGGTTTTGTTGACCCTCTACTGTGTCCCTGTGTTGGTGTGCCCTTGGGTATGGGTGGGTGTTTGTCCATGCACTGTGTTGCATCCTGTGTGGCACATGCTTCCATGCAACACTGTGGGTATCTGTGCTGGCTGTTGTGGCCAGTGCTGGGATGGGGTGCATCCTTGGGAGGGTGTGCAGGGTGCTGTACTGCTGGTGGTGGAGTCCAGGGCATGCCCTGTTGCATGTGGGGTACCTTGTGTTCCGACGCATGGTCGGTCTCTCAGCTGTACCTTGGGGGGCTGTGTAGGGTGGCACTATGTATGCAGTTGTTGCATTGCTGTCTGCTGCCACCTGCTGCAGGGTAGTCGTGGTGGGGCTGCCTTGCATGGCTCCATGGTGCACAGGGTTGCATTGTCACAGTGGAGGTGGTGGCATGCATGGGGTGTCCTGCACTGTTGGGCGCTACTCCTGGGCAGGGTGTCTGGGGATCATGGTGCAGGTTGTGCTCTGCATTGGTGGGATGGTGTGGCATGGGGTGGCTGGACATCCTTGTGTGCCCATCACAGCTTGCCAGGGGGGGTGCTGGGCCATGATGCCCTGACTGTGGGATTGTTGCTGGTGTCCATGGGCCAGTGGTTCTTCCAGCTCTCCTCAGGTTTTGCGGTGCATAGGGTGTGGGGATGACATCTGTTCTGCTGTGTGCTCCTCTGCCCATCCCTACCATGGGTGGTGGACCCCTGCATCCTGTCCCTGCACATCCCTGGTTGTGCTGATGCTCTGATACCCTGCTCCACTGCTCCACTGCACATCCCTGGTTGTGCTATTGTGCATCAGACCTGCACCACTGTGCATCCCTGGTTGTGCCATGGTGCAGTTGGCGTGATATTCAGTTGTGTGGTGCAGGTGCATCTTGACCTGCGCAGTGTTTGAATATCGCACGTGTTGCACATGGGCGCACTGGACTTGCTCCTGCTCCTGCTATTGCGCTACTTTGTGGTGCAGTTTGAATATCTGGACCACAATGTGAAACACTGCAATTGGATGTAGTAGTAGTATACATGAGAATGGACTGGAATGGATCATGGAAGAAAGGAAACCCTGTGATTAACTTGCCTGACAGAGTTAGATTTTGAGCCTAGTAGTAGTAGTCATTGTGGCAGTGGTCTGATTGATAACTCCAATTCTTATCATAGCAGAATACAGATAATATACTGATTGTAGCTGCATTTAGTACATGGTGCTGGATCTGGTGTACTCGCTGCAGTCATGTTCCAAGTTTCTCATTGTTTTCTTGCACATAGGCTGTCTCAGTGCCACATCATGTGTGGATGATCATGATTCATTACGTGAATGTGAGATGAGAGTCCTCGTGAAACATGGATGAAAACACAAATGTATGTTGTCTCACATAATCATACATTACACTGCTTTAAGCTTCCATTACATCATGCCACAGCAACAGAACAAAGGGAAAATATGCATCATACTCCGTCCCGTGTCCTATCCCAGTCCCCCCCCCGGAGACAGAGTGGAACAAGGCTAGAACAGCTCTGCGAAAAGTGAGAACTGAGGAAAATGGAGGGACCCAGCTGCGTCCCAGCCAGTGAATTACTTGGCTATATAAAAGTGATGATGTTGGATACAGTAACAGTAGACAGATACAACAGATGGCTAAGGACTGCAGGAGCCAGTTCCTGAAAGAAAAGACCCCAAGAGAAAAGTGGGATGGTGGAGGGAAATACACATGACTGAGATCCCCCCGAGGCCCCGAAGATGTACTCTTACCATTATGGTAAGTAAGACTACTAACTGTCTGTTCTATCTTCTTCGGTAGTATCTCAGTCATCATAACATCATGTACCATACCACACTGTACCTCCATCACCATAGGACCGAGTACCAAGCACCTGAGCAACCCATAGGAAGAGGTGATCTGGGAGGGAGGCTAATAGTAGTTCTCCTACATAAACCTTACTCAGTGAGGATTTCTTAAACTAAAGACAGAAGAAAGACCCTGAGTCTGAGATTGATTGTTGGTCACTAAATTCAAGAGGCTTGGGCTGAGTTACCACCGTGCTGTTCCGGAGTACTTATGTGGTGCACACTGCCAGTGCCAACCAGAAGAGACAGTAAGTTGTTATGCATATTACAGTTAAATTATTCTTCTGAATCAGAAGACAACAATGGTATGGGCAGCTCATTCTGATTTGTAACAGTCATTTCAGAAGTAGTATCACTACTACTTGCAGTGGCATCGGCTGACAATGTATTACCTGAAGATGAAGGCTCACCATCTGCACTCATTACTCTACCTCCCAGAACTGTGAATTTCACCCTGCGGTCTCATGCTCATTTCCATTCTAGAAGAGCTTTCTCCACATTAAATTCATTGAGTGGTACACCCTCTGCTGCAATTCTCGAGCGCGTCTCAAGATATGAATCCGAGAGATTACTTCGATACCTAGTTTTGATTCTGTTTTGCAAGGAAAATCCCCTTTCACAGCAGGCACTGTTTACTGGTATGGCCAGACCACAAGACAGCAACCAAGAAATGTTGGGATAAATAGCAGAATACTTTGAAATGATTATCTTGGCAAAGTCCGAGAATTGCATCCGAGAGTAACAAGGTTGCTGAAGTAATCCTTTAACCGGAGACCACTCCATCGCTGTAGCATATTTATCTATTTGAAGATCAATTTCAGCACCACTTTCAGTGACACGCCGCTGACCATAATGAGAAAGAAGAACATCCAGTTCTTTCTCACCATAGTCAGGGGGAAGAGGTGAAGTATCCCATTTCGTTCTAGGATCAAAAATTTGGAAAGCACGCAAAACATCCATCATTTCTTTGGGAGTTCTTTCCTGAATGTCGCTTAGCAATTTGTCTAGGTAGCTATTTTTAAGCCTCTCAAACTGCGATTTGAACTGTTCTTCTTCCACTTTACAAGTCTGCCCTTTTACTTCTAAAATAAGGTAACCTTTATTCTCAGTAAATTGCTGGAGAACCCCCTTGAGCATTGGACCAGGATTTGTTTTAATTTCTATTAAGCTATCTATTGCACTAGTAATAACTGGCATAATGATGGTTAGATCTAAGCTATCAGACTGAAAAACCTTGTTTAGCTTTGTTACATGTGAAAGAACATCAAGCAAGAGTTGTGTCACTACAAAAAATTTGACGCTTTTCAGCATTTTTAAGACCCCTGTTGCTGTGCCATTTTATGTGAAAGCAGCATCATTCTCGAAAAATGCTACAAGAGAAGGCCATATTCTATTAACGGTCTCAACTGCTTTATGCAGTGCTAACCAGCGAACCTGTTTGGGTTCTTTGAGATGAAGCACAGGGTCATCAAGCAGAACCTCTAATTCTGTCAGACGATGAGTCCTCACAGCACTGCTTGAAAAATGTGAAAACACAGATTGCAGTGTACTCTGATAGTCCTTCGGGTATTTCTCATGTTTTGCTGCTTGAGATGCAGCAAGAGACAGCCTGTGTGCAAGGCAGTGCACCGAAATCATATAAGTGTTCACATCTGTTAGTCTCTTTGCTACCCCTGTGTGTGAACCTCTCATCACTGACACGCCATCTGAACAGAATCCCACACACTTTTCAAATGGTATGTTATGTTTATGAAAGAAGTCTAAAATAGCATTTGTGGGAGGATCACGTGATGCTGCAGCCTGAGTAGTAGGACCGAGCCAGAGCTCCCACTATCCTAAACTCATTTTAGGGTATAAATTGCCCGGAAAGAAGCTTTACAATACTGCAAAAGAAGTCTGCACTGTTAGCGTGTTGGGGGAACGTGCTAATATCAAGATATGGATGCAGAAATGAAACCTGCGATGCCCCGACACACTCCGCCTGTCTCCTCCGAGAAATCCGGGAAGAGACCCAAGGCCCAGCCATCAGGAGGTGGAAAGGCATCAAATACTACAGCCCTGAAAACACCGGAGCCAGAGACAGCGCCTCTTACATTAGAATTATTCTGAAGAGAATTACAGCCCCTAAGAGATGACATGAAAATGGTAGTCTCAGAGATCAAGCATTTGGCAGGGGCACTGGAAGAGCTGAACGTTAAAGTCACGGATGCTGAAGCCCGAGTATCATCTGTAGAGAAAGCGCTGAGCCGCACCAAGGAAGCCCTGATCAGCAACCACCAGTGCATTAAGAAGCTCGAACAGAAAGTAGAGGATCTGGAGGGGCGATCCCGAAGAAATAATGTGGTCATTTTGGGAATACCAGAAAAGGAAGAGGGCCAGAATGTAATTCTATTTATGCAAAGGCTGTTTGAAAAGCTTGCTGGTCCCTCTCCCTATGGAACTTCATATACTCTCGAGAAGGCTCACCGGGCGTTGCGGCCTATCCCAGCCCCAGGTCAGCAGCCCAGACCCTTGTTAGCCAAGCTTCTAAACTACCAAGAAAAGCAGCATCTGCTCTCTAAGATAAAAGAATTAGAGAAGGTCCTTTGGGAAGGCAAGGCAATACGAATCACCCAGGATTTACCAGCTTCGCTACGGCAAAGAAGGTCCCTTTTTCATCCAGTCGTGACCAAGCTCATCGCGGCAGGTATAAAATTCCGTCTGGGATACCCGGCCTGCTTCCAGGTGATGGTGTTGGGGGCCTGGGTGTCCTTTGAGGACGCGGACTTGGCCACAAAGGCTTTGCAAAAGGAGTTTCCCGACCTGTTCAGGCTAAGTGAGGCGAGTCGCGGGTGAAGATTACCAGAGAACGATTTGATGGGGATGGAGAAGTTCCGGAAGAGGCAGACTTCAAAGAGACCTTTAAAACACGAGCAAAATTTTTATTTCTAACGTTACAATCTTATTACTGTAGTTTCTTTTATAGAGGACTGATGGACACAAAATACCTCTCATCGATGGTTTTGTTTGAACCCTTTTGGGGGGGGCTGTCTTGTTGGAATTGTATGGTGTCAGAGTTTAGTTTTGTTCAGGCCTAGGTTTATTGTGGAGCCCCAGAGGGGAACTAGCGACTACTGCTTGCTCATGCTTACGGGACATAGACTGCAGATGATAATGTGAGTGGGTTTCCCCCTAGGTGAAATGAGTGTATATATGAGGTGCCCCAGGCGAGACTTCCACGAGGGGTTTTGTTCGGGGGCTTCACAGGGGTCAAGTATATAAGTTTAGGACGTGATGCCTGGACATGATCACCCACCACAAAGCAACACCCCCTAAGAAGTTGCGTGTCCAGGGAGTTTTGGGATGGTGGAAGGGCTATGGCTGCAGACCACAGCGGGACTAGCCATGTCACGCAACTGTGACAGAAGGGATGGGGTATGTATGGTGCAATGAGTTGATTAATAATTTAGGGAGCATGTTTCTTCTAGGGTTTGAGGGCAGGAGGGGTTGAGATTTGGTTGTTAGCAAGGGGGAAGGTTGGAGAGGGAGGGGGTATTGATATCCGCTCATGTTGTTTTTGGGTATAAGAGATGAGGGGGGATGGGGAGCATTATAGGGGGGAGGGGTCCTCAGCACAGCTCAATAGGGATTGTAGTATGGTTATACATTAGGGAGGGGGATGGGATATCTACAAAGCAAGGCACGAAGGGGATAGAAGCAGCAGGGAGTGGGATCAGGGGAGCAACAGAAATGGAGCAAGAGGGAGGGAAAGGAACCCCAGGGGTGTCACATCTGGATAAGGATAAAAAGACCAGTAAGGTGGAGGGGACGGATGATGCTATCTCTGCCAAAAGGGTGTGGTTAGCCCTCAAGGCCCTAAAGAAAGACAAATCTCCTGGGCTGGATGGCATTCATCTGAGAGTACTATGGGAATTGGCGGACATACTGGCTGCACCCCTGGCGGAGCTTTTCAGCAGGTCACTTGAGACAGGGAGGGTACCTAGGGATTGGCGAGAGGCACATGTGGTACCAATCCATAACGGGGGGTCAAGGGAAGTACCATGGAACTATAGACCCATCAGTTTGACCTCGGTGGTGGGAAAATTAATGGAGAGTATACTAAAGGAACAATTGGGGGTGTACTTGGAGGAGGTGGGAGGTCTGGATAGTCGGCAACATGGGTTTGTGCCAGGTAGATCATGTCAAACCAACCTTGTGGAGTTCTATGAATGGGTTACATCAGAACTGGACAGGGGTAAGCCTGTGGATATATTATTCTTGGACTTCAGCAAGGCGTTTGACTCTGTCCCCCACAATGGTCTGGTGGAGAAACTGATGGGGTTAGGAGTAGGCCCTTTGATGGTCAGATGGATTGAAAACTGGCTAGCTGGATGCACTCAGAGAGTAGTGGTCTGTGGGGAGCTCTCGAACCCTAGAGAGGTTGGTAGTGGGGTACCACAGGGCTCGGTCCTGGGTCCGATCCTGTTTAATGCATACATATCAAACATCAGGGAGGGTATATGGTGTGAAATGAGTCTCTTCATGGATGACTCCAAGATGGGAGCAGTAGTTGAGGGAGAAGAGGGAGGTTGGCCCTGCAAGGGGACCTGGACACCCTGGAAAGCTGGGCTCACACATGGAAATTAAATTTCAATATCACCAAGTGCAAGGTGTTGCATCTTGGTCAGGGAAACCCTAAACACAGGAACACCCTGGGAGGGGAGGCACTGGAGGCCTCAATAGGGGGAAAAAGACCTAGGGGTCATGGTGGATACATGTATGAATAACTCTGAGCAGTGCAGGAGAGCAGCTAGCAAGGCAAACAGGATGTTGGGATGCATCGTGAGGGGATCATCTCTAGGAGGGAAGTGATTCTGCTGCTGTACAATGGACTGGTTAGACCACACCTTGAGTACTGTGTATAGTACTGGAGACCACACTTGAAGAGGGACATACAGCTCCTGGAGAGGGTACAGAGGAGGGCAACAAAGATGATATGAGGGCTAGGGATTTGACTTATGAGGACAGACTGAGGAGCTCTGCCTGTTTTCATTGGAGGAGAGGAGAGACAGGGGGACATGATTGAGGTCTTCAAGTACCTCAAGGGAATAAATAGGGTAAACATGGAGGGATCTTTAGACTAAAGCAGGGAGGTATCACCAGAGGCATGGTTTGAAGTTGGAAGGTGGAAGGGTGAGGGGGGAAAAGAGGAGGAGGTTTTTCACTGAGAGGGTGGTGGACCCTTGGAATGCACTGCCTGGTGAGCTGGTTCAGAGATCCACAGTGGAGGGCTTCAAGAGAGGGTGGGACAGACACAGAAAGTGGATGTATCAGATGATGGCCTGTCCCGGGGGAGTGAGGATGGATGATAGGGGTTTCTGGAGCACAAGGGATGGGAGGGTCTCGGCACCCAACTAAGGATCTAGGTTTGAGCAGACTTGATAGACCGTAAGGCCTAATCTTCTGGCAAATAGTATGTTAGTATACTATCCGGGGTCTTGTTTTAGGTATGGTTTCGTTATATAGCTAGCAAATATGGCTAATACCATAAGAATTGCTACCTGGAATGTTAAGGGCTTAAGACAGCATGTCAAACAATATAAAGTTCTTAAGCATCTAGATTTGTTATCCATAGACATAGGGGTTATACAGGAGTCTCACCTGTTAGACTCGGAGGCTAACTGTATGAGACAACTGCAGATAGGGCAAGTTTTTTCGGCTGACGGGACTACCAACAGCACGGGAGTCCTAATAGTGATTAACAGGAAGGTTCCCTTTGCATTGAAACAAGCAATTAAGGATCCACAGGGCCGCTTCCTGTTTATCCACGGTTATTTGTACTCTACCGAACTCATTTTGAGGACTGTGTGTGGGCCCAATTTTGACTCCCCCGACTTTTTTGTGAAGTTAATTGACGTATTGCAACTATATTCAACATTGCCGATGGTTGTGGGGGAGATATGAATGTTGTGATGGACTCCTCAATGGACCACTCCGCTTCCACGAGCAGAGCTCACTCATCAGCTGAAAGAGCCCTGTCAGAACTCTTAGAGTTGTACGCTCTTTGTGATGTCTGGAGAGTGCTTCATCCTCTGGAAAAGGAATTCACCTTCGTATCTCCCGTACATGACACAGCATCTCACATTGACTATATATTCCTCTCACACAGTCTCCTTCCCAGAGTGGCTGAAGCTCTTGTACAACCAGGCCCCCCATCTGACCATGCATTGGTTGTATGTCACCTAGCGCCCCTCTCTTCTCCTAAGAAGTCTTTCAGGTGGAAGATAAACAATCATATGATAAAAGAGGATAAAATG
This sequence comes from Neoceratodus forsteri, assembly GCA_016271365.2. Lineage (NCBI taxonomy): Eukaryota > Metazoa > Chordata > Ceratodontiformes > Ceratodontidae > Neoceratodus > Neoceratodus forsteri. The sequence goes on along the minus strand of JADMNL010000025.1, from coordinate 6,452,507 downwards.
GTCCAAGCAATCAGTGAGCATATCCATCATTTCATAGGAACCAATTCCGGTTCTGTTGGGAGACCCGATATGCTCTGGGGAGCCTTTAAGGCATCCATGAGAGATGCCTTAATTAGTTTAGCTACTTTCCGGAAAAAGAGAAAGATAGAAAATTGAAAGGGCTATTATGGGAAATACAACATAAAGAAGCAGGATTAAGCCCACCCTTATCCGAGCTTGAAAAACAGGAACTGGTCAAACTCAAAGAGGGCTATTTAGAATTACTGAGAGATAAAGTAGAATTTGCGATCCTCAGGGCCAGAGCAGCATATTCAGATATGGGAGAAAAAGCTGGAAGGCTACTGGCACTGAGAATTAAGCAAATGGAGGTGAATAGACATGTTTTGACAATCCGCTCCCTAACAAACAATATGCTCCTGACAACAACTGAGGAGATAGTCATGGAGTTTCAGAGATACTATGCTAATTTATATAGTCGTAGAGACTTGGCTTCGGATATTAGCATGGATTACTATCTGGAGGCCTCCGGACTATCCTCTCTGTTGGACTCCCAACAGGACTGATTGATTTCCCCAATAACTGTGGAGGAAATCACTAGGGTCATCATGGCATTACCCTCAGACAGGTCACCTGGCCCAGATGGGTTTTCGGCAAATTTCTATAAGAAATTTTTAAATCTTTTACTCCCTATGTTAATGTCTCTCTTTCAGTATATTCTATCTGGCGCACAAATGGACCCAACCTTGTGGGAGGCTTTAATTGTGTTAATTCTGAAACCTGGAAAAAACCCGGAATCACCGGCAAGTTACTGCCCTATATTCTTAATGAATCAAGACGTTAAAATCCTAGCCAAAATTTTGGCAGACCGTCTAGTCCTAGTAATTCCTGATCTGATTGGGCCAGAACAAGTCAAGTTCGTGCAGGGATGCTCATCAATGGACCATCTTAGAACCCTGTCGCATGTCCTCTTCGCAACCAGGAATGCACCCTACCCGGCGGTCCTAGTTTCACTGGAAGCGGAGAAGGCATTCGACAGGGTGGACTGGACCTTACTACTCAGGGCCCTGAATGCCTGTAAGATTCCCCAGCTTTTTCAGAATTGGATCAGAATTTTTTATAGCGCACTATCAGCCAGAGTGATGGTCAATGGAGTGATTTCTGAAAAGTTTTTACTCCACTCAGGCACCAGACAGGGCTGTCCCCTCTCACCGTTGCTCTTTATTTTATACTTAGAGACCCTGATCCACCAGATCAAGCAATGCTCTCTGATCCACGGGATGGTTATTAAAGGGCACGAGGTCAAAATATCAGCATATGCTGATGATCTATTATTGCAGTTGACAGATCCAGATAACTCGATACCGGCATTGCTGGTAGTGATCCAGGAGTTCGCTATGCTCTCTAACTATAAGCTAAATGTTGATAAATCTTTGGTGTTTCCACTCAATCACAGGGTGGATAAGTCGATAGCCAATCAGAGTGGCATGTCCTGGACTTCAAACTCTTTAAAATATCTGGGTATTCAGGTGATAAGAGAACCGGCCCACCTTTTAAAGTTGAACCTGGATGATTTAGTTAAAACCTTGGAAGTAGACTTGAAGAGATGGTCCAAGCTATCCATCACACTCTGGGAATGTGTAAATCTCATCAAGATGAACCTTTTCCCCAGAATTTTTTACCCATTACACTTGCTTAACATGTGGATTCCCAGTTCATGGTTCCGTAAAGTCAATGCGATAATAACAAACTTTATCTGGGCTGAAAGACAACCCAGAATTGCATATTACAAGCTTGCCACCCCTAAGGATAGAGGAGGTCTTCGCCTCCCATCTATGGCATTTTACTACTGGGCGAGTCATATGGTGAAATACTTGAGATGGTTGGAGAATGATGGGGAAATTGCCTCAGAAGAGAGCCTCCCAATGTGGCTGCGAATAGAATTAACTTCTATTAAGCAGTGTGGTCTGACGCCACTATCATTGCTGCATATAAAACCGAGCGACCTCCCCCCGCAATTGAAACTCACCCCACTGGCAATCCCAGTGAAGGTGCATGCTCAGATATGTTCCAGCATGGAATATAGGTAGGTGACGGACTTGGCCCAACAGGTTTGGGGCAACCCCAATATAAAATTAGATAACAAGCCAATCAGTCGAAACTGGCTCCCACAGCTGAATAATACTACCCTTGCCCAGAGAGTGGCACAGGATGGCTCATGGCTTGCAGTTACTACTACTTTGAGCAGATTCAGGATACCCACTAAATTTATCTTCAAAGTCTACCAGCTAAAACACTTATTAGTAAAAGAGTTTGGGCCGCTCCCGCCCCTCCCAGACAGGAAAAGGTTCCAGGATGTGTTGCTAACATTAATAGGACATTGACATTCGGTGTCCGAGATTTGCAAAAGTCTATATGATTGTAAATATCCTGAAGTATTCATACCAAAGACATACTGGGCAGCGAACTTCCCCAGTCTAGAAATAGATGGGGCAGCCCTTTGGAAAAATGCTCAAAAATATATTACATAGGATAGATTGAGATTGACACAATTTCACATCTTGCATAATATATACTACACTCCTCAGAGGCTCCATAGATTTGGCCTTATAGACTCGGCCTTCTGTTCCAGATGTGGACAGGAGGAGGGTACACTGTACCATATATTCTGGTCGTGCCCTAAAGTTACTACTCTCTGGGACGATATCCATTACAGGATGGATCCCCTCCTGGGCCTCTCCGATCTTTTCAAACCTGAGGTGTGCCTGTTGGGAGACTACACTTCCATACCAGTTGTATCTAGGAGATATTATATGGCCTTAATTTCATTATCGGTCAAAAAGGTTATCCTTCGGCACTGGAAGGATAGTGCAGACATTCCTTTTTCGGAGTGTCTTAAAGAGATTTTAGCCATCTTAGAATAGAGAAAATGGTGGCTAGTTTAAATAATAGGCTGACTAAGTACAAATGTATATGGGAACCTTTACGCACGCTGTTAGGTATTTAGATTACCTCTCCAAGTAACCACTTAGGTTATCCTGGTGAACATTTTGTTAACCTGAGCTGTGCTGAGGGGGAGGGAGGGAGGGAGGCTGGGGGGTGGTGGTGGGGGGAAGCAGCTTCTTTAACAGTTGTACAAGCATTTTGCATGTGTATTGTTATAATCAATGTATGGAGCTGCTCTCATATGTAACTGTGAAAATTAATAAACTTTGAATAAAAAAAAATAGCATTTGTTATGCTTTCTGCTTTACCCTCTGATATCTGCAGTTTTTCTAGAAAATGTTTCTTTACAGGTCCCATTGACCACTGTTTGACAATAAAGTATAGGTTTTTTGCTGATTGTGAGATCTGTTGTTTCATCACACATGATGCCCATAAATGATGCTGAAGCAATTTCTGAAAATATTTCTTCTTCTATTACATTGCTGCATGCTGTATGCAATTCGCACACAGAGTCGAGGTGTGTATACACATTAGGATTAACCTCAGCACCTAAAAGGGCATGAAGATTCAGAAGAGATGTAAATTTTGAAGTGGGAAGTTCTTGCTTTGCTAACCAATACGCTGAATACATGGCTGCAGCAGCACGTTTCTCTGCCTTTTTAATAGCATTTACTGCAGCTGTATTAAAGGATGTTTTAAGCTGAACTTCCTTTACTGCCAGAACATGGTCGGTACTTGTATTATGACGTATAAGTGTTGTGTGCCTGTAGCTGGTACAGCCCGATGTGAAGGTATTTATTTTACCAGCTGCCTTACAAATGTTACAGTACATTAAAACAATGCTGTCTACAACCTTAAAATCTAACTAATTTATACAGTGTCCTCCACTCTTCCTGAACACAGCATATATATATTTTTTTGGGGGGGTATCGTGTGATGAAATTGAATTATCAGCTGCTGCCACAGTACTACTACTACTAGGCTCTAACTCCTCATCCGTCTCCATCACTACACATGATGAAGCAGTATCTATCCTGTTTGTAACACTTCATGACGTTCCACCGCCATGATCATCCTCAGGCAAATTTTGCTCATTACTACAACTTGTATCTGCATTATTACTTTCAACCTCTCGTTGTATGTGTGTTGTTTCTCTCGCAGTTGTTCTATGAAACAATAAAAATGTCTAAATTTTTTTTACAAATGACTGCAAGACACAATGATTTTCACTGGAACTAGAAATTTAGATAGGATATAAATATATTGGAATGGATTGAGATCGCCTAAAAGGGTGGTCTGGATCGTCTTGGTCCGTCTTTTCTCAATAAAGTATAGTGATGAAGATGATGATAAATCCCAACTTGAGTCACTGATAAAATTATTCACTGTTCATGAACCATGTGCTAAAGCATGAAAACACAGAGGACAACTGCTTTATGACACGTCACTATCAGTTTTGGGAGTAGTGGTGGTGGTACAGTGGTGGTGGTGAATCGTGTGGTGCATGGCTGTATGCAGACCATGCATGCATTAGCATGCAGCACCTGTTTGAATATGGGTATCATTACTAAGGTTCATACTAAGGTTCATACTAAGGTTAGAAGAAAGAGCTAGTAGGCCAAAGCCCATAATGCTCCTATGCTAGGCCATAGAGTAGAATGTTAAGTCATACCCAGACATAATTAGTGTGTAGAGACGATGTTTAAAAATCTCTTTAGTATTACTTGTTACTACATCAGATGGAAGTCTATTCCAAGGCCCAATAGTTCTTACAGAAAAGAAAAACTTACGATTATTGTGTTTAAAAGATTTACCAGTTAACTGGAGGACATGACCTCTAGTACTATGTATTGATGACTTAAAAGAAAATCCTAACTCAGTCATGATATAGGGGTCATGAATAATGTCATATAGGAGGAGAAGGTCACCTCTAATGCGTCTGATAGTAAGAGGCATTAGTTTCAACGTATCCAACCTAAACTCATAAGATGAGGATTCGAGACCAGATATTTTTTTTAGTGTATTTTCGCTGAACCCTTTCAAGAGATTGACTATCTGATTTTTTTAAAAGGACACCACAACTGTGAAGCATATTCAAGGTGGGGACAGACATAGGACCTGAATAGGTGTAACAACACCTCCTGATCTCGAGATCTAATATTATGCAAAATAGACCAAATAATTTTATTAGATGTACTAATAACTGAATGCATATGCTTGGAATATGTTAAGTCATCTGAAATGTTTATACCCAAATCCTTCTCATCATTAGTGGCACACAATGGTAAATCGTCCAGAATATACTGGAAATTTAAATTATTAGAACCCAAATGCATTACTTTGCATTTTGTGGAGTTTAACTTCATGCCCCATTTATTAACCCAGGTACTAATAATATCAAGATCATGCTGAATACAAGATTATTAAGAACATGGTCCTCCGATCTTCACATCATCTGCATATTTAATTGTAAATGAAAGGCAGGAATTAGTTAAATCAGATATAAAAGCCTGAAAAAGACAGGAGCCGAGAACCGAGCCTTGTGGAACACCACTTAAAACTTTACCAGAGTTAGAAAATGCCCCATTAATCATCACGTTTTGAGTTCTGTTTGAAAGCCAATTATGAATCCATGTAATTTTATAATTATTAATACCAAGACCTGTGAGTTTTTGAATTAGAGCCCAGTGTGGCATGGTGTCAAAAGCTTTACTGAAATCAATAAAGACAATGTCACAGGCTAACCAGTTATCCAAACAAGAACTAAAATGTTCATAAAAGCAGAGCAAATTTGTCAGACATCTTCTACCCTTCTTAAAGCCATGTTGTTCCAAATCAGATGCATCAGTAATAGGGACAATAATATCCTTTAGTAGACTTTCTAACACCTTACATATGGATGAAGTCAAACTAATCGGCCGATAATTTTCCCATAGATGTTTTGATCCCTTCTTATGTATTGGTACCACAAACACCTCTTTCCATTCACAAGGGATAAAATTATATTGTAAAAAAAGATTGAATAAAAGTTTGAGTGGAAAGGCAATATGTTTAGGTAATAGGTAAAGTAAATGCCCTGCTATACTGTCTGGGCCTGAACAAAATTTACCTTTTAGTAAGTGTAGTTTTTTAAGAATAGACTCAACGGAGAATGTGATAAAAGTATCTGATGGTGAAATCATAGGTACAGGTGATTGAACTTCTGATTCAGAGAAAACTTTACAAAATTCATTATTAAATACATCAGCCATGGCTTTCGGCTCATGGATAAGTATGTTTTCTGTTGTAAGAGGCCCCACCACACTTGGACTTTTCCTAAGGGAGTTTATATAAGAGTAAAATTGTTTGGAATTAGACTTACTAGCTGTTGTTGCCAATTTCATTTCCCATCTAGATTTGGCCCTACAGATGACTAATTTACACTTTCTACTTGATTTTAAATAGGATTCCCAATTAGAAGTTGTCCTATTCTTTAGGTAGTTATGATGTGTTTTATTTTTTTTATTTATTAAACGTTTTATGTTTTTATTCATCCATTTAGGAGTCTGCTTCCCATTAGAATTCTTATTTTTTGATGGAATATAAGTATCACGAAGAGTCAAAATAAGTGATTTGAAAAGTACCCAACTTTGATATAAGGACTGGTTATCAAAAAAAGATAACCAGTTTATTTTTTCAAGGTATAGATTGATACTGTGAAGATCAGCTTTGTCGTACAGGTATATAATTGAAGAATTAGTATTAAAGACAATATGTCTCTGCAAGTTAAATAAAATAGAATTATGATCACTGCTGCCAATTGGTGATGGAATATGCACATCCCTAATATCTAAGGCGGTACTACTCAGAACAAGATCTAATATATTATTACCTCGGGTTGCAGAAGTTATCCATTGCTGTAAGTCCAATTCTGAACAAATGGACAAAAATGTAGTACTAATACTACTAGATGTTGTGAATGACTGCCAGTTTATATCTGGGAGATTGAAATCCCCTGTAATAATAACATAACCCATTTGAGTAGGTATTTCAAATTCGGAAAGAATGGCGTCCATAATTAAACTAGATGAATTTGGGGGAACATAACATGTCCCAAGGATAATAAAATCCTGTTTGGATAGGAAAATTTTAAGCCAAAGACTCTCAATCGGGAGATTATGAATTTTTATAGAACTAGAAATATTGACTGAGTTGATTTTATTGTTAATAAATGAGACAACTCCTCCACCCTTTCTTTCACTTCGATTTAGATAATAAGATATATATCCAGGGAGTTGCTTGATCCAGTGGGAGTTATAATCACCCCATGTTTCACAAACTGTAATAATATCAAAATCCTTATTCGAAATCACAGTTTGTAACTCATCGAATTTATGCGTCAAACTTCTTGCATTAAAACTACGAAACTGTAATTGTTTACTGGATGCTTTGTAAGAGTGAGACGAAGAGGTGTGTACATTTGCATTCCCCCCCCCCATTATTTAGTTTAAATTTATGTTAATTGTAAATAGGAATTGTTGACTCAGCAATGCATTCCCTAGTTTGTTAAGATGCAAGCCGCCAGGACAGTAAAGCTCAGATCTATCAGAGAACTCTTCCCAATGGGTCATGCACTGAATATTCTGCTGTAAACACCATTGCCTAAGCCAGTTGTTAATAATTTTAATTTTATGATTAAGAAACCGGGAGTACTGTGGTATGGGTAGAATCTCAGAAAAAATAATATCACACCCGAGATCAATCATTTTATTAGTCATAGAAACATAGGCTAATTTGATATTCTGAACAGTGTCCCTGTAGATGTTGTTGGCTCCAACATGGATAATACACAGTGGGCCAGATATTCAAAAGGGTTGCGCCATGCGCAACAGGGTTGCGCATGCTCAAGTCCTACATTGCGCCATTCTGCGATATTCAGCAGGAGGCAGTTGCGCCACTGAAAACAGGCTGAGCAACAGTGCAATGCAAATGAATGCATGCTCAACAGGAGGGGGAGGAACCATGCATAAACTGCACAGCCCGATATTCAGCCGGGCTGTGCAGAGTTGTGCAGGCACAACCCCAACCTGAGCCTGCAGGACCTTGAGCCAAAAAAAGGCTTAAGTCGAGGGCCACCCACAGGTGAGCTGCTGTATTGCAGGGCACAACACAGCAGCTGCCACCTGTGGCTGGCCCCCAACTCGAGTCCCTCTGCCCCCCAGCCCGATCCGCAGGCATAGTGTACTTCCCCACCAGCCCGATCTCGGCATCAATGTAGGCTCCCCCTCCCGTTCACATCCCTGGTGGTCCAGTGGACCGAAATGCCCGATCGCGGGCAGAATGTAAAATTGAACCCCCAAACATGTCCCTAGTGCCCGATCGCGGGCAGTAAGTAAAGTGCCCCCCCCCAAACATCTCCCTGGTGGTCCAGTGGACCGTAATGCCGATCGCGGGCAGAATGTAAATTGACACCCCAACATCTCCCTGGTGGCTAGTGTCCCCCCCCACCCACCATGAGCCCCACCACCCCGCTCCCCGGCGGCGGTGAGCGGCAGCATCCCACCACCTGCCACCCGCCCGCCCGATCTGACTGCGGTGGGGCTGCCGCCCGTGGTGCAGAGCAGAGCCAATGGGCGTGCAATATACGTCTGTGACAGTCCAGATTTGTGAACGATTCATTCACAAATCTGGACTGTCATAACGGTATGGCGTACGCCCATTGGCTCTTGCTCTGTACCACTGGGCATGCGCAGGCCCTACCGGGCAGTCAGTCATGGCGATGCAGGGCGGCAGGCGGTGTGATGCTGCCACCCGCCGGCTGCTGGGGAGGGGTGGTGGGGCTTTGTGGGTGGGTGGGTGGGGGACACTAGCCACCAGGGAGATGTTTGGGGGTGTCAATTTACATTCTGCCCACGATCGGGCACTATGGTCCACTGGACCACCAGGAGATGTCTCGGGGTGGGGGCACTTTACTTACTGCCCACCATCGGGCACTAGGGACATGTCTCGGGGTTCAATTTACTTTCTGCCCGATGGCATTTTAACCCACTGGACCACCAGGGAAATGTACGGGAGGAGGTGGGGGAGCCACATTGCTGCCCGCGATCGGTCTGCAGGGTGCGTCGGTCCCCGACGGCTGCTGCCTGGCAGGGCGCCAGGCACAAGTCCTCGGGGATCGGCGCACCTACATGCTAATGGCATGCAAATGAGGCCATAATCAAATGCAAATGGCCCCCCCTGTGCCTTGCATGAATTATGGCCCCATTTGCATGTCATCTTTTGAATATCGTGATTTTGCGCATGACACAATGGTACTTGGCCACCGCAAGTTGAATGCTCCACTCTGACAACTTGCGGTGGGGCAAGTTTCACTGCGCCATGCACAGTGGCTGTGGCTGGGGGGTGATATTCAAAGGAGTTGCTCAATAGCGCAACTCCTTTGAATATCACCCGCCCACCCTCGCGCAACTATTTTGCGAAGCGCAAGGGCTTGCACCTCAGAATGGTGCAGTTTGAATATACAGCCCAGTGGATTTATGTCTTGAGAGCTAATAATATTATCGACCATATATGTTAGATCTGAGATCTTAGCACCACTGAAACTAGAACAAGTTCTATTATGTTTGTCAGGCTCGCATAAAACCCTATCCAGATGTTTAACTAAGGAATCACCCAGAACATATATTTGTCTGGTATGTGAATCATTAGTATTAGGAACACACACAGAGGGTGCCTCTTCACCAGTTTGAATAGTAGCAAAATCAATCAAAGGAATATCAGTCGTGGAATTAGGTGGTGGAGTTGAAGAATTTGGCATATCAACCATGACTTGGGAAGTGTTTTAGAATTTAATCCTTCATTAGGGACTCAATAGGAATACAATTAGAATTGACAGGGCAGTGGACAATGGGTCAAAGCTATTATGTAGTGGAATGTTAAAATACTCAGCCTTTCTCCTTCTTTTTTTAGTAGCTTTAGACCCTGGCACATTATACCAAGTTATGTCTTCTATGTTGTTTATCAAACTGTGCTCATCTTCTTTAGCTCTTTTTTTAGAGACATCAGATGGATAAATCACTGAACTACTCATAGTAGTGTGATTATTCTCACTAGATATTATTTTGTCAGAAGGGATGCTTAAGTAGAGGTAGAGGAAGTCTCATTTAAAGGGATATTTGTTACATGTAAAGCATCTTGAACTGTTATAGGTTCGGAATCATTTCTTGATTCGAATGCCAATATCCGTTTTTAGTATAAGCTATTCTCACATTGTAATACAATGTTGTCGGTACATTTTGCACATTGAAAGGGGAGATTTGCAGCAATGTCAGCTGATAGGCTAAACGTATAGCAAGATGTGCATTATATACCTGTTTCTCCTTTAGTAGTGGTTACAAACACATTAATATTGCTTGGTAGATTTAAGGAGGATGCCATAACCACGCATTAGAGGTGAAACAACAGAACCACGTAATGTAATAGTACTCACAAGTATAAGTGAAGGTGACAACACGGCCATAATTATTCCCCCAACACGCTTAACACGCGCTGAACGCGTGTGTCTTAGCGCACATCTTCGCGCACGGAGTCACGCACGCCCTGCTCCCTTGCTTGCCCTGCTTGCATGGGAAGTGCAATAAATGGAGAGGAGTGACCTGGAAGTACTCAAACAAGGTCACAGAGCCCCTCGAGATTTAGTGTTTTTAATGCCCTTTTAAAACTCCACAAAAAACACATGCGTGGAGCTGGTGGAGTATAAGTGTATGCTAGTCCCCAAATTAAAAATAAAAAGTTCCTTTTTGAACTGTAGTTCTCGAGTCTGGTCAAGGGAACTACAGTCCCTCTTCCTGCTTCCTGACAAAATGTCAGCAGGGCTCAGTCACATACTCGTAATATGCACAAACACAAACACAGAACAGAATCACAGTATTTTTTAAAATAGCTTGTAGTTTTAAAGCAAAGAACCTGCAGGAAGATCCACACACTGCTTAGGTTTAAAAATGGCAGAACAGAACAAACAAACCAGGAGGTTTAAATAGGATGTCGTGACCCGATGTGCTCAAACAAGGTCACAGAGCCCCTCGAGATTTAATGTTTTTAATGCCCTTTTAAAACTCCATGAAAACCACTCATGCATGGAGCTGGTGGAGTATAAGTGTATAGGTGTTTAAAGCAAAGAGCCTGCAGAGAGATCCACGCACTGCTTAGGTTTAAAAATGGCAGAGTTACTTATAGTCAGTCACAGCAATGCATGTAGCATATCCAGTGCAAGCCTGGTACAACTGTTTTAGATGGAGTAGGTCGGGTCGGTCACTCAGTAGTAGTGCATCCCATGTGGATTAAGTTGACATCATTCATTGCTTATAGGCAGCATGTATGATACCACTGGTGACCACCTTGGTTCCCTGCTAAAACTGAACTGTCAGACTTGAGAGGAGTGGGTGAGATGGGGGTGCATCAGTACCTGTGAATATGGATATCCTCTCTTATAGGCAGCATCATGTAGTATATAATCCAGGTAACTGAGCAAAAAAAAAAGGAAAAACAGCCAAAAATGTCATGTCACCAAGGTAGAAGAAAACTTTGGTCAAACAACCTGAGTGAAAACAACAACATGTGTGCGACGTGCGTGTTATTTGTCTGAGTATACCCAACCCAACCAATAAATGAACAAGTGCTAAGCACAAGATGTGACTACACAACTGTATGTTACACACGTAGGTCACTAAAATGAAGACTTGTGGGTTAAAGACTGTGACTTACTACTGAGTGACTGACAGACATCTGAACTGACTTATTAATAACATATAACAAACAGAAGTGGAAATGTCTTGTTGAGATTGATCAGTTCTTCTGCATTATCTGCATCACTGTCTGCCTGTCAAATAACGGTAAAGTCTCTATGAAGTGTGGGTCTTGCTCCTGGTAGCACATTCAATACAATTTCAATTTCAGATTGAGTCAGTCACGCTTCTATTTGTTTGGTGAAAGGGACTTGCTGGCAGCAGCCAGTACATCCTTCGCCTACTCACAGTCCCCCAAAACCAGTTCAGTTCTCAGGGTAGCACTTAGCACGACACGAAGCAGATGACTTCAGAAATCTTCAGATAGCGGCTGCACTTGTCTTGATCAGCTGCTCGTCTGCTGCTGCATGGCTGCATAAGTCTTCAACTGATACGAGGAGGATGGACAGCCAAGAACGTTGTGCACTGGGATGATCACATGACACCACCACAAAGGGTTGTCATCAGATGGTCAGCACTCAGATGCTCTGTCTGTCTGTCTGTACAGAAAAATTATATTAAAAAAAATATAAAAGAAAACAGAAACACAGTCCTAGAACCGTATTTATATCTGAAACTCAGACTCTGAGACCATTTATGCTATAACAGCAAAGTAATTATTTGTGGCCAGTGGCCCCTATTATCCCTCATGGAAATCTACTGTCTTACTCGCTAAGAAATTCAGAATAACAAACTCATTCTTTGAGTCTACTGAGTCCTCCCTCACTTACTCACAACAATGTTCGTCTCTATTCTTTTCTCCAAAAATGAAAATGATGACAACGTACTCAAGTAAGGTAACAAGTGCACAGCCGCAGCAGCAGCCATAGTCTAGTTAAACAAACCATTAAGTTCCCATGCCCACCCACCATATCTGACCTAGGGTAAGGTAGCCTACTTACCTAACTGGATCCAGTCCAGTGGCGGCAAATAGCCATAGTGATGTAAATCTGCCCGCCTACTACTACCCGCTCACCAGAGTTGCATAATGGGCTGGCTGGCTAACACTGTGACAGACTGTCACTGAAAAGATTAACAATCTGATAAAAATCCATCGCAAGTCAACTGGGTCAATCAATCCTTAAAAAGAGCCCCTCCCAAAAAAATGTCATTACAAAATGAGAAGTAGAGTTTTCATACCTTTGTCTTCCATTCAAACTAGGGCTTCTCTTCTGTTCTGAATAGTGGCTGGTGTCACACGGCGGTGCTTGCCTTCCACTGAAAATGTGTGAATCAACCTGAAACAAAATAACATACAATTAAATCTCATTCATTCACACAAAGAAAACAGTACTAGCAGCAGAACGTGGGACAACTGCGCACTTCTCGATAGTCGACCTAGAGTGAGAAAAATGGTGCCCCTACTCACATGCCACTAAAACGCTTGCCACGTGATGGATCTTACAGACACAGCTCATACTGAAGTGATTGGTGGAAAAACAACAGCTTTTCCCAACCACCAATCACATTCTTTCTAACCTTTTTTCATTTGTAACAATTTTTTTTCCCCTGATGCACTAACCCCCACTTCGAAGTTCATCCCACTAGCTTGCTGTCTGAAGTGCAGCCAATGTAACTATAATAAGCCACAGCGTGTCCACCCAGATGCGTGCACACATCGGGAGTGTGCCCAAAATTGCAAACGTGCATCTTTTTCCCCTCTGGATGCACGTTAGTGCGGTCACTGGTCTGCATACTGTAGTTCAGATGGAGGATCTCATCTTTGCACTCTGTGGAGGAATTCATTAGCCTTATTACTGCCGCCCCCAAAAAAGCAGTAGATCCGAGGGGGTGGCTAACAAACTAGGGACAACGTCCTCTATTCTCACTTTTTTCAAGATTTCATGCACACTGTAATGACCGGGTTTTTGGCTGCACTTGGTTTCTGTCTACCCTCATTGAGGCTGCCCTGCATTAGCCTTGGTTCAGACTGCTAACCCCTGCTTCGCTGGTCACCCTAAGGAGCCCTTCTATGGCCATCCCTGGAAGCCTCTACAGCTGTATCCCTACAGTAAGTCCATACCTCGGTCTGTTTCATCAGGTTCTAGATTGTGAATGGGGGCCCTTCCCAGGAATGCCAAGGGGTCATAAGCAGATCTTGGTCTCCTGCTGCCACTCTTCCTTGTTTACAGTGTGTCTCCATAGCATTCATCTGTCAGTAAGGATGTTTAACTGAACTGAGCCTGAACATAGAAACACAGAATTTGACAGCAGATAAGGACCTCTTGGCCACCCTAGGCTGCCCATTTACCCTACCTACCATAACATTGCAGACCCTATTTGATCTCCGGCTTTACCCTCCCTTTCCTTACCACTAAGGTTCCCTTATGCCTATCCCATGCCTTCTTGAATCCTGTTACCATTTTAGCCCCCACCTCCACTGGGAGGCTAATCCAGGCATCCACCACTCTTTCCGTGAAGAAGTACTTCTTCATATCTCCCCAGAGTCTACCCCTTCCAGCTTCATTGCATGACCCCTTGTTCTTTTTTTTTGTGACTCTTTTTCCCTCCAGTCACCGAGCCCAGGGATCTTTCTCAGATGTTCCACAGCTGTTCCAGCCCTGCCTGAGACTCCCCAACCCAGGATCCCCTCCCAGAGCTCTGTATTCACAGCCTTTACCTGACAACAACCCCCTGGCTTGTAGCCCCCAAGGCGGGGCCGCCTCCATTACTTTGGCTCTCCTTGAAATTCAATTGCTGCAGGAGTCAGGCTGTATCATGGAGGATCTGGATCCTGGTGGGTGGAGTCCAATGGTGGGTGTGGAGTCTAGGGCATCGCCACCCTCCCAAGGCTTGGGTTTTTTTCTTGTTCGTGAGGTCCACCCCATCCCTCCCATGATGAGCGTGAACATGCAGTGACATCTGCGTAGGGATGCTCATGCTCCCGTGCATGTTCCAGCTGATGTGTGCCATGCTACACCTACCAACTTTTAGCTGGAGCAGACTCAGCGCTGCCCAATCACCACTGGGAGGCACCCTGTTGTTGACCCATGTATCGCTACTTCCCCTGGAGAAGGTGAGCTGCCTACGGATGCTCCAACCTTCTCCTTCCCTGCTGACTCCCAGTGGCCTGAACTATCTCCTGAACATGGATCACTGGCATGGTGCGAGGTGTGGTGTCCAGCACCCCAACCCTCAGTGCTAGTGGGCCAGCCGACCCCTTGTTCTTGTGCATCTCTTTTTTTGAAAAATGATTCCCTCTCGAATTTTATTTATACCAGTGGGGTATTTGAAAGTATCATATCCCCCTCTCCCTTCTTTCCTCCGGGATGTATATATTGAGGTCCTTTAGTCTCTCCTCATAGGGCTTCTGATGCAGACTTGCACCATTTAGTTGCCCTCTTCTGGATCACCTCTACTCTGTCTATGCCCTTCCAGAGATGTGATCTCCAGAACTGGACACCCTACTCCAGGTGAGGTCTTACCAGTGATCTTTACAGTGGTAACACCATCTCTCTCTTTTTCTGCTGGTGATACCTCTCCCTATGCACCCTAGCATTCCACTAGCTCTCCTCACTGCTTTGTCACACCATCTGGCCACCTTTAGGTCATCAGATATAATTACCCCCTGGTCTCTTTCCTGGTTGGTGGTCATTGATACTGTACCCCCCCATTTTGTACTCCGCCCATGGATTTCTGCACCCTAAGTGCATGATTTTGCACTTCGCATTGAAACTCAGCTGCCACACCCCTGACCACTCCTCTAGTTTTTTTAGATCTTTATTCATTTTTTTCTACCCTCCCCTT
Organism: Neoceratodus forsteri; assembly: GCA_016271365.2. NCBI lineage: Eukaryota > Metazoa > Chordata > Ceratodontiformes > Ceratodontidae > Neoceratodus > Neoceratodus forsteri. The sequence continues at coordinate 6,437,055 of JADMNL010000025.1, read as the reverse complement.
GGAGCATCTGCCCTGTTGCAGATTTTAGTGTTATTTTCAAAAAGGCATGCCTTACCTTCTAAGCCCTCTGCAATGTTACTAATAAAGACATTAAAGAGGACTGGTCCCAGTACCGATCCCTGTGGCACCCTGCTGGTCACCCTCCCTTCCTTGGAGTGAACTCCATTTACCACCACCCTCTGTCCCCTGTCCCCTATCCAATTTATTTCCCAGTTTACCACCTTTGGACTTACTCCTAGGCTACCCAGTTTGTTTATGGGTCTCCTATATGGAACAGTGTTGAAAGCTTTACTGCAATCTAGGCAGGCCACATCCACTGCCCTACCCTGATCTAACTCCCTGGTCACCCAGTCAATGAAATCTATCAGATTTGTTTGACATGACCTCCTCCCCAGTGAATCCATGCTGCCTCATATCTTATAAGCTGTTGGATTCCAGATATTCCACAATCCTTTCCTTCAGGAGTGATTCTATTAGTTTCCCCTACTACCGATGTCAGGATGACTGGCCTGTAATTGCCAGGCTGCCAGCCTCCTCTCTGCTACCACGTCTGTGAAGTGGGACTACATCTACCCTCCTCCAGTCCCCTGGAACCACTCCTGTTTCCAGTTAGTGGTTGAACAGACCTGTTAGAGGTGCAGCCAGCACCTCTCTGAGCTCCCTCAATATCCTTGGATGTACCCCATCTGGCCCCATTGCCTTATCCACTTTCAGATTTGTGAGTTCCTTCAGGACTCTCTCCTCTGTAAATGGACTAATGTAACCCTTCATGGGGGGCACACCTATGACATCCACTGCTGTTCTGTATCCTGCTGAAGGAGGAGCTGTTATGGCAGGGCATCCACCACCCCTTTGAGTTTGAGAGCACTGCATCTGTAGCACTTGCTGGTTCCCTGTCCTCAGTGCAGTGTAGGGAGTGGGACTTGACCCCGCATTCCTACATGGTAGGGCAATGTGCTTCTGTCACTGCCACTTGGTCAGTCTGTTTTTATCAGTTGTGTTTCAGTGGATCAATGAGATGCGCCCCTTACCAAACTCCTGGATTAAATTTTGACAGCCCCATGTTTTCAGTCTGTTATAAGGCAAAGTGCAGAATAATGTGAGCTAAAAATTAGACATACACATAACTTCAAAAATCATGCTGGCCCAACGGCGAAGAAGGCAGAGGTGCTCTACACCTTACCTTTCCCCATGCCAGCAACTCAGGCTCGGGAACAAGCTCGGGTCACCATGGGCTGGCCAGGTGGGAGAAGACTGAGTATCAAGACGACAGCTCTCCTCTCCTGGGGAGAGGTGGTTTGCCATCTCAGCCCTTGGCTTCCCCGAGGTGGAGGCCTGGGAGTAACACCGGCAGCTTCAAGCAACATGAAGGGAGGGGCCATGGTTCTGTAGGTGTGTATGCCTCCACACAAGCACCTGCATGCCACCACAGCTGGGTACTTTGGGGAAGAAAAGTGGAAAATGGATGGTACAGGTTAAATGAAGCCTTGCCCACCTTCCTCCGCTTCTCAATGCAGACCAACCACTGGCCCATCTGGATGTGTATTAGCGGGTGGGGGGGAGGACAACTCTCCCCTTCCTTGCCCCACCAGTGGGAGAGAATCTCTGGGGAATTCAGTCCTGGTGATTAGGTGAGACGGAGTGCCAGGCAAGAGGGGGCAGGGACAGGGCTGAGAGTCTGTCCGCATGATCCAAAGCAAGAAAAAGATCTATGGCAAAAAAAAGTTAAAACTTTATACTTAAAAGGCTGGTCCATCAGCACAGTGGTAGAGCCACTAATGACCCAGTGACTTTGGTTCAGGAACGAGCCTAGGTAGTTGGGGGCCAGCCGGAATAAGAGGGATTGAGCATTCCAGAGGACACTTTTCTCCTCCAGGGAGGGAGGGCTGCCTGTCCCAGAGTGCTACAGTCATCTGTAGATGTACAGGTGGCAGCGCAGATGTTGGGGCACTTGGAAGGAGGGCTGCCTGCCACAGATTGCTACAGTCATTAGTAGATGTACAGGTGGCAGCGCAGATGTTGGGGCACTGGGAGAGAGGGCTGCCTGCCCCACAGTCATGTGTAGATGTACAGGTGGTACTGCAGATGTTGGGGCACTGGGAGAGAGGTCTGCCTGCCCTCGAGTGCTACAGTCATCTTTAGATGTACAGGTGGCAGCGCAGATATTGGGGCACTGGGAGAGAGGGCTGACTGCCCCACAGTGCTACACTCATCTGTAGATGTGCAGGAGGCAGTGCAGATGTTGGGGCACTGGGAGAGAGGGCTGCCTGCCCCACAGTCATCTGTAGATGTACAGGTGGCAGCGCAGATGTTGGGGCACTGGGAGAGAGAGGGCTGCCTGCCCCACAGTGCTACACTCATCTGTAGATGTGCAGGTGGCAGTGCAGATGTTGGGGCACTGGTAGAGAGGGCTGCCTGCCCCACAGTCATCTGTAGATGTACAGGTGGCAGTGCAGATGTTGGGCATTGGGAGGGAGGGCTGACTGCCACACAGTGCTACACTCATCTGTAGATCTACAGGTGGCAGTGCAGATATTGGGGCATTAGGAGGGAGGGCTGACTGCCCCACAGTGCTACAGTCAGCTGTAGATGTACAGATGGCAGCGCAGATGTTGGGGCACTGGGAGGGAGGGCTACCTGCCCCACAGTGCTACAGCACACTGTAGATGTACTGATGGCAACGTAGACGTTGGGGCAATGGGAGGGGGTGCTGTGATGCATTTGGGCAGAGCATGCCCTACCAGGATGTTGGTCCTCACGCCAGCATCCCTATGGGGAAAGAAGGGATTTGAGGGGCAACTAAGGGGTGATTTCCCTCTGTCAGTAGCTCTGTGATGAATGGTACTTTATATCTGGCCCAAAGGTGGTACGCCTGCCACACCAGGCTGAGGAGCAAAAAAACACAAGTTAAACAAGATACTGCTTAAAGAAAAAAATTATTTATTTTATTTATTTAAATATTGATGACCGGGGGGGCCCTCTGGGACAGTCAAGTCCCTTTTTCAGGGGCAACCCAGGGAACCAAATGTTCCAAAATGTTTCAAAAAATCACTTATAAATAGTGAAGAAAATAACTGGGTTTTCCAGGCACTCCAGTATTCGCAGTAACATGCTTCGGAAATGGATACTGATGGAGGATGGGAGTTGGGGATGTTAGATCTGGTAATGGCTAAAGCACGCGGGGCTCATTTTCCAGTCAATGCTAATGCTGCCCAGTGACCTTTAAACCCTGGCAAGCCTCGCTTGGCTCACTGCGTGATGATCTGAGGAAGGTCAAACTGGGTGTGCAGCAAGCATGAATCTTAGATCTTGCTTTTGCAAGGATGTCTTGCTTATGACCTGTGTTCAGGAAAGTGCACATTTTTAATTTTTATAGCCTCTCTGTAATATTTAATGACCCGAGTGGAAGGTGATTATATTACAAACCCCTGGATGATTTCATGCTTCTGATTGTTTCTGTAATGGGGGGAGGGAAGCTGCTACTAGCTACACTTTGATCCTACCAGATGTGACATGTGACCTTAGTCTCACCTAAGACTGTGGCAGGGTGGGAACTACTTCTCAGTGCTGCTTAGACCACTGCTTTTTGGGAATGGCTGCCTGTCCTTTGTCCTCCTGCAGTGTCCACAGCAGAGAAAGAGAAAGAGAGAGAGAGAGAAGAAGAAGAGAAATAGAAAGGTTTTCTTCTGGGAGTCTCATTCTCCACAGTTAACAGGTCAAGACCTGGGTCTGGATTCCCAAAGCTTTCAGAAGGTGCAAACTCTTCCCTAAGTCCCCAAAACTGCTGTAGTTACAGAAAAAAAGGGAAGATTGCTCTCAGTGCCATTCACAAAACCTTCCGCAGTTGCAGAAAAAAACACTAGGGACTGTGGAAAAAAGTGCAGCTGCGGAAGTCACTGAGGAAAGAAAGGTGTGAGATAAGTATGACTCAGCCCCTGAAAGGCTATTCATGATCAGTTTTTGTCTGCAGTTGCAGAAAACATGTTACACACAGTGGAATGAGGGGTAACTCTTCCTCATCAAACTTCAGTAGTGCCCCAACAATTGAAATCACTTAATGTGGAGGTGAGGCACAGGTAATGGCATCCCAGTGAGTATAGCAGTGGCTGCTGTTACAGCAACAAAAGCCCACATTGCCATGCTATGGCAACAGGCAACAACCAGAGGACCCAGTGCAGCCTATGACAGAGCCCCACAGGCAGTAGAGCCTGACCTGCCTGCATGAGTCCCACCCCCGCAGGCAACAGGATCACCCCAGGGAGGGACCAGCAGTGACAGCAGGCCACTGTGATGCCATGGTATTGTTGGTACCTGTGATGCTGCAGTGGTCCAGTTGAGGGACTGGTTGCTGGTCTCTTTGTGGGTGCTGTTGGCAGCAGTGATAATGTCTGCTGCTTCAGCAACTTGGTTGTACTATTGCTGTGCCTTCTGAGCCATTTCCACAGTTGCAGATCCACAGCTGCGGATTCACTGCACTTGCAGAATTCCTACAGCTGCTGCAATTCCACACCGGCGGGATTTTTTGCGGAATTCCCGCAGCTGCGGGAATTTAAGAATATCACGCAACTGCGTTTCCACAGTGCTGCAGGCCTTTTTTCCCACAGCTGCAGGATTTTGGGCTGTCTTTGAGAATCCTGTCCCTAGAGTTTAACAGAGCCGCTGCCCCCCCCTCCAAAACACACAAACACACACACACTTGTAGAACTTCAGCACTGATACTCATAGTGGTAAGAAGCAATAGTGAGCTGGGTGAGTCATTCTTACTTTTTATATGTACTGTAAATCTTTATTGAAGTTTTGTAAAAACACAGTACCGAACAAAACAAACAAATATACATGAAAGGAGAGCTGCCTTGAACCAACAGGCCTATGTTCACTGTAAAACCTGCATTTATCTATTTATTTCAAATTTGGATCAATACCTTTGAGCCGGGGGCTTGTTTACAAAGGATCCAAGTCAACAAGGAATACAAGACATTTACAGGTGATGAAACATTGCAGAACAGAATCGTTGTTTCAAATACTGGTTCACATTCAGTAATTATTCGAGCTTCACTAGCATTTCAGAAAATTTGGTGGTCATTTCAGATTTACACACTAATGGTAAAGGCCACTTTGAAGTCTCCCCCAGTACATACTCGTTGCGCCACCTCTCACAACAGTTGTGGAAGGTCGGATTATTTGAAATCTAACTCTGCCTGCTACTGCACTTAATTTCTGGTATCCTCCCCCTAATGAATGATGTACTTTATTGCTCAGTCCGGTTCTGTCTAGATCCATGCTTGGATAGAGTTATAGCTTATACATATAGGGCCAGATATTCAAAAGGGTTGCACCATGCGCAATAGGGTTGCGCATGCGCAAGTCCGAACTTGCGCCATTCTGCGATATTCAGCAGGAGGCAGTTGCGCCACTGAAAACAGGCTGAGCAACAGCGCAATGCAAATGAAGGCATGCACAACCGAAGGGGGTGGACCCATGGATAAAGAGCACAATGCGATATTCAAAGACCTGCGCAATGCGCAACAGCGGATGAGCTGGAAGGTGCGCCACCCCGGAAATGAGCCAAAATAAAAAGGCTCAAGGAAGAGGCGCAAGAACGCTACAGGGAAGCCACATGAGGCAGAGAGAAAGAGAGTGCGACAGTGGCAAAGAGTGCAGGCCAGGGAGTGCACAGGAGAGAAGAGGGACAAGGAGGGTGGGGGAATAGACTGCAGAGGCCAGTAGGTGTACCCGGTGCAGTGGAGGTAGCAGTCAGGACAGCGGGGGTAACACAGCAAGAACAGCCGGGGGGAACACAAGCCAGGGACATGGACAATGCCAGCTTCCTCATGGAAGCTGTAATGAGGGGGGTGAGAAGGCATGCTGCAGGGGGATGTGGTCGTGGAAGGGCCCGTCGCCGGTATGCCCCCAACAGACAGTACCGTGCCCATGTTAGCTTTGAGCTGTACACAGATGTAGAGATTGTGGGCTGGTACCACCTGAACAGGGCAATACTGAGGCGGCTCTGTGAGCTGTGCAGTGATGTGATGCAAGCACCCTCACGACGGAGTCATGCTCTGTCAGTGGAGACAAAGGTAACAGCCTGCATGTGCCTGCTCACCACGGGTACCTTCCAGAGGCCGACAGGGGACACCACAGGCATAACACAGTCGGCCATGTCATGCATCATCACCCAATTCCTCAGCGCACTGCTGCCACATGCTGCAGAGTACATCCATTTCCCCAGCACCACGGCAGAGCGTACAGCAAACATGCAGGAGTTCCACAGGGTAGCACGTATGCCTGACATGCTAGGGGCAATAGACTGCACCCATGTGGCTATTCGCACGCCACCTGGACCCGATGGGGCTGCATACAGAAACAGGAAGGGTTTTTTGGGTGTCAACTGCCAGGTGGTGTGTGATGCCAGTGGGCGCATAATCAATGTCTGTGCCACACATCCTGGCGGAGCACATGATGCCTTCATATGGTATCAGTCCACACTGTGCCATCGATTCAAGAGTGGGGACATCCCCACAGGCCAACTAGTGGGTGAGAACGCATGTAGGAGTACAAACTTAGGGTAAGGGTGGGAGATGCCACAGGTGCCATGGTAGTGGCACACAGGGATATGGGCATTATAGACCTGAACATGGTACACACAAAACCATGACTGAGACATAAACATACCAGGATACACTGTCTACAGGAGGGACAGGGAGGGTAAAAGAGGAGGAGTTCTTTACATAAGGGAAGGAATAAAAGCAACAGAACAAAAGGGTAAACAGGGAGGAGAAGAAGCACTGTGGGTAAATTTGGAGACAGGCAATGGCAAAACAATACGCACAGGGGTTGTATACAGACCCCCTTCTCAGGGGGAGGAAATGGACAGGGAAATGATAGAAAGTATACTTAGAATGGCAGAAAAAGGGGAGATACTGCTGATGGGTGATCTGAATATGCCAGATGTTAACTGGAGTGCAGTTGCAGCTGCCACTCAAGAGTGCAGTTATTCTAGATGCCCTACAGGGGCATGCCTTATACAACTAGTACTGGAGCCTACTCGAGAGGAGCAATATTAGACTTGATTCTCAAATGGAGATGGAGAGAGATCACAAATGTAGAAGTGGGTAGCCATCTGGGAACTAGTGACCATCGAACAGTATGGTTCACAATAAACACAGCAATAGAGTCAAGCCATACAAAGACAAAAGTACTGGACTTTAGGAGGGCTGACTTTGCAAAATGGGTGAGTGCCTAAGGAATGCACTAGCAAATGGGCAGGAAGGAGGGGTGGAAGAACAATGGGGAATAATAAAAACTGCCATCACAGAGGTAACGAGCCTTTGTGTGAAGCAAATAAACAAAACAAGACAATGTAAGAAACCACTATGGTTCTCAAAGGAAGTGGCAGTGAAGGTTCAAGAGAAAAAGAAAGCATTCAGGAAGTACAAGGAATCACAGAAGGAGCAGGACAGAGAACTGTATCAGTTAAAGCAAAAGGAGGCTGGAAAGGCAGTCAGAACAGCAGAGGCCCAAACCGAGGAAAAGATAGCCAACTCAGTTAAGAAGGGGGATAAAACCTTTTATAGGTACATCAGGGAGCAAAGGAAGACCAAGGAGGGATAGTGAGGCTTAATAAAGGGAGGAGGGAGGGTGGGCAGAGGGAGACTGTGAAAAGGCAGAGATACTAAACAAATATTTTTGCTCAGCTATTTACAAATGAAGAGGGGAGGTACATAAAACAAACAGTAGTAACACTCTGATACAGAAGTTGATACCAGCCCATTTACAGAAGAAAGGGTTCTGAAAGAACTCTTAAAACTGAAGGTGGACAAAGCAATGGGGCCTGATGGGATTCATCCCAGAATTTAAAAGAGCTAAGGGTAGAACTAGTGACACCACTGACTCACCTTTTAACAGATCATGGGGGGATGGGTGGCACCCGAGGACTGGAGGAGGGCAGATGTGATTCCCTCTACAAAGTGGGAGCAAGGCAGAAGCAGGAAACTACAGACCTGTTAGTTTAACCTCAGTGATAGGGAAAATGATGGAATCACTTCTGAAGGAAAGAATTGTCGAGTATCTAGAGGCCAGAGGGGCACAGGACCCTCGGCAGCATGGATTCACAGCGGGAAGGTCATGCCAGACAAATCTGATAGATTTCTTTGACTGGGTGACCAAAGTAGTAGATCAGGGAGGGGCTGTGGACATGGCCTACCTAGACTTTAGCAAGGCATTTGACACAGTCCCACACAAAAGATTAATATACAAGTTAGCCAGCCTGGGAGTGGGTCCCAAGATGACAGCCTGGGTAAAGAATTGGCTGGAGAATAGGACACAGAGGTAATAGTAAATGGAGTCCACTCAGAAGAAAGGTGGGTTACTAGTGGGGTACCGCAGGGTTCAGTATTAGGACCGGTCCTCTTCAATGTCTTTTTATGTTACATTGCAGAAGGACTGGAAGGAAAAGTATGTCGCTTTGCAGATGACACTAAGATCTGCAACAGAGTTGATGCACAGGGTGGGGTGGAAAGGATGAGAAGGACTTGGCAAGGTTAGAGGAATGGTCAAATGTATGGCAGCTTAGATTCAATGCTAAGAAGTGCAAGGTAATGCACCTGGGAAACAAAACCCAGGGAAGAGTAACAATGGGGGTGAGATACTAACAACAACAAAATGGAAAGGGACCTGGGGTAGTCATATCAGATGACCCAAAGGTGGGAAGCAATGTGAGAGGGCAGCAAGGAGGGTTGGGGGGTTACTGGGATGCATAGGAGAGGCATCACCAGTAGAAAACAGGAAGTTATTATCCCTCTGTACAGACAGCTGGTGAGACCCCATCTGGAGTACTGTGTGCAGTTCTGGAGACCCAGTCTCCGCAAAGACATAGACAGGATGGAAGCTGTCCAGAGGAGGGCAACTAAAATGGTGCAGGGTCTGCACCGGAAGACATATGAAGAGAGACTTAAGGAGCTTAATATGTATAGCCTCGAGGAAAGGAGGGAGAGGGGGGACATGATAGAAACTTTCAAGTACCTCAAGGGAATCAACAAAGTCCAAGAGGGTAGCATCTTTCAAAAAAAGAGGTGTGCAAGAACAAGAGGGCACAATTTGAAGATAGAGGGGGGGCTCAGAGGTAATTTAAGGAAGTATTTTTTCACAGAGAGGTTGTGGATGCATGGAACGGCCTTTCGGAGGAGGAGGTTGTGGAGTCAAAATCAGTGGTGGAATTCAAGCATGCATGGGACAGTCATAAGGCAATTCTAGGGTGTGGGGGTAAGAAGAAGTAGGCTGCTGGTTAACGAGGATACACAGCTTATCCAGTAGGTAGGGAAATGGGCAGACTGGGTGGGCCAGGCGGTCCTTATCTGCCATCAAATTCTATGTTTCTATGTTTCTATGAACATGATACTTATCCCCACTATCTCCACACAGGTGACAGCGGATACCCACTCCGTCTCTGGCTGCTCACACCGTACTGGCGCCCCATGACCCCATCGCAGCAACGCTATAATGAGGCACATGCCGCCACACGCAACATCATCGAGCGGGTGTTTGGGATGCTCAAGGCACGCTTCCGATGCCTAGACACCTCCGGCGGTGCCCTACAGTACAGCCCCTCAAAGGCCTGTGGGATATTCCTGGCCTGTTGTATCCTGCACAACATGGCCAAAGACCGTGGGATAGCCATACAGGTCGAGGAGGGCGACAGCGACGGGGACGCCAGTGACGCCGGTGATGAGCAGCCTCCCCTTGGACGGCGGGACCCCCGACTGATCCGGCAGGCCCAGCTGCACTGGGACACCATCACGGAGGAGCATTTTGCACGACACAGGTAAGTCAAGGGGCCATGTGCAACCAACACTGCTCCAGGCGCAACCCACAGGCACACAGGGTAACACACCAGGGTGCATGATGGCAAGGGAGTTGAAGGGTCCAGGCACACAAACACACCATCAGGGAGGGGTTAAAGTCATCTGACACACACACACACACACACACACACACCACACACACACACCAGGCACAAAGCGCACATGGGCAGGTGCACAGCAGAGCAGGAACAGACATGGCAAACACACAGATCAACGGACCACCCCCACCACCTGTACTGTCCAAGTACGTGTGTCAGATGCTGGGCACCCTTGCACCTTGGTGTACAGTACAATGCAGGCACCATCATGCACACGCACCTGTGGACAGCAGTTGGGTGGGTGTGCAGGTGGTCCGTGTGTCGGCGTGTTGGGCAGGGCACCCACCAGTGCACTGCCCACCATGACAGACATTGCACACAGGGCAGCAACAGACAGGGCCCGCACTGGGACACAGGTCACTCAGGTGGCACTGTGCCACGGCCACCTCGGATGCGTGGGTGGCCCCACCGTGACCCAGCAGCACTGGTAGGCTGATCATGGGCCACATGGGGTGGCACTGATGGACCACCAGGGGTCCCACTGCGCGATCGCGACTGTGTCCGCACAGGGGTGTGCAGCATGCCGAACATACCTGCACCAGGTGTGCTCGGATGCCCATAGCAGAACCCGGCGTCGACAGGCTGGGTGTCGCATGATGCCGGGAACGGGGAGTGGAGCACAAGCTGTGTGGGGTGTGCAGTACAGGGGCACCTGACTGTGTGCCCAATGCAGCCATGACAGCGACCAATGCCTGGGTCTGCCTGTCAATGGTGGCGGTCACATCCATCCGCATTTGGACCCTCTCTGCAAGGATAATTGCATTGTCCCTGCTGTGCCACTCTACGGCCATGCACAGTGCCTCCACGGATGTTGCAACCCGCATCTGCTGCTGTACTGATGCCCGCAGCAGGCGGGTGTGCTCGTCCAATGGGACATCTGCCACATCGGCAATCTGTCCTTCATGGTATGGAAGGTCCTGATGCTCAACACCCCTTGAGGGTGGGCACTGTTCAGCAGGACCAGGTATGGGCATGTCAACAGGTGGTGTGCATGTGCCACCACTGGACCCTGTACCCCAGACCCGGTGGATGACTGCTGCTGCTGCCCCTCCAACTGCTGCACCCCAGGGACCACTCGTTCCACTGCTGTGGCCACAACAGTGCCAGAGACCTGCACAGCCACCGGTGCTGCCCCACCAGTGCTGACAGGCACACCCTGGGACTGTGCTGACGTGCTGGCATACACGTTGGAACCAGCTAGGTCCATGGGCACGTGCTGGCCTGCTGTGTGTCCGTTATGGGACACACACATGTCACTGCCCATTGCAGTCCTTGCATCATCAATGGTGCAGGTACATGCAACAGCCACAGTCACAGCGTGCTGGCATGCTTGCATGCCAGACTGCTGAGACACAGGCTGTGCACCCCCACACCTGACTCACCGACAACAGAGGTGGCAGCCAGGTGTGCATGCTGGTGCAGTGCAAGCCGGCTGGCGACAGAGGTGGATGGACCCTCCTCCAACTCTGACAGGTCTTCATCACTGCATGGTCCCACCACCACTGTCCCCTGCAGACGAACAGGATCTGTAACAGAAAGTGAGGACATGTTAGTGCATATGATCAATCTCCCCCCCAACACCACCACCATGTCATACCGTGCAGTGATGGGCTTCCACCTGTCTGAATCCACCTCCTGGTACGCCTCTTAGCACTCCGCTGCATTGATGCAGCCAGTCGGTCCTCAGCCGGGCCAGCTCTGCACCGCTGGCTGGCCCCCACCAGTGCCAGCACGTGCCGCCTTGAGGGCTGCCACCTTCTTTTCACCCTTCTGTGGTCTGTCCCTACCTTCTTTTTGCATTCCTGCACGGAGCGCTGGTGGCTTCCGTGCAGGTTCACCACCCAGCTACCCCTCCCATGCAGCCGCACGGGCCTGAGGGGTGCCATGCTCGTCCACTCAGTAGTGGCTCCTCTTCCAGGTAGGCCTGGAAGAGTGCCTCTGTCTCGCTGAAGTTAGGCCTCCTTCATCCACCACATCCTCACCCTCACCTTGGCTCTGCTCGGTCATGCGTTGGTCTGTATGGGTGGAAGTGGACACCTGTCACTGTGCAGTCTACAGTGTTATCCCATGACCATTGCCCGAACATCACACAGCATGCAACTCACCTCTCAGCTGCAGTACCCGACTCTGGCCAGCGAGTCCACTGTCGATATTTATAGTGCAGTGCATGCAAATTAGGAGTGGAGCAACTGTAATGACATGCAAATCGCGCCACTGCGCGTTGAATGGCTGATCAGATGATTTGCATGTGTCAGCTGAATATCGCGCCGTTGTGCTTTGCACACTACGGTTGAGCCGACTCAGCCAATGGTGCATTTCCGTGTCTGTGTAGTACACCGCATTGCGCATGCCCAGGTGGCTTACGCAGGCGTCTGCCATGCTGATGATGCGCTGTGTGCGATCAGCAATTCAGGACATGGCCACCATTGTGCCAGTGGTGCTACAGTGCTGGGCACCAAATGGCACTGTGGCACAACTGTGCAATAGTCCACTGTGGCACTGGCACGCAGGTGACCATTCACGCAGAATGTGTAGACGTCCAATGGCGCTGTGCATGGCCTTGCGCCACTGACCCCTGACCTCAGTATGACCTTGCCCTCTGGCGCTGTACGCCTGATATGTGTACTGGCTCTATCATGCTGTTCAGTGACAGCGCCGATAGGAAATGGCAGCGCTGTATCGACAGCGCTGGCATGGCAGCATGTCACCGCGCAGCACTTCCATGTGGGGTTGCCGCGCTGCAGAGTGCCATATTGTCTACTATAGCATTAGAGATGGCACGCAGGAGAGCCCCTCAGTGGGATGCTCTTGAGCTGGCCAACCTTGTGGCCACTGTGGAGCCACACTATGGCCCACTGTTTGGTGAGGTGCCATTGGACAGGGCCAGGACCCAGGTCTGGGAAGAGGTGGCCACTGACCTGGAGGTGGCCACTGGCTGCAGGAGAATGGCTGAACAGTGCAGGCACCGGTATGGGGACCTGAGATGGAGGGAGCCGGAGCTACTGGCACGTCTGCGGTCACATGCCAGGTGGGGCGTGGTGCCTCATCCAGGTGGGTGATACGTCTACACACTTATATGTTCCATATGGGTAACACTGTCTCATGTGTCCAGCACATAGGGGAGGGATGGTCTAGGGCTTGCTGTGGCAGTGTTTACAGGGTATGGGATAGGTGGGTCTGGCTGGGTGGGTGGGCACACACTTGGGGCGGGGGGGGGAATATGCTTTGGGTTTGTACTGATGTGTTTCTCTCCTTTTGTCTCCCACAGGCGTGGCTGAGCGGAGGAGGAATTTGGATCAGCAGTGGAGGGCGGTGGCTGCAGGACCAGATCGTGGTGGTGAACAACCACAATGCCAGCAGCATCCCAATGAGGGTGAGTGCCATGACACCATGATTGCTATTGCATGCTGTGTGACAGGGTGGGAGGCAGGGCATGGCCACCATCCATGGACACCACTGCCATGCACGTGACATGTGACAGTCAGCACTGTCCAGTGGCACTGCATGTCTGGGAGTGCGTCAATGGTGGTCCATGCGTGCACTGGGCACATGGCTGTGGCACTGCCTGCTCACCGCATAGCCATGTTACTGTACGGCTTTGGTTGTGCTGTGCTGGACATGGGCGGTGGGTGTGAGCAGTGCTATACATGGCTGTTGCTGCCTGGTTGTGCATGTCTTGTGGACACGGTCACTGTGGGTGGGCGACACCATCACAGGAGCTGCGCACATGGTTGTCTGCCATGCATACTGGTGGGCTGGGATGGACAGTCACACCCATTGACTCTGATCCTTGTCCTAGGTGTGCGGATACTCCGGGGTGAGCGGTCCATCCAGGACCTCCAGTGGTGGCGCAAGAGTCCTCATCTCTGCGGATCTGCAGCAGCATGGTGTGAGGAAGAGGAGGCGCCCAGGCAACAGCCCCAGGCAGCAGAGGATCAGGCTGGCCGCCAGTCAATACAGACAACCTCCCCACTTTGACCAACCCTCACACCCCACCTTCCCTCTCCCATATGTTCACCCCTGCCCCTTACCCACCTCCACCTTGTTCCTGTCCCTCCACCCCATGTTTGTACATAATTGTAAATAGTTGTTGTTGTTATATGTTTTGGAATACAGTTATTTTGATATGAATACTGTGGTGGTCTCTGATTTGCAGCTGGCTACAGGTGCTCAGTTGCAGTGGTGTGCATGGCATCTGGGGTGGTTCAGTCATGGGTATGTGTGTGTGTGCGTGGGGAAGTGTCTCTGGTGTGGGAGTGGCTATCAGTCAGTATTTGTGGTGTGTGTGCTGTTCCCTGTGCATTGCATTACTGTGTGCAGTGGTCCATGGTGCCTGCTCTGTGTACATTATGCCCCTGTCAACCCATCCTTGGCCTGTGCAGCCGACACCCTTGCATGTCTGTGGCCTGCGAGGTCTGCTGCCTTGTCAGTGGTGGCTGTTCCTGCAGGTCATCCACTGTGACTGTCACAATGCTGGGTTGCCTCTTGTCAATGGTGTGGTGCATGTTTGCCTCGGGTGACACTATGGCCTCCGCAGTTGCTGTCCCACCTCCATGCTGTGGCTTGTGTGTATTGCAGGGGCTGTGCACCACTGTCTGTGACTTGTGATCCAGGCATCTGCTGGTGGCGTACAGGGCCACAGTTCATGCACAGGGTGGGTGTCACCCCTGTGCCATGAAGGACTACAGGATGTGTGTGCACAGTTTTCATGGGCCGACACGGGAGGCTTGGCTGCCACACTACTGCGTCCCTGTGTTAGTGTCCCCGTGGGTATGGGTGTGTGTTTGCCCCTGCACTGTGTTGCATCCAGTGTGCTGCATGCTTCCACACCCCACTGTGGGTGTCTGTGCTGGCTGCTGTGGCTCATGGTGGGTCTGGCTTGTATGGTTCTGTGGTACATGAGGTTGCAGTGTGGCAGTGGGGGTGGTGGTGTGCATGGGATTCCCGCAGTGGTGGTCACTGCTCATGGGGGTGTCTTGGGGTCACGGTGCAGGTGTGCTGTGCACGTGGGGCTGTTGTGCCATGGGGTGGTCTGCCTCCTGTGTGACAGTCTCAGTTTGCGTGTGGGGTGTGCTGGGGCACCATGGCCCAGCTGTGCTTTGTTTGCTTGTCCTCATGGTCCGATGGCTGTTCCATCCCTCCCCCAGTTGTGCTGTGCTTGGGGTGTGGGGGTACATTGTTGGTTCTGCAGTGTGTCCCTGTGCCCATCTGTGGCATGGGTGGTGGGCCCCTGCTTACCTCCCTGGTTGTGCAGTTCCATTGCTCTGCTGCTGGGGGGCTCCCTGCTTGTGCTATGGCACCTCAGGGCTGCTCAGCCCTTGTTGTGCCATAGCGCATCGTCTCTGCTCAGCTTCCCCTTCCTGGTTGCGCTATAGCGCAGGTTGTGCGATATTCAGATGCTGGCTTGTTGTGCAATTTGGCTTGCTCCATGTTTGAATATCGCGGCCTATTAGTGTGACAGGCACTGACTTGTGCTTGCTCCTGCCGTTACGCACTTTTTGGGCGCAGTTTGAATATCCGGCCCATACTGTTTAAACTTTGCTATGTTTCTTATCAATTGCTATCTTTTATATTATGTTGCTGCCTCCTCATTGGTTAGTTTTTGGACTGTCTGTATATTCTCTGTAGCCTTCCCAGTCATATCCGAAAATAGGCATATGTTTGTCTAGTGTGCTTACCTGGTCAATAGTAGCTAAATAAATAAATAAAACAGCAGTGGTGTAATTTATGTTTTTGTTAAGCTCTTACATTGTTGTTACAGTACATCCATACTCTTTTATAGAACTGGTTGACAGGGAGGGACAGCACATAAATTAGTCTAAAATGGTACTTACAGTACTGAACAGTACCTCCTGTGTGTGCTTTATATCAGAAACACCACAGATGGACGACAGATACACTTTGTAAGAAAGCCCCCCACCACCACACCAACACACAGAAGGCCCAGGAACTTTTCTTTGTTTTACAGCTCCTTGACCCAGGAAAGACAAGCTGAGATGCAACATCTCATGTTCAGTGTTATTTTGCTTCTTGCCATTTTTCATAGCTAGTTGGACTGGAGCACTGGGGCTTGAATCTGTGATCCCTGGCTCTTACCACTAGAACAGGCTGCATGCTCGTTTGTGACACACTTTGCATGAAATGCTATTTAAATCAGACCGCCACCAATGCCACAAAAGGCCCGAGCACTCTGGCATGTGATTTACATAAATGGCGCTATATTAAACTAAATCCCTTTCCCAACACACGCAGAAGGACCCCACCCAAACATTTTGGGATACACTTTGCATGAAATGGTCTGTATAACAAACCAGAAGAAGGAACAGTCTTCACTGTCCATATTTAGCAAAACTGTTGTGCATGTGGCCACAGCCCTGTTCGAGTATGCACAGCTTATTTGTCTGATGACCTGTGATGTGGTGTGGTGTGCAAAATAGTTCCTCTCATGCCCCACTATGGCATGGCAGCTGTAGAAAAGGGGCACAGCAGCCATAGAAGTCTGCACCCTGTAAAGAATAAGAGACAAAAAGGGACAAGAAGTGGGCCTTGGTTCAACTGGGACCTACAACAACTGATCCTAAACAAAAAAAGTCTATGATCACTAGAAAGAGACACATTCCCTCCAAGCTAGAGAGGAATACAGAGCAGTATTGAGACACTGCAGGACTAGAATTATTATAGGCCAGAAGGGTTTGGATGCCAGGATAGCAACAGGAGCTGCTGACAAACACCAGAGCATTCTTCCGGGCATAAATGGAAGGAGGAAGCTGAAGGAGGGGTTGCGCCCCTTAAAAGAGGGAAATGAGGATGAATGAGGAACCCAAAAGAATGTCAGGGATGATGGGTGAGATGCTGAAAAATACTTCACTTTGGTGTTTACCAAAGGCTCCACAGCGGAGAGTGGGTTCTCACTGGCATGCCATGGCATCTGGGATTGCCATGATGCACCTGGTGGACATCATACCTGTGCTGGCAGCTGACTACCTGCTGAAGACCAAGTCAGATAAGTCTCAAGAAGCAAAAGTGATACACCACAGGATCATAATATACTACACAACAAACTGGTAGGCCACTTGCAATAATCTCTCATCGGTTTGTCTGGACAGGTGTGGTGCCAAAGGACTGGAAAGTGGCCAGTGTGGTCCCCATCTTCAAGAAAGGGGTATGACTGGATTCAGGGAGCTACAGTCTGGTCAGCCTGACATCAGTGCTGGTCAGGGTTCTGGAAGCAATTATCAAGGACAAAATAATGGAGCACTTGGTTGAGACCAATGTTCTCACCTCTCGGTGTGGTTTTATGAGGGGACGATCCCACCAAACCAACGTGATCATTTTCTTTGAGGTGCTAACCAAGGAGGTGGACAGGGGCAGTGCTATAGATAATGTTACATGGGCATTAGCAAGGCCTTTGACACTGTGTATTTGGCAAGCTTCAGGTCACAATACACCGATGTGATATACATGAGGCATACACATGGCCAATTGCTTTTTTTTTTTTTGTTATATTTTATTTTTATTGTTTAGAAGATGCATAATGTATACACAGATAAAAAAACAACAACAGCATTTTGGGGGGGAGAAAGATATAAATAGAACATAGAAAGTGAAAGCAGGAGGGGAACATACAGCCCATCAAGTCTGCCTTGTTCCTACCCCCCCTCTCTTAACAGCTATTCAGTGTTATGGTGCCCTTGTATCTATCCCAAGCATTTTTAAAAGTTCCCACCATTTTCACCTCCACCACTCCCTGTGAAAGGCCATTCCATGCATTTACAATCCTCCCTGTAAAGAAGAACTTGCATGTGTTGTCCCTGAATTTGCCCCCCAGCTTTATTTCGTGCCCCCTGGTTCTGGTGTGATTCTTGATCCAAAACAGATCCTGAACCTGTACCTTGTTTATTCCATTTAGGAACTTTAAGGTCTCTATCATGTCTCCCCTCTCCCTTCGCTGCTCCAGGGAGTACATATTTAGGTCCCGCAGCCGTTCATCATATGTTTTGCTGTGCATTCCCTGTATCATTTTTGTTACTGTCCTTTGCACTGTTTCCAGTCTGTCCATATCCTTTTTAAGGTGCAGTCTCCAGAACTGGATGCTGTACTCCAGGTGTGGCATCACTAGTGATCTTTAGAGTGGGACGATGACCTTTCTTTTTCTGCTGGTAATCCCCCTTCCTATTCAGCACAGCATGCCATTTGCCATTAGTGCTACTCTTTTACATTGCTTGGATGTTTTCAGGTCATCCGTTATAATTATTCCTAGATCTCTTTCTGGCTTAGTGGATTCCAGTTTTACTCCTCCTAGGTAGTATTCTTCTCCTGGATTTCCTCTTCCAAGGTACATGATCTTGCATTTTTTTGCATTGAAGTTTAGTTGCCATGTTTTTGACCACAGTTGCAGAGTCCTTAGGTCAGCCTTCATCTTTTCCGCTCGTCCTGGGGTGTTTACCCTGTTGTCCATTTTCGCATCATCTGCAAACAAACTCACCTTACCTTCCAAGCCTTCAGATTATGTCACTAATAAAAATATTAAAGAGTATTGGACCTAGCACCAACCCCTGTGGCACTCCGCAATCTACCCCCCTTTCTTCTGCTAGGGAGCTGTTTACTAGTACCCTTTGGGTCCTTCTGCTAAGCCAGCTCTGCATCCAGTTCACCAAATAAAAGTGATCAACATGGTTCTCTAATTACATTAATTCAGTTTTAAACATTTACTTGCTCCAGTGCATTAACTGCCTGGCAAAAGTATATTGAAAGAGCAAAGAAAAAGTTTTAAGATTCATTCCTTATTTATGTGTGGTTCATAGCTCAGTGCTTATGCAACATAGAGTTGAATGATGAATATGATTGTTGGATACAGAAGCCAGTATAGACAAGACAACGTTTACTAGGTAATAGTATAGAATGTATTGTGCTTAGGTACTTGGATGCTTGAAATGAGTTGTTTAGATAATCTTTGATGGTTTTGGCCTTTCTCTGTATCCCACCTGTAGGAAGGAAGCTTGGATTAGAATTATAAAGCCCCCCAAAAAATTAAATTTCAACGATTGTTCTATAACTGAATGCTGAAGAAGTCATGCATATTTAATGATAAGAACAGACGATCACCTCCTCCAACTCCGGAGAGTGTGACCAGTAGCACTCAGGAGAGGAAACCCCCCTTTGGGGGGGGGAACCTCTGAGGATCCATGGCTACTGATCTGCCTGTCCTTCTGGGCATACTAAAGGAGAGAGATCCTAATTAAAATTAATTAATCAGCTAAATCTGAATTCTAATTATAGAATTCAATCCATATAAATGGAGCTTAAGAAAAACTGAATTTTAAATGTCTAGTGAAGAAATTTCCTTTAATAAAGTCTGAGTCAGAGAATCCATGGATAATTCAGAATGCTGGAGAGTAGATATATTAAAGAACCATCTTTCATACTTCTGTTGATAGAGGGAATAATCCATTGAATTGAATGATGGTGGATGAAGCTGATGACTGACGAACTCAATACAGGATACCAGAAGATAGCTGCATCCAAGCTTTGATGTCAATGAGGGCAAGATGAATAAATGTAGTATGATTTCCAGGTTTTCTAATAATATAGGGCTTGTATGATATGAAGCATGAGAGAAGGCTTGAGGCCAGGCTATCGAGTGATGAATCCAGTTCCGATAAAAGTGTAGTCTTAGGTATTGAATGAAAGCAGCGGCTGGAGAGTTGAGGTGGAGTACTGGCAGGCTGTATAGGATAATCGGAGACACTGATGCAAGGTTATGAAGCATCCAAGGAGTAGAATATAAGCCCAAAAAGGAAGAAGTCGATTAGACTGTAAATCCGGAGCGAGGTCATAGAAGCAGGAGTGCAGCAACGAAGGAAATGAGAAGGAACAGAACGTGGCAACCAGCCCCTGAGGAAGTGTATCTGAACCAACAGCAGATGAAACAGGTGAGAGGCGGCTGATTCCAGCAGGAGAAGTGCAGCCAGACCTAGGAATGTCTGCTGGCCGGAGTTGAGCGAGGATGTCCTTCGATGCACAGGAATCCATCAGCTGGATAGGTACGAAATGCATGGAAGAGACTGATATTGAAATAGGTCAACTGTGCTAGGAATAATAATGAGAGCTGAGATATGCAAAGTTCAAGGCAGGAAAGTAGCGAAGTCACAGGCATGAATGCGGTAGAGCACAAGCAGGATAATGAAGGTCTGCAGGAGACATCAACGGAGTCCTGGAAGGAAGCAGCAACAAGTCCACGACAGAGGTAACAGGGCAAAACATCCAAGAGAACAGTCCTGGATGCTGCTGAATGAGCACTGAGATAGTCTGACAGGAGGAGCACGAGGATCACGCACCATCCATAGAAGCAGGAGCTACTGGCAGGCAGGGAGAGCAGGAGTCAAGACTAACTGAGCATCCTGAAAAGGAAAGTAGCAAATTCCACATCTTGAGGCAGCATGAGCAGGTAGGCAGAAGTAGAATGGGAATTTCCAGGCCCCGAGCAGAGTGAGGCAGAAGGAGAACATATGGAGAAGAACCTCCCAGCCCGAAGGGTGAAGACAGGCCAGAGAAGCAAGCGAATAGTAGGCAATCCTCCCAGCCCGATGGGCGAAGGCAGGACGTAGAAGCAGAGGAGTACGAGGTAAATCTCCTAGCTCTAAGGAGAAGGCAAGGTGTAGGAACAGGCGAGTAGTAGGGAAACCTCCCAGCCCAATGGGTGAAGGCACGTTGCAGAAGCAGGAATCAGTAGGCAACGTTCCCAACCCGATGGGCAAGGCAGGTAGCAGAGCAAATGTACGTAATGCAATGGAAACATCGAACTGTGAGTAATGCAGAGGGTCTTCGTCTGACATGGAGCTGTCTCAGCAAAATGGAAACAGAGGTAGACTGATGCCAGGTCATGAGGACCCCAATTCCTGGAGGGTGAATGGCAATAGGAAGCATGCTGCACAATGGAGACATAGGAACAGGGAAGCAGACCCAGCGTCCAAAGAAGAGGTGAGGAACGGTGACATACCAAAACGAAATCCATAGTGAGGAGCTCCAGGGATGTCAGCTGCGGCAGGAGGGAGGCATGTAGGAGGAGAAATGAATCAGTAGGCTCCAGACCGATGAGCGGAGTAAAACAGCTGACCTGCAATCTGAAGGGTGCAGCATGACGGAGAAGGATGCAAATGAATAGCAAGACCCCACTCAAGACATTCAGGGAACGAGCAAGGCGATTGCAAGTCCACGGAAGTAGGCACAGACAGCCGAGCTTGTCATAGGGCAGCTGCAAGATAAGAAGGGAGAGCAAGCCCCATGCGGCCAGCATGGGCAGGTGGCACAGCAGCAGTACTTAGTAAGTATAGGATTGATAATTGAACAAGCTGTAGGACAAAGAAACAGGAGCTATCATACAGGCATAGCTAGCAGCAGCATGCAGTAAAGTCCATCACGTAAGCCAAGTCCACGAAGCTGCCCAGGACAAGCAACCAACTGACAGGTCAAATCTGCAGGCAAGGGTTAAGGTAAAGCAGAATGAACTGAGGAAGGGCGTTCCGAAGGAGCATTCAGACTGCACAAGTGAAGCGACGGAGCAATAACAGAGCAGGCGCCTCGGAAGCCAAACATGCGGCTAAGCGGCAGGCAAAGCTGAAGGAAAGCATGTCTGAGAGGCAGCCACTGAATGAGAAGCCCAGAACTGAAGAAGCGGCAGTTGTGCATTTCCGAAACCATTTGATATTTTTTCCACTCGTAAGCAGTCTATAAATTCATTGCACCTCTCATTGAGTGTTGGCTTACTGTCGGTCCAGAAAGGTAGGAAGCAGTTGTTGAGAGTGAGGTAGCATAGTTGGTGCAAGTGCAGGAGCAGGCATCCGGGCGGTGCCAAGGGAAAAAACCCAAATCACAGGAGGTGAACGATAGGAGGAAGAAACAGATAGGGAGCTGATGCTAGCCATCCAAAGGATGGCAGACAAGGGTGAGGTAGTACTGGTTGGAGACTTCAATATTCCAGACGTGGACTGAAGCATCCCAGCAGCAGCATCAACTAGGAGCAGATTTATCCTGGACTCACTTCAGGGTGCCTTCCTCAAGCAACTGGTCATGGAACCAACTCGGCAGAAGGCAATACTGGACCTTGTGCTCACAAACAGGGACAGTGTGATGGGGGTAACAGTGGGGGAGCACCTGGGAAACAGTGACCACCAGTCATTGTGGTTTGAAATCACAGAAAGAGCAGAACCAAACCACACAAAAACACGTATCCTGGATTTTAGGGGGGCAGACTTTGGGAAAATGGGGAGATACTTGAAAGAGGCATTAAGGGAAATGGAGATTACCGTGACCACCCCTTTTTATAAGTAGCCAGGAAGTGAGGTTGTGTGGGTGGTCCCTGGTGTGGAGATTGCTGGAAGAAACTTCCGTGCTGGAGGTCACTTTTCTGGAAGTAGTGACTTACTGCAAGAGACATTCCTAGATGATCTAGTGTTACAACAAAATTCTTCGCATAACTGATCTTTCTCTCTGGGAGATGGGAAATCATCCTCTTTCTCATCCTATACATCAGTCTGGTCTCTGGGAGAAGTGAGGTGGTGCCAGGGGACCACCCTTTTTATACTATAGGGAATGTTGCATCTAGTCCGGGGGTGGTGCCCCGCATGGACTGCTAGAAGTTTTCCGTGGGATCCTTGTGCCTGGTGGCATAGTCCTAATGGTGTTGCCTACTGCAAGAGCTCCTCTTGAAATTCTACTGTTACAGTAAGTTTTTGCATATCTGTGCTTTGTAGTTGCAAGCAACAGCATTTGGTTCAATTTTAAAGTTAGGTATCTAAATCTGTTTGTTTTGTGCTACATTTCGGCAGTTCTGTTTTCCCCCCCCATCTACAGGCCTTTAGCAGAAAAAAGACTGACGATCGAAAGGAGTGGCTTACCAACTTTATGGTGGATAGGAGGCAGCGTAGACTACATGGCCTGCCAGAGGTAACCTTTTGAAAGGGGTTAATGCTTAGTTTGTAAAATGTTACATTTCATATTTGTGCTGTGCATGCTTTATGACTAGTGGCAATTAACAGTAAATTCTATGATCACGGACTGCTGTTTAACAAATGCAAAATGGTAATTTTCCATTTTTTATGCATCGTGCTGAAGTTTTATTTTCTTGGCTCCAAATACTGATGGTGGTGGCTTTTTTATATTATGCGCACTCCAGTATCTCTCCTATACAAAGTAAAAACATTGCAGGTTTTTGGTCGTCATCCACCTACAGTGACAATATCAGTCATACTCTAGGTAGGTGAGGAAAAAAAATGTTCTAGGATCATGGACATGTTAATCCACACTTCTCGGTGTGTTCCTTTCCCTTTAAGTATCGCCGTATGTTCTAGGGACATGTATATGTTGTTCATCCACACTTATTGGCTGGTATCCTTGCCGCTTTAAATCTTGCTGGAAGGTCTTCAAGCTGGCTCCTCCCACCCACCCAGGTGGTAAAAGTCTTGGCTCCGCCCCATGACGCCAGATCTTCCTTACCGCTTGGAAGCTCAGGTTCCCTCCGTAATGCTCTGTGTATAAGACTTGTTCCTAATTCTTCGGTTTACCCGAAATAACGTTTAAGGTTTTCAAGACTTCGGTCATTTATTTCCCTTGCAGCTGCGATGGACAAATCGATTTCCGGTTGTCAGAGGTGCCCATGCGGGCAGAAGATTTCTCTGATGGATCCGCACTCCACGCGTGTCTACTGCTTTGGCCTTGAGCACGACCTGCAGGCCTGCGACCTGTGCTCTTCCTTCTCGGTCTACGTCCTACAGGACCGCTCCGCCCGTTTACAACGTTGGCGCCCCGAGAAACGTTACCTGCCGGTAAAGTCGAAGGAGGCCCGTTTGGCGGTTTCCGCAGCGGCTGACTCGGTGGATCCTCTCGAGCAGATAATTGCCCTTGAGGAGGAGGCGGCACAGGCCGCATCTTCGTGATCCTTGGCCGCGGCCTTTATCTCACTCTCCTTGGGATCCTCCTATTCAGCTTTTTTTTTTTTTTGGGGGGTGGGTATTTTTCTCTCCCCAGAGCTCCTGGTGCGACCCTCCGTTGTCCCCCCAGCGCCACCCCTGGATATCAGACCCCCTCCCTTGTGCCCCCTGCGACTTACCCTTCGGCAGGGTGGTGGGGAGCGACTCTACCTACCCAAATGGATCCATGCCAGGGAGGTAGCCTTCCAGGAATAGTAGCTGGGGAACAGATTCATGCCGCCCGGGCTCGCTGCTGTTTTCCTCCCACGGGTCATGGTGTACAATGACACAGCGACTGGTGCACGACGCCCTGTGCGTGCCCCAATCAAGCCGCCTGCCATGTCCCGCCCCATAGCTTTCTGGCGGGTTACATGCTGTCGACCCCACAGCTTCCGCTTATGGGTCAGGCAAGCCCGCCGCCCAATCTCGCTGGAGATGGAGAGCAGTCCCTTGACGCTCAATCCATCTCCTCCTCGCTGACGAACGGCAACCCATGCCCATTCCGGAACATGGGTCGCTGGCGTGGCGACCAGCACGTCAACCCTCAGCGCCACCTGTCCGGCCTATTCAGCTTCTTTTAAGGGGCTCTGTCAGTCCCTTTCCACCATGGGAGAGGGACCAACAACTTCATGACTTTCGTATCTGTCCAAAAAGGACTCCAACGGGAAGCCCCTCCGTCGATGCTCTTGGGAGCGGGAGAGGTCCCCCTCTCCAAGTAGTCTGCCATAGAATTCGGTCGACCCTTCGGCCACTGGCCTCATGGTGTCTCCGTCAGGTCTGTCGACCGAGACACCATTCGACACAATCGAGATTTTTCATGACCTGTCTGACGTGTTGTCGACTGGTGAAGCTGAAAACCCTGACTCCCCGGTTTCCGGGCGGAGATAGAGATTACTGCGGACTTGCCTCTGTGCCTCTGGTTCCAGAGTCCACGGTTGAAACTTAGCCGGGGGAGCGGGTTTCTCGCTCTGCCCCAGAACCCTCCTCAGAAGCACGGGATTCTGTCTCGTATATCTTCTCGGTCCAGCAGATCCCACCGACATGAAGCGGTCTGTCTCGGTACGTGGTAGTGGCGCTGCTCGTCCCTGTCTTCCTCCCTCGGACTAGGAGAGGCTTCACGCAGGTTGCGCCGACGCTACGAGGACCTTCTGTGGCAACAGCTCCTTCTGTCTGGGAGGAAGCTGACTTCTCCTTCCCAGCCGCCAAGTGGCTGTCACCAGAGCGGCCGAAGCAACCCCTCGTCCTAGCCGAGGGGCCTGCCCCAGGACCTTTTCCTCGGCCGAAACCAGCTACCTCACTGATTCTGGTGGAATCTCTGCCTCCATGGCCGAAATTTGGGGCCCCAACCAAGAGTTCTGGGTCGGCCCAGGGCCTGCCCCATAGGCTGTCTGTCACCCTCACTCCCGACCACCCTCGGCAGGTGGAGGGTGGCTGAGGCCCTAGGCAGCTCTTTGCGGACTCGTCAGTGTCCGATTTCTCCCTGTTCTCCAGGCAGGTCGACTTCGAGTCCTCCGGAGGTCGGTCACTGGACGATAGCCCCTCGTCCTTCATATGTTTGCTTAGGCTCATCTCAGAGTCCACCGGGATGCAGCTCAAGCCCGTATCCCCTAATGGAGATATTGGACAGAGGGGATTCTTCCATGGAGGCCTTTCTGGTGGCAGAGTCCATTGTCGGCCCGGCCTTGGAGCTCTGGTAGCGTCCTGCTTCCAGCCCTGCGCCTTCGGCCAGGATGGAGAGGAAGTACGCCGTCCCTACCGCTTCTCTGTCTGGGTTGTCGGAACTCCCCTCAGCCGAGTGGTTGGTTACCGGCAGCGTCTTCCGGCGTGCCGAAAGCGCCATGGACGTGGAGAAGCCTCCCGACAAGGAGTCCAAGAAGTTCGACCTGCGCCCAGGTGCAAAGTCTGCGCTTGCGCCTCCCCTTAGCCTTCGCCAGGCCAACTCGGCCGTGCTGATGGCACACTTTTCTCACACCCTGTTGGGCTCCTTGGACGAGGTAGTCCCTCATCTCCCGGTTGACCTGCAGACCACAGTCAAGCAGGTGCGGGACCAGGGCAGGGCGGTGACCAAGCAGCAACTTCAGACTGCTCTGGACATCGGCGAGTCATGTGCCAGGTCAGTCGCGGCCGCAGTGGTTATGCGGCGTCTGGAATGGCTGAGGATATCCACCTTCAGAGCGGTTACCCAGCACAAGTTGGTGGATGTCCTCTTCTTGGGGACCGACTTCTTTGGCCCTGTAGTGGAAGGTCACCTCCATCGGATCGAAAAGTCCAATGCCACTTTGGACTCGGTCTCATCCGCCCAGAGGGATAAGGGCTGCAGACCGCAACCCGAGCCCTTTCATCCATCTGCGCCTATGGCACGTCTGGCCCAGCAGCATCGGGGCCTAACAGGCTTGCACTTGGCATCGCAAAGCCAAGCCTCGGCTGCTTCTTCCAGGAAGCAGGGAGTTAAAGGCCCAGGAGGTCCCTCGGCCGGTCCCTACTCCAAGCCTGCCTAGTGACTGGTTGAGGGGTGTTGCCCCCAATCTCGTCACTCCACCCCGGGTTCCCCCTGTGGGTGGACGGCTCCGCCAATTCCTTTCCGCCTTGTCCGCTATCACCACAGACCGGTGGGTGCTGGAAGTGGTAGGAAAGTGCCTGCCTCTGGAGTTGGAGCAGGCCCCGCCCTTCTGGGCCGTCGCCTCCCGGGGAGAGGGGGGGCCTCGGGGTCCACAGCCGCACTGTCTGCTGACCGAGCCGACATTGCTCTGCTCCTTGAGAAAGAGGTGATCAGAGAGGTGGCGGACCCTCCTTCAGACCCGGGCTGTGTGTCCAGGTACTTACTGTTCCAAAAACGGACAGGAGGCAGGCGCCGCATTCTCGACCTGCACGACCCAAACAAGTTTCTAAGGTCGTGGACCTTCAGGATGGTCACTCTGGCTCAGATAATACCATCCCTGGGATGAGGCGTGTGATTCTGTTCTCTGGACCTACAGGACGCGTTCCTTCACGTCCCTTTCCGTCCGTCTCACCAGAGATTCCTTCACTTTCTAGCAGAGGGATCCCTTTACGAGTTCTGAGCTATGCTCTTCAGCCTTTCTCCAGCTCCCAAGGTCTTCACCAAATGCATGGCAGTGGTGACAGCATTCCTCTTGGCCAAGCGGTCTGGGTGTACCCTTACCTGGACGATTGGCTGATAGCAGCCCCCTCCAGACAGGAGGTGGAGCGGTCCAGAGATCTGGCCCTCCAGGTTTGCTCTCAGATCGGCCTTCTCATCAATGAGGCCAAGTCGGAACTCGGACCGAAGCAGGTGATTCTTTTCATTGGGGCAGAGCTCGACTCTCTTCCGATCCAGAGCACGGCTCCCGGTGAACAGGGCCGAGGTTCTTTCCTCCTTTGCCCAATCATTTCTGGTTGGGCAATCGCGCCCTGCCTGGGACTTCCTGCGCCTCCTGGGTCTCATGGTGGCCCGTACCAGCGTGGTCCATTGGGCCCGCTGGCACATGTGTCCCCTCCAGTGGGGATTGGCCAGCCAGTGGTCACAACGCTGCGATCCATTGGACCAGCTAGTGACGGTGACCCAGGGGATGTGGAACGCTCTCCAGTGGTGGAGCATTCCAGTCTATTTGCAGGAGGGCTCCCGTTTGTCCGCCCTGAGCCGACTGTCTGACCGATGCCTCTCTGGGTTGGGGTGCCCGTCTGGGGGAGCACAGAGCGCACGGGCCTCTTGTCCCCTCGGAAGTCCCGATGCCATATCAACCTGCTGGAGCTTCGGGCGGTATGTCTAGCCCTCACCGTCTTTGCTCCGTTTCTACGGGGTCAAGTGGTTCAGGTCCAGACGAACAATACCACGACCATGTGCTACCTAAACTGGCAGGGCTGGACACGTTCCATGCCTCTGTGCAAAGAAGCTCTCCGGATTTGGTCACTCTTGCGGAGCTTGGAGGTGGATCTCCTAGCCGCCCATGTGGCAGGAGACTCCAACACTCTGGCTGATGCCCTTAGCCGGATATGGGCTGTGTCCTACGAGTGGTCTCTCCTGCCAGAGGTAGTACAAGATCTGTTCTCCCACTGGGGCACACCTCAGGTGGACCTGTTTGCCTCCAGAGAGAATGTGAAGCTAACGTTTCTTTCATGCCCGTCCTCCTCAGCAGGGTTCGCTGCAGGGGGATGCCTTCTCGAGGCCGTGGACTTGGACCTTTTCTACGCCTTTCCCCCATTTCCCTTGATCCACTAGGTCCTTCTCAAGGCGAGGAGGGACAAGACGCAGGTGATTCTGGTAGCTCCAGACTTGCCCTGCCAATGCTGGTATCCAGATCTCCTCAGCCTCAGCTTCAGCCTCCCGAGGCAGCTTCCAGCTTGCCTGGACCTGTTATCAATCAGGGGAAGGTGTTCCATCTGGCCCTTCAATCCCTGGACCTGACGGCCTGGTTCCTGAGCGGCTGGAGTTCCAGGCCTTGGGTCTTTCCGATGAGGTCCTCAATGTAGTTGAGGCATCCCGTAAGGAGTCGACCAGAAAATGCTATGCCTTCAAATGGAAGAGATCCTCCATTTGGTGTCAGGGCAATGGCCTGGACCCTTCCTCCTGTTCCTTGGCAAGCATCTTGGACAACCTATGGTCTCTTTCTCAGCATGGGCTTAGGTCGTCGACCCTAAAGGTGCTCCTGGCAGCCATCTCTGCTTACCTGGCGCGGGCCGGGAAGCAGTCGGTGGCGCAGGAGAATGTGATCGGGCACTTTTTCAAAGGCCTGGATCACATCCCCTCCAGTGCGTGAACCTTCATCACCAGTGGGATCTACTGCTGGTATTGGCAAAACTCATGGGCAAGCCATTCGAACCAATGCACAGGTGTGACATCTCTCACCTGTCGTGGAAAACCTCCTTCTTGGTGGCTATCACGGCAGCCAGAAGGATGGCAGAGCTCCAGTTGCTTTTCATAGTGTCCTTACCTGGTCTTCCACAGAGACAAGGTTGTCCTGGGTCCCCACCGGAAATTCCTTCCGAAGGTGATGTCGGAGTTTCACCTAAACCAGATGTTGACTCTGCCGGTGTTCTTCCCCTGTCACACTTCGGAGGCCGAGTATAGGCGCCATACCCTGGGCCCTAGAAGGGTGCTAGCTACATAATGATGACGCGACGGCGGAAGTTCGGGAGAGGTTCGCCAGCTGTTTGTCACCACGCTGATGCCGCACCTGGCAGACCTGCAGCCAAGCGGACGATAAGCAGGTGGGTCAGCTCCTACATAGATCTCTGCTATAGGTTGGCGGGCATGGAGCCTCCCTGAGGGATAAGAGCTCATTCTATCCGCCATACCGCTGCATCGTAGTTGCTTCCAGTCGTCCCTATCCAGGATATCTGAAGGGTTGCTACCTGGAAGTCGGCACATACCTTTATAACCCACTACCACATCGACCTTGAGTCATGCCCGGATGCTGGAAATTTCCTGACACAAGTCTCCACCACTGATTCACACTATTGGGAACTGCGCCGAGGCACTAGGATCCATCCGGAGTAAACTTTCTGCTGGAGGTGTCGGCGCCAGGGATGGCGCCAGCGAGCCTTAGCTCGCTAGCGGTAATCACTTATCTCGGCGCGAACCTCCAACCGCCTCGGTTCCTTTTTTCCCGCTGTCGATTGCGCTTCATTGACGACGTCTCTCGCCTGTCGGGAGTCAAACTTCATACCAGCAGCATAGTTTTCAGTTTTATTTTTTTGTAGTATTATCTCGATACAAGTATCGCTTAAGTTTATTCTAATTTTAAATAAATACTATAAAGAAGTCTCGGCCTACTTTGATGGAGTCGACCATGAGCAGGTCAGGTGACGATAGGGAGACTGCATATGAAAGCTGTTCAGTCAGTCGGGCTGGGTCCGGTCAGCCGCCTTCTCCAGAGGAGGGGTCTGACAACGGTCAGTCCAATGCCCGGGGGGATGGGCGGTCCCCGCGGAAGCATAAAAATAAACGGTCGCATTCTCGGCACCGTTAGGCCTTGAGGTCTTTTTCGGCCCACAGGTCTAAAAAGAGAAGGCATCACTCGAGGTCGCCCTCTGTTATGTCTGTGCGTAGACGCTCGGTTATTATGGATGGTTGCTGGTCCTCCTTCGAGTCGCCAACATCTGCTTCTGGTAGCCAACGGCTGACATCGGAGCCCTACCCCGCTCGCAGGTAGGTCTACAGATGAGCAGTTTCATCACTGGGCCGCTCTAATGGAGCAATGGGCTCGAAGGTTGGTCCGGCTACCTGGCTCGGTTGCTCGTGGGCCTCCGGGCTCTTTGGGCGACCAGGTAGGGTGGTTGGATTTTCCTAGCCGCACGGCACCTTCTTCGGTACAGTCCACCCCGTGCTTAGGTGTTTTCCCCCCTCACATGGCTGCTTCGCAGGGGGCTACACCGATGCCTTTTCTCCTCCTCTTTTTCCTTCAAAACCTGTTTTTCGGAGTTCTGTGGTGCTTTCGGCGCCGTGCGGCCTCTCGGCGGCGTCCTTGGTGCCGCATGGCTTCTCGGCGCCGTGCGTCCTCTTGGCACTAAGCGCTGCGCCGTTCTCGGTTCCGTGCGCTGCCTTGGCGCTGGGAGCTCTCGGAGACTCCTCTTTTCACTCATTTCCTTTTTCCTCTACTTTTAACTCCTTTCCTGTACATACAGTCCCTCTTGTACTGTCAGGAGATGACGTTGAGCCTGACCCAGACCTTTGGTTGGGTGATGAAGTGGACGAAGCAGCATCTTTTACTGCTACAGAGCCTGTGGTCCAGGACCTGTCCTTTAAGTGTCCGTTGAAGAATCTGAGCTCCACACTTTCTCTCCAGAATACAGACATCGATCCTGGGAAGCTAAGACTCCAATAAGTTCATGCTTCGGAGATCCCTTTGGATTTGACTTCTCTGATTCAACCTTCCTTCGAGACGCTGTCTCAAATGGTATGGAATAATCCTGCTCTAACCCCTTCCGTGGCTAAATCCATTGATAGGAAATACTCAGCCCCCAAGGATCTTCCCATTTTGGCATCTCAAGCCTTTGCGTGTCCTATTGTAGTCCTGGCAGAGAATAAGGTCGTTCTTTCTCAGACTATTACAGCTCGACCTATCAACAAAGAATCTCGTAAGATAGACACCTTAGGTAAGAGTCTTTGCTGGTTCTACTCTAAGTATGCGTATTGCCAGCTACCAAGTTTATTTTTCTCAGTATGAGTATATCATGTGGCATTCTGTTAAACAGATGGTTGAAGCCCTGCCGGAGTCTGATTCAAAGCCAGAGCTTCTTCAAACCATTACCAGAGGTATTGAATCTAATAACCAGCAGGTTAAAGCAGCCATGGATGCTTTTGACACTGCTTCCCATTCAGCGTCTGGTGGTATTTGCACCCGGCGTCATTCCTGGCTGCGCACTTCGGGCTTTACAAATGACGCGCAACAGCAGGTGATGTCATTGCCCTTTGACGGTGCTTATCTTTGTGGTCCTCAGGTAGAGCAAGCTCTAGAAGCTACACAAGAGACTAGGTCAGCCAGTAAGTCTGCTCGGCCCCCTCCTGCCCCCTCTCGAGGGCATGGCAGTAAACGTCAGTTTCATAATCGCCAGTCGTTTCGAGGCAGAGGAAGTTTCCATAAGAACCAACCTGCCCAACCTCAAAAGAAGGCGCAACAGAAAGCGCAGGGCCCAAAGCGCCCAGCGCTACTCTCATGAATTGCCGCCCAAGTTCCATCTCAGCTGCCCGAGGTGGACTTTTTCCTTCTGGTGGGTGGTCATCCGATGGACTTCTACAATCAGTGAAGTCAATAACCTCAGACAAATGTGTCCTTAGGATAATTTGAGGGGTATTCACTCAATCTTGTAGAGACCCTCCGGATTGTCCCCCCCCAAACTGCAGCCCAGGCTGTCAGACCTCCTTGCCGCCCAGATTCAGGGCTGTTTGAACAACAGGGCAGTAGAAGTGCTGCCTCTACACCAACAAAGCACTGGTTCTACTCCCATTGCTTTCTGGTTCCAAAGACGTCCGGCGGAATGCGCCCTATTCTAGATCTTAGAAAGCTAAACAAATTTCTCCCCAAGAAGAAATTCAAAATGATTTCTCTGGGAACCCTGTTACCTCTGCTCCACCAACACGACTGGTTAGCCTCCCCAGATATGCAGGACACTTGCCATCACATTCTTGTTCACCCGAGGCATCACAAATTCCTGAGGTTTGTAGCCCTGGGACAGCAATATTAGTTCAGAGTCCTGCCCTTTGGGCTATCCTCTGCGCAGAGTTGTGCAGTTCTCGCAGCGCACCTCAGAAAGGTCAGAATTCAGATTTTTCCTTATTTTGACAATTGGCTTCTAGCAAGCCCTTCCAGGCCAGGGACTGTGGACGCTGTGGAGATGGCCTCGTGCTTCCTTATGTCCATGCGAGTTCTGCTCCACCTCAAGTAATCGCATCCGCAGCCCTCCCAGAGGCTTCTTTTTATAGGGACTCTTCTGGACACCTCCTGTGCGAAGGCTTTTCTTCCAGAAGACAGGAGGAACAATATCATTCAGATCGCCCGTCACATCGGGGAAAAACAGCTCAGTCACAGCTCTCTTGATACAACGGATTCTAGGTCTCATGGCATCCTCAGTGTTCGCTGTACCCGTAGTACGTTGCACATGAGAACCACCCAGTGGATGCTCAGTACTCAGTGGTCCCCAACCACTCACCCGCAGTCCTATCTCATCAAGGTGACGGAACCTTTAAGGAGGTCACTCACCTGGTGGTCTCAAGAGAGCAATCTCTTGGAGGTGTATCCCTTTGCTCCTCTGGACCATCAGATCTCCATTACCATGGACGCCTTCCCTATTGGGGTGGGGAGCTCACTGTCAGGCTTGCCACACTCAAGGTGCGTGGACTGAAGTAGAGTCCCAGCTCCACTTAAACGTCCTTGAAATGAGAGCCGTCCTTCATGCGGTCCGAGCTTTGAAGGACATTCTGTGTCACAAGGACATTCTCCTTCAATCGGACAACGAAGCAGTGATGTATTACATCAACAAGAAGGGCTGTGCTCACTCTTACCCCTTATGCAGGGAAGCAATGAGGGTATGGGAATGGTGCTTGGAGGACGAGGCTCAAATTCAAGTGGTCTACCTGCCAGGTGTTCAGAACGAACTGGCAGACCGTCTCAGCAGAACAGAGACAGACCCTCACGAGTGGTCTCTCGACTCGGTCATAGTTCAGTCACTATTTGAAGAGTGGGGAACTCCAGACCTGGACCTTTTTGCACCACCACTCAATGCAAAACTGCCTCTCTTCTGCTCCAGAAATCCAGGGCCTGGCATTTTCTGTCTGGATGCGTTCCAGATTCGGTGGAGAAAACGCTTTCTTTACGCCTTTCCGCCTCTTCCTCTAATTCAGAGGGTATTCCTCAAGTTCGAATCCCAGGTGGACAAAATGATTCTCATTGCTCCCTTTTGGCCTCGGCAGTTGTGGTTTCCACTGCTCAACAATATGTTGGCAGTTCCTCCGAGACCACTTCCCCTGCAGATGAACCTCTTGACTTTGGGACCGGTGGTCCATCCCAATCTGAGATCACTTCACCTTCATGCTTGGCTCCTGATGAGGTCGAAGTAAACCGGTTCAATGTCTCTTGAAGAGTTTCAGATATTCTTCTGGCTGCATGGAATCCAGCCACTCGGAAAACTTACACAGCCAAGTGGAAGCATTTTTCGCTCTGGTGTGCAAAGTCCTCTTTGAATCCTTTTTTCTGTCCACCAGATAAGGTTTTGGAGTATCTTTTGGACCTCTCAAATTCGGGTCTGCAGTACTCTACAGTCAAAGTTCATCTTAGTGCCATTTCAGCGTATCATGATCCCGTTATTTCCGTAACTCTGGCTCAGTTGCCTATGGTTGAGATTCCTTTAGGGGATTCTGCATACCAGACCTCCTTCAGGACGTCCAGTCGCAGCCTGAGACATTAACCTTGTGCTAGACATGCTCACTCGGTAACATTTTGAACCTCTGGCTACGTGTGAGCTAAAATTTCTCACTTGGAAGTCTACCTACGTAGTGGCCATTACCTTAGCCCGCAGGGTCTCTGAGATACATGCTCTGGTCCCAGACCCGCTGTATACTTTTTTCCATAAGGACAAAGTAGTTCTTCCTACTCATTCTAAATTTCTTTCTAAGGTTGTGTCAGAATTTCACCTAAACCAACGTTTGGTCCTTGCCTCTTATTTTGCGGACTTCCAAAATGAAGGGGAACGTTCTCTTCATTCTTTGGATGTTAAGAGGGCCTTGCGTTTCTATCTACATAGAACCAAGAATTTTCGCAAGGCCCAACAACTTTTTGTTTCCTTCAGTGAGACCCGGCTGGGTCAACCTGTCGCTATCAGATGTATCTCATCATGGCTAGTGGCATGTCTTCGACACTGCTATTCCATGGCACAGGTTAAATTGGAAGGTTGGGTTTACGCTCATTCTACTAGAGCGGTCGCGGCATCCCTAGCGGAAATTTGCAACGTGCCTATTGCAGACATCTGCAATGCCGCCACCTGGAGCTCAGTGCATACTTTCGTTAAGCATTATGCACTGGATGTTCATGCCAGGTGACATTCCACCTTTGGCAGAACTATCCTTAATGGACTCCTGTCCTAGAAAGGTGAGGTCTTGGTCTATCCTGCCGCCCTCTCTGGGGATTATTAGCTCTGTACTCTCCCGATAGTGTGAATGAGTGGAGACTTATGTCCAGAAAGATATGAAAATTACGTACCTACTGTAATTCTTGATCTTCTTGGACGAGTCTCCACCACTCATTCACACGCCCACCCTCCATCCCCCGAGCTCACCGATGTGTTGGTTTTCACTCCCTCAAATCTTTAGGCCGTGAAGACTTCTTTGTTGACCCTTCTTACACTGGTCGCCCGGACTATCTTATGTCCGGGCCTAAAGTTAGGTTATCTTTAGTTTAGTTGCGCTGCACCTCCTTGGTAAAAACGTACTGAGGCGGTTGGAGGGTCGATGCCGAGATAGTCATTGTCGCGCGAGCTAGGGCTCGCTGGCGCCAACCCTCCAGCAAAAAGTTTGCTCCTGATGGGTCCTAGTGCTTCCGGCGCTATACCCAATTGTATGAATGAGTGGTGGAGACTCGTCCAAGAAGATCAAGAATTACGGTAGGTACGTAATTTTCATATCTTACTTTGAGATACAGCTCTTGCAGCAGGTAACACCATTAGGACTCATTCCCAAGCAGTAACGCTTGTAAGCATTCTGGCGGAAAGTAGGAAACTCCATTCCAAGTCCTAACTCTAGGACAGGAGACCCTATAGCACGACCAGGCCGAAACCGGCTCTTCGCCGTGAAGCAATGTCCAGGCTATAATGCCTGATAAAAGTATGCACTGAGCTCCAAGTGGCTGCAGCACAAATGGCAGAGAAGGAGACGTTGCGAAGTGCTGCAAAGGAGGTAGCCAACCCCTAGTGGAATGGCCCCGGACTGTACCCGGGAGGGGTTTCTGCTTTGTATCATAGCAGTATGATAAACACTGGACAAGCCAGCGAGAAAGGGAGTGCTTAGATACTGCTTGGCCCCTCATCCTCTCAGCGAAGGAAGCGAAGAGTTGCTTGAGTTGCGAGGCTGTTTAGTCCTGTTCAGGTAATACCTTAGACAGCAGTGAACATCCAGGTGTGGAGCAGCTTCTCCTCTATTAGAATACTTAGCGAAATATACAGGTATGTCAATGTCCTGATTGAGAGTGAGTGCAGAGACCACCTTAGGCAAGAACTTAGGGTTCGTCCTCAGGGACACTCTGTCCTGGTGGAAAATCAAATAATGTACCTTACACATGAGAGCGTGAGGCTCGGAAATTCTCCTTGCTGACGTAAGACAAACTAAAAATAACATTTTCCATGACAGGGAACACAGCTCGCAATCCGCAGCAGGTTCATCGGGGGGAAGCGTGAGTTATTCCAGGACAAAGAGTAAATCCCATGGAGGAACAGGGTCCTTAATGGGTGGTCTTAGGTGTAACACCCCTCTCAGAAAATCTCGAGAGTCGCTCCGTTGCGCCACTAGCGCGCCTGTCCCACCGGAAGTGTAGGAGCAGAAATGGCGCAGAGGTGCACCTTAATAGAGGAGTAGGCTAGACCCGACTGGAAAAGGAAGAGCAGGTATTCAACACCGCTTTCACTGAGCAACCTAGAGGGGAAATGCGCAAGCTTGTAACCACAATCAAAACGCACCATTTCATGGCGTATATCGTGATGCGCGTCGGGTTTTCTGGCCGTGGAAAGAACTCCGCCACCTCTTGGCGACCCTCGTCGCAAAATGGCTATGTCTGTAGGGAGCCATGATGCAGGTTCAGTGAACATAAGTCCGGTGGACCAGTTAACCTTCCTCCTGAGACAAGAGATGGAGCGAAGGGCAGCAGGGCCTCAGGTTCCCGGACAGATGCTAGCAAGGGGTACTAGATCTGCCTGGGCCAGAAAGCGGCTACCAGGATCAATGTTGCGTGTTTCTTGCTCCATTTGAGAACAACTCTCTGGATCAATGGGAAGGGAGGGAAGGCATACAGGAATCTTCGCCCAGGAGAGGGACAACGCCTCCCACCAGAAATCACCAGGCCCTGGATCTAGCGAGGAGAAATTGGGCAGTTTTGCATTGGATGTGGAAGCGAATAACTCCATTTCTGGAGTGCCCCATCGAAGAAACAGATCCTCTGGAACCCCTTGAAGTAGTTCCCATCAGTAGACCCTGGCCCGGAACGACCCAGGCCAGCTCATGACATTGTTTGTCCACTTGGGAACGTGAACTGCAATCAGGTTCGCCTCCAGGTTGGATTACCCAATCCCACCACACACTCCTCGGCCTCCTGCAAAGGGGGTAAGAGTGTTCGTCTCCTAAGCTTAATGGAGAAAAGGGAGCATGTGAGGAGGAGGACCCTGTAAAGGCATCTATCTTAAATTGATACTTTTGCTCAGTATTTACTGAAGAGAAGGTAGGGCAGGGCCCACAGCTCAGCATCATGGACACAGGGGGAAGGGAGGTGAGCACTACTCCCTTCACAAAAGAAAGGGTCCTACAAGAGCTGCTAAGCTCAGGGTGGATAAGGCAATGGGACCTGATGGCATACATCCCAGGGTACTTAAGGAGCTAAAGGAGGAACTAGCAGAGCCATTAGCAGAATTGTTTAGTGAGTCTCTGAGCACAGGAGAGGTCCCAGAAGACTGGAGAAGGGCTCATGTGATCCCCGCCTACAAGAGTGGTAGCAGGGAGGAGGCGGGAACTACAGACCAGTCAGTCTTACCTCGGTAGTGGGCAAGATTATGGAGGCACTCTTAAGGAAAGGATAGTGCAACACCTGGAATCCATAGGGACAGGATCCAAGACAGCATGGGTTTACAAAGGAAGGTCCTGTCAAACTAATCTCATAGATTCTTTGACTGGGTAACCAGAGTGGTGGACCAAGGGGAGCAGTTGATGTCGCCTACCTTGACTTCAGCAAAGCTTTTGACACTGTTCCACATAGAAGATTGATAAATAAGCTAGGTAGGCCTCGGGTGGGTCAGAAGTTGGTCAACTGGGTGGCAAACTGGTTGATGGTCAGAAAACAGAGAGTGGTGGTAAATGGTATACAGTCAGAAGAGATGCAAGTCACAAGTGGGGTACCTCAGGGATCAGTCCTGGGGCCAGTCCTATTCAACATCTTCATTAGTGACCTCGCAGATGGACTAGAGGGTAAGGCTTGTCTGTTTTGCAGATGACACCAAGATCTGCAACAGAGTAGAGGATCCAGATGGGGTGGGCAGAATGAGAAGAGATCTGGATAAACTAGCAAAATGGTCAGAAGAGTGGCAACTGGGATTTAATGCAAAGAAGTGCAAAATCATGCACATAGGGAAGAGAAACCCTGAAGCCACTTATAGGCTGGGAGGAGTTACTAGCAGTCACAAAGGAAGAAAGAGACTTGGGCATCATCATCACTGATGACCTAAAATCATCCAAGCAGACCCTAAAGCAGTAGGTAAGGCTAGGGGTGTTAGGGTGTATTAGTAGGGGTATCACAAGTCGTAAGAGGGAGGTAATAATCCTCTGTACAAGACATTGGTTAGGCCCCATCTGGAGTACTGCGCAGTATTGGAGGCCACACCT
This sequence comes from Neoceratodus forsteri, assembly GCA_016271365.2. Classification (NCBI taxonomy): domain Eukaryota; kingdom Metazoa; phylum Chordata; order Ceratodontiformes; family Ceratodontidae; genus Neoceratodus; species Neoceratodus forsteri. The sequence continues at coordinate 6,399,062 of JADMNL010000025.1, read as the reverse complement.
TCACAAGGACATTAACCAAATTGAGGCAGTCCAGAGAAGGGCAACCAAAAATGGTGCAGGGACTGCATCAGAAGACATATGAGGACAGATTAACGGAGCGCAATATGTATACCCTTGAGCAAAGGAGGGAGAGAGTGATAAGATCGAGACATTTAAACACCTTAGGGCATAAACAAGGTGAAAGAGTCTAACATGTTTAAATATAAGAAAATAGCAGGACAAGAGGACACAGCATGAGATTAGAGGGAGGCCGATTAAGGGGAATGTGAGGAAATTCTTTTCACAGAAAGGGTGGTAGATGCATGGAATGGCTTGCCACAAGAAGTGGTGGCTATGAATACAGTGCAGGGCTTCAAACAGGCATGGGATAGGCATAAGGGAGCAATACAAATGACTATGAATAGATAGGTCACTGACAGAGCAAAGGCCGATGGCACATTTATAAGGTAGAAAAAAAAATGGGCAGACTGGATGGGTCTTGCGGTCCTTATCTGCCGTCAACTTCTATGTTTCTATGTTTCTAAGGGAAATGGGACAGGAATCAGGGGTTGAGGAACAGTGGGCAGTATTTAAAATGGGGATTACAAGAACAACAGAATTATGCATTAAGCAGGTTAGCAAGAGGAAAAGGAAGAGGAGACCATTATGGTTTTCCAAAGAGGTAGCAAAGAAAGTGAAAGCCTAAAAGATTGCATTCGGGCAATACAAAAAGACACAGGCAGAAGGGGATAGGGAGAAGTACCAGGAGAAGCAAAGGGAGGCAGGGAGGTCAGTAAGGGAAGCCAAAGCTCAGACAGAAGAACACATTGCAAAATCAGTGGATAGAGGGACAAAACCTTTACAGGTACATAAGTGAAAAAGAAAGACAAAGGAGGGATCAGTGAGACTGAAGGGAGGATGGGGCCACGTGGAGGATGACAACAGTAAAGCTGACATATTGAACAGGTATTTCTGCTCAGTCTTTACTGAGGAAGAGGAGGCTAATGGGTCTGAAGGGAGTACAAGGTGAGAATGGTGCAGAAATGGACACAAGTCCCTTTACACAGAAAGGGTCCTGAAGAACTGGAAGTAATAAGAGTTGATAAGCAATGGGGCCAGATGGGGTGCCTCCGGGTCCTTAAAGAACTAAGAGAGGTGGTGGCTAAACCTCTGGCTATCCTGTTTAGCCGATCACTGGAAACAGGGAGGTATCCCAAAGACTGGAGGACAGCAGATGTAGTCCCTTATACAAAAAGTGGGAACAAAGAGGGAAGCAGGAACTACAGACCAGTCAGCCTCACCGCGTAGTGGGAAGACCATGGAAGCACTACTGAAGGAGAGATTGGTGGAACATCTGGCTGTCAATGGACTACAGGACCCAAGGCAGCATGGTTTCACCAGGGAGGTCATGTCAGACCAACCTCATTGAATTTTTGACTGGGTGACTAGGGAGGTGGATCTGGGGAGGCAGTGGACATGGCCTATCTGGACTTCAGCAAGGCCTTTGACACTGTGCCACATAGAAGATTACACAAACTGGGGAATATGGGTGTGGGCAGACAGTAGTGTGGTGGGTAGGTAACTGGCTGGGTGGCAGAGGGTGGTGGAAATGGCTGTCACTCCACAGAGGGAAGAGTGACCAGTGGGGTACCACAGGGACTCAGTGCTGGGACCGTCCTATTCAACATCTTCATCAGTGACATTGCGCAGGACCTAGAAGGCAGAATTTCACTGTTCGCTGATGACACAAAGCTCTGTAACAGAGTAGACACACCAGAGGGTGTAGACAGAATGAGAAGCACCTGCAGAAACTTGAAGAATGGTCAGGGGTTTGGCAGTTGAAATTCAATGCAAAGAAGTGCAAGATAATGCATATGGGCACAAAAACCCTGGCACAATATATCAGTTTGGGGGTGAGGATATACATGCACCAAGCAGGAAGAGGATCTTGGGGTTGTCATCTCTGATGACCTCAAGGTAGGGAAACAGTGTGACAAGGCAGCAGGTAAAGCAAATAGGATGCTGGGATGTATAGGCAGGGGCATCACCAGCAGGAAAAGGGAGGTCATAATTCCACTATACAAGACACTAGTGAGGCCCCACCTGGAGTACAGTGTACAGTTCTGGAGACCATACCTACGTAAGGACATAGACAGGGTAGAGAAGGTTCAGAGGAGGGTAACAAAGATGGTGCATGGATTGCATCACAAGTCCTATGAAGACAGGTTGAAGGAACTGAACATGTACTCCCTGGAGGAGAGGAGGGAGAGAGGGGATATGATAGAGACATACAAGTATCTTACAGGGGAGGAACAGGGTGCAGGAAAATACTATTTTAAGTGAAAAGATGTTCCAGGACTAGAGGGCATGGGATGAAGTTGGAGGAGGACGATTCAGAGGAAACATGAGAAAGAATTTCTTCACAGAACGGGTGGTGGATAAGTGGAACACCCTGCCAGAGGAAGTGGGGGCTGAAACAATCACGGATTTAAGAATGCATGGGATAGACATAAAGGAATTCTGGAGGTCATGGGGTAAGGGGCAACAGACTTCTAGGAAAACAAACTGAACTTACAAGCTCAAATGGGCAGACTGGGTGGGCCATAGGCCCTTATCTGCCGACACTGTCTATGTATCTATGTATCTATGTATCTATAAGCGGCGACGGACTAGACGTGGAACCGGGCTGCCTGAAGGGAGATGACCAGAAGACGAAACAAGAGAATGTGGAGGCAGGTAGTGCAAACAGCAATGTAGAATGGAGCCAAACAATAGAACAGCCACAGGGAAGGAAATAAATGGGGGAAGGGGGGAGAGGAAAGTAGGAAATGCAGCAGAAAGGAGTAGGGAAACAGACTGGCAGGAGGAGAAGCGAGAACCAAAATGGAACAGGGAAAGAACAAACGGGGCCGGGGGACAGGAAAAACAAATGACAGGATGGACGGGAGGACAGGCTTACAGGCAGCCATGGACCAGCACGACCGGACAATGAATGCGACTTGTTCTAAGCAGAGCGGGAGACAGCTGCTTTGCTTAACTAGGCTGAGGGGGAGGAGCTCTTCCCCCACATAATCCTGGGCTACTCCCTGCAATTAAAGGGACTCTGTCATCACTTAAATGACATAGTTAATAAGCTGGAATTAATAATAATAATGCATTCCATTTTCAATTAAAGTAGTCTCTGATTATAAAAAAAAAAAGAGAAAGATCACAAAGTGCAAAGACAGGCATTTAAGTCAATTATTTGTGACTACTGACTGGAATATACTCTAATCTCAATTTCATTTTCCTTCTCATCCTCAGAATTAAGCTAGGATGGTAATCAAATGTTTTTATCAAAGAATACTCTCACCTTATCAGGATCTTCAAAATAAAACCTCTTTCCTTGAAAGGAAACAAGACAGATGTGGAAATTCAGATTTCATAGCTGACAGTCTCTTTCTCCATTTTTGAGTTACCAAACTAACATCTGGATATAGGTGGAATCTTTTCTTTTCATAAAACATTTGTTTCACATTCCTTGCAAGTTGTAGGATCCTGTTTCTCTCCATTAAGGATGAAAAAGTAAAAATTATTATCGGAGTGTATGTCCTAGCAGTATCTACTGTTAACACAAGTGGTCCATTGGCAGCTTTCTGTGTTGGCGCGCTTGCACAGCCAACATTTTGTGGTAGTGCAGATTTGGAGGCGCGGTCGCTGTTGGGCGAATGCAGGGCACGCACCAGTAGGTGCGTCCCTCATTCCTCAATCAACCTGCATGCCGACACCACACCATGCATACTAACATGGCGAGCACATCTAAGGAAAGGTCCGCTGCAATGCAAGCAAAGCTCGTCACATGCAGCGGACCCTTCCTATGTGCTTTGCCAACTAGAAACATGGCAGCACAGTGGCCGCTTAAACTGCTGACTTCAGGTACTTGCAATCCCCGGGTCAGCCATCTGCCCTCGCATGTGCGTTAACGGGGGAGCCCACTCCCCGCCGGCAGAATGTGTCCTCCACTTTCGTTGTTTGCCGACGGGGTGCCCAATCCCCATCGGCATCCGCCCTTCCCTTTCCCACTTTATCGCCGACGGGGAGCCCACTCCCCATCGGCATGATGTCCCCTCTTCTTCTATGCCAATGTGTGCCTAATCCTCATGGCTACTGTACCCCACAAAAAGAAACCACCTGTAAAAAGAAAACTGGCACAATATTTTTTTACTACCTGTAAACAGAAAACGGTCCCTCGTAGTCTCACTACTCACCACTTGTACCCACCCACTGCACACCCTGCCTCCCAAACCCCCACCCCATATACTTACTCCAGAGCTCGGTGCAACGATCTTCGGTGGACCGAGAACACGTCTTCACTCTTCAAAGCCGACCGTGAACTGAGGAAATGCCGGTAAGCTGCATAATGGAATAAATATGTTTTTTTCAACTTTGATGCATATCTCAGGCATTTTGGGGAATTTTTGCACCAAATTTTCAACATGGGGTTTTTGGGACCACTCCTCATGAATTCTGTCCCTGATATGACGTTAGTCGGTCCTGAAAGGTGATTTTGCAGTCACTGCGTGGAATTACCTTTTGGGACTGATTAATGCAAGGACAGTGGCAGTGTTCATGAGGTGGGCTCTCAAAAAGCCTATGTTGCAAATTTGGGGGAAAAAAATCCAAAGAATGGCTGTTTTACGAGCGTGCATTGTGCAGTTGCTACGCACGCTCATAACTTCATGAATTTGCAATATTTTCATGCCAGATTTTCAACATTGTCATTTTTCTACACCTCCTTGTGAACAGTATAGCTGTCATTTTTTCACATCCTGGCTGAAATGTGTTTCCGCACTTCCGGCACACAAAACCATGGTCACTGTGGGAAATCAATGTTTGGAGCAGATTATGAAAATGACAGTGACACTGTTCATGAGCAGAGATCCTAAAATGCTTATGTTGAAAATTTAGTGATAATACTGCGTAAAATGACTGTATAACGAGCGTGCGTTGCACAGTTTGCACGCACGCTTGTAAAGTTGTGTATTTGTAATATTTCCACTCTTGATTTTCACCATTGGTATTTTTCCACATCTCTTGATGAACAGTACAGCTGTCATTTTACATATCCTGCCTGAAATGTGTTTTTGCACGTCCAGCGCAGAATAGCACGGTTGCTATGCGAAATCACTTTTTTTGGGACAGTTTGAGGAAATGACAGTCACACTGTACATGTGCAGTGGTGCTAAAATGCCTATGTTGAAAATCTGGTGCCAAAACTCCATAAAATTACTCTGTTACAGGTGTGCGTTGTGCATTTCCCATGCACCCTTGTAACTTCGTAAAATTTGCAATATTTACATGCCACATTTTCACCACTGCCATTTTTTTACACCTCCTTATGAACAGTACAGCTGTCATTTTTCACATCCTGCCAAGAATGTGTTTCCACACTGCACTACCAAAGCCAATGCCAGCATGACAACATGCGGCATTGACAAATGCTTGTTTCTTTCTCGGTTTGGCTTGATAGACCAGTTCTAAGAAGATAGGATCTTGTAGAGAAAAAACAGTTTGCAAAACTTTAAAATCTTTAAGTTCCACCACATCTCATAAGTCTGAAGATAATCCAATTAGCTGTAGATTTCTTGACAGTACAGTGTTCTTAAGTTTTTCAATCTTAACATTCAAGGCAATTTGCTCAAGGAGTAAAGCTGTGGTAGCAGCCTCCGTAGTTAACGTTCTCTGATTGAGAGTCATGTTAGCATTGTTTCCCACTTCCACTCTTTTTTCTAAGGCTACCTGCTTCATTTCACTTACAGAGACACGATTGGTAAAGTCAAGTATTTGGTCTTTTAATTCTTTTGTGTAGTACGAGTCTCTTGTTGAACATCAGTAATAAGGTTAAAAAGAGACGTCAGTGTCACCTTTTGTTCTTTCCTTTTGTTTTTTTTTTCTGTCTCACTCTAGAATCTACTCCAGGACGTTGTAGCGTGGGTGACCCATCAGCCGCGTCTCCTCCCTGAGCCTGACCTGGGGTTTCTCTACCCACCATTGGCAGTTGTAAATAACTTTGAATATCAGCCAGTAGAGACTTAATAGTATCTTTCTTCCTTCTCAGATAGTATTTGCTAGCCTCCATAAGAAATATGGAGAACACAAATTATTTCCATAAGTGGCTTAATAGTAAAAAAAGGCTGATTTAGGATTCGAACTGCAGGAGCTCAGTAAAAGACGTGCAGCTGGTCTGAGAACCTGAAGTCCCTCCCCAACCCCACGATAGATTGCTAACTGGAAGGAAACAAAATGCAAATGACTACAGAAGGTGACCACACTGCTGTAAGCAGAGAAGGGCACTCAGTGGTCTCCTTCATGGAATAGTGCAGAGGCCACGACTGTTCAGCGTTTTTTAATATTAATGCTGGAATCCCCAGCAGGCTGATTTGGTTTACTGATAACATTAAGCTGACCATGGTGGTGAACTCCTGTGAGAATGGGGACAAAATTCAGGAGGACCTAAGCAGGCTGGATTATTAGTTGGACACCTTGGAGTTTCAGATTCAGTGTAATCAAATGCAATGGGCTATACTTGGGGAGGAAACTTACAGCTAGGACCTACAGGGTAGGGTTCCACATTATGCAGTGGATGGGGGAAAAGGACCTGGGGGTCATAATTATTGCTGGGTGAAATTTCATGTTTCCCTGAAAAATTAGGTAAACTTACCAATTTTTCTTTCATACAAATGTAACTACATTTCATAAACATTTCACAAAATTTCAGTAACAAAAACTACGTATCCAAAATTAATAAAATCTGCTACATGTGACACATGTAACCATATGAATATGTGTACCAAGTTTCAGATCTTTAGCTTTAAAGGGGATGAGTTACATAGCAGGCTGCCAAATGTTTTATCAAAAATTAATTTTCAGTTATATCCATATCATTTTAACACTAATTATCCACATTTCTCCACATTTGAAATGCTTACAGTACTATGCCACATGGGCATGTATACCATGTTTCAGATCTCTAGCTTTCAAGAGGGCTGAAGTATAGCTAGCCAAACATTTTGTCAGAATGTATTTATCCATTATTTCCACCCAATATCAAAAATCCCCCTTCTGTGTTTCACCATGTTTGGCACATAACGTATTTTACCACATGGGTATGTGAACTAAGGTTCAGGTCTCTATCTCCGAAAGGGATTGCATCATTGGTAGTCAAACATTTCATCAAAATTCAATTTTCAGTCATTTCTATCTCATTTTAAAACTGCTTCTCCAAATGTCACCACATTTCAAATATTTATAATAATATACCACACAGGCATGTGTACCAAGTGTTCAGATCTCTAGCTTTAAATGGGGGCTGAATAATAGACAGCAACATATTTTGTCAACATTTTAGTTTCAGTTATTTCTTTCTAATTCCAAAATTGCTTTTCCAAATTTCACTGAGAGTGGCAATTTTTTCAGTAATGCATCACATGGACATGTGTTCCCAGTTTTAGGTTAATGGGCTGAGTTACCATGGTGCCCAGTGTCATGTTCCTTCTTCTCATAGCAGTCCGGATCTTCAGTCAAGAACTGGAAAGACTGGATAGGAGTCATTACTTACTCATTTCTTAATTCTCTGCTTTCAATCAGGATGACTAGTCATCACTAAAGACAATGTGGCAGTAGTGTCACAAAATCTCGACATTTGGGACCTTGTCACTGGACACCATTTTATAGACAAAGAAATATTTTCACAACATTTCACAAAAAATAAAATTGGCTGACCCAAATGTTATTGTAGTTTACATAACTTTAGGACATTTAGCAACAAGTATCCATTACAATGGTGGAACCTCTAGCTAAAATGATGACTGAGTTACAGTCGAACAAATAAATACATTGGCAAAATTTCATGAAATGTTGAAAACATTTTGTGAAAATTCCATGAAACAGAATTTACTAATTTTACCCAGCACTTGTTATGATAGACAAGGAGCTTGAAGCAGGACAGTTACATCTGCTGTCAAGAGAGCTGGCAGAACACTGTGGTGCATCAAAAAGAGGGATGACAACAGGACAGGAGAATTAATCCTGCATTTTTGTGTTCACTTACACTTGTGCAAGGAACGTATTGAGGCAATATGGCATTTGAGAGGTGTGTCACTGCCAGAGCCAATTACAGCTGAAACTGCAATGGGCTTCACAGTGTACACCAATGACCAGTCACTCTGGTCATGACACAAGTTCAGCTTTGCCAATGTGGCATGTTGTCTACTTAAAATAAATGATCTGCTCCAATGGGAAAATGCTTCATTTCTTTTGTAGCCATAACTCCCGCCATGCGCATTACAGTTGACACTAATGTGCATGGCCGGAGTTATGTGGCTCCTGCCACCTGCTGCCATGCTCTCTGTCCCTGGTTCTCACTCTTTGGTCCCCCAGGCTTCCTCATGAGCCATGGTGGGACCCCCCACCGTGCTCTCTGTCTCCAGTTTCTCACTCTTTGTCTCCCCCAGGCTTCCTTAGAGCCAGGGCATGGCTTTCCATATTAGTGGCTCCTGCTGCCCACTGTGCTCTCGCTCTCCAGTTTCTTGCTCTTTGCCCCCCCAGGTTTTGCCGTGAGCCACAGTGTGGCATTCTGTATTGGTGGCTCCTGCTGCCTGTCACTGTGCTGTCTTGTCTCTGGTTCTCACTCTTTGTACCCCACGCCCCCCGGCTTTCTCATGAGCTGCAGTGCAGCTTTAATGTTTGTTTCCCTATAAGAAAAGAAAATGGTCCCCTGACATATCAGTGCAGCTAGACTGTGCCATACCCGATCCCACCGGTGTTTGAAGCTTGTCACTGTTCTGACTTTCACCACCTATGGCAGGAGAAGTTAGTAGCTCTTTATACAGTATGTTCACATTGGAGAAAAGGAGGCTAAGATGGAGCATGATCTCTGTCCTCTGCATACATAAGGGTATTGGCAAGATCAAACAAACAGAGATGATCTGGTTTGCTCCAGCAGACCACAGGTTCTTCTCCCAGAGGGGGTGAAGCTATTGAACAGCCTTCTAGTGAATGCAATGGACATGAAGACAGTGCTGGCCCTTAAGGTAAGGCTGAATGAATGGCTGCTTACCAAGGGAATCGCTGGATACCCTGAGTAGTGGAATAGGTTGAGAGCCCTTCTAATTTTGTGCATATCTGTTGCACAGCATACTTATTCATACTTGCTTACTGTGATTATTTATATAAATTAAAGCAGCAGTGCATGCTCCGGTGAAAATGTTGACCTATGTTTTTTATTCCATTTTAGATTGCCCCCCCACCTCCTTGCTTGTACAATACCCTTCTTTCTTCATGCTGAATCAGCAGTAGTAGTTTTTTACATCTGAAATAATAAAAGGAGTCATTATATTCTCAACTGTTTTTTGTACACCTTTTACCAACCCCCCCTCGAATTTGCTCTGCTCCCCCTACCCTCAAATCCCCAGTCCCACAGTGCCTCCTTCATCTCCAAATACTGGTTTGGGTACCTTCCCTCCTACCTTTCTTTACTCCTCTCTCCCATCCCCCCTGCCTCATACTCCCTCTGCTCCAGGGATCATTGCACCTTCTCTATTCTCCAACCTCAATTCTCTGGTGGGCAATCAGCCTTCTCCTATGGCCTTCCCTCAATCTGGAACCTGGTCCCCCTCCTCCCTCTTCCTCTCCCCCTTCCCTGGCTCCCTCAGGTACAAGCTGAAACTCCTCCCTACCCCACCTGCTCCTGTCACCTCTCTCTGTGTCCCAACCCTGTTTGGGGCCCCCTACTGTCCATATTTTAGGGCCTCCTCCTGGGTTCTACCTCAGCCTGTACCAGGCTCCCTACCTCACTACCTCTGCACTACCATCCTTTCACCTGCACAGGTCTACCTACTGGTACATTATTGGTGCTCACTGTGCATGTGCTGGTTTTGTTTGCACATGTACCATGCTATATTGTACCTCGACTGCACTTTATTTGAACCAAGCATCCATTATTGTATATATTGTGTTGTAACTCCTGTTCTCCTTCACTCGGATCACAGCTGGAAATCAGCCTTGGCTCAGTGTGCCCTTCCCCAGCATCAATTTTCAAAATAAATAAATAAATAAAGCAATAATGCCCGACAGGGGTGTGTGTCGTGCTGGGATAACGTCACGCCTCATGTGGTTGGGCACGAGGCCGCAGGCTGAGTGCGTCCAACAAATGAGGCATGATGTTATCCCAAATGACACACACTCTGGAGGGCATTATTGCTATTATACAATGGCTCATTGTTATATATAAAATAAAAAAAATAATTTTAAGGAATGTTTTTTAGTGTGGAAAAATATTTTTGTTTCTTAAGAGGAGATGCAAAAAAAGAGGTAATCTAGCTCATCATATAGCTCATCTACAGGTTCACAGTGAGGCTGAGACTAGAGCCATGATATTGTACTGGGATAACATCACCGGTCCAGCCCAAGATTGACCAATCAGAGACCCGGACATTTTCTTGCCATTGTATAATAACCTTTAATTTCGTGATAGACGGGGCACTGTCTGTTGCTTGCTAGTGCATTATAATCACAAGAAAAGTGATTTTTTTTGAGGCTGTTGAAAAACAGTAGTGACTACTGATGAAAGCCTGGACCAGGCCATATTAAATGGAAAGCTTCACTTATTACTTCAGATTTGTTAAACAAGTTCTACAACTGACTTAAAATAGGGAAAAAATGTCTTATACAAGATGGGAGATACAGGTCATTTTAAAATAGATTTAAAAAGTATAGGTCACAATTTCCACCACTAATATAAACTGCTGCTTTAAAATACTACATGTGCATTTTAATATGCAAAGTACGTTGCATTCTGATCTGCAAACAGGAAGCCTTGTACCATAAAGCTATAAAATAAGATTTTTGATCATTAGATACAAACCATTAAAATAAAAATACTGTATTCTATCCTACCTAAAACAAGGTAATTGTCCGATTATTAGACTTTCTTTGTTAACCAATAGGAAATAACTACTAAATAAAATCTTCAGGATTACAATACAATGTTTCATTTTGTGATATACTTCACCTTGTCAAGACTTTGTTTATTTTGCAGTGTAGCAGGTGGGCAGCATTGTGTCATGTTTATGGGTCTTTTATTGTTTTCAAATATTTAGATAGGATAATGCAAGCTGTACACAAATAAATGAGCCAGGTGACTGATAGCCACTATTAAAAAAAAAAACAAGTATATATGTACTGTAAGTCTGCTAGGCTTGGGGTGCCTTTTCAATACAATTTCATAAAATGGCCATGATTGCTGGAGAAATGACCACTAAAATGTTTGGTCTAGTAGTCAGCTGGCTACTTAATTAAGATAACTGTTTATACATTGCGGCAATACCTTGGGCAGACAAGTATCACATTTTCAAGTATGTAAAATGTCCAGCACAGGGTTGAGAAGCGAATGTATGTACAGACTAAGGACAGTGATCACAATACGTTCAGTTCAAGCTTTATTGTTTGACAGTTTTTGTCATTACAAATAAATATATACAATACAAAATTACAAAATAAACTCATTAATTCTTAAAATACTACATTTCAGGCTCTAGGGCAAACATCTGTCTTTCACTTTAAATAAATACAGTTCACTTTTGTATTACTGTATATCAAAAAAAAAGGTAACAGTTCATATGTAATTTCTTATTGGTACCAGATCAATACCGCACATGTAAAACAGCGCTGTACATGCAGTACTTGAAATCACAATGACAGGGGTAGAATAGTGATAGGGATTTACTACTACCCCTGTCGCTGCACACTGATGTAAGGAGAGGAGAAGGTACCATGTGCTGGGTGCTTAGTTGAGTAGCTCCTGTGGTGGAGTGGCTAGGGTACCAGCCCACAGTGTAGTTGGGAGACCTGGGACTGTGGTTTGATTCTCCCCTGCTGCAACTTTTGCCAGCATGTTTTTTTTTTAAACAAATTTCCCCCCTCCCAAGTTTCTTCCGCATCCCTGACGTCCAACCCCCCCCCCCGAGTTTGTTATTTAAGATCCAGGGGGGGTGAATAAAAAAAACATAAAGACCAATTGTTGTCAATGGGTGCAGTGCACAGAACAGGTTGATGTTTTGCCCGACTGTTTTTGTGTGGTGCTGTTTCACAGTGGCATTTTCAGCTACGGGGTTTTGTCATACGGCGGTATGACCCCATGCCTTTCTTATTCTCGATAATACTCATAAACGAGATTCCAGATACCAGGACTTCTTTTGACTGTGATTTCAATAGATTTGTTACCATATCTTTTGATTCTGATGCCATTGTTTCCAGATATTTCCCTAGTAATTTCTTTCTATCCATCTCATATAAAGGACACAAAATCAGCAAGCGTACCAAATCATCCAATCCCTTACTGCACTTATGTTTACTTCTATCAGGCCCTCTTTTATTTGCATACTGTATATGTCTTGTAATCTGTGACTACTAAAATATTCAAATCGAAATCTAGTTAGAAGTTTCCTTCTTCTTGGTTCTTTATTATTACTAAATATTTTTCCATCTCATGATTTCTTTTATTTTTAGCCAGCCATTTACTCATCTTAAATTGCTTGCACAATCTAAAAATCCTTTTGAATAAAATGTTCTCTTATTCTGGTTTGAATTTAATTGTATACAAAATGTTTTGGTTTAACAGATGCCTCAGTCAAATGGTGCCCTTATGGTTTCCCGAGGCTGACTGTCTCGACACTGACCTGCCCGAGCACTATTGCCCGACAGGTTCGGTAGCAGACAGTGAGCAGCCCAACAGTGCAAAAACCCGACGGACATTACAGGGGTAAGGTAGCGGATGCGATGCCTTGCTACCTTACCCCTTTACAGGCACTTGAAATAATGCAGGAATCAGGAGGCTGGCTGAGCTGCCCTGGTGGTGTTGAGGGCTAAACCACTGGTAGCTTAGCCAACATTTTCTGGGAGGTGTGGGTTCTATCCCACATTGTGCCCTACAAATTTTGCATTGTAGTGCCCTCGTAACTCTTTTTTCTAACTCCAAGATCCAGTCCCCCTCAGAGTTAGATATTTTAGTTACGGGGGTGCCCCCCCCCCCGCATGGGGGTTTGGGGACAAAGCCCCTTGATTCACTCTGTAAATATTACAATCAGATGCCCGAAATAGTATTTTCAGGCATCTGATTGTTTCGGCACAATGACTTTCGGGCCAGTGGGGTTGGTATCCCAAGACTCAGGAAACTGAGTTTAGGGATATCATAGTATATCTGGCCAAACATCTCAAGAGACCATATGGTTTAATATATCTTTCAACAATCTGTATACTAGGAAATGTCATATTCAGTTTAAGATACTCTGTGAATTCCTCCAAACAAATTCAAGGTATTTTAGTTTCCTTCATAGTGTATGCTTTTATCTAGTACTTAATTACTCTATTTTGGATTAAACATTCAATTGGCAATTGTCCAATTTCTACCCTTACTAGGGCAGAAGATGCTCCTTTCGGGAGCCCTGGGATCCTTTTATAAAACTTATTTAAAGCACTTTCAAACTTAGTATGCACTTCTATTCCCCAGATCTCAGCCCCATATAGGAGCTGGGTGCCTATTTGGGTGTTTATAACCTTAAGACATGTCTTTACTGAATTCCCACCTTATTTGTAAATGAATCTTTCCAGTTCAGGAAGAAAACTCCTGTGATCACAATAACAAAATATTATTACTGTTGTTACATGCTGTGGAGATATTTATGTTTAAAATGCTGTATGAGTCTAGTCTTGTGTATGCAGACACTGTTGGCCTGCCTTATTCTTGAGAGCGCTCAATTAGTCTGAAAGATTTCTTTATACTGTGTTTACACTGTGTATGATTTACCCATGACAGTACAACTGAGATGCAACATCTCGTGGTCAGTGGGGGTTCCATTTCATCCCTAAAGCTTTTTCACAGTCTGATGACATGTGGGCAGGCTTAGCTGCACTGTCCCCACTCTCCTGGGACCTCACAAGACTAAGAGTCCCCCATGGATTGTCCCCCATGGTGGGACAAGGGGGGAGGGCCCCCTTCAGTACACAAATCCAGATGCAGGTCTGGCACTCCTGAGTGTTGGCACAGCTTGGGGATGAGCATGCAGGACCTCATGAGCCCACATGCCTTTTTTCACTTTTCTTGGTCCCACCGATCTCTGATACGGATAGACAATAGTGTGTGCCATGTGGAGACATACAAGCATGTACTATGCCAAATCGGCAGCTCCTTCCTTACGTGCCACCCCAGCCTGCACTATCACCAGTCCTCCACCTGGTGGCAGTCATCAGAAGGATTAACACGCCTCCTCAGCAGAGGATAGCAGTCCATCAGACACTAAGTTCTCCAGCTGTGTAGTGAGTCCTGGAGCATCATATATCACCTGCATGTTCACGCTGTGGAATGCATCCCTCTTAGATTCATAGATTCATAGATATGTGTCGGCAGCAAAGGACCTTCTTGGCCCATCAAGTCTGCCCATTCCCCCCCTCTTTACTTGCCCCGGCCCCTCCCTCATAGATTCCCGCCTCCGTACCTTAGACAGCCCATTGTGTTTGTCCCATGCCCTCTTGAATCCCTCCACTATTCCGTCCTCTAGCACCTCCTCCAGCAGACTGTTCTAGGGTGCCACTACTCTCTCAGTGAAGTAATGTCCCTTCACGTTTCCCGTAAACCTACCTTCCTCAGCCCTCTTCCAATGTGTGCCTATAAACCTTATTGCCAGCATCTCTCCTCCAACATCAGTGCCATCAGAGCTAGATGTACATTCATAGGAAGACCTGGACATATGTCACTGTGTGTGGCACTGGAGGTACTGTAGCCTATAATACTATATGATCCACTGTGCATATCCTGCAGCTGCTTGCTCCATTGGTGTTCATGTGGGATGATGGCCCTTTAAGTGATATCCATCCCAGTCATGATTAGGACCTTGATGGACTGCCAGCCTGGGAAGGAGCAGCTCATGTTGCGTTTTTTCTGCTAGTTGGGTCTACATACATATTGTGAGCATGACACCCCATTTATCCACGGGGAAGACCAGGGTTACAAAACTGAAGCCAAGTCCTGTGCGTTATGTGGCGCACCTCCCAGACACACTACCATGCATACTGCAAGAAGATGGAGCCCCTCCAGGTGAGCTTGCAGCACAGTACTGCTTTTGTTTAATTCTTCTCGTATGTGACTGTGGAATGTGTGGCGAATGTCACCTCATCATGTCATTGCAGGGTTCTGTTCATTCAACAGAGAGCCTGGTGTTGTGGAGATGGATGGTTCATTGGAAGCTGCAGGAGTCCACCACTACATATAAACCTGAATATATATCCTGAAGGCAGGCCCATCTGCATGATCTGTGCATCCTGTAGGCTGGGTGGCAGGTATACCTAGTAGGCAGACTGCCACGGCTGGGGCTGCATGTGGGGAGGGCTGGTCTAAGGCAGCTAAGAACAAACACACGAAACTATGCAGACAAGCTCAGGGAGTGGCACATCCCATTGACTAGGACAAACACACAAAGGCATGCATGCATGCTGGTAGCCCAAGGAGCCATGCAGGCCAGCACAGGGTGTGTGGGCATCCCTTCAAGTTATGAGGATAAATGCCAGTGAGACCACCAGATGACACTATTGTCACAGATAAGATACTTTCTTTTCACATGCTGTGTATTCCTGCAGCGCTTTATGCAGCTCCTCAGTGTGAGTGTGGGAGGAGATGGAGTACACATGTCCGTGGGTGTACACAGAGGTTCCTCTGGTGGGGTGTCTGATATATGCCTGACTGCGTGTCACTGCTTGGTGAATCACAGCTGTGCTGTAGGTCTGCCTACTGTGTTTCACATAGATACATACATAGATACATAGACAGTGTTGGCAGATAAGGGCCTATGGCCCACCTAGTCTGCCCATTTGAGCTTGTAAGTTCAGTTTGTTTTCCTACAAGTCTATTTCCCCTTACCCCTGACCTCTAGAATTCCTTTATGTCTATCCCATGCATTCTTAAATCCCGTGATTGTTTCAGCTCCCACCACTTCCTCTGGCAGGGTGTTCCACTTGTCCACCACCGTTCTGTGAAGAAATTCTTTCTCATGTTTCCTCTGAATCGTCCCTCCTCCAACTTCATCCCATGCCCTCTAGTCCTGAAACATCTTTTTCGCTTAAAAATAGTGTTTTCCTGCACCCTGTTCCTCCCTGTCAGATACTTGTATGTCTCTATCATATCCCCTCTCTCCCTCCTCTCCTCCAGGGAGTACATGTTCAGTTCCTTCAACCTGTCTTCATAGGACTTGTGATGCAACCCATGCACAATCTTTGTTGCCCTCCTCTGAACCTTCTCTACCCTGTCTATGTCCTTACGTAGGGTATGGTCTCCAGAACTGTACACTGTACTCCAGGTGGGCCTCACTAGTGTCTTGTATAGCCGGAATTATGACCTCCTTTCCTGCTGGTGATGCCCCTGCCTATACATCCCAGCATCCCATTTGCTTTACCTGATGCCTTGTCACACTGTTTCCCTACCTTGAGGTCATCAGAGAGACAACCCCAAGATCCTCTTCCTGCTTGGTGCATGCTATATCCTCACCCCAAACTGATATATTGTGCCAGGGTTTTTGTCCCTATATGCATTATTTTGCACTTCTTTGCATTGAATTTCAACTGCCAAACCCTTGACCATTCTTCAAGTTTCTGCAGGTCCCTTCTCATTCTGTCTACACCCTCTGGTGTGTCTACTCTGTTACAGAGCTTTGTGTCATCAGCGAACAGTGAAATTCTGCCTTCTAGATCCTGTGCAATGTCACTGATGAAGATGTTGAATAGGACCGGTCCCAGCACTGATCCCTGTGGTACCCCACTGGTCACTTTCTCCTCTGTGGAGTGACAGCCATTTACCACCACCTCTGTGTCCTGCCACCCAGCCAGTTACCTACCCACCACACTACTGTCCTGCCCACACCCATATTCCCCAGTTTGTGTAATAGTCTTCTATGTGGCACAGTGTCAAAGGCCTTGCTGAAGTCCAGATAGGCCATGTCCACTGCCTTCCCCTGATCCACCTCCCTAGTCACCCAGTCAAAAAATTCAATGAGGTTGGTCTGACATGACCTCCCCCTGGTGAAACCATGCTGCCTTGGGTCCTGTAGTCCATTGACAACCAGATGTTCCACCAATCTCTCCTTCAGTAGTGCTTCCATGATCTTTCCCACTACCGAGGTGAGGCTGACTGGTCTGTAGTTCCCTGCTTCCTCTTTGTTCCCACTTTTGTATAAGGGGACTACATCTGCTGTCCTCCAGTCTTTGGGTACCTCCTGTTTCCAGTGATTGGCTGAACAGGATAGCCAGAGGTTCAGCCACCACCTCTTAGTTCTTTAAGGACCCTGGGTACCCATCTGGCCCCATTGCTTTATCAGCTCTTATTACTTCCAGTTCCTTCAGGACCCTTTCGTAAAGGGACTTGTGTCAATTTCTGCACCATTCTCACCCCTTGTACTCCTTCAGACCCATTACCTCCTCTTCCTTAGTAAAGACTGACAGAAATACCTGTTCAATATGTCAGCTTTACTGTTGTCATCCTCCACGCTGCTTCCATCCTCCCCTTCAGTCTCACTATCCTCCTTTGTCCTTCTTTTTTTCACTTTTGTACCTGTAAAGGTTTTGTCCCCTTTAACCACTGATTTTGCAATGTGTTCTTCTGTCTGAGCTTTGGCTTCCCTTACTGACTTCCCTGCCTCCCTTTGTTTCTCCTGGTACTTCTCCTATCCCTTCTGCCTGTGTCTTTTTGTATTGCCTGAATGCAATCTTTTTGGCTTTCACTTTCTTTGCTACCTCTTTGGAAAACCATAATGGTCTCCTCTTCCTTTTCCTCTTGCTAACCTGCTTAATGCATAATTCTGTTGTTCTTATAATCCCATTTTAAATACTGCCCACTGTTCCTCAATCCCTGATTCCTGTCCCATTCCCTTAATGCCTCTTTCAAGCATCTCCCATTTTCCCAAAGTCTGCCCCCTAAAATCCAGGATACATGTTTTTGTGTGGTTTGGTTCTGCTCTTTCTGTGATTTCAAACCACAATGACTGGTGGTCACTGTTACCCAGGTGCTCCCCACTGTTACCCCCATCACACTGTCCCTGTTTGTGAGCACAAGGTCCAGTATTGCCTTCTGCCGAGTTGGTTCCATGACCAGTTGCTTGAGGAAGGCACCCTGAAGGGAGTCCAGGATAAATCTGCTCCTAGTTGATGCTGCTGCTGGGATGCTCCAGTCCACGTCTGGTATATTGAAGTCTCCAATATGTGGTGCATCGATCTGTGTAGGATGAAAGCTGATGTTAAGAGAATGTAGCTTTACTGTTGTAGCCCCACTGGTGTTGTAGTTTCAGGGTCCAGGACCCACATGTGTGAACACCAATCCTGTGCTGTGGGTCAATTGCAGTGCTCAGATCAGCCATATATCCAGTCACATCCCAATAAGGCACTCCACACTTTCCATGTGTGGAAGTTTGTGCAATATGTTTCCACATGGTGGATAGTGTGCTTTTTGGATATGCATCCAGTGACATCCACTAATACCATGGTGAAGAAGTGCCTATGCACATTTGCTGTGTAGCTGCATAGCCTCTCTGAACCCTTTGCAGATTAGGACTCTACGGGATTTGTAATTACATGGCTGAGTATGTGGTATAGGGCTGATGCCCCAAAATGTCAAATTGCATCCTAGGTAGATGCAGAGGGCTCCAAATAACCTGTCCCCTAAAAAGGCAGGACCTGGCCAGCCATCTCTTCTTGTAGTTCAGCCAGCAGTTGGTAGCTAAGTGTGGCACCATTGCACTGCCTCATGAAACCTTCCATATCAGGTGCAGTGGGATGCGACACAGCCTTAAGTCAGCTCCGGCTAGTCTGCTCACTGAAAATCAAAACTGCTTCTCTCCATATTTGGCATATTTTCTGTGCTCTGTGATTCCAGCTATACAAAGCCTTGGCACGTGGGACTACACCCCAAGCACGCCACCCTGACTGCCTGAATAAACTCTCGTTGCTTGTCTGGCGTGCTTAGTTATGTGTGGTATGAGCAGTGTGTGTGTCTCTACCCCCTCCCTCCCTTCCCCCAGAAAAGTATTCCATCAGCTCACTGACTGATTTTGACCATGTGTGGCTGTAGCAGGTGGAGACCTGACAATAGCCCTGATGTAGAGTCACTGCATTGAGTTGATACTGTATCCCTTTCCTAAGTCCTCAGAAATAGAATTAACTCAGTTTGTAACATGGCAATAACGAAAGATACCCGAGGATAAGATTAAAATATTATTGAGCTGCATGGTAAAGAACTATAACGTTTAGAAGTAGTCCATACAGACTGAATAATTACCCTTAGTTATTTCCCTGTTGTAATAGAATGACGCATAACTTCCATTTTAGTTATGCAAAGTTTTATGGGAAAAATTCCACAATGCAAGTTGACAATATGAGGCCATCAGTGAGAGCAAGTAATGAGTGTTTGGGCAATGTTTTGCTGGAAGTGTATTGCTCATACGTTTTACAAAGTTCATGCAAATGTTTTTCTGCAATGTAAGTCTGCAAATGATTGCCCGCTATGTTTCACATCATAAGTAGATGAGTGAATGTGACATTCTGAGCTGAAATACATAAAGTGGTGTTGTACATGTATTGTTCTGAAAACAGCAAAGTACTCAATATATAAAACATATTTTCAGTGTGTTTTTTTAACAATATAGCCTAACACTTGTCTGTTATAAGCGCATTAAGCCACTCCGAAGGAGGCTTCTACTGGGGAATTAATGCATGGTTGGGTGGTTGTAGGCATGCATTAATTCCTCAGTAGAAGCCTCCTTCGGAGTGGCTTAATGCTTACTTGAAGGGACACTGCCTAATATTATAGGCCTCTACTAACATCTTACCTATTTTACTAACAGTTAAAATTTTCAGTTAAAAGGGGAAAACATACCAACATATGAACCAGGGATCCTAGTAAACAACTAGTAGGAGGTCAATCCGGGGGGAACATAGAAAGTGTCTCTTTACACACAGAGTGATGAGCTAACAACTAGTAGAAGGTCAATTCGGGGGGCTGAGAAAGTGTTTCTTTACACAGAGAGTGGTGACAATATTAAATAGATTACCAGGTACAGCAGCCATATCCAAATCACTGAATATCTTTAAGACAATATGGATACATTTCTAAAGGTGGTCAGCACTAAATGTTACAAGTACTGAATTAAAGGAGATAATCTCAAATACCCAGTAAGTCTTATTTCCTATCTTAAATTCTGATGCTTTTATATTTCTATATTTAGTGTTTTACTGTAGATTATTGGGTACAGTGAATGGTGTATTTACCTCTAAAAGAAGTTGTAAAATGAAACTTTTTGCATTAGGTTTTCACTCTGGAAAGACTGAATTTGCATTTCATAATGTCCAATAAATCCCGAAGCACACACTCCCCCACAAGCAACAGCAGCAGACGGGAGACGTGAGCAGCTGCCAATCACACTGCAGCTGTTTATGTACAGTATTCCCCACCTGGTCCTTTCATGTGTTTTAGGAGCGTGTACTTTGGAATTTCATGTTGGACAGCTTGGAAAGGGATTTTTGTCTTTCCAAAGTTAAAACCCAATGAACACAGCTCTGTTTTATAACCTTCTTTAGAGGTAGGATTATACTATTCACTATTTATAATCATCAAACACACTAATTATAGGTCAGTATTGGCCACCAAGGCTGACAGTGTCTCTTAAAGGGACATACCAAAGAAAAAGAAGACACGCTGCTCACATCCATAGGTGCTGGTCATAAAATTGAAAATACAAAATACAATAAGAAGCAGAGTCATCACACTCCAAGCAGGTACACAGGGAAGTTCAGTTTACTGTATCCGAGGTATTTTTTTCTGCCCTGCTTTTATATGTCACTGGAACGTCCTTATAAATTCTACCATGTACCCATTCAGAGTGCCACCACTCTTTGCTTCTTTCTCTTTAAAGGAGATAGGAATTTTTTTTTACATAGTTAACTGCCCTTCCATCTTCCTTTCCATGCCAGTTATGTATTCTGTAGTGTTACGTGGAATTTTCTAATTCTGGAGGAACAAAATTTCGTGGAATTTTCTAAATTCTGCAGAAACGCTGCCAAATTTTGCCAGAAACTGAATGGTAGAATTCTGCAGCAGAAAAATGTGGACTGAGTTTTTCCACAACATTTCTGTGGAATTTTATTCTGCGGATCTCAATATATTCCACGGATTGCAGCAGGCAGAATTCCAGAGAAGAAACAGCAAAATTCTGACAGAAATTCTGCTGGTGGAATGATCATTCCATGCTAACTTTGCTGGTGGAATTCCACGTTCTGCACAGCACTAGTATTCTGATTTGCTTTGATGATTTTTTTTTGATAAATGAATAATCTAGCTTTGTGGTGCCCTCAGATCTACATAGTATTCCACTCTCCTTATCAGCTAGTGCTCTTTCTTTTCATATTTCTAAGACATTCTGTCCCTGTACACACTTACAAGGTGGGTTTTAAACCATTTTTTTAAATGGTTTAACTTTAACCATGTTAGTGCAGCCACATTGCTGCCTTAACCCAGGATTTGAAGTCTTTTCAACCCCCCCCCATTGTGTACACACTCTGAATCCTCACAGAGGGCTTGCTGCAACTGTGCTGTGCATCGGAGGGCTGTACATAGTGGAGGACCAGCAAAGCACAGGATGAACATGGCAGTGTGTGCACACTGGTAAGTGCAACCATGTTTATCTTAAACCATTTGAAAACCAGGCTAAAGACTAGATACCTAACATGTTTTTTAAAAATGGTTTAAATTAAGCTGTAATGTGCCCATATTAGTGCTTCTTAAACCATTGGGTTTAGGAAGCTGAGTGTGTACAGAGCCTCTAACAGCAGTAACTCCCATTCCATGCTATTTATCTGAATTCATCAGAACACAGCCCAGATGAGGAGCTTGTAGCAGGGGAAACTACAGCCTTAAGAGGTAAAGCCTCCTTCCTTCCAGCCTACTTGTGGAGAGGTGTTACCACATCAGCACTGCACACCAACCCACCCACAGTCAGCTCTACATTTATTGCTGCTTACAGGTCACATGACCTCTCCTTATAGTTTCTAAGTGTCCACTTTTCCATTTGCAGCTTATACTCTCTGCTCACTAGGGGTTGCTGCTGTGCCCTCCAGACACCACTCTGGTCACTTTCCTCATCTCCACTCTCTATTTACAGCTACTATTGGTTCTGGCCACTAGAAGTCACTATAGCACCCTCCTAGCCACTGTTTCTTCCTTGTCTCCCCACTCTGCATCCCTTCTAATCCCTACTCATCCTCTTATCTACTACTGTCCCCTGTGGGTTTCAAACCCTGTACCACTGCCCCCAAAGTCAACAGCTGTTCCACTAAGCCAACTCTGATCCATAGCTTTTTAAACCTTTTGGCTCCATAGTTAGCTAAAAATACTTTTCTGCTGTCCCATTGCAGGTCTAAAACTCTGTATGTGTGACACCAAAGTCAGCAGCTCTACCTCTAGGCCAGCAAGGAAAGTTATATTTCTCTTGGTTTTTAAAGCTCTAAAAGCTTTTTTGGCTCCATAATCAACTTTCTGCTACCCACCACAGGTCTCAAACCCTGTATTCTTGAAACCAAAGTCAGCAGCTCTACCACCAAGCCAACAAGCCAAGATTATCTTGTCTTGCTTCTTAAAGCTCTTAAAGCTTTGCCCCCCCCCAGCCACTTTGCTCTGCCTCCAAGGCTACCTGGCAGCATGAATGCTCACCTCCACCTTATGTGTCTCACCTTCATAAGCATCCTGGAGCTCACCTCCCACCAGCCAGACCTTAGCCCTTGCCCTTTATTGACTGCACCCACATACCTCAACAGTGTAACCCACTCATCCCCACCATGTCAATGCATCCTGGAGACCCCTGCATCCACCACCTTGCTGCCCCCAACCCCACCACCCACCCTGGCTCCCCTTGGCTCCAATACCTTTGTGTCTTCTAGACTTTTCAAACCTTGCCCACCCCTTGCTCCACTACTGCCTGCCCTGCCTCTCAATGTACTCACAAAAAGTTAACAAACTGCCACCCCAGGGCTAGAATCTTGGTCATTCTATTACTCCTCTCTGGTAATATCCACCCCAACCCAGGCCCTGCCAATCCACCAACTAGGTCCAATGGACTCCGCATTGCCTCTATGAATATATGCAGCCTGCTGAAAAAATTTGCTGCCGTTCAGTGCTGGGTCATACTACACCAACCAGACATCATAGCTGTAGTAGAAACCTGGCTAACTAAGTCCACTCCAGACTCCTTTGTCTCCCTTCCAGGCTACACCCTATATCACGAGGATTGAGCAGGTAAACGTGGAGGTGGTTGTGCTTTTTATGCTCGCGACACCATCATTGGCCATGCACTCCCTGCCCCCAAGCTTGTAGATGGTGCCCAGGCCCTTACCCTCAAACTTACCCCAGACCCATCCAAGATTCCACTCTATCTCACAGTCTTCTATGTACCCCCAAGGAACCAGACCCCAGCAATATCATCTCTCACTGAATATCTCTCCACCCTCCCCCATAAAGCACAACAAGTCCTAGTTGGAGACCTCGACATGAACTGGTTCTGTCCCTCTGCCTCACCAATAAGAGACACCTTCACTGCATTAGACCTGACCCAACTCATCTCCCAACCCACTAGACGTAACCAAATTACAGGGACTTGCACCCTCCTAGATGTCATTGTCTCCAAGTGCCCCCAAAAGATTCAGGATATTCAAGTCCTCCCAGACTCCTTAAGCGGCCACTCCCCTCTCCTATTCCTCTGGTCTACCCCCACCCCCAAACATGTAGCACATGCCACATGCCACAGATGTCTCCGCCCAGGTGGACTGAAAAAACTCAAACAGTTCCTCGTTCACATTGACTGGTCTCCCATCTGCCATGCAACCAACACTGATGCTGCCCTCGACCTGTTCTCACAAGTCTTTAACAAGGCCTGTGATCTTTTTGCTCCCTTTGCCATGATCCACTCCAAAAGGCAAAAACGCACCTTGGGTCACCTCTGCCCTACTCCAACTGCTCAGGGATAGGGATAACCTCTGGCATATAGCCACTGAGATTGGCCAGACAGCTGACAGACAGACATATAATGCCACATGTAACAGGTGCACATGGGCCATCCACAAAGCTAAGGCAGACCACTACCAGGCCACCCTCACCTTCTCATGGGGGTGTGCCCAGAACTTCTGGGACAATATAAAAGAAATAAATGGAAAATCACACTCCCCCTAGCCCAGCTTACTGTCAATGGCTCCTCCTTTACTGGCCCCACTGACATTGCCAGCTGCCTTCACTCTTCCTTTACAGATCTTAGCCCTGTCCTCCTGAGTAACTTTTTTGACCCAACCCATGACCCACCACCCTCAGATCCTCAGCACTCCTGGTTCTATCTATGCAAAGTATCCATCTAGGAAGCCAGACCACTCCTGCTTAAAGGTCTAAACAACAACAGTCCTAGCAGCGACTCCCTGGATCCAAAAATACTCCGGCTGGTCCTGGATGATGTCCTGGTCCCACTCACTGACCTACTAAACCTGTCCCTTTGTCTGGGGAAATTCCCCACAGCATGGAAAACTGCTATAGTCACACCTATTCACAAAGGAGGTGGCAGGTCCACCCCCAGCAACTATTGTTCAATCTCTATCCTCCCCCCCTCCAAAGCCTTAGAAAAAGTGGTGGCAACTCAACTCACCGAATATCTAGCAAAATGCAACATTCTATGCCCGGAACAGCATGGCTTCCATGCTGGTCACAGTACTAGTACAGCATTAATGGAGTTCTCCAACTTCCTGCACTCCTCCCTGGACTCCGGCTCCCTAGCTGTGGCAGTATTCATTGACCTCTCTAAGGCCTTTGACACTGTCTCCCACCCCCTCCTACTAACTGCCCTAGACCATACAGGTTTCTCTGCTGGCCCCCTCGCCTGGCGTGCGAGTTACCTATCAGCCCACTCCCAGCGTGTCAAAAACAATGGGATACTCTCAGAAACCCATCCCATCTGCTCAGGTGTTCCCCAGGGCTCTATCTTGGACCCACTACTCTTTAGCCTCCACCTAAACACCCTGCCCAGTGCCTGTTCTGGCAATATTCTCCTGTACACCAATGACACCATTATTTATGCAGCCCACAGAAATCCCACCTCCCTCCAAGACTCCCTCAAACACTCCTTCAATGATGCTGAGAACTGGTTTAAGGAGTGCAGACTAGTCATTAACCTCAAAAAAACTAAGGCAATGCTATTCACCCACCACCAGAACAAAGCCAGCAACAACCCCCTCCAAATCTTCCCCAGCACTCATCAACCACTTGAACAAGTTTACTCTTACAAATACCTTGGAATCACCTTTGACTCGGTCCTCAACTTTTATGCCCACATTACAGCCCACGTTTCCACCTCTAACACTCATCTTGGCATCCTCTATCATCACAAGGACTGCCTCCCACCTGATGCCCTCAGGCTTGCCATTATGTCCTCAGTAATGTCCCTTGTCAGTTATGGCCTTCCAGTCTATGGTGCTGCTGACTCCACAGCCCTCAACAGGATTCAACTCACCCTAAACAAGGCTTGCAGACTAGTGACCAGTGCCCCTAGTCTCACCCACACTTGTCAGCTCTATGACATGGCCAAACTTCTTAGCCTCGATGAACGCCTCCGCTACCAAACTTGCCTACTAACTAAGAAGATTCTACTTGGGCTCTCCCCACATGGGGTATCTGCCTCCATCCAACTTACACCTTCCAGAGTCAGTACCCGGTCCACTGACAAGGTCACCCTACTAGTACCCAGAACAAGGACCACATGGGCACAGAGGTTGTTCAGCTACAGAGCCTCGTCCTGGTTCAACTCGCTCCCCGCAGCCATTTCCAACACCACCAAAAATGCCCCCTTGAAACTGCCCTACAGAACCTATTATTCAACACCCTCTGCTGCACCTGTCACTAACAGATGCTCTGCTGCTCTCAAAACACTACTGACATAGCCCTCTGGGCTGAACTCCCACTCACCCCACCCCACCCACTCCCCCATGGCCTCCCTCTCCACTGCCAGTACCTGCTGGTGCTAAACCTATCAATTCTGAAATGTCTTTTTTTAATTACTCTTTGTGTTCAAGCAACTTATGTAAAACTATGTTATTCTGTATGATTGTATTCTGTAGTTATGTTGACTCTGTATGTCCTTTCTGTGACGCGGTACCTTTGTAAATGAACCTCTGGCTCAAAGGTTGTAAATCTGATTATACAATAAATAAAATAAAATAAATTAATGTCATAGAATGTTCAGGCAGTATGAAAAGAGAGAAAACATTGACTGTTTAGGAGAGAGGGATTCAGAGTAGTTGAGGCAACAAAATTAAATTATTAATTTAACAAAAAAGGTCAAAAACATATCAGAATACTGGGTAGTCAATAAAAGAACAACTGGAGGGCATCTAGAGGTGTAAAAACAGTTTCCTATCACCTTTAAGGTAGCCTCTTTTCCATTCAAAAGTCAGTTGCATGCTTCTTTTTATCCTCTATGGCCATAACAGGGAAGGACACCCTTCCACTTGACCACTGCCTCTGCACATCTGAAAGAACTGCTGTACTCCAAAACCCTTCTGGGGACCACAAGAAACCACACCACAGTCTAGTACTGCAACCTCACCCCCAGCATGCCTCCTTTGACTTGCAGTCTTGACCTCAGCCCCTATGTGGGTGGCTCACACAATCCAGTCAGCAGTTGTGAACGGTTTAAGCTGTCAACTTTCACTGGACATGGGAGCAGGCTAAGCTCCTTCTGCTTGCTCATTGACCTCCCCTTTTCTGTTTCTTTCTGGATCCTCCACTGAAGACACAAGGACATCCATGTTGTAGGCCTGTCTGACATACTGAAGTCAAAACAAGACCATCTTGCTGCTTGGTGAGCACAACAATCAAGGCAGAAACTACAAGCAACAAAAGCAGCACAATGAACCATCAAAACCAAAATAACGATACCCAAAGGCTAATGTCAGTGCAAAGTAAACAATGCATTTTATTGCATCCTAGAAAAATCCAAGTTACCCAGTCAACCCCTCTTGGAGGAGCACAGGTAAGACAAAACTCCAACCAGTACTGTGTTAAAGATTCATTAGGAAGATATATCCCAGCCACCCTGGGAGGTATTCAGTCCTCCTCCTCCTGTTAGTCTGCAGCAGTGCCCTAAATTCAAGACATGAACCTGGGTCATCAGCATGACAACTTGCTTCCGAGGGATTGATTCTGACTTTTTACATCTAGAGGCCTTAAATTTCCATCGATATACACTAGTTTATTCATTCACTGGTATTTAATTGCAACCAGCCGAGCTCTCTTAAGTTGAAGCTGATACAAGACACAAAATATTAGCCACATGTATACAATAGATCAGATCAAAATTAAGGGTATAAATACAGTAGTCAACAGGTATGTGGGTACCATCCATCAAAGTAATCACAAAATATGTACTACAAACTGAGAACTCTGTGCACCATTATGCCTGATACATGCTGGTAGGAGCACATATCAGGACCCTGTAACTGAGCACTGCATAATCAACCCTTGCGAGAAGCATGGGGGCAATATGCATGACCCCTGTCCAAACTAATGTGTGGCCACATAGATCTGCGCAAGGTACAGGGCTTGCCAGGGGGACAGACATGGGACAGACCGGGGGCTTCCAATTGGATCCTCAACTGGACACCACAGTGGATGGGACATGGTGACCCACGTAAGGACTGCCATGTCCCCAACAGCCCACATTGAAAGTACCAATTTTCAAAAACTACACTGGCAGCCTGCATCCAGCCCCTAACCTTCCGTGACATGGAGGGTGGCTCCAACAGCAGACAGTACTGTTCTGATCTGCACCACCAGGGGAAGCAGCAGCTGAAGCTGAGGGAGAAGACCTGAAGTGATAGTCAGAAGTGGATATGTAGTCATTGGGTAGAAATGTGGGATGGTAGCCATCATCCAATGTACCAGGAGCTGCATGACGTGCTGTACAAGTAGATGCCCTTCCTCTCACTTCCAAGAGTCTTGGAGCACTACACCCACCCAGAGCAGGGGTAAAGGCAGGAGCACAAATCTTAGTCTCCAACATGGAAGTTCAATGTTCTACCACCAGTGCCATCAGACCTACACTAAACAAGCTGTATGACAAAGCTCGATGAATTCATAATGGAAAAAGAGGGTGTTTGTAATCTGAGGATTATGACAGAGAGTCCTGCTTCACAGCACAATAATGTAGAATGCCGGGCAGGAGCAAGGGGGCCATTTTGGCCTTGACTTACCAGAGGTTTCATTCCACCACCATCTGGTTTGCAACTCCTTTCACAAGCACTGTTATAAACTGGGGACAATCCTGCTTTTTAATTGAGGCATACATTTCGTAACTGTGGCAGTATATTTTCATGAATAAAAATATTCCTGTTACTAGACAGCATTCTTACCATATGAGAAGTCTGCAATGGGGGGGGGGGCTTATTTATCTATTTATTTGCTTTTGATAACCGAGTAAGATAACACTGAGCAGATATTCTAAGAAACAAAAAAGCATTTTTTTAACAAATTGATTTTCTCACTTTATTAATAAAACTATTTGAGTGACGTTGTGTAAGAGCAATAGGACACTCCAGATTGTGACTCATGCACAGCATCACTCCACAGGTGGCTGGAAGTTGCTATGTATCATGCCTCTCCATGCACCTGCAGGAAGGAACTCTTTGATGCATTTCATCAATGAGCTTTGAACATGCCCTCTGTTGCAGTCTTTTCTTTATACACCCTTTTGTCCTTCTGTACCAGCCCTCCAAGCCCTTAGTCTAGTATTCCCCTTTGACCTTCCTGCCCCACCAACTGCCTCCTAAACCTGGGATCTAGTGGCATGGAGCCCAAGAGCACTGGCAGTCATCTTTGAGATGGTATCATGACTTGTCTCTCCCTTGTAGATTGCGTTTCTTACCTCTCGCGTCTCACTCTGGTGCCTCATTCGACTGAATAAGGGCCCTGCTGACATGCAGCTTCAGCTTCACCTGTGGCTGGAGGATCATTAATGCTGCAGAAGCACATCATGTCACATCTGATTTAGGATACATGGCTACCAACAGCACTGTTTGATTCAAGATAACCATTTGCCGGCATCTCTTACTCACTTCGGATCATCAGGTTGCCATTATGGTTGCAGGATGCACTACTAGTGGACCATCAAGTGGTCTCTCTATTTTTTATGCATTATTTATTTATTTAAAACTGGTAACCAGGAGAGGCACACTGAGCCAAGGCTAGTTTTTAGGAGTGATCTGGGGGAAAGGGGAATAGGTGAAGCACAATTACAAACAAAATACAGCCAGTCGGGTGATGTGGTTATAATGAGGATAACATAAAGAGCCCAAGTTGAGTGCAGTACAGACAAAATGGCAAAATATTGCATAGGGAGGACGGATGAATTAGCATACAAACCATCTGTGCAAGCTGGACAAACTCAAAGCACATAGTGAAGGAATGAAGGGAAGCTGAGCTGCTGTAGAAAGTAAGAGTAAAAACAGGTTGATAAACTTCAACCTAGTTGCTGGAACTATGAGTTTAAGGGAGGAGGGACAGGTAAGGGGTGGTCAAAAGTCAGGCAAGGGTAAGGAAGGGTTCAGGAAGAAAGTTGGCAGGACTGGAGGTGGGGGAGGAGATTTAGCTGGTATATTATAGATGGGAGGGAGCGAGAGAGATGGGTGGAGGAGGGTAGCTGTTTCTGGAGGGAGGGGAGGTGGCATGAGACAGTTGATTTCCTGGCTGAGGAGTGTGGGTGGGGAAGGGAGAAGGTGTGGTGGTCTCTTGAGTGCAGGGAGTAGGAAGAGGAGGGGATGGGGAAGAGGAGATGGGATGTGTATGAGGGGAGGGATCCAAACCAGTATTTAGTGATGAGGGAAGCACAGTGGGACTGGTGATGTGAGGAGAGAGGGAGGATGGAGAGGGAGGCATAAAGGGAACAATGGTGAGCACAAAAGGGTGAGTTGGTAGCAAAGCAACAGAAGGTGTTGCAGAGGGTATCCAGTCTGGTAATGGAAAGGGAAAATTGTTTAACCAGAAAAGGCACACTAAGCCAGAGCTTGTTTCTAGGTGCAACCTGGGAGTAGAAGAAAGTTAAATGACTTGCTCAGGGTCACACAGTATGCAAGTGGGGGCTGATGGGATTCAAACCCAGGACTGCAGCTCAGTGCCCTTAACCACTGCGCTATACTGCCTCCCAGAGGCAGAGGGGTGGTACTTTAAACCACATCTGCAAGGTCAAAAATGTGAGAATCATTTTGGTAACCAGCTCCCAGTGGACCAGGGCAGAAAGGCAATCCTTATTTCAGTACGGGGCAAACTGACACTAGCCCCAGCATGCTTTTCCTTCTTGGAATGCAACAGATCTTAAAGTTCATATTGCAGGGACTTGGCAGAGGGAACTGACTGAGCAGCCAGGGTGTTACTTAGCCTATTGCTCCCCATCATGGATCAAGGCTTTAGGGGAGCAACTGGTGGGCCTTTGTGGCAGGTAGAGGTTGGCTTTGGAGGTGATTTGTAGATTGCCCCTGGAGAAACAGAAAGTCTTTACTCCAGTACATTAGGATGGTGAGCCTAAACACTAGAATTCAAACTCCTAATACTTTCTTTATGTAACATGGGGAGTACTCCTGTAATTGCAGACACTTCTCCATCTTCTTCTTAAACAATTTCTTTATTGCATGTCCCAACATTTGGCCATAAAATGTTGCTTCTTTAGCAGACAACACCATGGAAACTAAAATAAGATAAAATAATATCACTGATTAATTGCATATTAACTACGCCTTAAACTTAAGGCCAAAATTATGACTATATTTAAATTATAGGTCTTTTTGCTACTTTCATCTATAGACCTGCAGCCTAGTAATATGCTAGTCTGTTTTTTCACTTTACTGTAATCTCCAGTGTATACTGTTTGTAATGAGTATGGTGAAACATTGGGACATGGGCAATAAAGAAATCATTTAAGAATGTGTATAGCGTAGTGGTTTAAGGCTCTGAGCTGCAAACCTGGAGATCTGAGTTTGAATCCCACTTGCACCTGTAATCAAGCTTTTAGCTTAGTGTGTCTCTCCTGGATAAAAAAAAGTGTCTGTGTGCATGTAATTACAGGAACATCCCTCCCCCACCACACACACATTGTATGAAGCTGCAGAAACATCCTGTGGGCTGACTCCAAACAAAAGACAGCATCGAAATGTTGGATAATTTCCTGCAGTACCCTAAAAAAATTTTTAGGAATGTGTTGTCTAAATTAGAACCTCAGGAGAATATACTGAGGTTAACTGCAGATGTTAATTATATAATGAGTTAAGTATAACCTGAATGTTCTGGTACTTTACCAGTCCAATGAATTATGTTACTAGAATAGCATTACACACCTAACAGCCTGACAAGTAAATGTATGTGTATGGATAGCTCACGAGTGTTAGAGGGGTAACTGGTAGAGAAATACAATTGGTAGCTAAAAGTATTAGCTTGGATGCATTCACGACAATTGGCACTAGAGTGAGCAGTGACTTAAACTACACAGCATTTAATGAAATGGAATGGTTACAACAGATTAAAATAGGGAACTATTAACCACCATAATAGAAACACATAAGCATCATGCCTCCCACAAAAAATAGAAAATCTGAAGTTTTGTGACTGTCGCTTGGCGTGGCATGGGCTTACCCTTGGACAGTATTTGAAGGGCTAGTCTCCCCCAGCCTTATTTTCTGCATACCTGTGTAGTTTGTAGGCATAAATAATGATTGCCTCTATTGCGCCCTTCTAAATTCATCAGGATTTAAATGTAAATGAAGGTACTTAAGTCTGGAGAGAAAACCTGCCTGACTCAACTCCAAAGGTCATGACCCAATTCATGCAACACATCTTGAGAGTTGATGACGTTTTAGAGCTAAGGTCTGCAGGCCTGTTGTATCAATCTGTGCTGTTGATTTCCTCTGCAGTCCCTGTGTTTGTGTCTCATGCTGGCCAACAGCCTTGTTCATCAGTCAGCACAGGAAAAAAAATGAGAAAAAACAGACTGCAAGCTCAGTCTGCAAAACTAAGAACTTATAACAGAAAACTGGTCAACAAATCAGAAATAAAACTTTACAAATACAAACCTTCTCTACAAGTACTTTTCAGATGCACTTTAAACTATAGAAAACAGGGCACTTACTGTACTTTAAAAAGTCTGATGGCCAGCACAAGACAAGAACATTCGAACTGCAGAGGACATCACCAGAACTGAAAGACTCAATATAACTACTGCTGGCTTTAGCGCTACAGCATCATAAAATCTGAGGGTAGCCTTACATGAACTGGGTCACGGCCATTGCAATGGAGTTGAGCAGGTTTTCACACTATTCTAAAGTAACTTCATTTACATTTAAATGCTGATGAACTTTGGAAGGTGAAATGGAGGCTAATCATTGTTCACACCTGCAGGCTACACAGGTAATCAAACAAAAGGCTGAGGGGACCTTCCCTTTTAACACATAATGAAATTCAGATAGGGTTATGAGCATATAAAGAACCAAACTGGGGAATCAGTTCAGATGTACTCATAAAAACATGGGATAGGATCCATAACAAAGATAGTGCAGCCCACTTATAAGAACATCCTGTTTATAAGAACATTTTGTGATGTCCCAATTTTGGCAGTACATTCCTCCTCCTCCTCCTTGTTCTCCTTCTCCTCCTCCTCACGCTAAGGCTCTGAGCTGCAGATCTGGAGACCTGGGTTTGAATCCCACAGCTGCCTAGATGCATACTGTGTGATCCTAAGCAAGTCACTTACCTTCCTTGTGCTCCCAGGTTGCACCTGGAAACAAGCTTTGGCTTAGTGTGCTACTCCTGGTTAAACAATGTTCCCTTTCCCTTCTGCTGTTTGAGGGGGGAGGTCATGATGCCTCTTGCAGGGTTTCATGGAGCCTGGTCACCCCTTCAGTTTTTCTCTTGTGTTCACCCTTCCTCAGGACTTCAGCAGACTCAGTTGTGTATGTGCATGGAGGTGCGCATGCACTGTGGAACTGAGCAGCCCTGCTTCACCCACCTGGCATATAGTGAACTGCTCGAGCATTGGCACTACCATCGTCTCTCCATCCCATGGCAGCCAAGAGCTGGGATGGCTTACCTCTCCAGTCTGGGCAAGAAGAGCTGCCAGGTGGCTGCTCACGTCTCTCCCAGCCTTAGCTGACCCTTGGCAACCTGAGTTTGTTCCTAAACGTGGGTCACTGGAGTGGGAGAGGTAAGGCACTTTGCAGTGCCTCAGGCCTCTGCACCACTGGGTCAGCTGTAAAGCTTGTTTATAGGAGAAGTCAGTCCATTTATAGGAGCAGTTTTTCCAGAGGTAGTGGTAGATGGTCATTATCCCCTCTGAGTGTGCTGAGCCTTGACGGAACTGAGATCTATTTTTCTCATTAATGGTCAGTAAATATTGAATGGATATGTGAAAAATACTCTGTGAAAAAGGCATCACACATTCCTCATGGTTAGCTTTGACACTTAACAAACTTGACAACAATACACTAATTATTTGGGCAAGAGCTCTTTTAAGAAGCTATATTACTCTTTCTTAGTAGCAGGTTCTCTAAAAACTTGTTTGAGTGCAGTGGCCCTATGTACCATTGATTCTGCATGGATTTCCACTGTTTTTAATGAAGCTCTCTTATAGTAACGTCCCAGTTAGAAGAACATTTTTACTTGGCATTTAGGGTGTGCTTATAACAGGGCTCCACCATACTGACTTTATGTATGCACTTACAGAGGCAATATTAGTAGAACAAAGTAAACTGGCAGAAGAAATAAACAAAGAGGAGGAAGCCCTTAAAGGAGCAGTACAACAGATATACTGTAATGCAAAACTAAAACAGATAAAACTTTGCAAAATTTGAAGAAAATTTCAAAAATCACAAATTAAGAACACGAGACAGAACTTATTAATAAAAGGAGTATATACTGTACCCACTGAAGATACTACCTGCAATAAAACACACAAAGGGATAACAGTAACTCTGACAGTGACAGTAGCTAAACTAGACAAAATCATAGAGGAGGGAAAAGAAGGGACCAATAGCCTTTTTGGGCCACAAGAGGGATGCACATCAAGAAACAAAAGGTTTACTGGAAAGGGAGTACAGAACCCAGGTATTTTACCAGATCTGGGGATCCAGTCCCAGAGGATGACAGATATCAAGGAAGATGAGGCCCAGCTCAGGGAGGCAGAGGAGATGCTTATCAGAAACAGAATGTTCCCAAAAGATAGTCCCAGTATTCAATCTCAATGGCAGTGATCACATAAATAGAAATGTGTATTATCTAAGGGGCTGTGATTTGCTCCAACACAACCAGGTCATACCTTTGACCTAGAGTGTTACCTCCAATGCTTCTTTAGACAATTACAACAGAAATATATGTTTGCAGGGCAAAAAGTTTAAAAATATCTAGCTGAAGCCAAGAAAGAAGTAGGACATAAGAAGGGCCACTGTTAACCCCCCAACAGGAAAAAAAAATCCATCCATAGAGACTTTCACAAATACAATAACAAAAGAGATACACAATTTATTCGAAACAAGAGGAAGTCGCTTCCTGTAGAAAATTAACTTCAGCCAACAAGAAACAGCAGCTTTGAAAAAAACTAAGTAAAGATCAAACTGTTATAGTGAAGTCAAGAGATAAAGGGGGGTTGTCATCCTGATGGAGTATAATACATACGAGAACATAAACATGGAATTGTAGGAAGAATGTAAAACTATGTAAGGCTGGAATGTGACCTCACAGACACCCTTAGCAGACAATTGCAATCATGATAGAAGAAAACACAAATTACTGACACTTGAAAGAATGGGAAGGCGAAATACTAATACAAAAACTTCCAATGCTTTATGCTATCCTGAAAATGCACGAAGATGGAAAAAATCCTCCTGGAAGACATATCGTTTCAGGAATAGGGTCACTTTTTGAACCTGTATCCTCATACATAAATTACGATCTGCAACCACAAGTTGAAATGATGAGTACTTATGTTTAAAACACAATACACATCCTGCAGATCATTAAAGATCTTAACAAACAGGGAGGTCTGGAGGACTGGATTCTAGTCACCCATGAGGTCTGTAATTTATATACATTAGTCCCCATGAGGAAGGAGTCTATGCAATAGGTCAAATGCCTGATGAGAGGGCAACATCCCATCATCCACACACTGGTATTACAGGAACTGGCAGGCTTTATTTTATCTAAAACCTACTTTGCATTTGAACAAAAGTTTTATAAACGCACGTGGCACTGACGTGGGCTTGACAATGACTCCAGCATATGCCAATGCATTCAAGTATTGAAACAAAATTTATTCTAAAATCTAGAGACAAACCAGTTCCACAAATATATACAGTACATTGCTACAAACAATAATGTATACTGATGATGTAATACTGGTGTGGAACCATGGTGAGGCATCACTCAAGGACCTTCACCAATATGTGAACGACTGTACAACAAATCTAAGATTTACACTGAATTTCAGTAGGGAAGAGATTCCATACTTGGACAATTTCAGGATCAGGCAGAACTGACTAGAAACCAGCGTATATAGAAAACATATAGACAAGAACACAATACTGCAAGCCAGTAGCTACTCCTCATATCACCTGGTGGATGGCATTCCTTATTCCCAAGTCTTGAGAATTAAACAGAATTCCAGCACACAAGCAGATTTTGAGACTCAACTAAACATAACTAAAAACAGATTCCAGCAGAGGGGATATTCAAGATTCACCCTGAATAAAGCCACCAACAGGATAGTAGCAGTGAACCAAAATGATTTAATCAAACCTAAGCCACCAGAACAAGAGCTACACAACAGAGTAGTTTCCATTACAAAACATAACTAAAATTCAGGATATGAAATATAGAATAAAGCATAGGGTAGTGTGTTATGAGAATTAAATGCATACCCGAGGTGTGGGATGCAGCATAAACCCTGAGAGCTAAGCTCAAGGGGTTTATTAAAGCATCCCACACCCAGGGAGTGCATTAAATTCTCATGATGCACACTACCCCATGCTTTATTTTATATAATAACTGATGAGAATTTTTTTCCAACACGATTTACGTTACCAGCTGTGGAACTAATGTGAAGAAAGTGCAGTCATTTACAGTAAGCGTGTAACATTTGGTAACATTTATTAGAACACAAATGGAAATATAGATGTGACAGTGCATTGTAAGAATTTTTCCAACTTTAAACTGCAAACTTTCAAAACCTTCGGGCTTTTAACCTGCAAACCTTTACAAGGAAAGATAAAAATGTAGAATGAACTGGGGTTTTTTTTTGAGTACTGCAGTGCAGCAGAGAAAACACAGCCAGTAGTGTATTCTGTTGGCTCTTGATTTTTACTTGAACAAAGGACTAGATTCACAAAGACAGCAAACAAAATTTGCACGTATGGAAAAAAGGCTTGCAAATCTGCAGAAACCCAAGTGTGGCATATTCACAGTCAAAATTTCCCACAGATGCAGAAAATCACAAAACAGGCAAGCTACAAAATTTCTCAAGTGCTGAAAATCTGCAACATTTTTCCACAGATGCAGAAATAACATAAAAGGTACAGCAGACAGAACAACAGTAGGTGACCCATATTAAGTGGAGCAGGAAACTTTTGCAGTCTTGCAAAAGTTGCAGCAGAACCAGCTCTCCCAGCAAGGCAAGCAGCCAGTCCCACAACTGGGATCATGGTACCACCACCTGTACCAGCAGAACCTTGCACCCAACAGCAATATGTATCTGTTGGTTGTGTCTCTTATGTGTTTCTTTCTCCTGCATCTGTAGCACACACTTCTGGCTGTTACCATCTCTGCCTCTACTGTCCATGGAGCCCCTTTATGGGCTGCACAGAGTCATGTGGTTGTGCTTTGTTGTCTTTCAATGGAAATGTGTATTATTTTTGGTGTAGCAACTGACACTACTATACAACCTATAGGTTTACTGTTGTTTGATGTCTGAACCCCGGCTATGATTGTTTTCCAAGTGTTAGTTCACTGCCTTTTGCTCAGGGTGAATTATGCCTCATTCTTCTTGGTGCAGTATGTGTGCAACATTTTTTCTGCAACTGCGGAAAAACAGTGGCTGAGAATAGCCTTTAAGAGGATGTGCCATACTTTTCAATGCCATTTTTTTTTATAGAAATTTTCTGCAGTGGTGTATTTTCCACAGCCCGCAGTGTATTTTTTCCACAGCTGTGGACTTTTTTGTGCATATGACGTAGCACAATTACCCCCCTTTTTCCACAACTGCGCAAATTTTGGGGACTTGCAAATTTTTTTCCCATTCAAAACTGTAAACTATAAGGGATAAACTGGTTTCCACAGTGCTTACACCACCTAAGAGAACAGCAACTGGTCAATTACTACTGGGCCCACTGAGGCAAGTGATGGTGCCCTGTGGATCCTGTGGATGGTGCTCCATATGTGGCCACACAAGTGAAAAAACAGAAGACCAACATCCCCACACTTTTAATAAATATCAGATCTGACAACATATTAATTGTGAAACCGCAGGCATTAAATCTGTACTCCAGTGTCCATGTGACAAAATAAATATTTATTTATTTAAAAGTTTAACTAGGAAGTACATACTAAGCTGATAACAGCTCTTTTCCGGGTGACTCCAAGGGGAAAGAGATGGGGAGATATCTAACAATATAATAATAAGGTAAATACAAAATAAGTAATGGAGGCAGAATCAATAATGCAAGGCAAAGAGTAAATGAAGGCAAAACTAGAGAATTAAAACACTGTCAATATATACAGAAATAAAACAAAAGACGAACAGCAAGCGAGGACGAGACAAGAGAATAGAGAAAGAAGGAGGGGTCAAAGGCAGTTGCAAGTATTCAAAATTCAGATTCAAGAGACTTTAGGGAAAAGGAAGAAAAAGCAGAATGAATAGAAAGGTGAAGGGAGGATCAAAGTTTAGGAAAGCAGTAAGAAAA
Source organism: Neoceratodus forsteri (assembly GCA_016271365.2). Lineage (NCBI taxonomy): Eukaryota > Metazoa > Chordata > Ceratodontiformes > Ceratodontidae > Neoceratodus > Neoceratodus forsteri. The sequence continues at coordinate 6,361,001 of JADMNL010000025.1, read as the reverse complement.
GGCAGACTGACCACAATAGATTTTCTAGGAGGGATATTAAGAGAATGGAAGGTACTGTTGCGAAGAGGGTAGAAATGTATTTACCTATCTGGACAACTTGAGATCTGCCTTTAAGGTACTGACAAAACCAGCTGACTGAAGAGTCAGGAAGGCCAGCAGCTTTAAGTTTGTCCAGGAGAAGGAGATATGCCACAGTTTTGAAAGCTCTCAGTCCTTCCTTTACTATTCTTCTCCTCTCCTCACTCCCTGCTACCAGTCCCTTCTCATCCATGGTCCTGTCTCCTTCTCCTGCCTTGCATTATTAGTGCACTTATGTTACATGTGATTTTTGTTTATGCATCTACTGTACCATAATATCTATACTTGTATAATCCTACATGTTAAATGGCTGTATCTGAACTGCCTGTTTGTTTTCTTTGTTAACACTGTTTTGAGATGTATAATTTAACTACTGTATCTGTGTTTTGTCATGACATGGAACCTTTATAAACGAGCTTCCAGCTCAAAGGTTGTAATCTGAGATTTCAATAAATAAATAAAGATCATCAAAAATGGCAGAGGTCATCAGTCCATTAACCATGCTTGTAAGTATGAAATCAGTGAGCCGAAGGAGTCAAGACAACTCGAGCACTGAAAACATGGATAGTGGAACACAAAGGAGACAACCCTTTATAGGACAGGCTGCATCTCCCCACCCAAAACCAAACCCCCCAGCCAGCTGCCACCTATGTTTCCTTATCCCTGATGAACCATATATGGGTATTCGTTGACGGGAGGTGGCCCATACCACCCAAATTCTGTATAGTATACTCTTTTCCTGGAACATTGTCCCTTAGACTGATTTAGAAAAAATCTTATAAAAAACTTTAAGTAGGACACAGGGAATTGTAGGCTGGTCAGTCGTACCTCAATTCTGTGCAGGCTCATGCAGACCATACTTAAGGAAAGGTTGGTTGAATATCTTGGTGCATGGTCTCCAACATATGAGGCAGCATTGGTTTATAGGGGGAAGATCATGCCATACAAATCTGATTGACTTCTTTATCTGGGTCACTAGGACAATAGACAGGGGCCAAGTGGTAGACATCATCTATCTGGATTTCAGCAAGGCCACTGACTCTGTACCCCACAAGAGACTGATAAGGAAGTTAGCAGATCTTGGGGTTGGGGAGAAGATAACCAGATGGGTGGAAACTGGCTGAGGGATAGAACCCAGAGGGTGGTAGTGGAGGGAGAGTTACCTAGCACCAGAGAGGTCACCAGTGTGGTCCCGCAGGGCTCGGTGCTGGGACCAGTGTTGTTCAATGTCTTCATCAGTGACACTGGGGATAGCATTCAAGGCAAATTTGCCTTTCTGTAGATGACACCAAGGTCTGTGAGAAGGTGGACACAGCCAAGGGGATACAGGACCTACAGGACAATCTGAAAAAGCTTTGAGAGGTGGTCCAAGGTCTGGCAGTTTGGCTTCAATGCCAAGAAATGCAAATTTATGTACATTGGAGCCAAGGACCCCAGAATGGAGTACTACCTGGGAGGGATCCAGGTATCTCCAACAGAGAAGGAGAAGGACCAGGGATCGATAATCACTAGTGACCTGAAGCACTCCACACAGTTCAAGAAAGCAGCAGCAAGGACAAACAAGATGTTGAGATATATAGCCAGAGGGATCAGCACTAGGAGAGAGAGAAGAAGTTATACTGCCTTTGTACAGGCCTCTGGTGAGGCCACATCTAGAGTATGGTGTTTTGTATTGGCGCCCACTCCTCAAAAAGGACATTAAACTGTTGGAGATGGTCTAGGGTAGGGCTACAAAGGTTATCATGGGTCAGCAGGGTAAGGCATACAAGGAGAGGTTGAAAGCACAGAACATGCACTCCCTGGAGGACAGGAGGGAGAGGGGGGACATGGTTGAGACCTTCAAGTACTTGAAAGGGATAAATAAGGTGGATAAGGATGGTCTCTTCCAGTTATGTGGTAGCCATAGCATGAGGGGGCACAGTCTTAAGCTAGAGGGAGGGAGGTTTAGGAGAGAGGTCAGGAGGCACTTCCTTGTGGAGAGGGTGGTGGCCAGTTGGAATACACTGCCTGAGGAGGTGGTCTTGTTGAAGACTGTGGGCAGCTTCAGGAGAAGTTGAAATAGTCAAAGGGGGAAGATAAGGGTCAAGGGTGGGGAGGATGGAAAGGATGGGAGGAGTGGGGGGGAAGGGACAGTAGCTCAGACTGTGGACCCTGCAATATGAGCAGACTGACTAGACCAAATGACCTCCTTCTGCTGGCTTCTTCGTATGTTCATATGTTCATATGTTCATTTTGAGATCATAAAATGCATATGTACCATACCTTGAACTATGCACATATTGCATACAAAAGTAGGATTAGAAAAGAAGGAATTAGAGAACACTGAATTCCACAGAAAAGGTTTTTTTTTCTTTTTTTAACAATATCATAGCAAAAAGAACATATGTGCATTTATGTGTGTTTAAAGCAATACATATGTTGAAACATAGCCTTAACCGTTCAGATGAGGCACAGTACTCGCCTCTGGGACCTACAAGCTTCCACAGCTCAAATATAGAGTGGGTTGCCTAACAATCCAATACTTGTAGGGGTGCCCAAGGCAAGGGCATCAGAATATGCATGCACACATCATAACGTCACGTGCTCACACAGCGTGTGGCATCACATGCAGCAGGTTCCGACGACAAGTGCAACAGGAAGCACAATTCTCATGCCTCTTGCTGCACACCGCACTAGGGCACCATCCTCCAAAAAGTAAGTGCATTTTTCAATATCTTTCACTACCACCTGTGCAGTAAGAACTTTGAAAGTGGCACATATTAGTTAACATTGTGAATGGAGAACAACCAGCATGGAATAACATTACTTGCATTAATTGCCTGGGAATTGCTGCCTGACAAGGGAGACAGAAAATTTAAATGATCTAAGTTCAGGCGTGCATACCAAGAATAGAGCATTTGCAGATTTGTGTTTCAGGGAAGTAGGGAGTATGCTCCTACACTAGAGGGGCTCTGTGGGTGTTTGGGTTAAAGGGAACCACCCCCACTTGTTTATTTTTTTTTAAGTTTCACCAGGAAAGACACACTGAGCTTGTAACAGCTAGTTTCCAGATGTATCCTGAGTAGACTGGGGAAGGGGAGTATACAGTACAGGAGGTACAACTGAAATTACAAAATGTAATGTGCTGTAATAATAAAAATAAGTACAGCAAAATGCATACAGTAAAATACAGTAGCAATAAATAACAGCACAGACACAATTTGTAGGCAGAATATTCAGGGTTACAAAAATAAAGATGAGATATAATGCAAATTTAAATATAAGTACTGTACAGTACAAGGAACAATGACAGAATAGTAGTAGGGTTAGCACTATCCCAAACTGCTAAGGTCCGAGCTTACAAAGTCAGTGCAGGAGCACAATATTACCAAATGGATTAACTGATTAAGGCACAGTTAGTCTTGATGGGGTAGATGTTGTTCACAGCTGGGGAGGGAGATAAGGGGGATATTAACAAGGAGGAAGGGAATGCAAGAGTCAGGGATCAGGAACAGTTGCAGGAAGGGGTGGCAAGGTCATAAAGAAGGGATTTGAGGGAAGAGAGAGACAGAGCTCAGTGCATAGGCAGGGAGAGGGGAGGATCAGAGTTTAGGAAAATGATACAGAAAGCAACTTGGCCCATGGAAGTTTTCCTAGGGGTGAGGACGAGGGAATGGGAATGGGAAGCAGTGTTGCAGAGGGGTTAGGAGGAAGGAGGGGGAAGAAAGGAGGGCAACGAGACTGGGGTGATACGCCAAACCAGAATTTAGAGGTGAAGATGGCACAGTGTATGAGGAATCTGGCATTGAGAGAAAGAAGGCAGAGGGAGGAATAGAGAGAGCAGCAGTATGTATGAGAGGGGCAGTCCAAGGCAAAGCAGCAGAAACAGTGGAAGAGGGGGCCCAGTCCAGCAAGGATAGGCTCAGGAGCAACACTGTAGACAATGTTTCTGTTGTCAAAGATGGAAAGGACTATCTTCGTGACTAGCTCCATGTGGGCAGGGAGAGAGGTACTGGCTTTGTTTCTGTACAGCGCACCCAGTTTGGGGTGAATCTTGTGGTGGATTGCATCAATGCGCAATGAGAAGTCATGGTGCCAGTCCAGCCAGACCCCAAGGTACTTAAAGTAGAGGACATCAGCAAGCACAGTACCATCCAGGGTGTAGAAGAAGGGGGGGGGAGTCTGGCAAGCCTCTAGAGGGAGCCAGTGATCATGGAGACAGTATTCTTGCATTGAGGGACAGAAGGTTTGAACAAATCCAGCACTGAACACTTTCAAAACCCCATTGAAAATAGACAGCAAGGTCCGATGCAGAGGAGCCAGAAACAATGCAGAGGAACAGGCAGGGGGAAGTTATTCAGGAATATGGAGAAGAGTATGGGGCCTAGAACAGATCCTTGGGGGACATCTGAGCAGACAGGGAGTAGAGGGGAAAGGATGTCTCCCTTATGGACAGCTTGCATCCTCCCCTCAAGGTAGGAGTGGAACTAGCTGATTGAGGAGGCAGAGAGCTATGCTGCCTTAAGCTTTTCCAGAAGAAGGAGGTATAACACGGTGACGAAGGCTTTGGCCAGGTTAACAAAGACAGATGAAGTAACTTGGCCCTGGTTCATAGCGGACTGGATGGAGTCAGTGAGCAGGAAGAAAGTTAGATTGGAATGGGATTTCCTGAAACCAGACTGGAAAGGAGTGAAAAAGGAGAAAGAGTTGAGGAACTGCGTGAACTGTGAGAGGCAAGATGTTTCTGGAGCTTGGCCAGTGTAGGGAGGATGGAGGTGGGATGACAGTTTCCAGGAGTGGAAGGATCACACCCTTTTGGGGACCACTTGTGAGGTGTTTATCGCATAGAGCATAACATGTATTGAAAATGTAATGAGTGTGTTTGAATTTGTTTTAGAAATAACAAACAGTACACATTGGAAGTTATAGTAAAGTGAAAAAAACAGACTAGCATATTACTAGGCTATGCGTCTGTATATGAAATTAGCTGTAAATGGCTTTCATTTAAATACATTCATTATTTTGGCCTTTAGTGTAAGGCATAGGATATATGCCACTGAACAGTGATATTATTTTATCTAATTTCATTCCCATCATATAGTCTCCTAAAGAAGCCAATTTTTATGGGAAACGTGACATGGACAATAAAAAATTTTTAAAGGGAAACTAACACAAAATTATAAATTGTATCAGTAATGTTACTAACGGAAATCTGCTTTACATAAGCTATTAGCTGAACCTGTAACACTTTTAGAGTCAGAATTGTAACTTCTCCCTTTATAGCTGTAGGCATCCATTGTCTAAATCACAGGCACAGGAAATTACATCACATCAGGGGAAAACAGAGGGAAAATGCAGTGCTGTCAGTAATTTATAATGAATAGTTTTTGATCCCCTCAACTCTCAGTGACATTTGCAGTAAATTGTGCTGATGGCATTTTCAGGCATCAGCATCCGTGCCATCTTATAAATTTGTAAAGCCATTGTTTCATGGAGCTACAAGCATATTGCCCTGTTGTAAAAAAAGTTGTGTGCTGTCTGCAGCAACAGTTTCTGAGCTCCTTTGGGGTTATGTTGATTTGTACAGTGTTTTATGACATTAGAGTTGAGTGAAATGTTTTGTGCCTGTGTGGTTTGCAAAGAATCCTGCTAGTACCACACTAAACAATGTTTGCATCAGCGCTGTTTTAAATTTCTTTGCACTGAAGCAGTTGTGTGTTATTTGTGTTTCGCTACCATCATTTTGTGTAATAAGAGGCAGTGTAGTCTATTGGTTTGAGCACCAGATTTGCACCTGGGAGGTCACAGATTCAAACCTCAGTACAGCCAAATACTAGCAGTCTGACCTTCGGCAAGTGACTTGACCTCCCTGTGCTCCATTCCACTCAGCTGTACAAATGAGAAGAAATACTATCCACTGGAAGCATGATCTTACAGCTCAACTAGGCTACCTGTGATAAGTCAGTTATTGTTTTGTGCTGGTGTGTGATAGGGAAGATAATTGGTATAAGTGATACTGGGAATACTCAATAGAGTACCCTTTTAAGGGTTCAAAAATTAAAAGTATTTATTTGAACAGTCTAGAAGTAGGCTTTTGTTTATCAACATTAAAAATAAAATGTGTTTTCTTTATAACTGCATTTTTTACACTCTATCTTGCCTTTCCAACATGAAATATACAGCAACTTCTCATCTCATTGCGGCATGACCATTTCAGTTCCCTGACCCTCCCAACAATAATCAGTAAATTAGAGACTAGCTGAGACCAGCTCACCAATAGGCCTGCAGTACTGCAGCAGGTGCTGCTTGCAAAAGTTTTCTGTGCTAAAATAAAGCAGTACTGCAGCAGATGCTGCTTGCAGTAATTTTTCTGTGTTACAATAATGCAGAACTTTTGTACATTTATGAAGTGTTAAGTACTTGAGAGTGTTTAGAACTTGTTGGCATAGAAATGATCATCCCTTAATGAGATGAGGAGCTGCTGTATATTTCATGTTGGAAAGGCAAGACAGAGTGAAAAAGCTGCAGTTTTAAAGAAAACAAACCTTTTTATGTTGTCTTGCGCATGTGCAAGCAACATCTAGTGGTAGTAGGAGAAATGCAGAGGTGTGTCAGTGTTGGCAAATGCAGAGCATGTTTAGTAAGTGCGTCCCTCATTCCCCAGTTAGCCAGCATGCTAGTGCTGACACAAGAATTATGTAAAGTGCCACCAACTTGAAAGAAATGTGCTGCTACAATCAGAGACAAGCTTGTCGTGCAGCAGCTCAGATGACACGCCTCCTGTATGTGCCTTTCCTGGTGAAACATTTCAATAGACATGGAGGCGGAAGGAGCCGCAGCCACACAATCCCCCAAAAAATCCAACATCAGGGGTGCAATTCCTATGTCGGCATGTCCTTCACCACCCCCACACTGTGTGGCACACTGGGAGCTCACCCCAGTGTGGCCAACATCCCCCTCCGCAAGTCATGGATCACACTGGGAGCCCCCCAGTGTGCCCAACATTTGTCTTATTTCACCTGTAAAGAAAGAAAATGGTCCTGCAATGTTCATTTTTTGTTTCTGTACCTGAAAAAAGAAAACGGTCCCTTGACTTGTCTGTGGTGCCCCTTCCCCCAACCCACACCCAACCTCTGTGCACCCCACCTCCCCACACACCCGCCTCACCCATATTTACCTCCTGGGGTCTGGTGCTGTAATCTTCAGTGGAGCGGGAACACATCTAGCCTCTTCAAAACTGAACTGCAAAATGAAGAAATGCTGGCAAGCTGTATAATGGCATCAATGGGGGGGGGTCAACTTAGTAGGATATCTCAGCCATTTTTTTGAATTTTGCCTCCAAATTTGCAACATGGGTTTCTTGGGACCCCACCTCATGAACACATGCATTGTCATCTCGTTATTCAGTCCTAAAAGGTCATCTCATGGCCACTGCATGAAATCACCTTTCGGGACCAAGTAACGAAATGACAGTGCCACTGTTCATGAGGTGGGGATCGCAGAAAGCCTATACTGCAAATTTGGAGTGAAAATACCAACAAACGTCCAGGGCATTAGGGTTTCCAACTGTAACGAGGTACCTTGTGGAGATTGACATGCGTCAGGGGTGTGCCTTTGTATTGTCAGCTGTAATGCTTATGCCATTCCACCTCACCCCCACCCTGCAGTCAGTCACAGGCATCGAGGTGTGTCTTGGACTCTTCAGCCCCAAAGTTCATCCCATTTTCCTATAATGCAGCCATCTCAGTGTATTTCCTTATGGAATGGGGTGAGTGTAAGTTCCTAAGACCCCAAGGCACACCATGACACTTGTCAGCATCTGCAGGGTAGGGTGAGGTAAACTGACATGAGCGGTATGGCTGATGACCCAAAGGCACACCCCAATGCCTATCAGTCTCTGCAGGATGGGGGCGGGGTTGGCGTCAGTTCAATACTTCACTGCCATTCCTATTATGCATCTCTCTAACTCCTGCACTACCAATGCCAATGCCAGCAAGACAACATTCGGCATTGACAAATGCTTGTTTTAGTCTGATAAAAGAAAGTCAATTTCTAGAGTGCTCAAATAAATACCTTCAATTTTTGAACACTTAAAAGGGTCCTCTATTGAGTATACCCAATATCATTTATACCAGTTGTCTTCCCTATCACACACCAGCACAAAACAATAACTGATGTATCAAAGGTATCCTAGTTGAGATGTAACATCTTGTTTTCAGTGGGATCGTATTTCTACCCATTTGTACAGCTGAGTGGAATGGAGCACTGGGAGGTCAAGTCACTTGCTGAAAGTCACACTGTTAGTATTTGGGTGTACTGAGGTTTGAATCTGTGACCTCCCAGGTGCAAACCTGGTGTTCAAACCAATAGACCACACTGACTCTTATTACACAAAATGATGCTAGCGAAACAACAATTATATACAACTGCTTCAGTACGAAGAAATGTAAAACAGCACTGGTGCAAACATTGTTTAGAGTGGTACTAGCAGGACTCTTTGCAAAACACACAGGTGCAAAACATTTCACTCAATTGTAATGTCACAAAACATTGTACAAATTGAACCCCAAAGGAGTTTGGAAACTGTTGGCACTGGCAGTACACAACTTTTTTTTATAACAGGGCATATACTTGTAGCTCCATGAAACAGTGGCTTTACAAATTTGTAAGATGGCAGGGATGCTGTTGCCTGAAAATGCCATCAGCAAAATTTACCACAAATGTCACTCAGAGTTGATGGGATCAAAAATTATGCATTATAAATTACTGACAGCACTGTATTTTCCCTCTGTTTTTCCCTGATGTGATGTCATTTCCTGAGCCTGTGATTTAGAAAATGGATGCCTGCAGCTATAAAGGGAGGTGCAACTAAATGGGTTACAATTCTGACCCTAAAAGTGTTACAGGTTCAGCCAATATCTTATGTAAAGCAGATTTCCATTGGTAACAATACTGACAGATTATATAATTTCATGTTAGTTTCCCTTTAAAGAGACTTACCAAGATACATAGATGCAGCTGCGCTCCACATAGTTTGGTGCCTTATCTCCCAGAAATGCTTTCCATCTATAGTTGCCCCCAAAATATGCAATGGTATTATAATAAAATCACTCGTAAAATCCTCCACACTGGGGCATAGGCACTTCCCAGTTTTAAGATCCACCCCCGTGCCACCCCACGCTCAGCAAACTTTATGACATGATCACAGGGAGAGTGTGGGGATGCACTACATTATAATCTATGGGGGACACCTTTATGATCACTTTTTAATATTACAATGGCCATTTGGCAATGCAATGTGGGCACTGGTTGACTAACGTGGTGCATGGGGCTAACTTGGTAAGTCTCTTTAAGAAGAAACAGAGAAGTGTCTGTGTATATGTAGTTACAGAAGTGACTCCCACCCCCACATTATATGAAGCTGGAGAGACATCCTGTGGGCTCGCTCCAAACAAAAGATAGCGGAAGGGGGATTTTCAAAGAGCCGCATCCATTTTTCAGATGCCGCTGCCAAAATCTGTCTCAGGAGACAGACTATAAAAAACTGGTCTAACTCCGGGGTCAGAATTCTGCAGTTGTGTCTGAAAAATGGATGTGATTCTTGCAGTTGTGACAGACATTGCCGTAAACTGCAGGATCACCGCAAATGGGTCTGAATATCTGTGAATAAAGTGTAGTAGTTATGGCGCATCTGCGTGGGAACAGTACGTATCCAAAATATGGACCCAAATGCTGTGCCCACACCACGGAAAATTCTACCCAGCATGTCAGTGTTAGATCATCTCCTGCAGTATCCTTTAAAGTTTTCTTAAGAATGTGTTGTTCCTAATAATTGCCCCTGAAGTAACAGAAAGGCTTTATATCGGGACACTAGTGTGTGAACCACAACCCCTTGAGCCAAACTCTAGAGTTTTATAGTAATCCAGGATGTACACCAGTTCACTGTGTATTAATATTTGGAAGACTATCTGTGCTGTTCATAGCAAACTTATGTGAGAGTGGCCATTTTTTATCATACCCCTCAACTTTCCCACATTAGGAAGGGTGCCCCTGCTTTTTCCTCACAGAAGCCCTTTGTCCCATATTGAGAGCATGTGCCAGTCCCATATTTTACTGAATGTTAATCTGACAGGTCTGTTAGGGTTTTTTTCGGCACAATAATTGGGAAAGCAGGCAGGAGAATCAAGTAAGGCAGCAGGCAACAAGACCAATAGCTCAACAGTGGTGTGTGTGTGTGTGTGTGTGTGTGTGTGTGTGTGCTGATTAAATGGGTGTGGATCATATTTTATTACAAAAGACTAGACAGGAAATAAAATAAACAAGCTATAATATAGCTGACAAAAAAATTGCACTAATGATCTGAATATGAAAAAAGAGTTACTCAAGGAAAACCAAATTTTGTGTATAATCACTAAGATTTTGGCATTTGATGCGTGTCCCCCACATTTGGCCTCCTTTGCAAAATGTTAAGGGAGAGTGTCCCAGATCTGGCTGATGAAAGGTTGACAGGTACAACTGCCTGATTTTATGGACAGAAGGTCTCGTTTCTGCTTGTGTTTTCCAGGAGCAGGGGGCCTAACAAAGGAAACATATCTTCTGTAGAACTGACAGGGACACTGACAAGCTGTTTGTTTTGCTTTGGTGCAATAATTGGGAAAGCAGGCAGGGGAGTCAGGGAAGGCAACAGGCAACAACCCCCATGGCTTTATCAGTGGTTAGTATGTCTGCATTTTGAAGGTGGGTAGACAACCTATAAGCATGTTCTACAATTAACCCTCCACTCCCCAATGGCAAATATTCTATAGAACTTCAAATTCTGTTATGTATTGCCCTTGCCATGCACAAGCTGCTATTTATTTAATTTCTCTTTTTGTAATCAATGTTCATGTGTTGTTTTGAAGATAAAATGATGCTGTTTATTTACCAGGATAGCCCAGCTAATATACTAGACGCCAGCAGAGTAGGCCTATTGGTCTATCAGGTCTGCTCGTGCTTCAGTACCCTGATTGGGTACCGCAGCCCTCTTGCACTACCGTTTCAATTGGGATCCATCTTCTACCCATTTTTGCAACTGGGTGGACTGCAGCACTGAGAGAAAGTGATTTGCCCACAGGACACACGGTGAGTATTTGACTCTAGCGGGATTTCAACCTGTGATCTCCCAGTTCCCAAGCCAGTGCTCTAACCAGTAGACCACTCAGTATCAGTGTAACCTCTAGAACCTTCCCTACCCTCAACCACTGGGTTAGCTCTACAAACAAGATTGTAACAAGTCATAAAAAAAAAAAAAATGAAATGAAGCACTCAGATAGGTGCAAACACACCATGTGGTACAATAGAAACCATGGTCTAATACCATAGTAGATCATGGTTTGTATTTTAATACCTTGGCAATCTGCTACAGGTAAGAAGCAGCATACAAGTGAAAGCTATATGCAAATAGCTTGCAATGTATAACTGTCCCAAATTGTATTTACTAAAAATTTTCCTGGCACAGGGTTTTTTACTTTTTCAAGATTGTTCTATGGTGTAACTACAAAAGAAGTTCATGAGTTACTAAAGATTGTACATTTAAACTCCACATATACTGTTAATTATGCTGCAGCAATATTTTTGTAGAAGTGAACAGTTACATACTGTTACCATCCCTTCTGATCTACTGCTTTCTAAGCAACTGTGGGTACAATGCATTGTGGATGACTGAATAACATTATCTGGCCTAGCCTTTTCTTGGTGAATACACAGTGGTAAAGATGAGCATGTAGCTTCTATAACCAAAGCAAAATAACAGACACTGAGATAAACAAAGCAAAATTAAAGAGAGAGGATACTTCTGTGGGTGAAAAGAAAAATAAATTAAGAGAAACAAAAAGAAATCAAAGAAACAGACTAACAATAGTAGTCAAAACAAGTATTTGAAAGATGAAAGCAGTAAACATTATGTTGTTCTATGTCCTGCTGAGTTAGGTAGTTTAGAGGGGAAAAAAAGTGAAAATGATATTCTGCAAAATAGTAGTTCAATAAAGTGTTTTTCAGATTGGCTTAGTTCAGTACATTTGGAGAAAAGGTGCTTGTGCTACTAGGATTGTGTGATAGCCACCTATTGGTCTGCAAAGGAACTGGAGAAAGAAAACTAAAATGTACCATAGCACACTCCCATCATGCAGTGCAGCCCATATCTTCTAATACATAGAGAGGAAAATCAAAGCACCTAGAATAGAAAGTGAATTGCAAGGTTTTGAAAAGTTGTAAAATACGTTTTGATGTTAGAAAGCTTAAAGCTTGTAATGAAAGTTATTTTAACAAAAGTGAAATAGCGGCCACAATATTTCCGATAGGTGTATTCCAATTGTTTTCAAGTATATGTACATCATGTTTAATAGCTCAATTTATAGTATTCTGAAAGTAAATCAGTGTGATTGTACTCATTTATTCAAAGACTATTAGTTATACACTCATTGCCATGTTACAAGCGGATTAAGCCACTCGTAAGAATGGGTCTACAGTGGAATTAATCCATGGTTGGTTGGTTGGACCCCCCTCAACCATGGATTAATACCACAGTAGACCCATGCTTTCTCGTGGCTTAATCCTTACTTAGTTTAGTTTGCTTTTCATTGCAAAATATGATCCTTTAGGCAAGTACCTATTTTCAAAGGCTCTAGCTTCATACAAAGGTTACATATAGATATCATTTGTTCATACTTACAAAAACAGAGCTTGGGAATTTACATAAGTTACAAATAGATATACATATTATAAGATTACACTAAATGGTGTACACTGACATATAAACAATATAAATGAGACATTTTCAAAGGGCAGCAAGTTAAAAGTACTCATCTTTGCATAGCCTACCTTGTATTTATTTTATTCATTTCATTTTACCTGGAAGGTGGGATGGATTGATATGACCTATTTTCAGCCATGCCTGGGGTCAGGCTACAGAAGAAACACATACTAAGTTTACAATCACGTGCGTACATATTACAATATGTAATTACACTATTACAGTGTTCCCGGTCAAGAAAAACTAAATAAATAATATAGTTACATAAATGTGTTTTACAAAACGGGAACATTCAGCAATGCCAGTCAAATAGTTCAAATAGTTCATATACCTGGATTAAATATATTTAGTACATAACAATAAGAATGGTTTACGTATGTCAACTGAGCAATGCAATGCCATTACATATAGAATAATAAATGGGGAGTGGGCATAATGAGAATTTAATGCACATCTGAGGTGTGGGATGCTACAGAAGCCCCCAGGGTGAAGCCTGTGGGTTTTATCAAAGCATTCCACACTGAGGATGTGCATTAAAAACCGAGTGTACTGCTTGGGATTAATAGTCATTTTCAGATGCAGTCAGCTATCACTTCTTATATCTCAAATATTTTTTATTTTCTGTTTGTTAATTAGAAGATTTTCTACCTGGCAGTACTGGGGTGATGGGTGGAGCAGCACTCTTATCTGGAGAGAAACAAAAGTCAGTTCATTCCTCCCACTACATCAGCAGAAATGAGACCAAACAACTTGAGGTACCACCCTTCTTGTAGCCTGAGCAGTGACTCTCACAAGCTACCAATCAAAATGCAGGAAATTGTGACATCACTAGTAACCAGTGAGAACCAGTCCCTGCTGCTTCATGTGAAAGTGAAACCTGGCAGTGAGAACTAGTTCTCATTGGTTACTAGTGATATCATAGTCAGTGTGGTCTCAGTGTTGATGTAGTGGGAGGAACAGAACTGACTTTTTTTCCCCTCCTGACAGAGTGCTGCTCCACATATCACCCCAGTACTGCCAGGTGGAAAATCTTCTAATTAGCAAACAGAAAATAAAAAATATTTGAGTTATAAGAATTGATAGCTGACTACATCTGAAAGTTACAATTAATAGCAGACAGTACACTAGCTCTTTAAATTTGAGTTGTGCACTCTCTCCCCATGTGTTGTTTTATGTATCTGCTGGGGGATGCCTTTTCTCCAACCAGATTGCCTTAAATAAGAAAGTGTGTTTCAAACAAATTCTTGTGTCTGATTTTATACCCCAGAACATGTAACAATTTATTTTGTAACCTGGCAAAAAAAGAAAAACAAAATGAAGCACTCAGATAGGTGCAAACACACCATGTGGTACAGTAGAAACCATGGTCTAATACCATAGTAGATCATGGTTTGTATTGTAATACTTTGGCAATCCACTACAGATAAGAAGCAGTATACAAGTGAAAGCAATGTGCAAATAGCTTGCAGTGTATAATTGTCCCAAGTTATATTTACTAAGAATTTTCCTGGCACAGGGTTTTTGACTTTTTCAAGATTGTTCTATGTTGTAACTACAACAGAAGTTCATGAGTTACTAAAGATTGTACATTTAAACTCCACATATACTGTTAATTATGCTGCAGCAATATTTCTGTAGAAGTGAACAGTTACATACTGTTACCAACCCCATACCTCTCAACTGTCCCTGATTTTCAGGGATGTCCCTGATTTTGCCTCAAAATTTTCCTCTGTCCCTTGTAAAATTTGAGTTTTTGTGACAGAACAGTGGGGATTAAAAGCACAAAATAATGTCAAACATTAAAATAACAGACTTGTTCTTCTTCAGAAAATGCATCTTAAGACAAATCCCTGTATTGTATCAGCTTTCTGAGAGAATAGTACCAGTTTTTAAGATGTGTCCCTGATTTGGGGTCTTTGTCCCTGATTTTTTTAAGCCTTGTCCCTGATTCATGAGACAAGAGGTTGAGAAGTATGACCATCCCTTCTGATCTACTGCTTTCTAAGCAACTGTGGGTGCAATGCATTGTGGATGACTCAGTAACATTATCTGGCCGAGCCTTGTCTTGGTGAATACACAGTGGTAAAGATGAGCATGCAGCTTCTATAACCGAAAGCAAAAATAACAGACACTGAGATAAACAAAGCAACATTAAAGAGAGAGGATACTTCTGTGGGTGAAAAGAAAAATAAATTAAGAGAAACAAAAAGAAATCAAAGAAACAGACTAACAATAGTAGTCAAAACAAGTATTTGAAAGATGAAAGCAGTAAACGTTATGTTGTTCTATGTCCTGCTGAGCTAGGTAGTTTAGAGGGGAAAAAAGTGAAAATAGTATTCCACAAAATAGTAGTTGTTCAATAAAGTGTTTTTCAGATTGGCTTAGTTCAGTACATTTGGAGAAAAGGTGCTTGTGCTACTAGGATTGTGTGATAGCCACCTATTGGTCTGCAAAGGAACTGGAGAAAGAAAACTAAAATGTACCATAGCACACTCCCATCATGCAGTGCAGCCCATATCTTCTAATACATAGAGAGGAAAATCTAAGCACCTAGAATAGAAAGTGAATTGCAAGGTTTTGAAAAGTGTATAATACGTTTTGTTGTTAGAAAGCTTAAAGCTTGTAATGAAAGCTATTTTAACAAAAGTGAAATAGCCTCCACGATATTTCCAATAGGTGTGTTCCAGTTGTTTTCAAGTATATGTACATCATGTTTAATAGCTCAATTTATAGTATTCTGAAAGTAAATCAGTGTGATTGTACTCATTTATTCAAAGACTATTAGTTATACACTCATTGCTATGTTACAAGTGGATTAAGCCACTCGTAAGAATGGGTCTACAGTAGAATTAATCCATGGTTGGTTGGTTGGACCCCCCCCCCCCAACCATGGATTAATACTACAGTAGACCCATGCTTTCTCGTGGCTTAATCCTTACTTATTTAATTTTTTATTATTACCATCTCAGAATTCAGCATACCTTTGAGTCAAAGACTCATTTACAAAGATTCCATGTCCAAAAGAAATCATAACAATTAGCTAAATGCAACAATGTAACAAAAACATGACAAGGATACAAAAAAAAAACAATTAGAGCAGACATTATGTCAGACTTTGTCAAAGTTGGCAAATAAGAACCAAAAATAGATAACAGGGTAAAAGTTAAGATAAAATACAATAATGTATCAGTATGTGGTAATAGACGGTCAAGAATGACTTTGCTGAAGTCAGTAGATTAACATGGGTCAGCCAAGACAAATAAAAAGGAGCAGTGAAAAAGGGGAAAGAGGGGGGAGGGGGAATAGGTGGAAATCAGGGTTCAGGAGCTGCAGAGTGAGGTGACATAGAGAAGAAACATGTCAAGAGAGAGGTACCTATGGGGGGGGGGTGTAGGGGGAGCATGGGAGGGGGTGGGGAGAGTGGCAGCTGTTTAGCCAGAAAATGAGGGGATAAGTGAGAGTGAAGTAGCTTAAGCTGGGCAGTCACAGTGGTTGAGAGAAAGAAGGTACTGTCTGAGGTTACGTTTAAACTGCCCTAACTTGGAGGCAGTTTGTACATCAAGAGGGAGATCAGATAGCCAGGTGGGAGGTCTGTAGAGAAAGGTCCCGCTGTGCCTGATTAGTCCAACAGAATGGGGCCTGATAGATAGGTCTAGTTGCACTTTTCATCCTTCTAGGATTGGTTACTGGGGTAAAGAGGTGTTGTGTTGGAGGGGTTAGACCGAGAAAGATCTTCTTGCTTAGTAGGCAGGTCTGGTACATGATTCTGCCACTAAGATTCAGCCAGCAGATTTGAGAATTCAGATCACAGCTGTGGGTGTACCTGTGAGCCCCAGAAACTAATTGGCAGGCCTTATTGAGGGCAACTTTAATACACTTAAGTGACGTGTCAGTAACGGCTCCATAAATGACTAGCCCATAGTCTACAAGAGAGAGGACAGAGCTGTTGACAGCAAGACAGAGTGCATTAGGGGTAAGGCAGTGAGGGTGTCTGCAGAGGAGCCCTATTTGAGAATCAACAGCTTTAGACAACAATATAATTAAGAAAGTGAATAAACACTGGCATACTGTTATAACATGTATTTGTCTGTATTCATAACTTTTAAGACTAGCTAAAGAACAGGTTGCTTTAATTTACAGTGTGAGAATGGCAATACCTCCGTTCCTACACTAAAGAGAGTAGTTGCACAAAAATGGAGTAAAAAGGTCACTCAGTGTAACAAAATACTTTAAAGTCTTAGTAAACATGTTTGAAAACTTGTACTTTAAGTTTTCACTTAATATTTAAAGCAAATTTGGTAAGGTCCTGGTCACTGTTGTCACAGCAATATGTTAATTAGGTCCAGAGGTCAGAGTTGATAGTGGTTTCTGTGGAGACGAGAGAGAGTGTCTGTGAGTGCGAGATCCACTTTGAAAATTGCCTGTAATTGCTTGAGATGTTAGTAAGGTTTAAATATTTCTTTTGTGGCGTTTAAGTTGCTTGAGTGTTTTTCTGTTTGGGCAGATATTACAGAAAAGTGTTTCTTTGATTGTGGATTGATGGCAGTTGTGAGAGCCTTGCAAGTGAGTCGGCATGAGCAGGGCTGAGGAGAAACTGGTGCATGTTGGCCATTATAACCCATGGGTTACAATGGCAAATTATAACCAGCATCTCCAATGAGAAAAAAACGTCCCCCAGTTATTATAGCTTTATTAGGTACACTTATGATGCATTTTGTAATTTTTTTTTAATTGCTGTCTTCCTGTACCTACTCTAGTGTCAGTTTACTTTCAGTTTTGATGACTGAGACTTGGCTAGTGCCCAGAGTTGGGTCCTTACAGAAAATAGGTTTGGGACCCCCAGGGGTCATAGAGGGGAGCACTAAAGGTGATCTGGGACTCCTTAGGAAACCAGAGGACCAGTATTGTATAGCCAGAAGTGACCTCAGATTACAGCATAGGGGGAACATTTGTTTACTTTGGGCATTCTGCCCATACTAGAGACCCATGCAGCACCAATGTCCCCACAAACCCCAGCACAGACAGATTCCCGAAGTAGCCAGGGCCCCAGTATGACACCTGCGGCCAGTTACAATCTCCTCCCTTTCATGCCAGTGTTCCCCCATAACATAGCACAGTACGCAGTAACACCCCAGAAAGCCAGTTCCCAGCCAGCCCAATCCAAATCTTCATTTAAAATAAAAATTTCCTATGTGTTGCTGCCTGCCATCTCTCTTGGATATGCCCTACAGGCAGGCATCACGAGTCGATGCAGCCACCACACACTGGGACTGCTGTTCCTCACCCAGGGCATGGTGAATTTTAAAAAGTTGGAGTCACTAGTGGCTCACACGTAGAGTTCAAAAATAGAACCCCAAGCCCTTAAGAACAGTCAGCGCAACTGTTAGGGAGGGTCCTAGAGCAGGTGAGGGGTTGGCAGAAAGGTCCCACAGACAGCAAGACACAGGGGGTGTGTGGACTCCAGTAGGCCCCAGCACTGCCCAGAGGGAAGGAAAAGTAGACACTCCATAGAGCAGTGTCAGCGCAGGCAAGCCCTTAAATAACAAGCATTTGTCAATGCCGAACGTTGTCTTGTTGGTGTTGGCATTGGTAGTGCAGGAGTTAGAGAGATGCATAATAGGAATGGCAGTGAAGTATGGAACCAACATCAACCCCACCCCACCCTGCAGAGGCTGACAAGCACTGAGGTGTGCCTTTGGGCTGTCAGTCATAACGCTCATGCCATTTCACCTCACCCTACCCTGCAGACTCTGACAAGTGTCACGTTGTGCCTTGGGGTCATTGGGCCTTACACTCACCCCATTCAATAAGAAGGTACGTTGAGATGGGTGCAGTATAGGAGAATGGGGTGAAGTTTGGGGCTGAAGAGTCCAAGGCACACCTTGATGCCTGTGACTGGCTGCAGGGTGGGGTTGGGGGTGGAATGGCATGAGCATTATGGCCAACAATCCAAAGGCACACCCCTGACACCTGTCAGTCTCTACAGGGTGGGATGTTACGGTTAGAAACCCTAACATCCTGGGTGTTAGTTGGTATTTGCACTCCAAATTTTCAACATGGTCTTTTTGTAACCCCACCTCATGAAAGCATTTGGAACCTCCGCTAATGAATAATGGCACTGTAATTTTGTTAATCTGTTTCGAATGTTGATTTCCCACACCAACTGCACCATTCTGCACCAGATGTGCAAAAAAATATTTCAGGCAGGATGTGAAAAATGACAGTTGTACCATTTATAAGGAGGTGTGAAGAAATGGCAATGTTAAAAATCTGGAGTGAAAATATTAAAAATTCTTGAAGTTACAAGCATGCATGGAAACTGAGCAACGCATGCTCGTAACAGTCATTTTGTGGAATTCTTTCACCACATTTTCAGCATAGCCATTTTGGGATTTCTGCTCATGAACAGTGTCACTGTGATTTTCTTAATCTGTCCCGAACATTGATTTCCCACAGCAACAGCACCATTGTGTGCCAGATGTGCAAAAACACATTTCGGGTGGGATGTGAAAAATGACCTCTGTACTGTTCATAAGGAGGTGGGAAAAAATGGCAATGTTGAAAATCTGTAGTGAAAATATTAAAAATACTCAAACTTACGAGCGTGCATGGAAACTGCGCAATGCACACTCATAGCACAGTTATTTTTTTCAAATTTTTTCACTAAATTTGCAACATAGGCTTTTTGGGAGCCCACCTCATGAAGAGTTACACTGTAATTTCATTAATCAGCCCCAAAAGGTGATTCTGCGCAGTGACAGCAAAATCACCTTTTGGGACCAAATAACAACATGACAGTGACTGAACTCATGAGGAGAGGTCCCAAGAACCCCATGTTGAAAATTTGGAGCCAAAAGTCGCAAACATGACTGAGATGTCCACCTAAGTTGAGCCCCCCTCCCCATTTATGCCATTATACAGCTTACTTGCATTTCTTCAGTTTGCGGTCAGCTTTGAAGAGTGCAGGCGTGTTCCTCCACGAAGATCGTCGCTGGGCTCGGAGGTGAAGTATGGGGTGAGGAGGGTGCAGGGGTGGGGTATGCAGAGGGTGGGGCGTGGGTTGGGAGGGGCACTGGAGACACGAGGGACCATTTCTCTTTTACAGGTAAAAAAAAAAAAAAGACATGCAGGACTTTTTTTACAGGTGTGTTTTGGCACACTGGGGGAAGCTCAGTGTGCCACTTGTGTTTTGTGAGGGGACAGGCCGAGCAGGGATTGGGCCCCATCGACATAAAATGTGTCTGTGTTTTCAGGGGGTGCATGATGCTGAGGGGGATTGGGCACCTCCTCGGCACACAAATTAAATAAATTGGAGGACATTATGCCGACAGGGATTGGGCTCCCCCATTGGCAAATGAACTGGGGAGGGGGCATGCTGACAGGGGGATTGGGCACCCCCAACATCGACTTTTGGGGGGGACTGTGAGAGGTGGACAGCGATAGCTGCCATGTTTATTGAAATGTTGCACCAGGCAAGGCACGCCCTGCAATGACGGGTCACTCCCTCATTGCAGCGGTGAAATTGTTTCAAGCTGGTGGCATGCTTTTGCACTGCTGTCATAGACAGCGTGCAATTTCATAGATGCCTCAAAGCCCAGCCCGAAAAAGCAGTGGCACCATTGGCCACAACATGACCGCACCTTCAAAACCTGCTATTCCAAGCTACCACAATATGTTGTTTGCGCTTGCGTGCAAGACAACATAAAAAGGGCTGCCCATTAAGTAAATAAAATAAAATAAGCTCCATCATTGCAAGCACACAGTGGGGCTAGTCAACAGAAGCTCAATAGGAGCACATTCTGAGGGGTTTAAACATATTACTGCACTGCTGAATACTGATGAACTGGCCTACTATACTGTATTTAAAGTGGCAGTGTACTTATTTTCTGCCACTGCCCAGATGAACTGCATCTCCAAGTGATTGTGCCATTTCCAAGAGACTGCCTATTCTTCACTGCAAATTGTATTGTAGCCCTTTGCCTGAACAAACTACTTAACTTGTGGTGGTGGTGCCTCTTTTCCTGAAAGTAAACCGTTTAATTGTGTGGTGCCCTACCAGTTGACTGATGATCTGCCTGTTCATTTGGGGCTCTAAAAGTGAACTGCCTCATTGTGTGGTACCCTACCAACTAACTGCCTATCTACTTATTCATTGGGTAACCTGAAAGAGAACTAATTGTATAGTGCCTGCCAACTAATTATCTACCTGTTTGTTTGGTGCTCCAAAAGTGAACTTCCTTATTGTATGGTGCCCTACCAGTCTGACTGCCTATCTGCCTGTTTCTTTGGTGCTTTGAAAGTGAAATGCCTAATTGTGTGGTGCCCTACCAGCTGACCACTTCTTTGCGTCTTGGCTTGGTGCTCTAAAAGTGAACTGCTTTTTGTGTGGTGCCCTAACAATTGACTGTCTATCTACTTATTTGTTGGGTGACCTGAAAGTGAACTAATTGTACGGTGCCTGCCGAATGATCACCTATCTACCTATTTGTTTGGTGTTCCAAAGGTGAACTTGCCTATCATGTGGTGCCCTACATGTCTGACTGCCTATCTGCCTGTGTTTTTGGTGCCTTGAAAGTGAACTGCCTAATTGTGTGGTGTCCTACCAGTTGACCGCTTCTTTGCCTCTTGGTTTGGTGCTCTAAAAGTGAACTGCTTTTTGCGTGGTACCCTAACAATTGACTGCCTATCTGCCTGGTACCATGTATAGACTGCCTTGTGTCACAAAAGACTGCCTAATTACTGGTACCCTGTGCAACTAATCTTCTGACTAACATACAGACCGCCTCTCCTTCGATACCAGCTGAACAACCCGTGAATAGTTTCTCTGAACGTGCATGAACTCTGCCTAAAAGTGTGCAAAAAGCATTGGTCTGTGCATGCCCAAGAAACCATACCAGCCTTTATTTGCCCCTCCACTGGCAGACACCTTCAGCCCTCATGGCTCTCCCAACCTCATCTCCCATCATCCCTAGGACTTACTTTAGGGCCACCGAGTGCCCCACAGATTGCCTCCTGCAGTGGGGCCATCGGGGATCCTCCAAGCTCCCTTCTGGTGCTGCATTCAGATCTGTGGTCCCTGTACCCAGTAGGCAGTGTGAGGTCTGTGGGGCTCCACAGGGTAGCATCCTGCAGCCAGTGGTGATTTTCTGGTTTCTTACCTGAACCCACAGATGCTCTGTGGAGGCAGCAGTCTGATATGTGCACATCGAAGGACATGCTTACATCTCCTGCCAGAGAATGTCCCCCACCCAGAACTGCTGACCAGTTGTACAGACACCCATGGTCACCTAGGAGGCAGTGTTATGGTGGCAAAATCTGCTCTTCCTCCCTGGAGGAGGAGGAGAGCATCCACTGGGATGCTCAGTCCTCCTCCCCTGGTCAACCCCCCAGTGGCCCAGGGTCACAGCATGCTGGCAGGTAAGGCATGGGTGCCTCTGCCCTCCATACCACCATGCCAGCAACCATATCAGACTTTTCAAAAAGACTTTATTCAAGCACCTACACCATCTTGCACCAGTCTGAGTGCACACTCACCAGTTCTGAGGCTGGTCGTCAAGCTAGAATAGGGTGCTAGTCAAGTCAGGTCACCTTTGCTATGTCTCTACCTGCAGCCCATCCCCAATAGGAAAGTGAGGAAGTGTAGAAGCCACACTGGCTAGCTAGTTAAGGACTCCCGTCTCACAGTGGGGATGGGGATTCTTTTCTTTTAGTTTCTACGTCCTTCGGGATCAGCGTGAGTCAAGATCAGTGCTCTTCGTACTTCATCCTCCACAGCAGATTCTGTCCACACAGTCCATTGGTAGTCCAACAGCTGATGTCTGGTGAAGTTTCTTGTCTTTCACATCTTGGATATACAGCAGCTTTTGTCCCGGTAATTCATCGGAGGTCTGACAGCTGACATATTGTGGATTCCTTTTCTTCTTGCCTTTGGATATCCACCAGCTTTTGTCCCAGCAACCCATTGGAAGTCCAACAGATGATGCCTTGTGTATTTCTTTCCTTTTTTGCCTTCAGATCTACAGCAGCTTTTGTCCCAGTGACCTACTGGGGTCTAACAACCAATACCATTAGGATCTCATGTGTTGCTGGTCTGATTCCTCCATCACATCTTACCCAACAACCCATTTAAAGGGTCATGTAGCTGATGCCTGAGGACCCTTTGTTCTGATTTCAACTGGACAACCCCCCTTTTAATGCAACATCCTGTTCTGAATGAAACCCTGCAACAGTTCACATGTGTGAGACTCCAGCTGGGTAATCAGCAACTGAACTACCTATTCTGAGAGTTTAAGATTGTGTAGAGTTTGATGAGTGGTTTCATACATTAGAGTACTTAGTGGTATAACCTGGTCAGGTATAAGACAATATAGAGTTATTTGTTGATAAAGTTGAACCTTACAGCACTAGAGAACCCTTACAATACCATAAGTAATCACAGCTGCAGTAAAGTTTAAGTATTTCACTTAGTAAAAGTGCACATTTTAGTTTTTATTTATCATTCAGATGTTATTCTATTGTTATTTATTGATATTAAGTGTTGCCTTCATTGATGAAAACCTACCTCTATGACCCTCTATGACCCTTGTCAACTTTCCTGCTAAATGCAATTTTTGGTTACATTTTGACCTCTGAGCATGACTCCTGTCTTTCCTTTCCAGGCAACTACATCTGCCTCGTCTGGGAATCTTTAGTGCAACTCACCTTAAGACCTGCCTGAGGTAGCACTTATGTCCATGAGGAAGAACTTGTTCCCATTTCATGACTCAACTCATACGAGCAAGACACTGAGTGATGTAGAAACTTGCCATATACTGTATAGCCTTATTATTAGTGAGTTCTTATGTCACCATGTTTTGACATAGGAACATGATAATACGACCGCACATGCCTGGAGTTTCTATGGAAATTAACAATGCAAAAATTAAAAATAATAATAGTATTAGAAGTAATATTTGCAAGGAGAGGGTCAAGCCATATCTGCAAATTATATGATTGCATCTTGTATTCTTTTTACACATAGCAGAGGCCTGTTTGGAGAAAGGCAGTGTAGCACCATAATTTTATGCATTTTTTCTGCGTGATCTTATGCATAGCTGAAGCAAAGGACTGAATGAACCTGGCTGGTGCTACAGTAAAAATCTTTGGAGAAAATGTTTAAATGAAACAGCAGTGACATAGTAACATAATATTTAAAAGTGAACAGAATTGATCAGAAAAGCTGGCTTCTGATCTCACATACTGTGCATTTTAAGTGTGGCATTGAACTTCAAAGGAGCCTTTCTAATGCTAAGTTAATCTGGCGGGCAAAGAAATAAGTATAACTCTCTACAGGTCTTGATTGAGTGTCTGCAAAGCTTCATGGAAAATGAACTTGGAAGCGTGACATACTATAGAACCCACCACTGATGTGAATGAAATGGCAGTGGCCAGGTGGAAAATATGCAAGCTAGGTATGCTCCAAGGTAAGCAGTGGTGCTAGGCAATGAGAAACATGGAAACAAAAAAAGGAGAGGCACATTCACTTATTTTCTAGAGCGTCATTAGTCATCTCTCTCCTTATATAGACAAATTGACCTGAAGGAGCCATACAGGACATTTACATTTTACAATTCCACTTCACTTTATTGATTGCATCTTAAAACAGGAAAGTTCAAAGGCTGAGCATATAGCAAGCAAGTGACATGGTGACTCTTGACACCTGTGGTACAATTACTTGACATTTTGCACATTCTGCGCATATGCTTCTTCAGAGGCGGGCATCACCACCAAGGCTGTGTGATCTAGTGGTTAGAGAACTGGCTAAGGAATTCAGGTTCAAGCCTCACTACAACCAAATACTCATTATGTGACCTTGGGCAAATAACTTAAAATCTCAGTCCACTCATCTGCTGAAATAAGGAGAAGCAGAATCTTGCTGGAAATGAGATGCTGCAGCTCAGCTTGGTTATCCTGGGTAAATTCACTGTAAAATTGGGTGAGGCAGCCCTCTCACTGGAAAAGAGATGTTGAATGGTATCATGTGATAA
This sequence comes from Neoceratodus forsteri, assembly GCA_016271365.2. NCBI lineage: Eukaryota > Metazoa > Chordata > Ceratodontiformes > Ceratodontidae > Neoceratodus > Neoceratodus forsteri. Next base: position 6,336,128 of record JADMNL010000025.1, on the reverse strand, counting down.
GGGCAATTCAATTTGGGTGTATCGATATTCGATATGGGTGACTACAACAAGGGTGACTGCAGAATATCAGCGATTGCATGTATTCAGTGATCATGGTGGTCAATGGAGCAGCATGGTGTTAGTTATTTATAATTATACAATGGCAAGGAAATGTCCTGTATTCTGATTGGTGCATAAACAAAGAGGTTCAGTGTGGTGATGGGACGCACCTGTTGCCATTGCTAGGTGCAACAGGTGCATGTGTTTGCAGGCATTAAAAGGGTGTGGGGCTGGTGAGTGTTCTAGCAGCAGTAATAGTTTTGAGTGTGGAGGAGTGCTGTTGTAAGGAGAGGATGTCTGTAGTTGTGGGTGTAATGCTGTTCCATAGCTGTAATGTGCCTCGCTATTGCTTGGATGCATCATAAATATGCTCACTTATGCTGATTTGCTGTTTTTGCTTTCACTGTTGTTGCCTCGCCCAATTCACATGGAACCATGTCGAATATCAACTGGGTTCAATGGTTCCATTTGACTAGAACTGTATGAGCTGCAAAACTCCCCCACCCTGCCAAATATTATAGGATCCAGCCTTAGGATGCCCTTGTTAAAGGGGTTCATAAGGGTTGCAAGAAATGTAATAGGATTTGCAAAGAAATCATAGGGGTCTCGATTGCAACCCCTGGCTACTCCTAAATGATGCCCTTGGCTGGTCCAGGGTAAATAAATTGTAAAATCAAAATGAATAGAGTGAGAATTTACATATGGACCAAATGTTAAGCTTGGGATTGCTATTCATCAGAATGCCAGCAACATCACCCTGCCTTGAATATGGCATCAGATCTAATTTAATAATTTTGGGGGGCCAGCCACAGAATGTAGTGCTGAAGTCTGCAGATAGTGTGGCGCCTCATGTCTATAGGCTTGCTACAACACTAATGACTATACCCTCCCCAAAGCTGAAGAGATCCCTGACAGTAGTCTTTTTGTTATCTTACTCCTATTATTTAAGGAGGCCTGGAGATTATGTTACAAATATCTTTATGATTTCATTTCTCTGTTTATCTCACTAATGAGGAAGGCTGCTACACTTTGAACCTTAAGACAGATGTGACATGCGACCTTTGCCTCACCTAAGAGTCAGACCGTGTCAGCGTGGGAAGAAACCTTATACTGTCTAGCTGCAGTTCTGTCTGCCTATCTGACTGACTCCTTATCCATTTACTATGGAAGCAGCTCAAAGAAAATGGCTGGAAAAGTACAGAATTTCTGGATTTTATATTAGGAAGTCACAGAAACTCAGGTTCTTTAGTCCAACTGAGCTTGTACCTCCTTTAGGCTACCTGTCAAGATCCCAAGATCCATCTTTACCTTCACCTGCACTAATGCCCATTGAAGGAGATGCTTCAGTCAGGTATCCCACAAACCCAGGGTACCATGCAAATCAAACAACCTATAAATGCCCTCCAAATACAGAGGGGGACCTACCATTCAGCTTCTAGCTACTGTCCTCAACTTCAGTTACCAGCGGCTGGGCAGGATGTACCTGATGTCATTCCCAGAGGCAGGGGATGGAAGCCCTGAAGGACATGGTGGTGGAGAGGTATGCCAGCTGCCTCTTTGAGAACTGCTTTTTTCTTCAATGTGTTTCCCTTTCTGGTAATGCAGGTATGCACCTGGTGCTGGCATGTTTGTGTTCTCTCTCCTTGATGCTCACTCCCAACTGCACTTCCACCTGGAGTTACCCTCATGGCAGTACTGCAATGAGGAGTGTGCACCATCCTCCAGAATGTTCTCTGGGATGCTCAGTCCTACTCCTGCCAGACCACCATGATGTCCCAGGATCAGAGTGGAAGCCCATGGTGCCGACATGGCAAAGAGCATCAGGTTCTTAGAATCAGAACCCGGATGAAATCCAGGTCAGAGCTGAATCTCCAAAGACTTCTAGTCGAGAAGCTCAAAGATATATGTAAATGAAGTCCCCTTATCCCCTCCTTATCCAGCTCACCAATAGTTATTGATCTGTATGGAATTATTGTGACCATCTTCCTTTCAACTCTTCATAGTGGCTGTGCTTATAAAGTGGTAATCCTCAGCCTCAGTAGCTACCATTTCGCTAATCTGCTGCAGAAATATTTGTTTCTCACTATTGCATTGACATGGGTGTTCCTGTACTGTAACTTGGATTTGTGTAACCCTTTATAACTAGCACTTGAGTATCCTACTGTACTGTACTGTACTGTATGATAACAAAGCACATATATAAACACTGTAAGTTGAAAAAAACTTAGTTAATGCTCCAGTTAGGATCAAAGCAACAAAAGTTGGGAAATGAGGTATTAGGATTTCCCTAACACCCCACCATCCCAAACATGGCAGGAGAGCTGGTGTGGGGTGTGCCTTGGGCTTCTCCAGCCTAACACTCATCCCATTCCATCTGTAAATAAGGTCAGATGTATAGACTTTATGAGAATGGGGTGAGCGTTAGGCTTAAGAAGCCCAAGGCACACCCCACACCTGCTCTCCTGCCTGGTTTAGGAGGGAGGGGTGTTAGGGAAACCCCAACACCTCATTTCCCAACTTTTGTCACTCTGACCCTAACTGGAACATTAACAAAGTTTTTTGCAACTTATTTCCTTACTTTTTGAGGTTGTATAATTGTATTCTTATTTTACTGTCGGACCCTACATTCCCATCCTGCCATAGATGCATATATGTATGTTATTGTTTATTTATTTTAATTTTGGTAACCAGATGGGCCCACTGAGACAAGGTCCCTTTTTCAGGGAGTGACCTGGGGGAGGAGTAACAAGGGGAGCAAAAGAAAGTGTACATAGACACTTAACAAGAACAAGTAAAAGGGGAGTGTGCGCAGACACTTCTTTAGCATTAGCGTATAAAGCAATTAACAATTAAAAAAGTGCAAATAAACAGTAGACAACAGATTATTAAAGTACAGACAAAATATTAAATAAAATGTCAAGTTCATACCGGTGGGAGAGTTTCAGTCTCCTCCTAAAGTATAGTAGGTTGGAACTCAGCCTACAGCATAACAGAAGAGAATATGAGCCGGAGGGGATGGGGGAAGATAGTGGGGAGAGCAGGGGTGAGGGAGAAAGGGAGAAAAGTGGAAGGCAGTAAAGGTATCCCAAATTAGTAACAGCTGCAACTAGGAGGAGGAGGAGGAGGAGGAGGAGGAAAGAAGATTTCCTTGTAGAGTCTCTTAAAGTGAGGAAGTGAAGTGCAAGAGAGTAATTTGTTGTGGAAGTTTGTTCCATTTTTGAGGTGTAGCAACATGGAAGGCTCTGTTGCCTATGGCTAAGCATGGTTTGGGTATACTTAATATCGGGAGATGAGAGGATCTAAGTGTCCTAGAGAAGGATTTCAGTGAGAGGAGATTGGAGAGGAGGGCAGGTGGATTAGTTTGAAGACAGTACATAGTACTGGCAAATCCATTTTGGCCTCAAAGGATGGCCAATTCAATATGCGGAGAACATTGTAGTGGTGTGCCTGAGAATGAGAGTGGGCCGTGAAGCGGGCAACTCTGTGATAGGCCTGCTTAAGTTTGGCCTGGACAGGAGTCCTACCTGAGTGAGTGATAGGGGCAGCAGAGAAGAGCCCAGGGAGAAGAGTAGTTGAGGCAATGGTCTTTCAAGCATGGGGTGAGAGATGTTGCTGTGGAAGTGTAGGGCCCTCTAGGCCCTACGCTTCCATTTATAGGACAACAGTGACCAAATTGTCAGCAAAGCCATCTTATTACCCCACCTCATGTACCCGGTACAGAAACCTTTCAAATCCCTTCCAAAACATAATTCTGCACAACTGCAATTCCATTCCACATCACAGGTGCAAAAACACATTTTGGCCAGGATTTGAAAAATGACAGCTGTGACATACATGAGGTGGGATAATAAGAAGGCTATATTGAAAATTTGGGGTAAAAATATTTAACATTTCAAAAGTTATGAGTGGGCATAGCAAAATTGAAATCAATGGTCATAACTTTGGCATATTTTCATATTTTGACCCCAAATAATTTTCAACAGTCTTCTTATGACCCCACCTCATAAGCTCCATAGGTTAAAATTTTAAAATCCGTGCCAGCATGCCATTCCATGCCATAGGTGTGAAAACATGTTTCAGACAGGATGTGAAAAATGACAGATGAACTGTTCATGAGGTGGTGTGAAAAAATGGCTATGTTGAAAATTTGGAGTCAAAATATTGAAAATTACCAAAGTTATGCATGTTCGTAGCAAAATTTCAATGAATGCACATAACTCGGCCATTTTGAGGAATGTTTTCACCAGATTTTCAATGTGGCCTTTTTGGGACCCCACCTCTTGACACTAGTGGTGAAATTTCATAATTCAGTCCCGAAAAGTGATTTCGCAAAATCACCTTCCGGGCATGATTAATGAAATGACAGTTGCAGTGTTCATGAGGTGGGGTCCCAAAAAGGGCATATTGAAAATTTGGTGAAAAAATATATAAAAAATGGCAAAGTTAAGAACATAAGTTCAAAATGCCATTGAAATACATTATATGGCATTTACCTTTATTTCTCAGTTCATGGTTCAGCTTTGAAGAGTGCAGACCTGTCTTGGTCCACAGAAGATGACAGAATTTGACATTGGCTGGTAAATATAGTAAAAGGAGGGTGTGGGGACATGGATGCTCAGTGGGAAGGTTTAGATGGGGAAGGGGGAAGTGGCAATGACAAGGGGCTGTTTTCTTTGTTTCAGGTGAAACAAAAAGATGTCGGGGAATTTTTTTTGCAGGTACCAATAAACATATCAGGACATTGGGGGTGGTCTCCTCAGTGTTCCACTCTGCTGGGGGAGAGGTTCTAACTGCTGACATGAGGGTTGGGCCCTGATGTCAGCTATAGTTTAATAAAATGATGGGGTGCAGGAGAGCAGTAAACAAGAATTATGGGGATGGTGATCAGAGGATGGGGGGTACCACTAGACATCAGGAATCATGAAAAAAACAATGGAGACAGCAATCAGAGGGTGGGTGGTGCCACTAGACACCAGAGATTATATTTAGAACCATGGGGATGGACATCGGAGGGTGGGGGATGCCACCAGGGAAATACATATCAGTACCAGTGAGGGTAATCAGAATTATGGGGAAAGATTCTGCCCTAATGAAAAAGGATCCTTTTTCGTGACTTGTGATATGAAAAAGGAATCTTTTTTCATATCACGCGGTCACGAAAAAAGATTCTTAATAGTAAATAATAAAAAACAAATTTCCAGGGCATGTCTGCAACTGTGAAGTGTAGATTATGTTTAAGGGGGCCCCAATGAGCCAGGCAGATGTGCTGGGCTCTCTGCAAGATGTCATTTTTGTGGTTTTTGAATTTTTATTTTTTTTAAATGGAAACCAAGATGGCTGCTCATGAGAAAGGATTTTTTCCTCGCCAAAAAGGAATGGATCTCGTGAGAATGAATCCTTTTTTGCGAGATCAAATCCTTTGTCAAACTTTTTACCTGTATCTTGAAAAATGAACTTCCCATAGAAAATAATGGGAACGTAATAACTGAATAACTTTGTAATAGGTTAATATTTTTGCACCAAACAAACACTGGCAGTTCTGTTACCCAAGTTCTTTCTACCGTAAAACAATCACCCCAAAATTCCACACTGTTTGGGCAAAAGGTGATGAGGAAAACATTGCAAAAAGTGGCGACTTTTAACTTTTTTTACATTATGCGGATCTCAGAATCTGCACATCCAACCAGAACAAAACTTGCCACTTCAAGAGAGCTGCCCTACAGGACAGCAAATATGAAAGTTTGTGCAAATTCATTGATCAGTTGCAAAGTTATTAAAGTGCAAAAGTTGAGGTTTAACATTAAACAGGCTACTCAACCCTAACTATAGGGGCACGACCGTGCCCCTATAATATATATATAGATATGTATACTGTGGGAGGGATGAATAACAGGGCTGAATAAAAATGGTTATTCAGCCCTGTTATTAACCTCTGATGTGATAAACATGTTATATTCACTGCAGCCTATATAGTTTTCCCTGTAGCCTCATCACAATGGCGTTCAGTGTTCTGTGGTATAAATAGGAAATTTCATAAAGAAACCAGAAGTGAGCCTTTTATTCATTCTGGAATGCTACAAATAATGCTGACCTAGAACTCAGACTTTGCTTTTCTTTGCCGCTCGCTGCTAGGCAGCATGGTTGGCAACATTCAAGAGTGAATAAAAATCTTATTTCTGCATGTTCTGTGGAATAAACATATATTCTTTGCAAAAAACATAGTTAATGCACTAGATAGGGTTCCAGCAACAATAGTAGGGAAATGTGCTGTTAGGGTTTCCAACCATAACACCCCATCCCCACCCTGTAGGCGCAACAGGCATGGGGGGGGTGTCTTGAGGTTGTCAACTCTAATGCTTACCCCATTCCATGAGTAAATAAGCTGAAATGGGTACAATGTATGAAAATGGGGAGAGCATTAATGTAGATATCCCCAAAGCACCCCCCACTCCAGTTGATGCCTGCAGGGAGGTGGGGTGATAGGGGTGGAAACCCAAACAGCACATTTCATTACTTTTGTCACTGGAACCTTAACTAGTGCATTAATGATGTTTTTTGAAAAGAATTTCCTTACTTTTTGAGACAGTATAATTGTATTCTTGTTTGCCTGTGGGAGCGCTGGTCCCTGCACCGTCATCCATCCATAATTTGTGAGATAGTGTAATCATATCCTTATTTGCATGTGGGAGCGCAGAGCCCTCTGGGCCTTGCATTGCCATCCCTCCATTATGGCCCCTTGAGAGGAATTCTGGGCCCTGGGAAAAGTTCAAACTCTGGGGTCCCTATGCAGCTGTGTACAGTAGCATGCCAGGTGGCCTGGGCCCCTCTTTGGTGCTGGGCCCTGGGAATTATCCCCGGCTCCCCCACCCTGTCAAGGGCCCTGCCTCCATAGATGCATACATGTGCAGTATGTTGCCATGGAAGCATTGCAGCCAAAACAGCCACCAAACTGTCAGCATAGCCTTGTTGTGAGCCCACCTCATGAACGCTGAGCTGAGAATTTTGAAATCCACACCGAAACCTCATTACACATCACCACAATGTCATTCCACGTCAGAGGTGAGAAAAGACATTTTGGCAGGATTTGAAAAATGACAGCTCTTCATGCGGTGAAGTAAAAAAATGGCTATTTTGAAAACTTTGGGTCAAAATGCTTAAAATTACCGAAGTTGTGAGGGCGCATGGTTGAATTTAAATGCATGTACATAACTTTGACATTTTTACATATTTTGAACCCAAATTTTCAACATACCTTTTTTATGACCCCACCTCATGAACAAAGGCAGTGAAAAGTTTCAAATAATTCTCAAAAGGTGATTTCACCAAGTGACTGCAAAATCACCTTTAGGGTGGGAGTTACATAATGTCAGTGATACTGTTCATGAGGTGGGGTCCCCAAAAAGCCTTGTTGAAAATGTGGTGCAAAAATGTCAAAAAATGGCTGCGTTATGCATCAGAGTTGAAAACCCCATTGAACGATATTGAACCAGATAGGTACCCCTGAACAAGGCAATTGCAATTGAGTGCCTACAAAAATGGTGACTCAGTTACGGCACCTGTGTTCAGGGCTACCTGGCAGAGGGCGACCAGATACTGGGGTGGGCAACATACGGCGATGGGACATATGCACGGGAGGGGGGAGGCAGGGGAGAGATAGTATGTGGGAGGGGTTGTGGTGGGCAGCTGCCAACCTGGTCTGCTGGCATGGTGGGGAGGGTGGTCAGTTGGGAGGTGAAGGGTTCAGGTCTGGGGTGGCGTGGTTTTCTTTTTTTTTTTGCCAGCAGGCAGAGCAGAATTCAATTTTTTTCAGTTTTCCACCCCCTTGGAGTTGAGAATCCATAAGTAGGGGTGGGGGTGCAGGGGAGCACAGCCCCCTGCTTTAAGAAAAAAACCCGTAGGTCTCAGGCACCCTCTTTCTCCTCACTGTGAGTGTGTATCGCCAAAATTCATTTTTGGCGATGTACACTTGCCATATCTGTGATCGCTATTATGACATAGAACCGAACTGCATTTACCTTAGTTTCTTATATTGCAGTTGCCAGTTCCAGCAGCAAGATGTGTCTTCGATCGGAGAGTGGATCTTGAACCTGGGACATGTTCAGGTGAGTGAGGGTGTGTGGGGGTGTACTGGGGGTGTGTGAGGTAGTGAGTGCTGAGTGGGAGTTGGGGTGGGGGGCTGATCAGTGAGGGACCATTTTATGTTTTTGCATGGTTAAAGAATAAAATAAAAAAAAAACATTGAGGGATGGTTTTCTTTATTTCAGCTCGAGACTCCGATGGGGTGAGGGTTGCCACTAGACATGAGGGACATATTATGGAAACACAGGAATGGCAACCAGAGGATGGAGGAGGGGGAAGGACCATTGTGCTACCAAGGAATCATGTATTTAATACAGGGACAGCGATCAGAGAATGGGAGAGGGACCACTGGACTACCAGGGAATCATTTATTTAATATGGGGATGGTGATTGGAGAACAAGGGGGATTAGGGACCACTGGACTACCATGGAATGTATAATTTAATATGGGGATGGTGATCAGTGGGGTGGGGGGGTAAAGCAACACCTGTGGTCTGCTAATCTGGAGCAGTTTTACTGGATTCTGCAGTTGAAACATTTTGAAATCCTGTTCCATGTTCTTTTTACGCATATTGCAAAATAGGATCCATTTTCATGTTTCCTTTTTCACAATTTGCAAAAAGGATTACCAAGCATGAAAAAAGACAAGGAAGAAGATTTCAACATGTTGAAAAAACAATTTACAAGTCAATTTTCCAAACACTAAGACCAGAATTGGCTGAAACAGGTTCTGATTAACAGAATACATATGTTGGTTACTTCACAAAACATAGTCTCATTCAGTTTTTTGAATTTGTTTGCATTGCTAAGAAAAAACAAAATGTCAGCAGCATGAAAAAATATTCCTCATTTGCAACAAAGGATTACCCATTTGTGACAAAGAATCCTTTTTTGAGGGTCACATCTGACTTTTCCCTTTGAAAATAATGGGACATTTTTTAATCGAATAACTTTCAAACAGATTAATATTGTTCCATCAAATATTCAAAAGGCACATCTGTGACCCAAGGCCATTCTACTCTAAAAATTTCAGACCAAAATCCAAAGCTGTTTTTGTGCAGTGGCGTGTCAAAAAGTATTTACAAAAAATTATAATTTTCAAATTTTTGATACTCTGTATCTCCACAGCCACACATCCGACCAAACAAAACTTGCCACATCAAGAGATCTTTGGTCCCTGATAGAGCATGCAAAATGTCATGTGAATCACTTGAATGGTTGTGACATTATTAAAGTGCAAAATTTTGAGGCTAACATAGATGTGAAGGAGAAGCCTAACTATAAGGGTGCGACCACGCCCCTTTAATATGTATAGATAGTAGGAGCTGAAAAAGTGCAGATCTGTTAATTTGGAGGAATCTCAAAGAATAAGGTATGGTGGGAGAACGTCTGCATTGTCCATGTAAATGTTTCGCTGAATGTGACAAAAAAAAGATCCCAAACCTGGCATTATGGAGTTTTAATTTGTTTGTGTCATGGCTAGTATGGACAGACAAATCTGATCCCTCCCCCAAGTACTTAGTTGGTTCTTAAATGTAGAACCCCCCCAAAAAAAAATCTTCCCTTGGAAAAAAAAGCTCAGAAAAGAAAAAAAAAAACTTTAAATCCTTTTATAACTCTGGAACTGTTTAATATTTTTTTCACAAAATCTTCCAAAGGTAGCACCTTGATACAGCATGCTTCTACCCTGAAAGGTTTGGGAAAAAAATTGTTTCTGCGTAGGCTGTATGTGAGACCAAACACAATCCCTTGTTAAGTATAGGAACAAAAATTAAGGCGTCTACAGGGAAATGACATATGCAGATCTTAGCAGATCTTAAAAACTGCACAAACTGCCACCACAAAACTGTTAGGATTTAGACTTTGCCTCCTAGACTATACATGCAAATTTTCATCTAATTTTGGTAAGTGCTGCCAAAGCTTTTAAGGTAAACATTAGGGCCCAGATATTCAAACTTCGCCAGGCTGTGGCGCAAGCTTGGGCGCAGCTCAACATGGCTGCGCAGGGGTGTGGACTGGGCGCTATTCAACGGAGCTGCACCATGGATCAGCAGCGTTGAATATTGCACCCTGGCCACCCTCAGTGTGCATGGTGCAGTGGCACTGCCCAGCGCAAGTGGCCAGAGTGGAGCATGGGGATGCGCTAGCGCAAGTTCCATTGCGCCATGCACAGCAACAGCGATATTCAAACTTGACATGCAAATGGGGCCATAATGAATGCAAGGCACAAATGGGGCCATTTGCATGTCATTTTGGCCCCATTTGCAGCAGGTGCACCAATCTCCGATGACTTGCGCCTGGGGCCCTGCCAGGCAGCAGCCGTCGGGGACCAATGCCCCCTGCAGCCGGCAATGTGCTCCACAGCCCGATCGCGGGCAGTTGTATTAAAAAATAGAAACTATGTCCAATATCCCTGGTGGTCCAGTGGACCGCTGCCCACCTGATTGCGGGCTAAGTAATAAAATTAGATTCCCGAAATCCCTGGTGGTCCAGTAGACCTGCCTGAATGATCATGGGCTAAGTAATAGAATCAGATCCCTGAAATTCCTGGTGGTCCAGTGGACCTGCCCGCCTGATCATGGGCTAAGTAATAAAATCAGATCCCCGAAATCCCTGGTGGTCCAGTAGACTGCTGTCTGCCTGATTGCAGGCATCTGTATAAATAAATGAATAAGTCCAATATCCCTGGTGGTCCAGTGGACCGCTGACTTCCCGATCATGGGCATTTGTATTAAAAAAAAGTAATACCACCAATCTCCCTAGTGGTCTAGGTACTCCCTCCCACCCACCCACTGAGCCCCACCCGCTCCCCCAGTCAGCGGGGTGGCAGCACCCACTCACCTGCTGCCCAGCCGCACCAACCGACACCTATCTGGAATGTGTAGTGCGGTACAGGCTGCATGCCCATTGGCTCGCGCTATGTGGACCAATGGGCGTACAGCTACTGATGGTGTCGGGGCAGCGGGCAGCAGGCGAGGGGTCCTCCACACCCGGCTGACCAGAGGGGGAGCGGGTGGTGGGCTCAGTGGGCGGTGGCAGGGGTACTCTAGACCACCAGGAGATTGGTAGTATTACTTTTTTTAATACAAAATGCCCATGATCGGGCAGTCAGCGGTCCACTGGACCACCAGGGATATTGGACTTAGTCATTTATTTATACAGATGCCCACGATCAGGCAGACAGCAGTCCACTGGACCACCAGGAAGATTGGACTTAGTCATTTATTTAGACAGATGCCCGCGATCGGGCAGACAGCGGTCCACTGGACCACCAGAGATATTGGAAGTATTTATTTATTTATACAGATGCCCGCGATTGGGTAGACAGCGGTCCACTGGACCACCAGGGATTTTGGGGATCTGATTTTATTACTAGGCCCGCGATTGGGCGGGCAGGTCCACTGGACCACTAGGGATTTCGGGGATCTGATTTTATTACTTAGCCCGCGATAGGGCGGGCAGATCCCCTGGACCACCAGGGATATTGGACAGATTTTTTTTTACAAATGCCCACGATTGGGCATGGGGGGGGGGCGCCGCCAGGTGCAGCTGGAGTTCGGGTGGCAGCTGCCGTGTTGCACCCTACAATGCCGAAGCTCACCTGTGGGTGGTCATCAGTTGTTCCTTTTTTTTTGGATCAACTTTGTGCTGGTGCAGGTAGGAGTTGCGCATGCATGGCTCTGCACATCCCGGGCTGAATATCGGGCTGTGCGGGTATGTATGTGCACGCCCCCCCTACCTGCGCCTGCATACATTGCTGATGCACTCTGGCGCATCGGGATTTGTGCAGCACACTTTTCCCTTTTGAATATTGCACCGCAGCGCATCAGTGGGTTGCACATGGCACAACACTGTTGCGCCATGCGCAACCCTTTTGAATATCTGGGCCTAGTGGTTTAACACTGGACACCCTGCTTAACCCTAACTATAGGGGCACTATTTCTCGCCTATAATATAAACACCCTTATGTGAGGTTTACATATTGCAGTGTTACATACTGGATTTACATTTTGAAGGTACACCATCCTTTTACTGTATAAATATAAAGTGCAGAGGCTCACTCCAGGAAACACCATAAATAAAATTAAAACACTAAGGAGTTCGCACTGGAGGTGGTGGTGCTAAAGACAAAATGTAGAGACAACACAACCAAAATAAGTCTTGCACACACCAACCTCAATGTAGCAAGGGCAGCAGTCTCTAGTGTGAAAAAAAACCTTTAATTTATAGCATAATAAAACAAAAAATGCCTGACATGTTTCAAACGGCCACTACCATCCTTTCTCAAAGGCTAACACACATAGTTATAGCAGTAATTCCTATAGTGATTTCAAAAAACATCACAGTCTCAAACTTTCATCTGATTGGTTGAAGCAAACTATACCATAATATCACATTTCTTAGAACCTTACATCCCAAAATGCTAAATAGTGCATGAAACAAATAATAAATATATATGTATAATTTTAAAAACAATAAAAAGACCAGAAAAAAAGGGGAGAGGGAGAAAAAATATGTATATATGTAAGAATATATACGGGGTGGGGAGAAAAACACAGGGATCCCACATATCACATCAAGAACCACAATATGTGGTATAACAACATCATATATCACTGTATAATGTCATGTATAGAAATATGCATAACAACATATATTAGTTAAACTTTAGTTCAAAGTTGATTATCTAAAGAGCCTCACATCTGAGTAGCAGGTCATTAAAGTCCCCCACCCCAGGTTTTGGAAAACTTAAGGCGCTTTTCACACAGGTTTTAAAATGGAATGAGAGTTACCTGTGTGGCATTGTTGTACTCTGTTGTGTTCTTATTCCTTTTTACACCCTGCCAGTATTCCGGCAACCCCGCCTCCATTTGTTTCAGCTCCCCCAGAGTTTCCTGCTGTATTATGGCTGTTTCTGCAGTGCTACCAGAATGGCTGTTTTACATAGCCAGACCAAACGGAACACATCAATGCAAACTGTGAAAAACAGAGGCTGGGGTTTGGACTAACATTCACCAAGGGAACGAAACAGATGCACTTTACACACAAGGGATGTAACAGAATACTGTTTCCATAACAGTCGTTCTGTTACAGAAACCTGTGTGTAAAAGCACCTTTAGTCTATACCCATGAGGTAGAATGTATGCTTACTGAGTCCATTTGCATTCACTACATGTGCTGCTGTAGCATAGGACACATCTCTGCATTTTATAACTCTGACTTGTTCACCTACTCGTTCTTTCAGGTTCCTCTTCATTTTCCCCGCGTAAATCTTCCCGCAAGTGCAGGTTGCTAAATAAATCAAACCTCTAGTGTCACACATGATCATTTGACGAATGTCAAATCTCTGACCAGTATTCTCATTCATAAAAAAATTTCTCTCTTTTATAACTGGGCACACTGCACATCTTTTACATGGATGACAGCCCCTCGTGTGGTCATGTAACCAGGTTCTGTTCCCACCACTTGGGCTCTCAAACTGACTATGTACCAGCTTATCACCTATCGTACAACCTATCGTTAAACACCAGAAATACTTAGTTCTGTTTAAAGAGCCTTTGACATGATTGGGGAAACTCTGAAAAAAAACCCACATAATTTTAAGGCACATTTTAGCTTTCATTTCATATACTGTATTTTTGGTATCCAACTTCACTTTTTACTTTATGAGTATTGACAAAAAAAGAACAGAATCTTTTGCTGTCGAAGTGATTATGATGTCTGAAGCAGAGTATTATGATGGCAGATATAGACCAGCAGCCATAGCAGATGAAATCTAATAGACAGTGGTCCTACTGTAGTTAATGTGCACAGGTAACTGATGGCTATTGTCCTTGGATTGATGGGGCAGTGGGTGATGCTGCATCGAGTGGTATGTAAACCATTCATGCCCAAGCATCCTTTGGATGCTGCTTTTCACTGCTGGCAGCAATGACTGCCGGTTTACCCTTCTTCACTTCCCAGCTCTTCTCTGCCTTTACTGGCTGCAGTTGCCATCACTGATTCTAGTGACCCACCACCATGGCTTCCCTGTATCAGTGAACCTTCGTACGCTGTTGCCTTGACGACTTGCTGATGCTGCCGTTCCTCCCTCATACTCCATGTAGCATTCTGCTTGCCCCTGTTCCAATGTGTTGCTGTGCTACCTGTGTTTGCTGCTCTCCACCTCAGCTACATAGCTGCCTTTCACCTGGAGCCCAAATGCACTGCTTCTTTCCTTTATTGTTTTCTATTGCTCATTGTCCATTATTGTTTGCCTCTCAGCTTTTCATGCCTGATTCCTGGGCTGCGGCCCCCCCCGCTGTTCTCCTGTTGCGTGCCCTTTCTGACTTCCTCCTGGGCCCCACACCTCCCCCACTGCCTCTGGCCTTCATTTTAGGACAGCTGCACTGTGGCCATGCTCCACTCTTCTATGTTTTGTGGCCCCTTCTCCTGGATTGGTCCTTCAGTCTGCTGCTTCACCAAATAACTGTGCCCACAAGCCTGCCTGGGCAGGCATCCTCTCCTTGGGGCACGACACTCATGCTATGCAACCAGTTCAGACTGTGCCATCCCTATCATGCTAGTCACCCGGGTATTCATCCTCATCCTCATCATCACCTTCATCATATTCATCCTCAGGCTTCGTTCTCCCATTTATTCACTGTCATCAGCATAACACTCTGGCTCCTCAAGGGCTTATCCATCATGCCCCTCAGGGGCTCTCTTCTGTGGGCCATGTGCCTCAAGGGCCTGGCTCCAGTGGTGTCCAGACCATTGCTCTTGAAAGGCTTAGCTCCAAAGTTTATTTGTGGGCTTTGATCTCAGAGGATAGTACTGGGGCAAACAAGCCACAACACAGCTGACAGCAGTCTTCCTTCTCCTAGGATCCATTCAATACTCCAATCATTCCCTAATACTTTTGCATTGGCTTCAGCCTCAGCAGTTTCCGGGGGTGAGGGAAAACTCCTTCCATGTAATGATTCCTTCAGTTGTATGGCCAGCCCTTCAACAACTTCAGGACAGTGGGAGTCTTTAGTGAGAAGGAAAGACATGTTATATTGTTAATTGAAGAAGAGGGTTTAAGGCCCTGTTTGAGACATAATAAGTAATCTCTAGCCTGAAGAGATAGTGACCTAGATCTTGGTTCCCCAGTGGTTTTCTCCACAAGGGAGGCCTACCTGCCATAACTATATTAATTTATTCCATAGAGAGTTTGAGATGGGTGTTGGGCTCACATTTCTAAACAGTGTTATCTTTCCCATGCTGCATCTCTTCTCTCCTTATGAGATGTAAGTTCTGTATGTGTTTAATTCAATCTTTTTAATTTTAGGCCTTTTTCCTATAGGTACGTTTGATCTAACAAGACCTTGTCACTGTGTCACCTCCTGGAGAGGAACCGTCCTCAGTAGGGTTACTGAGTCTTCATGGCACCCCAAAAGGGTTGTAGTCCCTGTAGCAGGATTGGAAAGAGCATAAATCAAAGTTACATCTGTGCTTTACAAGCATAATTCAAACTACATACTCTACAGACTAACAGTGCTTCCATTCCCTTACCAACTCTCAGTAGCCACTATCATTTCATTTATCCAAAATCTTACCAATCATTCCCTTTAGTGTCTAGACATTCCAACATAAGGAGCCTGAAGGCCCATTGAAATTCAGAGTGATGGCCCATGGTTTGAAGTGTCAGTGTGCAATGCATGCTACCGCCCCACTGAGTTGTAATTTTTTTTTATTCTTTTCCCCTCTGGTCGCCAACCTCAGGGCATCCCTCGGATGTCTCCATCCAGCTGCTCCCATCCAGCCTAAGACCCCCCCAACCCCAGGTCACCCAGGAACTCTGACCTGTCACCCCCCCATCCTGCAGGAGACCCCATTTGTACCCTGCAGGGCAGGGCTGCCATCCATTTACCTGGGCACTCCTTGAATCAAATGTCTTTGCAGGCAGGGTACAGGCTGGAGGATATCGGGACCCAGGGAGGGTGGAATCCAAAGGTGGACATGGGGCTAGTGGCACTCAGTCATCTCCATCTAACATCAATGTGTTTCCTTTTTGTGCATGAGTGTGACCATGATTTCCCTGGAGGCACGGACGTGCAGTGATGTCCAGCGTGTGACTGGTGCACTCCCACCCCAATCCATGGACATCTGTCATTGCCTCCATCCCTGTCTTAGGCATTTCCCTGACTGTTGTACATCCATCCTCTGCTTAGAGTCACTGAAGGCCGGGAACCACAACCCACCCCACCTCAGGAGAAGAGAGCTGTCCTTGGCTGTTTAATCCTCTCCACCCTGGCCAACCTCTGGCAACCCGAGCTCACTCCCGACCCTGGGTCACTGGTATGGTAAAAGGTAAGGTGCCAGGCACCTCACCCCTCTACACCACTGGGATGGCTTTCAGGGGTATTTAAACTGTGCCATGTACAAGTGTCATTTGGATGCTCAGGTTTGCTGTTTCTAACATTCACCCCTCCTCTTCCTCTAATGGATCTCTTTTCTTATGGATTAGGTCTTCTTCACTGAGGTACCTTTTTACTAAGGCAACTTCATCCCTATGGCACCTCTAGGGGTTTAAATCTCCTCAAGACAGTTTCTATGCTTCAAAGCCTCCCTTAAGGGTGGTAGTTCCTGTAGCAGGGATGGAGAGAGCATGCACCAATGTTACATCTATGTTGCACAGGCATAATTCAAACAACCTGCATCCAGACTACCAGTGCTTCCATTCCCATACCTGTCATCAGTTGCCACTATCATTTCATTTATATCAAACCCTTACAATTATTCCATTCATTGTCAAAACATTCCAACATAAGGAGCCTGATTGCCCATTGAAAGAAAGACTATGGCTCATGGTTTGACAGGGCAGTGAGAAACGCATGCCATGACCCCAATGAGTGATTTTGAAACCATACATGCCTAATTGCCCTTTGGACAGTCCTTTTTGCTGCTGCCACCATCCACCTCACCTTCTCCAGTGGCACCTCTCTTATCTTACGCTTTGGGCACTCTTCTCTAAGGTACCTTTAGCCTAAGGGGGCCTCATCCCTGTATTACCTCTAGGTGTGAAACCCCCCCTAAAATGGGTTCCTCCATCTTCATCGAACCACAAAAGTTTGATAACCCCTGTAGCAGAGATGGGGAGAACATACACCATAGTTACAACTATGCTTCACATGCAAAATTCAAAGTATTTGCCTTGTAAATGATCAGTACCTCAATTTCCTTACAACTTATCAGTTGCTACTATTATTTAATTTATCCCAAACATTACCAGTCATTCATTTCCTTGTCTGAGCATTCCAACATAAAGAGCCTGATGGCCTTTTAAAATATATGGCTATGGTCTGTGGTTTAATGGGGCAGTGGGTGACACATGCCAAGGCCCCATTCAGTGGTATTTAAGCCATGCGTGTGCAAGTGTCCTTTGGACACTCAGTTTTTCTGCTCCCACCGTCCACCCCTTCTCTATTGACACCTCTCTGTCATTATGGATTGGGCCTTCTTCCCTAAGGTAACTTTGACCTAAGGGGCCTTGTCCCTGTGGCACCTCTAGGGGTGGAACCTTCGTCAAGAGGGTTCCTGTCTTCATGACACCCTGAATGGGTGGTAACTTCTGTAACAGGGCAGAGAGAGCATACGCAAAAGTTACAACTATTACAGTACATGTTGCACAAGCATACTCCAACTACCTGATGTCCAGACTACCAGTATCCTTCATTCCCTTACAAATCAGCAGTTGCCACTATATTGTTTCATTTATCCCAAACATTACCAGTTATTCCCTATGTTGTCTAAATATTCCAACATAAGAAGCTTGATGGTCCATCAAATTTTGGAAAAAGGGGAAGTTAAATACAGGAAATACAGTATATGAAATACAAACCCAAATATGTTTAAAAATAATGTTTTTCCAAAGTTGCTCCTGTGGGGAAAGAGGCTCTTTAGCCAGGTGACAGAACATTCATTCTCTTACTGTCAGCTCCAGCCACGTTACATTGCTGTACCCAGCTTTGATTGGGTGGTTCATTTTCACAAAGGCATGGACTGCCATTGACTCTGCCACATTTATACATGCAAGTTTGTGTGCACAAGAGGTCCACAGCTCTGTTACTAAGGAAAGGACAATGACTAAAAAAAATATGTGTGAATCACGATCATCGTGTCCTCTGGAAAGCCCCATGTGTTTCTTCTTGCCTGTCATCGCTGCAGCCTGCTTGCTCAGGAATTCTCTTTTCACTTATCAACTGAAGGTTTTAATTGGAAGTCTGGAGTCTGACTTTTGTCCTGTCACAGTTGACGTTTCCTGAGGCTACTCTTGTCGGACTGTGGCTGTTTGTTTGACAGAGAAGCTTACCCGATGCCAGTTGACCATGGAGCAGCACTGTCCGCTGGCTGAGAAAGCAGTTGTTTGCCTGCCTTCCCAGCCAGAGGAGAGCCACAGCTGTGGCAACACAATTCCTCGGGATGAGGGATGGTGATAGGAAGGGGAAACAAAAAGAAGTATGAAATAATAAGGAATTACTATGTAACTGATATGCACTTATATGAGAATTACTAGATTTGAAACCAAAAAAAGACTTGTTTTATTTTTCCTAGTTTTCCCCTTCCTCATTCATAATTGAAAACAAAATGGCTTTTTGTATCTCTGTTTTGCCCTCCTGGTCTTTAAATACATTTCAATAAGTGAATAAACTTTGAAGAGTTTTGTAGGGTTCAAGCTGGGAAAACATTACTTGTCCTGAAACAGATCTTATGCAGCTTTTCCGGGAAACGGGTTTGTAAAATAAATTACTGTAGATTAAGCTGCCAATCAAAATGAATGGCAATCAGATTTCAACCCACTAACATTCAAGGATGTCATGTCCTGTAGTTACTAGTTTATAAGTAAATCAATGTTAAAAAATGATATGAAGAATAATAGCCATGGACAAGGATAATTTATATCAGGTATGGTAAAAATTGTCTAGAAAATCTGCCCCTGAGCAGATCAATCCAGATATGAGTTAACTGCTTAGTAAGTGGGCTATCTGACCTAATGCGAGCAGTGTGGTTAATGCATCACTTAAGCAACTCCAGGAGGGATGGCAGCAGGAGATTTGTAGCTCCGAAGATTCAACAGTTTAGGTAGTTAACTTGATTAAATTCTGGAAGTGTTTTGGAAAGAGTGCATTAGCATTAGGAGTTTTATAAGTTACTTTTGTGTACTTGGATAGACTACATTTTTGGAAGAGAAAAATAAACAGTTTTGAATTGAATTATAACAATTTGCTACATGAGGTGAAAAAATTAATATATTAAAAGAAATTCTGGGCTGGCCTCCTGCACCAAAACACAACACATTTTACACAGTGTAAACAAAATGCTACCTCTTTAGTGATAAAATGAATTAGGGGCTATTTCCCAATTTTGGATGGCTCCCAACTGGAGGAATGCTTTGATATCTGGGACAGCAGGTTGACTTTTCATGCCACATCATTGGTTTCATGCAGAAGAAACTTCCCAACCATTGGAGCTCTTTACAAGAGCAACATGTATATCCCCTCTTCATAGCTTGCTGAGAGATTGTTGTGAAATGATCCCCTGGTGAGTACAGAAATGTGATGTATGACTGTATCCCATAGTCACCTTGGTCCCACTGAACCCCACCTTTTATTCCCGCCACTTTGTCCTTTACAGTCCCCCCCCAACTATATGCTGAGTACCAGCAGTGCATCTCATTGGTCCAGTTTAATCTTTTCGCAACACCGTGAACTGTCTCTAATAACATCCATTATTACTGCAAACCCTTACAAAAAAATGTTGTGGCACTGCTGGGTTGCTGAGATTGTCTCTGAGTCACAAAGCTGATATCAGCAGATAGTGTGATTGGATGCCCTTACATAAACTAAACCACTGCCCCAACCTAACTTCAGCCCCATGCCACATCCGTTGTGTGCCTGCCATATGTTATATTGCAGGATGAACCTCCTTCTTCTCACCCTGCAAATTGCCAATTGGGATTGCAAGCAATATAATTGAGGAGACACATTTTTTTTAACATTTCATTTACCAAGACAGCCCAGCTGAGATGCAACATCGTATTTTCAGATGGGTCTGACACTGAGAGATTAAGTGATTTGTCCAGGGTTGCACAGTGTGTATAGCGAATGACTCCAGTGAGATTTGAACCTGTGTCTCCAGGTTCCAAAACCTGTATTCTGACCACAAGACCACACTGCCTTGTAAATGACAGATGCAGATACAAGAGAGGGGTAGAATGCATATTGCAGGCACACACCAGTGTATCTCAAAATACATCAAGAGAGGGCACTTAAGGTACATGGCAGAGGGCAGGGGGCTTTTGAGTGGGTTAGCATGAGGGTTTTCTCAGAGTAATATGGAAAAGAATCAAGGCTTGTGCCCCAAGAAGAGCTTCAAATGAGAATTTCTGAATTTAAGTTAAACGCCAGCGCCAATTTCTCCTTTCAAGGTAATGTTTATTTTCAATGTATTTATAGAGCCACGATCCCCTAGGATGTCTAATGTTTCACCAAATGGGCTTGCTCAGGAGTAAAGATCTAGGAGTAAATTGGGAATGCACATACTAATTAATACCTACATATAAGCAACATTGTATTATCCAGTTTATGTTATTTTGAGGTATATGTTACTGCCTACATTTACACTATGTCATCACTGTGTACCCAGATTATGCAGCACACTTAGTACTTAGACATATGCTTTAAGATATTTATTGTGCAAATGTTATTGTATATTCACCCATTGCTTCAATATCCGCTCTAAGGAATTAAAAAAAATTACATTTCCTAAGTTTTTCAGTAATGCTTTCCTCAGATATTTGAGCCTTGGTTCTATGTATATTTTAATTATTTTCTTTTCTCATCAGTTCTTTGTTCAAGAACTGCAGACTTCCTACATAGGTAAAATATTATAATCATATGTTTACAACCTATTGTTAGCAAGGAATCCACAAGTGCACTTCATAGTATCGTTTCGTTCTGAATTTAAAAATTCTTGAAAATAGGGCCCTGTGCGAATAGAAAAATAATTGGTTTTATACATGGCAAAATATATATTTTAAATATGTAAAAATTGGCCTTTTCTGGTATATTTATTTTAGTTTATTTATTTAAATTTCTGAATTAAAATATCTTGGAGCCAGAGACTCATTTACAAAGGCTGCATGTCAAGAGTGTACAGGGACAAACGGATAATACGACATCATGCAATTATTCATAAAACGTCATACAACAATTCAAGTCAGGTGATACAGAGAGTACCGAGTCACATTTATACATCATTACAGAGTTAACACTAACAGAGTTTCCAAGCATGTTACAGAGTCAGTTGCACCAATGGCTCCTACAGATAAGTTGCAGGAGCATTAAAAGCAGTTGGATAGGTAGGGGGGTGCTGCCAGTAAGGTGACATTGTCAACTGCGTCAAGCTCTGAATGCATGTGCATCAGAAGCAGACATGCAGGAAGTAACTAGGGTGGTGACCAGAGCTAGCAACAAGTATGCCAGTGCAAAGAGAAGCCAAGGCAGACAATAATGGCTTTGTCACATAAATTAGCTTAGGCAGGGTAAGGGGTGGAAAACTGAGTGGTGTTGGGGTAGGGGAAATTAGGAGGAGTAGAAAAGGTCAGGGGGGGGTAAGATGACAAATTAGTTGAGAAAACGGGGAGTAGCAGGGGAGGGGGTGGAGATGTGGGTGATGAGATGACGGGGTGGACGCAGGGAGGAAGTGGCGCTTGTGGGCAGTTAGGTGAATTGACTCGACAGAGTACTGAGCGCAATCACAGTTACTAAGTGCAAGTAAGTGCTGCCTGAGTTTGAGTTCGAAAGGGCCTAATTTAAAAGTATGGGAATGTTTATACACTGTAGGTGAGAGTCGAAGCTTAGAGATAAATTAATCATTTTTGCTGCCAAAGCATTCTAAATGAAAATAAATCATTAGTGTTCATTTTAGCCATACAGTTTCACTTTAGACAAGTCACAAAGAACTTATCTAGTTGGAGAGCATCATGAACAATGCCTGATGATGTGAGGATGGCATCTGCTGCACTCAGAACAGACCAGTGAAATCATAGACATGTGGAAAATTTATGGCACATAAAGAACTAAGGTACATACAGTCTGCCCCAACAGTCAATCAAACAGGAACAGTAAATCTTCATAACAGGAATATACTTAAAAGCTGAGCAATTTAAAATACACTGTATAAATTGGACACACAATGGCATGGCTCAGAGTATGCCACTTATCATCACTTGTAAGGGGCAAGACTTACACAACTCACTTGTGAATACCATAGAAAGAACAAAGTGCACTCACCCACGGGAGACAGCTGCTAGCTGATGCTGTGTTATAAACCTAGGTCTATAAATCTGCAGTTGAAATTAGTTCAATGCGTGTGAATGATTTGTATTGCTAGAATAGCCCACCTTGATAAAAGCATCAAAAGACAAGTGTCCAATCACAATAACAGCATAGTCCCAATGCTCCCAAGCAAATCTTCAAGAGATACATAATACACATAGAAACAGAAATAGAATTTGTCAGCAGAAAAGGACCATTTCTCTCAACCCCTCTGCTCAGATGGGGCCCTATTCATGAATGGCTGGGGTGGCTATGTGCTGCATAAGTCAGGCGCACATCCACCATGCAGCCGTGCATGCCCACTGTGCCCACTCTGCGGCATTCACCACCCAGATGCACCCCCTGTGCACCTGATCCCTTGGTTGATCATGGAGCTCCACGAAGGGGTGGGTCGGGGGGCAGTGCAGGGGGCGAGCCAGCAATCCACTCCATTTACAACACCGTGGAGTGCTGTGCATGAGGGTTCCTGGATCCACATCTGGGAGGCAGCTGTAAACCACCAGGGCCAGCTACATGCCCCTCAGGAAGGCTGGATCTGGACATGGTGTGGGGGGATCAGCACCCTCAAAAAAGCAGTCCCTGCTTTTGGGGCACATCTGGAGTCCTGGGACGGGTGGGCAGGGTGACTGCGTTCAATGGCTTAATCAGTGCTTTGTGACACTAGCCAGCAACATGGCACCAGAGGCACCTAAGGGATCCACTGATGATTGGCTGCCTACCACAATTTGTGCTCTGCACCCACCTGCACCCCCCCCCGTGGACCTATGCACCGGGGGGGCTGGGCCACATAGGCGGCTGAGTGGGGGCCGGTGTACATGAATGTGGCCACCATGTGGAACTCCCTTGGGTGCAGAGCTGTGCATCCCTATATGTGCCTCTTGTGTGTTCATACAAGAATTGGCCCCATGGTCCCTGTCTAGTCTGTCTCTGCAGACCCTAACTGGTCCTTGCTGATCTTCCTCCCTCCCTGCTCATATTCTAATACAACCCATTGTCTATCCCACGCATGCTTGAAGCCTCCTACTGTTTTTGTTTCCACCATTTCCAACTGACAATTTATTCCAGGTGTTTACCACTCTTTCAGTGAAGTAGTACTTCCTCACATTCCTCTTAAACTTCCCCCATCACATGCCTTCTGGTCCTGGTGCTCTTCCTGATTTAAAAGACTCTGCTCCTGCACCTTGTTTACCCTCACTAGGTACTTGTAAGTCTCAATCATGTCCCCTGTTCCTCCCCTCTCCTCCAGGGTATACATGTTGAGATCCTTCTGTCTCTCCTCATAGGGACTTTGGTGTAACCTCTGCACCATTTTAGTTGCCCTCCTCAGGGCTGCCTATATCCTGTCTATGTCCTTTCTGAGATTCTGCCTTCAGAACTGGACCCAATACTCTAGGTGGGGTCTCACAAGCGAGCGATATAGTGGTGACATCACCTCCCTTTTACTACGAGATATATTTCTCCCTATGCAACCCAGCATCCCATCAACCCTACTCATTGCTTTGTCACACTGCCCTGCCACTCAGACCAGATATGAAGAGAATGGGATGCAATCAAACATGAAACAATCCAAAACTGTTTCAGGAAAGGTGTTTTTATGCAAACTGAACGAACAGAAGATGTGGTGCTTGACACTGAAGAAGCTATCACTTCTCTGCCCAG
This sequence comes from Neoceratodus forsteri, assembly GCA_016271365.2. Taxonomy (NCBI): domain Eukaryota; kingdom Metazoa; phylum Chordata; order Ceratodontiformes; family Ceratodontidae; genus Neoceratodus; species Neoceratodus forsteri. Next base: position 6,311,988 of record JADMNL010000025.1, on the reverse strand, counting down.
TCTCAGTGCTGAGGAGCTCAGTGCTATCTTCCACCTGGGCGAATCAGAGAAGAAACAAGAGACTGATGTCTTCACTGAGGTGGTAGAAGTGATGTTGAGTAGAGATGTTGTGAAATTAAATTTCACCAGCAAAATTGCTGTGAAACCGGCAATTTTGCCACATGAAACATTTAGCTAAATTCCACCGTTCCTCAAAATTTTTGCGAGTGGCAAAGTTACTGAAATTTCACCCACGGAATGCGGAATTTCAATGCAAAATGCACAATTTCACCCGTAATGGCAAAATTTCACCTGAATTTGGCCATTCCGCAGGCGAAATTTCACATTTCAACATTAAAATTTTGCATTTCACACCTACAAAATATTTCATGAAACGCGTATTTCACAAAATATTTTAAGTAGCAGAATTTCCTCATGTCACATATCTCTAATGTTGGGTGCTGCAATAGCAGATGACGGTGATACAGAGGAAATGCCTGGAGACTCCCGGAATGAGTCACAACCCTCAGTTACAACCACAAAAGTAAATGATGCATTACTAACCCTCAGACATGCTATAGAACAACGTGAAGACATTCAGCTTGACTAGGATTAATTGGCTAAAACAAAAAGCATGTAGAGGGATTACTGCTACACCAAACAGAAGCAAACTAAGAACCACAATTACTTTAAGAAGTGAAACAAAGTAAAAAAAAAACATTTTGTGCAACTATATCCCTAAATATACCTCTTACCTGCCCACACTACAACCTCCACCACCAACTGACCCAAACACCAGTGCACAAGCAAAAAAATGAAAAATTACCACGCTACAGTAAGATGGACACCCATTATAATGGGCGGATTGGGCACACACCAGTGTGTCCATTATAAGCAGTGCATACCGTACTCTTCTTTTTTTTTTGCAGCTCAGCAAGGCTCGAATTTCAATAAATTTGCTTTAAATTTATTAAGGAAATAAACCATTGAGATAAAGCTCATTTACAATGGTGTCCCTTGAAGCAATGTATTTGATTACAAGTTACAGCAAGAAATGCACTTTCAGTGCAAAACAACATTAAAAGCATGCAAAAACGCACATCTGTCACCAAGTGTAGGCTACAGGGTCTGCCTCAGCTTGGCTGTCTAGTGATCTTTTTGCCCAGATGGAGAAATGAGACAAACTGTGGGTCAATTTTAGATAAACTGGTCTGGCTCCTGATTGGATGGAATGTCACAGATGGTGAAATATCTGTAACTCAGGAGTGAGATCAAATAAGAGACCCTATTGAAAAAAGAAATCCCCAGCCACTACTGGTGACCCAGACAACTTCTGGGCCAATATTAAAGGCCTCCTGAGCACAAAGTCACATTGCTCTTTGTCTGATATGTTCATTATAGCACAGTAACATAGAAACAGAAGTTGTGGGCAGATAAGGACCTCTTGGCCCACCTAGTCTGCCCAGTTTTCCCTGCCTACTGTGCCACCACAGACCCTACTAGATCTCTAGTCTTCTTTTCCCCTTGCCTTACTACCGAGGTCCCCTTGTATCTGTCCCATGCCTACTTGAATTCTGTCACCCTTTTGGCACCCAACCACCTCCACTGGAAGGCTGTTCCAGGCATCCACCACCCTCTCCATGAAGAAGTATTTCCTCAGAGTTCCTTTTGAGACCCCCCCAACTTCATAGAGTGACCCCTTGTCCTTGAGCTTCTTTTTCTATGGAAAATGCTAGCCTCCTGTACCTTATTAATTTATCTTATTTATTTGTTAATTTATTTATTTATTTGAAATCTTGGATATACCTTTGAGCCAGAGGCTCTTTTACAGAGGTTCCACGTCATGACATAAGACATTAGTAAAACAAATTTACAGATCACGTTATATACAGGATGAGAAATAGGACAATAGATGCAGGACAATGAGAACTATGTACAATAAACACAAACTCATCATACAAGCATAACATTTGCACCTGCAAAGTACATTACTATGCAGCCAGACATATTCTAGGTAACAGGTCTTTTGTCAGTAGTGCTAGATTTTAATAGGACACATGAAGCGGCCCTATCAGGCATTAATACCTGTTAGGTATTTAAATGTTTCTATCATATCCCCACTTTCTCTCCTTTCCTCTAGAGAGCACATATTTAGTTCCATAAATTGCAATAACAAAAGCAGAATTGTTGATATCATCAGTACCAAATTCTCTGACCTCGCAGCTTTCATGGCAAGCCTCAGCACTGGCTCAGGGTCCTCAGTTTTGGCTGTTGCCTCCCCAACCACCCATGGCCCCTCCCCTCCTCCATTCTACCTCTGGTCAGTGAGAGTGGTTGAGGCAAAAAAGCTCCTGCTCTCCATTACACCAGATAAAAACTTCTGGATATGATGGCCTTGACCCAACAATGCTGAAGGCAGCAGTTCCCTATATAGCACTCCCCATCATTAGAATCCTGAATCTTTCCTTCTCGTCTGGTGTTACCCCTGATGTCTGGAACGCTGTGAGGGTTATGCTTGTTTTCACAGCAGGTGACCCCAAGCTTATGGAAAACTATTGCTCCGTAGCCATTATCTCAGTCCTTTTGGAGATCCTGATTGAGAGAACTGCAGCATGCCAGTTCTCTGACTATAACTCAACGTATAATCTACTCTCCTCTCTACAGCATGGGTTCAGGAAAAATAATGCACCTCCACAGCCTTGGCCAAGCCAACAAATGACACCAGCCTAGCCATGGATACTGACCTCAAACTGGTGCCATGTTTATTGCTCTAACAAAGGTGTTTGGCTTAGTCAGTCCCTCACTCCTCTGCAACAAACTGGTCTCCCTAAGGCCCTTCCCCCTCATCATTTCCTGGTTTGCCTAGTATTTAATTGGCAAAAAATAACAAATCTGGTTACACTCAGCTACCTCCAACCTTGTGGACATAATTATTGGTGTACCACAAGGAACTGTTCTGGGCCTGCTTATTTTCTCCATTTATATAAATAGCCTCCCAGATGTTGCTTCCTGTTGCCACTCTAATGTATGCAGATGACCTTCTCCTCTACCACAGTGCTGTTACTGACCCTGGCATCCACAAATGCATCTCTGAGTCCTTTGCTCAAGTTCAGTTTTAGTTAATGGCAAACAAGTAGATCTTGAAAGACAAAAAGACTAAAGTCATGCTAACATACGAACATACTAATTGCCAGCAGACTAGGCCTTATGGTCTATCAAGTCTGCTCGAACCTCAGATCCCCTGTTGGGAGCTGAGGCCCTCCTCACCTTGTGTTCCAATACCCCTCTCTGTATCTGTTCCACCCTCTCTTGAAGCCCTCCACACTGGAAATCTGGACCAGATCGCCAGGCAGCTCGTTCCAAGGATCCACCACCCTCTCCATGAAAAACCTCCTCCTCTTTTCCCCCCAATCCTTCCTCCTTCCAACTTCAAACCATGCCCACTGGTGATACCTCCCTCCTTTAGTCTAAAGATCCCCTCCACGTTTACTCTATTTATTCCCTTGAGGTACTTGAAGACCTCGATCATGTCCCCCGGTCTCTCCTCTCCTCCAAAGTATACAGGCTGAGCTCCTCAAGTCTGTCCTCATACGTCAACTCCCCCAGTCCTCGAATCATCCTGGTAGCCCTCCTCTGTACCCTCTCCAGGAGCTGTATGTCCCTCTTTAAGTGCAGTCTCCAGTACTGTACACGGTACTCGAAGTGTGACCTCACCAGCCCATTATACAGAGGCAGAATCACTTCTCTGCTCCTAGAGGTGATCCCCCTTACAATGCATTCCAACATCCTATTTGCTTTGCTAGCCCTCTCCTGCACTGCTGAGAGTTATTCATACATGCATCCACCATGACCCCTAGGTCTTTTTTCCGAGACGAGGCATCCAGCACTACCACCCCCATGGTGTTCCTGTGTTTGGGGTTTCCCCACCCAAGATGTAACACTTTGCACTTGGTTGTATTGAAATTTAACTTCCCTGTGAGAGCCCAACTTTCCATGGTAACCAGGTCCTCTTGCAGGGCCAACCTCCCCTCTTCCCCCTCAACTACTACTCCCACCTTGGAATCATTAGTGAAGAGACTCATTTCACACCCTACACCCACCCTGATGTCAGATATGTATGCATTAAACAGGATCGGCCCCAGGACCGAGCCCTGTGGAACTCCACTACCAACCTCTCTAGGGTTCAAGAGTTCCTCACCGATCACCACTGTCTGTGTGCATCCAGCTAGCCAGTTTCCTATCCATCTGACCATCAAAGGGCACACTCCCAACCCTGTCATCTTCTCCACCAGCCCATTGTGGGGGACCGAGTCAAATGCCTTGCTGAAGTCCAAGAATATTACATCCACAGGCTTCCTCCTGTCCAGTTCCGATGTTACCCATTCGTAGAACTCCACAAGGTTGGCTTGACATGATCTACCTGGCAAAAACCCATGTTGTCTACTGTCCAGCCCTCTCTCCTCCTCCAGGAACACCCCCAGTCATTCCTTCAGTATACTCTCCATTACTTTTCCCACTACTGAGGTCAGACTGATGGGTTTATAGTTACCTGGTACTTCCCTTGATCCCCCTTTATGGATTGGCACCACATGCGCCTCACGCCAATCCCTAGGTACTGTCCCTGTCTCAAGCGACCTGTTGAAGAGCTCCACCAGAGGTGCTGCCAGTACGTCCACCAACTCCCATAGTACCCTCGGATGAATGCCACCTGGCTCAGGAGATTTATCTTTCTTCAGGGCCTTCTGGGCTTGCCACACCTGTTCAGTGGAGATAGCTTTGTCCACCCCCCCTTGCTGGCCTTTCTAGCCTTGTCCTGATGTGAAACCCCAGGGGTGCCTCTCCTTCCCTTATGCTCCCTTTCTGTTACTCCCCTGATCCCACTCAATTTTGCTTCTATCCCCTTTGTGCCTTGCTTACCAAAACTCTGTGCAACCTTCTCCAGCATCTCCCTTACCTGTGCTAATAGGTCACCAGTGGAGGAGATGACCAGTTTGAAGTACCTGGGAGTTCTACTAGACCACTCACTCGACTTTTTCCCTATGTTACCTAATTTTGCAAATCAGTGAATGCTATACTGGACATGGATTTCAGGGTCAGACACTGCATATCCCTGCCATCCACCTGGCCATAGCTCACGGGGGTTCTCCTTCCAGGCTTTACTTATGGCCTCCAGGCCTTAGTAGAAGCAAATGAAACCATCCTCTCAAAATGGGACATAACATACAACAATGTATGTTGCTTGGCTTTGGCCACCCCTAGACATATGCACGGCTGCCTCCTTTACTCTGGCCTGTGCTGGCCTCCCTTACTGGCCAACATTCTTTTGATTAGGCCATTTCATCAACAAACTCCTGAGGATTGGTTTCCCATCTTTCCTTGCCACCTATCTGCAAGGCCCTCTTCCCTGCTGCTGACTGAGGTCAGCTGACTCTCAACCTCTTCTTAAGTGTTGAAGAGCCACAGGCCTTGGCAAACTGGCTTTTGCAGTCTATGAGCCAGATTCCAGGACAACTATCGCAACTCGCCACTGCTTGCAAGTTGTGACATATGCCGCTATGCCTGGGACCCTGTGCCAGATTCCAGAATAGGCAGAGTCCCTGGCGACTATGTTCTGTGACTTGTGGCACCTCCAGCATTGCGCCACAGGAAGGGCGCACCTACACAGGTTGTCACAAGCCACATTACCGCCCTCCAGCAGGGCACAGATCCCACATGACATGGCCCTCCCCTGTCGCCCCCGCCTCCCAACACTATGGCAACAGCTGAGGCTGAAGGGGAGTTGGGAGCTACAGGACTACCATGGAGTGCTTGGCATGCATGCCAATAGTGGCATGTCAGTTCACCAGGGATGGAACTGCCCTGTGGGGCAATACTTGGTGATGGGGGTGTGGGGGGTGCCAGTAACCCTCAGAAGGCTGCCCTGCCACAGGGGGATGGGTGGGGGCCTATGCATGACTATGGGGGGTTGGCTGGTGGGGCACCAGGCACATAGGTGCACCCCCAGTGGATGTAGAGTACAGTTAGACCAGCTAATAGGTGGTCTAACTGTACTTAGACCACTGTCTTCTGGGGTCCATCTTGGAATAGTACATTTGCTATTCCATCTGCCACCCTCCTGGAACTGGGTGTAACTGCTGCCATAAACTCCCTTGCACCATGTTGCAGGGGGTTTATGGCATACCTAGTGGCATAGTGCACCTTTGGCGTAGGCAGCCTGCACCATGTCACAGGCTGCCTTCTGGAATACCAGTCAGTGTAACGCATGGCACAAAGTGCTACTTGTGCCTTTGGGTTTGGCACAAGTCACTTTACGACATGCATAACCCATTCTGGAATTGGGCCCCCGGTCTCCAGTTTTTGGAATTTCATCCTCGTAATGTCTGCTGCTCCAGTCACTGCTCCAAGACTCTGAAGGTCTTTTTATGCCCAATTGGCCCTTGCTCTTGCACTTAATTCCATCCAAACTACTAGACCTAACTCATCCTAGCACTGTGCACTGTCTTTCCTATTACTGAATAATTTTAGGTTGCTGCAAATGTTTAAGCAATTCATACTGGTATGGTCTTCTGTTTTTCTCATTTATACTGTGTTGTATTTTTCTGGTGGCATTTTGATGTTCATGCTGCTCTCATGTGTGTTGACAGTTCATTTCTTAAGGAAAGCATACTGGAGAAATTGATGATCCACAGACCTAATTTTCATTAACTACTACAGAAGCTGACTTTCTACTTCAAAACAGGCACTCTTCTGTAATTACCAGCTAGTGAATTTGCAGATGGCATCAACAGAGCTAAATTAATAAATGTTCGCAAAAAATTGAATAAAAAAGTCTTTGCATTCTGTCTGACAAAGGGCACTGATAGCAAACTCCCTGACCCCGTAGAGTTCACTGACTCCAGATGATTGTTCCCTGACTGAAGTCATAATCATCAGCTTTTGACATCCCAGTCTTTTGCTGTGGAAATGATTGTGATTAGAGATGCTCAGAAATGGCCAATTCCAATCTTTTTTTATTTTCTTTTTAAACTTTTGCATTACATAATACAAAAATTGATACATCAAGCTCGACCATATACATGAACCACGAAAAACTGCTAGTACAATATAACTGCATACATAGTCTGTCATACCCTGTCATACATTCTGGAGTGGCTCATCTACATAGTTTTTTTAAAGAAATTAAACAGCTGGTATTGGCCATTCGTCGCTGAGCACAACCCTGCTTGGCAGTCAAAAACGTACATTAGAGTCAAATTGTATGAAACAGCACTGATGACTGCACAGTGCCAGCATGCTCCAGAATATATATACCTAAATATATGGGCTTTAGAATCGGGCTGATTTCAGTTTGGTATAATTTGATCATCCTTTTTGATATCTGATTCTAAGTTAATTCTAAATCCTACTACGAAAAGGAACTTAGAATCAGTATTGGAATTGGGATCAGAACCTTAAATCCAAAATCCCAATTTTCATTGTACAACTATTTTTTTTTTATACTTTGAATTTTGAAACCAAAATTGTCAGACAGTAATTCCACAAATCCTTTTGCTGAGAAAATGATTATAATTTGAGGATTCCAATTCCAAATCCACAATTTCAAGCATCCTTGATTCTGCTGTCACAATGTGATGATTAGGCTGATCTTTATTTGTCTGAAAATTGGTGACCTGGGAAGGCACACGCTGAGCCAATGTTCATTTCCAGGAGCAACCCTGGGAAGGGAGTAGGGGACACGAAGTACATAGTACAGACAAAGTTTGCAGTTACACTAAAGTGCTATCAGAGATCGCCGCTAATACAGAAATAAGGGCAAAATAAGCAAACAAGGCATACACAAGAAATGAGCATTCCAACAATGCTTACACCTAGGTATGAGTCAACTGCAAGGAGAACAATCAAGGAGAAGAAAAACAAGAGCAGGGGGAGGGAAAAAGTTTCAGCTGATGCCTGAGGAAGCCAGGGAGGTAGTGATGTGGAGGGAAGAGGAGTGCTGGTTCCAGAGTAATGGGAGACAACAGGAAAAAGCTGACTGCTCAGCAGAGGAGCTGGGATGAGGAATGGCAAAGGTGTGAGGATCCCTGGAGTGGAGGGAACAAGAAGCAGAGGGGATAAGGGAGAGGAGGTATATGAGGTAAGAGGGAAGGGACCCATCCAGCCATCTGTCTGTGTGTCTGTCCATCTACCTATCTATCTATTAGTGGCCTGGCTTAAAATATGCTATATATCTTGAATAGTGAGCGGGTAAGATCATAACTCAGGAAGAGTAGAAGTGAGTTAAGAAAGTCTACCCCCACCACAAATGGTGATAAATTGCATATTTTTAGTCAGGCCATTGCATTTCTGATTGATGTAACATCAGTATAAACATATTTCATTCAGCCCTTTGTGTGATCTGTTTCATTTTTGGTTCAACCATTTCTGAGTGTTGCAAAGGGCAACTATAATATTATCACTGTTGTGAAAGCTACTCTCTGGTTATTATTTTGTTATGATGCACCAACCATTACAGTACTAATTGGCAGTGACCCAACTCAAAGACATGTGATTTATAAAGAGAAATTAGATAAGAAAATAAAAGGCTAAAAACTATATTTACAATAATTATGCTGCACTGCACTGCTTTCTAGTTTTTTGTCACCTGTTATTACTGAAGTACAGCTTAGAGGTTAGAACAATAAGCTGTGAATTAGCTTGGTACAGTGCATCCTGCAGACATGGGTTTGATTCCCAAAACCTCTACTTATAATACTGTGTGGCCCTAAGCAAGCCAATTAACCTCCCAGTACTCCCATGATGCAGTTAGAAATGAGCTGCAGCCCAGTGTGCCTTTCCTGGCCAAAATTTTTAACATAAAAAAATAAATAAATGGATATATGTATCTTAAAAACAATTATTTCACAGTGCCTTGTAAAAGTCTTTAACTATCCCCAACTGACCTCCCAATTGCTATTTGTTATATCGCATACTGGTGTTATAGTAAATACTATGATGTCATAAACAAAGGCACCTTGAGGTCAGTTGGGGCAGTCAAACACATCTTAGACAGGCTGCAAAGTGTGTTATAAACCATGGAAAAGAAAACTGAAAATTAAAAAAGTATTCTCTAGTCAGTTGTAATTACTGAATGTTACAATGTTTATAAACATACATGATGAAGTGCTGGGTTGCTCTTTATTGTTGGGTGTGTGAACAACATAACATAATTATTTTCACAGATCTATCACCATTAGTTTTACTGCATATAAATATGTCTACATAAATGAAAGGGAACTATGTGTGAAAAAAACAACTTAAACCAAAAAAAAAAAAAATTAATTTGTCTAAAGAGCCTCCTAGACTCTGATGCAGTGCTTGGAGCATCTGAAATAAATATCATGGCATGACCCTACTGACCCAATTAATCCTACAGCAGTAGTGCCTTGACCAAGGCCTGGCTCTCCTCTCATATTACATCGTGCAGAGTCTCTACTGCCTTCTGCACTGCAGCTATGAAGCTCCCTGCAGCCTTTCCAGACTGTAAATTAAATTAACGTCACTTTGATCCCATTCACCCTTGATCTGTTGATAAGAAAACAAACCAAGGCCTCATACCCCCTGCTGTACGGCTGCCTTCAGCTACCATCTGTAATATCCATCAGGTCTAGAGCTGCTGTGGCTTTCTCTTGATTGATTAGGAGACTCCAACCAGGACAGGACTCCTGGGTGACCCCCCCCCCACACCCACTGTTTAGATATTTTGCATTGAAATTGCTTCATGTTTCTAGCTTATAGTCATTCTCAATATTTTATTATATTTTTGCTATTTGGGATTCAATGATGATTTTTACTAGTTTATTACTGCTACTGACTGTGCTTTGTATTTTGACTCTGCCTTGTTTACACTCTCTGTTTCTAGGTTTCCTGGACATTCTTCCATCTCGGTTTACACTGGTCTACAATTTTCACTAATCAGTGCAGAACAATGGGAACTTACATTAGAGAATAACCAAGAAACACTAACACAAAGTTATAATCTTGTTTATTTTTTATTCTTTTGGAATGGGTTAAGTCCCACTGGGCACAAGACCCATTTACAGGGTCAACCAAGGAGCACTGAGGAGGTTAAGTGACTCACTCAGGGGTTACAAAATATGCAAGTTGAGGTTATGGGAATCAACACCAGGTCTGCTGGATGCAACAAGCTTGTTCACAGCTCATTACTCTAACCTATAGCTACTAGCCCCAATGTATATGTAAAGATACTTTGTAAAATTACATATAAAAGGTAACGGTTGTGATTCTAAGGCCCTGTAGAGACCACAGTGCTTAAAACGGTTGAATAAGCTTAAACCATTTTAGATCACTATAGCTCACTTCACATTCACACTGCAAAAACAGTCTTGCACAGTTTCAAAAAGCAGGTTAAAACCTTGGCCAGACCTAGACTTAAACACAGTTTTTGAAACATTCTTTAACATTAGTCCATTGTACTTTTAAAATGCAGATGTAGTTGTGTATCTCCCATGATGCTGCAGTCCTTCCAACACCCACAATCCAGAGGGGGTAGTATCTCATGAGCCTCTTAAGACTCTGCTTAGCACGTGCAGCTTGTGGCTTCAGGAGGAGGGAAAATTTAAAAATCCCTGAAGCAAGCTGTCAAACGTGAGAGTGCTGTATTTAAGAAATTGTTGTTTGAAAAAGGTATCCAAAGGAATAAAAAAGATGTCGGACTGTGCGGCCAGCTGATCTGACCAGCCCACAAAGGCATTAAATGATTACTGGCCCCAAGATTTTTTTTTTTAAGTCAATATACTTTATTTGTTATTTTCAAGTAATAACAATAGGGTATTACATGGCTATATCACAGTGAACAAGAACATATGTTTGGAACATACGAGCCATAGGTTACATTGGCTCCTAACTCTAACTTTATTAACACTCCCACTACAATACTAACCCTCCCCATCCCTATCGACCCTCCCTCCCTTCCTCCCACCCAGCACAGGATCTTCATTGAAATTAGACTAAAGATGTCAGACACCAGGAATAGAGTTACTTGTGTTACCCTGTATGTCCTTACATGAATTGCACCAAACTAAATGGTAGGACCAGATATATACCTATTGACACTCTTGGTAAGTGGTACCCTTCGATCCATTCATATGAAGCAGAGAATGGACTAATCGAGAGATGGAATAAAGAGTAAGAAACCTGCCCCATTTTTTATCACAGCTGGCTGGAGCATGTCTAAAGGAGGCGATCATCTTTTTCTGTTCTAAGATTAAACAGTAGCTTGTTCAACCAATCAGAGTAAGATATCACTATGGAGTCCTTCCAGTGCTTTAGAACCAGTTTTTTAACTGTATAAGAAATAAGTGACATACTGAACCTTCTTTCTTTAACTGCCACTAATGAGTAGTCCCCTATGATACAAATCTCTGGGAGGAAGAGATCTTCTAGCCCCAGTAGGGGGTCTGCTTTGGACTTTATCTGGGCCCATAGGAGTTTGATTAAAGGACAGTCCCAGAGTACTTGCAACAAGGTACCCTCCTCTAAACCACACCTGTTGCACTTGGGATCTTGCAGCTTCCCCATTCCTACTAACTTGGTGGGCGTAAAATGGTCCCAATAATTTTTACAAAAAGATCTGAATAGTGCTTGTAGGAACACTAAAGTCTATCAAAAAACACCAGGGCATCTGGCAGACTTAGGTATTGAGAAGTCTGCGACACAACACAGAACAAGCATTTGTCAATGCTGAATGTGTGCTTGCTGGTATTAGCATTGGAAGTGCAGGAGTTTGACAGATGCAGAATAGGAATGGCAGTGAAGTATTGAACTTCACGCCAACCCCACCTCCTGCAGAGATGGAAAGGCACTGGGGTGTGCCTTTGGGTTGTCACCCATAATGCTCATGCCATTTCACCTCGCCCTATCCTGCAGAGACCAACAAGTGTTGAGGTGTGCCTTGGGGTGTTTGGCTTTACAGTCACCCAGTTCCATAACGACATACACTGAAATGGGTTCAGCATAGGAGAATGGGGTGAACTCTGGGGCCAAAGAATCTAAGGCACATCTCGATGCCTGTCACTGGCTGCAAGGTTGGGGTGGAATGGCATGAGCATTACAGCCGACAATCCAAAGGCACACACCTGACTCTGTCAGTCTGTACAGTGTGGGAAGTTATGGTTAGAAACCCTAACACCAGGGCATTTGTTGGTATTTGCACTACAGATTTTCAACATTGCCTTTTTGTGAGCCCCACCTCAGGAAAACATTTTGGACCTCTGCTCATGAACAGTGGCACTGTGATGTTGTTAATCTGTCCCGAATGTTGATTTCCCACAGTGACCGTGCCATTCTGCACCAGATGTGTGAAAACACAGTTCAAGCAGGATGTGAAAAATGACAGCTGTAGCATTCATAGGGATGTGTGAAGAGATGGCAATGTTGAAAATCTAGAGTGAAAATATTAAAAATTCTCGAACTTATGAGCGTACGTGGAAACTGTGCAACGGACGTTCATAACACAGTCATTTCGTGGAATTATTTCACCAAATTTTCAACATACCCATTTTGTGACCTCTGCTCACGAACAATGTCACTATGATTTTCTTAATCTGTCCTGAACATTGATTTCCCACAGCGGCCGTGCCATTGTGCGTCAGATGTGTGAAAACACATTTTGGGCAGGATGTGAAAAATGGCAGCTGTACTGTTCATAAAGATGTGTGGAAAAATGGCAATGTTGAAAATCTGGAGTAAAAACATTACAAATTCTCGAAGTTATGAGTGTGAGTGGAAACTGCACAATGCACACTCGTAACATAGTCATTTTGTGGACCTTTTTCCCAAAATTTTAAACATAGGCATTTTGGGACCTCTGCTCATGAACAGTGTCACTGTGATTTTGTTAATCTGTCCTGAACATTGATTTCCCACAGTGACCACACCATCATGCACTGGATGTGCGAAAACACATTTTGGCCAGAATGTGAAAAATGAGAGCTGTATTGTTCATAAGGAGCTGTGAAAAAATGGCAATGTTGAAAATCAGGAGTGCAAATATTACAAATTCTCAAAGTTACGAGTATGTGCGGAAACTGCACAACGCACGCTCATAACACAGTCATTTTTGGGAATTTTTCACCAAATTTGCAACATAGACTTTTTGGAAGCCCGCCTCATGAGCAGTGATACTGTTGTTTTGTTAATCAGTCCCAAAAGGTGATTCCATGCAGTGACCGTGAAATCACCTTTCAGGACTGAATAACCAGATGACAGTGACTGAATTCATGAGGTGGGGTCCCAAGAACCCCATGTTGAAAATTTGGTGCCAAAATTCACAGAAATGGCTGAGATATCAACCTAAGTTGAAAAAAAAAAACATTTATGCCATTATACAGCTTACCAGCATTTCTTCAGTTTGCGGTCAGCTTTGAAGAGTGTAGACGTGTTCCCTCTCCACCGAAGATCGTCGCGCTGGGCTCCAGAGGTAAGTATAGGGTGAGGGGGGTGCGGGGATGTGGGATGCACAGACGGTGGGTGCAGGTAGTGGGAGTGGGCACCAGAGCCAACGAGGGATGGTTTCCTGTTTTTTACAGGTTAAAAAAAAAAGTCACCGGGGCATTTTTTCCACATACAGGGACATTGAGCATGCTGGGGTGGGCTTCCAGCATGCCACCTGGGTGTTTGTTGGGGGGACCTGGAGCAGATGGGATTGGGCACCCAGTTGGCACATACAATGTATCTGTGTTTGGGGGGGTGCATGAGCCGAGGGGGATTAGGCACTCCCTTTGGCACACTACGAACGGGAGGGACATTATGCCAAAGGGGATTGGGCTCCCCCATCAGCAAATGAACTGGGGAGGGGGCATGCTGATTGGGCACCCCTGTCAGCTTTCATGGGACCTGTAAGAGTTGGACAGTGACAGCCGCCAGCATGTTTATTGCACTGTTACACCAGGCAAGGCGCTGCCCTGCAATGACTGATCGCTCCCTCATTGCAGCGGCTAACTTGTTTCAAGTTGGTGGCATGCTTGCTGAACTAATGTCAGCAGCAGCATGCCACCGCATAGTGTAAAGAGAGCCAAGCCCAAAAATGCAGTGGCAGCACTGGCCGCCACAGTGCTGTACCTCCAAAACCTGCTTCTCTCCTAAGCTGCCACATAATGTTTCTTGCACATGCGTGCAAGCAGACACAAAAAAGAACAAGCAGTTCAAGGGTAGGTACCGCTGGACAAACGATCAAAATAAAAAGTCAGGTATGGGATGAGTTTTTTGTCCATTTTTTGATAAGCTTGATAAAATCCTGGGACTAAAACCATCATCAAAAGCTAGTTTTTTTTTTTTTTGAACACTCAGAAGTCACAAAAGCAGCCTAATGAGGAGGAGGCAAAAAAGAACAAAACCACACCGTTCCATTTGACAGTGTAAGGTATTTTTTGAAACTACTTATGCCACAATATACACCCCACAACCAAAAAGAAAAAAAAAATGACTGCATTATTACGTTTAATGTGCCTACGCACCAAATGTTTTGGGATGAATGAAATGGGATGTGAGGGGTGTGTCACTGCCAATCCCACTGCAGTTCAGAATAGCAAGGGCTCAGCAGTCTACACCAATGCCCACACACTGTAATCCTGATGCAACTCTCTGCTTGGTGGGTGTAAACCTCATGTACTTCAAAGGACTGAAGCCACTCCAATCAGAGAGGGCTTCAGTCCTACGATCTGCATGAAGCCAGGTCAGCAAACAGTTAATTGGTTTTCAAAACAAGTTACCAGCTGCACACTGGAAGTTTGCTACTGATGTCACTGGTGTGCAGCTGCTGTGTGAAGCCAAAAACATCCATTCATGTCTATTGCTGACACCTCTGTAACTCTCCCCACCCAACCCTCCCTCTCAGCACCCACCTCCCCACCCCACAAACATAACACTGACACTGGGGGTGCCCAATTCCCCAGTGTCCACCTTGTAGAGTTTTTTTTTATATTGTATAATCACCTGCAACAAAGAAAACCATCCATCAATGTCTCTTGCTGGCACCCTTGTAACTGTTCCTCACCTGACCCTCGCTCTCAGCACCCCTCCAACAAACATAACATTGACACTGGAGGTGTCCAATCCCCCAGTGTCATCACCTCATTTTTTTTATTGTTTTATTTATAGATGTAACTGTTCCCCACCTGACCCCCCCTTTCAGCACACAACCCCTCCACCCCAACATACATAACACTGACACTGGGGTGCCCAATTCCCCAGTGTGATCACCTAAAATATAGAAAACTGTCTGTTGTTGTTTTTTTAACCCTGTAAAATAGAAGACCACACATCGATGTCTACTGTGCCGTTATTCCCCCCACCCGACCCTCTCACTCACTTTCACCATACCACATCACCCAAAGCCCTTACTTACCCACCAGGGGTCCTATGCCATAAACCTCTCTGGACCATAGACATGTCTTCACTCTTCAAAGCCAGACCACAAACTGAGGAAACAGGTATGCAGTTCAATGTATTTCAATGGGGTTTTGAACTTAGTGGCATGACTTTGGCCATTTTTTTATATTTTTGCCCCAAATTTTCAACATGCCTTGTTTGGGACCCCACCTCATAAACAATTCCAATGAATTTAAGTAAATCTGTTCTGAAAAGTGATTTCATGGTCGCTACGAGAAATCACCTTTCAGGCAGGAGTTGAACAATTTCTCCATCCTTGTTCATGAGGTGAGGTCATAAGAAGGCTATGTTGAAAATGTGGTATAAAAATATCAGCAAACAACAAAGTTATGAGCCTACTTTTGAAATTTGCAAATGCAGGTTCGTAACTTTGGTAATTTCCAATATTTTGACCCCAGATTTTCAACATAGCCATTTCTTTACAGCATCTCATGAATGTGACAGCAGTCATTTTTCAAATCCTGGCCAAAATGTGTTTTCATGTCCCGAAAGGTGATTTTGCAGTTGCTGCATGAAATCACCTTTTGGGCAGGAGTTGAAGCTTTTCTGTGCATTTGCTCATGAGGTGGGGTCATAAGAAAGCTGTGTTGAACATTTGGGGCAAAAAATATTAAAAAACAACAAAGTTATGACCCTACATTGAAATTTATGAACACAGGCTTGTAACTTTGGTAATTTTCAAAATTTTGACCCCAAATTTTCAACATAGCCATTTCTTCACAGCACCTCATGAATGTGACAGCTGTCATTTTTCAAATCCTGGCCAAAATATGCTTTTATACCTTCATTCTAAGGTTGGAGAAGAGCAAGACGGTCTAGGGCCCATATACGCTCTTTTACATGAGTTATAATAATAGGCTGAATTATATCCTGATAATAAGAACTTGTCAAGACTCTTTTTGAATTTGTTTTTAGTTTTGCTTATGATTACATCTAGTGGTAAGTTATTCCATGGATTAACTACTTAAAGTAAAACCTGGGGCATGGAATGACATTTCGGTGGCGCTGAATGATGTTTTGGCAGGGATTTGAAAATGTTCACCTACCGGATTCCTTAGGTGGTGCAATAAGAAGGCTATGCTGAAAATTTTGTGTACACATACAGTAAAATGCCTAGGTTATGACTGAACATTACACGATTTCAGCGTTCACTTATAACTTAATTTTTAATATTATGACTCCAACCTTTCAACGTAGCCATTTTTAAATACCACCTCATAAACGTGACGTGTCATTTTTAAAATCCTGGACGAGATGTGTTTCCACGCCTCTGGTGTGAAATGACATTTCGGCCAATATACTATACATGGTACATGTCATGTCCATAAGGTGAATCCTAAAATAAGTACCTTCACAATTTGGGGTCAAAAGTACAAAAAACAAATTGTTTACCAAGCATCAAATGTTTGGCGTGCTTGTTTGTTTTGCAGTCTTCCTTCCAATAGGTCCCACCATTATGGCACTCGTGTAGACTCAAGCTAGCTGAGGGACCAGGACCCAGGTCACACTAAATTTTGTTTCAGTCCTATCTCTGTAAGGGCTACCCTAAAATACATAAAAAAAGGTTATAGACAAAACCAGGGTGGGCAGTGATATACTTGACAAGAAGTTATTAGTTATTTCCTTGGGGGAACTTTCCTACCCCGTAACTAAAATTTCCAACTTTTCCCTGTTGTACTCTCAATTCCCTGTGAAATGGAGATTTGCTTTAGGCACACTGGGATTAAAGAGTGAGAATTGTTTTAATCTATCAAACTACAGACCATCTCAATCCTTTCCCCTCTGTCTGAGGCCCTCAAGAGAATTGAGTCTGACCAGCACATATCCCACCTGGAAAAATACAATGTCCAGGGTGTCCAGCAGCATGGATTTAGTAAGTAAGATAGCACCAATACTGTGCTGATCGAGTATTTCTGCCATGTTTATGAGGCTCTTGATAATGGTGACAAAGTCGGGCCATCTTCCACTAGACTACAGGGGGGTGGCACTCTTCTACTGGGAACGGATGATTGGGAGGCTCACTAAGCACCAGAGAATGACTGTTTTAAAAACCTGGCATGGACAATCAGGGGGCAGCCACTAGGCACCAGGGCAACACTGCTACAAAAACCTGGATTGAGTAGTTGGGGGGGGAATCACTAGACATCACAGCATAACTGTTTCAGAAGCCCAGCATGGGTGGTCATGGGGGGTGATGGCCTACTAGACATCAGGAAAGCTGCCGATAGGTTCCTGTATGGGTAATTGGGGGTGGGGGACAGGTAGACACCAGGAGCCTGAGTCACAAAGTTCTGGGAATGCCAAAAGCCCCGGGTGTGCTGAACAGATGGCACATGGGGCTTGTGGCATTCCAGTCCAATGGAATTAGGTTCTTGATCCCATGTGCCGATTGCTGCAAATTAGACGAGCTGTTTCTGGTCTAACTTGTAGCAATCGCAGGTGCCCCTTTTACAGGGCTTATGCCAAATATTTGGTGCAAGCTGCTGTAAAGCGGGGAAAGTGTTGCAAATGCGCCTGGACCTTGTGAATCAGGTTCTGTTTGTGGTGAGGTGTTTGGTGCGGCAGCACCAAAAAACAGGTTTGATGCAGGGCTTAGTGCAAGCCCTGCATTGCTGTTTGTGACTCGGATCCCAGGACTCTATACCTGACATGGGGAATGGGTGATGGGAGCAGCCATTTAGCCAGGATGAGAGCTATGTTTTTGCAGCATTAAACAGTGCTGTGATGGTGGTTGTTTAGCACTGCTGAAACCATTGTCTATAACGATGCACCCGTTATGCATGAGGGTTCCCTAATTTGTGTAAGTGCAGCAATATATTCTACACAGTCATGCTATCATGTTTGTGCAAGTCACCAGGGGCCTCTGAATATAGCCTTGACCACAGGCACTAATCACATTAGTGCCCGGCAACTATCATGCTAACCATCTGAATATGGGTGCCTAGGGCCCTTTGACTTCCTCTGTGTTGATATAGATATATATGTATATGAAATGCATGCGTCACTACATATAGCATATAGTCATCAATATATACAAGATAAATGTATGCATAGAATATACTAATGACATATATGGTATATAGTTCAAAATATATGGGACATACATATTATAGGGGTGTGGTAACTGGATTTGAAAATGTTTCTACCCTTGTTTATGAGGTGGAGTCATAAGAAGGCTATGCTGAAAATTTGGCATCAAAATATGTAAAAATAGCAAAGTTATGACTATCCGTTGCAGTTTTGCACACTCTTAATTTTGGAAATTTTAAATATTTTGACCCCTGGGGCCCAATATTCAAAATTTAGCACTGGGGCAAAATTAGCATTGCCTGGCATGCAAAAATAGCCTGGAATCATTTGCATGCTATATTCAAAGGAATAGCCAAGGGGCTAAATCAGTTGAATATCATGTGCAAATGAAGGTGTGCAAACAGGGATGAGAGTGCAGTGCAAAAATAGCCCAGCAAATAAGACAGCTCTGAATATAGCAACTGGACAGTGCAAACTGCAACAGCAGCCCAGTGTACACAGAGGTGGAGTAAGGCAAAGTTGCAGTAGGTGGCTAATGTGGGTGATAGCAATGAAGTGGTGCACAACAATTGCAAACAACACTGCAGGCCAAACGCAGCAGAACTGTGCTATGGTTTTGACAGGTTTGCCCAGGGCTAACTCATTTGCCCAGCGCTAACACATTTACCTGGTGCTAACACGATAGCCTGGGGCTAAATTTTGATATATTCAAAGCTTCTGTGCAAATGAGCCTACTTAGGCAATCCACGTGCAAACAGCCACATTAGCATCTCATTATGGCCTGCTTTGCATGCATTACCATGTAGTTTGTCCGGTGCTATGACATGGTGCACACAGCTCCATCTGTATGTTAGATTGGAACTACAGGTCAGTAGCTGCAGGCTGGGTTGTGCACACAGCACCACCTGCATGTCAGACCTGATCAACAGTTCAGTAGCTGCAGGATATGTTTGTACATGGCAGCAGAGAGTAACGTGCCCCAGGGGACTAGCACCACAGGCATGGGTGGTGGTGCTGCATGTCATGAACATATTGTTGTTACTGCTACAGCATGCAACAGATGCTACAGTAACACAGTGGGCAGTATTGTTAGGGACACAGCAATGCCTATGGTGTGTCAGGTGCCAATGACAACTGCCAGCCACACAGTGCCAGGCCCAGCTTGCAAGTGTTTTCTGACAGTGGACACCACTGTCATGCTGTCCTGTGCCCTCATATGCTGTGCCAGTGGCATGGTATTCTCACAGTATCAAACACATGGCAGGCTGTGTGTGATGTGGTGTCTGTACAGGTGTGCGGTATGTGCCCCTGGGGGAGGCGGACACATACCATCAGACAGGCACACTGATATCAGGGGCATTCCTGGCACCAGAACATGTGCACTGTGTGGACGGCCACTTCCATGCGGCAGCATCTACTATGTGGTGCAGCCTGGCCACCTGTACACCCTCTTCTCAACACCCTCCATTCCCCAGTGCTGCATGTGTATGCTGGATTGTGTTGGTGTACTCCAATGGGAGTTCAGAGGTGTGTGCTGCATAGCCACACCACCATGGTATCCACTGGGTGCTGGGTCACACACAGTAGCCTGGCAGGGTTTGGATTGGTGCCTGTTGACAGCAATGTGGGTGGTGCCTTCTGTGAGCAGCATGCCACTTCCAAGGCACATGTGGTGGCCCAGTGTGGCTGTCTGCCCTTCCTGGCTCCTTATTTTCTGCAGTCAGCAGGTGTACTATGCCGCCACTTTTGCTGAGAGACTTGCAGCAGGTTGCTGCTGTGTCCACACCACCCATCCTTGGTTTGCCCAGAGTTAAGACTACCTTTTCATAGGTGGTAATTAGTGCCATGCTACATGTCACGCTAACACAAGTTGAGTGGTGCTAATGTTTTGAATATACCATTGCACCTGTATGCATGTCCCCACCCCTTACTCTGCCCTGAGCATATATTGTCTTTTAGTGCTGGTGCTAACGCATTGCGTTGGCACTATTTGGGCTTTTGAATATGGCAGCCCAATGTAAACTTGGTGCAATTGTGGCGCAATTGGTTGACGCCTGGTGCTAAGTTTTGAATATCTGGCCCCAAATTTTCAATATAACCTTCTTTTTACACCACCTTATGTATGTCACAGCTGTCATTTTTCACATCCTGGCCAAAATGTGTTTTCACACCTCTGGAGTGGACTGGTGTTGCAGTTGTGCGGAATTATGGTTTGGTGGGGATTAGAACATTTTCAGTACCAGGTACAAGAGGTGGGGGTAATAAGAAGGCTATGCTGATAACTTGGTTGCTGTTTTCGTGCCCAGTGCTTTCACAGTAACATACATATATGCATCTATGGAGGGATGGGAGCGCAGGGCCCAAAGGGCCCTGTGCTCCCAGAGGTAAATACGAATACGATTACTCTGTCTCAAAAACTATGGATGACAAATAAGGATACAAGTACACTATCTAAAAAAGTGAGGAAATTTATTTGCAAAAAAAGTACGTTAATGCATCAATTAGGGTTTGGGATAAAGTGTACAAAGTAGGGAAATGTGATGTTAGGGTTTACAACCCTAACACCCCTGCCCCACCCCTGAAGCAAATGAGGGGTGGAGTTCCTTGGGGTTGTCAACCCTAATGCTCACCCCATTGTATGCACTCATAAAACATACACACCTGTCTCCATCACAGCTTAACTTTTCTGTTACTGTACCCCTCATTCACTTCAGGGGTGGAGAAGGGGTGTTAAGGTTGTAAACCCTAACATCACATTTTCCTACTTTGTATGCTTTATCTGAAACCCTAACTGATGCATTAGCATAGCTTTTTTTTTTTGCAAAGAATATAAATATATATGGCATATATGCAACAATAGATTTTATTTATATATACAGTACACTATACATTTTCACTAGATGTGGCACATATATATCCATATATCTAGATATATAATACACATTTTCACTATATATGGTGTATATGTATTCGTATATATATATATATATATATATATATACACACACACAATGGGGTGAGTGATAAATGAGTGAGATAAAACAGCGTATCATCCACTGCAGTGTGATATTTTTACCCTCTGCTCTACTGTGATGATATCAGCCATTTACACACACAGGTCACAAAAGATCACTGATATCATCACTCTAGGCAGCTTTCCCCTCAACATGCAAGAAACATCTGTGCTGTTACCATAGACACAAATGCACTACTTCATGAGAGGTCTCACTGCTGCCTACAGCTAATTCAGTGAGCATTGCAAAACACACCTATTTCCCCCTCTAACTTCCAGTTCATTACTGTGATACTTTCAGCTTGACTGCAGCCAGAATTCTTAAGAGTACAGCTTCACAGAACAGTCCATTCCTCACTGCTGCCTGCAGCTAACTCAATTACCACTAAAAACAGTATCAGCTGTTCTGACACTCTGTCTCTCATCCCATTACAATTACTGTGATGCTCTCAGCTTGACTGCAGCCAGACTTCTAAAGAATACAGCTTCACAAAAGTCTGTTCTCACTCTTACCTAAAACTAACTCATTTAGCATTGCAAAACACACTCATCTGACTCCCAGAGTTTATAACTCTGCCAGCCCATTCAGAAAAACTCACACACAGAATGAGCAAACACATAAACAGGAACAGAACACAAGACAGCATAACAAAACCTCTGAAATTCTTGGTCCTATTGTATATATCGAATACATGACGTGCAGATTGTGTGCTATGGCAAATATCATCACTCCTGCAGCGTGAGCTCTGGCTATCTCACGAGTGCCTTTGGCACTCGTGAGATAGCCAGAGCTCACGCTGCAGGAATGACAATATTTGCCATACTTATGCCCATCATGTATCCCCTATATATAGGATATATTACACAATATAAATCTCAGTATATATAGAATATATTGCACAATATGTGTTGTACATGTGGTATATATTACATAATAGCATGCAAACTTTCATGCAAATCCATTGAATGGTTGCGAAGATATCAAAGTGCAAAGTCTAAGGTTTAGCATAGAAACCCCTGCTCAACCCTAACTATAGTGGTGGCATCGTGCCACTGTAATATAGGAAATATGTGAAAACATGCATACAGAAATGCAACACAAGGCATATATTTATCAATATATGTCACTTTTTTATGTTGTTTGCACACATGCGCAAGACACATATTGTGACCGTATGACTTTTTGAAGGTGTGTGACCCTCCTGTCCAATGTAGTGCTACATTTAGCAGGCACAACCATACCGTACCAATTGATGCATGAGCTGTCTATGACAGCAGTTTGACTGCAGTGGTCTTCAGTTCAAAGAAAACCACAGCTGCAATCAGTGGTGGTAACGTGTGTATATTTAGCATATTGACGTCATGCAATTTCTCGCTGCCAATGAAATCCTTCCCGTTTCCTCCCACTGCTGCTGTCCTTCCCACTCCCTCATTCCCCGGCTCACCCTCCGGCTACAAAGAAATCCCTCCAGCTTCCTCCATCTGGTGCTGTTCTCCCTGCTCCCTCATTCCCTGACTCACACTCCAGCTACAAAATAAATCCTTCCCGCTTCCTCCCTCTGCTGCTGTCCTCCATGCTCCCTCACTTCTCAGCTCACCCTCCAGCTGGTCAAGTTTTCTTTTTTGCCAACAGGGTGCTCAATCCCCGTCGGCTCCAGTCCCCCCCTCCAAAAAAGACACCCAGGCGGCAAGCTGGGAGCCCAACCCAGCATACCAAATGCTCCTGTAATTAAGAAAACCTTCCCGTGATGTGTTTCTAATTTTTTTTACCTGTAAAAGAAAAAACGGTCCCTCGTTGTCTGTGGTAGCCCCTCCCTCCCAACCCGCACCTCCCCTCTGTGCACCCCACCTCTCCATACCACTCCCTCACCCCATACTTACCTCCAGGGCTCAGTGCAATGATCTTTGGTGCAGTAGGAACATGTGTGAACTCTTCAATCCAACTGCAAACTGAAGAAATGCCGGTAAGCTGTATAATGGCATACATTTTTTTTTTCAACTTAGGTGGATATCTTGGCCATTTTTGCAATTTTTGGCACCAAATGTTCAGCATGGGATTCTTGGGACCCCACCTCATGAATTCAGTCACTGTCATGTCCTTATTTGGTCCTGAAAGGTGATTTCGCGGTCACTGCGAGGAATCACCTTTTGGGACCGAATAATGAAATGACAGTGTCACTGTTCATGAGGTGGGCTCCCCAAAAGCCTATGTTGCAAATTTGGTGGAAAATTTCAAAAAAATGACTGTGTTCAATTCAATTCAATTCAATTTTATTGATTCGGAAGATACCTTTGAGCCCAAGCTCTTTTACAAAGGTTCCACGTCAGTAACAAGACAAGACAAGGTACAAAGTAGTAATCAAAGAAAAAATAAAACATAATAAAACAACATGTTTAACATATGCACAAAAACATTGTGGATTACAGATAGAGTGGTGAGTAACATGTGCAAAGTTATAGAGGGCAGAGAATAGTGTAGCCCCTAGGAGCCTTGTCAACAGGTTGGTGTTATGAGTGTGCATTGCACAGTTTCCACGCGCGCTCGTAACTTCAAGAATGTTTAATATTTTCACTCCAGATTTTCAACATTGCCATTTTTTCACACCTCCTTATGAACAGTACAGCTTTCATTTTTCACATCTTGCCCAAAATGTGTTTTTGCACATCCAGCACATAATGGCATGGTCACTGTGGGAAATCAATGTTGGGGACAGATTAAGAAAATCACAATGACACTGTTCATGAGCAGAGGTCCCAAAATGCCTATGTTGAAAATCTGGTGTAAAAAAATCCCCAAAATAATTGATTACAGGTGCGTGTTGCACAGTTTCTATGCATGCTCGTGACTTCACCAATTTTTTTATATTTTCACTCCAGATTTTCAGCATTACCATTTTTGTATGCCTCCTCATGAACAGTATAGCTGTCATTTTTTACATCCTGTTCGAAATGTGTTTTCACATCTGTGGCACCAAATGGCACAGTCCCTGTGCAAAATCACCTTTTCGGCTAACAAACTGATACTGTCACTGTTCATGCGATGGGGTCACAAAAAGCCCATGTTGAAAACTTGGGATGAAAATACCAAGACATGTCCAGGGCGTTAGGATTTCTGACCATAACGCCCAGCCCTGTATAGACTGACAGGCATCAGGGGTGGGACTTGGGATTGTCGGCAGTAATGCTCACACCATTCCACCCCCACCCTGCAGCCAGTGACAGGCATTGAGGTATGCCTTGGACTCTTTGGCCCCAAAGTTCACCCCATTCTCCTATACTGCACCAGTTTCAGCATATTTCCTTATGGAACGGGGTGACTGTAAAGCCAAACACCCCAAGGCACACGTCAACACTTGTCTGCAGGGTAGGGTGAGGTGAAATGGTGTGAGTGTTGTGGGAGACAACCTAAAGGCACACCCCAATGTCTGTCCATCTCTGCAGGGTAGGGATGGGGTTGGCATCACTTCAATACTTCACTGCCATTCCTATTCTGCATCTGTCTAACTTCTACACTTCCAATGCTAATACCAGCAAGCAAACATTCAGCATTGACAAATGCTTGTTATTAATGCAGTACATAGATTTACAAATATATATGACATATATAGTTTAAATTACAGCAATATATTATATAGTTAAGCAATAATGAATGACAAGGTGTATGCCGTGCTGTGATAATGTCAAGCCTCGGGTGGTTGGGCTCGAGGACGCAGGCCGAGTGGGTCAAACACCCAAGAAGTGATGATATCCCAGCACAGCACACACCCTGGAGTGCATTACTGCTATTATATAAAGGCTCATTTAAATAGAGAATAAAAATTTGAATAAATACTGTTTAAAAATATATATAGGACTGGAGAAGAGTGGATATGATTCCCCTTCACAAAAGTGGGAGCAAGACAGAGGCAGGAAACTACAGACCAGTCAGTTAGACCTCAGTGGTAGGGAAAATGATGGAATCACTTCTGAAGGAAAGAATTGTTGAGTACCTAGAGGCCAGTGGGGCACAGGATCCAAGGCAGCATGGATTCACAGCAAAGAAGGTCATGTCAGACGAATCTAATTTATTTCTTTGACTGGGTGACCAAAGTAGTAGACTCGGGAGGGGCTGTGAACATGGCCTACCTAGACTTTAGCAAGGCATTTGACACAGTCCCACACAAAAGATTAATAAACAAATTAGCCAGCCTGGGAGTGGGTCCCAGGGTGGTAACCTGGGTAAAACACTGACTGGACAACAGGACACAGCGGGTAATAGTAAATGGAGTCCACAGTGAAGAAAATATTTATTTATTTATTTCAATCTAGGATTACAATACCTTTGAGCTGAGGCTCCTTTACAAAGGTTCCATGTCAGCGTATGCAACAGTCATCATTTTTAGTTACAAACATATAGTCATTGACTTACTGACATGTAATAACCAGTACAAAGACTTGAGCTATGAGCAAGACAAGGGAAGGAGGGGGCTGGGTGGGGAGAAGTGAGGGTAAGAGAGTGAGGGAGGAAGGAGGTGCAGGGGTAAGGGGAGTATGGGAGGTGGTTAGGCGGGGCAGAAATGAAAGATATGGAAAGAGGGCTACTAGTAGGGTACTGCAGGGTTCAGTACTGGGGTTCGGTCCTTTTATGTCTTTATAAGTGACATTGTGGAGGAACTGGAGGGGATGGTATGTCTCTTTGAAGATGACACAAAGATCTGCAACAGGATTGATACACAAGGTGGGGTGGAAAGGATGAAAAGGGACTTGGCAAGGTTGGAGGAATGGCCAAATGTATGGCAGCTTAGATTCAATGCAAAGAAATGCAAAGTAATGCACCTGGGAAATAAAATCCCAGGGCAAGAGTACACAATGGGGGGTGAGATACTGACAACAACCCAAAAGGAAAGGGACCTGGGGGTAGTCATATCAGATGACCTAAAGGTGGGCCAGCAATGTGAGAAGGCAGGAAGGAGGGCTGGAGGGATATTGGGATACATAGGGAGAAGCATCACCAGTAGAAAACAGGAAGTTGTTGGCCCTCTGTCAGACAATTGGTAAGACCACATCTGGAGTACTGTGTACAGTTCTGGAGACCCCATCTCCACTAAGACATAGACAGGGTGGAGGCTGTCCAGAGGAGGGCATCCAAAAGGTGCAAGGTCTGCACCAGAAGACGTATGAAGAAAGACTAAAGGAGCTTAAGATGTATAGCCTCGAGGAAAGTTGGGAGAGGGGGGACATGATAGAAACTTTTAAATACCTCAAGGGAATCAACAAAGTCCAAGAGGGTAGCATCTTTCAAAAAAAGAGATGTGCGAGAACAAGGGGGCACAATTTGAAGATAGAGGGCGGACAGCTCAGAGGTAATGTGAGGAATTATTTCTTCACAGAGAGGGTTGTAGATGCATGGAACAGCCTTCATGAGGAGGTCACAGAGTCAAAAACAGTGGGGGAATTCAAGAATGCATGGGACAGACATAACGCAATTCTAGTGGGGCGTAGGAGGAAGTAGCCTGTTGGTTATCTAGGATCTGCACCTTATCTGTTAGGTAGGGAAATGGGCAGACTAGGTGGGCCAAGCGGTCCTTATCTGCCATCAAATTCTATGTTTCTATGTTTCTATATATATTTCTAGTGTGGAAGCTTATTTCGTAAGAAAAAAGTTCCTTTTACTGCTTGTCCACACGGTGGAGCTGTTCTTACTAAACTGTTTTGATTAATGGATTGGCCTTGAGTGCCTCTCGTGCTAATCCCCCCTCCAAGAAAAGCTATTCTTGCATTTAAAGTACTGTATTTTGCTTTGTACCTCAACCTTCCCCCCCAACCTGTTTATTTTTTTTAAATTGTGGTGTGAGGAAACAGAGTTTAAATTTAAGAGAAATGCAAAGAGTGGACTGACACTTCCAGTTCCCGGAAAGCAATGAGGTGAATCACCCATTTCCCTTATACTTTGAAGGGGAAAGATTAACTTACAAAGACACTCCCAGGGGTAATTTTTAAAAAGAAATTAGTCTGCCCTGGAATCGGGAAAATGGGAGCCACTGGCTTGGTGCAGTGCTGTACAGAGTGAATGTGCACACGATGAAACAAGTAGGCTTCAGAAGCAAAGGTTGTGACAGTTTAAAAAATTGCAGTTTGGCTTGCAAATAGTTGTGACTTGGCTACGATTTTCAAAATGAAATTTGTGTTTATTGGATGGAGGGCAAAACTGTACTGTATGTGACAGCAGCTTCAGAGGCACGTTTAGTGGACAGGGAGTAATCACGTTTTCATTCATTCATGTGAGGAAAGGTCATGTACATGCCTGGACTTCATACAGTGATGTTATACTGAGATAACATCACTGTTTCAGGCACACACTGACCAATCAGAGCACAGGAATTTATCCTTGCCATTGTACAATGCAGAATACAATGACAACAGATGATGCATACATGTTGGTGGTACAGTTACAATATATTACATTTTACAAAAATCTGTACAAATATGTACTTCAAATATACATTTGGATGTATTGAACATGTATTGAAATTGTATAGTAAATACATTTCCATCCATTTTTAAAAATAAACAAAATATAATTTGATATGTAACCCAAATACATTTATACATATAGTGACAATAAATCATACCACATATTTATTTACTTGAAAATTGGCAATCAGAAAAGTCACAGTGAGCCAAGGCTCATTTCCAGGTGCGACCCAGGGAAAAGGGAAAGGAATTGCAATAAATTACATGCAGCAGTAAAGAAGCATTCTAAAAATAAAATGCAGCAGTCGACAATTCAACGTGGTATAAGTGCAAATAACAATAAAGGACGAACAGATGTTGGTTCTAAGGGCAGCACTAATGCTAAATTAAATTAACAAAAGCAGGATGGAGCAATTCAGTGCAGCAGTTGTAGTGACATGAACTGACCCTGAGGGAGCAATGGCGGGGGTGGAAAGGGCACCATCGGTAGGTCAGGTAGGCAGGTACTGGGCAGGAGGGAAGGGGATTAGCCTTTAGCTGATGCCTAAGGTAACTGGATGAGGTTGAGAGATGGAGGGGGGGGGAAGGGTCCAGAGGGAGGGAAGGTGATAGGAGAAGACTGACTGCCCAACAGACGAGTGAGGGTAGGGAAGGGAGAAGGAGCAAGAATCCCTGAAATGGAAGGAGTATGAAGAAGAAGGAATTGGTGAGAGGAGCGCAGCGAGATAAGTTAGTAGGGACCCAAACCAGTATTTGGAGATGAAGGTGGCATAGTGGGACTGGTGCTGTGAGGAAAGAGGGAGGATAGATAGGAAGGAGTAAAGGAAGCAGTGATGTATACAAGTGGAGAAGTTGGTAGCAAAATGATAGAAAGCTTTACAGAGGTTGTCCAGTCTAACAAGGGAAGAGGAGAGCGTGGTACTGTATATTGCTGTTCTCAGCCTTTGCCAATTGTATTGTGAGGCCTTCTGGCACCATGCAATTCTGCTTAAAGTTGAGCCATTCCAAATTAATTCATGGGCATTTGCATATGCTTCCCAAGATGCTTTGCATTATTGGGTTATGTGCAATTTGTGGTACTGTAAACCACATCCACACAGTCAAAGACCAGGAGCACCATTTTGGTAACCAGTTCCTGGTGGACCTGTGAGAACAAACAAGCTATGGTACAAAGCTCTAAGCTTGGGGTGGAGCTTGGAGTGGGCAGAGAAGTCAACCATACTTTTAAGCCACACACTGAGATACTTGAAGGAGGGTCATTTCAAGAGGGGTACCATCCAGGGTGGAAAAGGCTGGTAGGAGGGTGTGCGTAAACCTGGCCAGCTTCTGACTGGTGCCAAAGATCATGGATACTGTTTTTTTTAGTGTTGTGACATAGTTGGTTGGACTGAAACCAGCACAAAACATTGTGGAAATCTCTCTGGAGCAAGACTTCCACTGCCATGGTCGAAGGGCCTGAAATGTAGATACCAGTGCCATCTGAATGCATGTAAATATGCAAGCTGACACAGGCAAAGGAGAGGTCACTGAAGAAGATGGAGAAGAGGATAAGACTCAGGATGGAACCTTGTGTGACCCTGACCTGGCTTTGGAGAGGAGAGGAGAGGAGAGGAGAGGATGGCTCCTACCTGTACTGACTGCTGATGACCAGAGAGGTAAGAATAGAACCAGTCAACAATTGGGGCTGAGAGGCTGGGAGAGATCAGCTTGTCCAGGAGGAGTGCATGGGCCACTGAATCAAAGGCTTTGGCCAGATCAATGAAAATGGCCACTGTGATGTGCCCCTAATCCATCCCAGTGAGGATGGAGTCAGTGATCCATAGCAAGGAGGAGACAGTGAAATGATGCTTCTGAAAACCAGACTTGAAGAGGGAGAGGGATAGGGATTTGGATGAATGGAGAAAGTCAGTAAGCCTGGAGTAAACAAGTTTCTCTTGCAGCTTTACAAGAGAGAGGAGGTGGGAGATAGGTCAGAATTTGCCAAGGGTGAAAGGCTTACCCCTTTGTGAAGGGAGTGAACTTTGGCAATCTTCCAAGACTAGGGGACAACACAGAGGGTGAAGGATAGGTTGAGGAGGTGAGTAAGAGGTTTGGACGATGGCCAGAACTGAAAGATGGAGAAGTTTAGGGTCCAGGACATTAGGGCTAGATTTGGACAGGTTGAGTGGAGAGCAGGGTTTCCTGGGTAGTGACAGGGAGAAAATGAAATGCCAGAGAGGGGAGGGGTGGAGAAGAAAGTGGAGATTGGAAGAGAGATGAGGAGCTGGGGGGGAGGGGAGAGCACAAGCAGGGAAAAACTCATTGACATGAACAGAGTGAGTCGGAGACAGGTGAACCATTAACCATGAGGACTGGGGGAAGGGTTAGGCTGGAGGAGCAAAAAGGGAGTAAATCACCTTCCAAAATTTGACTGGGGAGTTAAGACTGTTCTGAAGGTTGGCCTTAAAATGACAGTGTTTGGCACTGAGGATGGCCCTTGTGCAAGTATTTCTAAATGCCCTATAAGAGAGGTCAGACGGACAGAGAGCAGGTTAATTTGTAGCAGGCCCAGGCTTGATCACAGGACTTGCACAAAACAGTGAAGTCATAGGTGATCCAGGTGTGCTTAGATAACTTAATCCTGGATTTGCTGATGGGGGCATGCTTGTACCAGGTGGAAGTACATTTTGAATGGAAAAGGAAGAAAGCCACATCACTGTCTGGAGCAGAGAGGATGGGAGAACAATCCATCATTGCAAGGTCGTTCAGTAGAGCCTTTTTGTTAAGCGACTGAAGAGACTTGGACCAGATGTATCTGGGGGAGAAGGGAGGGTGCCGGATTTTCCTAACACAAAATGTCATGCAGTGGTCACTAAAGGCATTCAGCAGAATACCTGCTGCAACTACGCTGTATGGGTGTCAGGAAAGAATCCAATCCAAGAGGGTGTGGTTAGTGAAGTGTGGACTGAGCCAGGTGATTTCCATAATGAGTTAGGAGAGGTTTACTCTCCTTGTGATAGTTACAGTCATAATTTAAAACATACTATAATATATTTAGAAACTCATCAATATATTTTGCAATATATTTAGTATACTAATGTGGCACTAAGCTGTATATTGAAAATATATTGCAATATATTAGCAGAATTTAAAATATATTGAAATACACTGAAGTAGCAATATATTATATTACAAAAGGGGTGCATGGAAATGTATTTCAATATATGTCAATATATTTTTGATAATACTGTAGATTTTAAAATCTATTTAATTTTTGTGAGGGGTGTGCTGAAGGAAGCCCTGAGCAGTAATGCCCAAGTGAGCATAAGCAGAGTTAAAAAAAAAAAACAGATACGTAGCAGTTTGCACCTAGATGGTGGTTACCGAAGTCTCTGTGGCAATCACAAGCAGATTTTCCTGCATGACGTTAAATAGGATTTCAGCAGGGGTGCAAGGAGTGGCACCCTTGGGTCTTGAATATTTATTGACTACATTTTGTGAGAAAAAGAAGAGGATGAAGGCCATCAGTAAGACAATTGTTGCACAGTAACACAAAAAAGTAATGTTTTTTGGGGTGATTCTGTTTAACAAGGCTAGAGCCTGTGGGGTACCCATCTTGTTTTGTTTATGCATGAAATCAGGAAATTACTGTACTGAAACTGCACAATTAGAAAGGCATTTAAAACAGAGATCAAAGGCTTCCTTCCGTCTTTTCCTTTGTAGAAAAATGATTTTTTTGTATAAATCTCTGGAACATATTAACAGTAAAGACATTCAGCTGGATAGTAAATCAGTGAGGGCTGAATGTGATGAAGTATAAACCTCAGTGGATTACAAATCCCAGGTGGTTCCCACCATATCCCCTTTCCTTCTTTTATCTGTCATACCTCTCCCCATTACTGGTGGCCACATGCCTTGATGTCACTGTGAGTTTCTTTATATCAGCACCATTAAGCACCCTGTTTTATTTGGTCACTTACAGACTTCCACTTTGCATTTTCTTTTTTCTTCTCCAGTTGCTATTGCTTTGCAGGAGGTAACTTGCCTTGCTTGGAGAAGCCAAGATGTCAGAACTCATCACATTGTTGACATGTGGAATTTTCTGACCTGACCATGACTGCTGTACTCAATGTCAAGGCCTTTGATAGTAGAAGATTAGTGGTATATGAACACTACCACCACTACTAGCCCTACTAGCATGGCCCTACCAGCAGCACCAGTACTGGTACTACCAAAATTACCAGCACCCCACCACTGCAACATCACTGCCAGTACCAGCACTACCAACATTACAAACACCACTCCAATCACTATCGTGACTAGTAGTATTGTTACCACTACCAACCAATACTAGACTGCCATCACTAACAGCTTTATTAGCACCACTATCACTATACGATGTACCACTATAGCTTACCATGACCAACCTCACTAGTATCACTACCAGTACAACCACCTTCACTAAAATTACCAAACTCTCCAGCACTCCCCGAGTACCAACACCAAGACTGCCAATTTCAGTATTACCAACACCATTTCTAGTACTGCCACCAGAACCACAACCCTAGTAATATCACCATAGTCATTGCTCTGACTTCAAGCACCACCACTGCCATTTTTAATACTACTAACACTGCATCTCTAGAATCACCACCACCATCACCACTGTAACTAGGACACCACTGCAGTCTGTAGTACCACCAACACCACATTTCTAGTACCACCATCAACACTGCCACTATCACTTGTACCCCCACTTCCATCTTTACTACTACTACTACCAGCACCACTTCTCTAGTAATATATCACCATTTTCAATGCAATTGTGAATAGTAATGTACTACCACTGTCATCTTTAATACAGCCAAAAGTTCCACCACGTCTCTGGTACCATCACCATTAAAGTTGTTGCTATTAGTGACATCAGCAATATAACATCTACCATCGCTAATAGAATCGCTAGTACCTTACCCTCTTTAGTACCACCCCATCACACCATCTAATCTATTGATGTTGATTAAATTCAAGAACCTTGTACATCCCCCAAAGCCTAGGAATGCCTGTTTTGCATCTCAGTTAGTATCAGTTTTCCTTGCATCCTCAATGATGTACTTGCTGTACCCCGTCCCGGTCACATGCCCCTTCACTACAGTGTCTTGCAATAGTTTGAACGAAGTGGGCATACTGTGGTGGGGAAGGGTGACTGGACTGGCTGGATTTGAAAGACTACTGGCCCCACTAAAACCATTAATCTGGGGTCTAGGGGCCACTTTATAAATGAATATATCTTGGGGCTGGGGGGTTGGCTAGGGAGGGAAGTACAGGTAATAATACACTATCTAAGAAAAGGTGGTCAGGACAAGACTAGGATTGGGATAGGTGGCCACCTGGGTAGGGTTAAATGTCTTGTTTCATTTGTTTAACATGTTACGTAGGAATTAGCGATGCAGTGAATTTAAACTTTTCTGGTTAGTTCTCACAAGGTGCCACACTTCACAAATTTTCCATGAAGTGGGCTTTGGCTTTTTGTACTCTGAAATACTTTGCATTCCACTGAAAATGATGCCATCAGGACAACCTTTCTGCAAAAAAATGTATCCTGCATCACGCAGATTTTTCCCGTGACATGCCAACTTTCACATTCCACAGAATATTTTTCCCATAGATTAAACTTCCTGCAGAAAAATTATTCTGCAGAACTCAACTTCTTCTCAGGAAGTGCCAAATTTGCAAAGAAAAGAAGATTGCAAATTGTGCAGAAATGTGTAAATTTTCCATAGTTCACATACATAGTGGATAATTAAACAATAATGCATGACAGGGTGTGGGTTGTGATGGGATAACACCATGCTTGGGTGGTTGGGCATAAGGCTGCAGGCGGAGTGCATCCAAAATCCCAGAAGTGATGTTATCCCAGCACAACCCACACCCTGGAGTGCATTATTGCTATTATGGCTTGTTTTTATAAAAAATAAAACAAAAACATTTTTTATGTTTTTAGTAGATTTTTAGTGTGTCAATATGTCTTTGTTTCTTAAGAGAAGATAATGACTTGATTCAACACAGTGAGGTTGTGCTGGGATAACCTCACTGTGCCAGGGACACACTGACCAGTCAGAGTCCAGGAAAATGTCTTGCCATTGTATAATATTGGTTATTTGGTCCTGAATCATGAATAAAGGTAATATACATGGTGTGCACACCCCTGCACCTCCATAGTTTTAGGTTTGCAAATTTCAAGCTACCAATCCTGCATAACTGGATATCCTCTGCAGATATGGCAAAGGGTCATGTGGTGGCAGGGATTCTGCAAACTCCATTTTTGGAGAATTTGACTTCCAAAACTAAGGCGAAAACTTCCAAAATAAAGGGTGAGGAAGTCACTAATTTCCAGATGTAAAACCAAAAATTAGATGACTTTCTAAAATTGCAAGTATAGAAATCAGAAGTGATGGATTTTTTTTGAAAGAAAATTGTATTTTATCACTAATATTTTATTTTGACATCCATAAACTGGTCCTTCCTAGAATACTGGCTTCCAAAAGTGTGATTCTGGAAATACTTTGACTTAAAAAGATTTGGAATGACTTCCAGATTTGGACTTGTGGAAGTTTTACATTTCAACTAAAAATAAATTAACTGAACCACTGCGTGGTGGTCCTGGATGTGCCAAACGTCAGCATGAGGAGCCTCAGCTAGACCTCTCGTCTACGAGATCAAGAGCTACTGAATACCAGCACTAGATAACATATGATGCGGCAGAGGCTGCCACACATTTAGCATCTGTACCCCTCTATGGCAATCAGTCAAGTACCCCAGGATAAGAAATGTCTGTCTGTCCCTCCAGAGCAAATTATGGTTCTATATCCTTAAAGATTCCAGCTCTGAGGTATTATCTATAACATAAAAAAACCACTAAGGTAACACTGCCCCTGCATTTACTAGTGCAGCTGCACAGAAAATTTGAAATAGAAAATAACACTAAGGTAGTGCAAGTACAAAAAAATAAAAAGTACAACCACAGAAATAAAAAAACCAGCATTAATATACAAAATCATTGTGATGGTTATGTATGGCCGTGAGTGGACATTAAAATGATTTTTGCATACATACGGTGTTTCACTTTTCAATAATTTTTCTCAAGTGTGCTGGCTTACTTTAGTTTTCAGTTTTCACAATAAACCTGCATTCATTTTCCTTTGCTCACCAGGTTGATGGGCTGCGTTATATTTTCTGTACCAAAGCCAACATATTGGAAGGGCTTTCCAAGCACTAAGAAGATTATGTCCTGCTAACAGTGGCTAGACCCCTAAAGCCAGGGAACTTGTTCAATGTGCTGCACTGAAAGGCACAGTTAGTGAGACACTAACCCGACAGTGAGCAGTGCTACACTATACTGCGGAAAGGGGCTGTTGACATCAGCGTGGTACTTGGAAGTCCAAAATCAAATGCAAGGCAGATGGAACCCAGCACTCAGTTCTGTGCAAGAACACATTAACCTTTAGTGTCTGTCTTCAGACTCTTTAAAGGGACAGTGTCAGTCTTTTTTGCTTATTTCTAATTAAACTCACATATATTATGCTTGCTTACCTTCTCTAAAATGTATGTTGCAGCTAGGTTTATTTGCCTCCTTACTTAGTAGAAGTGGAATGCATGCTAATGTACAGTTACAGTATAACCAAATGTGTTTCAGATCCTGGATCTATTCTTCTGGAATATTAGAAACCTCCCAAGCAGCACAGCCAGTCATGATGCGATAATCTCCTTTACTCCTACTGCAAAATGAGTGGCTAGACTGTGTTGGGGATGTTTCTAAGTCCAACTCTAACCATGGGGAAGAGAAAAGGTTATGCAGGATTGGTCAACTTGCATCAGCTGACCATGCATTACTCCTCAATTAAAGGAAAACTACACCCAAAACTTGAAAAAATATATGCTGTGCAGAGTGTTTTAATTTGTATGTGAAGTTCTAGTGTTTCCTTCCCTCTGACTGGTATTAGGAGTTTTTCCTAAATTAGCCTGCTAGCTTTAGGGTAGTTTTATGACCCCTGGAGATGTCCATATCAAATAGGTTTATTGCATTTCTTTGTCCTACAATGCACCTTGTTTCATGTAATGGTGATGTAGCAGAGCCCATAAATCCAGCAGAAAGCATTGCATTACAATCAGTTCACAACAATAGAGATGGTTATATTTTAAATCTGTAGAATTCAGCTTGGTGACCACCCTCATCCTAAAGGTTTTACTGTCCTGAAAAACTTTGCTGCTGGTAATTTTTGTGCAGCTTGTAAAGCTTCCAAGATATTTAGTTTGTTTGGCATGTGTGTGCTGAATGTTGGGTCTCTCTTACATCCAGTCACATGAGACAAGGTGCACTGTGGGAACAAGAAATACAATTACACTATCAGGTATGAAGATCCCCAGGGTCATAAAACTAGCATAAAGCTAGCAAGCTAATTTGGGAAAAACTCCTAATACCAGTCAGAGGGAAGGAAACACTAGAACTTCACAAACAAATTAAAACACTCTGTACAACATATATTTTTTCATGTTTTGGGTGTAGTTTTCCTTTAATGTATGGCTGTGTCCACCAGCATTGTCTTCCCCCTCTCACAAGAACCTCTTACAGATGCAGTAGTACCATTCTTGTTTGACAGCCATCTGTTGGCCGGCCATGAATTGCAGGCTAAGACTGTTAGTATATAGTGGTTAAAACAGTCTTAGTCTGCACTTCACGGCCGGCCAACAGATGACTGTCAAACAAGAATAGATAAGCTTAAGTGAAATTTCTGGTTATTCCTGCAATTGCTTTTGAGTCTTCTTTAGAAATAGGCTACTATAGTATATAATTATTTTTTAAGCAGTCCAGTGAGCTTGCATTAATTGTTTTTGAGGTTTTTTTTAGAAACAGGCTGCTAATTTCACTTAAGCGTATCTATTCTTGTTTGACAGCCATCTGTTGGCCAACCGTGAATTGCAGGCTAAGACTGTTTTAACCACTATACCATTTTTGTTTGAGAGCCATCTGTTGGCCAGCTGTGAATTGCAGGCTAAGACTGTTAGTATATAGTGCTTAAAACAGTCTTAGCCTGCAGTTCACGGCGGGCCAACAGATGGCTGTCAAACAAGAATAGATATGCTTAAGTGAAATTTCTGGTAGTTTCTACAGTTACTTTTGAGTCTTCTTTAGAAATAGGCTGCTATAGTCAGAAATAGGCTGCTATAGTCAGAAATAGACTGCTACAGTTACTTTTTAGGCAGTCTGGTGAGCTTGCATTAATTGCTTGTAGGAACTACCAGACGTTTCACTTAAATATATGCATTTCCCATAATGCACAGCAGTCAAATCCCAAACATCAAACATCACAGAAAAACAGAGATGATTCCACAGTTTACAAAACCAAGTCAGCCAAAATGATCACATATTCTGAAATGTTGATCACATCTGCATGTAATCAGTAATTGTTCACCATTGCACTCACAATATAAAAAATTTCAGCCTGTTCAGCATGTAGTTTCTCCAGTCAGGTGCGACTCCCTTTCTCTTCCCCATGGTAGGACCCTTAATATCCTCCCAGAACCTTTGTAATTTTGTACTTTTAAATTACTTTCATGCAAATGTAACATGGGGAAGAGAAACATATAAAAAGAGCCAGAGCGCCAAACCCTTTCTCTTCCCCATATTACAAGTGAATTAACCCACTCCAGAGCATGGGTCTACTGGGGATTCATGTATTGGAAGTTGATGAAGGAATGCAAACAAACATGTTTTTGTGTGGTAACACCAGTATGGTGGTCATTCTGCTTTTCACTTTTTAAATGAAAACAAGAATCAGAAATAAACAACCAACTACATCAGCAGTCTCTACAGAATTTGAACAACTGTAACATGTTTGTTAAACTAGGGACACTTTGAGGCCTAAGGGGGTTGATGGTGCCCCTTTAATGTCATCCATATCAGTAGTGCAAAGCAACAACTTACAGGCAGCTGTACAAGTGCAGGAGGACCCACAGGAGCCCGTTTCAGATCTTTGCTCCCCGGCACTCTGGCAAAGTGGTCAGTGTACTCTTGCAGAGAAGGGAGTGCTGAGCCTTGTTTGCCTTGCAGTGCAAAAGTATGCCAGTGTGCCTAGGAGACTCACCTGATTGCTACTTCATATAGGTGCTCTATCATACTCATGTTTGTAGAGGTGTTAAACAGGCGCTAGTGTCATGTTATTTGACACCTTCACAGACCTTGTTTTACAGATGGTTACACCCCCCCATTGCTTTTCTGACAGTATCAAATCCCAGCATTAGTAGTCCAGCAGCCCTCACCCCTTAATCCCCACTCAGATCATCTGAAAACATCCACTCTGGTACTCTAGTGGTCCCCACCCCCTCCCAGTCACCACTCTGATCATCTGAAAACAACCCCTCCCCATGGTAGTTCAGTGACCCCCCCACCCAATAGCTATATTGAAAGAGTTTAATAAATACCACTGTAGTCTAGTGGCCCCTGCCCAATAACAATACCAACAGTGGTAAAACAACCCCTCCCAGTAGTCCAGAGGCCCCCTCACCTGATTGCCATACCAACAGTGTTTACCAACCCCCTGGTAGTCCTGTGGCCCCCACACCTGATCACCATTCCAATGGTGGTAAACTAGCCCCCCAGGTAGTCTAGTGTCACTCCCTCCGAGTCACCATACTGCCAGTGATAAAACAACCCCTCCCTGATAGTCCAGTGGCTCCATCTACCCAGTTGTGATACCTGCAGTGTTAAACCAACCACCCTGGTACTCTAGTGGCCCCCTATTCCTTGATCTCCATAGCCCATGAGGGAAGTGGAATTTGGCATACCCCCCACATTTGGTGGTATGGCACTGTATGGTAGATATGGCTCAATCCTTGAAATACTTGAAATTCATTCTAAGTCCATGAGCATGCAAGATAGATGTCCGATAGACGTTCTACTGGACTAGCACAGAAACAGAACTTGTCAGCAGAAAAGGATCACTTGGCCCACCCAGTCTGCATAGTGAAAGTGAATGGAGGGTGATCCACCATCATGATGAGGTGGGGTTGACATGGTGATAGGTGGGGGGGGGGGTGTTGGACTAAAATGGTGGTTGTTTTATGACTGTCCAGTATGGAGATCAAGTGGGGGTAGTAGACTACCAAGGGGGTTAATTTAACACTGTCTGTGTGGTGATTTGGCAAGTTGACCACTAGATTACTAAGGAAGTTGTTTTAACACTTTAGTATGGCATTTAGGTGTGTGTGTGTTGGGGGGGGGCACAAAACTACCAGGGCAAACCAGATATTTGAATATTCTGTCTCAAGAGTTCTTTTAATTTTTTGTTTCACTATGGTGCTCTGATTTTCCTAGACCTTTTTGTTTTGGTAATACAATATCTACCACTTATAATGAACTACTCTGTGTATGGTAGTTTTGTCCATTTTAAGTGACTGTCTGTTTTACTCCA
The DNA here is from genome assembly GCA_016271365.2 of Neoceratodus forsteri. Lineage (NCBI taxonomy): Eukaryota > Metazoa > Chordata > Ceratodontiformes > Ceratodontidae > Neoceratodus > Neoceratodus forsteri. Next base: position 6,272,619 of record JADMNL010000025.1, on the reverse strand, counting down.
AAATAGCTGTCAAATGGTTATACAGTACAGTAGTGGGCTCATTTAACCACACCACACTACACTACATGTCATAGTCTCCTTCCTTCCTTCCTTCCTTCCTTCCTTCCTTCCTTCCTTCCTTCCTTCCTTCCTTCCTCTCTCCATTAAGGCAGTAAAAGCAAAAGCAAAGAATTAAGTAAAAATGTAGCAGTACTGAGTCACTCGCATTATGGTTGTATTCTTGCCTGTCTTCCACCGCGGTCATCTGGTGTACTCTTCTTTCTCCTCTTCTTCGTCTTCCTCCCCTTCTGGTTCTACGTCTCATGTTTTGTTGAATTGAATTATGCACCTGCTGCACCTCTGCTTATTTTGATATGTCCTGACTTGCAGTAATTCCTGATATGTTCTCACTGTTTTTGCTTGTTGTTGTACCGGTCACAAGTGTTGGGGTGGGGGTGGGGTAACTGAGGGGAGGGAAGTGGGGAGCTCTCCCCAAAAGGGGAGCTCTTCCCTAAAAAAAGCATTGACCCAGAGCTCTCAGAGTAAGAGCCACTTGTGAAAGTGGTGGTCTGGTGATTAATTCTATTTTTCAGGATGGACTTCAGCTGTGTCTGCTGTCTAAAATTCTGATTAAATCCTTTCTTTTCACAATAGAAGTATCTCCTGTTCACATAGTCCTCCTTGTCATAGTAAAATCTGTTTTATTTAACACACTGATTTTCAAATCATTTTTGGCTATAGTATTTTTGAGAATCTGTTGATAAATCTTGTGTTCGGGTGCCCCCTCAAAACGTTTTACAATTCTCTTTTTCAACAGCATCTTCTAAGATCAATTCCAAAAAGAGAGATGAAGAATGTTTAATATGTGCTTCATATTTTTGCATGATATAATCATTGTCCCTACCAAGTCTTTCCCTATGAAAGGCCAGTAGTTTAGCCATTATTAAGCCTCTAGGGACCCTCTGTAGACTTACATAGGCTTCTAAGTTTCATGCCTGCCAATAAAGTCATCATGCCTTCAGCGCAACTCGCAACACATTCTGGATCATTAAATGCCTGTTTTATGTCTCTAACCATCTCACTGCCTTTTGGAATGACTGCTGTTATGTTTGTTGAGATGCCATTAGTCCTTTCTGTCAAAAGGCATAGAAATGGGATGCTGTCATCACTGCGTTGAAACAAAGTATGGGCTAATTCACTTACAGAGGTCTCTGATGCATTGGCAAAAACTGCTGAGATTGACGGATCAATGGGCATCTGTTCCGAGCTGAGCCAATGACTGTAACACTGGTCAGTCAATTTGTCATCCGACATCAATGGTTTGAAGTAGACAGCACTGTGAGTGCATAACTTAAACATGTAAAAATAACAAAATGAGCAAAACAGAGCCACAAACTCTGTATATCTCACTGTGCTGCTGGTAAAGCCATGTACAAGCAAAATAAACAACTGGGCACCAGTGAGAAATGCCACAAAAGATCACACACTGTTGCTAATGGTGATCAAAACTTTTTTTTTTTTTTTTACTTAAAAAGCATACCAGAGACATTATTTTAGATCAATTTAAAGACATGGTGCATCTGTTTTATGGCATCTTGAACTCCAACCCATTAGTGGAGAAAGTGTAACTGTGACAAAGCGCTAGTTTTGTAAAAACATAATAACACAAATTGGTAAATGGTCACAGGTAAGACATATTGTGACACCTAGATGATAAAAGCAGCCCTAATACCTGATAACAACATACACTTTTAACTTACATTTTAACATACATTTTAAAATCAGGTGTACAGCATCAAATTAATTTACGTGGTTCAAGAAATTCACATGACATAAAATATATTAATATTTTTAGGAACTGTGCCATGAACTCCTCCCCACCTTTTAATCTTAAATTTAAATTTAGCAAAGATATTTATTTGTTTAATGGCAATACGTATAAAATCTTATGTTTCTTTGCTCCTAGGCATTCATATGGGGCAGAACATATCGCATTATATGCCACAAAAAGGATGTGACCATTCTCTGAAATTAGGCCTGTACATCTTTATAAACTCCATGTGGATTAATTTGATAGTATCCACTAGATATTAAAATGTATAAATGTAAGTTAAAAGTGAACATTGTTGTCATTAGGTATTAAGGCTGTTTTTTATCATTTAGGTGTCACACAGTGTCTTACCTGTGATAGTTTTCCATCTGTGTTATTATGCTTTTACAAAACTAGCACTTTGTCACATTTGCAATTTCTGCACTTATGGTATGCAATTCAATATGCTGTAAAACAGATGCACCATGTCATTAAATCAATTTAAAATAACATATAGAAATCTCTTTACCCACTAGGTGGCAGGTGCACCAGGAAAAAGCACTTGTTGGAAGGGTGTGAAACATCAGTGTGACTGTCTGGGGGTCTCTGGTGTGCATTTAATTTTTTTTTAACAATTAATCTTTTTATGGATGCTTTTTAAATTTTTAAAAATAATAAACATTTTGAGCACCATTAGAAAATGTGTGTAATCATTTGTATCATGTCTCACTGGTTCCTGGTTCTTTGCTTAGTTTGACTGTTTTGCAATGGCAGTCTATGAGGAAAGGTTTTTGGAAAACATAAACTATCCATTTAAAGCGACAGTCTGTACTAAGCATGTTTATATTTGCATGTACTTTGTAGCTGACTGGTACATAATGTACTGATGAGCATGTTCGGCTATTGGAAACATTTACAAGTTTCATTTATGTACAAAAGACACAAACATATATATGTGACAGCTAAATAGATAAAGAACCTCAGCACCTCATGTGAATTTTTATTTTATTTATTTAGTTTTTATTGACCGGGTAAGTGCACTAGACAAATTCTGCCTATTTTCAAGCACGACCCAGGAGAGGGGGATACAGATGAATGCCAACTGACCTTGAAGCAGATTAAGCTGTTGGTGGTATTTTTAGTGAATGAGAGAAATTTGGACAGAACACCGGGGGAAATTCCCCTACTCTTTTCGATAAGTACCATGGGATCTTTAACATCCACCTGAATTACCACCAATCCAGGCAGATGGGACCTCGGTTTAACATCTCATCCAAAAGACGGCACCTCAGAAGTGCAGCACACCTCTCATGCTACACTACAGTGTCAGTATTGGGATATTAACCCAAGTGCCATATGTGGGAACTGTGGGATTTGCATATATATCCCATGTTCCTCTGTGTTTATCCATATATAAACAAATGACACGTTATTCTTTGCGTCCAGCTCCTTTGCCAATGACCTGATGGCCAGGTTTCAACTGCACTTTACCAACATCCAGCACTGGTTCCTGGCAAATCAGCTGTCCCTCAATGCCACAAAAATGGTCTCTATGACCTTTGGCATTAGGTAGAGGCTCATGGGGCTCAACCCTCTCCCTCCCTTCCATACCTTTGATAGGGCAGCAACTGAGGATGTTCCCTCATTCACGTACCTTAGGATTTTACTGGACAACACCTCAATTTCTCAGTGCACATGGATGCCTTTCACAAGAAGCTGCACCACAGAATTTGGTGCACTTTACAGAAATAAAGGATGTGTCCCGCTTCCTGCATGTTGAAAGATCATCTCAAAAGTAATTATACTCCTCATCTTCAACTATGGTGACACTGTATACAGTGCAGTTCCCAAGTGTACCCTAGCCAGACTGGATTCCCCTCTTTCACTCATTTTGCTTCTTTGCTCTGGACTGTCCCCCTGCACCCATCATTTCCTCTCCTTCCCTTCCCTTGAGGCCAGATGCCATAAGTGACAGATGATCCACTACAGGACATGTGGTCGTGATCTGATATACACATGGCTTGGTGTGTATTGTGAGGCATGAAGTCGCAGATCAAGTGCATTCAACCATGCAAGGCATGCGTACATCAGACCATGGCCACGTGCCTTGTAGTGGATTATCTGTCTTATAAAATGGCCAACAGTTTTTGGAGGGGTGGTAAAAAATAGAAAGAAGTGCAGGTGTGTGGTCATGGTGGGATAATACATGGTCATGTGGTGTGTTTCTTCCAATCAGGAGACTGAATTTTTACCAATGTTTCTTATATATACTGTATATATATCAATGGGATATTCCACGGCTTGACTGAGAATATAATTGATATTCTTCCTGAGTACAGTTTGACCTAATGACATCATGAATGGCATAGCCACGAGTGATGTCATAGGTCAAATTGCACAAGCAGTAGTGGATCTAGGGGGTTTTAGAGGGCGCAGGTGCACCCCCCCCATTGTAACTTACTTGCTTGCTGCTGCTGCATTTAAGTTTGCTGTAGAAGTTTAATACATTGATTGTAAGAAAATATACATCCAAAACTATAGATTGTGTTTATATTTTCAGTAAACAAATGTAGTGAAAAAGATAGTATAAATGATAAAAAATATTATAAAAAGTTGCATATCAAGTAGGCACACCACCACAGCACCCCCCATTGTAAAATCCTGGATCCACCACTGTGCACAACCGGAAAATTTCAATGATATTCTCTATCTGGGGTTGTGGCATATCTCATTTACACAATCCTCCATTTAGTGTTCTACAGTATTAACATTTTCTTGTCGTAAAGTCATGGCATGTTATTAGTTTTCCCCATTTTGTTTAGGATGACTGAGTGGAAAGTGATCAGAGTGCTGAACTGACGTTATTCGTCAGTGCATGAACATCAGAATGCATCAGAAAGCTTATTGAAGGAGCGGTTCCAAAGTGGGTGGCTCAGTATTCTGTTTTTAATTTTTCTGATTGAAAGCTGTTTTCACTTTTTTTAGATGATCAAGTGGAAAGCAGCCAGTTGGGGCCACACCATGATATCCACTGACGATGAGGAGATGTTGTGCATCAGTCTTGGTCTTAGGCAGCAGTGAGTGTGTGAGCATACGAGGGGTTTCTCCTCAATGGGCTAGTGTCTGTGGCCTTGACTGGAGAAGGGCACATCTTTGCAGCATCGGGAACATGGTAGTGACGGTCGCAGGTAGGGGTGTTTGAAATCGGGTTTGTGAAGGGAGGGAGACGTTCACAAGACATTCAGGTGAAGTTTATGTTACACTACAGCAATTTTAAGAATGACTATTTTTGTGCTTCATTTTAAAATTTAATTTTTTTTATAAAAAAAAAAAAGGCAGAGTTGTGTAGAGAGCGGTCCGGTTTCAAAGTGAATGGGTTGGATTTTGAGTTGGGGCACGAGGCAGCTGGTGACTCAAAGCAATTTGAAAGTGAAAGTGGTTGGCTGGAGCCAGCTGCTCATGCTGCCAGCTCCAGTCAATCACAACTTACTGTGTAGCTGCAGTTAAGTGCAGTGTTTGCCTGTGGTGGACCTACTGTGTGGATAAATGACCCACAGTGAGGATAAACACAATATTCTCAATGTAGGTCTGACGACCCTGAAGATACCGTTAATATTTGCCATTTTGTATCCTCACTGGCATTGCATAAATATAAATACACACACATACACATACACACACACACACGTGTATGTCCCCACCGGCCCCTTATTTAACTAGCAGGCACACCTCCCATAGTCTAGGGGAAAAGAGAGGGGTGAGGGTTACATAGTGCCACCATAGACAAGGTGGGATATGCAGATGGAGTAGAAATGATGAAACACAAACCAAGTGTGGCTACTACCTGGCACACATCTGGTGGGACCAACACCATGGCCACAACCCAGTTCCCGGGGAGAAAACATTTGCTCAGGGCTATGCTAGGTTTGCGCTTCTGGACAGGGGTACCCAAGTAACTCCACACATGGGAAGCAATATCATAAATGTCCATACCAGGTTGGGATTCTAGAGTGTGGCTTTATTCCATTTACACAGTAGGAACAACACAAAGTGAAGATGGTCCCCCAAGGGTTACACATATGGTAAATGCAGACATCCAAGGTACAGAACTCCAAAACTTCCCATATAGCATAGGATGACTGTAGAAATTGTGGACTAGCCACCTGTGGAACAGAAACAAGCAATTTCCCTCAACTAGGCACACACAGCCAGTACTTGGACACTTCCCATACTGCATAGGATAAGATGTGGCACACAGACCATGATGGAGCACTACAGGCTCAATGCTGGAGGACCCACATACAAGGGGTAACTGGAGAAAACCCACTCACTGGAGCAAAACTGGAGAAAACCCACTCACTGGGCTAAACCAGAGAAAACCCACTCACTGGGGCAAAATTGGAGAAAACCCATTCACTGGGGTAGAACTTTCTTCAGGCATTGACCACATGCACTGGCAGAAAAGACAGGCGCCCTTCAGAACCCGGGGTGCTAAACTGGTCACTCCAGATGGGGGGGTCTCCCACCTTTTGTTTCCAAGTTCATACTCGGCCATCCTTATGGTAACTACACCTCACACTTTACCAAACGATAATGTTGATGCTTTCTAGAAATGTATTTCACATGTAACATCAGCAAAGAACACCTCAGGGGTGTCAAAGGTAAATGTTCTGTTCCCATGGACAGTCACACTTTTAAACTGTTTTAGGTGACAGGGTCCCTTTGTCAGAGAATCCACCCTTAAAGTGCAGGCATACCTGGGCAGTCTCAAACACAACAAAGTACTCACAGAAGTTATCACACAATGCAGCTTCACCAATGTCCTGGTAGGATCAGGGGATTGCCCCTAACATCCTGGCAGCCTGCTCCCTCCCTCCTGGGATGAAACACTGGAAAATCCCTGGCGACGGTTTCCACTACTTAAACAAAGCTGGAAGATTGCTGTACTCCACTAGGGTGAGAAAGAAAAACAAACAGGAACACTGCAGCTCTATAACAGAGCTGCTGCTGGAACTGCAGCTACACTCTGCAGACTCCAGCCACCAACTGACTACAGAATTCTAAATTCCCCACTGACTGCAACTGGCTGTGTGGCTTATACAGCTGTGAGAGTTCTAAAATGACATCACCTCTCCAACTTCCAGCTGAGACCAGAAGCAGAGGGGGCAGAGTGAAATCCATTTACTGGCGAATCACTAGCTGCCTTCCCTGCCTACCACTAATTCTAACCGAGATTCTTGTAACCCCTGGGAATAAGGGGATTACACCCACCCCAAGCCAGGTAAATGACTGTCCACAGTCATTTTCTTACCCAGCATCAGACCATCCTACCCTATGTGTTGTCTATGGGGAGGCCAGCCTTCTCCCTTACCATGTGCCAGGCACAGGAACACAACATTAAGGGCCCAGAGGCCATTGGCTGACGCATCAGCCCCTACTCTATGATCTTACTATGGAGAATCAGTGGCTCTGGGAGAGCTGCCCAAAGCATGCCCTAATAGACCAGAGCTGGGGTCCCTACTGCAGATCAGGACCACAGCCTGTCTATCCCCCTAGTCCTCTAGGGAAAATATATCTATCCAAACTACTCGTAGGGGAATCTCCCCCCAACCCAGGATACCTGTAAACCAAAAACACACCAGAGCACAACACTATGCAAAGCATTACACTCCCACTTCCCCACACATACACCTGTGGAAGAAACAATGGTAAACACATGTTAACAACTACACAATACTCTAAACACTCTAAAACACAAAGAAACTCCGATGAGTTCCCCAAATCCTCTTCTGGTCTTCTCTTCTTTCTTCATCAGGAACACCTTAAAGAGAAAACACAAACAAAACACCCCAAATCTGCATACCACAGTGTTATAATCCCTCCGATGAACACTAAAGAATCCCAAAAATATTATATAGAAAAGTGAAAAAGTAGAAAACAGTAGAAAACACTGACATTATACGCAATAAACTCTTTTTGGGAAATGGAATGCCCTAAAAGTCCCATCTAGTGACAGAATGTTGTTGCCTGAAGGCAAGATCCACGAAAGAGTCTCTCCTGGGCTGGAACCCGCTGAAGCACAGTCCTTGAGCACTGTAGTCCAAAAGAAAGAGTCTTTGTGGACAGTTCAAACAGTTTGGAAGTCTGCCAGGTGTAGGATGTGTATTGCAAAGTCAGTTACAGCATAGAAAAGTTTGGACTTACCAGTCCCTTGAAAATCAAACAACGAAATCACCTACTTCTCCAGCCGAAGACTCTCCCCCTCTAGCGGTATCATTCGGATACAGCTGGAATGATGTCCTCTGGAAAACAGGCGATGAAACAGGAAAACAGCTGGAATGATGTCATCTCGAAAATTGAACCATGCACCATCAAAGGTAGTACCACTCTGGGTGAGGTGCAAGAACTATGACCCCTTCTGGGCGTTCGTAGTTGATGTTGTGGAATGTCTCATTCCCTGCTTTGTCCACAAATTGCAGTGTCCATAAACTGTGTCCTGCCCAATTTCCAGAATTTCAGTCTATCACTGACAACTCTGTCTCTGACACAAGGGGTTGCACCTGGATGTAGATTCTTGCTTGCTTCTTCCAATAACCAGGACTGCCTGTTCTGCTCAATTTCTTCCCAGACTCTACAAGGAAAGGTAGGAAAGGACCTCCCATATATGGTGTCGGCCCTCCTATGAACCAGTCTCTCTTTCTTATTACTCTTCATAAGTACACGGCCCATGGGACGGCTTGGGGGTGGCCAGTCCTGGTTCATCCAGTGCCACATACTTAAAGAATGAAATAACTTGTTCCCGACCATCTCTGTAGGCAGGGCGGTGGAGTCACCATCTTCTCTCTCTGGCTCCTCCAAGGCAAGAGCTTGAGGCTGCTCACTGGGACCCTCAACATGAAGATACATATCCTCATCCTCCTCTTCCTCACTTAGGACCTGGGCCCAGGAGTGAGCATTCATCCTCACTCCCGAGACAGTCCACTCCTCACCGGGTGCAGAGGTAGACACCTCCCAATCCAAAGTTTCTTGAACTTTGTCCTCCCCAACTAGGCTAGGACTAGGACCCTCTCTCCATGGGTCCATGGATCCTTCCTCTGCACTGTTCCTATGAGACACAGGTGAGGAAACATCACGAGATGTCTGCCATTGCAGTAAATCCACACTTTCTTCCTTTGTGCCACACTCTATGGGACCTCCCCCCACAGGTTCAACCTGGTGCTATGTGCTGCTAGATTCAGGGTTTCATACTTTGGTCCAAGTGGGAGCCAGACAAATTTGTGGTGCCTTAGACAAAACATACTTCACTAGGCAACCTGAACAATGAGGAATTAAAAACACATCCCTTCCAGCCATGAGGCACATTAAGCATACTCTCACAGGGTAGTTGCGTATTGCAACATGTGGAGGCAACCCTTCACCATAGAAAACTTGCTCTATTTCCTTTAGTTTGGCAACCTCCTCTGCTATCATAGCTTGGGCATGATCCAGGTAGCGGGATGGTCCCGAAGCCATGTCTGCAAATAAACACATAAAGTCTGTTATTACTACTTGTTCATGACACACTGAACAGTCTCTTAAAATGGCTCCCCGCTGCTGTGTTCACGTTTACTGCCCCACCCTGTAATGGTGGCAGCAGCACTCCTCTGGCATCAAAATCTGTCTCTGACTTAAATAAACTGCGCATCTGACCTTTCTGCTGCTGATTTCTGCTCAGACTGTAAACGACCGCACTGCTTTAACACTTCTCAGCACATTCATATTATTTTTTGCAGGACTTTATGATTAGCACACAAATCAACTAGTTACATGTGCTTAAAGTCACTGAAAGCCACGTATTTCTTTACAGGATTGTCTGTTTGTTGCAGCCTAATATACAACTCACAGTCTCTCACTTGCTTAGAACATTATACAGCTTCTGAATTCATAATAAATGCTCACAGTCTATGCTCAGAATTTTTGTTTGTTGTGTTTGGTGAACCAACTCATAGTCCTTCTTTGCAAAACAATCTCACTGCTCACACACATCCAGCTGGCTTTCACACACAGTGTGAGGCACAGTTATTTTGAATGGTACTCACTGAATCAGTAGCTGGCTTGCTCCGATGGAAATTTCTCGGCCTAAAGCCAATCCTGGAAGGCCTCTGGGGTGAAACAGGCTGGCGATCCTGCCGATTGTTACCACGAATGCCACGCTTTCTTCCCAGTTGGTCAGATAACGAGTTGAGCCCGAATTTTAACAGAAAAAGTCTGTATTTACAGATTTAGAATGTTTACAGTCCACTCAATGGTTTCTCCTGGCTGACCAGCTCACACATCACTCACTCTCTCCTTCTTGATCACTGGGCTGCACTCTGAAGCTGGCTAGGGAGCAGGACTGATTGCAGCCGCACTAATCACTTGACGTGATGCAAATGAACCGCTCTCTCTCTCCTCGTGCTCTTCCTCCGTGGCAATCATCGAGCAAGGGCAAAATTTAATCTGCAAACTGAACTTTTTTTCTCAGCTGACATTTCACGGTGGGAGTGCCATTTTTGACCATTTCTTTACTTAGAACTTGGCTATTTCTTTAGCGACTCACCCAACTCACACACAAAGAACATGAAACTTTCAGGGCACATTTATCTCTCTGTTTCCCAAAGTCCACATTACTTTTGGCACTTAAAACTTGAAATTTTAAAGTTCTGTTAATGTTCTTGATGTAGAACAAGGGCATACACATTCTGGCTTTACAGTCTCTTGGTAAAAATGGCACAAACACACAGCAGTACTTGAACAGCAGGCACACAGCGGCACATACAGATGGCACTATCCTAGGCAGATCCTTTTGTGCAAAACTTCCCTTCCAGTTTTGGGATACCACACTGCCAGAGAGACAAAACGCTAGCTGTACCCCAAACAAACTATCCAATGTTTTCTCCCCAAATTAAACAACATTGTTGAACAAGCCTCCATTTTTGTAAGCCCCCACCGGCTCCTTCTATAACCAGTAGGCACACCTCCCATAGTCTAGGGGGAAAGAGAGGGGGGTTACATAGTGCCACCATAGACAAGGTGGAATATGCAGATGGAGTAGAAATTATAAAACACAAACCAAGTGCAGCTACTACCTGGCACACACCTGGTGGGACCAATACCATGGTCACAACCCAGGTCCCAGGGAGAAAACGTTTGCTCAGGGCTATGTTAGGTTTGCACTTCTGGACAGGGGTACCCAAGTAACTCCACACATGGGAAGCAATAACATAAATGTCCATACCAGGTTGGGATTCTAGAGTGTGGCTTTATTCTCTTTACACAGTAGGAACAACACAAAGTGAAGATGGACCCCCAAGGGTTACACATATGGTTAATGCAGACATCTAAGGTACAGAACTCCAAAACTTCCCATTTAGTATAGGATGACTGAAGAAATTGTGGACTAGCCACCTGTGGAACACACACAAGCAATTTCCCTCAACTAGGCACACACGGCCAGTACTTGGACACTTCCCATATTGCATAGGATAAGATGTGGCACACAGACCATGACAGAGCACTAGAGGCTCAACACTGGAGGACCCACATACAAGGGGTAACTGGAGAAAACCCACTCACTGGGGTAAAACTGGAGAAAACCCATTCACTGGGGTAGAACTATCTTCAGGCATTGTCACATACACTGACAGAAAAGACAGGTGCCCTTTAGAACCCAGAGTACTAAACTGGTAACTCCAGATGGGGGGGGGTCTCCCACCTTTTGCTTCCAAGTTCATACTCGGCCATCACTATGGTAAATACACCTCACACTGTACCAAAAGTTATTGTTCATGCTTTCTAGAAATGTATTTCACACTTAACATCAGCAAAGAACACCTCAGAGGTGTCAAAAGGAAAAGTTCTGTTCACATGGACGGTCACATACTGGACTCGACTGAGGACAGCCAACTTTTAAAAGTGACAGGGTCACTTTGACAGAGAATCCACCCTTAAAATGCAGGTACACCTGGGCAGTCTCAAACAAAACAAAGTACTCACAGTCGTTGTCACACAAGGCAGCTTCACCAATGTCCTGGTAGGATCAAGGGATTACCCCTAACATCCTGGCAGCCTGCTCCCTCCCTCCCTCCTGGGATGAAACACTGGAAAATCCCTGGAGACGGTTTCCACCACTTAAAGCTGGAAGATTGCTGTACTCCACTAGGGTGAGAAAGAAAAATAAATAGAAACTGCAGCTACAGTATACTACAGAGCTGCTGCTGGAACTGTAACTACACTCTGCAGACTCCAGCCACCAACTGACTACAGAATTCTAAATTCCCCACTGACAGCAACTGGCTGTGTGGCTTATGCAGCTGCGAGAGTTCTAAAATGACATCACCTCTCCAACTTCCAGCTGAGACCGGAAGCAAAGGGGGACAGAGTGAAATCCATTTACTGGCACATCACTAGCTGCCTTCCTTGCCTACCACTATTTCTAACCGGGATTCTTGTAACCCCTGGGAACAAGGGTGTCACACACACACACATATATATATATGTGTGTGTGTGTGTATATATATATGTGTGTGTATATATATATATATATATTATGTATACTGTATATACATATATATGTGTGTATATATATATTTATATATCATATGTGCATGTGTGTGTATATATATATATATATATATATATATATACACACACACACAATGCAATGGTCTGACTCAAAATATGCAATCTCTCTTCAGGTGTGAGTCATGGGACCATAACTCCCAAATGGCAAAACCACAAGTGAGTTATGAAAGTCCTGCCCCCGCACAAGTGATAATAAACTGCATATTTTAAGTCAGACCATTGCATCTTTGATGTGTGCAATAGTTTACAAGCCATTGCTTTGAAATCTGATGTTTATTAGAAAATGTAACTGTTCTTATTTGATTCCAACAGTTACTTCAGTGTTGCACTAGGACTTGTCAGCACTGTGAAAGCTGCCCGCTGTCTGATTCAGTATTCCACTGTGATGACATTAACCTTCAAAATATCCATTGTGACAACAGTAACAACATATTTCTGATATGGTCCTGTTACTGATGTCACTAACCAATATATCACTTTTATCCACCACTGCAGAAATTATGAATACATTACAAACAACATTACAAACGACCAGAAAAGCAAACATAGCAGCAACCTAGAGAGGCAGACAAAAACAGTTATGTTTGTTTCCATATTGTCTGACCACTGCTTTTTCCATAGGTGAAGAAGAGATGAACCATCTTGAGGGTAAGGTGGTTCCTCTACTATTTGGCTACACAATGGATGTTTCACCAAAATGGAGAGGCAGGAGGCACAACTCATGAAAAGGACCATTACTGAACAACTGAACCACAGAATTCAGAACAAGGGAAAGGAGTGATCAACAAAATATTTTCCCTTTTAATCCCTCTTTTACTATTAGTAGTTATTGAAGGTCACTACTATGACTACTAAAGTTACTATTACTGTAAACTGTACTAAGTACCATTGCAAAATTTCTAAGAGTATAAATTTGTACAATTTTCACTCCAGAGTTCAAATGGATCAGTACATGATGTGTTGCAGAGGAATGCGAACTAAGCAACCTCTGTACATGTGCTTTCCATTGCCAGCTTGTAGAACAGATGAAGAACAAGGAACTTGGCCACTGGGCATCAACAAAACCCAGGGATATGAGCATCAGAAACACACTTGTATTCCACAGAGGGCTATCAAGCTGTCACTATGAACTCTAGGAAAGAACAGAACACTTGTATTTCCAAGTGCTTGTCATGAACCGAAGAGCTTCCAGGTCATCACTACTGACCCCGAGAAGAGATCTAAAGAACTGAAGAATTGAAGATCTGGAACATCTCTGGGCCATCATCACTGACCCCAAGGAGAACTTTGTAGAACTGAAGGTTTGGAACACCTCCTGGCTGTCACCACTGATCCAGGGAAGAGATCTGGAGAACTGAAGAACTGAAAATTTGGAACATCTCTGGGCAATTGTCACTGACCCTTTGAAGATATTTGGAGAACTGAAGAAACAAAAACCTGGAATGCCTATGAGCTGTTGCCACTGACTCTGGGAAGGTATTTGGAGAACTGAGGAACTGGAACACCTCTGCTGGAGACTTTCTAGACAGCTGAAGACCTGCAACAAAAAAAAAAACCCACTGGGCATTGAATCCCTATCTGTGAAGCAGTGCAGTTTCCTGCAATACCAAGCTCACTGTTAGGGAGGGGTTGGACTGAAGGCTCTGTAGGAAGAAAGTGACATGGAGTTCCTTAGCTGACTATGTTATTCCTATTCTAATGACCAGCCCCCGAATTGTGAGGAAACAGATGGGTGAAACAGTCTCTAGATCATGCAAAAGAAGTTGTGAGCATGCAGTTAGGCAGAAGTACAGTTTAATCTTGACACAGACTGTCTTTTCACTTGGTGGTTGCTGGTCTTGGTAGTCTTGCATCAGGAAACCATCAAAAGGATAATTAGCATCACAGCAGGGTAGTTCAATGCCATGTAGGGTAATCCAATAACATGCAGGGTAATTCAGTACCACGCACGGTGATTCAAAGGGTCTGAACAACTGTAGTCACTTTTAAAAGAGGCTCACAGCATGCAAGGGCAGTATCTTAGTCTTAGAGCATGCAGTGATTATGTAGGGCAATGTTAGGGCAGTAGAAACAGTCTCAGAGTAAGACAGTGTAAGCTCAAGGCATACAGGGCAAATTTGGTGCATCCGGGGCAATTACACAGTCTCGGAGCACGCATTTACTTTGGGGCTGTCCCTTTAAATGGCAGTCTTGTAACACAACAGTTCTTGCCTTTCACAATGGCTTACATTCATCACCATCACTTTAAAATGTTCATTCAGTATTCATCACAGTAACTTGGAATTACAGATGCACTGGTTCAGGTATTGTATAAGGGGAAACCTGGCTGAATGCTGGATATACCGAGCTACGACAGGGCCATGGACTATGTCCTCCCTCCCACAGGCATATGCTTGGGTTCACACAGTAGACAGCAGTCCTATTGTTTTATTGAGGGCTGTTTGACTTAGCCTATGTGGCAGAGGTCCCATGCTAACTGTACCTCCCTCGCTAGGGGGCTCTGGGTCAGTTACATTCTTTTAAAATACAGGATACCAACCCTTGGCTATGGCCGTGGCAGCTATGCTGCTGGGGTGGTTAACTGGCTTGTCCACTCCCTTCCCCCTTGCTCCTGGCTGGAGCTGGCTTCACAGTGCACTTAGACAAGTAAACTATTTCACACTATCCCTTAGCTTGGGCTACTAGTGGCTACCTGGCTACTAGCCCACCCTTGTTATTCTTAGGTTAAAACAGGCCTTGCCTAGCCCTTACCCCACCCTCTGGGTGCTGACATATCTCTAAAAAATGAACACTCTATGGGCTTACTTGCCCTAGCCTAGGTAGCCCACCTAGGCTGACATACATTTAAACTGGGGCTCCACCCTGCCCCTACTCCTCCTGGAGCTGCTTTTATTTTAAATAAGAGCCTGCTTGCCCTTTGCTCCTCCTCCAGGAGTCTTTTATTATAATAGGTGATAACTTATAGTTTTAACAGTAATAACATAACAGTATAGTCTTCTCTTCCCCCTAACTTATAAGAGTTTCACTCAGTGATGTTTCACCTGGTATAATAAAGATTGATTGATTGTTTTTTTATACCCTGCTCAATTCACTACTTATCTTTTCCTCACCATGCCTCTAGACTCACTCAGACTACTTCTCCCTATCTTGTCTGTCCTCTGTCCCCCCCTTCTCACCCACACCCACACCCCTCCCCCTCATTAATACCAACCCCTCTCTGCCTCCACTCCACTCTCCTGTCTTCAATTACACTGTTACCCCGTCTCCCTCTCTTCAGACCTGGGAACACTACCCCTTCTGCCCTAGTGCCTCACTCTTAGCAATTCCTATTTACTGCACAGTACTACATATTCTATGCTTCCAGCCTCCTCCTTCTCTCCACACCCACCTTACCTCCAGTCGAGCCTGCTCTGTACCTTGGTATAAGAGTGTAAACTTTGCTACATTATCATTGCACTCCTGTTCCTATCTTCCAGAGACATAAATCCTAATCCTGGACCTTGCCCTCTAAGCGCCTCAGTGCCCCCATCCACTGCTGCAGGAACTGCCCCATCAAGTCTCACTGTCCTTCCCCATGGACAAAATATTCTCCACCTAAATATAGGCAGCCTTCTCCCTAAAGTTTATCTACTCCAGCCTCTGGTTGCTTTGCTTGGTCCTGATATAGCATCCTGTCTGAAACATGGCTTAACAATAAAATAGGGGACCTTTCTCTCTCCATCCTGGGCTATACTATATCTCGACAAGACTGGTCAGGGAGGGGTGGAGGAGTGGCTATCTATGTCTTCTAATCTATCATATTCACCCGCCATTTTTTCCGCCTCTGTCCTGAAAGCATATGAGGTGCTTATCTTACAGCTATCCCTCCTTTTCTCCATCCCTATATTTGTGGCAGGTGCCTATTGTAGCCCAGGCCTCCACTCCTCTGTGTTACAGACCTCATCAGTTCCATAGTATCCCACACCTCCTTGGGTGAAGTTTATATTATAGGTGACTTCAACTTAAACTGGTTATCCCCCACAATGAACAAAGTACGAAATGAAACTGATGCCCATAACCTATCCCAGCTCATCCTTGATCCAACTCGGATGAACCATAAAATGAGTAACCACTCCTTAATTGACGGGGCCCTCACCTCTCACACCCATATAGGGTCATTAAATCTGGTGTATTATCAGATGCCCTAAGTGATCACCTCATGACCTTTCTGGTACGTAAAATTCACAGAATCAAGGCCTCTCATAAAACCTTAATGACTTGCTCATATAAATCTCTGAATCTCGCTCCCCTCCTCCATGACCTAGTTCTTACAAACTGGGCCCCTATAGCCTCAGCAAACTCGATAGAAGAAATCGCAAAACACTTTAAAGGTAAATTTCTTGACATTGGGTATCGGCATGCCCCACTTCAATGCGTCAGAGTCTGTGGGAACCACCTTCCATGGATCTCACCTGAGCTCATAGCTTGTCAAAGAACGTGGGACCAAGCTTGGAAGCTACATAAAGCCTCAAAGCTCCCTACAGACTATGACACATATCGTTCTCTTCGCAACAAGTGCACAAAAGCCACTCATTTGGCTCTGGCAGACTACTTTAGCTCAATCTTTCACTCCAACATAAACAATCCCTCTAAATTCTGGAAAGTCATCCACTCACTCTTCTCCCCCCCTTCCACTCCTCCCTCTCGCCTCCTCAATATAAACAACACCCTTATTACTGATCACCCCAGTGTTGCTACTGAATTTAATTCATACTTCACCTCTCGTGCCTCTGCTCTCCTATCCTCCTTACCGTCTACTAGGCCAGGTACCCCCTCCACCTCACCATGCACACTGCCCCAGTCTACTTGTTTCTCTTTCACTAAAATTGCCCCTTTTGACACCTTGGATGCCTTGCATGCCTTAAACCCATCCAAAGGCACTTCACTTGATGGCTGGACCCCAAGCTGCTATATCTCTCAGCTATGGCTATCTGCCCCACTGTCTGACCTCTTCAACCTCTCATTCCAAATGGCAGCCATCCCATCTGTTTGGAAGCATGCCATTGTTCTTCTCCTACCTAAGGGTGGTGATCCTTCCTCACCGGGGAACTGCTATCCCATATCCCTCCTTCCCATCCTTGCCAAACTGCAAGAACACTTGGTTCTTGCCCAGCTCTCTTCTTATCTCTCTACCTCCAACTTTTTCACCCCCTTTCAATCTGGTTTTCAGAAAAACCACTCCACCACCACCTCTCTGATTAGGCTTTCTGACTCCATCCTCTCTGGGATGGACAGTGGTCAAATCATGTCTGCCATTTTTGTCAACCTAGCCAAGGCTTTCGACATGGTTTCCCACACCTTACTACTAAACTCCCTTTCCTCAGCAGGTCTGACTGACTCAACCACTAACTGGTTCAGAGCCTATCTTTTAAGTCAAACCCAGTCAGTCAGAATCGCTCACTCCACATCTTCCTCCTCCCAATCAACACTCGTGTCCCTCAAGGGTCCATGTTGGGCCCTATACGTTTCTCCATATTTCTTAATGAACTACCATCTGTCTGTACATGGTCTTCTACACCTCCGGACAGTTCCCCACTGATGTTGCAAACAGACTTCAGCAGGATTTCAATAATGTTCAGCACTGGTTTTGCTCTCATCAACTTTTTCTAAACTCCAAGAAGCCGGTCTCCATGACCTTCAGCACTAGGCAGAGACTCTCTAGGCTCCCCTCCCTGCCCTCCATCCATACCCTTGATGGGACAGTCCTTGAGGACACCTCCTTATTCAGATATCTGGTTGTTTGGCTTAACTAACATCTCACCTTCTCTGGTCATGTGGACGCCATCCTGAAAAAGCTGCGCCCCAAGCTCGGCGCTCTATACAGAAACTGGAACTGCCTCCCTCTCCCAGCTAGGCATGAACTTGTCCAGAAGATGACCCTTCCTATTTTCAGCTACTGTGATGTAGTCTACAGTGCCACTCACAAGACCTCCTTAGCCAGATTGGATACCCTTATCAACTCCTTCTGTCGTTTCACTCTGGATTCTCCTCCTCTCACCCACCACTGCCAAGTCTACCAATCCCTGGCATTTTCCTCACTAGAAAATAGACACTTCCATCATTGAGTTAAATTTGTCTCTAAATTTTGGTTTGGATCACTCCATCCTATCTCACTTCCTCTCCATCAGTCCTTCTTCCCTCTGCCCACTCACTTAGATCTTACAACTCCTGTTCCTTGGTTGTCCCTTGCCAGTCTACCACTGTAGGGAAGGCTGCTTTCTCGCATCGTTTCCCAAAACTGTGGAATTCACTTCCTCACCAGATTCACCACTCCTCCTCCTCCCTCTCCTCTATATTTCAGCCCTACATAATTTCCTGTCTGTGAATTGTACCTACAATTAACCTACCTGGTATTTCTGACCTGCCCCCCAACCTCTGTCAATATATTAAGTAACTATTCTGATTTACAGCTTCCTTCCAGCTCCACTACTTTCTTTCCTTGAAGTGATCCCTACCTGGCCATTCCTTTGGGTTATCTAGGACTACCAATATAACTATGACTTTAGATTCATGGGATTATAGTTATAGTTACAAGTCTATGAGCTACTTGAGCCATGTAAGGACTAGCCACTGATTAATGGAAAAACTCCCATTTTTAGCTACCCATGTGCGGTCCAGCAGACATTTAAAGGCCGACAAGTTTTCAGCAGTAACCACCTCCATAGGAAGCACATTCCACATCTCCACAACTCTTTGATTGAACCACCTGCCCCTTTTTGTGGTCCTATAGTATTCCCCTTTCAGTTGGAAGGGGTGGGCCCTTGTGGCCCTCTCCAGACTAGCTTTCTTACACAGTACTGCAGATTCCCACAGAAACTTATCCATTAATGATTTAAAATCAAAACACAAGTCCCTTCTAGATTTTCGGTAGGAAATAAAATACACTCCCAATTTCTGAAGTCTAGAATGATATGATTTATTTTTTAGCTTAATTACACGTTTGGTTATTTTTCTCTGAACTCTCTCCAACTGTCTACTACTACTACTACTACTACTACTGATACTTTGAGGGGAGCAAAATGGGACACTATACTCCAAAATAGGTCTAATAATGGACCTATATAGGGGAATCAACACCTCTTGGAAGGAATGGACAAGGATATGATGGAAGGCATTCTTAGAATGGCAGAGAAAGGGGAGATACTGTTGATGGGAAACCTGAATATGCCAGATGTTAACTGGAGCACATTTGCTGCAGCGACATCCAAGAGCAGGGCCATTCTTGATGCCCTACAGGTGGCAGGCATTAGACAGCTAGTTTCGGAACCCACTCGTGAGGGAGCAATCTTAGACCTCGTACTCTCAAATGGGGGCAGTGAGAGGATCTCAGATCTAGAAGTGGGTTGCCATCTGGGGACAAGTGACCATCAAACAGTGTGGTTCACATTAAACTCAGCTACAGAGTCAAGCCATACAAAAGTGAGGGTACTGGACTTTAGGAGGGCTGACTTTGGCAAGATGGGAGAGTGCCTCAGAAAAGCACTAGCAAACAGGCTAGAAGGAGGTGTGGAGTAACAATGGGGAATTATCAAAACTGCCATCACAGAGGCAACAAGCCTTTGTGTGAAGCAAATAAACAAATCAAAATGAAAGAAAAAGCCACTATGGTTCTCAAGAGAGGTGGCTGTGAAAGTCAAGAAGAAAAGATAGCATTCCAGAAGTATAAGGAAACACAGAAGGAGCAGGACAGAGAGCTGTACCAGTTAAGGCAGAAAGAAGCAGGAGGGAAGTCAGAATAGCAAAGGCCCAAACTGAGGAAAAGATAGCCAACTCAGTTAAGAAGGGATAAAACCTTTTATAGGTACATCAGCGGGTAGAAAGACAAAGGGAGGGATAGTGAGGCTGAATAGAATAAGCGATTGGGTGGGCAGAGGGGACAGTGAAAAAGCAGGAATACTGAACGAATATTTCTGCTCAGTATTCACAAAGAGGAGGGAAGTGCCTAATCCAATTAACAGAAGCACTCTTGATAGGGGGTCAATCCCAGTCCTTTCACAGAAGAAAGGGTTCTGCAAGAACTCCTAAAACTGAAGGTGGACAAAGCAATGGGTCCTGATGGAATTCACCCCAGAATTCTAAAAATTAAGGAAGGAACTAATGAAACCACTGGCTACTCTTTTTAATAAATCATGGGAGGATGGTGTGTGGTACCGAGGACTGGAGGAAGGGATGTGATTCCCCTTCACAAAAGTGGGACCAAGACAGAGGCAGGAAACTACAGACCTGTCAGTCTGACCTCTGTGGTAGGGAAAGTGATGGAGTCACTTCGAAGGAAAGAATAGTTGAGTACCTAGAGGTCAGTGGAGCACAGGATCCAAGGCAGCATGGGTTCACAGTGGGAAGGTCATGTCAGATGAATCTAATAGATTTCTTTGACTGGGTGACCAAAGTAGTAGACCAGGGAGGGGCTGTGGACATGGCCTACCTAGACTTTAGCAAGGCATTTGACACAGTCCCACACAAAAGATTATTAGTCAAATTAACCAGCCTGGGAGTGGGTCCCAGGGTGGTAGCCTAGGTAAAACATTGGCTGGACAACAGGACACAGAAGGTAATTGTAAATGGAGTCCACTCTGAAGAAAGGGCGGTTACTAGTGGGGTACCACAGGGTTCAGTATTGGGTCCAGTCCTTTCAATGTCTTCATCAGTGGCATTGCAGAGGGAATGGAAGGAAAAGTATGCCTTTTTGCAGATGACACAAAGATCTGCAACAGGTTTGATACACAAGGAGGCGTGGAAAGGATGAAAAGGGACTTGGCAAGGTTGGAGGAATGGTCAGACGTATGGCAGCTAGGATTCAATGCAAAAAAGTGCAAAATAATGCACCTGGGAAACAAGAACCCAGGGGAAGAATACACAATGGGTGGGGAGGTAGTAACAACAACAACCAGGAAAGGGACCTGGGGGTAATCATATCAGATGACCTTAAGGTTAGCAAGCAATGTGAGAAGGCAGTAGGGGGGCTGGGGGTATACTGGGATGTATAGGGAGAGGCATCAGCAGCAGAGAACAGGAAGTTGTTACCCCTCTGTACAGACAGTTGGTGAGACCCCATCTGGAATACTGTGTCCAGTTCTGGAGACCCCATCTCTGCAAGGACATAGACAGGATAGAGGCAGTCCAGAGGAGGGCAACTAAAATGGTGCAGGGTCTGCAAGAGAAGCCATATGAGGAGAGACTAAAGGAGCTTAATATGTATACCCTTGAGGAAAGAAGGAGAGGGGGGACATGATAGAAACTTTCAAGTACCTCAAGGGAATCAACAAAGTCCAAGAGGGTAGCATCTTTCAGAAAGAGACTTGCAAGAACAAGGGGACACAATTTAAAGATAGAAGGAGGGCGGTTCAGGGGCAATGTGAGGAAGTATTATTTCACAGAGAGGGTAGTGGATGCATGGAACAGCCTTCCTGAGGAAGTTGTGGAGTCTAAAACTGTGGGAGAATTCAAGAATGCATGGGACAGACATAAGGCAATTCTTGTGGGGGGCAGGAAGATATAGGCTGTTGGTTAAATAGGATCTGCGGCCTATCCTGTAGGTAGGGAAGTGGGCAGACTAGATGGGCCTAGCGGTCCTTATCTGCCGTCAAAGTCTATGTTTCTATGTTCTTTCCTGTTCCTAATATTTCTCAGAATATTTCCTATAGTTTTATGGACCCTTTTAGCAGCATCATTATTGTGTAGCTCAAATTTCAGTCTGTTACTGATGATGATTCTCAAATACTTTTCACTGTCTGTCTGAGCTATAGTTATGCCATTCACCATATACTGTGCTCTTGCATTGTTATACCTAAAATGCATAGCTTTACAATTCTTTTCATTAAATTCATGTTTATGCTCGCAAGCCTAAATCTCCACATTTTTCAGTTGTATCTGGAAGTTCTTAATGGATGCGTCATCATTCACAACAGATCCAATCTTTGTGTCATCTGCATATTTACAGAGCCATGCCACTCCAGTAACCTGTATTGATGACAAAAACAAATTGAACAAGAGAGGCTCCAGTATCAGCCCCTGCACACCCCACTAGACACAAATCTCCAGTCAGAGAAAAAAAACAGAATCTGTACCCTTTGCGTTCTGTTTCCAAGCCATGAAGCAATCTAGGCTATTAATCCATTGTTCACCCTAACTCCTGCAAGGTCTTAACTAATTGTTTGTGGGATACCGAATCAAAGGCCTTAGTATAATCTAAATAAATCACATCCACAGGAAAACCCTGATCAAACGCCTAGCTGAAAGGTTCGAAGAAATGAAGCAAGTTACTAGCACATGATTCTCCAGATGAAAAACTATACTAGGTAACATCAAATATATCCAATTCTTAAGATTTTCTTCCAGAAATTCATCAATAAAACAATCAAGAACCTTACCCAGGACTGAAGTAATACTTATAGGCCTATAATTTTCCACATTTGTTTTATCCCCAGATTTATGTACAGGAGTAATATGTGCTTGCTTCCATTCTCTCAAAACTCTGCCTTCCCTTAATGACATGATAAAGAGCACCACAAGTGGTCCTGCAATTTAACCAGCAAAATTATGTAGAAACATGAGGTGCAACCCATCTGGACCCCCAGATTTATGGGTCTCAAGCTCACTCAATTTATCCCTGACTTGGGCCTCAATAATGTTAAATTGCCAATTTGAACAATTTGGTTTCCCGTGCACTAACTCAAAAGGGCCCTCTGGTTTCTGATATGCACCTAAAAAATGTTACTGGATCTTACTGGATCAGTTAGGACAAAAGTAGGCACAGGGCCCATCGAGATTGTCCTCCCACAGCTGTGGGGCAATGTTGAATTTTTAATTAATGTACTTCTAGCCAAATGTCAAGTTTGGATTTAAAGGATTCAAAGATAGTTAAGTCTATAATCTCCTGAGGTAGAGCATTCCATTGTTTTGCTACTCTTATGTGAAAGATGTTATCATGCTTATTAGTGTTAGCCCAATCAATTTTAAATTGCTGATTGTGTAGCCTTCCCACTCTGCATTTGTTGGCTAATGTTAGCCCACATGACTCTAGTAATGCAGAAGTATGTCATAGTTTATACATAAGCAAAAGGTCACCCCTTTGCCTTCTTAAATTTAAAGGATAGAGTCCTGTTTCCTTAAGTCTGCCTTCATGATTTATTGATTTTAATCTTATATTAATTTGGTAAGTCTCCTTTGAACTTGTTCTGTCCTGTTAATGTCAGCCTTGAGATACGGACTCCAAAAGGAGACCCATAATCCAGTTGTGGTCTAACATATGCTCTATACACTAAACAATGTTCAGATTTATTTATAAAAGTTTTATTAATTTGTCTTACCATAATGTTTGCTGTTCTAGCCACTTTACTACAGTGGTCACTGGTTGACAACTTATTATTAACTAGGATACCCAAGTCCCTTTCACAAGTAGTGGATTTAAGTGGAGAATTATTAAGGTAATATATATGTTGTGAATTATTTCCACCAAAATGTAGGACCATGCATTTTTCAACATTAAAGGCCATAGAGTTTGTCTTTGCCCAATGCTCAATATGTGTTAGGTCCTGTTCGAGCTGTAATATACTAGATGACGAATCAACTCTACTTCCAATTTTTGTGTCATCTGCAAATTTTGACAGTATATTATTTGAAATAAGCCTCATGTCACTTATAAAGATGTTAAATAAAATAGGGCCCAACACCGAGCCCTGGGGAACACTAGTTACCCTGCAAACAGTGGACAGTACACCGTTTATTTTAACCACTTGAGTTTGATTTGAAAGCCATTGAGTTATCCAGTTAACTAGGTATGGAGGAAATCCTAGGCTATAAAGTTTGTTAATTAATAAGATATGTGAGACTTTATCAAATGCTTTACTAAAATTGAACAATAGGACATCTGTGGAAACACTGTTATCCAGATACCTGCTTATTGTTTTATAAAAGGATATAAGATTTGTGGTGCAAAAATGCCCAGTTTTAAAACCATGTTGGGAGTCATCTTGGATACTCAGTTGTTGTATAGCTTTCTCAATCCTAGCTTTAATTAGGTGTTCCATAACCTTTCCAGTAATAGAGGTCAAGCTAATTGGCTGGTAATTCTGGACATTAGATGTGTTTCCTTTTTTGTAAATACTGTAGGTGTAACTATAGCTCTGCACCAGTCATCTGGAATTTTGTTCTGTAATAATGATTTATTGAACAATAACATGAGGGGAATTGTTATGGTATTCTGGGTTTCCACTAGGAATCTTGAATGGATACAACCAGGTACCGGGCTTGTATATTTTTTAGGGTTGATAGAATAGTCTTTATTTCTATGAGGTCAAACAATAGAATACATGAATTATTATTATTATTTATTGTGGGATAGGAGTTGGATTTATAAAAAACTGAGCAAAAATATCTGTTAATATGATTTGCTATCCCCAGATCAGATGTTTATTAAAAGTATCTGCCATTGTGGCCTCTGTATCCATTACATTGTCCCCATCTTTTATTTTGGCTATTTGCTTTTGTCCGTATCATAAACTGCCAATATAATTATCAAATTGTTTATAATTATTCTTTGTGTCAGTTGCTAATTTTAGTTCAGCCCTTGCTTTAGTGTTTCTTATTGCTTTTTTTGCATTTACTGGTTCATTATATCTGGACCACTTTGCTCGATTGGGGTTATCTTTATACTTTTTAAAATCCCGTATTTGTTTTATTAATAAGCCTTCATATCATCTTATTAAACCATACAGGGACCCTACCCTTTTTGTTATGTTTTTTTGGTTTTGGGAACATATGCATGTATGCAGTCCTATATTTTTTTATCAGTATGGCCCCAAACTTCCTTCATTGGTAAATGCTTAAGGTCCTGCTTCCAATTCCAGTTCTTCAACACCTGTTTAATTTGAACATAGTCTGCTTTCTTGTAGTTCCGTATCATAGTTCTACCATTTGTTTTAATAATTTCCTCCTTATATGAGCAAACCACCATGTGATGATCACTGCTACCTAGGGGCTGAAGTGTCATTACATTTTGTATAGCCTCTTCAATGTTACAAAGAGATAAGTCCAATATACTACTTTCCCTAGTATAATGCTTCACATGTTGTTCCAAGGAGTTGTTAAGACATATCTCAATAAACTTCACCTTGATACGGTTACTACCCTGTAAAGATTCCCAGTTAATTTTTGGGAAGTTAAAATCTCCCATTAATATATAATTCTCAGACAAGTTCATACTATCGATAGTATTCAAGAACTGGAGATTTTCAGCTTCACTCAATTTAGGGGGCCCATAACTTAATCCTAAAGTAATATTTTTCTTTCCAGTACTTAATCTGGCCTATAATTGTTCAACAGAAGTACCCTCACTGTTAGATGTTTCCAGCAAATGTGCTTTTAAAGATGTAGCTATAAATAAACCCACACCTCCACCAGTTCTATCAGCTCTGGATTTGTAGAAGAAATCACAACCTGGGATGCCTCCAACCCAGTTGTCACTTTTCAGCCAGGTTTTGGTTATACCACAGATGTCAGTATTGTATAACTTCATTATATATTGTAACTCATCCATCATCCTATCACTCTACAACTATCAATATATCTATAACCTAGATTCCTATTCATCTGCTACCCTCCCAGCCTCGCTACCTTTCCACCTGTGCTGTTACTCCCTATCCACCTCTTCCTTTCGGGCTAAATGGTACCATCATTATGAATTTAAGGTGCTATTCTAATGTAATGCACTTGACCTGTCCATTGTGACCTCTGTAAACAATTGTACTCACATGCTGCACTTAACATGTTCTTTCTGTTATTTGCTGTTCACCACTGCCAATATTGTTGTAATAATGTTTGCTGTTGTATGCATGTACTGTATGTATTTCCACTATCCTTTCCCCCAGAATGCACCATGAGATGAGCAACTTGTTGTTCAGTGTGCCTTTCCTGGTGAAATGTTTCAATAAAAGAAATAAATAATAATAAAATAAGGGCCTGCTTTGCCCTTTGTTTCTCCTCTGGGAGTCTATTATTTTAATAGGGTCTGCCTTGCCCTATGCTCCTTTGCTGGAGCTTAATTTATTGAAATGGGGCCTGCCCCTGCTCTCTCCTCCCTTGCTGGAGCTGCTTAATTTAAAAAGGGTATGTCCTGCCCTGTTTGCCTGCCCTACGGGTGGTTTCTTGTCCCAGGGGCCTTCCCCTGACCCCTCATGGCTGTGGCCATCTTTGTGCTATTCAGCTGTGAAAACAATTTCCTTTTTTTTATTTGATTGATTCTGTAGACAGCGCCTGCCCTATGGTGCTGCCACCGACTCACCACCCCAACCTGGGGTAAAGTTCTGTTAAGGTGAGGGGGGATGAGGTGCACTGGCTGCTGGCAGAGGTGTAATGGCTGTGGGAGTTCCTCCTGGGCTGGTTGCTCTGCCCAGACTCTCCACTCCCAGATGTACTCTCTGTCTTCTGACGCAAAACCACTTAACGATGCCACAGCCAAGGGACCAGATAACTTTTTATTACAGAAAATAATAAAGGGGCTAAAAGGGCCCACACTGCAGCCGTCAACACTGAAACTGTGGACATTTGGACCCACTGCTGATGGATACCGTGGCACCACTGTGACTGCTGACTGCAGGAAGGATGAGAGGAGGATTGCATGTTAGCCCTTTCTTACTACTTCCCTCCATCCCCTTTTGCCCTCAGGCCACACACTGCAGGGCCCGACCGCAGTCCTCTTGGAGTGCCTGAAAGCACTCCCTTTCTCCTGCCTCTCAAACTCACACTCCTACACTGCTGCTTACCACACTATAAGCCCCCCAGCATTCAGGATGCCGAGCCCTTGACAACTCTGAGGGCAACCAAAAATCCAGCATGAGCCGGACTTTTCAAAAGTAACACTGCTTCATTCCACACTGCTGGGGAAGGCAAAGTTTAAAACTGCAGGTAGCAGTTTTACTGTATGGGGCCCATCTCTGGATTTACCTGGGGCACCTCACCATACTGGGGAGACTGGGGCACCTTACTGGGAGGTACTGGGGATACTGATTTTGGGGTATTACAAGTATAGCACAGAATAGCATAGCATAGTATAGACTAATATAGTTTTTAAACAATGAGACTGACAGGGTGTGGATTATACTGGGATTTATCCATGCCTCGTGGTGCGCCTTAAGGCTAAAGACCAAGTGAATTTAACCATACTGGAATGTCACACTGTAATTATGCAATTGCCCATATCAGGAATTGCATACTTTGTAGAAAAAGATATATACAATTTGTATTTTATTTTAGTGTTTTTTAAAAGTTAAAAAAAATTCTTCCCCTTTTCAGGTAATAGCTCCCCCACCCCCGAAAGCACCCCGCCACAATAAGAGATCCAAGAGTGACAGAGAGTGATGTGAACTGGAAAGAGAGCAGTGTCTGAGAAGGGAGTTTGGTTGGTATCATTTTTTTATTCTTTTGTAAAAGGGATCCTAGTTGTGACAGGAGCTGCAAGATCGGGAGAGCAAGAGAGAGAGATTGACAGAGAGTGCATGAAACATATAGAAACTTAGAAACATAGAAGTTGATGGCAGATAAGGACCGCAAGGCCCATCCAGTCTGCCCATTTCTTTTTCTACCTTATGAATGTGCCATCGGCCTTTGCTATGTCAATGGCCTATCTATTCATACTCGTCTGTATTGCTCCTGTATGCCTATCCTATGCCAGTTTGAAGCCCTGCACTGTACATCAGATCAGCATTTTTAAAAGTCATGCCCTTGGAATGTTGAGAGTGATCCAGGAGTGGGCAGCTGGTGGAACAGAGATATTGGCAGGGGCAGGGCTGTGATTTCTACTGTAGCGCTATCAGAAGCTGAAATAAAAGAACAATTATGTGGAGGACATTGTAATAGTTTTTGGAAAGGGGCTGTTTGTTTTAGTTGTTTGGCTGAATCTTGTTTTGTTTTATCAGTGAGTAAATGCAAGCAAAACAAGCATTTGCCAATGCCGAATGTTGTCTTGCTGACATTGGAATTGGTAGTGCAGGAGTTAGGGAGATGCACAATAGGAATGGCAGTGCAGTATTGAACTGACGCCAACCCCACTCCCACCCTGCAGAGACTGACAGGCGTTGGGGTGTGCCTTTGGGTCATCGGCCATAAAGCTCACACCATTTCACCCCACCCTTCCCTGCAGACATTGACAAGTGTTGTGGTGTGCCTTGGGGTCTTCGGACTTACGCTCACCCCATTCCATAAGGAAATACTCTGAGATGGGTGCAGTATAGGAGAATGGGGTGAACTTTGGGGCTGAAGACTCAAAGGCACACCTCGATTCCTGTCACTGACTGCAGGGTGGAGGTGGTGGTGGAATGGCGTGAGCATTACAGCCAACAATCCCAAGTTACACCCCTGACGCCTGTCAGTCTCTACAGGGTGGGGCCATACAGTTGGAAACCCTAACACCCCAGGCGTTTGTTGGTATTTTCACTACAAATTTTCAACATGGGCTTTTTGTGACCCCACCTCATGAACAGTGGCACTATTAGTTTGTTAGCTGAAAGTTGATTTTGCACAGTGACTGCGCCATTTGGCGCCACAGGTGCGAAAACACATTTTGGGCAGGATGTGAAAATGACAGCTGTACTGTTCATGAGGAGGTGTAAAAATGGCAATGTTGAAAATCTGGAGTGAAAATATGAAAAAATAGTGAAGTCACAAGCATGTGTAGTAACTGCATAGCGCACACCTATAGCATATATTATTTGGGGATTTTTAACCACATTTCAATGTAGGCATTTGGGGCCTCCCCTCATGAACAGTGGCACTGTGATTTTGTTAATCTGTCCCGAAAGTTGATTTCCCACAGCAACTGCGCCATTGTGCTCCACAGGTGCGAAAACACATTTTGGGCAGGATGTGAAAATGACAGCTGTACTGTTCATAAGGAGGTATGAAAAAATGACAATGTTGAAAATCTGGAGTGAAAATATTAAAAATTGGTGATGTTATGAGCGTGCGTGGAAACTGTGCAACACACGCTCATAACAGTCATTTCTTGGAATTGTTTCACCAAATTTGCAACATGGGCTTTTTGGGACCCCACATCATAAACAGTGGCACTGTCATTTCATTAATCAGTCCTGAAAGGTGATTCCACGCAGTGACCGTGGAGAGCTTCAAAATAGCCCTAAAAACGTATTTGTTTGACCTGGCATTTCCTGCTTATTGAGTTACTGAGATGTTGATGGAGTATGTGAATGGTTTTACAGTTTTAAGTATGATATTTATGTAATTTTATTGTACAAGCGCTATGATCAACGTGAATAGCGCTTTTTTAGAAATAAAGATGAATTTAATTGAATCACCTTTCGGGGCCAAGTAACGAGATGACAGTGCATGTGTTCATGCAATGGGGTCACAAGAACCCCATGTTGAAAATCTGGTACAGTACCAAAATTCCCAAAAATGGCTGAGATATCCACCTAAGTTGAAACCCCCCATTGCCTGTCATTATAAAGCTTACCGCATTTTGTTCAGTTCCCAGTCGACTTTTGAAGAGTTCAGAAGTGTTTCCGCTCCACAGAAGATCACAGCACCAACCCTCTGGAGGTAAATATGGGGTAAGGGGTGTGGGAGGTAGGATGCACAAAAGGGTGGAGTGCGGGTTGGGGAGGGCGTGGTGGGATGATGAGGGACCTTTTTTTTACGGTAAAAAAAAAAACCAGACTTTGGGGACAGTTTTCTTTATTTGCAGGTAAAAATGATTTTGGGCACTGGGGTGGGCTCCCAGTGTGCCACAAGTTTGGGGGAGGGAACATGATGCTGATGGGGTTTGGGCACCCCCATCGGCAAAGAAAGTGTGTGTTTGGGGGGAACATGATGCCGACAGGGATTGGGCATCCCTGTCGGCACACAAATTGAACTGGGGGGACATGCCAACATGGGGATTGGGCATCCTTGATGTCAGCTTTGTGGGGATTGTGTGGCAGGTGGCAGGAGCCACCATATTTATTGGAATGTTTTACCAGGAAAGGCACGTAATGGAGCCTTGTAATCTGACACTCCAGTGAGGAAACTGCACGCCATTGCAGTGGCAGATTTTTTTCTAGGTTTTGGCTCTCTTTGAAGTTTCTCATCATCACTAACATGCTCGCTAATTGGTGGCTGAGGGATGCACCCACTAAAGCATTCCCTGCATTCGCCAACATTGACACACCTCTGAATGTAGCATTATCAAGAAGATGTTGCTTTTCATGATGCGCAAGACAACAACATAGAAATGGTGTCTGAATTGTTTTAAATTAGAGGACGTAGTGATAACAAACTTGTGCTCTTGCACTGGGTGAGTGGTACTTTATGCATGGGTTATACTGGGATTGACCCATGGGTAAAGATACCAATCAGTCAATAATGTAACAGCATTTCCGGTGCCCATTGCATCATTTCTTATACCTGCACCATCTGTTCCAGCCACAGGTTAGTGCAATACTGACAACCCCTGCCAGGGGATAAGGACAATTGACTAAACAGGAAAAAACATGCTACATGAAGGGATGGTGGGGAGTGGGACTTACAACTATGGATAGGTGGGCCACTTCAAATTAAAAGAACGCAATTTATAAAAAGGGTTTTTGCTGTTTTAAGAATTGTTATCTTTCTTGCTGCTAAACTTGAATGTGTGTCAGTAATCAAATTGGGTATAATCTTTGCTGTGCAGCAAGAGGGGCAGACAAGATGGACCCAAGTCCTTTCCACCACCACAATACTATGCTGCTGTGGTTCAGAACCTCTTTTTGGACCAAGTAATTTGCATGTATTGTATGTGCAAAGTTAATGTTACACTATTATCTAATTGTCTGTCAATCCATTTGGACTGTTTTTAAGGGGATCAGTTATTTTTGGTTCCTAGCTCAAAGAACTTCCCTTGTTGACTTTGAAGAACCTTGATTTAGTTAGATGTGGTACTGACTGTCTCCAGTGGAAACTAGAGATATCCCCACAGCAGACTCCCCAACAATCCTGAGTCACTGCCCGAGTGGGCCCCTATTCATCATTAACACCCCTTTTTGAGGGGTGGGGTAAAGGTAATGGATGTCTGAGGTGAGGTAGGGCCCATCTTGGATAGGGAGTACCACCACACACTGTAAATAAGATTTATTTTCTTTTGCCCCTTTTTTATGTTTCATTGCACTTGCACAAGAAACATCTTGGGACAGTACCACATTTCAGAGGTGTGTCTGGAATGAGTCCAATGCAGAGCACTGTACAGTGGGCTCGACCCTGATACACCAATGACCACTGCAGCTGAGTGTAAAAGCCATCGGAATTTCACAGCGGGGAGCCGGCCGCACTTGAGAGAAATGAACCACACCAATGAGAGAGTGCGCTTTATTCCTCTCATTTGCACAGCTGGCATTGCAACTCTGCAGACCGTCCCACTCCCTCCAACCAAGACCAGATCCAGTACAGCGGTCAGCAGCATGACTATTCGGGGCAGGGCCTGTGAGCTCTCTCCATCATCTGCCATGAGCTTTTTTCCTCCTGGTTTCTTCCCTTCAGGGGCAGAGTGTACAAGGAGGCTGGTGACGGTGCTGTGTATGGTCCTGTGCATGCACCCTGACAGGCGGCTGCCCCGCCTCTGACCCGATGTTTGCAGTATCAGTGTGCCAGCCCCCAGCTGCCATTAGGGGCCAGGTATGCACCAAAAACTGATTGCCCCTCTCCCCAGAAAAGGAGAGCTGTCCCTGGGATGCTCAATCCTTCTCCTCCCCCCCCCTTGCTGACCCCCAGTGGCCTGCACTTGCTCCCGAGCACGGGTCGCCAGCATGGCGCGAGGTGTGGTGTTGAGTGCCTCAACCCTCAATGCCACAGGGCCGGCGATGCATCCCACATTTTCAACATAGCCTTCTTATTACCCAAGCTTCTGTATTCAAATGTTGTCCAAAATATGACAGCTTGTCAAAACATACTTCAGGCAGGCTTTTCCTCCCGTCAGACAAAGTTATGCCCACTTGTTGCAATTTCGATACACATGCTAGTAACTGCAGAAATCTTAAATATTTGCACCCCACATCATTTTTTGGGAATATTTGTACTTCTGCTTCATGGCCCTCTCTATCTGGAGGGAGCCCCAGCCCCATCTCCCGATGTCCACCAGCCGAAGCTGACCAGCTATCCGGAGGGCTTACCCTTCCATGGCAGGGTCGAGACCAGATCCAGTACAGAGGTCAACGCCGTGACTATTCGGGGGTGGGACCTGTGAGCTCCCTCCATCATCTGCCATGAGTTTTTTTCCTCCTGGTTTCTCCCCTTCGGGGTGGAATGTGCAAGGAGGCTGGTGACGGTGATGTGCACACTCCCATACACGCACCCCTTCAGGCATCAGCCCGCCTCTGACCTGATGTCTGCAGCATCAGTGTGCCAGCCCCCCAGTCATGCTAGGGGCCAGGCACACACTGAGAACTGGTCACCCCTCTCCCTGGAGAAGGAGAGCTGTCCCTGGGACACTCAATCCTTCTCCTTCCATGCCGACCCCCAGTGGCCTGTGCTCACTTCTGAACATGGGTCGCCGCCGTGGCGTGAGGTGTGGCATCCAGTGCCTCAGCGCCACCGGCCAGGTGATGCATCCCACATTTTCCACATAGCCTTCTTATTACTGGAGCTTCTGTATTCAAATGCTGTCCAAAATATGACAGCTTGTCAAAACATAGTTCAGGCAGGCTTTTCCTCCCACCAGAAGTTCAACTAACACAATACACACCTGCTACATAAACCATGCAAGGAAACATTCGGCATTGGCAAATGCTTGTTTACTGATGCCCCCTGTTCCCTCACCCTTCACTGCTATGCCACACCTCAGCATGAGCAAACACCTCCTTTTAGTTTGATGCCATGTCCTTCTTAATGAACTGTTCATAGGGAGTACTGTTTATCAGCATGTACCAGATGCCTCCTACCAAATAAAGTGAATGCCTAAGGGATGAGCGATCATTTCCTGGGTCACAGTAGAATCAGGTGAGCCCTAATAAGAACCCAAAAGAGTTCTGAAACGTTCACATTTTAAAACCATAAATTAAATCCTACTCCTTTAATGTACATGCATTTTCCTCTCAGTTATATGCTAACTGCATTCTTAATTACTCATTTGCATTTCAAACAACTTGGCCTGTTTTTCAATAGTGTGGTTCTTTCTAGGTCTGTTTAAAACTGTCCAAGTTCTGATTGTCTTTTTACAGCCAGTTCTGCCAGCCCGTGGAATGTGTTAGCTTCACTATGCAGCTAGTCTGTACTAGCCTGGGGGAAAGAAACCTGAGGATGCCCTCAAACCTGAGTCTCCACTCCCCCATTGCAGTGCAACATGTTGATGCTGGACAACAGGGGAGAGGATCTCTTACACACACACACACACACACACACACACACAGACACACACACTCACACACACACTGCTGAGTTGCACCATGCAGATGGGAGCTGTGACTAATGGGGTGTGTGTCTCCCATCCTGTTGTCCAATGACTTCCATCCAGAACTGTGACCTGTGAATCTGAGCCAACCTGGACCTAATTAAGAGTTGAGCGATACCTTCCCTTCTCTCTGTAATAACAACTTCCCTCCCTCCCTCCCTCTCTGTCCCCCAGGAGAGCAAATAGGGGACTGTAAATTAGAGCAATAATAAATTCACCTGCACAAACAGAGGCTGGCAGGGATCAAAAACAGCCGGCAGATTTATTGCTACGGAAGGAACCCTGGCCAGGACTTCCAGCTGACTGTAGCAAAAACAACAGTAGTTCAACTCTGTTATCACAGTGCCACACATGGCTACCACTGGCAAAAAAAAAAAAAACAATAACAAAAAAAAACCCCGACCTTTCCTTCTTTATCCTAGTAGAAAGAAACTGTAGTCTATATTCCTCCAAGAGACCATGACAGCTTTATGCCTTGCAGCCCTGTCCTCATTCATTCAGCTTCTCTGCATTGATTAGTTGGGCTACCAGTGAGTAACCTTACAGTACTATGAGGCTGTTTTGGAATTGTCTGCCCAGTGCACAGAGTTGTCCTAAGGCACACTCAGTCC
The DNA here is from genome assembly GCA_016271365.2 of Neoceratodus forsteri. NCBI lineage: Eukaryota > Metazoa > Chordata > Ceratodontiformes > Ceratodontidae > Neoceratodus > Neoceratodus forsteri. Next base: position 6,238,169 of record JADMNL010000025.1, on the reverse strand, counting down.
TAGCAGTCACTGGTGAACCCTGACTAATAGGGTGCCTTGGCCTGATCCAATAAGAAGCATCAGTCTTTAAAATGTAGATGTTTTTAAAATGAACTTTTCTTATGGTACCCTGTTGAAACAGCACATAAGAAGCATCTTTGGTCTGCCCAGAAACTCCCAAAATGACATAATAGAATGCCAAGAACATGATACCTGTCATAGTGCCCCAGAATCAGGGCCCTCCAGTACAGCTCTTTACCCAGGAAGGGCAGCCATGTGTGTGCCAGGGACCCCAGGGATAAGGAAGGGGGACACATTTATGAGACATGGTCTGCAACCCACAGTGGTTCTTACACACTGTGCAGCCAGATCCATCTCCTGGCTAGCAAGTTCCCTTCCTGAACAACAAGGCTTTCCTGGCAGCCCGTTCTACAATTCCCCCCAATTTTCTCATGTTCAGAAAGACCCATGATTACCAACTACTTCCAAAAGGATTAAAACTTGCACTCGATTGCTATGATGGGGTGGTTCACTTACTGGGTGGCTTAGTCAGAAGCTCACCCAAATAAAAAAATTCCTCAGTACTCAGGCTCTGAAATATAAGTGAGCAACAGGTAATGGTCGTAAAATAGGATGCAAAATGAAGGCTTGTATTCCTTGCAAAACGTATTTTATTTGTATTGTATCTTTTTTTTTTTTTTGCTCCTTTTAAAATCCATTCAAAAATGTGCAAAAAGTGTGCAACAAAGTACAATAAGGTGTATACAAAAGTCCCTGTAAATACGCAAAAATTTCTCATGGAGAGCATACAAATCATTTTATCCCAGAATAATTTTGAATTTGATGGGGAACATTATTTTCAATTATTAGGAACTGCAATAGGTACATATATGGCACCTTCTTATGCCAGTTTAACTCTGGGACTCTGGGAGCTTGAAAGCATATTTAGTGATACCTTCCCCTACGCAGATGACGTCATCTTATGGTTTTGTTTTATTGATGACATCATCTGCGTATGGGAAGGAGATACACAGAAAATACCTGAATTCATTGATTGGTTGTGAACAAACAGATTAGGACTGAAAGTGACTTATACAGCACATTAGAGATCTGTTCCATTTTTATATGTAACACTTAAGGGTAAAACAGGCGAAAATGTAATCACTAAGAATTTAAAAAAGCAGACATCATGCAATTCTTATTTGCATTGTACTAGCGCACATCCGAAAAATAAAGCCTTTCTGAGATTCTTGGTTAGGATGTCTTATGAAATTACTAGTACTGCTGCTACTCTGCGCAGGTAATGTGGAGTTAAATCTGCCCCCGCTGATAGCTGCTCCTGGGGAACTCTCCCAGCTTAAAGGATACCTAAACAACATTTTGACAACAAATTATTCAAAAATCTGATTCCGAAGGTGACTAAAGGAAAGGCTGTTGTATTCATTAATGCTAAAATCACATTTACATAATTTGCCTAAATGTGGTTCCAGAGCATTTGAAAATTGTAAAATCAGCCTTCCAATTTAAAAAAAAAAACGGTCTTACCTGCTTCCTAAAATGACCGCCAAATGTGTTATGTGATGACATCATTGGAGCCAAAGTCAGAGAGATATATGGCTCTCTATAGTGCTAACTAGTTCTTTTTACCCTTTGTATAGAATTGTTTCACCCAAATGGTCAAAACCATGTGCGTTATTTTGTATAATACACATGTTAGGCTATGGTTCTGTTCATTTTGTTTACTTTAACATGCTGAAAATGTGTTTTAATCCAACCAACTTTCTCTGTGGCAACCACAGTGCAGAACAAATCTTGAATAACCTGGTGGTCTATGGTTATGGTGGATACAGGATGCTAAAATGGGGGTGCTGGGGTGGTGTGCATGCTTAATATGCACTTTTTAACATTTTTATTAAACCTTTATATTTTCTGCTATTATTCTTTTCTAGTACGTTTTTGACAGACCCTACAAATGTAATCCATAGTTTGAATGTAAACATTTGTACAATTAATAAATCAGACTTTTTCAACAATGCAAAATGCAGCAGCAGCAAGCAAGTACGTTACTGTGTGTGTGTGGGAAGGGGGGTGGCAGCCACACCCTTCACCACCCCCTAGAGCCACCACTTTTTTGTAGCAAAGTTCTTGTGCAGTCCAGTGCTAAAGTTCATACTTTCTCAAGACTCAAATATACACTTGGCTTGTCTTCTTTTTCCATGGGAAATAAGAATAATAAGAATAAGAATCAGCATTTATATAGCATTTTTCATACACATTGTATCTCAAAGTGCTTCCCAAGCAATACTAGACTGGTAGTGAAGTGACTGAATGTGTAGTGGCAGCCATTTCATGCATTAATATCCACACACAGCCTTGGACAATTGCAAGAACTGGTATTATGGGAAGGGGAATGCTGCCCAGGACAATGGGGTCAGGTAGTGAGCAAGGTGCTGGCAGCCCCACATCTTATTTCTCACAGTAATCCACTCATATTTCTCACCTTCTGTCTTCCACCTTCCCTGAATATAGCAGTACCTTGCAAGAGTGGCCTTCTCAGTCCCCCTCTTGTATTCATTCTTCACTATTCCTCCTCACATCGAAAACAGGTGAGATCATCACCCTTCTGCATCATGAATGCAAGTAGTACAGTCCCCATTTTATTTTGACATATCAAATATAAACATATATTTCCAGTAAGTCAGGCTCATAGCAGCAGGAAACAAGGGGAATGATGGGCTTTCCTATCCTTAAAAGATCTAGGCTACCTTTGATTAGGCACTATTAAATGATGGGTGTGCACATCATCATGCACGTCATTTAATAGTGCCTAATCATAGGTGTCTGAGATCTTATATGGGTAGGACAGCCTATTTTTCCACTCGTGCCATGCTGCTATCAGCCTGGTATACCAGAAGATCATGTTTATTATTAATATGTAAATATAACACGGGAGACTGTATTAACCACATTCATGATGCAGAAGGGTAGTGAACTCACCAGTTTTTGGTGTGGGGAGCAGGTGTGAAGAATGAATGCCAGAGAGGGACTGAAGAGGCCATTCCAGAAGGGTACAGCTATATTCAGGTTAGTTGAAGACATGAAGGAGGACGCTGAGCAGATCACTGTGAGATCTGAGATGTGGGGCTGCCAGCATCATGATCACTACCTGACTGTGGATGAGAGTAGCCAGCGATGACAAATACTCAGAGTGGCAGTGCTGTACCTAAACTGTTACTTGAATTCAGTGTTGGGAGATTATCCTCAGGTGGGGTTGGGGGGGGATGTTGACGTTTGTTAGGACAGTGTTGAAGGAGTTGTGTATACAGTAGCTCATTCAAGATTTGGAAGGGTGGTAGCCAGCCAACTCGCATTGTGGAGTAGGGCACAAAAAAGTACTGGAGAATAATTATCACAAGTAAAGGAGTAGACTGATACTGGAAGTCAGGTGGATTCATTCAAGGTATTAGTATGCCTCTCCTGCTAATAATATTGTTATTGTAAGTGAAGCCCGTATGAGGGCATGAAAAGCAGTTTTTCTGGTGGGTCATGATGCTTATTGCTTGGCCCTCCAGGATGACCTAGTTGTTGATTAATGAGGTGGGGAAAAAACACAACAGGGAACTGTACATACTACCTTCACTGTGCAGAACGGTGGTGATCTACGCAATGTTTACTGTGGAAGCAGAAGTCAAACATTGAGAATGTGGACTGGAGAGTGATTTGGGAGGCATTTTTTTAACAGTGCCAGCTGATGATGCTTATCAGTATAGGTGTGCACAACTCTCTTGAGGTAGAAGATTATAAACTGAGGTGTGATAATTCTCTTCATGGGACCGCAAGCTCATATGTGGCCCCAGGCAGTACTAAGGACAGGGTATGGACTGTGGGATGTTCAATAGAAGGCAGGCTAGGTGCAGGGGGTTCACATGGAAAAATAAAGCCTTATTTGTGGATTAACAAGAGAGCATGAGCTTTGAAACTGAACAAGACCAGTACTTTGCTGTGTGACCCTGAGCAAGTCACTAAGCTTCCTTGTGCTCCCAGGCCACACACCTGTAAACAAGCTTTCAGCTTAGTGTGTCTCTCCTGGTTAACAAAAAACAAAATTCAGTGCATCATATAACCACTAGATCATCAGGCATTTGAAGCGTTGTACTGTAATGCAGTTTGACAAAGAAAAAGTCAGCTGGATTGCAAAACATTCTCCGCAAGTTAAAGTAAACAGAATGAACAAAATCATAGCCTAACATGTGTACTGATCAAAATAATCCATGAGGTAATACATGGTGTTGATCATTCTGGTACAGCAATTCAAAATAAAGAGAGAAAGAGAACTAGTTAGCACTATAGAAATATATGTGGATCTCTGTCTCTGGCTCCGATGATGTCACCATGACTCATCACTTAACACACTTGGCAGACAGCTTAGGGAGAAATCAAGGCTGTTTTTGAAAGTGAAAGACTGATGTTTATATTTTTCAAAAGCTGTGAAACTGCATATATGTTATTTACATAAATGCAGTTTTAGTATAAATGTAAACGGCAGCCTTTACTTACCTTGCAATCAAGCCATATTTTGGAATTTGCAGTTTTAAAAAACTGCTTGTTTAGGTACCCTTTAAGGGTGTGAGCTTCCTGCACATGAACATATGCAGCCTTGCCAGTAAACTTGACCAGGCCCAAGCCTGGGTGTTACACACCTCCCCTGATGTAGCAATGTTCTTGGAAACCTGTCTAAAGAGCAATGTACCTGATAAATTGCTCTATATCCCTGGCTACAATCTATTCAGGTGTGACAGACTGTCCAGAGGTGGTGGCATCGCCATTTATATCAAAGATAAATTTCAAACCTCCGACCTTGACCGCATATCGTTGCCCAAAGAATTTGAGTGCCTCTCCCTTAAAATTATGCTATCACCTGGAGCAGCCCTACTGGTGGCCGCATGCTACAGGCCGCCTGCAGCCAGTCTGGGCATATTGACCCACCTACATTCTCTCCCGGAAAAAGCAAGTGCAGAGTGCATCTTAATGGGGGACTTTAACCTCAACTGGACTGATGCCTGTGCTAACAGCCTTAAGGTCTTTTGGGATGACCACAGGCTATCTTAGATGACCCATGAGGTGACTCGACCAAATAAAAAAAATCCTGACCGCAGTTCCTTACTGGACCTTATTCTGGTCAGTAAAACACATAACATCTCCCATATTGGGGTCTTTCATAATGATCTGAGTGACCACTGTGCTACTGCCTGTGTCAGGTCCACCCCTCACCTCCCTTCCACTTCCTCTTTCAAGGTGAAACGCAGCATGAAAAATGTTGTGCTCCCTGCCTTCTTGGCAGACCTTGGGAACATTCTCTGGCAGGACTTCTATCTCGCACCCACTGTGTCAGAAGCCTTCTGCATATTCCAAGACCTATTACTTAAATTCATCAACAAGCATGTACCCTTAAGGAAAATGAAGTTAAGGAAACGTGCTCCTGACTGGTTCAGCCCAGCTCTGAAGAGGGTCCTGCATCATAGAGACACTCGATGGAAAAAGGCAAGGAAGTCGCAGTCTGACTCTGATTGGCTCTCCTTCCGAGTAGCCAGGAATGCTTGCACCAAACTGGTCAGGCTGGAAAAGGCACGATTCTTCCAGTCTGCCCTCGAGGTAAACAAAAACTGCTCAGCCAAATTCTGGCAAATTTTGAGAGAGGATGAAGGTCACTCTCCTGCCACTCCCCTCCCAGCTAAAATTGTGGCTAACAACATCTTATATACATCCAGGGCTGAGATCCTTGATCAGCTTAATAACCACTTCACCACTGCAGGCCTCTCCTTTGATGTGTCACCTGTTTGTAAAATGAGTAGCACTCATTACGCCAGCTCACTACCTAGCCCGACCTCTGCCCCTGGGTCCGACAGCCCCACGTTCAAGTTCCGGGTGGTATCCTATAAACAGGTGGAGGACCTCCTTCTCTCACTGGACATCAAAAAGAGCACGGGTGCTGATCTATTAGAACCATTCTTCCTCAAAGCAGGCTATTTATATCTGACAGCACCTATTGCCCACCTTTTTAATTGCTCATTAATCCAAGGGGGAACTGCCAGCCAGTTGGAAAATTGCACACATTATTCCTTTGTTTAAATCAGGAGACCCTACAGACTTGAACAACTATAGGCCCATTTCACTGCTTCCTGTACTATCCAAGCTCCTTGAAAAAAATTGTCAATGCCCAACTAAGGGAGCATTTGGATAGTGAAAACATCCTAAACCCTGTTCAATCAGGGTTTAGACCCAAACAACACTGTGTCAGCCCTTGCTAAAGTCTCTAATGATTGGTTACAAGCTCTGGACAACAAGCAGCATATCTATGCACTCTTCCTTGACCTTAGCAAAGTATTCAACACGGTTGATCATTCCATACTACTTGACTCTCTGGGATGTATCAGTTTAACCCCTGTTGCAGTAAAATGGTTCTGCTGTTACCTCATAAATAGGAGACAGCAAACAAAAATTCAAGATGAATTCTCCCCATTAAAAATTCTGCCACGAGGCGTCCCGCAAGGCTCTATCCTGGGACCTATCATCTTTGCCCTCTATATTAACAGTATTGACTCTGGCCTTTCAGTAGGAAACGTTCACCTCTTCGCAGACGACACTGTCATCTCTTCAACCAACCCCTCTCTTGATCTTACCTACAAGGAGCTTCAACAGGACTTTATCATACTCCAACATAACCTGCTGAATCTGGAGCTACCCTTAAATGCCAAAAAAACAAAAGCCATGGTTATCTCGCCCCTCCACCCTTAACATGAAGGCCCCCAGTACCACCCAGATTGTCACCCTTCTTGGTGAACCATTAGAAATAGTGGACAAATTTAAATATTTGGGAGTCTGGTTGGATAACAAGATGAACTTCAATGTATACCTAAACGATCTATCTAAAACGTTAAGGCAACGCCTTGGCCTGTTCTACCGCATAAGACACCTACTCACCCTGGAAGCTAGGAAGAGGTTGGTTCAAACAACCTTTCTTTCCTTGCTTGATTACGGTGACCTTCTTTATAGCTATTGCCCCCAAAGAGAGCTCCAAAAACGTGATACTCTCTACCACCGCGTTCTGAGATTTGTTCTTGACCTGTCCCTTAAGACTCATCATTGCTTGTTGTACCAAGCACTAGACTGGCCATCCCTCTCCCTTTGGAGACAAAAAAACACCCTTATGTGGTTCTTCTGGGCCCTGTCAAACAATCTGCCATTCTATATAGGTGAACTGTTCGACCGCTCTAAGGCTACCTATGTCATGAGGAACTCCTCCTTTATCAACTTTAAAATACCACAGACCAGGACACTTCTTGGCTGTACCGCTATTAGCTCTTACCTACCTACACTCTGGAATAACATGCAAAAAGCACTTAAACTCTCCACCCTGCCTAGCCCCCACATGTTTAGACAGATGCTCAACCAATGCCTGAATACGGTGTGCTATTGCTTTAGATAAACAATTTCCTTCTGGCCAATCAACCCCATATTCCTCAATTAACTAGGCCATCTATCCCCCAGTCAGCCAGCTTCCCCTTAGGGCAACTATACCCCTTGTTTCTTCCACTCCCTGTCCTTTGTTAGTCTCCCTGGGGGCCACCACCTATTAGGTTGCCCTCCTCTTTCTCCCTCTTGGTCTTGTATTACCCCCACTAAGGTTTGCTGTGTCCCCTTCCCTCTCCCTTCCTGTATCATGTTAAGTTCCAGTATTTGGTAAACTGCCTATGTGTCCATTCACCATCAATGTTTAAGCTTTAATGCTTACTGACTTTCATTTTGTATTACTCTGTATCAATGTCGGTATTACGTTGTTTGTTAAGTTCTCGTTCTTGAATGTGTCCTAAGTGTCCAGGACCATCTTAAAAATGAGCTTGCTCAATGATGTAACTGCCTGGTTAAATAAAGTTTGATTGATTGATCGATTGAAAAATTGAAAGAATCAATACCCGATAGCCAAATGCTACAGCTCAAGAGAAATTGTAGCAACCCAGAAGATTTTGAAAGTGCATGTTTAGAAATGGTTGAATGTTTTCTAGAGAGATGGTACAATTAGAAGTTATTGCAGAACACTAAAGCCAGAGTACTACAAAAAGAAAGAAAGGATCTGCTTCACAATGCGAAAGAACAAAATGCAACTAGGGAATCAGTTACTTTAAGCATAGAATACTGCTGTTTCTGGTAAAACTGGAAATGTAAAACATAAATATTGGCCAGTTCTGACAAATGACCCTGATTTGGAAAAAGCCTTAGGACCAAAGCCCAGGGTGTCATTTCGCAGGACGAGAAATCTTAAGGACCATTTGGTACATAGTAAACTTGCTAGAGAAAATGAAAGGAATAAAACAATGTGGCTGCCCCCCCCCCCGCTTTAAAAATGCAAACAATGCAATCATTCATTCATTTATTCATGCAAGTACATTGAAAAAGTATGACATAAGGGAATGCATCACATGCAACACCACACACGTGATATATGTTCTAATATGTTCCTGTGACAAATTATATATAGGTATGACCAAAAGAACTGTAACAAAATGAATACAGGAACATAATTCGGAACATTATTAATGTGTATGAAAACAGTCCAGTTGCAATTCATTATAGAGGTTTGTATCATTCAGATCCTAAGGATTTAAAATATGTGGGTCTGGAGTGTGCACGTAATGGGAAAAAGAACATCCCATTAAATGACAAATCGCCACAACTTGAGACTGCCTGGATTTGGCATTTACAAACATTAAAACCTGAAGGGCTTAATGGTATTTTGGATCTGAAGTGTTATTTATAGCATAGCTCTATTTACAGAATAATGAAATAAAGGCAAATTCTAGGATGCTTATAATTCTGTAAATAAATATACTGCAGTATTTCTTTATGTAGGGCATTACTAGATCTTTATGCATTTAAATTCACATTAGTTAAGTGAGAATTTGGAAAAATTCCCTTTATGACCTGTTCTCTAGGGCCCAGATATTCAAACTGCGCCAGGCTGTGGCGCAAGCCTGGGCGCAGTTGAACTTGGCTGCGCAGGGGCGTGGACTGGGCGATATTCAACAGAGCTGCGCCATGGCTCAGCATGGTTGAATATTGCACCCTGGCCACCTGCAGTGCGCTGGCACAGTGGCACTGCGCCCAGGCGCCAGTGTGGGGTGGAGGCTGTCGGGGATCGCAGCTAGCACAGGTTCCATTAAGCGCTGGGCACAACTACGCGATATTCAAAAGTTGACATGCAAATGGGGCCATAATGTATGCAAGGCATAAATGGGGCCATTTGCATGTCATTATGGCCCCATTTGCATGCAGGTGCACTGATCCCTGATGACTTGTACCTGGCGCCCTGCCAGGCAGCAGCCGTCAGGGACCGATGCCCTCTGCAGCACGGCAATGTGCCCCACAGCCCGATCGCGAGCTTCAGTAAAAAAAGAAATGCATCCTATATCCTTGGTGGTCCAGTGGACCGCTGCCTGGCTGATCGCGGGCTTAAGAATAAATAAAAAGATTTATCCTATATCCCTGGTGGTCCAGTGGACCACTGCCCACCCGATCGCAGGCTTAAGTATAAATAAAAAGATTTATCCTATATCCCTGGTGGTCCAGTGGACCACTGCCCACCTGATCGCGGGCTTAGGTAAATAAAAAGATTTATCCTATATCCCTGGTGGTCCAGTGGACCGAAGTCTGCCCGATCGCGGGCTTAAGTAAACTAGTACTGAGCCCCCATATCTCTGGTGGTCCAGCGGACCCCTCCTACTCGCCCACTGATCCCCACTGCCCGCTCCCCGGTCAGCGGCAGGTGACACACCCACCGCCTGCCTCCCGCCGCCCGCTGACTGACACCATCGGTAGGGCTGTCGCCCATTGGTCACGCTGTGGACCAATGGTAAATACAACTGCGGCGATGTCAGTCGTGAAGCGATGAAGCGGCCAGTGAAGTCACTGACGGGGGAAGAAGTGAGTGAGGATCCAGTGAAGCGATGAGAGGGTCGCTGGACTCGAAAGGATGTAGAGGTCAGCCTGGTTGCTGGCTCCAGCGACTCAGTGGGCTGGCAGTCACTGGACTCAAGGGCTCTCAGATAATCTTTGTTACCAAGCCGCGATCGGGCCGACAACAATCACTGGACCGCCGGGGATATAAGAGATAAATCTTTATTAAACCTGCGATGAATGGAAACGATCACTGGACCACCAGAAGAAGGAAGGTTTTATTTATTTTACTAAGGCCCACGATCGGGCATGGGGGGTTGCCACCACGGAGGTGCAGCCGGAGCTCGGGTGGCCACCCACAGGTGGCAGCTGCTGTGCTGTGCCCTGCAATGTAGCAGCTCACTTGTGGGTGGCCGGCCGTTGCTCCTTTTTTTTTTTGCTTAACTTTGTGCAGTGCAGGTAGGGGTTGCGCATGCATGGCTCAGCACATCCCGGGCTGAATATCGAGCTGTGCAGATTATGCATGGGCATGCCCCCACCTACCTGCGCCTGCATACATTAGTGATGCGCTCTGGCACATCAGGATTTGTGCCAGGTGCAATTCCCGTTTGAATATTGCACCGGGGCACATCAGTGGGTTGCACATGGCACAACACTGTTGCGCCATGCGCAACCCTTTTTAATATCTGGGCCTAAATGTCTATTGTATGTTAAGATATTCTCTTTGTTCCTTCGTAGTTTGTCTACTTGAAATTCAATTTGCACATGAGATGACTCAAGACAACATGCCTGTGGAAAAAGCAATGAAAACATTTTTGGGATCTTGAATCGCATCATGACAGAGAACAACAAGAAAGCAAGCTTGCTGGACTTTGTCCTCATATGTTGTTTTACAAACGAAATCTATATGACATTTATTATAGAAAGTTATTTTGTAACTAAAAAGAAAACATAGTGGGCCCTATGCACTATTGTGTGGAGTGGCTACATGCTGCGAATCTGTGGCGTATAACCACTCCGCACCCATTTCACGCTCCACACTGCATTCATCAATCGGGGCACACAGCCCCTTGACATCAGATCCCTCAGCTACGTGGACGGCAATGCACAGGAGGTGAGTGGGGCAGGTGTGTCAGGGCATGCCCGCACTCCACGCCATTCACAGAGGTGCAGAGTGCTGGGTGTGGAGGGCGCAAATTATGCTGAGTAACACCTAGCCTTAAGGGATATGCACCCCCCCAGGATGCTACCACCAGTAGCGGCGCTGATGTGGGGACATTGCAGAACTCCTCACATGCCACCCCAGCCCATGGATCATCATGGAGGGCTGGGGGTTGCTGACCGGGCACCCACCTGCCCCAAGCATACGGTGCACATCGCACCCTCCAATGTGTTCCACGCCCTGTGGGCACAAGTGGCTCATTCGTGGACCAGATCTGGGCATCCCATTGGATACGCACCCAGTCCGTGGAAATGTCCTATGTGCATCTGTGCACTGGGGGGTTGGGGCCACAGACAGGTGGCAAATGGTAGTGACTACCAGCTGGTGTACACCTGTTCACAGGTAGAACTCTGTTGGTGGGTAACGTGCCTCCAGCGCGCATTACCTGCCCATATGTGAATAGGGCCCAGTATTTGATATGATGGACAGCATAAAGGGAATTAAGCTTGCTATTTAATGTTCTCCTTTCTCTGTTATTTATTACTTGTAAATTAATTCTTAATTAAGAATGTATAGGTAAAATAGAGTGTTTATAAATTAAAGTTGAATGGATAAAGCTGTATTTAAAATTATGCAATTTAAATAATTTAAATTTAATTAACACAGGCATTACTGACCACAAGCTATGGCAATAATTATACAGACAATGTGATAAATTGATTTATAGCACTTTAAAAATGAGCTCAAGCACTTTGGTGTATAAAAGTGGTGACAGGGACTTTTCTGGCCACTCCCCCTGAGGCAGCCTTGCGGTGAAGCGCTGGGGTTATAGTGGCTGGCTAGTTGGACTGGGGTAAGGTCACTTTTTGTATACGTGCATCATGAAGTGAACTGTGTATTTACAGGGACTTTTGTATACACCTTATTGCACTTTGTTGCACACTTTTTGCACATTTTTGAATGATTTTAAAAGGAGCAAAAGTAAATACGATAAAAATAAAATAATATGTTTTGCAAGGAATACAAGCCTTCTTTTTATAATAATAATAAAAATAATAATAAAATTTATTTAATTAAGCGCCTTTCAAGTTTTCAAGGCGCTGTACAAAAATTCCTAAAACCAAACATCAAAATACAATGAGGCAGAACAACAATTACAACAAATAAGCCAATTACAATATAGGTGGAAAGGCCTTATCCCATAAAAAGGACTTTAGAGCCCTTTTAAAAATGTCCACCGTTGAACTCTCTCGAAGCGGACGGGGTAAAGAATTCCAGAGGGATGGAGCCACGAAACCAAAAGCGCGGGCCCCAGAAGACTTCAAATTAACCCTTGGAATCTCAGCAACCCTCACAGCCGAAATGTAAGCTGTCTCAGAGGGGTAAAGTAACAGAAGCTCTTTCCAAATAGTTAGGACCATACCCGCAGTAGGGACTTTTGTAGGTCAAAGACCCACTAAAGGTGATCCACCACTGTATTGGCAGCCAGTGCAGAGGCGCAACACTGGGGTAATATGAGATCTTCTTGAAACACCCATCAACACGCGTGCTGCAGCATTCTGCACTAGCTGCAAGCGGCGGATATCAACCCCAGCAAGCCCTAGGTACAGGGAGTTACAGTAATCCAAGCGAGATGTCACAAAGGCGTGGACCAAAACTGGCAAATCACCAGGAGGAACCAGGTGCCTAATCCTGGAGATGTTTCCAAGATGGAAAAATGCAGTCCTGACTACGACAGACACCTGATAATGGAAGGTCAAATCTGTGTCAAGATCTACACCCAGGTTACGCACCCAATCGGAAATGGGGATCTGGTCCCCCCCCCAGAATTATTCCGGAGGGGGACCCCACCCCCAAACCCCCAACCCTGCGGCCGGGGTCCACAACCATAACCTCAGTCTTTCCTGGATTCAACTTTAAACCGCTGGTATTCATCCAGTCTTGGATATCTGCAAGGCATTTATTCAGCACCGAGACAGCACTAACCTGGTCAGGTGCAAAAGACAGGTAGAGCTGGGTATCATCAGCATAGCAGTGAAACCTCAGCTCATACTGTCTTACAATGTCTCCGAAGGGAAGCATATATACTGCGACTAACATGGGGGAAAGCACCAGACCCTGTGGTACCCCGCAGGGCAGAGAGAAGGCCCCAGAAGAATGTAATCCCGAGACCACTCTCTGCATTCTCCCCTCGAGGTAAGATGTAAACCATCTGAGGACCATACCTGAAAGTCCACAGATGGACCTCAGACGTTCAAGCAAAACCCCATGATCCACAGTATCAAAAGCTGATGACAGATCAAGGAGAACCAGAATAGAACGGTGTCTCCGATCTCTCGCCATCAGGAGATCATTGAGCACCCGAACCAGAGCAGTCTCGGTGCTATGCCTTTTATGAAAACCAGACTGGAGAGGTTCGTATAGACTATGGATGGTCAAATGGTTGTCCAATTGAGTCGCGACAACTTTTTCAATAACCTTCCCTACAAGAGGGAGGTTAGAGATCAGGCGGTAGTTAGCTAGATCATCCGGGTCTAAGGAAGTTTTCTTCAGAAGGGGAGTCACCACCCCTTCCTTCAGAGAGCTAGAGAAGACTCCCGTCTCCAAGGAGCACTGGATAATCCGAGTAAGGACCGGGCCGATAGACTCACTACATCCCAAAATCAGGGAACTAGGACCCGGATCCAAACTACAGCACGTTGGAAGCATCTCGCGGACAATCCTCATAGTGTCTACGAAATCCGGCAGATCAAAGGTATCCCAGGAAATTCCAGGCTCGGTGACAAGACACTGATCAACTGCAACAACCTTAGAGTGGGGTCAGGGACACTGCCTCCAGATATCTTCCACCTTATTTACAAAGAACCGAGCGATCTCCTCACAGTCATTCTGTGTAAAAACTCGACGGATCTGCCGACAGACTGGGTTGCACAGTCTGTTGACAGTTCTGAAGAGCTGAGCCGGTCGATTCCGAGCAACAGAGATTTCCCTGGACAAGAATTCTGCCTTCTTACGGGAAATTTCTGTTTGATAGAGCTTATAATGCTCTAATAAAATGAGATGGTCAGCATCCGAGGCAGTCTTTCTCCAACGCCGCTCCAACCTATGCCCCAACCTCCGCAGCCCTCTCAATGCCTCGTCAAACCAAGGAGCGATGGGACGGCGCTGGAGGGGGTGAACACGGGTAGGTGCAATCTGATCGAGAGCAGTCGAGATGGTCTCATTATAGGCCACCACTAGCCACTCAGGATCAGAGCACAAATCGTCAAACAACGAGAAGTCAAGAACCGCCATCAGGTCTTCAGGGACAACGTCCCACAATGGGCGGTACTTGACCAACTCCACAGGGGCCGACCTACCCAGGGGGGCCTCAAAATTGAACCCAACTGAGTAATGATCAGACCAACCGACTGGTTCCACCATCAAATCGGACGCCTCAATCCCCAGGAGAAAAACAAGATCAAGAGAGTGACCACCTTTATGGGTAGCTGTGGAAACAACCTGTGTGAAGCCCAGCGATGTCATCACCTGGAGGAAATGTTGACCAAAAGACGAAGATTCGTCGTCGACCCACACATTGAAATTGCCCAGCACCATCAATCTGGGCTATTCCAAGGCCATGTCGGCAGCAAAATCTGCTATTTCCTGCAGGAAAAGCTTCTCATCCCCTGGTGGATGGTAAATGAGAGCAATCCTGCACCCCACACCAGCTACCACTGTACACTCAAATGATCTTGCCTCCTCAACTGGAACACCAGTTAGGCCCAATCTGGTCTTGAAACAGATCACCACCCCACCGCGATCCAATCTCGGGCAGTGTATAACCGAGAACCCGGTAGGAACAGCAGCCTCTAAAGCAGAGGCCGCATTCCCCATCCAACCAGGTCTCAATGTAAGAAGCCAGATCTGCCCCTGCAACGAAGTCCTAATAAGACCCGCCTTATTACAGACAGATCTGGCATTGCACAACAACGCCAGGTTAGGCGAGGTTGACGATTGTCCCAACCACTTGCCCTCCAATACCGGAAGAGCCCTTGGGTATGGGAACCAGAATGGGACTACCACACTCCAGAAACCATTTCGCCCCAGGGCATCTTCGAGGCCTTACCACCCCTATGGGAGAGCACTGCTCCCTCCGCTGTCCACAACCCTCCACACCCCCCCAATTCCTCCGTCCCCTACACGCAATCCCTAATGCTCGGCACCAATGGTTTTTGCATCCTATTTTACGACCATTACCTGTTGCCCCTGATTACCAGCTCCCTATCACCTTCTCAGTGCAACTTCCATTTTCTTTTTCTCTGACAGTCTCTCTCAATAGTGCTGGGCTACATGTGACTAAAAAGAAACATGATTTTCTTTTCTTTACCCCTCAACTGTGTGCCTACTCACATACTCCTTCTCAAAGCAGGCAGCACAAAGAAAAGGGGAGCAGAATCCTGGGGCCCCTGCTCCAGCCCAGTGTGGGGCCACACTCATGGAATGATAGTAACTCAAGCTTGAGGTTCAAGAATGGAGCCCCAAGTAAGTTTAAACAGAAAATGGCCAGCGACTGAAGCAGTAAGTGTTCAGGCAGCACAGGAGGCAGACACAAGAGCATCAGTGACCAGTGGTTTACCTCTTAGAGTCATGGAATCATAGAAGCTTGATGGCAGAAAAGGACCATACTGGCCCATTTAGTCTGCCCTTTTTTTCCCCCTCCCCTGATACTCAGCCCCATATGCTTGTCCCATGCCCTCTCAAATTCTTCCATCAATTTAGCCTCCACCACTCTGTCTGGTAATCTGTTCCAGGGCTCCACCACCCTCTCTGTGAAGAAATGCCCTCTCACATTGCCCCTGTATCTTTTTTCTTGCAGTCTGAGGCTGTGCCATCTAGTTTTGACCTCCTCCTTCCTCTTAAGTAAACACTCTTCTCCCACTTTATTGAGCCCCTTTAGATATTTAAAAATTTAAATCATGTCTCCCCTTTCTCTCTTTTTCTCCAGCTTTCTCCCGTTGGCTCTCTTGATGTCCCTCCCAGTAACAAGTGCAGTTGGGTCATGTGATAAGTCTAGTGGCCAGCAGCAGCACTTTAGCCCATGGTTTAGCCCAAAAAATACTTTTCACCACGTGGCAGCCAGGCCTTTCAGTCCTGCATTCCCCCTTCAGTTCCCATCAGCGGTGGTGAGTGGGTTGCAGTACAGTATAGAGGTGCCATTTGCCATCAAGTTAGTCTGCATTTTCCTTTAGTAGGCAAATAGCACCTTTCAGCACCTTGTCAGCAGTTGAGATCGTGTGGGTGGGAGGGGGAACCCAGAGATTTGCTGTTCAGCGGGCTGCCACCCTACACTTGCACCCTGCCCTGGTCCTGAGTTCAGAACCTTCATTGTTTGCTTGGGAACCCAGAGATTGACTGCCCACAGAAGTGGCACAGATTTCCACAGGAGCCAGTGTAGGACAAGACTAGGTCTGATTATGGGATTGCCTATGGGGTGGGACTATCTAGTAATCTTTGAAAGAGCTAGTGAAGGGGGGTGAGCTAAACAAGTGCCCAAGATTGCCATGGGATGGAGCCATTGTCGAGCTCCACAGCAGTATAAGTGGCAGACAAGCTGCATTTAGTTCCGCCCATAAGGTGTTACCCAGAGCGCTCCATGGGAGCTATATATATCTTAATGGGCCACTGCTTCAGCAATCCAAAAGGGGATTTACAGCTTTTGATTGGAACATTGCTGCACTGTGTGAAATTTCCCCTGCTTTGCATTTTAGAGACACTGCTATACTGCGTGAAACTGCCCCAGCTCTGCATTGGAAACAGACATTGATATGCTATGTGAACTAGCCCCTGCTCTGCATTTAACATAGAAACATAGAAACATAGAATTTGATGGCAGATAAGGACTGCTTGGCCCACCTAGTCTGCCCATTTCCCTACCTAACGGATAAGCTGCAGATCCTAGTTAACCAATAGCCTACTTCCTCCTACCCCCACTAGAATTGCTTTATGTCTGTCCCATGCATTCTTGAATTCCTCCACTGTTTTTGACTCTACGACCTCCTCAGAAAGTCTGTTCCATGCATCTACAACCTTCTCTGTGGAGAAATACTTCCTCACATTACCTCTGAGCCATCTCCCCTCTATCTTCAAATTGTGCCCCCTTGTTCTTGCACATCTCTTTTTCTGAAAGATGCTACCCTCTTGGACTTTGTTGATTCCCTTGAGGTATTTGAAAGTTTCTATCATGTCCTTTCTCTCCCTCCTTTCCTCGAGGCTCTACATCTTAAGCTCCTTTAGTCTTTCTTCATATGTCTTCTGGTGCAGACCCTGCACCATTTTGGTTGCCCTCCTCTAGACAGCCTCCACCCTGTCTATGTCTTAAAGAGACATCTCAGTACTGTATGAATGTGCCTAATATTCAGTACTTTACAAGACACTTTGCATCACTGTGTGAATCAGCCTACTGTTCAGGGCATTCGAATAGTGCCTTACTGGTTTAGTCAGGCCAACCCACTACTTCTCACTTTGTGAACTACCTAGCTACCAGCTTGGGTACATATTCCTGAACAAACTGTTAATTAGCCAGATGTGTAAAGTGAGTGCTGTTACAATGACATTGTAGCATGCAGGAGTAAGAGACGACACCTATGTTAATAAGAACTTTATCATAACTGATACAACCAGCTTCCTCTGTTCCATGCATGCTTCTGATTTCTGGCCATTACTGAGTTGGAGTTAGGGTAATAGTCTGGTAAGGTCACTTCCTGCTTCTTCTTTGCTACAGCCCATCCCTTCAAGGAAGTGAAGGTAGCTTAGGAGCTTTATCAACTCACTAGTGAGGACTCTTTGACATACAGTGAGGTGGGATTTCCTTTTCAGGAGCAATGAAAGCAACCAGATCCAGGAGCTACAAAAGGTGCCAGGTCCAGTAGTGATGAAAACGCCAAGATTCAGAAGTGACAAAAGCTGCAACACCTTTGGAACACAATTTGGTGCTTCTTGCTGAAGACACTGTTTGGCAAATGCAACAATCTCTTCACCGGCGACCAAAGGGTGCAATGAAAGAACTCAGTTTCTGCTATACCCTATCTGGCAGTCTGCAATGACCTCTTCATCTCCAACCAGAGAACCCGACAAAAGAGTTCTGAAGTTGCACCTTGCTTGGTAGTCTGACACAACCAGTCCTGGGCAGCTAAGTTCTACAAACCAGGTGGCGAGGTGTGTCCTCTGGTGACCTTGGCTTTCTGCAGCAAAAGTTCTTCTGGCCTCTCCAGGAGGTACCTTTCTTGAGATCAAAATAGTGCACTACTCTAACTGGAAAGATGCCCCTCTTATTTTTCCTCACTTTCTTGTTAAACCGAAACCTGCAAGTTATTGAGCACTCAGATATCACAAGGTTAACCAGACTTACATAGAAACATAGAAACTGATGGTAGGTAAGGACCGCTTAACCCACCTAGTCTGCCCATTTTCCCTACCTACTGCAATACCACAGATCCTACTTGACCTCAGTCTTTTACCCTCTCTTTCCTATTGTTAGGGTTCCCTTGTGCTTATCCCATGCATTCTTGAATTCCCCTACCATTTTTGCTCCCACCACCTCCGCTAAGAGGCTGTTACATGCATCCACCACCCTTTCTGTGAAAAAGTACTTCCTCACGTTACCACTGTGTCTGCCCCTTCCAGCCTCAAATCATGGTCCCTCATTCTTGAACATCTTTTTTTCTGAAATATGCTACCGTCTTGTACCTTATTTATGCCCTTTAGGTATTCGAAGGTCTCTATCATATCCCCCCCCCCCCTTTGCTTGGGTATACATGTTGAGGTCCTCTAGTCTCTCCTTATGTGACTTTTGATGCAGACCCTGCACCATTTTGTTGCTCTTCTCTGAACTGCCTCTGCGCTGTCTATGTCCTTCCAGAGATGCGGCCTTCAGAACTGGACACAGTACTCCAGATGGGGTCTCACTAATGATTTGTACAGTGGTCCCACCACCTCCTTTTTTCTGCTGGTGATACCTCTCCCTATGCATCCCAGCATCCCACTGGCTCTCCCTACAACCTTTTCACAATGCTTGGTTACCTTAAGGTCAATCAGATATGATTACCCCCAGGTCCCTTTCCTGTTTGGTGGTCGTAAGTGCCTCCCCCCCATCATGTACTTCTCCCCTGGGTTTCAGTGCCCCAAATGCATGATTTTACACTTCTTTGCATTGAATCTTAGATGCCACACTCTTGAACACTCCTTAAGCCTGCTTAGGTCCCTCCTCATTTTTTCCACACACACTCCCCGGAGTGTCACCCCCATTACAGATCTTAGGGTTGTCTGCAAAGAAGCATACCTTCCCTTCCAGACCCTCTGCAATGTTGCTTATGAAGACATTAAAGAGGACTGGCCCAAGAACTGATCCTTGTGGCACCCCACTGGTCACCCTCCTCTCTTTGAAATGAACTCTGTTTACCACCATCCTCTGTGTTCTATCCCTTAACCAATTTCTGACCCAGTTTACCACCTTGGGACCGTGGAACAGTGTTGCAGGCCTTGCTGAAATCCAGGTAGGCCACATCCACTGCCCGTCCCTGATCTAATTCTCTGGACACCCTCTCAAAGAAATCTATCAGATTTGTTTGACATGACCTGCCCACTATGAATTCATGTTGCCTAGGATCCTGTGACCCGCTGGATTCAAGATATGCCACAATCTTTTCCTTTAGCAGTGACTCCATTAATTTCCCCACTAGCGAGGTCAGGCTGACTGACCAGTACAATGATTGCCAGCCTCCTCCCTGCTCCCACTTTCCTAATCTCCCAGCCCCTTTATCCTTTCTTCTTCACCATCTCCCACTCTTCCATCATCTTGTTTTCCTTCATTACCTCATTCTCCCTGGTATCCTGGTAATAGTCTCCTCTCATCTTTTTGGCTTCATTTTGATATCCTCAGGTCCCTCCAAACCTCCTACCTTCTTAACTTCAATCCCCCCCCCCCTTCCTCTTCTCATAAACATCTTTTAGTTTCCCTAAAGCTCATCATCTCCTTGCTGCTTTTAGTTGCAGGAGATATTGAGCTTAACCCTGGCCCATCCCTATCTTCTCCTCTCCCAAAGGTTTAAGAGTGGCCCATATCAACATCTGCAGCCTACTCCCTAAGACTGGCCTGCTGTAACCACTCATGGCTAATATTAAACCTGATGTGTTTGTTAGCTTAGAATTTTGGCTGTCCTCCAAGATCCCTGATTCCTCTATTGCTGTCCCTGGTTTCACCATTATTCATCAGGATCAGGCAAAGAGAGGTGGTGGCATAGCCATCTACCTCTCCTCAAATATTCAGTTTGAGTCTGTGCTCTCCGTCTCACTCACCTTTGGCCATGAGTTGCTTCTTCTCAAACTCTCTCTCTCTCTCCCCTTCTCTATACCTACATTTATTGCCAGTGTCTACTGGTGCCCTGGCATATCCCAGACTTCAATAGTTTAGTTACTCACCTCCATCTCCTCCTACACCTCCTCTGCTGAGTCACTCATATTTGGCTCTATTCACAAATGGGTGGGTAATATGCACCAGAGGCTTGTTACCCTCCTGTGGAGTTCTGCACCTGCAGACAGGTGCGCACCGGTCAGTATTCACTACTTGCCACCACCTGTCCACGTCCCAACCCCCAGCACAGACGCATGGAGGACATGTCCACAGACTAGGCACGCATTCAATGGTATGCCCAGACCCGGTCCACAAATGGATCCCTTGAGCCCGTGGGGCACAGAACACATTAGAGGGTATGACGTGTGCCACCAGCTCAAGCAGGTGGGTGCCTGGTCAGCCTCCCCCAGCCCTCCTTGATGATCCTTGGTCTGGGGAGGCATGTGAGGGGTCTACAATGCCCCCACATCAGGTATGATATATTTAATTGTACGTTATGTCACAAATGGGACTGTATGATTATTTATGATTTTTTTAGCTGCATGTCTTGTTACAAATGAAACTGTTTAATTTCTTGGATATGTTAAAAGTTAAACTGTATGTCTAATTCTTCATCCCAATTGTAGCCCCCCAGGTCGCACCGTGAGATGAGCAATTTGTTATTCAGTGTGCCTTCCTGGTGAAACATTTCAATAAATTAAATAAATAAATAAATACGTCAGGTGTATGGCTGAAAAATAATCATGGACATGACTGCCACAGAAGTATCATGAAACTCCACAACTTATGGGACCTTGCTGTAAGTACGAACATTCTATTTGCAGTTTTTAGCAGGGTATTGCATTGACAGTTACGAACCTGTCAAATTTAATGTCATTATATTCTCTAGTTTAAAATTTTTTAGGGTTTATAGTTTTGCAGTTTACATAATTTCAAGTTAATTAAAAATGTTTTAAAAGTTTTGCTACTTATAATTCGGTATTTTTTGAAGCTGGAATTGAGAAATATGGCGCACTTACCCACATGGTATAGTATTGTAGTTTAAATGTGTCACATTGGGTGAAATGTGTACAAGTTGTTTTAAAATTAGATGGAAATAATTACAATTTAAATGTTGGCAAAATGTTTGGCTGCCTATAGTTATGTCCCCTTTGAAGTTAGGGATCTGAAACCTGGCACACATATATACATTCTGTGTACCTGTACAACTGCCTAATTTTGTAACATTTATATGACTACTTCAAAAATTATTCTAAAATAACTGAAATTTAAAATTTGGCAAAATGTGTGCCTGCCTATGACACAACCTCATTTAAATATTGTAACCTTAAACTTGGAATATGTGGTCAAATTGTGTGGTTCTTTAAATACTAAAACTATGCAGACGTTTAGATAAGACATTTAAAAATTAAATGGAAGTAACTGAAAATTAAATTTTGATGAAATGCTTGGCCATCTATAGCTTAGCACTTTTTAAAGCTAGGAGTCAGAACTGTGGTGTACATCTGTATGTGGTATAGTCCTGTATATTTGCAACATGTGGTAACATTTTAAGGTATATTTTGAAGATTAGACCAAAATAACTGACATTCATATTTTGGCAAAATTCTGCCAAATCTTTGCAGAAATTCTGCAAATTTTCATGGAAAGAATGGTAATTCAGCCATAACTCTGCCAGTAGAGTTGTACATTCTTGCCAGATTTAATGATCACCATGGAACCCCATTCTACACTCTACATTGCAAGCCATCTTGCACAATTCTGTGTTCTAAGAAAGTCATTATGCATGGCTCAATGTACAGAATGACTTTCAGAAACTACCAGCACAATTGGCTAATCAGCTTCAACAGCAGTCAGCGGTCTAATCATGCTCTCCCAATTTCAAGCAGCAATGCAACAAAAAATGCTTTTGTCCAAAAAGCTAATTTCAGCTAAAGTTAATAAAAAAATATCTTCTTACCTGTCAAATCTATTTTTGTAAGTAACTCCTATGTTGCATACCATGTTTTTTTATTTCTCAAACTTAACCCTCACCAGGTCTACTGTGATATTTCTAAGCCAAATGTGGCGGCCATCTTTTCCTCTTGAGAAAAAGATGGCACGGGGTCATAACCATGCAAACAATAACAGTGCGGCAATACACGCTGCAAGCACTACAGTGTGCATCAAAACAAAGCCAGAAAACACCGACAACAACCCAAACAGCCGCCCCATTAGAAATAATGGGACATTCTCTTTTCAGAGATTGTTGCCCCCCCGCACTCCCCGACTTTATATAACTAACCCGGGTGGGGTGGACTTCAGGGATGGGGAAAAAGTCAGGAGGGGGGAAACTTAAGTTTAAAAAAAAAACACCACAAAAAGTAGGAACACAAGAAACTGGGGGGGGGGACTGAACCGCTGTGTGCTGGTACCTTAGCCACTCCACCACAGGAGCAGCTCAGTCAAGCACCCCAGCACAAGAAAAATTGATCCCTCCTTGATTGTAATGTACATTTACAGGGGTAGTGGTAATTTCTTACTGCTGTTATACCCCTGTTGCTCTGAATACAGGAGCGCTCTACATCATGCAGTTATTGCCGCACAGTGTTTCTTTCGCTGTTTTGACCCGGTACTGAAAAAGACTTATTAAAACATTTATAAAATATTTAACTTTTTGTGGAACTAAAAGAATTTTGAAACAAACAAACAAAAAGACTGGAAGATGCTGGGTGTATTTTGTAGTGAAAGAAAAGGTAGGGTCAAATTTTTGCCCAGCTTCATTGCAACTGCTGCCTTCAGTTCACATATAAAAACAAAAAGAGTTCACCCTGAATTGGTGGTGCCTCAATGCAAAAAAAATACCACTGCATCCAAAAGCATCAGCACTCACAAACATCACTGCTGTGTTTCATCACACCAAACATCTATATCAGATCACCAAGAAGAACAAAAAATATTTTAGTATTCATAACTTCGAGGATTGAACAAATCAAATAAAGTGTCAGAACAGTGCAACAAAAAAGGCTCTACAACACTGGTTTGACAACTTCATTGTCGACTGACATTATAGCGATGGCTTTATGTCGACTGCAATTGCAGTTGGCATAAAACTGTGCACTACAGATTACCAAAGACCCGACTTTAAAGTGAGAAAATGTGTAGGGTGTCTGGTGACTGCAGAAGTTTTCTAGTGCTCTGTTCTGGCACCTTATCTGATGTGTTTCATCCTGAAAGCTGTGAATAATAAAATATTTTTTACTATTCAGGGTGGCATGATATAGATTTTGTTCAGGATGGTGGAACATAGTAGTGATGCAGACGAGTACCGATGTTTTTGAATGTAGTACTTTCAAATCACCCATGACATGCAGTTGTCATATACAGTGATGTACAGCATAACCACATGCCTGCAGTGAATGGCACATCACCCATGGCAAAGCAGATGCTGCTGCTTTGAACTTGTATGCTCCTGTGTACGTTGAAATTCCATATGTAGTGACCATGTGAAGGCACATGTTTGCAAGTCTGCGGTTTGAAAGGTGACAGACAATTCTGATGTATTAAATATTATGAAACTATAATACAAAACAAAACACAGATGTAAGTATTAAGCTGATTTCGTTGCATGCCTTCCAAACAGTGTGAGATATAGCTGTCTTATGGTTTTGAAGAAGGGGCAGAACGGAAAGGCAGATCTATACCATCAGAACTTTTGTGAAGTAACTCATTTGCATGAACTTATGGTGAGGCATGACTAACAAGGTACTGAAAGCAGCAAAGAGCTCCTAAGGGTCCTAAGGGTCTAAAAAGACCGACTGGACTATATATGCCATGATTAAACTGAAAATGTTTAGGATGGAAACTTTTATCTCTTGATTTGCTGGAGTGGGAGCTGTCATATCTAACTGTTATCTCTAATCCATGGAATTATATTCAATGGAGAAAGATGACAGAGGAGCAGGAACTCTCTCTTTTTTAAGAGGTGGGGAGAGCTGAGCTCCTGTGTGTTCCTGACAAGTTTAAGCCCTCATATGAATAATTTACATATTCATATGACAAAGCCAGCAGAATAAGGTCATTAGGCCTATCAAGTCTGCTCATAATGCAAGGTCCTCAGCATCTGCTACTGACCCTGCCCCCCCCCAATCGGTACTTCCCCTCCATCAGCCCCCCTGTAACCCTTATTTACCCCTTAACTCTATCCCAGCTTTTTTTGAAGATGTCTACTGTTTTTAATGAAACCACCTCTTCAGGAAGCCCATTCTAACCTAACACCACCCTCTCTGTGAAAAAGTGCCTACTAACATTTCTTCTAAACCTCCCCCCTGCAACTTTAGATTGTGCCACCTCGTGTTTTGTTTCCCACTGAGCTTGAAGAGACCCACCTTGTCCACTCTATTTATTATGGTCTCAGTCATGTCCCCTGTATCTCTCTTCTCCTTCAGGAAGTACATGTCTAAGGTCTCCAACCTCTCTTCATACATCCAACCCTGCTGGTCCATGATCATCTTAGTTGCCCTCCGTTGGACCGTCTCCAGCAGTTTTATGTCCTTTCTAAGGTTTGTGGACCAGCACTGTATGCTGTACTTTAGATGTGGTCTAAGCTACTGTATGACCAGTATAAGGGCAGGATTACTTCCCCCCACCTACTGCTGATCCCCCTGGCAATGCAGCCCAACATTTTATTTGCCTTTGCTGCTGCTTTCCCATACTGCATGGAGTGCTTCAGGTCCCTAGTGATCATCACCCCCAGGTCCTTCTCCTAATTACTTGCAGATACCGGGGCCCCCAACCAGGTTGTACTCAGTCCTCAGGTTCTTGGCTCCAATGTGCATAACTTTGCATTTCTTTGCATTGAAGCCAAGTTGCCAAATCCTGGACCATCTTTCTAGCTTTTCTAGATATTCCCTTAGCTCTTGTACCCCTTCTGCTGTGTCCACCTTCTGAAAGAACTTGGTGTCATCTGTGAATAGACAAATTATGCCCCTAATACTATCCCCAGTATCACTGATGAAGACATTAAAAAGCACCAGTCCAGACACTGAGCACTGTGGGACCCCACTGCTGACCTCCTTGGTGCTGGAGAGCTCCCTTCCCACCACCATCTTCTGGGTCCTGTCCTTCAGCCAGTTTTCTACCCATCTGGTCAACTTCTCACCCACCCCTAGATCCACAACTTCCTGATCAACCCTTGTGGGTTACAGAGTCAAAGGCCTTGTTGAAGTCCAGGTAAGGTCTGTCCACTGCTTGGCTTCTGTCCACTGTTTTAGTGACCCAGTCAAAGAAGTCAATCAGAAGATCTGTTTGACACAATCTCCCTCCCATAAACCCATGTTACTGCTCATCTTTAATGCCATTCTCTTCCAGATACACTAGTAAGGTTTCCTGTAGTATCGTTTCCATGAGCATGCACTCATTTGAGGTCAGACTGACCGGTTTGTAGTTCCCTGGGTTGTCGTTGGGACCACTGTTATGGAGCAGTCCCAGGGTGACCCCGTGGGAAATACAGACTGGTATATTTCTAATATAGTGTAGTAGCCTCCAAAGGTGGGGCTAATTACAAACACATTTGTTATCATTGCATTTTTGGTGGCCCAATTCAACTGTAGCTCATTCCAGAACTGTATGGGAACAGAAACAATCCTGCAATCACAGACTGCATTGGCATGAGGGGTGCTTGGATTCTCTAGAATCCATTCTGGTACCACTGAAATGGAATTTTGGCAGTTCCAGTTCTTAGTCTGATTCTGTTCTGCTTCATAATGAAGCAACAGGGTCGGAATCAGAGTGTTAACTCAAATTCAAATTCTACCTCTGAATACTATGAACATATCTCCCAACTTCCCAGCACACCTTAGCACAAGTTTAAACAAGCATTTGTCAATGCCGAATGTTGTCACACTGGCATTAGCATTGGTAGCGCTAAAGTGTTAAAGACGCATAATAGGAATGGCAGTGAAGTACTGAAGTGACGCCAACCCCACCCCCACCCTATTGAGACCGACAGGCATTGGGGTGTGCCTTTGGGTCGTCAGCTATAAACACTCATGCCATTGTACCTCACCCTACCCTGTAGACACTGATAAATGTTGTGGTGTACTTTGGGGTCTTTGGGCATTATACTTACCCCATTCCATAAGGAAATACACTGAGGTGGGTGGAGCATAGGAGAATGGTGTGAACTTTGTGACCGATCACTGCAAGGCACACCATGATGCCTGTCACTGGTTGCAGGGTGGGGGGTGGGGGTGGAATGGCGTGAGCATTACAGCCGATGATCCCAAGTCACACCCCTGATGCCTGTAAGTCTCTACAGGGCGGGTGCTACAGTTGAAAACCCTAACACCATATGCGTGTGTTGGTATTTTTACTCTAAATTTTCAACATGGGCTGTTTGTGAGCCCACCTCATGAAAAGCAGCACTATCAGTTTGTTAGCTGAAAGGTGGTTTTGCACAGCGGCTATGCCATTTGGTGACACAGAGATGAAAACACATTTTGGGCAGGATGTGGAAAAAGACAACTGTTTTGTTCATGAGGAGGTGTAAAAAATTGGCAACGTTGAAAATCTGGAGTGAAAATATGAAAAATTGGTGAAGTCATGAGCATGCATAGAAACTGCACAACACACATCCGTAACCCAATTATTTTTGGGAGTTTGTTAGCCACATTTGTAACATAGGCATTTTGGGACCTCCCTCATGAACAGTGGTGCTGTGATTTTGTTAATCTGTCCCAAAAGTTGATTTCCCACAGTGACCATGCCATTGTGCGCCACAGGTGCAGAAACACATTTTGGGCAGGATGTGAAAAATGACAGCTGTACTGTTTATAAGGAGGTGTGAAAAAATGCCAGTATTGAAAATCTGGCATGAAAATATTGCAAATCTGCGAAGTTATAAGGGTGCGTGGAAACTGCGCAACATTCATTTTATGGAATTTCATCACCAAATTTTAAACATAGGCATTTTAGGACTACTGCTTATGAACAGTGTCACTGTCATTTCTTCAAACTGTCCTGAAAAGTGATTTCGCTCAGCGACCGCGCTATTCTGCGCCAGACATGCGCAAACACATTTCAGCCAGGTTATATAAAATGGCAGCTGTACTGTTCATAAGGAGGTGGGGAAAAATGCCAATGTTGAAAATCTGGAGTGAAAATATTACAAATTCACGAAGTTACGCATGTGCGTGGAAACTACGCAATGCATGCTCATAAAACAGCCATTTTTGGGATTTTCCCACCAGATTTGCAACATAGGCTTTTTGAGACCCCCCTCATGAACAGTGGCACTGTTATTTTCGTGGTGGTCGAGAAAGGTGATTCCCGCGGTGACCTAAATCACCTTTTGGGGCTGAATTAACGTCATGGATGCCAGAATTCATGAGAAGGGGTCCCAAAATCCCATGTTGAAAATTTGGTGCCAAAATTCCAAAACTACCTGAGATATGCATCAAAGTTGAAAAACCCTATTTATTCCATTATACAGCTTATCGGCATTTCCTCAGTTCGAGTCGGCTTTGAAGAGTGAGCGTGTTCCCAGTCCACGAAGATCGTCGCACCAGACTCCAGAGGTAAGTATGGGGTGGGGTGGGGGAGGCAGGGTGCACAGAGGATGGAGTGCGGGTTGTGGGAGGGCAGGGAGACTGACGGGGACTCTTTTCTTTTTACAGGTTTAAAAAAAATTGGGGACAGTTTTTTATTGGAGGTTTAGCATGCTGGAGTGGGCTCCCAGTGTTGCCACCTAAAGTCTTTTTGGGGGTATGCTGCAGCTGGCCAGGATTAGGCACCCCATCAGCACATACTGAAGAGGGGGGTGGAGACATGAGCCGAGGGGGATTGGGCACTCCCATCGGCACACAACAAAAGCATGGGAGGAGAGACATTATGCCAATGGGGAGTGAGGTCCCCCATCAGCAAAATGAACAGGTATGAGATAAACGCCGACGGGGATTGGGCCCCCCATCGGCAAAGAAAAACCATGGGGGAGCACATGATGCCAAGTGAGATTGGGCACCCCCTCGGCATACATTTTAAATGGGATGGGGGTCATTATGCCGATGGGGAGCCAGGGGTTATTATGCCAATGGGGAGTGGGCTCCCCGTTGGCATTGTCACAGGAGGCGGTGGCAGTCACTGCAGCCATGTTGCATGGATGTCGGGAGGCATGTTATGGTTCTGCTGCATGAGAGCTTCGCTCTCATTGCAGCGGACCTTTTCTTTGAAGTGATCACCACATTAAGTATGCATGGTGTGGCACCGGCATGCAGGCTGATTGGGGAATGAGGGACACACCTACTGATGCGTGCCTTGCATTCGCCCAATAGTGACCGTGCCTCCAAATCTGCTATTACTGCAATATGTTGGCTGCACATGTGTGAGCAAACATAAACATGATCAGCTTAAGCATTGCATTTTACAACACCTAGGCACCCCCTTCATGATCGGATAAGAATGGTGAAGTTCTGTCTTCACTAGCCTCTTTGGTAAAACAGTCTCATGCCATTTCCCAGTTATATTCTGCTTGACAAGTTCTGGATCTGCAGATGCCTGGGAGTAAATGTTAGTATTGGGAATTGGAGTTATCCCTACCTTTAGATAGTAAGGCAAGATATATATATATATATATATATATATATATATATATATATATATATATATATATATATATATATATATATATATACACACATACATACATACATATATAATATGTGTGTGTGTGTATGTAGATAGATAGATAGATAGATAGATAGATAGATAGATAGATAGATAATATATATATAAATTCACGGCAGATAAGGACAGCTAGGCCCATCTAGTCTGCCAATTTTCCCTGCCTACTATAAAATCTGCAGACCTTACTTGATCTCCGGCTTTACCTCCTCATTCCTATTGCTAGGGTTCCTCTATGCCTGTCCCATGCATGCTTGAATCCCCCCACTGTATTTGCCCCCACCACCTCTGCTGGGAGTCTATTCCATGCATCATCCACCCTTTTTGTGAATAAATACTTCCTCACTCTACCCCTTATTCTACCCCCTTCCAACCTCATGTCATGCCCTCGCTCCTGGACATCTCCTTTTCTGAAAGATGCTACCTCTCCTCTATGCCTGTCCCATGCATGCTTGAATCCCCACTGTTTTGCCCCCACCACCTCCGCTGGGAGTCTATTCCATGCATCCTCCACCCTTTTTGTGAATAAATACTTCCTTGCGCTACCCCTTAGTCTACCCCCTTCCAAACTCATGTCATGCCCCCTCGTTCCTGGACATCTCCTTTTCTGAAAGATGCTACCCTCTGGTACCCTATTTATGCCTCTTAGATGTTTGTAGATTTCTATCATATCTCCCCTGTCTCTTCTCTCCTCCAGGGTATACATATCGAGGTCCCGCGTCACATATATATATATAATATATACATATATAGAGAGAGAGAGACAGAGATTTTAAACAGTATCGGTTATATCTACAGCAGTTTAAGATTTTACATAACTTATGTATTACACTTGCAGATTATACAGAATGGGCCTAGTGGAATCCAATGTCTGTATTCATTGCAGTTTAGATCAGGGTACCTTGTTTCACATTTTATTGCAGTGTCCTTGGATACAGCCCTTCTGGATGGCCATTAAGAATTACTTAGACCCTCTCTTTGGCTTACAGGATGCCTTCACTCTTGAATTGCATAGTGGGAATTTATCGTGAAGGTGTCCTGGGACCCCGGAAGGGTATATTGCTCTGATTGCTGCAACTGCAAAATTGCTTATATTGTGTCATAGAAAAAAGGCTTTAGTGCTGACTTTAGAGGAATGGCATAGGGAGATTTTTTTGGCATTGCAAACAGAACAGGCAACAGCAAGTTTGAATAGGAGCTACATGGCCTTCTGGAAGCGGTGGGCACCCTTTTACACTTTGCTCTCTGTCACATAATGCTCAGAATGTCTTGTCCTCCAGAAGGCTTCATTTGTACTCATTTATTCATTGTTGTGACATTCTTTGTGAGTGATGGAGGGATGGTTTTCTGTACCTGCCGGGGAGGGGATAATATGGGGTTTAGTTTTGTATGTTGTTTTGTAATTGTATGTTGTTGATTAGTTGTAAATGTGTTGTTTGTTGTTCAAAAAACCTTAAGAAAGTATATTAAATGTAAAACAAATTATCAGAACTGGCCTTATTCTCCCCTCACCCCTGGGCTGCGATGCCCTACCTTACTCAGGCTGTTCTGAGTCTACTCTCCACATCTACTCATTTACTACCATGCCTGGTGCTGCTAGCCCTGGTACAGATGAACAACCCAGTCCACCCTTCTATGCCAGACACATCTGGAACAGTAATTCCAAGGTGATCCGCACCTCCCTCTGACTGTAACCTCCTAAAGTTATTCATGACTTTAGACACCTACTTGCCCCAGCGTCACTCACAATTTAACCCCACTAGGTTAGCATGTAGGCAGTTTCATGTTCTACTCCACTCCAGCCAGCACAGCATGCACTAAAGCAAAATAAAGAAAAAGCATAGTCAAAAACTGAACTGCACTTAGCCCAACTGACTCCCAATCTGCCCTAACCTTAAGTGGCACACTAGCAGAAAACCCTGAGATTTCAGTTACTCCACACTTACTAAGAGAGGAGTGATTACCCAAGTTTTTATGCTGGTAGGTCAGCAATGCTCACCTCCTTTCCTGTGTTACTTGAGGGTAGAGAGGTCCATCCTATCCTCATCCAGAGGTCTTCAGACGCATGCATCGATCAGAGACTCATGGGGGGAGAGAGCTTTATTTTATGTGTTTGTGCAGGTTTTACTGGAAGCAGCAGTCGGGGGAAGGGCATGCATAGACCTGAGGATTAAAAAAAATGGAAGGCAAATTTGGCAGAGACTAAGGAGGATTACCTATACCTGAGGACCAGACTAAATGATTGACCAGGAAGGTGGGCACGTCTCACAACCAGATGATCCAGTAGTAGCCACTTCAGGCAGCTGAGTAGGGCAAATGTCAAGGAAGCTTCTGTGTGCATAGGTGCTGGAACCAGGGGGACGAAAGGGGCAGTAGCCACTCCACTTTTTATTTGTAT
This sequence comes from Neoceratodus forsteri, assembly GCA_016271365.2. Lineage (NCBI taxonomy): Eukaryota > Metazoa > Chordata > Ceratodontiformes > Ceratodontidae > Neoceratodus > Neoceratodus forsteri. The sequence continues at coordinate 6,206,630 of JADMNL010000025.1, read as the reverse complement.
ATGGCAAAAACTAGTATAGAAAAGTGCCCCTTGTACCCTCATAAGTGCCCTTTTGATTCTCAGACCCCTCAGCTTTTACCATCTTCCGGCACCCTTGCCTGTGTGCTGGGTGGGGGAGGTTTTAGAAGGAGAAACTGGATGCAGAATCAGAATCTGATTCCATTTCCACATCCAATTTTAACCTTTTTTCAGAATTTGGATTTTCAACCCTTTATACCAATGTTTTGAATATTGAAAAACGGTTTGGCATCTGAAGAATCTGAGTCTGTGGGAAGGATTCTGAGCAACCCGAACTGGCATCAGAACTTGTCTGGTGGTTAGAGAAAAACTCTGCCCTTCAGTATGCAATGTCAGAAATATGAGGTTTTGACAAGAGTTTACTGGTGAACACTTTTTTCCATATTCAATGCTTTTTTTCATGGTTTAAAGCACAACTTGGTGGTCTACTCAAATGGTCTGTATAAAAAGCATTTGCCTCTCCCCAATTAACCTCACAGTGCTTTCGTTTATGACATCATACTGCTCAGCATAACAACAGTCTGTGATGTCACAATTTCACAAACAGCAATTGTGAGATTTACAGGGGAGAGTTAGATCCATTTTGAAAGACTCAGTGAAATAAGTTCTCATTATCTTCAATATTTAGTAGACCAACAGAAAAGAGTAAAAGCAAACCAACCAGGAAACAGTAAAGTAAAAATATAACTGGTTTAAGTGGTTTCAAGCTTTTAGTACAGCAGAGAGTTGCTTTTCAATGTGTTGCAAAGGTGGTGGAGCACGGTAGATGTGCTATCAACCACCTGCCGTGCCTGCTATATTTCTGGTGTATGTGGAAACATATTCAAGCTAGCTGTCACAAAAGAGGAGGATTTCTGCACAGTGTTTCTCTGAAAACCTGCTGCTGGCAGCAAAAATGACAGTGTCCGTGATTCTGATTAGCACCACAATGTGTGGCCCCTTTGATGTCTGAGTGTGCAAACCTTTGCATGAAAATCTGAAGCCTGAGAATGGCTGTGCAGTTCATATATGTACTAATGGAACTTATGATTTATGGGAGAGAGATGAGTCCTGGGAAGCATTGGACTAAGTCAGTTGCTCTGGTACCTCAACTGATCAGAGCACTCGGAGTTTGGATGAGAAGAGCCGGTTGCTGGGTTTAAATGCCTGCTTGTCCACATTATGGTTGTGTCTCAAAACCAAAACATTGGGTTAACAGTGCTTAATGGTGGTCGAAAATCATTTAAGTTCAACATTCCTTTCATCTATGTATGTAATCTAAACATTTATAAACTAGGAGTCAAAGGACAAAATTAGGCTAAACCTTTCCACTCAAAGGGTAAACAGACACAAGGAAAACTGTATCACACACGCATACGCACAAATGTAGATTGCTGGGCTATTTCAGAAGGCTTTAATTCCTTGGATTCAGACTGAAACAGATGGCAAAGCTCAGCTGCACAGCTATACATCTCATATAGCTGGATCTGGGTTCAAAGTAGATACAGTGGTTAAAGAGCCACTGACACCTCTGGGAAAACTTTGGAAAAACATAACATTTAGGTAAAATGATGCTTGTATTCCATTTATTTATTTTCCTTTTACCAGGAGGGTGAACTAGATCAGAAACGGATCCATTTTCAGCCATGCCCTGGGGAATGGGCAGCACTGAAAATAAAACGTTACTTAAACACAATAACAATCCTACATAAAACACCATATATGTCTAATAAGCCGCATGTGAACATACAATTTAAGCAACATTTCCACAGTCATACACAAAATTTGTCCAGGAACTCTTACTGAAGTTATGCGTAAACACCGAATATTATACAAAGTGGTAAAAATATTGAAAATTACCAAAGTCACAAGGTTGCGTTCACAAAATTCAACATAGACTCATAACTTTATTGTTTTTTTTTATATATTTTTACACCAAATTTTCAACATAGCCTTCTTATGACCCCACCTCATGAATAAAGGCAGAGAAAATGTTCAGCTTCTGGCCAAAAGGTGATTTTGTGCAGAGAATGCGAAATAGCCTTTCGGAATATAAAAAAATATTTTGGCCAGGATCTAAAAACTGACAGCTGCCACACTCATGAGGTGTTGTAAAGATATGGCTATGTTGTGAATTTTGGGTAAAAATATTGAAAATTACCAAAGTGATGAGCCTGTGTTCACAAAATTCAATGTAGGTTCATAACGTCGTCGTTTTTTTAAATTTTTTTACACCACATTTTCAACATAGCCTTCTTATGACCCCACCTCATGAACAGGGGCAGAGAAAATCTTCATCTCCTGCCCAAAAGTGATTTTGCACAGGGACTGCAAAATCACCTTTTAGTACAGATCTGCCTAATGACAGTGCCATTGTTCATTAGATGGGGTCCCAAAGAAGGCGTGTTGAAAACTTGGGGCCAAAATATGCAAAAATGGCCAAGTTATGGAACTAAGTTCAAAACCCCATTGAAATAACTTGAACCACATACCTGTTTCCTCAGTTCACAGTCTGGCTTTGAAAAGTGAGGACATGTCTACGTTCCACAGAAGATTACAGTGCTGGACCTCCTAGTGATAAGTAAGGGCTTTGGGGGGAGAGGGATAGGGGTGGATGCTGAGTGGAAGGTCAGATGGGGGTCAATAGCAGCTGCAAAAAACATCATTTCAGGTAGAAGAGGAACAAAAAAAATGAGATTCTGGTTCATGACACTGGGGATTGGGCACCCCAGTGTTATTGTAATGTTTCTGGGGAGGGAGTGCTGAGAGGGAGGGTCGGGAGGAGAGAAATAAAAACTAAAAAAAAGTATGGAGGCTACGATTGTGACACTAGGATTGGACACCCCAATGTCACTCTCGACTGCAAATGACATCAATGGATGTTGAAGAGGAAAAAATGAGAAGTCATGTTCGTGACACTGGGGACTGGGCACCAGTCCTAAGTGTTATGTTTCTGGAGGGTACTGAGAGGGAGGGTCAGGAGGGGTATAAATTAAAATAAAAACAAAAGAGCGAGCCTTGCGATCACAACAGTGGGGGACTGGACACCCCCAGTGCCACTATTATGTTTCTGGGGGTGCTGAGAGGGAGGATTGGGTTGGAGATAGCTTTACTTGTAGAAAGAAAACAAACACAGGTTACAGTGGAACATGGCACAGTGTGCCATGTCCAAGATAATAACCGACAAGCTCTACTGTGCATGCAGTATGCTTGTCACGCAATAAGTTGCGGGTGCCGTGTGGATACAGTGGAGTGTACTCTGGTTTTCTGTGACCAGCATTTTTTAAAATTACAGATATCCCACCCACCTGACCCTCCTATCGCTGCCCACCACCCCCCCCCAAGAAGCATAAGAGTGACATTCAGGGGTGCCTGATCCGTGTACTAATCAGGGCCAATTTTTTTTCCTAGTAAAAAATAGTTCAGTGTAATTGAAGGGATCCACAGATGAGGAGGCAGCTGTAGTGGTACTCCAACATGTTGTTCGATCACAAAGAATGGAAGGAATGCAGAGTCCTTTTTTGAAAGCAATACTTCTGCAGGACCCCACCCACTGCAGCCCTAAAAGGGTTTAAAATGGGTGCCAGCTCCAGCTGACGATGAATTGAAAATGATGGTAGACTTGAATCAGTTTTTTTTGGAGAAACATAGAAACATAGACTTTGACAGCAGATAAGGACCGCTTGGCCCATCTAGTCTGCCCATTTCCCTACTTACAGGATAGGTTGCAGATCCTTGTTAACCAACACCCTATTTCTTCCTACCCCCCACAAGAATTGCCTTATGTCTGTCCCATGCATTCTTGAATTCTCCCCCAGTTTTAGACCCCACAACCTCCTCAGAAAGGCTGTTCCATGCATCCACTACCCTTTCTGTGAAATAATACTTCCTCACATTGCCCCTGAACCGCCCTCCTTCTATCTTTAAATTGTGTCCCCTTGTTCTTGCAAGTCTCTTTTTCTGAAAGATGCTACCCTCTTGGACTTTGCTTATTCCACTGAGGTACTTAAAAGTTTCTATCATGTCCCCCCTCTCCCTTCTTTCCTCAAGGGTATACATATTAAGCTCCTTTAGTCTCTCCTCATATGGCTTCTCTTGCAGACCTTGCACCATTTTAGTTGCCCTCCTCTGGACTACCTCTATCCTGTCTATGTCCTTGCGGAGATTGGGTCTCCAGAACTGGACACAGTACTCCAGATGTGGTCTCACTAACTGTCTGTACAGAGGGATAACAGCTTCCTGTTTTCTGCTGCTGATGCCTGTCCCTATACATCCCAGTATATCCCCAGCCCTCCCTACTGCCTTCTCATTTGCTTGCTAACTAAGGTCATCTGATATGATTACCCCAGGTCCCTTTCCTTTTTGTTGTTGTTACTACCTCCCCACCCATTGTGTATTCTTCCCTGGGTTCTTGTTTCCCAGGTGCATTATTTGCACTTCTTTGCATTGAATCCTAGCTGCCATACTTCTGACCATTTCTCCAACCTTGCCAAGTCCCTTTTCATCCTTTCCGCCTCCTTGTGTATCAACCCTGTTGCAGATCTTTGTGTCATCTGCAAAATGCATCTTTCCTTCCAGTCCCTCTGCAATGTCACTGATGAAGACATTAAAAGGACTGGATCCAATACCCTGTGGTACCCACTAGTAACCCCTCTTTCTTCAGAGTGGACTCCATTTACAATTACCTTCATGTCCTGTTGTGCAGCCAATGTGTTACAGGCTACCACCCTGGGACCCACTCCCAGGCTGGTTAATTTGACTATTAATCTTTTGTGTGGGACTGTGTCAAATGCCTTGCTAAAGTCTAGGTAGGCCATGTCCACAGCCCCTCCCTGGTCTACTACTTTGGTCACCGAGTCAAAGAAATGTATTAGATTCATCTGACATGACCTTCCGCTGTGAACCCATGCTGCCTTGGGTCCTGTGCTCCACTGGCCTCTAGGTACTCAACTATTCTTTCCTTCAAGTGACTCCATCACTTTCCCTACAGAGGTCAGACTGACAGGTCTGTAGTTTCCTGCCTCTGTCTTGGTCCCACTTTGTGAAGGAGAATCACATCCGCCTTCCTCCAGTCCTCGGGTACCACACCATCCTCCATGATTTATTAAGAAAAGTAGCCAGTGGTTTCACTAGTTCCTCCTTAATTCTTTTTAGAATTCTGGGGTGAATTCCATCAGGACCCATTGCTTTGTCCACCTTCAGTTTTGGAGTTCTTGCAGAACCCTTTCTTCTGTGAAAGGACTGGGATCGACCCCCCCTACCACCCTGGGACCCACTCCCAGGCTGGTTAATTTGACTATTAATCTTTTGTGTGGGACTGTGTCAATGCCTTGCTAAAGTCTAGGTAGGCCTTGTCCACAGCCCCTTCCTGGTCTACTACTTTGGTCACCCAGTCAAAGAAATCTATTAGATTCATCTGACATGACCTTCCCACTGTGAACCCATGCTGCCTTGGGTCCTGTGCTCCACTGGCCTCTAGGTACTCAACTATTCTTTCCTTCAGAAGTGACTTCATCACTTTCCCTACCACAGAGGTCAGACTGACAGGTCTGTAGTTTTCTGCCTCTGTCTTGGTCCCACTTTGTGAAGGGAATCACATCCGCCTTCCTCCAGTCCTCAGTTACCACACCATCCTCCCATGATTTATTAAAAGAGTAGCCAGTGGTTTCAATAGTTCCTCCCTTAATTCTTTTAGAATTCTGGGGTGAATTCCATCAGGACCCATTGCTTTGTCCACCTTCAGTTTTAGGAGTTCTTGCAGAACCCTTTCTTCTGTGAAAGGACTGGGATCGACCCCCCCTATCAAGAGTGCTTCTGTTAATTGGATTAGGCACTTCCCCCTCCTCTTTTGTGAATACTGAGCAGAAATATTCCTTCAGTATCCCTGCTTTTTCACTGTGCCCCTCTGCCCACCCACCATTCATTCTAGTCAGCCTTACTATCCCTCCCTTTGTCTTTCTACGCTCGCTGATGTACCTATAAAAGGTTTTATCCTCCTTCTTAACTGAGTTGGCTATCTTTTCCTCAGTTTGGGCCTTTGCTATTCTGACTTCCCTCCCTGCTTCCTTCTGCCTTAACTGGTACAGCTGTCTGTCCTGTTCCTTCTGTGTTTCCTTATACTTCTGGAATGCTATCTTTTTCTTCCTGACTTTCACAGGCACCTCTTTTGAGAACCATAGTGGCTTTTCCTTTTGTTTTGATTTGTTTATTTGCTTCACACAATGGCTTGTTGCCTCTGTGATGGCAGTTTGATGATTCTCCATTGTTGCTCCACATCTCCTTCTAGCCTGTTTGCTAGTGCTTTTCTGAGGCACTCTCCCATCTTGCCAAAGTCAGCCCTCCTAAAGTCCAGTACCCTCACTTTGTATGGCTTGGCTCTGTAGCTGAGTTTAACGTGAACCACACTGTTTGATGGTCACTTGTCCCCAGATGGCAACCCACTTCTAGATCTGAGATCCTCTCACTGCCCCGTTTGAGAGTACGAGGTCTAAGATTGCTCCCTCACAAATGGGTTCTGAAACTAGCTGTCTAAGGCCTGCCACCTGTAGGGCATCAAGAATGGCTCTGCTCTTGGATGTGGCTGCAGCAAATGTGCTCCAGTTAACATCTGGCATATTCAGGTCTCCCATCAACAGTATCTCCCCTTTCTCTGCCATTCTAAGAATGCCTTCTATCATATCCTTGTCCATTCCCTCCCCTGACATGGGGTCTGTACAACCCCTGTGGGATTGTTGGTGCCCTTTCAGTCTCCAAGATGACCCACAGTGCCTCCTCTCCTCCTGTTTACTCTTTTGTTCAGTTGCTTTTATTCCTTACTTTACATGAAGAGCTACTCCTCCCCTCTTCTCCCTGCCTGTCTCTCCTGTAAGTTATGTACCCTGGTATGTTAACATCCCAGTCATGGTTCTGTGTCCATGTTTCTGTGACTGCTACGATACCCAGGCATCCCTCTTCCATCAAGGCCACCAGCTCAGGGAGCTTGTTGCCCAGACTCGGACATTGGTACTCATTGCCCTCCATTTCCTGATGGCCTTACCCTTTTGCTCCATCCCTGTCATTATTATCTTTGTCATTGTGTATACTTGTCTAAGGCATCTCCCCAACTCCACAAACTCTACCTGCACTGCTCTGATCCCTTTCTTAGCCAGGTCATTTGTCCCTAAGTGGACAATGACATCCAGCTCCCTCCCCTGTGCAGCTGCTCCGGCAATCCTGAGGATTTGCTCCCTGTCCCTCCAAGCCATGGCACCAGGCAGGCACCTTACCTCCCTCTCCCCTTCCTCCCACAGTTCTACCTTCCTAACAATGGAGTGCCCCACCAGGAGTTGTTTCCTTCCCCTGCAGGGTCCCCTGCCACCCTCCTGTGGGTCTCCTTTGTGGAGGTTCCTAGCATCCTCCTTGGTCTCTACTGCGGGTGCCTCCATGAGGAACCACACTTTGCCAGAATGACATAGGGATTGTGGAGGTACAACTGGAGGATGCACCTCTGTTCCACCACCTCACCCTCCCTGGGCCACTGTGGTCAACCGCTCCTTTTTCTTGGCAACCTCTGAGCAGCAGCAGTAGCACTGGTGGTCCCTGAATGGAAGAGAGGTCCCACAAATCCTGGCCAACTCAGCCTGGACATGAGCAACCTCCTCCCTCAGCCCAGAGAGGTGCCTGCAGATGGGACAACACCGCATCCTCCAGACGTCTCCCGAAGACTGCTCCCACAGCCTGCACTGCACTCACTCCAATCATGTCTTATTTCTGGCCCCTTAACTGTTTGCAATCCTTACTCTTTCCTCTGTTTTTCTCTCTCTCTCCTTACTTTCTGCCTGTGTGCCCTTTAAGCTCCTGATTGTCCTGTTCTAAGACAAGAATATCCTATATTTCTCAGTAGACCACTTACTTGCTCAGAGGCAGACCTCCAGCAGCTAGAGGGGGCCGGAGAGCTACTCTTGCCTTTCTAGGATGGTGGGTCTTTGGTGGTTCTGTGATCACTCACTTCCTGCTCCCAATCAGGAAGTTCCTGTTGTCAGTCAAATCCTGTGCCTATAAAAATAGAACTAGCTTTGGGCGGGGGGTGGAGGGAGGGAAGAAGGGCAATATAGTCCCAGTAGAGAAGTTCAGTCACACAGCAGTCCTTTCTCCTGGTGTCTTCTGCCAAGTTATTAGCAGAATCTTTCTAAGGCAGTCTTTAAATGTAGCTTCCTTCTAGCTAAGCCACTCCCCCTACTTACTAGATCTTTCTACAAGTAATTTAAACCTCACAGCTATTAAGTCCTTTCAATCACCTGAGAGGGGAGGAATAAACCTAATGGTACGCTTTCCAAATCAACCTCAAGTGAGAACCAATGGAGGAAAACATTACAGGTGGCAGGCCTGCTGCCATTTTGCAGGAACTATATGCACAAATTGACTGACAACAGTACTGAGGAACTTAATCATTTAAATGTTGGTAATGAAAATGTCACCTTAGATGTGCTTTGTAATTCAGATATAAATATGGATATAATGTTACAATTGATGGAAGCTAATGCTGAATTAGGTGAAGCAGAGAGCAGATACAAAGTAATAGAAAGTTTGGAGAACAAGAAGTGACTAAAGGGGGTTATAGGGTATGCCACCCATTTAAACCTAAATCACAGTTTTATCCTCAGCACCCTCTAACCCCTCTATTGTAACTTACCATAGAATGATGCAGCATCAGGTGGAAACATTATTAAAGGGTTCATCAGAGGTTGACAGCTACCGCCATGCTTCTGCTCTTGAGACAGCAGCATTAAGGGAGTTAAAAGGGCCAAAAGATATCTCAAGCCAACAGATAAAGGCAGAAACACTGTGATAATGTTGAAAGAAAAATACCAGAAGGAGGTCCTATGGCAGCTAGAAGATAGCAGTTGCTATCAGAACTATGGAAGAGATGCTCACTAGTGACCAGAAGCACTCCATACAATGTAGGAAAGCAGCAGCAAAGGCAAACAAAATGTTGGGTTGCATTGCTAGAGGGATCAGCAGCAGGACAGAGGAGGTAATACTGCCCATGTACAGGTCATAGTGAGGCTGCATCTGGAGTATAGTGTACAGAACTGACAACCATACCTTAACAAGCATTTGTCAATGCCGAATGTTGATTGCGTTGGTCTGTTGAGCTCGCTCAGTGGCCCTGTGTTACTCGCTCGTTCTGTTTCTCCCGGTGCTGCAGGCTGCACCTTTGTACGGGGCTCCTGGCTGCTTTGGCATTTTTTTTCTGCCCACAAAGAAATCTGCAGCCATCCTGACAGAGCTGTGTTGAGGTGGGTCACTCACCCTCTCTGTCGCTCATTCTGTTTCTGCTGGCACTGCAGGCTGCCCTTTTGTACTGGGCTCCCGCCTCTGTTGGCAGCTCTTTCTGCCCGCAAAGAAATGTGCAGCAGTCCTGACAGAGGTCCATTGAGCTACCTCACTCCCCCTCTCTCGCTCGTTCTGTTTCTGCTGGTGCTGCAGGCTGGCCTTTTTTACAGGGTTCCTGCCTGCGTTGCCTCCTTTTTCTGCACACAAAGCAATCCGCAGCAGTCATGATAGAGGTCTGTTGAGCTTGCTCACTCCCCCTCTCTCACTCATTTATTGTGTTTGTCCCGGCATTGCTGGCTGCCCTTTTGTACTGGACTTCTGCCTGCATTGGCACCTTTTTCTGGCCACAAAGAAATCCACAGCTGTCCTGACACAGCTCCATTGAGGTCGCTCTCTCCGCCTGTCTCACTCTCATTCTGTTTCTCCTGGTGTTGCAGGCTGCTGTTTTGTACTGGGCTTCTGCCTGCATTGGCATGTTTTGCTGCCCACAAAGAAATCTGCAGCTGTCCCGACACAGCTCCGTTGAGGTGGGTCACTCCCCCTCTCTCACTCTCTCATTCCGTTTCTGCCGGCGCTGCAGGCTGGCCTTTTGGACTGGGCTCCTGCCTGCATTGCTGTCTTTTTCTGCCCACAAAGAAATCTACAGCAGTCACGATAGAGCTCCATTGAGCTTACTCACTGCCCCTCTCTTACTTGCTCGTTGTGTTTCTCCCAGTGCTGCAGGCTGCCCTTTTGTACTGGGCTTCTGCCTGCGTTGGCACCTTTTTCTGCCCACAAAGAAATCCGCAGCTGTCCCGACAGAGCTCTGTTGAGGTCACTCACTCTGCCTGTCTCACTCGCTCATTCTGTTTCTTCTGGCGCTGCAGGCTGCCATTTTGTAGTGGTCTCCTGCCTCTGTTGGTGCCTTTTTCTGCCCACAAACAAATCTGCAGCAGTCCCAACAGAGCTCCGTTGAGCTTGCTCAGTCCCCCTCTCACACTCGCTCGTGCCATTTCTGTCGGTGCTGCAGGCTGCCCTTTTCTACTGGGCTCCTGCCTGCATTGCCGCCTTCTTCTGGGCACAAAAAAATCTTCAACAGACATGATAGAGCTCCATTGAGCTCACTCACTCACTCCTCCTCTCTCACTTGTTCGTTCTATTTCTCCCGCCACTGCAGGCTGCCATTTTGTACTGGGCCCCTGCGTGCATTGCTGCCTTTTTCTGCCCACAAAGAAATCTGCAGCAGTCCCGACAGAGCTCCGTTGAGCTCACTCACTCCCCCACTCTCACTCGCTTGTTCTGTGTCTCCCGCTGCTGCAGGCTGCCCTTTTGTACTGGGTTCCTGCCTGCGTTGGCAGCTTTGTCTGCCCACAAAGAGATGTGCAGCAGTCCTAACACAGCTCCGTTGAGGTAGCTCACTCGCCCTCTGTCACCCGCTCATTCCATTTCTGTGGGGGCTGCAGGCTGGCCTTTTGTACTGGGCTCCTGCCTGCATTGCCACCTTTTCCTGCCCACAAAGAAATCCACAGTAGTGACGATAGACCTCCATTGCGCTCCCTCACTCCCCCTCTGTCACTCACTCATTCTGTTTATCCCAGCACTGCAGGCTGCCCTTTTGTACTGGCCTCCTGGCTGCATTGGACCCCTTTCCTGCCTACAAAGAAATCTGCAGCTGCCCTGACAGAGCTCCATTGAGGTCACTCACTCTCCCTGTCTCACTTGCTCATTCTATTTCTTCTGGCGCTGCAGGCTGCCCTTTTGTACTGGACTTCTGCCTCTGTTGGCATTTTTTTCTGCCCACGAAATCTGCAGCAGTTTCGACAGAGCTCTGTTGGCCTCACTCACTCCCCCGTCTCACTTGCTCATTCTGTTTCTGCCTGCGGTGCAAGCTGGCCTTTTGTGCTGGGCTCCTGCCTGTGTTGCCGCCCTTTTTTGACCACAAAGAAATCTGCAACAGTCACGATAGAGCTCTGTTGAGCTCACTCACTCCCCCTCTCTCACTTGTTCGTTCTGTTTCTCCCACCGCTGCAGGTTGCCCTTTTGTACTGGCCCCTTCGTGCATTGCTGACTTTTTCTGCCCACAAAGGAATCTGCAGCAGTCCCAACTGAACTCCGTTGAGCTCACTCACTCCCCTCCCTCACTTGCTCATTCTGTGTCTCCCTCTGCAGCAGGCTGCCCTTTTGTACTGGGTTTCTGCCTGCGTTGGCGGCTTTTTCTGCCCACAAACACATCTGCAGCAGTCCCAAGAGAGCTCCGTTGAGCTTGCTCACTCCCCCTCTCTCAGTCACTCATTCCATTTCTGCCGGCGCTGCAGGCTGGCCTTTTGTACTGGGCTCCTGCCTGCATTGCCGCCTTTTCCTGGCCACAAAGAAATCCACTGCAGTCATGATACGCTTCTGTTGAGCTCGCTCACTCCCCTTCTCTCACTTGCTTGTTCTGTTTGTCCTGGCGCTGCAGGCTGCCCTTTTGTACTGGGCTCCTGCCTGCGTTGCCACCTTTTCCTGCCCACAAAGAAATCTGCAGCTGTCCCGACAGAGATCCGTTGAGGTCACTCGCTCACTCCCCCTGTCTCACTCACTCATTCTGTTTCTCCTGGCGCTGCAGGCTGCCATTTTGTACTGGACTCCTGCCTCTGTCTGCATTTTTGTCTGCCCACAAATAAATCTGCAGCAGTCCTGACACAGCTCCATTGGCCTCACTCATTCACTCACTCACTCACTCACTCGCCCTGTCTCACTTGCTCATTCTGTTTCTGCCAGCACTGCAGACTGCCCTTCTGTACTGGGCTTCTGCCAGTGTAGCCACCCTTATCTGCCCACAAAGAAATCTGTAGCAGTGATGATAGAGCTCTGTTGAGCTTGCTCAGTCCCACTCTCTCGCTTGCTCATTCTGTTTGTCCCACCGCTGCAGGCTGCCCTTTTGTACTCATGCCCTGCATGCATTGCTGCCTTTTCCTGCCCACAAACAAATCCACAGCAATCCCAAGAGAGCTCCATTGAGCTCACTCATGCCTCCTCCCTCACTCACTCATTCTGTGTCTCTCGGCGCTGCAGGCTGTCCTTTTGTACTGGGCTCCTGCCTGTGTTGTCGCCTTTTCCTGCCCACAAAGACATCCGCAGCAGTCCCGACAGAGCTCAGTTGAGCTCAGTCACTACCCCCCCGAGTCGCTCGATCTTAATCTATCCCAAACACTGATTTCCGACAGCGACTGCGGTATTCTGCACCAAAAGCGCGGAAACACATTTCGGCCAGGATGTGAAAAATGACAGCTGTACTGTTCATAAGGAGATGTGAACAAATGGCAGTGTTGAAAATCTGGTTTGAAAATATTATTAATTTGCAAACTTACAAGGTTGCGTGGCACCTGCACAACACACGCTCGTAACACAGTCATTTTATGGAGTTTCATGACAAAATTTTTAACATAGGCTTTTTAGGACCTCTGCTCATGAACAGTGTCAGTGTGATTTTCTTAATATGTCCTGAACACCGATTTCCCACAGCAACCACGCTATTGTGCGCCGGAAGAGCAAAAACAAATTTCAGCCAGGATGTGAAAAATGACAGCTGCACCGCTCATAAGGAGGTGTGGCAAAATGGCAATGCTGAAAATTTGGAGTGAAAATATTGCAAAGTTGCGAAAGTACAACGGTGCGTGGAAACTGCGCAATGCACAATTGTAACACAGCCATTTTATGGAGTATCATCACCAAATTTTCAACATAGGCATTTTAGGACTTCTGCTCATGAACGGTGCCACTGTCAGTTTCTTAATCTGTGCGGAACACTGATTTCCCATACTGACTGCACTATTCTGCACCGGAAGCGTGAAAACACATTTCAGCCAGGGTGGGAAAAATGATAGGTGTACTGTTCACAAGGAGGTCTGAAAAAATGCCAATGTTGAAAATCTGGGGTGAAAATATTGCAAATTTGCAAAATTCTGACATGCGTATGGTCATAACCTGCAACTATAAAAACAGTCATTTTTGGATTTTTCCACCAAATTTGCAAAATAGGCTCTTTGAGAGCCCACCTCATGAATACTTCACTGTGGCTTCGTTAATCAGTCGCGAAAGGTGATTCCACAAAGTGACCGTGAAATCACCTTTCAGGGCCGATTAACGCCATGACAGTGATAGAAGTCATGAGGAGGGGTCCCAAAAACCCCATGTTGAAAATTTGGTGCCAAAATTCCAAAACCTGCCTGAGATATGCATCAAAGTTGAAAAAACCCTGTTTATTCCATTATACAGCTTACTGGCTTTTGCTTAGTTCGTGGTCGGCTTTGAAGAGTGCTGACGTGTTCCCAGTCCACCGAAGATCATCACGTTAGACTCCGGAGGTAAGTATGGGGTGAGGGGTGTGGGAGGCAGAGTGCGCAGTGGGTGGGCGTGGGTTGTCGGGGGGCAGGGAGACCACCCGAGACCGTTTCCTTTTTACAGGTTACAAAAAAAAAAAAAAACATCACAGGACCATTTTTATTTTGCAGGGGCATGTGGCATGCTGGGGTGGGCTCCCAGCATGCCAACGAGTCTTTCTTTTTGGGGGGCCAGCTGTAGCCAATGGGGGATTGGGCACCCCCATCGGTTCACAACAAAAGTGGGGGGTTATTATATTATGCCGACAGGGATTGGGCACCCTCGTTGGCATACAACAAAAGCGGGGGGATACATAATGCTGATGGGGAGTGGGCTCTCCCATCGGCAACATAAATATTGGGGCACTGCAGCCAATGGGGATTGGGGCCCCCATCGGCAAATAAACATGGTGGGGGGCACATACTGCTGAGGGGGATGAAATTTCGGGGAGGAAGACATTGTTTAGGAACATGGTGGCAAGCCGCCACCATATCTACAAACAATATCAGGGTTTCAAGATCCCACCCTGCAATGACGGGTCACTCCCTCATTGCAGCGAATGGCTGATGCTGCACTGACGAGGCGGCCCCTGATTGCAGCGGCTAATTTTTTACCAGTTGGTGGATGCTGGCTGAGCTAGTGTCAGCAGCAGCGTGCCACAGCATTGGGGAAGCGGGACTAGCCTTTACAGGCTGTGGGGGCATTGGCCACAACAGTGCCGCGCCTCCACAACCTGCTTGTGGAGAAACCTGCCGCAACATGTTTCTTGAGCATGCGCACAATCGACATAAAAAGGACATTAACCTTCTGGAGACAGTCCAAAGGAGGGCAATGAAGATGATCCTGGGCCGGCAGGGTAGGACATATGAGGAAAGACTGGAGATCCTGAACATGTATTCCCTAGAGGAGAGGGGAGCAAGAGAGGGCATGATTAAAACCTTCAAGTATTTTAAAAGGAATAAATAGGGTGGATAAGGAGGGTCTCTCAAACTTAGTGGAAATTGAAACATGAGGGGACACAGTCTCAAGTTGGAGGGAAGGTTTAGAAGAGAGACTAGGAGGTATATTTTCACAGAGAGGGTGGTGGTGGGTTAGAATGAGCTTCTGGAAGAGGTGGTTTCATTGAAGACAGTGGGCAGCTTCAAGAGAGGCAGGGATACAGTTAAGGGGAAAATAAAGGTCAAGGGAGGGGCAGACAGAGGGGCAGGGCAGCTTGGGGAGGGAGGTAGGGTCAGTAGCTTAAGATGAGGACCCTGCAATATAAGCAGACTAGATAGACGTACTGGCCTTATTGTGCTGACTTCTTCATATGTTTGTATGTGGGATCTCCAGAGAAGTCCAGTAAAAGAGAGAGACAGTTTTATAAACAGTCTTGGCTCACCAAGAAAGAAGCCACTTTTAAAATAAATATTCTGAAGTAAAATAAACCATTTAATGGCAGACCTTACATTGCAACTGCAGGGGTTTCTATAATGGCAAAGGGTCAAAACGCTAACTGCAGAATAGCACAGTCAAAAACCACACTTGCAAAGCAGCGAAAGACAATGCAGTGCATCAGAAAAATACTGAGCTACAAATTAAGTCCTTTGACTGGCTGTCTGCGGGGGCTTCACACCCTGCACCCTCCAGACTAAATATAAGCATCCCAGCAGAACACTTCGAGGATAGGGAGAAACTTGGGAAGGGGATATTTCACCTTCGGTGTGGGAGGCAGAGCAAGTCATGAGACTGCACTGCAGTTGGGGAGGGTAGCACAGTCACCGGGGGGGGAGGGAGACTTAGTTTGTCAAGGTGGGCTGGGGGCAGAACTTCAGGATGGGTGGGCAGGGCACCAAGGAAAAAGAAAAAACACACAGTACCAGGAATCAAACCCTGCTCAACCAGATGTTCTGTCACCCTTCACTACTTGTGTCCCTAACCTCTGCACCATGGCAGTAGGTCAGCAACACAGCACGCAGGGAAGATTTTATCCTCTTTGTCCCAACTGACAGCACTTACAGGGATAGCTCTAACATATCTGTGCTGTGCTATTACTGTAGCTCATCTTTCCTTCATTATTTTTGCCACATGGACTATGCTACGTTATAATCCATGAAGCATATTCACTGGATAACTTTCAAAACCATTTCCAGACTAAGCACTAGAGCACTTAGTGCAGGGAAGACAAAAGTAGCCATGCCCCTCACTACTTCACAACCTAACAATCCACAAGCTATATTACATCATTAAAATCATCTGTTTACCTATGAACGAGCAGGCCTTTCATCTTGACAAGAGCCAGATGAGCTGTCCTTTTGTCTTGAAAACAGCTAATCAAGCTTAACTCCTTCACTGCTGGAGAAGTTCTAAAATCTCTGAAACATTTCTTTTTTTTTTTTATTTTATTTTAGTCTTTGGTAACCGGGTAAGGCCCACTAGGCACAAGTGCCTGTTTTCAGGGGTGACCTGGGAGCACTGGTGACTTGCTCAGAGTCACACAGTATGCAAGTGGAGGTTGTGAGAATCAAACTCAGGTCTGGTCTACTGGATGTACCAAGGTCGTTCACACCGCGTTCCTCTAACCTCTAGGCTATACCGCCAAATTAAGCCTTTTTTCACAAACTGAATATATTATAAAACGAACAATAGAAAAGTGTTGTGTGCATTAATATAC
The DNA here is from genome assembly GCA_016271365.2 of Neoceratodus forsteri. Classification (NCBI taxonomy): domain Eukaryota; kingdom Metazoa; phylum Chordata; order Ceratodontiformes; family Ceratodontidae; genus Neoceratodus; species Neoceratodus forsteri. The sequence goes on along the minus strand of JADMNL010000025.1, from coordinate 6,190,324 downwards.
TGTAATGGCATCTCAATGGGGTTAAAAAGCTTATAAATCCACTTTCCCTTTGGGCTTGTAATTTATAACCTCATTAGCCCCACTTGATGACATTATGTTCCTGTATACAAAAAGTTTCTATTATTTATTCTATACTTACACTATATAGTACATACTCCCCCCTCCCCCAGCTAGTTGGAGACAGTCAGCTGCTCCCTTATATCTCACAATGCACCCATGGCACGTAAGCGTATGTCCTATGATATACCACCTTAGATACAGTTGACACTATCATTTACTGTACTGTAGCTCCAGCAGACTTTTCCAGATTCAGGACAAGTCTCAAAATAGCTATTTACAGCGTAGTAAGCCTTTCCTAGTAACACGTTTAAATAAATAAAGTTGCTGGGCCTTTGCAGCAGCCAACACTTATTAACTTGACCCTATACATACCATGGGCTTTTGTGAGCCATGGAAAACATCTGCACTTGGGGATTTGGGAAGGATTTTTATTACTTACTCAAGCCTCTGCCTCTCATGAGTCATTCTCTCTCTGTGATACGGGACTATCTCTTCCATGCATAAACCCAATTACAAATGCTCTTTTGCCTAAATTTATTCTCTTAGTAGTGGTACTAAAAATAACCAGACCCAAACAGTCTGGCATCTAGTATAGGGGAAGAGTTCACAACTGAGTTGATTCAAGGTTGATTTATACCATGTGGTGATGGCTTGGTGGGAAATGTTGCATGCTGTAACATGTATTTGTTAAAATAATTAAAAACAAACAATAAATGTATACTGTTGCCCCTCCTCCCAAACAATAAAACACTTCACACTGCTTCGGTTAGACATAGCATACTTAAGGTCAACACTTCTGAAAGTGAGACATATTTGTACTATATAGGGTAAGTCAGATTGTCGACCCATACAGTAACTGATAGTTATGTGGATTTTAATAAAACCCTCTGTTCAGATAATGAGGAAACAATGAGTGGAAAGGGTATAAAAAATATGGGCCCTTCAGTTTTGCCATGGGTGTCTGAAGAGGCAAAGTAAGAACTGTACTTTCCTATAGTCCTGTATTGCACAAAAAGAGACTCAGGACATCACCGATACATTTAAAGTTACTGAAAGCCCTGGAGTAGATAGTATGTGAAACGGTTTTATCAGAATGTACTAGGAGCAGATGTACATCATTACAAGAGACCCACAACAATATATTAAACACAGGGGAGGATTGCGGAGCGATTGACTCATACTTCACACACACACACACACACACACACACACACACACACACACACACACATGGTTTTCTATTACTTTTCATCGACTGTAAACAATAGTTTCTGAAGTAATGTTTGCTTTCTGTCTGTGAACCCTTGGCAGAAAAATTCATGAACTTCGCAACAGGCAGCAACGGGTTTGTAAACATTTGCAATTTTTTTTTTTAAACTTGCCTTTTTATTGAAGTTCTTAAGGCAGCTGCAAACATGTAACAGAGATGAAATGAGAGCATTTGCTATTTTTGAGAGGGTTTTCAAAACCTTACATGCATTCAGCTAATTTTGGCAATGGATTGCAAATAGTACCTTTCCTTCAAACGGGGATGGAAATGGCTCGTGAAGGATAACCAAGGATCTGATCAACCAATCAGGCTAGCTTACGCATAGTTTGTGTACGGCCAGCCCAAAGAGCTGCACATCCCAGTGTCAATCCACAAGCCCAGCTCACAGGCAGCATTGCCGTGTCCCAGCTACCCTCAGCTGTGGCCTCGGACCTCTAAGGGGCAGAATAGGGCATGCAGCTGGGCCGGACACTGGGCTTCTAATTGGACGCCAGCTTCAGTTGTATAGTGAATCACCTGTTCTACACAAACAAGGGGTTATGCGTAATGGCAGTTTTTTAAAGTCAGTAGTTTTGTTTTTAATTTAAAATGTTTGTCCTGTTGCCCCCACCCCATTTTTCTATGCCTTAATGGTGAGCTGAAGACTTGTGCGTAGGTAAGTGCTAATCAGGACCTTGACGTTGCGTGGTAATGTCAGGGGGTGCAGACATTTTATGGCATGGATTCCCACCTCATGTAACCATAGGTGTAGTTTGACTTTGACATTTGGGGAGGCAGGGGGCAGGAGTTTTGCGCAATTTATTTAAAATTACTGAAAAAAACAAGTCAGTCAGGACCATACCTCTCAAGTGTCCCTGATTTTCAGGGATGTCCCTGATTTTGCCTCAAAATTTTACTCTGTCCCTCCTAAAATTTGTGTTTTTATGGTTAAACAATGGGGACTGTAAGCACAAAACAATGTCAAGCATTAAAGTTACAGACTTGTTCTTCTTTAGAAAACACATTTTGCCCCAAGCCCCATATTCTACCAGCTTTTTGGGTGGATATCTCTAATTTTGAAGATGTGTCACTGATTTTGATCCTTTGTCCCTGATTTTTTTAAGCCTTGTCCCTGATTTATGAGGCAGGAGGTTGAGAGGTATGGTCAGGACACACCCCTACAAACTATGCCTATGCATGTAACATCCCTGACCTTTCAGTGCCTGAAGTCGGTTGTACCAGGCATTGTACGTGCTGAAGAGTGAGGTCTTTTCCACTTGAGTGCCTCCCGCCATGCCCTCACATATCACAGAGCAGGCAGCCTTGACAGCAGGGTGGTGAGCGGGTTTGCATATGATGTGTATGATGTGATATGCTACGCATATTTGATGGGGCACTCCATATTAAGAAGTAGTCTTTCAGACTGGTGTGGGGCATTCAGGATCAGGGCCCATAGTTTGCAGTTGCCCATATTCAATTATTTCCCCCTCCCTATTTTATGGACGGTTTCCACTATTTCTGTTTGTATTTGCTTGCTATTTATGAGCCATTGCAGATTTTATACAGTAAAACTTATTTCTGACACCTATTCTGCTGTGTTGTGTGTCTTTCATTGGTGCCCTCCTCTCACACCTCCAGGCCCAGCCTCCCCCTATGTTTAGTGCTATACTCACTAGTATAATCAGTGCTGTGCAAGTGCATTGAGCTGAGGTAGCGCTATTCGTGGTGCACCAGTGCTATGCATTTGTGCTGCACAGGTACACTGTGCTCAAGCTCAGTATTCAAAGATGTTAGCACTGGGGTAATTAATCTGAATATTTTAGTGGCAGTGTATTGGCTCTAGCACTAGCATTGTGCAAGTGCTAGCACAGATGGCTGAATATGGGGCAGCAAATTCTTATGCATGTTAACTTTGGTGAGTTACTTCTACTAAAGGAGAACATCCTGGAACATGCTCTACAAATGAACCTCTGTAGCAAGGTTTTTTATGATACGAGCGCTCCCCATATGGCGCGGCCCAAAACAGCAAATAAAAAACAGCGCCCGCTGCATGGGCAACAGGGAAACAACACCAAATGGCAAAGTGAGTGACAGCAGCAGGAGGAGGCTGGAAGGGCGGTGCAGACATGGTGAGCGCGGCAGGGCTGAGGAGGCTCTGGATGATGCAGCATGAGCAGTAAGGGACGGGCGACAGCCGATGGCTGTGTTCCACACTGCGTATGGACAGGTGGAGCTACTGTTCTACTTTATCTAGACAGTCGCATAACTGCAGTAGCTCAGATGACAGCCTCTCATTTGTGATACATTGTCCACACGCATATCCACCCTTGACGACGTTAGCATTTATCAACATGTACATTGAGCACTGAATGCATTTAAAGTCCACTTCCCCAGCAAAGATAATACCTGTTTCACTCACTGTGGTACTTGAAGTGAATGATACAAGTGGGAATATTAAACCTGTACCTAATAAACTGTGCTGGCTTACTAACATAGACGTCCAACATGTTCAGCCGAAGATGTGAGAAGCAATATTGATTTTCCCCATCCCCGGTCTACATTTGTAGCCTTTCTGTTGAGACTCAGCTTACTAGTCACCTAGGAGAGTCTGTAGGTCTGACGCGTATTTCAGTGTACCAGGCATTCTAATCTTAATAGACACATTCGTCCTATACCAAGTCCACATTACACATTCCCCCACCGTCACCCTCTCACTTAGTGCGTATTAAGCTGGACAGACTGCTGTTCACTGAAATATATATCACATATACTGCACTCATGTACTATAAGTGTTCTGTTTGTGCCCTCATGGAGAGATGTACCACGTTTCTGTTTGTAACTGTTCACTCTCCAGGGCTACCACAGCTGCCGTTCCTAGGGAACTCAAACGGAGAGGTTACCAAAGTCCAGTCCTGGTCTAACCCATCCTGTGCACAGCCTGCTGGGGCCCACAGTCCTGCTGCTGGTGTGTGTGGGACACGCCCTTACCATGCAGCAGAGCTTTTCACTCTTCGACTGTCGTTCTGGCTTTGAGTTCGCTCTTTAGCTGCAGCACTTTCGGGATTGCCCCAGGAGTCAGCGCCGTTGGAGAAGCACTCATCCTGGCTGCTACCCTGTAGCAATCCTGGCAGGTCAACATTTTTTTCATTTTGACAATATCTGACTATCTTTTCTAAGTCCAGACACTGTTGTCATCCTGCTATGATCATTTGATTTTTCATGGCCTGATTATTGCAATTCAATTCAGTATGGACTGCCAACAAAGAAATGTCAGTACTTCCAGCTTGTTTAATACACTGCTGCTGTCTAGTAGGTAATGGGCCGGAGGTAATCAGACTACATCTCCCCATTTCTGGCTAACTTCCACTTGCTATTGCTGCAACTAGGTACTGATTACTAATGGGTTTTAAATGCCACCGTGGGATTGCACCATCTCACCTGAGTGCACTACTCCAGAGCAATCATTTGCTTGTCACCTATGCTTCTCTTGTGCACACACCACCGTGACAAGAAGTCATCTCAACTCATCACTTATGGTGACAAAGCATTCTTGATTTATGGTCCCTGCATGTGAAACCAGCTTCCTTGCACCATCTTGTCTTGCACTGAGATTATGACATTGAAGAGAATGTTAAAATGGTTTCCATTCTGCCTGGCATGTGACTGGTTGTTCTTTTCATTGCTCTTTATTTGATTTGTTCTGTAGTCTGTGGCGCTCATCCTTTGGCATCTGTGTCTATCCTCTTGGCCTTGCTTGCTTCCTATGCTGACACTGTAGGACCCCCGGCTACATGGGGGCAATCAAACATCAAAACACATGCATTCATTTATTATTGTATATTCAGCATTTATTTGTAATGGGAATACACACTGAACAAAGAATCGTTTCCACATGCAACATGGCTATCGGGGGAGTTACAAAAGCAATGAAGGGGTTAACAATAAAAAACTAAACAATAAATAATACCTGGACGTCTCCTTACTAATTGACCTGGACTAATTCTTATGTCATTTCAAAATTTATCAGACAACCTTCCAGGGACAAGGCTCCAGATTTTCAAAACCCAGTGCAAGGTTCGTGGCCTAGGTTATGAGTGTGGAGAGTGCATACCCAGTCAGGCAATCCCTACAGATTGACCTGTGCCCTAGTTTCCAAAGTCAGAGTCATTGATGACATTTTTGCCTACTTTCCAGCCACTTGTGTCTAGAATTAGATGCAAGTGGTGGAAAGATGCATGTATTGCACCCATGAATTTGATGCATGCTGGACCATAGAAATGTGGTCTTACAGGTGTCTTTTAGCCACAGGAATTGAAAATTATTTGCTCCAGATACTGTGCATCAAGTGCATAATGTTTTGGGAACATGCAGCAAATAATTGACTTTGAAAATCTGGCCCATGGTCAGAATAAGCACAAAGCATTTATGGCTTACTTAATTAATTAATTTCAGATGCAGATTAGTACATTTGAGTCACTATAGCTCTTTTACAAAGGTTCCATGTCAAATAGATGCAAAACACAACACTTACATCGTGGTCCGTGGATACAAGCATACATAAATGCATGTAAATAAAATTCTTAATACAAGAAAACTTTTATAAACAGTGATAAGCTTTGATACACAATCATGTTGCTAAGTGCAGGTCAGGTCAGTGAGAGGGTAGCATCCAGAGAGGGTTTTGTCAAGGAAAGGAGGCAGGGGAGATATAGGGGACAGTAGCAGCCAGTGAGGCTTAGTCAAGAAAGGGAGGCAGGGGAGGTGTAGGGAAGGGAGTAGGATGAGATTTGGAGAGGGGTGTAGTGATCACAGGAGGTGTGGGGATAATCTGTGTTCGGGATGGCAGTGACAGTGTTTTTTTTTTGCCATAAGGATTCAAAGGTCTCTTTTGAAAAGGCCAATTTTTTATGCTCAAGGAGGAGAGAGGGGGGAGGTCATTTACCCATTGGGGCCCTTGATAAGTGAGTGACCATTGTGCAAAGCAGGTCAGTTTAAAGGGAACATGGAGTACACCCTTAGCAGATCTCCAGGTGGTTTTAGAGGTTAGGTTGCATTGGAATAGGGCTGCTGTAGAATTAAGTACAAGTCCTAGAAGGGATTTTTTGCCAATGAGGCAAGCCTGGTACCTAGCTCTGAGGTGTAAAGGGAGCCAACCCATAGAGGAGTAGAGAGTACATGTGTGATTAGCCCCTGAGACCAGATGGCAGGCCTTGTTAAGTAGAAGTTTAACATGTTTTAATGCAGTTTCAGTGGTGGTGCTGTAAATAACTAAGCCATAGTCTATGACTGACAATACTGAGTTCCAAGTGATGAGGTTAATGGCCTCCGGGGTCATGGCTTGCCTATGTCGATACAGAATCCCGAGTTTAATATTAGCAGATTTGATTATGTGATCAATATGGGGGATGAAGGTGAGTGTGCCGTCTATGTGGATGCCGAGGTATTTGAAGGTTGAAACCTGTTCGATGACATCACTCTTTTGACTTAAGATGGTCAATGGCTCAACATTCTTATTAGAATGCAGTATAGCAGGCAAGCATTAGGGAGTGAGTTGATAAATAGACTGAAAAGTATCTGTCCTGAAATTGAACTTTGGGGGGACTCCCAGAGTTACATTTCTTGGGCCAGAGGTTACCCCTCCTATCCTTACACTCTGCAACCTTTTTTTGTGATAAGTTAGCTTTTGAACCAAGAGATTGTGTCTATAGACAGGCCTAGAGTCAAAAGGTTGTTGAGTAGAATCTGGTGATTTACAGTGTCGAATGCTTTGGTTAAGTCTCTAAAGTTAGACTGCACCATCTTACCGGAGTCTACGGCTTTGTACAGGTGAGAGGTAAAGTCAATAAGCTCTGTGATAGTACTGTGACTTTGGCGAAACCTGTGCTGCTGTGGGCGAAGTAGATTGTATTTGTTCAGATATTCCATGAGTTGGTCTGAAACAACTCTCTCTAGAGCTTTTTTTTTGGGGGGGGGGATATGGAGATCGGCTGATACTTACCCAAGCTGGTTCTGTCACCATTTTTGAAAACTGGGGTGACAAGGGCAGTCTTCCACTTCTCAGGGAATATTCCAGTCCTAGGAGATAGGTTAAATAATTTACTAAGTGGAAGAGCAAGTTTTTCCAGAGTGAGAGCGAGTAGCTTCATGTCCAGCATGTCATTGCCCATTCTGATTTTGCCTAGGACCCGTTTGGCATATTTGATGGTTTGAGACCTAGTGATTTGTTTGATTTAGAAATGTGGATGTCCAATGTTAAGTGTGGGGAAGGGTTGGTATAGTGGGGGTCTGTGTTAATCATAGATTTGAGATACTCTGGGGGTAGTATAGAGCTTAAGTCCGTGAATGCATGATTAAAGGCATTTGCTAGATCCAGAGGTTGCTGAAGTGAGCCTGAGGGAGTTAGGATGAGGTCAGGTGGCACTCTGAATTCCTTACCAGTTAGTGATGTGATGTTATTTCAAAACTCCCTACCATTACCCCAATTTCTTGTTAATTGTTCCTTGTAGCAAGTGGCTTTTGCGTTTCTCATGAGCCTAGTACACTTATTTCTGGTGACTTTATAAGCAGCAATATCAGCCTGCTTACCAGTCGCTCTCGCTATGTGCCAGAGGTTATCTCGAAGTTTCATTTGTGCTATGAGGGGGCTAGTGAGCCAAGGGTTAATGGCACCTTTTACTTTGCAGTTCTGATAGGGCCAAATAAGTTGTAGGCATTGTTAAAGACTGTAATTAGGTAATCAAGTGCCTTACTGACATCGTTACAGTCATCTAAAGGGGTCCAGTCTGTGTAGTTCAGGTAGCTTCTGAAGTGTTCCAGCTGCCCCTTTTTCACCAAATGGTTTTTGGTGAGCTGTTTGGGGGGGGGGGGTCTTTTGAGCTCTTATTTGTCCAAAAGCAGACTACTGGAGAGTGGTCGCTTAATGTGTCGGGTAGTACAGAGACATCTTTGATACGCTCATGGCAGGTAGCGAGGAGCCAGTCGATGAGGGTGCTGGTACCAGTGCAGTAATTTACCCTGTTGCATGGGTGACCATCTGCATTAGGTAGAGGCTGTGGATTTTGTCCCTGGTAGTTACTGTATCCTGAGCTAACCAGTTTGTGTTAAAGTCCCCTAAGATAACCTGTTCCCAGCCCTGTTTAATCTATCTAAAGTGTTCAAAGAATTGATCAAGTCCAGGGCCTTGTTTTCCCGGGGGTATGTAGACAGTAGTTAGAACCAGTGTCTTACTTTGTTGGCCAATAAAGAATTTAATTGTGAGTATTTGGGCTTCCTTAGAGGTTATATTATTGGGCAGGATTTGGCCTCTGATATTATTGCTCAGGTAGCCAAGGCACCCATCCCCTTGCTTGGCCAGTCTATCTAGTCAGAAGGTGGTATAACCATTGAGTGAGACTGAGGTGTCCGGAACCTTGAGTGAGAGCCAAGAGTTGGTGAGTGAGACAATGTCAGGTTTCTGAACTGCAGTCCAGGCTTGGAGTTGGGATAGTTTAGGTAGGAGGCTCCCAATATTAATAGATGCAATTTGTTAGATGTCCATGGGGTGTGGTGTTCCCAGAGTTGGCAGGCCCTGGGTTTGGGTGGACATTGCCAGACATTAGTAATAAGATGATAATAATCCTAGTAATGTAGTGTTTCCACCAGGTTCTCAGGGTTCGGGAATGCCTGCGCCTGCTGAGGTTATGTTTCATTGGGTTTTTATTGGATGGATATGTGTTTGTCCAGGGCAAAAACTAGTTCTGGTGTGATAGGTGGTGATTGATTCAAACTAGCAGGGTGATTGCATAACCCGGGGCTTTCAGAGTCAACAGCTAGATGCCCCGTAGTTCCATGTCTATGGGTAGTTGGGGTGCATAGTGATGTCACGTCAGTGCTGGGGAGTTCAGCAGATTTTCTATCAATTGCGCCAACCAGTTTGGGTAGTAGCAGGCAGCCATTAAACTGAGGTGCCAAAGTGTGCTCCTCTTGGTGAGCCAGTAAGTGTACGTGGCAGCATACAGGGTAACTGTCCCCTTAAGAGAGGCGGTTACCTATCCCCTTAAGAGAGCTAGGAGGACATCTGCACCTGGGAGGGTGGTCCCAAGGTGCAAAAAGAGTATTTAAAAGAGTGTCGGGACGGGGGTGGGCAGGAGAAAATTCAAGTTTTAGGAGGGCAGAGACAAGTTTATGAGTACAGAGAATACAGCAGAGAGGAGTTACAAATGCTGATTCAGCTACTAAGAGCAGAGAGCCAATGATAGCAGCTGTCCTGGGCTAAGCAGCCAATGGCATGCTGCTTCTAAGAGTTGGTGTCCTATAAGGGCGAGGCCTCAGAGAGCAGCGTACCTTGCTTGTGCTGTCGAGATGGGAGGCGTGGGTGGCAGCCGTAAATCCTGAGCTGCACCGCTCACTTGCTGGAGCCTGGAAAGATGCCAAGACAAGGGTGAGATCCTGAGAGGGGAAGACAAAAGGCAGGTTAGGGGCATTATAGTGGCTAGCTGATCAGGCAGCACTTACTGTAACTGGTGGGCAGGTTTTAACACAAAGAACACAGGAGAGGAGTGGGGGTTAGCCAGAGAATAGGGTTTCAGGGCAGTGTTGACACTTAGGCACCAAAGTATTTTTAACTAAAGAAGATAGTTTGAATAAGCCCTTGGGGGGGATAGTGAGGAATTAGTTAAGGCAGGGTAAATCAGCAAGCAAGTTTGTAATAAGTTAAAGGAGCTAGAAATAAGCCCTGGGGGGGGAGGGTAGTGGGCAATCAGCCAAAACAGGAAAACTAGCCGGAGAAGGAAAACAGAATCAGGTGAAAGACAGGAGCTTGAGGGAAGGTTAAAGAGAATTCTTTGCTTTGTACAAGGCCTGCACGAGCACATTCCTATACATAAAATGACTTAAAGTGTCTATCAGTAACATGAGCTATTGATTAAATCATGGCATTATGCAGTTTAAAACAAGGATTAAAATTAAGATTCCTGTCCTAAATACAACTGTCCCAAATACAATCAAGGGGTGAAAAAAGAAAATTCAAGTTTTAGGAGGGCAGAGACAAGTTCAGGAGTGCAGAGAACAGAACAGAGAGGGAGTTACAAATGCTGATTTGTCTACTGAGGGCAGAGAGCCAATGGCAGCAACCATTCTGTGCTAAGCAGCCAATGACGTGCTGCTTCTAAGAGTCAGTATCCAATAAGGGAAAGGCCTCAGATAGCGGCGTACCTTGCTTGTGCTGCCGAGATGGGAGGCGTGGGCGGTGGCTGCAAATCCCGAGCTGCACCACACGCTTGCTGGAGCCTGGAGAGGCACCTGATCAAGAGCAATCCTTGCTTGTGCTGCCAAGATTGGAGGTGTGAGCAGCAGCCTCAAATCCCGTGCTACACTGCTTGCTTGCTGGAGCTTGGAGAGGCACCCAGTCAAGGGTGAGATCTTGCTTGTGCTGCTCAGATGGGAGGCGTGGGTGGTGGCCACAAATCCCGAGCCGCACTGCTCACTTTCTGGAGCCTGAAGAGGTGCCCAGTCAAGGGCAAGATCCTTGCTTGTGCTGCTCAGATGGGAGGCATGGGCGGCGGTCACAAATCCCGAGCCACACCACTCACTTGCCGGAGCCTGGAGAGATGCCCGGTCAAGGGCAAGATCCTGAGAGGGGAAGACTTCTCAGGATCTTGCCCTTAAACCACAGTGCACAAACAGGTGAGCTACTGGAACTTCTGCTCTAGTTTACCTAGTACACTAATGTGCTTGAGGCATGAATGCATTGAGTTGACACCTAGACTCAGGAAGATACTTGTAATGAAACTATATTTAGTGCTTAACAGAATCTGGCCAATAGACGTCAACCATTAAAAGCACATTCCACACCTGGGATGACTCCTTTCTGGTTTTTGATACATTTTTTTTTGAAGTAGAAGTCAACAGAGAGGCAGTGACTAATCCAGCACCCCCTGAAAAACATGCTGCAAAGTCACAGCTCTTTTTACCAAGGAGCATACTTTCAGAATGGGATACCGGTAGCTATCAGACACATACCTCTTAACACCCTATTACAAAAACGAGCAGCAAGGTAGAAAAAATCAGGTACAAATGATCAAAATAGTGGGCACTCACCTTAAACTATGGAGATATCAGCTGAGTAAGCCGTTAGAATAAGTGGCAGACAGTAAAACATATTTCTGAAGGAGAATTAATGCATTACTTTACATTATTTTGTCTTAACAATCCTTTCTTGCCAGTGTAAGAAACACCAGGGAGGGAAGAACATTTTGAGGCAAATTCAAGGACATCCTTGAAAGTCAGGTACAGTTGGGAGGCATGACACAGACACTGCAATCCAAATTGTATGAGGAATATTTGTGCTGCCCCACCTCAGTTGTCTGTAAACATGCCTTGCAACTGCAGAGCAAAGCATCGTGATGAATGTTTTATTAAAGTCCTCAAAACGTGCAAACACAGTGATCAAATGGCACACTATCAATCTGCACAAAGCCAATTGTAAACACTGCCACCCCCACTCAGGTCCGCATCCCTTGACGCAGAGATACCGTTATTGTTGTGGACAACCTTATCAGAATCAGAGAGTAATTACTGGCAACCAAGAATGATTAATCCATGTCCCAGTGGGAGCTACCTATGCTGCTGTTATCAGCAAGTCGGAATGTTATCTTACATATAGCACAAAACACAAAGTTAGTGAAACGACCCTGACTCTCCAGATTGCCTGGCGTGAAACCAGAGGGGATTCAGGAAAATTTTGAAGCAGGGTTAATTTTATTTCTGTTCTTTATAACCCCATACTTTTCTGCCTTCTTATACCATTATCTCTGACATGTCCCCAAAGCCGAGAGGCCACTAGGACATAAGACTGAAGTCTACAGGACCAGGTACACCACTGGCTTCCCCACACTTTTATGGATTTAGTACTGGTGAAAGGTGAAGGACTAGAACCACTAATAAGTGAAGCCCTCTGTTTATCCAAAGATCAGGTTAATTGTGGGGCAGGTGCATGTAGCATATATAGAATCAGTAATCAGGCACTGCATTGGCACAGTTACAAGCAGAGTCTGTAAGTTTCACCCATGCTGCAGCGACAACAAAGTTGCCAGCGTAAAGTACACCACCAGCACTTAGTTGACACCAGGTACTGTGCTGCTACTGTCTGCCATCCAGCAGTAGTAGCAGTTGCAATTGAGGAGAGCTATGCCCCCATACTCCCTACTTATTTATGTAACAACTTCCGGGTCACACCCCAGTGGCAAGAATACAGATCAACAACATTGCCGGACGCAAAAAAAATCAAAGTCGCACAAGAAGCGTGTGACATTATTCTGCTGGCAAAATCACGTCGGCAATAGTCAGTCAGCACATTAATGGGATACGTGTCTGTAATATTCAAATTACAAGAGTCAGTTTAACACATTGGCTAAAAGGAAACTTCCCTTTAGCTGAATGGTTAGAGCTGCTGCCTTTGAGACCAGGCATACCAGAATAAATCCTAGGGTCTAGCATTTAATTTTCCAAGCCTATTATGGTAGTTTCCTCACCTGGTAAAGGTGATAGAGGGAGCATATCTCTACAGCATTCCCATTCCTTATCTCCTGGGTTGTTGTGTCCACCTGATAAGCTGAAGATGCACATCTAACAGAGTCAAAGTCTGAATTCCTAGTCTGGACCCTCTCAGGGAATCTCCAGTTCAAGTTCTTCCATAGCTGTGAATTAATTCTGTTATTCTGTATCAACTTAATTTACTGAATCAGGAGCAGAGGGGAGAAGTTAATTGGGGGTGTGGCTTAGGAGCCTACAAGTACAAAAGCAGGTGTCTCCAATTACAGCTTCCTGCTGTTAGTTTTTGACAGAGGAGAATTCTGCTTTCAGAGCAAGTAACAGCTAACTAGAACTACAGCTGTCTTACTGATAAATCACTTCTATCTCAGCAGGAGTCAGTGCCTGTTTGGATTAAGCAAACAGATACTTTATTAGAAGCAGGTGGTCTCATTTAAGTAAAAAAAGGGAAGAAAGTCACTGTGTGTTTCTCTGAGGAAGGGGACTGTATCAACTTAATTTGCTGAGTCAGGAACAGAGGGAAGAAGCTAATTGGGGGTGTGGCTTAAGCGCTTTTGAGTACAACAGCAAGTGTCTCTAATTACAGCTTTCTGCTGTTAGTTTTTGACAGAGGAAAATTTTGCTTTCAGAGCAAATAAGAGTTGATTAGAACTACAGCTTTCTTACTGATAAATCACTTCTATCTCAGCAGGAGTCAGTGCCTGTTTGGATTAAGCTTTCTTACTAATTGCCCTCCTTCCCACCTCTCCACCCTTCCACCCTAAGCCAGTTCTACTTCTATGGCCTCTGGATTTGACTGACAGCAGGAACTTCCTGTTTGTCAGTAGGAAGGGAAGGATCACTGAGACACATTAGTTTCATCAACCTTGAAGGAACCGAAAAAAATATCTCCCCCCCCGACTGCTGGAGGTCTGAATCTAAGCAAGGAGGAGGAAGACTACTGAAGACTACAGGAAGTTCCTGTCCCAGAACAGGAAGGGTGAGAGTTGTAAGGGCACATAGGCAGTAGGAAAGTAGGTGTAAAAATACATAGAGGGAGGAGACAGTAAGCATACAAAGCAACAGGAGCGGGGACACAAAATAAGTCAAGTTAGGAGTGGTGCAGTGCAATGGCTGTGGGGAAGCAGTGTTCCAGAAGACATTCTGGAGGCTGCGATACTGCCCTGTTTGCAGGCATCTCACTTATTTGAGGGAGGAGGTTGCCTGTCTCCAGGCTGACCTGGCTAGGATTCATGAAACCTCTTCCCCCATCCAGGGACCACCAGGGCCGTCAACGCTACCTCAGCGGTTGCCAAGATAGAGGAGTGGTTGGACAAAAGTGGGCTCAGAGAGGGTGGTGGAACAGAGCTGCATCCCTCCAGCTGTACTTCTCCACAATTCATATGCTGTTCTGGTAACGAGTGGTTCCTCTATGGAGGCACCTGTAGTGGAGACCAAGGCTGGGAGCGTCCACAAAGGAGACCCACAGGAAGGTGGCACGAGACCCCACAGAGGAAGGGAACAACTTCTGGTGGGGGACTCAATCATTAGGTGGGTAGAATTGGGGGAGGAAGAGGATAGGGAGGTAAGGTGCCTGCCTGGTGCCACGGCTCAGAGGGACAGGAAGTGAATCCTCAGGATCACAGGAACAGCTGCACGAGGAAGGGAGCTGGATGTCATTGTCCACCTAGAGACAAATGACCTGGCTGTGAATGGGATCAGAGCAGAGCAAGAGGAATTTGTAGAGTTGGCGTGGGCCTTAGAAAAGTAGCATGTACAGTAACCTTCTCGGAGGTACAGCCTGTCTATGGCAAAGATTATGCTAGGGTATTCTGCACCATGGGATTCAATGAATGGTTGAAAAACTGGTGTGAAGCTCAGGGTTTTGGCTTCATTGGGGACTGGGGAGTCACCTGGAAGGATGCAGGCCTATACTGGCATGATGGTCTGCATCTGTCCCGGGGGGGGGACCAGGATACTAGGTGATAGGTTTAAATGCTTCATTGACCAGCATTTAAACTAGCCTGGGGGGGAGGCACTGAAAAGGAGCAGGGAAATTCTAGCCTCCCCCCACAAAACACAGTAGTTAGAGAGGTAAACACCAAGGTAGAGAAGTCAGTAGGGAGCAGGACAGGGGCAAATGCAGAAAAAGGCAGTAAGGACAGGGATGGGGCTAAAAAGGGTAAGGCTAACAAAAAATGGAGGGTGATGAGTACCAATGACCACAGTCTGTGTAACAAGCTCCCTGAGCTAGTGGCCTTGATGGAAGAGGGATGCCTGGATATTGTGGCAGTCACTGAAACATGGTACACAGAGAACCATGACTGGGATGTCAACATACCAGGATACACAATCTACAGGAGGGACAGGGTGGGTAAAAGAGGTGGAGGAGGAGTAGCTCCCTATATAAGGGAAGGGATTAAAGCAACAGAACTAAAGAGTAAACAGGATGTTGATGAGTCACTATGAGTCACTGTGGAGACAGGAAATGGCACCATAATCCACATGGGGGTTGTGTAAAGACCCCCATCTCAGGGGAAGGAATGGACAAGAAAATGATAGAAGGCATCCTTAAAATGGCTAAAAAAGGGGAGATATTGTTGATGGGGGACCTGAATTTGCCAGATGTAAACTGGAGTATCTTTGTTGCAGGCACATCCAAGAGCAAGGTCATTCTTGATGCCCTACAGGGGGCATGCCTCGGACAGCTAGTGTTGGAACCCACTCGGGAGGGAGCAATTGTAGACCTGGTACTCTCAAATGGGGAAGGAGAAAGGATCTCAGATTTAGAAGTAGGTAGCCATCTAGGAACAAATGACCACCAAACAGTGTGGTTCACAATAAACACAGCCATAGAGTCAAGCCATACAAAAACAAGAGTATTGGACTTTAGGAGGGCTGACCTTGGGAAAATGAGAGAGTGCCTCATAAAAGCACTAGCAAACAGGCAAGAAGGAAGGGTGGAGGAACAATGGGGAATAATCAAAACAGCTATCACAGAGGCAACAAGCCTTTGTATGACGCAAATCAACAAAACAAAATGAAGGAAGGAACCACTATGGTTCTCAAAAGAGGTGGAAGGGAAGGTTAAGGAGAAAAGGACAGCATTCAGGAAATGTAATAAAACACAGAAGGACTGGGACAGAGAACTTTATCAATTGAAGCAGAAGGAGGCAGGGAAGGCAGCCAGAATAGCAAAGGCACAAACTGAGTAAAAGATAGCCAACTCTGTTAAGAAGGGGGATAAAACCTTTTATAGGTACATTAGGGAGTGAAGAAAGACCAAGGAAGGGATACAGAGACTTAACAAAGGGAAGGGAATGTGGGCAGAGGGTGACAGTGAAAAAGCAGGGATATTGAATGAATATTTCTGCTCAGTATTCTCAACGGAAGAGGAGGGGGAGGTACCTAGACCAAACAAGAGAAACACTGAATAGGGGGGTCAATACCAGTCCATTCACAGAAGAAAGGGGTTTGAAAGAACTCTTGAAACTGAGGGTGGACAAAACAATGGGCCTGATAGGATTCACCCCAGAATTGTAAAAGAACTAAGGGTAGAACTAGTAACACCACCGACTACTCTCTTTAACAAATCATGGGAGGATGGGGTGATACCTGAGGGCTGGAGGAGGGCAGATGTGATTCCATTTCACAAAAGTGGGAGCAGGGCTGAGGCAGGAAACTACAGACCAGTTAGTTTGACCTCAACGGTAGGGAAAATGATGGAATCACTTTTGAAGGAAAGAATTGTTGAGCACCTAGAGGCCAGTGGGGCACAGGACCCAAGACAACATGGTTTCACAGCAGGAAGGTCATGTCAGATGAACCTAATAGATTTCTTTGACTGGGTGACCAAAGTAGTAGACCAGGGAGGGGCTGTGGATATGGCCTACCTAGATTTTAGCAAGGCATTTGACACAGTCTCAAAAAAAAGATTGATATACAAGTTAGCCAGCCTTGCAATGAGTTCCAAGGTGGTAGCCTGGATAAAGAACTGGCTGGACAACAGAACACAAAGGGTAATAGTAAACGGAGTCCACAGTGAAGAAAGGAGGGTAACTAGCGGTGTATCACAGGGTTCGGTACTGGGACCAGTCCTCTTTAATATCTTTATAAGTGACATTGGAGAGCACCTGGAAGGAAAAGTATGTCTCTTTGTAGACGGCACAAAGATCTGCAACAGGGTTGATACACAAGGTGGGGTGGAAAGGATGAAAAGGGACTTGGCAAGGTTGGAGGAATGGTCAAATATATGGCTGCCCAGATTCAATGCAAAGAAGTGCAAGGTAATGCATCTGGGAAGCAAAAACCCAGGGGAAGAGTATACAATAGGGGGTGAGATATAACAAAAATTGAAAGAGACCTAGGAGTAATTACTGTATATCAGATGACCTAAAGGTAGGCAAGCAATGTGAGAAGGCAGTAAGGAGGGCTGGGGGGATACTGGGATGCATAGGGAGAGGCATCAACAGTAGAAAACAAGAAGTTGTTATCCCTCTGTACAGACAGTTGGTGAGACCCCATCTGGAGTACTGCATGCAATTCTGGAGACCCCATCTCTGCAAAGACATAGACAGAGTTGAGGCTGTTCAGAGGAGGGCAACAAAAATGGTGTAGGATCTGCACCAGAAGACATACAAGGAGAGACTAAAGCAGTTTGATATGTATACCCTTGAGGAAAGGAGGGAGAGGGAAGACATGATGGAAACATTTAAAAGTATCTAAAAGGAATTACAGTACAAAAGGGTAGCATCTTTCAGAGATGTGCAAGAACAAGGGGGCACACTTTGAAGATGGGGGGATGGCTGAGAGGTAATGTTAGAAAGTATTTTTTTACAGAGAGGGTTGTGGATGCATGGAACAGCCTTCATGAGGAGGTTGTGGAGTCAGGAACAGTGGGAGAATTCAAGAATGCATGGGACAGACATAAGGCAATTCTAGTGTAGGGGTAGGATGAAGTTAGCTGTTGATTAACTAGAATCTGCAGCTTATCCATCAAGTAGGAGAATGGGCAGACTAAGTGGGTCAAGCGGTCCTTATTTGCTGTCAAATTCTATGTTTCTATGTAGGGAACATTATACATGAGAAGAAATCAGATACTTCAGTGACTAGAGAAAGCAAAGAGGACCACTCTGCAAATAGTTCAGAAACACATGGAAGTCCTGCTTTATTTTACTGTCTGCTACCCACTATCTACTACAAATGTTAAGAACTATGTAACAGTCAGGAAGACCAAGAAAATATATGGTTGCTTGACCTGGTCTCAGAAGTCATTGATTTCTCTATGGCAGGCCCAGAAGTGCCAGATATATGTTCCCACAATCACCTTTACCAGGTGAGTAAACTACCCTTGTGGGTCACATTCTCTATGGCACTCCTATTCCTTACCTCATGAGTTTTTTTTAAAAAGCAGTTTACGGTGTCAGGGTGGGAGAGAGCGAGATTGTTCTGAGATCAGTGAGCTATAGCAGCTTTTAATAGCGACTGGCCAAATCTGGCTCTAGGCGCAACATCAGTGTCCAGTCTGTAATGTTTTATAAATGTGCTAGCCAAAGCCCAGGTAGTGGCCACACAGATATTTGCAGTGTATGCTGCATTTTTCTCCTCTAGCAATGTAGCAATTGCCTTGGTGGAGTGGGCTTTGATGTCTTTAGGGTCTGAGTGGGTCTGAGTCTTGTAGGCTTCTGCGACAGTCCTTTTTATCCATGATGCTACTGTTGACTCAGAAGCTGCCATGCCCTTCTTGTGGCCTTTGGTGACAATGAACAGGCATGCTGAAGATCTGATGCCCTCCATTCTATGGATGTAGGTTCTGATCACAGTAGGCATGTCCAGGCAAGCAAGATCTGTGTCCTCTGATGACAACATTTCTGGCTTGATAGTGGGCAGTGGGGTGGTCTGGTTTATTTGGAACTGTGATGCCACATTTGGCATGAATGAAGTGATGATCCTGAGTGTGACTCTGATCAGCCAGAGTTGAAGGAAGGTTTTTTTTCTTAGAAGGGCTTTTATGCACCTGGGCTGGACAGGATGGCTTGTTCAGACCTGTCCCTGGTGCTGCTGGATGGCCTGATGCCTGTCTTTATTCCTTCCTCCAGATGTCCTTCTGAGTGTCAGGGCAGGCCATAGCACCTTGTGCAGGACTTCATTAGTTTGCCCCTCCCCCATTTTCCTCCTAGATTTTCACTCCCCTGGGGCTATGGCAAACTTGGATAGTGCATGTGCGTGGAGGCGGTCATGCACTTCAGAACTGCCTGTCCCATTCCACCATCTAGCATACTGCCAGCCACCTGAGCATACGCGGTACCACTGGATTTCCCCCTGGTGGCAGCCAAGAGCTGGGATGACTTATCTCCCCAATGGGAGAGGAGAGCTGTCATACAGCCACTCGCTCCTCTCCCAGCCCACCCTCCTGGCCAACCTATGGAAACCCAAATTCATTCTCAAACTTGGATCACTGGCATGGGAGAGGTAAAGTGCATTATGATGCCTCAGCCCTCCCTGTCACTAGGCCAGCATGAAGGAAGAGATGTTTATGGGAGAGTGCAGTGACTTCGCGCTGATCCTTCTTGAAGAACATATGGCCACCAGGAACATGGCCTTTAATGATGCCCACCATAGTGCTACTGTATTCATAGGTTCGAAAGGAGAGCACGTTAAGGTTTATAGGACCACATTCAAATCCCAAGGAGCAGTAATTTGAAATATTCTTTGTCTGATACTAGCCACCTTGAGGAAGTGTATTATGTCCAGATGTGAGCCTTTCGGGTATTGTTGATTTGGCCCCTTGTTGCTCCGACTGCCGAGAGCTGAACCCTCAGAGAGGAGAGGGTCAGTCCCTTGTTTAGGCTGTTTTGGAGGAACAGAAGGATGTGTGAAATGGATGTTTGTTCTGTGTTGATGCCTTGCTCTGGGCACCATTTTCTGTAGACTGCCCAGTGCCTCTTGTAGATGCCTGATGTGGATCCTCGTCTAGGTGGAAGCATGGTGTTTATCATGGAGGGATGATACCCCTCCATCAGCAGTTTCTCCCTTTCAGGAGCCAGGCCATTAGTTGAAGGCTGTACAGACTGGGCTGGAGAATTGGCCCCTGTGACAAAAGGTCTCACCTGATTGGGGGAATCCAGTGGTCCAGTGCCACTGATATGACTGCTGTCAACCAGGGTCACCTTGGCCAGTATGGTGTGATCGGAATTACTGTGGTTTTCATCTGTCTGATTTTGTTCAGGACCTGTGGGATGAGTGGTCTTGGAGGGAAGGCATGTGCTCTGTTGAAGTTCCATGTAATTTCTAGGGCATCTGTCCCATATGACTGTCTGTCCTTGTAGCAGGAGAAAAATTCCAAAGTCTGTTTGTAAGTAGTTGTGGCCATGAGGTCTATGTCAACATAACCCCTTCAGATGTCCAGTGAGTGGAACACTTGTGGAAGCAGGTGGTATTTCCCTGGATGGATTTGTTGGCAGCTGAACCAGTAAACTGTCATATTCAGCTTTCCCGTCAGCTGTATGGCTGATATATGTTGTAGAATGTTTTGTGCCCATTGCAGGACTTTTGATGCTTCTCTCTGCATCTGCTTTCTCCCTTGTTCCTCCCTGTGTTGCAATGTAGGGCACAGTGGACAAGCTGTCTGACCTGATAAAGACTATTTTGTTCTGAATGAGGGCTTTGAAGTGGGTTAGGGCAATGTTGGCTTCTCTCATCTCTAGAACACTAATTGACAGTTTTACTTCTGGAAGGTGTCCATCTCCCTTGCACCGTCCTGTCTAATGTGGTGGCTCCCCACCCCAGTAGGCTGGCATCTGTATTGATGATTGCTTGAATATCTTGCACCTGTGGTGTCCCTTTTTGGAGGCTGTTTTCTTGGGTCCACCACTTTAATGACTGTCTTACTCTTGGTGTGAGGTTTACCATCGCTGATAGGTCATTGACTGATTCAGTGATTGCTTTGATGGAGAGCTACTGAAGAGGTCTCATCCTCC
This sequence comes from Neoceratodus forsteri, assembly GCA_016271365.2. Taxonomy (NCBI): domain Eukaryota; kingdom Metazoa; phylum Chordata; order Ceratodontiformes; family Ceratodontidae; genus Neoceratodus; species Neoceratodus forsteri. The sequence continues at coordinate 6,169,528 of JADMNL010000025.1, read as the reverse complement.
ATCTGACCCACGGGACCAGATCTATGCATGATACCATTGTGCCTAGTAGTTGCAGTATGCGTGCAGTATTGTTGACTTTGCTTTGCACAAAAATAGAGCCAGAGATCTTAGGTTGTTCACTTTATACTGAGATGGTCAGACCCAGCCAGTTACTGTGGTGATCCACATTTCTAGATGTTGCAGCTGTTGTGATGATGTGAGAACACTCTTCTTGAAGTTGATGATCCAGCTGTGAGACTGGAGGGTGTTGATTACAGTTTCTGTGTCCTGTGGAGCTTCATGGTGGGATCTTGCCGTTATCAATCAGTCGTCCAGGTAAAGTACCACATGTTTGCCCTTCTCCCATAGGTGTACCACCAGTACCACTGACACCCATCAACACCCTGTAAAAACCCTCAAGGCAGATGCCAGTCTGAATGGTAGCACCGTGTATTGAAAGTCTTGTCCTAGTATCATGAATCTGAGGAAAGTGGGTATGGGACAGTCTGACTGGGATGTGCAGGTAGGCATCCTTTATGTCTGTGGCAATCAGGAAGTCTTCTAGATGTATTGCTTTCATGGTTGTAGGCATGGTCTCCATTTTGAACCATTCTTTTGTGCTATTGACTTGTTGAAGAATTTTATTTTGGGCACTAGCTGTAAGTCTCTCATGTTCTTGAGGACCATAAAGAAGATAGAGTATACTCCTTTTCCTTGCTGGGGTGTTGGAACTTCTGTTATTTATTTGTTTTGTAGAAGTAGTCTTAGGGCATTTTGAATCTGTACTGGTGTGACCTTTTTCTTGGACACTGATGAGATCACCAGTCTTTTTTGTCTTGACCTTTCAGTGAATTCTATGGAGTAGTCATGGGTCACTACTTCCAGGACCCATTTGTCTCTTGTCATCATTTGCCATTGCTATGAGAATTCTTGTAGGTAACCCCCTATTGGTGTCTGAGGCAGGGGTCTGTGGTGCACTAGGTAGTCACTAGGTTGATTGTTTACCTCCTCAGTAGGAGTTGTACTATCCCTGAGCAGAGTTGCCTCTGGCTCTGAACTTAGTGAAGTATCCTTTGTTGTGTTGTTTGATGCTTGGACCTCTGTTATAGGTGCTGTAGCTCTGTCTGTGGTCACAAATATTGCCCCGGTTTCTTCTGAATCCACTGTTTCTGGATGAAGGGAGGCATGCAGACTGGTGGGACTTTCCCCTGTCGAGGTGCTTTCCTTTCTTTTTACTTTGAGAAACTGGTCTAATCCTTCTCCAGACAGTTTCCTCCCTTTAAATGGCAGTTTCTGTAGTAGGGCTTTTGATTCAGCATCTGCCTCCCAAATTTTTAGCCATAGAGCTCTGCAGGCTCTGCCACTGCTGCTGTCCTGGCATTTATCTTAAGCGCTTTTATTGCCATGTCCTACAGATATTTCTTCATCTGTAGAGATTGTAGGGGTAGTTCTACCTAGGGCATCTTAGGTTTGATAACTTTGTTTGGATCCTTTAGCCAAGTCATCTGCATTCTAGTCACATAACTGCAGTGGTCATCACCCTTATGACAAGGCCTGACAATTTAAATACCCTCTTTAGAAGGTCCTCCATTTTCCTGTCATTCAGGTCCCTTAGTGGAGTCAAATCTTCTACTGGCAATATCGTCTTTTTGCATGGGACACTATCTGTGGATGCATGGTGGGGGCCGTGCACCATATTTTTAACTTGTCCACCTGGATGGGGTACATTTTATCCCATGATTTCCCTTCCAGGATTCTCACCCAGTCCAAGGCCACCCACTGTTTCATGATCACTTCTTGAATGGCCTTGCAGATGGGAAAGTGATCATAAGATTTTAGTGTAGGTTGTAGGATGGGAATAAGCTTTTTTTCCTCCTGGTTGGGGGGGGGGCTGGTTCAAAGCCAACTGTGGCTTTTATGAGGTGGACCAGTGGGGACACTGCATCATGTGAACAAAGTTTGGTTTTCATGGATTGCAGATCCTCCTCATTCATGTCCTCTTGGCATGATTCATTGGTGTTGTCCCTTGAATCAGGGTGCCCCTCCTCGGGATTCTCATCTTCAGGAGAAGGAAGTAAGGAAAGTTGGTGTTTGGCAGTGTTTGCTGGAAGAGGATTGTCTGGGGCTGGTGGTCTTGGTTTGGGCCTCTGTTCTCTCCATCATAAGTAACAAAAAGGCCTGTTGTGCCAGGAACTCCTGAGTTAGCATAGTGGCTGTGTCATTATCCTTGTTTTGAGGCTCAGGGTCAATATGTTCATCTTCTGTGTTTGTCTCTAGGAAGACAGATCTGAGATATCTGGCTCACAGACAGTGTATTGTGGTCTCTGCTGCCTAGGCAAAAGAGGGGTGCTGCAGGACTTGCATATTTTCACCTTAACCATGGTGGCACCCGTGGATGACAGACGGGGGGGGATTGTTGTACAACACATCCAAGCAGTGTGTAAGTGTACTAATACAATCTTTATTGGTAGTGGATTAGTTCTAGTTAGTGAAGTATTATGGCCAAAGGAGGCAGTCCCGGGACCTGTGCCGATGTAACTAAGATAGTAACTGGAAGTGATGTTATGCCACTTCCTATTAGACGTTTAATGTAGTTGCTGCAGTAGCAAAATGGGCTACTGGGCCCCCCAGGTAAGATGGCAGCCAGATGTGATGTTAAGCATTAGGAATGGCCACCTGAGGTGCAGTCAAGAGAGAGCCTCCTGCAAGATGGTTTCTGGAAGAAAGGAGTCCTTCTCTTCCAACTGATCCAAGAAAAGGGGTGTGTGCAGTTGCTATGAAGTGAAGACAAGGTGGCATGGGAGCACGTGCATGGTGACATGACCATGAGAAGAGTGGGGTAGTACAGGCAAACAACGGCTAGCAGAGACTCAAGTCATGGATGTGGTGCCTTCAAAAGGACTTGAAGTGTAGCAGAAATAGAGCAGAGGCGCTGAACAGTGCTGCTGCTGGATCAAGCAATACATGAGTAAACTGCAGTCTCTCTAATACAGAGCTGTGCACAGCAGACACTTCTTAGCCACAGACAGTAATCAGGGGGTCCCAACTGGAGCTGAAGGAACAATCTGTGGCCAAGTACCAAGCGCTGGAGTTGCTGCAGTACAGGCTTCAGGGAGGTACCTACAGGAGGGATCTTAAACTGCAGAGCTCCAGTAAATAGGGGAGTGCTGGATAATTATTCTCCTAATCTCCTGATGTGTGGGTCCACTGCTGATGAACCAGGGGTGGTGTGTGCACTCATGCTGAAAATGCCATTTTCGCTAGAAGTGGAGCAGGTAGGGGGAGTGGCATGGAAGGTGCTGAGTTTTTAAAAACGGAACTGACATATGCATGTTACAGATCATATAGAAATTATATCTTTCACGCAGGAAAAAAAATTTCTAGTTATGACAGAGAGCCAGAATATGATGCCACAGCGTGCATGGTATCTAGAAAGGCGGGAGTGAATCCCAGAAAGTAAAAGGCAAGCTTGTTAGAAATGTTGAAAACTGAACAGAAAGACCTGGAAGGAGACCATGTGGGCACAGCAAAGGGGTTAGTCACTGGGCATATTAATGAAATTCTGTTACCTGAATGAAAGACAATATAAAATATGGGAATCATTTGTTTCTGAAGCAGGAGCTGGGAGTGAACTCTGCAGCCTAGTTGATGCACATAGGAGAACTGGAGATTCCCTGAGAGGGTCTGGACTGGGGGGTGCAAGATTCTGAATCTGTCACATGTGCATCTTCAGCCTATCAGGTGGATATAAGAATCCACAAGGTAAGGAATGGGAGTGCCATAGAGATTGTGGCCCACAATTCAGTGTACAGAAGTTCTCAAACAAGCTGGGAAGAAGGCATTTCATCACAGTGCAGGCCTCCTCATACAGTGATGGATTTAGTATTGGAGAAGGTAAGGAACTGACTGTACTGGAACCTGAAGCCCTCTGTTTATCCATGTGTCTGGTACAGTGTGGGGCAGGTCATGTGCAAGATTCCCCATACTGACGTATTTAGTGTTGTTGAAAGGCGAGGGACTGAGAGCATGCAAGAAAATATTACTGGATGGGGTGGGGTGGTATTGAGCCATACCAGACTGCCCAAGGGTGTAATGAGGCCTGACACCACAGGCGGAGGGCCTTATAGCACCTGGAAGGTCTGGTATTGCCCATACTGCCCAACTCTGGAGGGCAGAAAATGGGCTAGCTAGTGAAAAAAAATATAGACTCAAATTTTTACTTTTGCAGTACAAGAAATTAAAATGTATTAACTTTTTTTAACTTTCATCGGTCAAGTAGTCCCACTACTGGTATACCTGCCAGTAGATGGCACTGTACTGTTTGACAGATATTTTTTTCTCTTGAGTACTTCTACTTCTTTTCAATCCTCGCCCCCTCCTATCCATTTTCTTTACAGGAAGGCCTCAGCCCCCAACCCACACTTCATTATTGCCGTGCTGTGTTTTACTTATGGATCTGACTTCCCTCCATTTTGTGGTGAATGGCATACCTCCTAACAGCACAGTATACTGTACTGGAATCAGGCAGGGTGTCTCCATACAGTGGGAAGTTAGTGATCAGAGATACAGAAGGAGGAGTTTTTTTTTTTTTTAACTGTTGCAGCTTTTTTTGTTTTTCAACATGCAAAACAGTCAGGGCGAACAGAGGAATAGCACGAGCCTAGCACTGCAAGGAACAGATGCTTCTATTTTGGCAGTTTCTTTGAATAAACAATGTCTATGTTTCTGTTAGTGGTAAATTACTTTTTGTAAGTAGTGATGCATGTTAGGACCTGGTGAAAGTGGTAGTTGACTAGGGCAGGGGGTCACAGTAATTGTATTGGGGAGGTCACTTGCTAAATGACAGGGAAAAAATGGTTTTGATTGTGTTTTCTTTTTGAGTTGGGCACAGCAATTTGTGTTGTGCAGTGGTACATTGGGCTTACTGGGCTGGCACTTTTTATTTCCTGGTCTCTACTGAAAGTTATAGTACCCCCATGGCATGGGTATGGGTACCAGCCAATCAGACACCAGAAAATCTAAAGCACATTTTCTAATGGATATTATACAATGGCAAGAAAGAATGCTGGGCTCTGACTGGTCAATCTGTGGATGGACCCGTGATGTTATCCCAGTATAACATCACAGATCTAGTCCCAGCACAAACGTGACCGAATGTCATCAGTAAAAGAAACCACTCCATAAGCAGATTACAGAGATAGAAAAATTAGCTATTTACTGTACCCATAATTCCTCACTATGTAAATTAGCATACAGGCTATTATATTTCTTTATCACTATAGAAATAGGAGACTACATCTCTCAGTAAAGAAATCAACATGCTCCAGTTTTAATAGCGCTCATCATATAAGGTACCATAGAAACCCAGGAAGATTTAAACAGGAACCTGGAAGGGTTGGAGGTGATTAACGAAAAGAGAATCAGGTTTAATAGTCAGAGTATATCACTTTTTACAAAAATATTTAGTGGTGGTAGGTTATAATGAACAATATCTTGAATCCTGATGCAAGAGATAGTAGAAAGTTAGGCTTTACTGAATTCACATATTAGAACTTTTATTAGAACGAAGATCACATATGAGAAAAGTCAGAATACGTGGTTCAATAAAACATGTAAAATTGCAAAGAAGAATTTGCAAAAGCAGGGAAGATACTGTAAGAACCTAAGAACAAAAGAGAATATTAAGATATTAAATAAAACAAGGAAAGAAATATAAGAAGTTGCTCGAACTAGAAAGAAGCAAGTATTATAAAAGAATGTGGGAGGAACTCAGAGAAACTATATATGCTAAAGATATAAAAAAATTTGGAAACTTGTGAGTAAAGGTTATGGGAGTTATACAACAGCTATTCAGGCTTACATACCTCCTAACAACTGGGAGAAACATTTTTGAAGTCTGTATTATACAGATCTGGAAAATCAAGAATTAGAGAATAACCAGCAGTTGAAATATTATTTAGCCCAAATATATGAACCTTATTCAATGTATAAAGGAGATAATGATCTCAGAGAAGCAATAATAATGATCCATGGAAATAAGACTCCACAACCAGATCGATTATTGCTAGATACTGAGGGTGGGATATTCAAAAGGGTTGCGCCTGCGCAAGTCCAAAAGTGCACCATTCTGACATATTCGGCAGGAGGCAGTTGCGCCACCGAAAACATGCTGAGCAACAGCGCAATGCAAATGACGGCACGCACAACTGAAGGGGGTGGATCCATGCATAAAGGGCGCAATGCGATATCCAAAGACTTGCGCAATGCGCAACAGTGGACCAGCTGGAAGTTGCGCCCCAGCGGAAATGAGCCAAAATAAAAAGACTCAAGGAAGCGGCGCAAGAACACCACAGGGATGCCAAGTGGGGAAGAGAGAGAGAGAAAGACAGACAGTGACAGGCCAGGGCAGGCAAGGGAAGCAGTGTGGGCCATAGGCTGCAGAGACCAGCGGGGTGTCTGGTGCAGTGGAAGTAGCAGTCAGGACAGCGGGGGTAACAGAGCAACATCAGCCGGGGGGGCACAAGCCAGGGAGATGGACAGTGGCAGCTTCCACATGGAAGCAGTAATGAGGGGGGTGAGAATGCAAGGAGCAGGGGGACGTGGCTGTGGAGGGGCCCATCGGCGGTACGCCCCCAACAGGCAGTACCATGCCTGCATCAGCTTTGAGTTGTACACAGATGTAGAGATCGTGGGCCGGTATCGCCTGAACAGGGCAATACTGAGGTGGCTCTGTGAGCTGTGCAGTGATGTGATGCAGGCACCCTCACGACGGAGTCATGCTCTGTCAGTGGAGACCAAGGTGACAGCCTGCATGTGGCTGCTCACCACGGGCACCTTCCAGAGGCCAACAGGGGACACCATAGGCATCACACAGTCGGCCACGTCACGCATCCTCGCCCTATTCCTCAGTGCACTGCTGCCACATTCTGCGGAGCACATCCATTTCTCCAGCACCACGGCAGAGCGACAGCAAACATGCAGGCTCCACAGGTAGCACGTGGCGCGGCATGCGGGATATAGACTGCACCCATGTGGCCATTCAAGATACCTGGCCCCATTGGGCCGATGCAGGAATAGAAAGGGCTTCCCCAGTATCAACTGCCAGGTGGTGTGTGATGCCACTGGGCGATAATCAATGTCTGTGCCACATCCTGGTGGAGCACATGATGCCTTTATATGGCATCAGTCCGCACTGTGCCATCGAATCGAGTGGGGGGACATCCCCACAGGCCATCTAGTGGGTGAGTACGCATGTAGGAAATGCAAACTCGGGCAAGGGTGGAATGCCACAGGTGCCATGGTAGTGGCACACAGGGATATGGGCAATATGGACCTGAACATGAGACTGATCTCCACTATCTCCACACAGGTGACAGTGGATACCCACTCCGTCCCTGGCTGCTCACACCGTACCGGCGCCCCATGACCCCATCGCAGCAATGCTATAATGAGGCACATGCCGCCACATGCAACATCATTGAGCGGGTGTTTGGGATGCTCAAGGCATGCTTCCGATGCCTAGACACCTCCGGCGGTGCCCTACAGTACAGCCCCTCAAAGGCTTATGGGATATTCCTGGCCTGTTGTATCCTGCACAACATGGTCAATGACTGGTGGGATAGCCGTACAGGTTGAAGAGGGGGACAGCGATGGGGACGCCAGCAGTGCCGGTGTTGATGGTGATGAGCAGCCCCCCCTTGGACGGCGGGACCCCCGACTGATCCGGCAGGCCCAGCTGCACCGGGTCACCATCACAGAGGAGCATTATGCACAACACAGGTAAGTCAAGGGGCCATGTGCAAACAACACTGTCCTGGCGCAACCCACAGGCACACAGAGTAACACACCAGGGGTGCATGACGGCAAGGGTGGTGGAAGGGACCAGGCACACAAACACACCATCAGGGAGGGGTGAACAGTCATATTGACACACAAACACACCAGGCACAAAGCGTACATGGGCAGGTGCACAGCACAGCAGGAACAGACATGGCAAACACACAGATCCACAGACCACACCCACCACCTGTACTGTCCAACCACGTGTGCAGATGCTGGGCACCCTTGCACCTTGGTGTACAGTACAATGCAGGCATCATCATGCACACGCACCTGTGGACAGCAGTCGGGATGGTGTGCAGGTGGTCCGTATGTTGGCGTGATGGGCAGGGCACCCACCATTGCACTGCCCACCATGATGCACAGTGCACACAAGGCAGCAGCAGACAGGGCCCGCACTGGGAGACAGGTCAGTCATGTTGCACCATTCCACAGCCACCGTGGATGCGTGGGCGGCCCCACCGTGACCCAACAGCACTGGTAGGCTGAGCAGGGGCCACATGGGGTGGCACCGATGGACCACCAGGGGTCCCACTGCGCGATCGCGACCTTGTCCACAGTGGGGTCTGTAGGATGCCAAACATACCTGCACCAGGGGTGCTCGGGATGCCCACAGCAGAACCCGGTGTCGACAGGCCTGGTGTCGCATGACGCCGGGAATGGGGAGTGGAGAGCATACTGTGTGAGGTGCGCGGTACAGGAGCACCTGCGTGTGTGCCCAATGCAGCCACGACAGCGACCAATGCCTGGGTCTGCCTGTCAATGGCGGCGGTCACATCCATCTGCATATGAACCATCTCTGCATGGTCCAGAGCACACTCCCTGCTGTGCCACTCCACAGCCGCACACAGTGCCTCCACAGATGTTACAACCTGCCTTTGCTGCTGTACTGATTCCCACAGCAGGCGGGTGTGCTCGTCCAATGGGTACTCTGCCACAACGGCATCCTGTCCCCCAGGGTGTGGAAGGTCCTGATGCACAACACCCCTTGAGGGTGGGCACTGTTCACCTGGACCTGGAATGGGCATATCAAAGGGCGGCAGGCATGTGCCACTGCTGGAAACTGTACCCACAGACCTGGTGGGTGACTGCTGCTGCTGCCTCTCCAACCGCTGTGCCCCAGGGACCACTCATTCCACCGCTGTGGCTGCAACAGTGCCAGACACCTGCATAGCCACCGGTGCTGCCCCACCGGTGTTGACAGGCACAGCCTGGGACTGTGCCGACATGCTGGCACACAAGTTGGAACCAGCAAGGCCCAGGGGCACATGCTGGCCTGCTGTGTGTCCGTCATGGGACACACACATGTCACTGCCCATTGCAGTCCTTGCATCATCAATGGTGCAGGTCACGCTACAGCCACAGTCACAGCATGCTGGCATGCTTGCATGCCAGACTGCTGAGACACAGGCTGTGCACCCCCACACCAATCACCGACACCAGAGTTGGCAGCCCAGCGTGCATGCTGGTGCAGTGCATGCTGGCTGGTGTCAGAGGTGGATGGACCCTCCTCCATGTCCAGCAGGTCATCCTCACTGCCTGGGCCCACCACCACCGTCCCCTGAAGATGAACAGGATCTGTAACAGAAAGAGAGGACATGTGAGTGCATGTGAACAACCTCCTCCCCCAACACCACCACCATGTCTTACCGTGCAGTGATGGGCTTCCACCTGTCTGGAATCCACCTCCTGGTACGCCCTCAATAGCACTGCACTGCATTGATGCAGCCAGTCGGTCCTCAGCTGGGGTCAGCTCCATCACCGCTGGCTGGCCCCCGCCAGTGCCAGCACATGCCACCCTGAGGGCTGCCACCTTCTCCTTCACCATCCTTGGTCTGTCCCAATCTTTCTTGCATTCCTGCCATCGAGCACGGTGGCTTCCGTGCAGGTTCACTGCCCAGGTTACCCCTCCCATGCAGCCGCATGGGTCTGAGGTGCGCCCTGCCATCCACTCAGTAGTGCCTCCTCCTCCAGGTAGGCCTGGAAGAGGGCCTCAGTCTCTGCCGTGGTGAAGTTGGGCCTCCTCCTCCTTTGCCCACCATCCTCACCCTCACCTTGGCTCTGCTCGGTCATGGCAATCTGTATGGGTGGAAGTGGACACCTGTCACTGTGCAGTCTACAGCGTTATCCCATCCCCATTGTCCAGAACATCCCACAGCATGCAACTCACCTTTCACCTGCAGTAACCGAATCTGGCCAGCGCAGCCCACTGTTGCACTTTTATAGCGCAATGCATGCAAATTAGGAGTGGAGCAACTGTAATGAGATGCAAATCACGCCACTGCGCCTTTGAATGGATGATCGGATGATTTGCATGTGCCGTTGAATATCGCGCCATTGCACTTTTCGCAATACGGTTGAGCCAGCTGAGCCTATAGCGCAGATCTGTGACTGTGCGGTACACTGCATTGCACATGCCCAGGTAGCTTACGTAGGTGTCTGCCGCGCTGATGACGTGCTGTGCGCGATCGGCAATTCAGGCCATGGCCACCATTGTGCCAGTGGCGCTACAGCACTGCGCACTATATGGCGCAGTGGCACTACTGCGCAGTAGTCCACTGTGGCACTGTCACACAGGTGGTCAATCACGCAGGATGCGTAGAAGTCAGATGGCGCTGTGCCTGGCCTTGTGTCATAGACCCCAGATCTGGTGTCCGACCTTTGCCCCCTGGTGCTGTTCAGTTGCCATGAGTATGGCCCTATTGCGCTGTCTGGTGACAGCACTATGTGGACCAACGGCGCTGGACGAACAGCGCAATAGGAACCTATGGTGGTCTATTGCGCAACATGTCCACGTGGGGTTGCCGCGCTGCGGGGCGCCATATTGCCTACTGTAAAGTTGGAGGAATGGCACACAGGAGGGCAGTCCAATGGAGCCCAGTGGAGGTGGCCAACCTGGTGGCCCTGGTAGAGCCCCACTATGGGGCACTGTATGGGGAGGAGCCCCTCACCATAGCCCGAACCCAGGTCTGTCTGCAAGTGGCCAATGACCTGGTGGGGGTCACTGGGTGGCGCTGGTCTGCTGAGCAGTGCCGGCACAGGTACAGTGACCTCTGCAGGAGGGAGCCTGACCTGCATGAGCAGCTACGGTCACGTGCCAGGAGGGGCGTTGTGCCTAGGCCAAGTGGGTGTACCATCTATGCACCTGTATTCTCTGTAGGGGTGTGAGTGTGTTTTGGTGACTGTGCATGGGTGATGGCTCTGACATGGTTGGCTGTGTCAGTGTGTGCAGGTGTGAGATGCATGGGTCTGGCTGTGTGGGCAGGCACTCTCACTGGGGCAGGGGTCAGTCTGCTTTGGAGTCACACTGATGTTTTTCTCAACATTTGTCTCCCACAGGCCGGGCAGAGAGGATGCAGGCATGGGATGAGGAGGGCCGTGGCAGGGCCCCGGTGGCAGTCGGTGGTGCTGCGAGGGGTGGGCCACAGCAGCAGCAGCCACAGCTGCTTGCGGAGTGTGAGTATCATTACATCATGGATGCTATTGCATGCTGGAGGGGTGGGATGACCACCAGCCATGCACAACACAACCATGCATGACACAGGTGACATTCATCACTGTCCAGTGTCACTGCACATCTGTGTGTGCATCACTGGTGGTCCATGCATGCACTGGGCACATGGCTGTGGAACTGGCATCGCACCACATTGCCACGTCACTTGACAGCCTTGTTTGTGCTGTGATGGACATGGGCAGTGTGTGTGTGCAGTGTTGCACATAGCTGGTGCCGCCTGGTTGGGCTGGCCATGTGCATGTTCACTGTGGGTGGGTGCATACCATCACAGGTGCGGAACATTGGGCTATATGGCTTGCAGGTTGGGTGGTTTTCAGGGTTGTGGTCAGTCACAGGCATTGACTGTGTTCCCATTTTCCTAGGCCTCATTGTGCTCTGGAGGATAGAGCGGGCACTGCAGCAGCTCACCCAGGTGTCCATGAACAACAGGACCATCCTCCATGACATCCAGCGCCATGGCCTATGGAGGAGGCACAGCCAGACACAACGGCACCAGGTGGCAGAGGACCAGCCTGCTAGGCCTTAGGCCAGCTTCCCCTTCCCACTTCACCCATCCCTCCCACTCTGCCTTCCCTCTCCAAGTTGTTCATCCCTACCCCTTGCCCACCCCTACCTTGTACCCCTACCCACCCTCTTGTAAATAGTTTTGTTGTTGTTAATTTTGTAATTTACATTTTTCTAATACATATATATTTTGATAAGTATACTGTGATGGTCTCTGATTTGCAGCTGGCTATGGTTGCTCAGTTGCAGTGGTGTGCATGCCATCTGGGGTGGTATGGTCCTGGGTATATGTGTGTGTGTGTGTGTGTGTGTGTGTGTGCACGTGTGTGTGCACGGAGAGGTGTCTCCAGTGTGGCAGTGACTTTCTGTTGGTCTTGTCATCTGCTGCCACCCACTGCTGGGTGCACAGGGTGGGTCTGGCTTGAATGGTTCTCTGTTACAAGGGGTTGATGTGTGCCGGGGGGATGCATGGTGTTTCCTGCAGTGCCAGTCACTGCACATGGGTGGTGTCTTGGGGTCACAGTGCAGGGTGTGCTGTGCGTACGGGGGGCTGATGTGCACTGTGGTTGTCAACCCCCTGTGTGTGGCAGTCTCAGCCTGCCAGATGTTGTGCTGGGGCATCATGGCCCTGCTGTGCTTTGTTGGCTTGTCCCCATGGGCCAGTAGATCATCCGTCCCACCACCAGTGATGCTGTGCTTGGGGTGTGCAGGTGTCTTGTTGGTTCTGCAGTGTGTTCCTGTGCCCATGTGTGGCATGGCTGGCGGTGGGCCCCAGCCTGCCTCCCTGGTTGTGCAGTTCCATTGCTCTGCTGGGGGGTGCTCTGCTTGCGCTATGGCACCTCTGGACTGCTCAGCTGTGCTGCCCTTGTTGCACTATGGCACAACCTTTCTGCTCAGCTTCCTTTTCCTGGTTGCGCTATAGCACAGTTTGTACGATATTCAGACGTTGGCTGCTTGCTCAATTTTGTTCTGCTCCATGTTTGAATATCGCGTCTGTTGTGCATATGCGCAATTGAATTGTGCTTGCTCCTGCTGTTACGCACATTTTGGGAGCAGTTTGAATATCTGGGCCTGTATGTATCAATCATTTCCGAATCAATGGATTCCTGTTTTTAGATCCTTGTTTAATTATATTATTCAAGCAGGTCCAAGTCCATCTAATTGGTTGGGTACTATTATATTTCCCTTATTTAAAAAGGGAACTGCCTCGGACCCTAAAATGTATCACCCAATAAGTCTAATTGATGCCTCCCAAAAATTATTTTCGAGGATACTTTTACAAAGAATACAGGACTGGCTTAATAAATATCAGATCTTGAGTGAATATCAGAACGGGTGTAGATCAGGATGATCAGCCATACAACAGTGTTACGTACTTTCACATATAATGTGTAAATATGTTAAAGTGAAGAAGGCAGGGCTTTTTTGTTGCTTTATAGATTTGAGTTCAGCTCTTAATAGTATAAGTAGGTCCTTATTATGGAAGAAATTGATAGGACTGGGGATGGAATTAATTTTGTTGGATACTCTTATAAGGTTACATTCTGACACTTGAACCATGGTACAATATAATAAATTTGGAGGTATGACCTCATTAATCAAGATAAACTTTGGGGTTAGAAAGGGTACTTGTTGGCTCTGACTCTCTTCAAGCTATATATATATATATGTGTGTGTGTTTATATATATATGAATGTATATATAGATAGATATAGTAAAGCACAGATAAAAACTTATATCCCAGGCAGGCAGTGGAGATATCACTGATATCTCCATGTTCCTATACGTCATAGTGATATCTCCATGTTCCTATAACTCATGGAGATATCTCTATGTTCCTATACATCATAGAAGTAAAAGTGAAAGCATTTCACTTCTCATTATACTAATACCTCTGTGAAGTCTAAGACCGTCCTGCCCTCCCCCAAGCACATACACACATGCACTTTAGTCCTAACATCTGCTGATCCTGCCATGAATTTTAAATAAATAGCAATTTAAAAACATATCTGGTTGATCCTGCCACTCTGTGTTTTGCTAACTCTAAATAATACTTTCCTCCCCATAAAATGTAGCTTGAGTGAGTGTATCAAGTAATACACAGAAGCAACTACTAGACATTTACAGCGCAGCAGTCTCTCTCACAAAAGTATTGTTAACTGTGCTTTTCTGCTAAAACTATCTTCATTTTCTTCAAAGAAGCTGCCAACAGTATTAAAAGACAGGAGACTGAGCGAGTCGACACCTTCAGAACAGCAGAAAGAAACAGGAGTGAGAGTTGCTATAGTAACGGACAGTCACGTTTCCTTATGCTATTCTAAAGTTGCCGACTCGCACAGTCTCCTTGTTCTTAGTACTGTTGGCAGCTTCTTCAAAGAAAATAAAAGTCGATTCAGCAAAAAACACAGTCTACAGTACTTTTCTGACACAGACCCTGCACTGTAAATTTCTATGAGTCTTTCTCTGTATTATTTGATACGCCCCATGCTAAATTTTGGGGTGAAAGTACTATTTACAGTTACCAAAACACAGAGTGGCAGGATCAACTGGATATTTTAAATTGTTATTTATTATAAAATAACAGCAGAATCAACAACATAAATACAAAGATTTATAAATAAACTGGCAAGATCAACCACATTTTTTTCTAAGTAAAATCTCATCTGTTGTATTGTTGGCATATATAGGGCACTGTGTTGCATGTGGCCCCAAACATATGTTTGTATAAACAGAACATAACATGGCCTGCCTGAGGATATCATATTTATCTTCGCTCGAGGCCAATGACATCAAGATATCTCACTGGTGGCTTTGCCACTCTTGAGATATCATGATTTCATTGGCCTCTCATGAAGATAAATATGATATCTTAAGTTAGGTCATGTCATATCCCCTATTTATATATATATTTATAAAATGGGTAGGACAAGTTATCCCTGCTGGTTGGTTGAAACACATCACACGACTGTGCATATATCAGAGTGCGACTGCACACTTGCACTTTTACCCCCCTCCAAAACAATTTTGACATTTTATAAGATAGATAAACCACTCTGAGGTGTGCAGTCATGCTCTGATATACGTACACCTTGGGTGGTTGATGCACTCAGCCTGTGGCCTCACGTGTAACAACACACACCAAGGCGTGCATATATCAGAGTGCAACTGCACACCTCAGAGTGGTTTATCTATATATATATATATGAATATATATATTTTTTCATTACAAAAAACATCGTTAGTGCATCAGTTACTGTTAAAATGACAAAAGTGAGGAAATAAGATGTTAGGATGAGCTCTAACCCCACCCACCCTGCATCCTCCACAGACTGACAGACACCAGTGCATGCCATGGGGTCATCAGGCCTGTCACCCCATTCTCCTTTACTGAAGCAAGTCAACCTGTTTATACATGGAATGAGGTGAGAATTGGACCTGATGATCCCATGGCACACCCCATCATCTGTTGATCTGTAGAGGCTAGGAGGGTGGGTTGGGTTAGGCTCAAATCTAACATCACTTTTCCCCCACATTTGTCACTTCAACCCTAATTGACGCATTGACAAACTTATTGCAGTGACAATATATATATATATTTCATGGCAAAAATCCATTTAATGCATCAGTTAGGGTTATTCCACAGCAAAAGGAGGAAATTCAGTGTTAGTGTTGCTGCACTTATACTTACCCTGCTCCCCACCAACAGGCATCAGGGTGTGTGTTGGGGTCGTCGGCCCTAAGTCTCACCCCATTCCATGTGTAAATAATCTGAGATGGTGCAGTATAGGAGAATGGGGTGAGAGTTAGTACTGATGACCCAAACGCACACCCCAATGCCTGTTGGTGGGGGCGAGGTGGGAGTGTGGTGCAAGGTGTAGCAAGCCTAACACTGAATTTCCTCACTTTTGTCACTGTGGAACAATCTTAACTGATGCATTAAACAGAGTTTTTTGCCATGAATTTCCCTTCTTTTTGAGAATGTGCACTATAAATAGTGAATGGAATGTGCTGGTGGGAGCGCGGGCCCTTGGGCCCGCAATCCCACCATGTGAATTTCTGTCACTTCACTGCACAAAAACTGTATGACTAACTGAAATGAAAATTGGTAAATGAAGACATGTACCATACCACAACATGTATAACAAATGTTATCTGAATCTGCTCAACAGTTGCACAGCGTCACGCTGGGAAAACTGTGCAGGAGTGCCGAAAAGAAAATTTTTGCCACTTCACTACACAAGAACCATATAGTCAATGGAACCAAAAATTGTTAAAAAAAGACATGTAGCATAGCACACCATGTGTCCAGAACTGTGTGCACATCCATTCAATGTTCACACAGTGCCATGAGCCAACAACGTAGCATGCACAATTCAGCAACCATAAGTGCCAGTGATGCTAATATTGTCACAGTCAAAGATCTATTATAAATCTTTCTACATTCCAAATGCCAGGTAAATCAGACACATGGTTCAAAAGTTATTGAAGCAGAATGAACCAAATGCTTATTCATCGGAGTGGCATGATTCCACACCTGCTAATGTTTTACACACCAAACCACTGCAAGGCACCTCTGTACCACTAGGGCTACCTACACTACAAATTTCAAGCCACTAGCACCATGCAGAATGCTATGCACAAAACATTAACTGTGTCATGCAGTATCTCCGTAGTAAAATATTTTTCCAAGATATAAAAAGCATAATTAACATCTTCAGGACATCCACTCAACACCCTCCAAATGTCATGTGAAAAGACCAAACCATTCCAGAGATATTCAATGTTTACGTTGCTGCACCTTTAAAAAGTCTTCCACCACAAAATGGCGGAAATCACGGCCGAAAATGCACTAAAATGGCAGACCTGGCAGCTGAAAAATCAGTAACTGTGAGGTGGGCCAACTTCAAATGGCAATCACTCTGGAACGGAACAAAACTTTTTCACCGAACAAAAACCGGCATGTTCCTTGAACAAAGGTCTTTCTGTGTGTCAAGCTTCAGACCAATCAACCACACACTGGCTGCACTATGCATCGCAGAAGACAGTGCAGAAAAATAGCAAAAATATAATGTTTTGCACTGCACTACGCAAAACCCGTATCAACCAGTGAAATAGAAATTAGTAAATCAATAGATGCACCATTCCACTCCATGTATACCAAATCTTATCCAAATCTCTTCAACAGTTGCAGAGCAACACAAGTGTAAGGCTTTGCATGAGTGGCAGAAAATAAATTTTTGGGTGCTTCATTCTGCAAAAAACATATGCAAATGTCAAATGAAAATTGGTAAATGCACTGAAGTACCATAGTAGACCAAGTATTACAAATGTCACAGAAATCCTCGGAAACGCAAGTGTTAACACAGATGAAACTGGTAACGCAACCAGTAATGCAAACACAAACACTAACGTTAACGCAAACACAAATGGTTATGCAAACAGTAATGAAAATGCAGAAACACATACGGTAACGTTAACGCAAACGGTGATGGCAACAGGGAGGTTAAAGAAAATAGTAACTCTAATGGTAATGCAAACACAAGAGCAACTGGCAATGCACACTGTGATGCAAACCGGAATGATGACACAAATGGTAAGAGAAACACAAGTGCAAACAGAAATTGAAACAGAAATGGTAATGCAAACAGTAACACAAATGCTAACGGCAATTGAAATGCAAACGGTAACGAAAACAGAAATAAAAATGCAAATGGTAACACAAACAGAAATGCAAACTGTAACAGCAATGGTGATGCAGATGGAAACAGTAACGCATCTGACTGCAGAAATGCTACCGAAAATGCAAATGCTAAGGCCAATGGATACACAAATGCAAATGGTAACGAACATGCAAATGGTAACGGTAATGCAACTGGAAATGCAAACGGTTTCAGTAACACCAATGATGACACCAAAGGAAACAGTAACGCAAATGGAAATGCAAATTCAAGTGCATACGCAACGCAAATGGTAATGCACATGATGACGCAAAAGTAAACGCAAACAAAAATGGTAATGGAAACACAAATGGTAACAGTTACGCGAATGCAAGCACAGACGCAAATGCAAAGGGTAACGCACACGGTGGCGTAAACAGAAATGCTAATGCAAACAGTAACAGAAATGTGGAAACACTAACAGTAACCATATTTCCAACGTAACCAAAAATTGCTAAAAGAAGACATGTACTATAGCACACCATGTGTCCAGAATTCTATGAACATCCATTCAACGGTCACACAGCACCATGAGCAAACATCTTTACTTGCACAATTCAGCAACTGTAAGAGTCAGTGACCTGAAAATTGTGACAGTCAAAGATCTATTATAAATCTTTCTACATTCCAAATACCAGGCAAATCGGACACATGGTTCAAAAGTTTTTGAAGCAGAATGAACCAAATTTTCATTCGTTGGAGTGTCATAATTCCACACCTGTTAATGTTTTACGCACCAAACCACTGCATGCACCTCCGTACCACTAGGGGTACCTACACTATAAATTTCAAGCCAGTAGCACCATGCAGAACGTTATGCGCAAAACGTTAACTACATCTTGAAGTATCTCTGCAGCTAATTATTTTTCCAAGATGTAAACAGCATAATTAACATCTCCAGGACATCCACCAAACACCCTCCAAATGTCATGTGAAAAGACCAAACCATTCCAGAGATATTCAATTTTTACATTTCTGCACCTTTAAGAAGTTTTCCACTACAAAATGGTGGAAATCGCAGCTGAAAATGCGCTAAAATGGTGGACCTGGTGGCCGAAAAATCAGTAACTGTGAGGTGGGCCAACTTCAAATGGCAATAACTCTGGAACAGAACAATATTTTTCACCAAACAAAAAAATGCCATGTTCCTTGAATGAAGATCTTTCTACTTGCCAAGTTTCAGACCAATCAACCACACACTGGCTGCACTATGTGTGTCACGGAAGACAGTGCAGAAAAATAGCAAAAAACATAATGTTTTGCACTGCACTAAGCAAAAACTGTATTGACCAGTGGAATATAAATTGGTAAATCAATAGATACACCATTCCACTCCATGTATACCAAATCTTATCCAAATCTCTTCAACAGTTGCAAAGCAACACGAGCATGAGGCTTTGCACGAGTGGCGGAAATTACATTTTTGGGTGCTTCATTCTGCAAAAAATATATGCAGATGTCAAATGAAAATTGATAAATGCACTGAAGTACCATAGTAGACCAAGTATTACAAATGTCACAGAAATCCACGGAAACGCAAGTGTTAACACAGACAAAACTGGTAACGCAACCAGTAACGTAAACACAAACACTAACATTAACGCAAACACAAATGGTTACGCAAACAGTAATGAAAAAGCAGAAACACAAATGGTAACGTTAACGCAAATGGTGATGGCAACAGGGAGGCAAAACACAAATGCTAAGGCCATCAGAAACACAAACGCAAACGTTAACAAACATGCAAATGGTAACAGTAATGCAATTGGAAACGTAAACAGATATGGTAACACCAACGATGATGCCAAAGGAAACAATAACGCAAATGGAAATGTAAGCGCGTACGCAACTGCAAATGGTAACACACGGTGATGCAAAAGTAAATGCAAGCAAAAACTGTAATGGAAACACAAACGGTAACAGTAACGCAAATGCAAGCGCAAACGCAAATGCAAAGGGTAACGCACATGGTGACATAAACGTAAACGCTAACGCAAACGGTTACAGAAATGCAAGCAGAAACGCTAATGGTAACAGTAATGCAAACGTACACTCTTTTTTCCGCAAAAAGGTGCATTCAGAAGCACAGTGAATACAAAGAATGTATACATAATAATAGCCCTCAGAGCAGAAAATGAGCACTTGGAATACTGAAAGTCTTATATCTCAGGAACTGTACGACATAGAAAAAAATGTAAAACCTCATATTATGTATGACTTTCCAGGCTAGTTTCGGGGGCTTTCTTCCCTCCATATTTCATCCCAAAGACCAAACTGTTCTTTTGCGGCAGAAGCAAAGATTCCTATTGTTTTGGCACAGTGTCTCAGAAAGTACTTTACTAAATCCTGACACTTTCATAAAATAAAATCACAAAAGTGTGGGATATTCGAAAGTACTTTATGACACTACTGTTTACAAAAATGTAAAAAACATATTTCTGGGGTGTTTTACCACCAAAAAAAGACATGGCTAGCATCCTCAGGGCTCGACTAGGTGAACACAACAAGAATTGTGTCCCTAGAGGGTCCCAAATTTAAACAAGCATTTCTCTGACCACCAACTGAAAACAAGATGGCAGATTGGTGACACTACAAGGGTCATTTGCGAAAATAGAAAGTGCATTTGCGACACTTTCGAATATTTTGTTAACTTTTCCCATAGACTATAAAGGGGAACAGATTTTTTTTGAATAACTTTTGAAAGTTTAATATTTTTTCATGAAATCTTTGAAAGGAACATCAGGGACCATGGCTGCATGTTCCCTGAAGGGTTTGGACCGGTCGCGCAAACCATGCGACCTGTAGGTGTGAGCAAAGAAACACGCAAAAACCCGTAATTTATGTTTTTTGGTGTTCTATAGCACCAAAACTGTATTTCTGACCATTACAAAACTTAGCAGTACTAGACTGTGCATTCCAAATTTCAGGAAAATCCGTCATATGGTGGCAATGTTATTAAGCTGCCAAATGTCAGATTTAACCTTAATGGGGTACTCAACCCTAACTATAGTGGCACTACCGCCATCTAAATCCCATTTTCTAATGGAAATTATACAATGGCAAGAAAGAATGCTGGTCTCTGACTGGTCAATCTGTGGTGATATAGATATATATATATATATATATATATATATATATATTTATTATATATATATATATATATATATATATATATATATATATATATATACATATTTATTTATATATATATATATATTAGGAAACCTGGAGAACCCAGGTTTTTATTCACCAGCAGTAGGAAATAAGAAAATATCTTGCCTCGCTTATGCAGATGGCATTTTTCTAATATCAACGTCCCTGCTGGGTTTGGAGAAGGTAAATAATTTTTCCAGACTGTGTACAAAGGATAGATTAATGATTAATAGATTAATGGAGATAAAACCAAGATGGTTAGTTTTGGTAATAAGAGTAAAAAACTACCTATGTTAAATATTAATAAAAATAAATTGGGAACTACAAAATTCTACAAATATTTAGGGGTTAGGTTTTTGGAAAATTGCACATGGAAGAATCAGGTATTATATCTCCAAACTAAATTAAAAACTGCTGTAAATGCATTCAAAAGTTTTAATATAAAAACAAGTAAGGGTTCAGTGGAAGGAGCTGTAAAGGTTATCAATGCAAAAGTACAATCTAGCATTTTATATGCATCAAAAATTTGGGGACATACTGGTATTAAACCCCTTAATATAATCATGAATAAACTATATAATTATTTACTCGTGATTCCGCAATCAGTTCCTTTAGAATTAATAATGCTCGAGCTGGGTCAGTATTTACTTCAGACTTTGAAAACGGAGAGACAGTTAATGTTTATATTCCAACTTCTCACGTTGCCAGAGTGTCATGTTCCTAAACACAGCTTTGAAGAAGAAGAATTTTAATATTTCACTATGGGATTTCAATCATCGTCTATTCAACTGATCAAAGAAAATATATTCCAATTAGGCCTTGGTCACTTGCTCAATTAAATATATAAGACCTAGGGAAGAAATAATCTTACAAATAAAAACTAGGATCAGGGATATATAAATTTAAAATAATTTTTTTTCGTCTCTTGAATTCAAAATATTTCAGATGGTAGAAAATGCTCAAAGTTAAACACTCTATGGAACCATATTTAAGGAAAATCATAAACCCAGTCAGGAAATGTACATTGACAAGATTCAGAATGGAATTGTATTGAGCAAATTATATGGGTGGGATATTCAAAAGGGTTGCGTCATGTGCAATAGAGTTGCGCCTGCGCAAGTCCAAAAGTGTGCCATTCTGCCATATTCAGCAGGAGGCAGTTGCACCACCGAAAACATGCTGAGCAACAGTGCAATGCAAATGACGGCATGCGCAACCGAAGGGGGTGGATCCATGCATAAAAAGCGCAATGCGATATCCAAAGACTTACGCACTGCGCAACAGCGGACCAGCCGGAAGTTGCGCCCCAGCGGAAGTGAGCCAAAATAAAAAGGCTCAAGGAAGCAGCGCAAGAACACCACAGGGATGCCAAGTGGGGAAGAGAGAGAGAGAAAGACAGACAGTGACAGGCCAGGGCACGCAAGGGAAGCAGTGTGGGCAGTAGGCTGCAGAGACCAGCGGGGGGGTGCCCGGTGCAGTGGAAGTAGCAGTCAGGACGGGGTAACAGAGCAACATCAGCCGGGGGCACAAGCCAGGAGATGGACAGTGGCAGCTTCCACATGGAAGCTGTAATGAGGGGGGTGAGAATGCAAGGTGCAGGGGGACGTGGCCGTGGAGGGGCCCGTCGGCGGTACGCCCCCAACAGGCAGTACCATGCCCGCATCAACTTTGAGTTGTACACAGATGTAGAAATCGTGGGCCGGTACCACCTGAACAGGGCAATACTGAGGTAGCTCTGTGAGCTGTGCAGTGATGTGATGCAGGCACCCTCACGATGGAGTCATGCTCTGTCAGTGGAGACCAAGGTGACAGCCTGCATGTGCCTGCTCGCCACGGGCACCTTCCAGAGGCCAACAGGGGACACCACAGGCATCACACAGTCGGCCACGTCATGCATCCTCACCCAATTCCTCAGCGCACTGCTGCCACATGCTGGAGCACATCCATTTCCCAGCACCGCTGGCAGAGCGTGCACAGCAAACATGCAGGCCTCCACAGGGTGCACGTATGCCTGGCGTGCTAGGGGCCATAGACTGCACCCATGTGGCCATTCGCACTCCACCTGGCCCCGATGGGGCCGCATACAGGAATAGAAAGGGCTTCCTCAGTGTCAACTGCCAGGTGGTGTGTGATGCCACTGGGCGTATAATCAATGTCTGTGCCACACACCCTGGTGGAGCACATGATGCCTTTATATGGCATCAGTCTGCACTGTGCCATCGATTTGAGAGTGGGGACAACCCCACAGGCCATCTAGTGGGTGAGTACGCATGTAGGAAATGCAAACTCGGGGCAAGGGTGGGAATGCCACAGGTGCCATGGTAGTGGCACACAGGGATATGGGCAATATGGACCTGAACAGGAGACTGATCTCCACTATCTCCACACAGGTGACAGCGGATACCCACTCCGTCCCTGGCTGCTCACACCGTACTGGTGCCCCATGACCCCATCGCAGCAACGCTATAATGAGGCACATGCCGCCACATGCAACATCATTGAGCCGGTGTTTGGGATGCTCAAGCACGCCCGATGCCTAGACACCTCCGTGGTGCCCTACAGTACAGCCCCTCAAAGGCTTGTGGATATTCCTGGCCTGTTGTATCCTGCACAACATGGCCAATGACTGGGATAGCCATACAGGTTGAAGAGGGGACAGCGATGGGGACGCCAGCGGCGCTGGTGTTGATGGTGATGAGCAGCCCCCTCTTGGACGGCAGGACCCCCTACTGATCCGGCAGGCCCAACTGCACCGGGACACCATCACGGAGGAGCATTATGCGCAAAACAGGTAAGTCAAGGAGCCATGTGCAAACAACACTGTCCTGGCGCAACCCACAGGCACACAGAGTAACACACCAGGGGTGCATGACGGCAAGGGTAGAGGAAGGGACCAGGCACACAAACACACCATCAGGGAGGGGCGAACAGTCATATTGACACACACACACACACAAACACACCAGGCACAAAGCATACATGGGCAGGTGCACAGCACAGCAGGAACAGACATGGCAAACACACAGATCCACAGACCACACCCACCACCTGTACTGTCCAAGCACGGTGTCAGATGCTGGGCACCTTGCACCTTGGTGTACAGTACAATGCAGGCATCATCATGCACACGCACCTGTGGACAGCAGTCGGGATGGTGCAGGTGGTCCATATGTCGGCGTGATGGGCAGGGCACCCACCATTGCACTGCCCACCATGACGCACAGTGCACACAGGGCAGCAGCAGACAGGGCCCGCACTGGGAGACAGGTCAGTCATGTTGCACTGTTCCATGGCCACCGCGGATGTGTGGGCAGCCCCACCGTGACCCAACAGCACTGGCAGGCTGAGCAGGGGCCACATGGGGTGGCACCGATGGACCACCAGGGGTCCCACTGCGCGATCGCGACCTTGTCCGCAGTGGGGTCTGTAGGATGCCAAACATACCTGCAGCAGAGTTGCTTGGGATGCCCACAGCAGAACCTGGCATCGACAGGCCTGATGTTGCATGACGCCGGGAATGGGGAGTGGAGAGCATACTGTGTGGGGTGCGCGGTACAGGAGCACCTGCGTGTGTGCCCAATGCAGCCACGACAGCGACCAATGCCTGGGTCTGCCTGTCAATGGCGGCGGTCACATCCATCTGCATATGGTCCATCTCTGCACGGTCCAGAGCACACTCCCTGCTGTGCTGCTCCACAGCCGCACACAGTGCCTCCACAGATGTTGCAACCCGCCTTTGCTGCTGTACTGATTCCCGCAGCAGGCGGGTGTGCTCGTCCAATGGGTACTCTGCCCCAACGGCATCCTGTCCCCCAGGGTGTGGAAGGTCCTGATGCACAACACCCCTTGAGGGTGGGCGCTGTTTGCCTGTACCAGGAATGGGCGTATCAAAGGGCGGCGGGCATGTGCCACCACTGGACACTGTACCCCCAGACCTGGTGGGTGACTGCTGCTGCTGCCCCTCCAACCGCTGTGCCCCAGGAACCACTCGTTCCACCGCTGTGGCCGCAACAGTGCCAGACACCTGCACAGCCACCGGTGCTGCCCCACCGGTGTTGACAGGCACAGCCTGGGACTATGCCGACATGCTGGCACACAAGTTGGAACCAGCAAGGCCCAGAGGCATGTGCTGGCCTGCTGTGTGTCAGTCATGGGACACACACATGTCACTGCCCATTGCAGTCCTTGCATCATCAATGGTGCAGGTACGAGCTACAGCCACAGTCACAGCATGCTGGCATGCTTGCATGCCAGACTGCTGAGACACAGGCTGTGCACCCCCACACCCAATCACCGACACCAGAGTTGGCAGCCCAGCGTGCATGCTGGTGCAGTGCATGCTGGCTGGTGTCAGAGGTGGATGGACCTCCTCCATGTCCAGCAGGTCATCCTCACTGCCTGGACCCACCACCACCATCCCTGAAGATGAACAGGATCTGTAACAGAAAGAGAGGACATGTGAGTGCATGTGAACAACCTTCCCCAACACCACCACCATGTCATACCGGCAGTGATGGGCTTCCACCTGTCTGGAATCTACCTCCTGGTACACCTCAATAGCACTGCGCTGCATTGATGCATCCAGTCGGTCCTCAGCCGGGTCAGCTCCACCACCGCTGGCTGGCCCCGCCAGTGCCAGCACGTGCCACCTGAGGGCTGCCACCTTCTCCTTCACCATCCTGCGGTCTGTCCCAATCTTCTTGCATTCCTGCATGAGCAGCTGGTGGCTTCCATGCAGGTTCACTGCCTGGGCTACCCCCTCCCATGCAGCCGCACGGGCCTGAGGGGTGCCCCACCATCCACTCAGTAGTGCCTCCTCCTCCAGATAGGCCTGGAAGAGGGCCTCAGTCTCTGCCATGGTGAAGTTGGGCCTCCTCCTCCTTCACCCACCATCCTCACCCTCACCTTGGCTCTGCTCGGTCATGGTGATCTGTTTGGGTGGAAGTGGACACCTGTCACTGTGCAGTCTACAGCGTTATCCCATGCCCATTGTCCAGAACATCCCACAGCATGCAACTCACCTCTCACCTGCAGTAACTGAATCTGGCCACGCAGCCCACTGTCGCACTTTTATAGTGCAATGCATGCAAATTAGGAGTGGAGCAACTGTAATGAGATGCAAATCACGCCACTGCGCCTTTGAATGGCTGATCGGATGATTTGCATGTGCCGGTTGAATATCGCGTCATTGCACTTTTCGCAATACGGTTGAGCCAGCTGAGCCTATAGCGCAGATCTGTGACTGTGCGGTACACTGCATTGCACATGCCCAGGTAGCTTACGTAGGTGTCTGCCGTGCTGATGACGTGCTGTGCGTGATCGGCAATCCAGTCCATGGCCACCATTGTGCCAGTGGCGCTACAGCACTGAGCACTATATGGCGCAGTGGCACTACTGCGCAATAGTCCACTGTAGCACTGTCACGCAGGTGGTCAGTCGCGCAGGATGCGTAGATGTCAGATGGCGCTGTGCGTGGCCTTGCATCATAGACCCCTGACCTGGTGTCCAACCTTTGCCCCCTGGCGCTGTTCGGCTGCCATGTGTACGGCCCTACTGCGCTGTCTGGTGACAGCGCTATGTGGACCAACGGCGCTGTACGAACAGCGCGATTGGAACCTATGGTGGTCTATTGCGCAACATGTCCACGTGGGGTTACCACGCTGCGGGGTGCCATATAGCCTGCTGTAAAGTTGGAGGAATGGCACTCAGGAGGGCAGTCCAATGAAGCCCGTGGAGGTGGCCAACCTGGTGACTCCTGGTAGAGCCCCACTATGGGGCACTGTAGGGGAGGAGCCCTCACCATAGCCCGAACCCAGGTCTGGCTGCAAGTGGCCTAATGACCTGGTGGGGGTCACTGGGTGGCGCCTGGTCTGCTGAGCAGTGCCGGCACAGGTACAGTGACCTCTGCAGGAGGGAGCCTGACCTGCATGAGCAGCTACGGTCACGCACAGGAGGGCGCGCAGTGCTAGCCAGGTGGTGTACCATCTATGCACCTGTATTCTCTGTAGGGGTGTGGAGTGTGTTTTGGTGACTGTGCATGGGTGATGGCTCTGACATGGTTGGCTGTGTCAGTGTGTGCAGGTGTGAGATGCATGGGTCTGGCTGTGTGGGCAGGCACTCTCACTGGGGCAGGGTACAGTCTGCTTTGGAGTCTCACTGATGTATTTCTCAACATTTGTCACCCCCAGGCCAGGCAGAGAGGATGCAGGCACGGGATGAGGAGGGCCATGGCAGAGCCCTGGTGGCGTCGGTGGTGCTGCGAGGGTGGGCAGCAGCGGCAGCAGCAGCCACAGCCGCTTGGCGGAGTGTGAGTATCATTACATCATGGATGCTGCTGCATGCTGGAGGGGTAGGTATGACCACCAGCCATCACAACACAACCATGCATGACACAGGTGACATTCATCACTGTCCAGTGTCACTGCACATCTGTGTGTGCATCACTGGTGGTCCATGCATGCACTGGGCACATGGCTGTGGAACTGGCATCGCACTCACTGCCACGCCACTTGACAGCCTTGTTTGTGCTGTGATGGACATGGGCAGGTGTGTGTGCAGTGTTGCACATAGCTGGTGCCGCCTGGTTGGGCTGGTCACATGCATGTTCACTGTGGGTGGGTGCATACCATCACAGGTGCGGGACATTGGGCTATATGGCTTGCAGGTTGGGTGGTGTTCAGGGTTGTGGTCAGTCACAGCCATTGACTGTGTTCCCGTTTTCCTAGGCCTCATTGTGCTCCGGAGGATAGAGCGGGCACTGCAGCAGCTCACCCAGGTGTCCATGGACAACAGGACCATCCTCCACGACATCCAGCGCCATGGCCTGGGGAGGAGGCACAGCCAGACACAATGTCACCAGGCGGCAGAGGACCAGCCTGCTAGGCCTTAGGCCAGCTTCCCCTTCCCACTTCACCCATCCCTCCCACTCTGCCTTCCCTCTCCAAGTTGTTCATCCCTACCCCTTGCCCACCCCTACCTTGTACCCTCTACCCTCCTCTTGTAAATAGTTTTGTTGTTGTTAATTTTGTAATTTACATTTTCTAATACATATATATTTTGATAAGTATACTGTGATGGTCTCTGATTTGCAGCTGGCTATGGTTGCTCAGTTGCAGTGGTGTGCATGCCATCTGGGGTGGTATGGTCCTGGGTATATGTGTGTGTGTGTGTGTGTGTGTGTGTGTGCAGCGTGTGCTACGGAGAGGTGTCTCCAGTGTGGCAGTGACTTTCTGTTGGTCTTGTCATCTGCTGCCACCCACTGCTGGGTGCACAAGGGTGGAATCTGGCAGATGGTTCTCTGTTACAAAGGGGTTGATGTGTGCGGGGATGCATGGTGTTTCCTGCAGTGCCAGTCACTGCACATGGGTGGTGTCTTGGGGTCACAGTGCAGGGTGTGCTGTGCGTACGGGGGGCTGATGTGCACTGTGGTTGTCAACCCCCTGTGTGTGGCAGTCTCAGCCTGCCAGTGGTTGTGCTGGGGCATCATGGCCTTGCTGTGCTTTGTTGGCTTGTCCCCATGGGCCAGTAGATCATCCGTCCCACCACCAGTGATGCTGTGCTTGGGGTGTGCAGGTGTCTTGTTGGTTCTGCAGTGTGTTCCTGTGCCCATGTGTGGCATGGCTGGCGGTGGGCCCCAGCCTGCCTCCCTGGTTGTGCAGTTCCATTGCTCTGCTGGGGGGCTCTGCTTGCGCTATGGCACCTCTGGACTGCTCAGCTGTGCTGCCCTTGTTGCGCTATGGCGCAACCTTTCTGCTCAGCTTCCCCTTCCTGGTTGCGCTATAGCACAGTTTGTGCAATATTCAGATGTTGGCTGCTTGTGCAATTTGTTCTGCTCCATGTTTGAATATCGCGTTTGTTGTGCATATGCGCAATTGAATTGTGCTTGCTCCTGCTGTTGCGCACATTTTGGGAGCAGTTTGAATATCTGGGCCTGTATGTATAAATCATTTCTGAATCAATGGATTCCTGGTTTTAGATCCTTGTTTAATTATATTATTCAAGCAGGTCCAAGTCCATCTAATTGGTTGGGTACTATTATATTTCCCTTATTTAAAAAGGGAACGCCTCAGACCCTAAAATGTATCACCCAATAAGTCTAATTGATGCCTCCCAAAAATTATTTTCGAGGATACTTTTACAAAGAATACAGGACTGGCTTAACAAATATCAGATCTTGAGTGAATGTCAGAACGGGTGTAGATCAGGATGATCAGCCATACAACAGTGTTACATACTTTCACATATAATGTGTAAATATGTTAAAGTGAAGAAGGCAGGGCTTTTTTGTTGCTTTGTAGATTTGAGTTCAGCTCTTAATAGTATAAGTAGGTCCATATTATGGAAGAAATTGATAGGTTTGGGGATGGAATTAATTTTGTTGGATACTCTTATAAGGTTACATTCTGACACTTGAACCATGGTACTATATAATTAATTTGGAGGTATGACCTCATTAATCAAGATAAACTTTAGGTTAGAGAGGGTACTTGTTGGCTCTGACTCTCTTCAAGCTATATATATATATGTGTGTGTATATATATATATATATATATATATATATATATATATATATATATGTATATAGATAGATATAGTAAAGCACAGATAAAAACTCATATCCCAGGCAGGCAGTGGAGATATCACTGATATCTCCATGTTCCTATACGTCATAGTGATATCTCCATGTTCCTATAACTCATGGAGATATCTCTATGTTCCTATACATCATAGAAGTAAAAGTGAAAGCATTTCACTTCTCATTATACTAATACCTCTGTGAAGTCTAAGACCGTCCTGCCCTCCCCCCCAAGCACATACACTCATGCGCACACAGTCCTAACATCTGGCTGATCCTGCCATGAATTTTAAATAAATAGCAATTTAAAAACATATCTGGTTGATCCTGCCACTCTGTGTTTTGCTAACTCTAAATAGTACTTTCACTCCCCCACCGCCGAAAATGTAGCTTGAGTGAGTGTATCAAGTAATACACAGAAGCAACTCCTAGACATTTACAGCGCAGCAGTCTCTCTCACAAAAGTATTGTTAACTGTGCTTTTCTGCTAAAACTATCTTCATTTTCTTCAAAGAAGCTGCCAACAGTATTAAAAAGACAGGAGACTGAGCGAGTCGACACCTTCAGAACAGCAGAAAGAAACAGGAGTGAGAGTTGCTATAGTAACGGACAGTCACGTTTCCTTATGCTATTCTAAAGTTGCCGACTCGCACAGTCTCCTTGTTCTTAGTACTGTTGGCAGCTTCTTCAAAGAAAATAAAAGTCGATTCAGCAAAAAAACACAGTCTACAGTACTTTTCTGACACAGACCCTGCACTGTAAATCTCTATGAGCTACTTCTCTGTATTATTTGATACGCTCGCTCATGCTAAATTTGGGGGGGGGGGATGAAAGTACTATTTACAGTTACCAAAACACAGAGTGGCAGGATCAACTGGATATATTTTTTTAATTGTTATTTATTATAAAATAACAGCAGAATCAACAACATAAATACAAAGATTTATAAATAAACTGGCAAGATCAACCACATTTTTTTCTAAGTAAAATCTCATCTATTGTATTGTTGGCATATATAGGGCACTGTGTTGCATGTGGCCCCAAACATATGTTTGTATAAACAGAACATAACATGGCCTGCCTGAAGATATCATATTTATCTTCGCTCGAGGCCAATGACATCAAGATATCTCACTTGTGGCTTCACCACTCGTGAGATATCATGATTTCATTGGCCTCTCGTGAAGATAAATATGATATCGTAAGTCAGGTCATGTCATGTCATATCCCCTATTTTTATATATATTTATAAAATGGGTAGGACAAGTTATCCCTGCTGGTTGGTTGAAACACATCACACGACCATGCATATATCAGAGTGCGACTGCACACTTGCACTTTAACCCCCCTTCAAAACAATTTTGATATTTTATAAGATAGATAAACCACTCTGAGGTGTGCAGTCATGCTCTGATATACGTACACCTTGGGTGGTTGATGCACTCAGCCTGTGGCCTCACGCGTAACAACACACACCAACGTGCATATATCAGAGTGCAACTGCACACCTCAGAGTGGTTTATCTATTACATGTATATATATATATATATATATGATATATATATATATTTTTCATTGCAAAAACATCGTTAGTGCATCAGTTACTGTAAAATGACAAAAGTGAGGAAATAAGATAGGATGAGCCCTAACCCCACCCACCTGCATCCTCCACAGACTGACAGACACCAGGGCATGCCATAGGGTCATTAGGCCTGTCACCCCATTCTCCTTTACTGAAGCAAGTCAACCTGTTTATACATGGAATGAGGTGAGAATTGGACCTGATGATCCCATGGCACACCCCAGCATCTGTTGATCTGTAGAGGCTAGGAGGGTGGGTTGAGTTAGGGGCTCAAATCTAACATCACTTTTCCCCACATTTGTCACTTCAACCCTAATTGACGCATTGACAAACTTATTGCAGTGACAATATATATATATATATTTTCATGGCAAAAAAATCCCATTTAATGCATCAGTTAGGGTTATTCCACAGCAAAAAAAAGGGAGGAAATTCAGTGTTAGTGTTGCTGCCGCTTGCACCCTATGCCACCCTGCTCCCACAAACAGGCATCAGGGTGTGTGTTGGGGTCATCGGCCCTAAGTCTCTCCCCATTCCATGTGTAAATTAGCTGAGATGGTGCAGTATAGGAGAATAGGGTGAGAGTTAGGACTGATGACCCAAAAACACACCCCAATGCCTGTTGGTGGGGGCGAGGTGGGCGTGTGGTGCAAGGTGTAGCAAGCCTAACACTGAATTTCCTCACTTTTGTCACTGTGGAACAATCTTAACTGATGCATTAAACAGAGTTTTTTGCCATGAATTTCCCTTCTTTTTGAGAATGTGCACTATAAATAGTGAATGGAATGTGCTGGTGGGAGCTCGGGGCCCTTTGGGCCCCGCAATCCCACCATGTGAATTTCTGTCACTTCACTGCACAAAAACTGTATGACCAACTGAAATGAAAATTGGTAAATGAAGACATGTACCATACCACAACATGTATAACAAATGTTATCTGAATCTGCTCAACAGTTGCACAGCGTCACGCTGGGAAAACTGTGCAGGAGTGCCAAAAAGAAAATTTTTGCCACTTCACTACACAAGAACCATATAGTCAATGGAACCAAAAATTGTTAAAAAAAGACATGTACCATAGCACACCATGTGTCCAGAACTGTGTGCACATCCATTCAACGTTCACACAGTGCCATGAGCCAACAACGTAGCATGCACAATTCAGCAACCATAAGTGCCAGTGATGCTAATATTGTCACAGTCAAAGATCTATTATAAATCTTTCTACATTCCAAATGCCATGCAAATCAGACACATGGTTCAAAAGTTATTGAAGCAGAATGAACCAAATGCTTATTCATCGGAGTGGCATAATTCCACACCTGCTAATGTTTTACACACCAAACCACTGCAAGGCACCTCTGTACCACTAGGGCTACCTACACTACAAATTTCAAGCCACTAGCACCATGCAGAATGCTATGCACAAAACATTAACTGTGTCATGCAGTATCTCCATAGCAAAATATTTTTCCAAGATGTAAAAAGCATAATTAACATCTCCAGGACATCCACTCAACACCCTCCAAATGTCATGTGAAAAGACCAAACCATTCCAGAGATATTCAATGTTTACTTTTCTGCACCTTTAAAAAGTCTTCCACCACAAAATGGCGGAAATCATGGCCGAAAATGCACTAAAATGGCAGACCTGGCAGCTGAAAAATCAGTAACTGTGAGGTGGGCCAACTTCAAATGGCAATCACTCTGGAACGGAACAAAACTTTTTCACCAAACAAAAACTGGCATGTTCCTTGAACAAAGGTCTTTCTGTGTGTCAAGCTTCAGACCAATCAACCACACACTGGCTGCACTATGCATCGCAGAAGACAGTGTAGAAAAATAGCAAAAATATAATGTTTTGCACTGCACTACGCAAAACCCGTATCAACCAGTGAAATATAAATTAGTAGATCAATAGATGCACCATTCCACTCCATGTATACCAAATCTTATCCAAATCTCTTCAACAGTTGCAGAGCAGCACAAGTGTAAGGCTTTGCATGAGTGGCAGAAAATAAATTTTTGGGTTCTTCATTCTGCAAAAAACATATGCAAATGTCAAATGAAAATTGGTAAATGCATTGAAGTACCATAGTAGACCAAGTATTACAAATGTCACAGAAATCCACGGAAACGCAAGTGTTAACACAGACGAAACTGGTAACGCAACCAGTAATGTAAACACAAACACTAACGTTAACGCAAACACAAATGGTTATGCAAACAGTAATGAAAACGCAGAAACACAAACGGTAACGTTAACGCAAACGGTGATGGCAACAGGAAGGTTAAAGAAAATAGTAACTCTAATGGTAACGCAAACACAAGAGCAACTGGCAATGCACACTGTTATGCAAACCGGAACGATGACACAAACGGTAAGAGAAACACAAGTGCAAACAGAAATTGAAACAGAAATGGTAATGCAAACAGTAACACAAATGCTAACGGCAATGGAAACGCAAACGGTAACAAAAACAGGAATGAAAATGCAAATGGTAACACAAACAGAAATGCAAACTGTAACAGCAATGGTGATGCAGACGGAAACAGTAACGCATCTGACTGCAGAAATGCTACTGAAAATGCAAATGCTAAGGCCAATGGATACACAAATGCAAATGGTAATGAACATGCAAATGGTAACGGTAATGCAACTGGAAATGCAAACGGTTTCAGTAACACCAATGATGACACCAAAGGAAACAGTAACGCAATCGGAAACGCAAATCCAAATGCATATGCAACGCAAATGGTAATGCACAAGATGACGCAAAAGTAAACGCAAACAAAAATGGTAATGGAAACACAAATGGTAACAGTTACGCGAATGTAAGCACAAACGCAAATGCAAAGGGTAACGCACATGGTGGTGTAAACAGAAATGCTAATGCAAACAGTAACAGAAATGTGGAAACACTAACAGTAACCATACATCTAATGTAACCAAAAATTGCTAAATGAAGACATATACTACAGCACACCATGTGTCCAGAATTCTGTGAACATCCATTCAACGGTCACACAGCACCATGAGCAAACATCTTTACATGCACAATTCAGCAACTGTAAGAGTCAGTGACCTGAAAATTGTGACAGTCAAAGATCTATTATAAATCTTTCTACATTCCAAATACCAGGCAAATCGGACACATGGTTCAAAAGTTTTTGAAGCGGAATGAACCAAATTTTCAATCATTGGAGTGTCATAATTCCACACCTGTTAATGTTTTACGCACCAAACCACTGCAAGCACCTCCGTACCACTAGGGGTACCTACACTATAAATTTCAAGCCAGTAGCACCATGCAGAATGCTATGTGCAAAACGTTATATGCATCTCGAAGTATCTCTGCAGCTAATTATTTTTCCAAGATGTAAACAGCATAATTAACATCTCTAGTACATCCACTCCACACCCTCCAAATGTCATGTGAAAAGACCAAACCATTCCAGAGATATTCAATTTTTACATTTCTGCACCTTTAAGAAGTCTTCCACTACAAAATGGTGGAAATTGCAGCTGAAAATGGGCTAAAATGGTGGACCTGGTGGCCGAAAAATCAGAACTGCGAGGTGGGCCAACTTCAAATGGCAATAACTCTGTAACAGAACAATATTGTTCACCAAACAAAAAAATGCCATGTTCCTTGAATGAAGGTCTTTCTACTTGCCAAGTTTCAGACCAATCAACCACACACTGGCTGCACTATGTGTGTCATGGAAGACAGTGCAGAAAAATAGCAAAAACATAATGTTTTGCACTGCACTAAGCAAAAACTGTATTGACCAGTGGAATATAAATTGGTAAATCAATAGATACACCATTCCACCCATGTATACCAAACTTATCCAAATCTCTTTCAACAGTTGCAAAGCAACACGAAAGCATGAGGTTCTGCAATGAAAGTGGAAATTACATTTGGTGCTTCATTCTGCAAAAAATATATGCAGATGTCAAATGAAAATTGATAAATGCACTGAAGTACCATAGTAGACCAAGTATAACAAATGTCACAGAAATCCACGGAAACGCAATGTTAACACAGACGAAACTAGTAAGCATGACCAATGCGCGTAAACACAAACACTAACGTTAGCATAAACACAAATAATTGCATAAACAGTAATGAAAAAGCAAAACACAAATGGTAACGTTAACACAAATGGTGATGGCAACAGGGAGGCAAAACACAAATGCTAAGGCCATCAGAAACACAAACGCAAACGTTAACAAACATGCAAATGGTAACAGTAATGCAATTGGAAACGTAAACAGATATGGTAACACCAACGATGATACCAAAGGAAACAATAACGCAAATGGAAATGTAAGCGCGTACGCAACCGCAAATGGTAACACACGGTGATGCAAAAGTAAATGCAAGCAAAAACTGTAATGGAAACACAACCGGTAACAGTAACGCGAATGCAAGCGCAAACGCAAATGCAAAGGGTAACGCACATGGTGACATAAACGGAAACGCTAACGCAAACGGTTACAGAAATGCAAGCAGAATCGCTAATGGTAACAGTAATGCAAACGCACACTCTTTTTTCCGCAAAAAGGTGCATTCAGAAGCACAGTGAATACAAAGAATGTATGCATAATAATAGCCCTCAGAGCAGAAAATAAGCACTTGGAATACTAAAAGTCTTATATCTCAGGAACTGTACGACATAGAAAAAAATGTAAAACCTCATATTATGTATGACTTTCCAGGCTAGTTTCGGGGGCTTTCTTCCCTCCATATTTCATCCCAAAAGACCAAACTGTTCTTTTGCAGCAGGGTGGCAAAGATTCCCTATTGTTTTGGCCACAGTGTCTCAAAGTACTTTCACAAATCATGACACTTTCGCAAATAAAATCACAAAAGTGTGGGATATTCGAAAGTACTTTATGACACTACTGTTTACAAAAATGTAAAAAACATATTTCTGGGGTGTTTTACCACCAAAAAAAGACATGGCTAGCATCCTCAGAGCTCGACTAGGTGAACACAACAAGAATTGTGTCCCTAGAGGGTCCCAAATTTAAACAACAAGCATTTCTCTGACCACCAACTGAAAACAAGATGGCAGATTGGTGACACTACAAGGGGTCATTTGCGAAAATAGAAAGTGCATTTGCGACACTTTCGAATATTTTGTTAACTTTTCCCATAGACTGTAATGGGGAACAGATTTTTTTTGAATAACTTTTGAAAGTTTAATATTTTTTCATGAAATCTTTGAAAGGAACATCAGGGACCATGGCTGCATGTTCCCTGAAGGTTTTGGACCGGTCGCGCAAACCATGCGACCTGTAGGTGTGAGCAAAGAAACATGCAAAAACCCGTAATTTATGTTTTTTGGTGTTCTATAGCACCAAAACTGTATTTCTGACCATTACAAAACTTAGCAGTACTAGACTGTGCATTCCAAATTTCAGGAAAATCCGTCATATGGTGGCAATGTTATTAAGCTGCCAAATGTCAGATTTAACCTTAATGGGGTATTCAACCCTAACTATAGTGGCACTACCGCCATCTAAATCCCATTTTCTAATGGAAATTATACAATGGCAAGAAAGAATGC
Organism: Neoceratodus forsteri; assembly: GCA_016271365.2. NCBI lineage: Eukaryota > Metazoa > Chordata > Ceratodontiformes > Ceratodontidae > Neoceratodus > Neoceratodus forsteri. The sequence continues at coordinate 6,133,088 of JADMNL010000025.1, read as the reverse complement.
TGGTCTCTGACTGGTCAATCTGTGGTGAGATATATATATATATATATATATATATATATATATATATATATATGTATATTTATTGATTTATATATTATATATATATATATATATATATATATATATATATATATATACATATTTATTTATATATATATATATATATTAGGAAACCTGAGAACCCAGGTTTTTATTCACCAGCAGTAGGAAATAAGAAAATATCTTGCCTCGCTTATGCAGATGGCATTTTTCTAATATCAACGTCCCTGCTGGGTTTGCAGAGAAGGTAAATAATTTTTTCCAGACTGTGTACAAGGGATAGATTAATGATTAATAGATTAATGGAGATAAAACCAAGATGGTTAGTTTTGGTAATAAGAGTAAAAAACTACCTGTGTTAAATATTAAGAAAAATAAATTGGGAACTACAAAATTCTACAAATATTTAGGGGTTAGGTTTTTGGAAAATTGCACATGGAAGAATTAGGTATTATATCTCCAAACTAAATTAAAAACTGCTGTAAATGCATTCAAAAGTTTTAATATAAAAACAAGTAAGGGTTCAGTGGAAGGAGCTGTAAAGGTTATCAATGCAAAAGTACAATCTAGCATTTTATATGCATCAGAAATTTGGGGACATACTGGTATTAAACCCCTTAATATAATCATGAATAAACTATATAATTATTTACTCATGATTCCACAATCAGTTCCTTTAGAATTAATAATGCTGGAGCTGGGTCAGTATTTACTTCAGACTTTGAAAACGGAGAGACAGTTAATGTTTATATTCCAACTTCTCACATTGCCAGAGTGTCATGTTCCTAAACACAGCTTTGAAGAAGAAGAATTTTAATATTTCACTATGGGTTTTCAATCATCATCTATTCAACTGATCAAAGAAAATATATTCCAATTAGGCCTTGGTCACTTGCTCAATTAAATATATAAGACCTAGGGAAGAAATAGTCTTACAAATAAAAACTAGGATCAGGGATATATAAATGTAAAATAATTTTTTTTTCGTCTCTTGAATTCAAAATATTTCAGATGGTATAAAATTCTCAAAGTTAAACACTCTATGGAACCATATTTAAGGAAAATCATAAACCCAGTCAGGAAATGTACATTGACAAGATTCAGAATGGAATTGTATAGAGCAAATTATATATGTTTTATGGCAGTTAGTCTTTTTATTGAGGAACCAACACACCTGACGCTGCAGGTAATAAACAGAAAAAAGTAATAATGATAAAAAACAAAAAGGAAAGGAGCAGGAAAGACTATTATTATACCTACTTACAATTCAAAAAAAGGCCAAATATTTCTTCTCCATTTTGTAAATGTAATATGTCTTGTGAGGATGATCTAAAACATATTCTACTCATATGCCACCTTTATTTAAAGGAGAGGCAGGATTGGTTATGTAGCTTGATGAAGAATTTCGATTTCCCCCTGACCAAATGGTCTATCATTTACATAAATGTCAGTACTGGGTGCTGGGCCCGTACCTTTTCCAATAATGTTATGTAGAACCAGTATTGTTGTGGGGCTGGTAAGCAAAGGTATTGTAGTAAAAAAATGAAAAAAGCCAGCCACGCTCACAAAATGTCATATACGTAATCCAATTTTTATTTTCAGACCAGAATCCCCTTGGTACCCAACATTTCACCTTTAGGGCTTCCTCAGGGGAGAGGATCTATGTTGTAGTCTGTATTGGTATAATCAGTTCAGAATCTCATTTCCTGAGATTAATGCACATTGCTCTCTCCAATTTCAGTGTAACAGTTTCTTTTTTTCAGACTTTATTGTCCCGTATTCGATTTCCCATTTTTGTGTCCTTCATATTTGGCAGTATGTCCTGACTGTCAAACATGAAGGACCGAAAAAATGGGAAATGGGACATCTGAGACCAGGATTCTGGTCTGAAAATAAATATTGGATTATATATATGACATTTTGTGAGTGTGGCTGAATTTTTTGGTTTTTTGCTATTATTTATGTAACTCATATGATGAGAAAGTTTTGAATAAGGTATTTGGCTTTCTGGCTTTAGTTCATTTATAGCTACAGGGCAGTATTATCTAGTATATGGGATGAAACTACATATAACACTGCATTGCAAGAAATAGGTTTTACTTATGAATTATTTTCTGTATAATAGTGATATACTTGGAATCAAAAATATTTAACTTGCATAGTTTTATAATGATGTTTTAAAAACAGTCTTGATTGTTCATGAAATGTGTTTGTTCTGCTATTTAAGTAATAAACCATGACAGGGTGTGGGTTATGCTGTGATTTACCCATGTGGTTCAGTGGCCGAGTGGCCAAACCTCACCAGGTATGGGTAAATCTCAGCATAACCACACCCTGGAGTGGTTTATTGTGATTATACACTGTCCCCTTCACTTGGTATAAAAAATAAAGAAAAACACAGATTTTTGCATTTTAGATGATTTTTATTTAATTTACATTATTCCAGAAAAAAATAGTCCAGTTCTCCCACTGTCAACTTCAACTTTGTCTATAACTCCTCATGTTAAATTGCCCCCCCTCCATTGCTGAGAATCATCTGCCCCCCCCAGGCACCCTTCACACACACAAATGTATTATTATTAATTTCCCCCCTTTGCCTGGTCCAAGTTCTGCTCATTGTGTAACTACAATTCTGTGTGTGCGATTCTGAGAGCCTGCTCTGCCCTGACTGCACTTCAAATGACTCACTGGCATATTCACTATTTTGGTCAAAGCACAGCTCTTAAATCAACATTAATACAGAACATAAAAATCAACAAAACATCTTGCAGGCAGTTTCATAGTCCTCACCACCAATGTAGGATGTCTTTTCTTCCCTGTACTGTTGAAGATATCAGTCTAAATCCATGAACTTTGAACTGCAGTGCAAGTGCTGCCATTTATAAAACCAAGGCACTTCCAAAAGTGTTTTTTTTTTTTTGCACATCCTCCATCTCAGTCTCTGGAATGCTGCAGTGGGTCTGAGGTGATAGGGTGTTGACCGGCAATGGCCATACAACTAAATTATGAAGCCCTGCTGTGAGTGACCTTCATGTCTTCTGTTTGAAAGTGATGGGACCAGAGGCTCAGGTAATCAGGAGACCGGGTCCAAGAATTCATTTTGGTAAACCCTGAGTTTGCAGCTGTGGCCAGGAGTGTAGGTGCTGAAACTCCTGATGGCAGCATATCTCCCTCTCCTTCAGCACCCTCCCACCACCTCGCAGTCCATGGTAGGATCGAGGAACTGGTGAGGAGCATTGCTGCAGAGGTGGGGGAGTATGGGCCGCGAGGCAGCGGCCGTGCAGGCTGAGAAAGCTCTGAAACAGAGAGTCTTTACTGTACTTTATTTTTATATTTTCAAGGGGACTGTGAGCTCCATATTTTTTTTTTAATAGTTCCCTGCAACTCAGTCACCGTGCTGGCATATACATAAAGAGAGATACTTTTCAAGTGCTGCCAGTCATCACAGATGCAGTTTAGTGGGGCGTAATAATGGGGGATCAGACTGATTTTGCAAAGTTGGGATTGCTGATGCAGCTGACTGGCACCTTTGCTGTGGATAATGCCAGGATTTACCACAGCTGAAAGGTGCCAGTCAGCCAATCAGGTTGCTGGATTCTTAGAGCCCATTGTATAATTTAAAATATTGTATGTATTGTTATACGTTTGTAAAGGCTTATAGCTGAACAATAAACTAAATTGATTGATCAGTAAAAAAAAATATTGTCCACTGTCAGTGAGTGCACAATGCTTTACTTTGAAAACAGACATTTGAAATCTTATATTTTTGTAACCACTACAAAAATAGAAGACTGCACCTCTCAGTAAGGAAAAATGGAAGACTGCTTCATATTATACCCACAATTCTTTGGCACACACATCTACATAGTGGGTGCTATACTGTAGTCACCAGTACCAAAATAGGAGACTGCACTACTGAGTAAGAAAAATCTAAGTTAGCTTTATAATCTGCCCAGAATTCCTTGTTGCTGTATGTAGATCAGCATATTAGCTGTTATACTGCTGTAAGCACTACATATTACATGCTATACTGCAGCCACCACTACCAAAATAGGAGACTGCATTGCTGAGTAAGGAAAATTTAAGTTAACTTTTTAGTCTACCCAGAATTCATTGTTGTTGTTGTATGTAAATCATCATGTTAGCTGTTATACTGCTGTAACCATTACCAAAATAAGAGTTAGATGATTTAAGAAAAAAGGACTACTTTTTTTTTTAACAAAGGAGCCATTGTATAATAGCAACAATGCACTCAAGGGTATATATCATGATGGGGGGTAACATCACTGCTTGAGTGTTGGATGCACTTGGCCTGCAGCTTTGTGCCCAGCCACCTGAGGCGTGATGCTATCCTGGCATGACACACATCCTGTCATGTGTTATTGCTTAATTAGAGTCCTCTTTTTATCCACAGGGTCAGGTACAGTGCAAGTTAATCTTCGTTGTGATGCATATAGTGCAAGTGAAAAGTAAGCACTGGAGAATGAAGCTCTTTTGTAGCTCCACAGAGTCAGGTACAGTGTGGGGCAGGTACTGTACAGTGCAGGGTTTACTATTTCTGGTGAAAGGTTAGGGAGTGACAGCACTGGGGAAGGATGTCCTCTATTTATCCACATTGCAGGTACCTCTACAATGTAGGATTCCCCACACTGTGATAAATTGCTGGAGAATGTTGAAACAAGGACAGCACAGCGGACTGAAGCGTTCTGTCTATCCACAGGGGCAGGTACAATGTGAATCGGTACAGTGCAGATTTCCCCACACTGTGATGAGTTAATTGCTGGTGAAAGGTGAGGGACTAACAGCACTATAAACTAAAGGTCCCTGATAATCCACAGGTCAGGTACAGTGTGAGTACAGTGCACGTGTTCTCATTAATGTATAGCGCTGATGAAAGGTGAGAGGCAGCACTAGAGCCTGAAGCTTTCTGCTTATCCATAGGTATGTACAGTGTAGGTGGGTACAGTGCAGGCTTACTCCACACTGAAACTTTTACCTCTGGTGGAAGGTCATAGACTGACACCACTAGAGGCAGAAGTTGGCTGCTACCTAGTAAGCCAGCAACTCTTGTTGATTTTACTAGGAGCAGTAAGGCCAGCTGGTACTGCAGATCAGTGTCTAACCTGTTCTGTGTACTATACCATCACAGTAGCTGGCGTCAATGGCTCCGGGTTTATAGCATCAGTTTGGTGCTGGCAGAACCCTACCTGTGACACTGTTAGTACTGCTCTGCTGATCAGTGTCAGTGTGGCACAGTTTTCAATTTTATTTATTTAAGCATGGTATGACATCAGTTCCAACAGAAATGCTCATTGTACCCAGTACTGTATGAACAATGCTGAATTACAAACAAATGGGATTAGCAAAGTTAATTTTAACCAGGGCCCTTTGATAACATCTAGAACAAGGAAGTAACCTACATAACAATAGTCATTCTAACAAAGTAATACAACACATTTATAAGCATACTGTATGAATATAGTGCAGTGCATAAGAAGATAATGCTGTAGGGATTTAGTGCAATGTATTGCAGACTAATATAGATTCACAACACTAAAGTTACTATAAAACAATACTTTATTACCCGAAGTCATGGATTTTAAGATTTATTAACTTCCTCTTTCATCTAAAGTAGAAGAAAATGAGAGAAGAATTCAATTTTTAACTTCTTAAAGAGCAGCTGACAGCTTCGGGAGAACTTTAACAAATCATAATACTTAGACACAATTCAGCTTATATTTAAGTTCTGTATTTCTCTTCACAATTATTTATTACTGAGGCTATTTGCATGAAAACAAGATCTTTGATCCTGAAGAGTTCACTTTTTCCTGTTGCTTTCTCCCTATCTGAGGTCATAATGCACTGCTTGTGACATCACAGTTACTCCCATGGCAACAGACTGTGATGGCACTACAGAGGATTATGACTTGAAATAGGGGGTAAGCTATAGAGGCAGATGAACTCTAAGGGAAAAAGATCCTGTATTTATGCAAATGTCCTCAGTTATAAATAATAAGTAGGAGAAATCTATAGAACATATACAGAATCAAAGCTGAATTGCGCTTAATTTCAATGTTTTCCAAACTTTTCTTTGAGGCATCAACAGCTCTTTAAATGTAATGGTTACGTATCAAATCATGCTTAACCCAAGAATTTCTGTAAACCTTTTCACATGTCGGGGGTAAGATGGTGGCTCTGTAGCTGCAGGACGCTTGCGCTCCACACTGACCTGTGTTTTGCATCATTCGTGTAAGATGAAATTACTCAGCTGCTCATTGGAAAGTCATAGCACTAATGTTGGATAAAAGGAAAACTTTGAGTCCGGTAGCTGAGTTCGTTTCAGTCAGGTCAGTGCCACTGGATCAGCGGATACATTCTAGAACAAGCCTGGACAGTGGAGGGGGGATCCATACCCCCAACTGCCCGCAGGCTAGAGTGGCCTTGCTGCCTGGTAACCAGAGGGCCTCGGCAATAACCCAACCGAAGCTGCAGACTTTAATTGCAGGTGACCTCGAATTAACCTGTGAGTCTTCACCATTGCAGGCTAAGCAATATTCGATTGAATCTTTGGGGATGGCACTTGATAAGTTGCTGGAGTGGACGGAGAGGTATGACCACCATTTTGAAGCACTAACAAAAAAGACTGCCTTCCTGCAAGAAGAACTTAAGTTCAGGAAAAGACTGCTGCTACAGATAGCACCATTACGGAGCATGATACTAAACTGTCACAGATGGAGACTAATTTACAGGCTACTACTGCTACGCTAAATGGGGTCATAAAAGAAAATTACAACATGTCGAGAAAATTAGAGCAAAATGAGAATCAACTTAGATACAGGAATTTTCGAGTATTGGGCATACTAGATGTAATGGATTCAGAATTTGAAAATACCCATGATTTAGTTAAAGACATTTTAGTTACCACTTTTGATCTCCCATTAGATAACCCCCATTGCTGGTCAAAGCCTTCAGGGTTCCAAAAAAGAAAGATGATTCCAAAGTGCCTGTAAGATCCACCATAATGGCTACACTTGCATTTGACTCTGATCGGGACTTTATTTTCAGGCTGGCAAGACTGAAGGGATCTTTAGTATATAAAGGTTGCCGCTGTTACATTTTCCCTGATTTCAGCTTCCAAACTCAATAACGTTGCAGGAAGTTCCTTATGTATCATCAAGAGGTGCTTGAGCAGGGGGCTCAGTTCTCTCTTCTTCCACCAGCAAAGGTGAAAATGATCAAGGACAATAAAGTTTAGATTTTCTTTGAGATAGAACAACTAGTTACTTTTCTGAGATCCCAATATTCCTCTAGATTGGAACATGATTTTTCCACCTCACCAACTATCTCAGAAAAAGAAATGATGGATTTGTAGCTCAACTGAACTAAATTGTAATGAAATAAATATAAAAGATTCTCTGCTAGACCGGGTGGGGCGATTAACATTTTAAAAATATAATAAACTGAAATACAAAAATAAAAAAAGTAGCACAGAGTTGAATAGTGTATATATGTTATATTACCTGAGAAACGTGGTCAGCTTTTGGTTTCTGCATAGTGGTGAGAGCCCATGGAGGACTGATTACTGACATTCAGTTTTTATAAATCTCAAGCCCGGAATTTACAAAGACTGAGGTTTTAAATGTAAGTTTTATTCTGTTGACCCTAGGAGTGAGAGTCCTCAAGGTCTATTAAATGAACAGTTGTTTAACCCTAGGAGGTGGGAGCTCCATGGACTAAAACATGGTTTCTTCATGGACTGGGCTGTGTTTACATTATCCATTTTAATACTTAAAGTATTTGCAGTGTAATTAAGTTTGCAACTTTTATGTTTCTGTAGTTTATGTTTATTTTTGGATAGGATCATTTATTTTTAGTTTGTTATTGTCTATACTTTTTATTTTCTTTCTAGTTTGTATCTTACAGTACATTTAGTTGGTTTGGGCGGAATTAAGTTAATCTAGTGTGTATTAATTTAAGAATGTGTAGGGGAGGCCAAATGATGGTCAGACAGTATTTCCCAACCAGACTCAGGGATTTATGCCCCTTTAATTGCCCCTATCTGCCAACTGAGATCTACATATGCTGTCAATCCTTGGGGATTGCTAGGAGGTGCAGAAAAGGGGTGAGACCTGGGCCTGGTGTGGTAGGGACCAGGCGACACCCTGGGGCAAAATGGTGCCAGGACAGGGGTAATCCCTGCCTTGTCTCCATACCCAAGGGCCCAGTAATTAATACTGGTCAGGAACTGAGGTCTTCCCCAGCATCTCATCCAACCCGGGCGGTGTTATGCAATGCCAGGTCCATCAAAAACAAGACGGCTATTATGGCTGATCTTGTTGATGTGGTGGATCTGGATTGTATCACCAAGACCTGGCTGGATGAAATTGCAGGCCCAGTATTGGCTTCTGCAGTGCTGGCTGGGTTCTCAGTGATTCACCGCCCGAGGTTGGATGGAAGGGGTGGGGGTGTAGCCATCTTTTTAAGACTGAGCTGGGCCTTGTGGATATTCCAGTGTGGACCACCAGATTCTTTGAGCATATCATGGGAGAGGGTGTAGGTTGCAGGATACTCCTCATTTACCGTCCACCAGGTGATGGGGCTTTATTCCTGCAGGAGATTGCGGACTTCATCATCAATATGGTATTGGATTCTTCCAGATAGATAATTCTGTGGGACTTTTATGCCTGGGTCGATGATGAACTCTCACAATTTGGTCAAAATCTCCTCCAGCTTATGACAATGCTGGGCCTCACACAGGTGGTTTCCTCCTCTACCCATATAGGAGGTCACTCATTGGATCTGCTGTTCCTCCTGGGGATGGAGAGCTCTGATTTAGGGGTGGAACCAGTCAATTGGTATGACCATCACACCATAGGGTTCAGCTTCAGGCCCCCCCGATTGGATCTACCCCTTTGGAGATGGTTCGGTACCGCCCTTTAAGGGGAGTTACCCCAGACGGTCTATCAGTGGTTCTTGACCTATCAGGATTGCTGGGTGAAAGCACAAGTCCAGGGGATCTTGTACTAGCCTATAATAAGACAGTGGGAGATGCCCTGGACTTGACTGCAACTGTTTGTGTTCAACCACTCACTGTTCACCCAAGGTCCCCCTGTTATGAAGGGTCCTTGAAGGAGCTGAGGCGAGTCAGTTGAAGGCTGGAGAGAGCTTGGCGGAAGTCCGGCCTGGATGCTGACAGGTTTAGATTGGTAGAACATTATAATGGCTATCAATCAGAAATCACCCATAAGAAGTCAGAGTTCCTGTCCAGGGAGATTTCTGCTGCACAGAATCGACTGGCTCAGCTCTTCCGAACCATTGACAGGTTGTGCAATCTAATCTGTCTCCAGTCCAGAAGAGCTTTTTCACAGAATATGTGTGATGAGCTAGCTCAGTTTTTCACAGATAAGGTTGCCAGCATCAGGTCCAGAATTGGCCTGGCTCTCTCTATGAGGGGTTGCAGAGGTTGGCCAGAGGTAGTGAGCACCCGGTCTGTCTGGACAGATTTCAGCCAACCAGAACTCATGGACATTGTGAAGATTGTCCAGACTTTGTGACCAAACTGTTGTAGTTTGGATACAGGCCCTACCCCCCCTTTTAGTGAGGTGTGTAGATGTTATTTGCCCGATGCTAGCTGAAATTGTATGGAGAGCCTTGGAAGAGGGGCTCTTTCTGGATCCCTTGAAGGAGGCAGTCATTCAACCACTCCTTAAAAGGCCTTCCTTGAATCCTGATGATCCAGCTAACTACTGACCTGTCTCTAACCTTCCCTTTGTGGGAAAGGTTATTGAGAAGATGGTTGCGCTGCAGCTGGATGATGACCATGTAACTCACAATGTCTATGAAGCCCTTCAGTCTGGTTTTAGGAAATGGAATAGCACGGAGACTGCCGTTGTCCGAGTATTAAATGACCTCCTAATGGTGAGGGATTGAAAGGCTCATACCATCTTGGTCTTTCTCAATCTCTCAGCAGTTTTTGACACTGCCGACCATGGAGTGCTTTTGGAGACCCTGTGGCTTCTTTGTGGATTGTCAAGTACAGTCCTCAATTGGTTTTGATCTTTCCTTGCAGGCAGATCTCAGAGGTTGGTCACTGGAATTTATTCCTCTGACGCCCTCCCTCTGTTCATCAGGGTGCTGCAGGGCTCCATATTGGCACCCGTGTTGTTCGCAGTGTACATGCTACCATTGGGAGATATCAACAGGTGATACGGCTTGAGTTTTCACTGCTATGCAGATGATACTCAGCTCTATATCTCCTTTGTGCCCAGACAGGTTGATGCTGTCTCTGTGCTAAATAATTGCCTTTCCAAGATCAACGACTGGATGTGCTCTAGTTGGCTGACATTAAACCCAAATAAGACTGAGGTGTTGGTTGTGGAGCCCGGTCACCCGGGGGGTGGGTCTGGGGGTTGGGCAAGTGTCTGACGTATGGCTTGACAGTGTCCAGCTCAAGACCTCAGATTGGGTACGAAACCTGGGCATTATTTTCGGTGATGCTTTGACCCTAAAATCTCAGGTGTCAACTGTAGTCAAATCCTCATTTCACCATCTGAGGAATATCACCCGGGTGAAATACCTGGCTCCTCCAGGTGATCTTCCAACATTGGTTCACACCTTCATCACCACTCGTCTTGACTATTGTAATGCCCTTTACCTAGAGCTGTCTGGGGTTGATATCTGCTGCTTGCAGCTGGTGCAGAACGCTGCAACCAGGCTGCTAACAGGTACCACTAGGTCCAATCACATAATGACTGTGCTGCGTGGACTGCACTGGCTGCCAGTTCAGTGGCGGATCACCTATAAGGTAGGTTTACTTACCTTTAAAGCCCTACATGAACATGGACCCGACTACCTGAAAGATCTCCTGACTCCCCACACCCCAAATCGTCCTCTCCGATCTGCCGATGAGGGATTGCTAGAAATTCCCAGGGTTCATCTTAAAACATCTGAAGCATGTGTATTCTCATTTGCATCACCAACCCTGTGGAATTCTCTACCTCATCGGTTGAGGAGAATGCGTGACCATCAGTAGTTTTAAATCTATGCTTAAAACGTATTTATTTTCACTGGCTTTCCCAGACTAAATGATGTTTGGATAATTATGCTGATCTCAGTTTTTATCTACTTATATATTCATTTTTATATTTGTTGTAACAATGTGTGCGGCACCTTGATATTGAAAGGCGCTGTACAAATAAAGAATGATTGATTGATTGATTGTATTTTCTTTTTTATCCCCCCCCCTTTTTCCCTTTTCTTATAGTCTAATATATCCAGAATGTTTAAACTGGAGTACTGTTTGTAATTGTTTTATTTTGTTTTGCTTTGTTTGAAAGTGTAAACATATTAAAATAATGAAATAAAAAGATATATTATAAACTTTTTCACATGAGGAGCAGAATTTATATTTAAGGCCAGACTATTCCAGAGTTTTGCTTCAGAGGAGGTGAAAGCATATTTCTCTTTTTCAGTCTTCATGAGTCAGCACTGCAGACAAGCTGAGACTGATGACTGTTAGCCATATAGGACTCAATTCACAAAGCCCACGCACTATATATAAATGGCACATAGGCTTTGGTAAGCGCCCTTTCCTTGCACTGGGGGAGGAGGTACAGCCACAGGACTTTAACTGAGGACCAATGAGGAGGGTAACTGGGGGGTGGCTGGAGGTTGGTCATTGCTACATGCCATTCACCAAGCTGGATCTGTGGCATGGAGTACTGGTGAGGGGGTCCCTGCCATAACCCATACATGCCCCATCACCGCCCACACTCACAAGCAGCCATGGTGCCATCCACCCCACCCCTCTGACTATACTCTAAGGGCATGATAGGGCACATGGTCAGACCAGTAGGTCCTCTAAAGAGATATGTCAGTCCTGGGAGGACCAACCATATCCCACAATCCCACAATTAGCATAATGCTTGGGATCCAGTCCACCGGTGGCCGGGCCAACTGATTGGATGGTCACTGATCACCGGGCAGCCCAGCCCATGCCATGCTCCCTGGTACACATACGCTACTACATGTGAGAGGGGTAGCACCAGGAATGTGCAGCCCAGCATAGTGCATAGCACTTGTTGTGCACTGCACTGCAGGTGTGGTGCTTTACGGTCGGGTACCACCTTTGGCACATATCTGGGCCACCATTGTGAATCAGGACCATTATGGTAAATTTGAATTGTTAAGCTTTTGCACAATGTTTTGCAGGTGCCAGCAGTGAAAGTATTTAAACATATCATTTCCAGCTGTAAGTTACTCATTAAGGGCATAGCAAGCTCAACCCTGGTTAATTCACTGAGATTTAAACCCATTTCTTATACATCATTTTTTTTTTACATTTTGTAGGAGTGCTGCTGCTGTGTGGCCAAAATCAGAATCAAACAGAATCCAGGGCATGCCCCTACCCCACCCAAATGCTGCTCATATGAACCTGCAAATATTTTGGAGTTATTCCATTTTCTTACTCACTGTCTTTCATCATTGCATAATTTTTAATGTGGATCTTGGTATTATCTTTCAGCCGAACCAGGATTAGCCTGACCACTGATGGCAAGGTGACCCCCTTCATAGGGCAGGTCACTACTCTTTTAATTTTAACATGCCAATGAGGCATGGTACTACTTTCTCTATGATACTACTTTCTCTATGATACGACTTGCTCTATGATACTACTTTCTCTATGATACTACTTACTTACTGCCTCCGGCTCCTGTGACTGCCCCCCACGACTATAGCTGACATGTCCCTGGGTCTCTTCTACCTCTCTCCCCTCCACCCATTCAGCTGCGCCCAACCCCACTGATGCTCTTATTTCATCTACTGCCCCACTCCACCTGCCTTCTACCACCCCCCTTGTCACCAGCACTTATCCCCTGTTTTGAATGACAACCGCCTATGGTTGCATCGTTGTTGCACTTCCATCTACCCCCCCTTCTCTGTCTTCTAGACCACTGTTTCCTTCATCTAATCTCACCCTCACTGCAGGTTATCCCGTCTCATCTGAACAGCTAGTAACCATGCCTTAAAATGTTATTTTGTTCTATCCCATAACTATAGTGCCATATTGTTGACTATTGTCGTAATCATTCCTACCACTGTATGTCTCTAACCTATGACGTGGAAACTTTGTAAAAGTGCCTTGGCTCAAAGGTATTTGTAATCCTAGACTTGAATAAATAAATAAAAATAAAATGAATGAATAAATAAATAAAACTACTTTCTCTATGATAGTACTTGCTGTATGATACTACTTTCTCTATGATACTTCTTGCTTTATTATACTACTTGCTCTATGATACTACTTGCTGTATGATACTACTTGCTCTGTTTGTCTAATATGAAAGCCAGTCTCAGGCATTATTGTTTTAAACTGAGTGCTGGCCATAAAGAGCTTGCAGATGGCCAGTGGAGAGCTTGCTGAATAGGAGATGGCCACACCTTTCCTGATCATTTAATCAGTGTCAGTGGCTCAGTAGGTAGCATGCTCACCTTTGGGGCCAAATGCTAGGAAGGTTGTAGGTTCTATACCACACCAGCTACTTAGAGTAATACCCATCACTGACACTGTACTGCAGTATATGGGGGGGGGGGGTTGCAGCACTATTGAGGTGCTGTGCTCTGGATAGGGAGCAACACTGAGGTCCCTTCTGTCACTGTCAAAGTGGAAATTAAAGATTCCATAGCACTTATGAAAGAGGAGCAGAGAAATGTTTAATGAAACACAAAATCACTACATTCTCACAATCCAAACACTAAAGACAGAATGTTAGGAAAGCTGAACAGAAAATAAACAAAATAAATTTTAGCAGAAACATTATATATTACAATAAAAGGAAAGGGAAAGAGAAAACAATTAAGGGTTCCCTTTATCCCCACTTGCTCACCTCCCTGTCACAACCTGGTTACATTTCTCCATAAGAAATGATAATAACACAAGGTAAAGACCTAAACTCCCTAGCCTAAATAGTCTGAACTTTTCTTGTAACTTTCTGCACCAGAGGGTGGAGGGACTCCACCTTTTCTTTTATTACAGATTGGTATGTTTTCTGCCAAATGGACCATTTAAGCATGCCCAAATCATAAGTAAAGTAGGGTAATTTTATTGGAGTACATATATCAGACAATACATACATTAGCTGTGTAGGTCAAAGTCACAAAACAGATGCATCATGATCTCTACACAAATGCAGGGTGAAATCCAAACCACAGTCTATGAAACATATCTGAATTCCCTTGGTGTCCTGACACCTAGAAACAAACTATCACAGCTTAGTGTGCCTTTCCCGGTTAAAAAAATAAGGGCATAGCTAGCTCACCTCGCAATAACTTACTGAGAGTTAACCACATTTCTTATAAATTTTCTTAAAATTTGTAGGAGTGCTGATGGTTTGTGGCCAACATCAGAATCAAACAGAATCCAGTGCCCCCCTCCAAAAAAACAAATGTTGCTCAGTGAAGCCTGAAAAACATTGCTATTCCATTTTCTTACTCACTTTTTTCTTCATTCCATAATTTTAAAAGGGGTTCCTCGGCTCATCTTTCAGCCGAACCGTGATTAGCCTCATCAATGAAGACAAAGTGACCCCTCATCAGTCAGGTACCCACTCTTTTGATTTTAACATGATATGCTGCAAGTTAATCAATTCAGCTAAAGATAATACTTCAGAAATAAGAGCCAACTCATTAAGATACATTTGGGGGCTTTGCAGCACTCTCGACTCCAGGGCCAGGTGATCATGGGGTCAAGTCTTACTTTGAGGATTTGGACTCACACCCCATGCTGAAATGTTATACTTAGGAGAAGTCAGAACTGTTGGTGGTGATGTCATTCAGAAGAGATGCCCAAAGTACCTTTTACCCATCTATTTGGCTTTCGAGGTGTAAGTTAAAGGTACCATTGCATTTTCTGAAATGAGTAGAGGGTGTTCCCGCTGTCCTGATCAACATCCATTCTCTCATAACCCTGCTTCTGACATGTCCGCATCCATAACAGAGCAAGGACTTTATTCAGTGCATAATAGCTACCTGTCACCAACTGCTAGTATCGAAATGGTTTCCAATAGCAGGGTTTGCAGTTTGAGAAAGAAAGTGACTGTGGAAAACTCAGCCTAAACAGCTGGCTGAATTGTTAAACAGGTAGAGCATCAGGATGGTGTTCCAAGGGCCTGGATTTGATTCCCAGTTAGCTCACATTATTCATTCTCTTTACAATTTGTGTTTCAAGAATGATTAGCATTGCCTAATATGGTAACATTAGCTCCTCCTATTTCACTTACTTAAAGCTGAAAGATTTGCAGTTTGAAAAAGAGATGGACTGCAGGACAGTCAGGCTAGTCAGTTTACCTAATAAGCCAGCTAGTAGAATACCAGGATGGTATAGGAACTTTCACACTGCACGTGATGCAAAACTGGTTAGCAAAAAACCTTGCCAAACTGGTACCATGCTGGTGCTTGCTGTACATGTTTGACAGAGGTTTCTTGCTAACCAGTGGACATAGCCACTCACCCCTCACACCACTCTGATGCATCCATGAAAGCCCCTACTCTACGGGCCTGGATTTAATTACTTTACATGTCTATCGGATCACAGTTTATTACCAGTATGTAACTCACTAAAATACCACCAACAGCTTACTCTGTTTTAGTTGGCTTGCAGCTCTATCCTCCTGGACAAGACTGAAAGTATGCAGTATTTGTCTAACTCTACATTCTCGGTCAACTAAAGCTAAATAAATGAATAAACTATGTAAGCTCATTGAGAGCCATAGTGCATGAAGCAATGCTGTTTAAAACCTTGTAAATCATGACACCAGTTTAAGCCAATCACAATTGTATAATTCTAAATATTCCAGACAGTCTCATAACCATAAGAGGGTCTCCCATGCAAACAGATCTAAAATTCTAAAGTTTTTGTTCAGTTGGCATAGTTCATTTCACACACAGAGGATTCTCTTATTTACCATAAAGTAAAACATTTTGATTTTAATTTCAAATTCCACTTTTCATAAACCAACATATTTAACAAGATTTATAATATGTTTACATGTACAGTTACAGTACATCTAAACATATAACATGTCTTATGGTTATAAGAGTGCCTTCTCAAATCCTGTGTGCACCAGAACGGCTTAGCTTTGATTCACAGTTTTCTTATCAAAAGAACTTGAGAAGGCCCTCTTACAGGATAACCATACACGATAACAGAACTGTACATATAAAGATAAACATATTCTATTCTATTCTATTCTGTTTTGTTCTGTTCTGTTCTGTACAGTTTTGTTCTGCCCCATCCCGTCCCGTCCCATCCCATCCCATCTCATCCCATGTTCCGTTTCATCCCATCCCATCCCATCCTATGCTATTCAGTTTCATCCCATCCTATCCTATCCTATCCTATCCTATCCTATCCTATCCTATCCTATCCTATTCCACAGTCCCTGTACTATCAATATCTCGCTCATTGCTTTGTGAAGCTCTTTGTGATACACTGCGAATGAAAGGTTCTATATAAAACCAAATTCTATCCACCAATGTCTTAATCTGTTTCACTATCAGCCAAGTGTGCATCTCTGTCGACCTCTCCCCAGGACAAGGCTGAAAACAGGAAGTATTCCCTCTTTCCTAGTCAACAAAAACTAAATAAATAAACAGAATAGATATAGGACTGTGTATAATGAGGATATAATACCATCTAGAGGTTCTGGTGACGTGAACCTTGAAATTAGGGAGGCAGTATAGCACAGTGGTTTAAGGCTCTGAGCTGCAAATCTGGAGACCTGGGTTTGAATCCCACAGCCCCCACTTGCATACTGTGTGACCCTGAGCAAGTCACTTAACTTCCCTGTGCTCCCAGGTTGCACCTGTAAACAAGTGTTCAGCTTAGTGTGCCACTCCTGGTTAAACAATTGGAAAGTGAAGTTCGATAGGTACCAATATGTCACCAGAACCTTGAGATGGTATTATAGCCAAGTCATACACAGCAACTATTTTTTTTCTAACACTGTGCTTCCTTGCTATAATGAATCCTACTATACCAAAACCTTGGTTATTACAAATGTACTCTTGACCCCGACTCTTATCAGCTGGGGAGAGAGAAAACTCACCATCTCATCAACTGTACCCACAGACAGGCACAAAACACTCCTAACTCCTCCAAACTCAAACCACAGGCCAGAGGTTAAAGACAAACTACAGTAATATTTTATTTTCATTCTAGGCTTCCTCTATGTTCCCTTTATTTATGTAGCCCTTGACATTCATGTGGTTTGACCGAGAGAGAGAGAGCGGGAGAAAAAATCAGTACCACATAATTTTCCCACACAAAAAGCTTCAAACTCCTCTAACCATAAGCAAGATATCAGCTACAAACAAGTATTTGTCAATGCCGAATTTTTGCTTGCTGGTATTAGCATTGGAAATGCAGGAGTTAGACAGATGCAGAGTAGGAATGGCAGTGAAGTATTGAACTTCACGCCAACCTAACCTCCACCCTGCAGAGACAGACAAGCATTGGGGTATGTGTTTGGGTTGTCACCCATATTGTCCATGCCATTTCACCTCACCCTATCCTGCAGACAATGACAAGTGTTGAGGTGTGCCTTGGGGTGTTCAGCTTTACAGTGACCCCACTCCATAAGGACATATGCTGAAATGGGTGCAATATAGAATGGAGTGAACTCTGGGGCCGAGGTCCAGGCACAGCTCGATGCCTGTCAGTGGCTGCAGGGTGGGGTTGGGTTGGAATAGCTTGAGCATTTCAGTTGGCAATCCAAAGGCACACCCCTGATGCCTGTCAGTCTGTACAAGGTGGGACGTTGTGGTTAGAAACCGTAATGCCCAGGGCATTTGTTGGTATTTGCAGTATATATTTTCAACATGGCCATTTTGTGGCCCCTACCTCATGAAAGCATTTGGGACCTCCTCTCATGAACAGTGGTACTGTGATTTTGTCAATGTGTCCTGAAATTTGAGTTTCCACAGCGACCGTGCCATTGTGCGCCACACGTATGAAAACACAGATCGGGCAGGATGTGAAGAATGACAGCTGTACCACTCATAGGGAGGTGTGAAGAGATAGCAATGTTGAAAATCTGTAGGGAAAATATTAAAATGCTCAAACTTCCGAGCGTACATGGAAACTGCACAACGTATGCGTGTACACAGACATTTAGTGGAATTATTTCACCAAATTTTCAATACATAAGCATTTTGTGACCTCTGCTCATGAACACTGTCACTATGATTTTCTTAATCAGTCCCGAACATTGATTTCCCACAGCAACTGCGATATTCTGCGCCAGATGTGTAAACGCATATTTTGGGCAGGGTGTGAAAAATGATAGCTGTATTTTTCATAGGGAGGTCTGAAAAAATGCCAATGTTGAAAATCTGTAGTGAAAATACTACAAATTTGCAAAGTTACAAGGGTGCATGGAAACTGCACAATGCACGCTTGTAACACAGTCATTTTATGGTTATTTGTCACCAAATTTTCAACATAGGCATTTTAGGACCTCTGCTCATGAACAGAGTCACAGTGATTTTACATACGAACATACATACAAACATATGAACATATGAATCTGCCAGCAGAACACACCAATCGGTCTATGTAAGTTTGTCCAAGTGTGCAGCTAGCACTCTAGATTGCAGCTGCCCCAGCCTCCTCCCCCTCAGTTCCTCCCCCACTTGTCCCAGCCCCTGCCCCCTGACTCTTCCTCTTACTTTATCCCATTCCTCTTTAAAGTCATTGAATGTCCTACATGTTACCACCCCCTCTGGCAGCGCATTCCAACTAGACACCAACCTCTCAGAGAAGTAGTGCCTCCTCATTTCCCTCTTGAAACGTCCTCCTTCCAACCTTAGTCCATGCCCCCTTATCTCTCTTCCACTCCTCAGTTTAAACACCCCCTCAGTGCTAGGTTTATTTACCCCTCAGGTATTTAAATGCTTCAATCATATCCCCCCATCCCTCCTCTCCTCCAGTGTGTACATGTTCAGCTCCTTCAGCCTAACTTCATATTCCTTTCCTTCCATCCCTTTTAACATTTTTGTTGCCCTCCTTTGCACCTCCTCCAGTAACTTTATATCTCTCCTCAGGTATGGCCTCCAGCATTACACACAGTACTGTAGGTGCAGTCTGACCAATGATCTGTAGAGAGGTAGGAGCACATCCCTGTGTGTGGATGAGAACCCCCTTGCATTGCACCCCAGCATCCTGTTTGCCTTTGCTGCTGTACTCCTGCAATGGGCCGAGTTGTTCATGCTCCCAGTTACCAACACCCCTAGGTCCTTCTCCTCCTCTGTGATCTTCAACCAGTAGTCCCTCTTCTGGTTCTTAGCTCTGAAGTGCATCACCTTACACTTCTTTGCATTGAATCCTAGCTGCTACTCCACTGACCATGTCTCTAGTTTGGTTAGGTCCCCCTGCAGTTTTTTCCATCCATCCTCTTCATCCACCACAGCCCCCAATTTGGTATAATGTGCAAACAGACTAACCCTGCTCCCCACTCCATGTGCTATATCAGAGATAAAGAGCCCAAATAGCAC
This sequence comes from Neoceratodus forsteri, assembly GCA_016271365.2. Lineage (NCBI taxonomy): Eukaryota > Metazoa > Chordata > Ceratodontiformes > Ceratodontidae > Neoceratodus > Neoceratodus forsteri. The sequence goes on along the minus strand of JADMNL010000025.1, from coordinate 6,113,498 downwards.
CAGGCCCAGCACTGACCCCTGCGGCACCCCTGCGGCACAGTTCTGGGTGCAAGTGCTCCACCACCACCACCACCACCACCCTCTACACCCTCCCCTGTAACCAATTCTCTATCCATTTAGTCAGCCTTTTTCCCACCCCCACTGCCATCAGCTTCACCCCAAGTCTCCCATGAGGCACTGTATCAAAGGCCTTACTGAAGTCCAAATACAGGACATGTACCTCATGGCCCCTGTCCAACTCCCTTGTCACCCAGGCGCAATACTCTATTAGGTTGGTTTGAGAAGACTTCCCTGAGATGAAACCATGTTGCCACCCATCTTGGAGGCCATTACTCTCTAGGAATGCCACCAGCCTCTCCGTCAGTATCACCTCCATAAGCTTACCCACTATGGACATGAGACTTACCGAATGATAATTTCCTGGCTCCTCCCTAGGCTTACCCACTATGGACATGAGACTTATCGGACAATAATTTCCTGGCTCCTCCCTAGGCTCACTGTTGTGTATGGGCACCACATGGGCCACCCTCCAGTCCTGGGGCACACACCCCATTTCCAGGGAGGTGTTGAACAGATCTGCCAGCAGCTCAGCCAACAGCTTTACCATCTCCCTTTGCACCCTGGGATGGATGCCATCGGGACTTGGTGCCTTGTCCACCCTTACTGCCCTCAGCCCCTCTAGCACCCTACTTCCTGTGATCACTTTGTCCGTCACCTTCTCCCCCTCATTTCCCCACCCCCCAGCCCATTCTGGTAGTGAGCCATCCCTCTCCTTAGTGAAAATGGAGCAGAAGTACTCATTTACAATTTCCAATTGCTCCTCCTCCTTTTCCACCCAATCCCCTCCCAGCTTTATCCTCACAATATGTTCCTTGTACTTCCTCTTTTCCCTGACATACATAAAAAAGTCATTTTCCCCTCCCTTTATGCCCTGTGCGGAACTTAAGTGCCTGGAGGCCTTAGCTTTTTTCACCCTCCTGACAACCTCCCTTGACCAACTCCCGAAAGCCTCCTTATCTTCTCCCTTCCTTGTTCTCCTGTACTTCTGGTATGCAGCCATCTTTCCCCTCACCCTTTGCACCACTTTCTTGTTCAGCCAGCATGGTTTCTTGCCTCTGCTCTTCTTACTGCTGGCCCTGGTGCAGGCTACTGTGGCCTCTGTTAGCCCAGTCTTTATGACTCCCCACTTTTGTTCTGCATCGGTCCCTGGCCTTATATCCTGGAGTCCCCCTTGCAGTATTGCTCCCATTCCCCAAAAGTCCACCCTAATAAAGTCCACCACCTTAGTGCCCATGCCTCCTGTCTCCCTGCCCAGTGCGACAATGAGCCACACTGTTTGGTGGTCGTTACCCGCTAGTGAGTCCTCCACCCTTACCTCCCTCAATGCTTCCCCATTTGCCAGTGTGACACTTGGCCAGCTGGTTATGATTATTCTATGATATTTGTAATATAAAAATATAGTATGTGATTGTCTCACATAAGGCAGCAGTGCCATGGGTGCCCCCCCATGTTTCGGTTACAGGAACTGACCAGGAGATCTCTGTAATGGAATTAACTTCCTTGAGAAGTTGCATTTTATGGCCTTGTTATGACTTGTTGCTGCCTCTGAAGTTCGGAAGCTAAATATGCATTTTATTACAGAACAGGACATGACTTAGCTGATTCCTGTTGGCTATATTCACACCTAAGTGGCGTATGGTAGAGTTGTAACAAGCTTTGAGGTTCCTTGGGAAAATAAAAAAACAGCCACCAGTTCAAAGGAAAGACTTGATTAAAGACTGTCATAATTTGGGAAATTAGTTTTTGCTGAAGTCACATTATTTAAAATATCTCTTGACAGGAAATCATGATTGTATTTTTTTGGTTCCAAAAGGAGGAGCTAGATGACTCATAGAAGGGGTGTGTAGACACAGAGTTTTAAACTGAATACTGTGTCTGAACTGTTTTATTATATACCATCTTGGGACTGTGGAAAGACACAGCTCTCATAAGCACTTACAGGTGTTACATTAGATAGAAAATATCTAAATGTACTTTGGTATGAGTTTATCTGCAGTTTTCCTTGTTTTTCTTTATGTGATTGTACGCTCTTTGATATATTGTTCTGTGTTTACATTTTTCACAATTTTGTCATCTTTTAGTAAAATATCTTTTATTTGAAAGACTGCCTGGGTGTCTCTCGGTTCTCTTTGCATGTGACGTATAGAAGATTAAGCCTGACAAAAACTGTTCAAAAGCTTGATGGTGTTACTAAACTGGGAAAAGGTAAGAATATACCTAAGGTCTTTTATAGAGTTTTAAGGGTTCATTTTGGAAGCCTGGCTTTGTGCCCTAGCGAAAGATTGTACCACAATCCCCGAAGAGGGTACGTATCTGAGCCTTTACATTGGGTATGCTAGCATAAGGTTCACCATTTGAATCCCCCCAAAACTTGAGACTAAAGGTGATTCAGACCCACAGGCAGACAGGAGGATTACCCTGTCTGTTACCTGGTCACACTATTGCGCTCTGATGTTGGCACTGTGGGAGCAGAGGGCCTGACTGGCTGAGTGCGTTTGTGGCAGCCACAACTAGGTCCAGAGTGCTACCAAGTCTTGTAGGCCCACTTACCAATTGCGTCAGAAGACCATCCTGGAATGCATCAAGGAGCACCTGCTCCCTGGTACTGCTAGTGGCTGGGATGCTCCAGTCAACCCATGGTAGGTTAAATTCCCCCACTATCACCACACTCCCCCTTCTACACACCCTCCTTATCTGCTCTGCCAACTCCTCATCCAGTTCCCCGGATTGGGCTGGTGGTCTGTACACTACTCCCAGCCTCAGCTTTCTGCCCTTGGAGTCCAGGAGCTGCACCCAAATGCCTCTTCTCTTCTCTTCTCTTCTTCTTCTCTTCTCTTCTTCTTCTCTTCTCTCTTCTCTCTCTTCTCTCTCTCTTCTCTCCCTCATCCCTTATGCATTTAATCCTTCCTCACATAGAGTGCAACCCCCTTCCAACCCCCGGTCCATCCTGTATATCCTGTATTCCGGGATTGCCAAGCAGCAATCATGGTACTCTGTGGCCCATGTCTCTGTCACTGCAGCAATGTCCACCTTCCCCTCTGAAAGGAGCACCTGAAGCTCTGCAGTTTTGTTCCCCAGGCTTCTTGCATTGAGAGAGACCACCTTCCAGCCGTACCCCTCCTTCTCTTCACTCTCCTCCTTGGCCTGTGTCCCTCCTCCTGGTAGTCTGTATCCTTTCTCCTTCTTATTCTTATTAGGTGGTGGTGCCTTCTGCATTACATTCATACCACTCTGCCCACCCCCTGCCAGGGTTACTACGCCTCCGCCTTTACCTATATCTAGGTGGGTGAACTCATTAGGCTCCCCTGTCTGGACCATTCTACCAACCTCAGTCTTTTGGCCACCTCCCCACTAGTATAAATCTACCTTAGTAGAGATATACCCCTCTAACCCTGTCTTTAATACTACCCTCCCCTTCCTGCTCAAGTGTACCCTGCCCCCCGTGTACAAGTCACTATTCCCCCAGACCCTACCCCAGTTAGTCACTAACCCATAATTGTTGGCATGGCACTAATCCCTTGGCCACTCGTTGAACTCCTCAATCCTACCCTTCCTCCTCATGCTTGCACATGGTAACAGGAGTACCTCCTGCCCAACTACTCAAACCTCCCCCTCACTACTTCCACAGTCTCCCCTGCCAAGTCATTTGTACCCACATGCAACACTAAATGAGGTTTCTTCCTCTCCCTCACTGCACACTTTAGCAGTGCCTGCCCTGCCAATCCTGCAGTCAACCTGGGGATAGCTTCAACCCAAATACGGCTGTGCCTTTCCACCCTTCTGCCTTATCTCACCCCTTTCAGTATAGACTCTCCCAGCATGAGTACCCCCTCGTCCCTTACCCCCTTTCCCTTCTACTGCCCCTTTCACCACCCCAGTATTCATTCTTCCCTGCCCCTTACCCCTGCCAGCTGCATCCCCTGTGACTTCTGTATCTGTACCCCCAACTTCCGCCTCACCCCTTTTCTCTGCCTTATTCCTCCCATCCCCCTTGAACCCCTTCGCAACCTAATTACTTCCTTCTGGGCTTCTCATGTTGACCTCCCCTTCTCCCCTGCTGATTTCCAACCCCTCTCCTATCCCAGCTGTTGTTGATTTAGAGACCCCATTCCCTTCTACCCCGATAGTGATGCCCCTCCCATCCTTCCCCTTCCTGTAGACTTCTCTGCTCCAGTCACCACCCCCTCCTTCCTTACTAGCCCCCTTCTACCCTTTCATCCTTGCTACCTCTTCCTCTACCTGTTGCCACCCTTCTCATGCCCCACTTGTCCTCCTCCCCCTTCAGTATGTTCCTGCTCCTCCCTCTCTCTCTCCCATAGCAGAGGCTTGAATTTATTCCTCATCAATACCCCTCCTACATCTCTTCCCCCTTTTAGTTCACCCTCCTACCTGTCCCCCTCCATGCCACCCCTGGTCCCTCCCTACCCACAGCCATCTTCTCTGTCCTCTGGTATTCCTTGTGGTCTCTTCCTTCCCCATTAGGAAGCCCCCCCTCACCTCGGGCACCCCCTCCCTTCTCCTTTCTTTTCTGTTAGTGCCTCTGATACTGGGGTTGGTTTCAGTCCCATGTTGTTCTTCCTGTGTCCCCCCCTTGCCATCCCCTATTCCCTCCCCAGCAAGGATGCCTACCATACTCATCTGACCTGCCACTTAGACTCCTCCCTAACCTCCACAGTTCCTCCTCAAACTAGCCAGTCATCTACAGACCATACACCCCCCCATCCTCCAAGCCTAGACCAGGATCATGAATTACCCACACCCTGTACACCCCACCACCCTTTTAAAGAAGCCCGCTCTATTGACATGTGGCACCCACCACATTTTTGCCCCCATCTTATGTTATGGACTCTTACTCCCAGGTTCTGTACCCTACTACAACTGTTAGGCTCCTATTTACTCAAATTTCTGTTCACTCCCATACACTAGTCCCACTACTGGCCCTTTGCCGACCAGGTTAATTTAATCTCAAATCTCATCTGATAGATACTGTATTACTGTAGCAATCCTAAAGCCTCCTTGTCCATTTTTCACCCCCTCAGCTACCATACTTTTTGTTCTCAGCTCTCATATAGTTTCACTTAGCCCAGTTAGAAATCCTATTGCACTCCAAGTATTACTCAGCTCAGTTAGATAAATAAACAGAACAAATAAATATGTATTGTTACAGCAATCATAACAGTATAGCTCAGTACTTAGCTCAGTTAGAGAAATAAACAGAACAACTAAATCTGTATCATTACAGCTATCCTAAAAGTATCCAATCATTGCTTTGTCTCCACCCCAGAGACCCTGCTGTAATATAGGACCATACATACCTCTCAACTGTCCCTGATTTTCAGGGACGTCCCTGATTTTGTCTCATATTGTTCCTCTGTCCCTCATAAAATGTGTATTCTTGTGACAGAACAGTGGGGATTAAAAGCATAAAACAATGTCAAGCATTAAAGTAACAGACTTGTTATTCTTCAGGAAATGCATCTTAACACAAATCCCCTTATTCTATCAGCTTTCTGAGTGAATAATATCAGGTTTTAAGATGTGTCCCTGATTTGGGGTCTTTATCCCTGATTTTTTTAAGCCTTGTCCCTGATTCATGAGGCAAGAGGTTGAGAGGTATGGGACCACAGAGGACTTGCTGGAGGGTGGGCAACTCTAAAGTCCTGGCAGAGCTCTGTTGAGCTCACTCACCCTCTCTCACTCACTCATTCTATTTCTCCTGGCACTGTAGGCTGCCCCTCTGTACTGGGTTCCTGCCTGCATTGGTGCCTTTTTCTGCCCACAAAGAAATCTGCAGCAGTCCCAACAGAGCTCAGTTGAGCTCGCTCACACACCCCCACTCATTCTGTTTCTCCCAGTGCTGCAGCATGCCCTTTTGTACTGGGCTCCTGCCTGCGCTGGTACCCTTTTCTGCCCACAAAGAAATCCGCAGCAGTCCCGACAGAGCTCCATTGAGCTCGTTCACTCCTCCTCTCTCACTCGCTCATTCTGTCTCCCAGGCACTGCAGGCTGCCCTTTTGTACTGGGTTCCTGTCTGCATTGGTGCCTTTTTCTGCCTACAAAGACATCTGCAGCAGTCCCGACAGAGCTCCATTGAGCTTGCTCACTCCCCCCTCTCACTCTCGCTCATTCTGTTTCTCCCAGTGCTGCAGACTGCCCTTTTGTACTGGGCTCCTGCTTGCATTGGCACCTTTTTCTGCCCACAAAGAAATCTGCAGCAGTGCCGGTAGAGCTCAGCTGAGCTCGCTTACTCACTCTCTCTCTCACACTCACTCAATCTTAATCTGTCCCAAACACTGATTTCCCACAGTGACCGCGCTATTCTGCACCAGAAGTGTGAAAACATGTTTCGGGCAGGATGTGAAAAATGACAGCTGTGCTGTTCATAAGGAGGTGTGAAAAAATGCCAGTGTGAAAAATCTGGCTGAAAATATTACAATTTTGCGAAGTTACAAGGGTGCATGGAAACTGCACACTGCACACTTGTAGCACAGTCATTTTATGGACTTTCATGACCAAATTTTCAACATAGGCATTTTAGAACCACTGCTCATGAACAGCATCACTGTCATTTTCTCAATCTATCCCGAAAACTGATTTCCCACAGCGACCGCTCTATTCTGCACCGGAAGTGCGGAAACAAATTTTGGCCAGGATGTGTAAAATGACAGCTGTACTGTTCATAAGGAGGTGTGAAAAAATGCCAATGTTGAAAATCTGGAGTGAAAATTTTATAAATTTGTGAAGTTATGAGCATGCGTGGAAACTGCACAATGCACGCTCGTAAAACAGTCATTTTCTGGATTTTTCTTTTCACAACATTTGCAACATGTGCTTTTTGAGAGCCCACCTCATGAATAGTGGCACTGTCATTTCATTAATTGGTCCTGAAAGGTGATTCCGCACAGTGACCGTGAAATCACCTTTCAGGACCGAATAACGCCATGACAGTGACTGAATTCATGAGGTGAGGTCCCAATAACCCCATGTGGAAAATTTGGTGCCAAAACTCCCAAAAATGCCCGAGATATGCACCAAAGTTGAAAAAAAGTATTTATGCCACTGTACAGCTTACCGGCATTTCTTCAGTTCGCGGTCGGCTTTGAAGAGTGCAGACATTTTTACGGTCCACCAAAAATCATAGCGCTGGGCTCCGGAGGTAAGTATGGGGTGAGGGGGGTATGGGGGAGAAGGGATGCGCAGAGGGTGAGCACAAGTTGGGGGAGGGGCTACTGGACTCAACAAGGGACCATTTTCTATTTTACAGGTTTAAAAAAGGAAAAAGAAAAAGAAAAACATTGCGGGAAGTTTTTTTTTTACAGGGATATTTGGCATGCTGGATGGGCTCCCAGCATGCCACCTGAGTGTTTTTTTGGAGGGGCATCAGCACATATGGAGCAGGGGGTCAAGAACCGAGGTGGATTGGGCACCCCCTTTGGCACACAACAAATTGGGGGGGACATTATGCTGATGGGGATTGGGCTCCCCCATCAGCAAATTGAACTGGGAAGGGGGGACTGAAGCTGATGGTGATTGGGCCCCCGTCAGCAAAGAAAGACTGTTGGGGGTGCATAATGCCAAGGGGGATTGGGCACCCCCTCAGCACACAAAAAATGGGGGGGCATTATGCCGACAGAAGTGGGATCCCCATCCATTGAACTGGGCATAAAAGCATCCTGCCAGAAGAGCAACACTGTGCCACATCAGTCGGGGCCGCTCGCCATCGCAACCTCAGCTTCTGTCGGCAAAACTGTTCAGGCCGAAACAACAGGCTGCTGCTGCTATGACGAGGAGTTCCTGGATGGCTGCAGCTCTTTTCTTTCAAGGTGGTGGCACGCTTTAAAACTAGAGTCACGGGCAGCGTCCTTCTTTATTGGTGCGTAACACACAAGCCCCAAAATGCAGTGGCGGCAATGACCACAAGAGTGTCGCATCTCCACAACCTGCTTCTGCAGCAGCTGCCGCAAGATGTTTCTTGCGCATGTGCGCAAGCAAACATAAAAATGTGTAAAAAGGGCACTGCATTCCCTCTGTTTATGTAGCCTATGTACATCCATGTTGCAGTTGCATCCTGGAGAGGGAGAGAGAGAATCAGGCTGCTGTTCAGAGGACCAAGTTAATTAGTGAAAGGAGAAAGTCCAGAGGGGGTATTGCTAAGCTTAATGGAGAAAAAGGGGCATGTGAGGAGGAGAACCCTGTAAAAGCATCTATCCTAAATAGATACTTTTGCTCAGTATTTACTGAAGAGAAGGTAGGGCAGGGCCCACAGCTCAGCATCATGGACACAAGGGGCAGGGAGGTGAGGACTACTCCCTTCACAAAAGAAAGGGTCCTACAAGAGCTCGCTAAGCTCAGGGTGGATAAGGTAATGGGACCTGATGGCATACATCCCAGGGTACTTAAGGAGCTAAGGGTGGAACTAGCAGAGCCATTAGCAGAACTGTTTAGTGAGTCTCTGAGCACAGGAGAGGTCCCAGAAGACTTGAGAAGGGCTCATGTGATCCCGCTCCATAAGAGTGGTAGCAGGGAGGAGGCAGGGAACTACAGACCAGTCAGTCTTACCTCAGTAGTGGGCAAGATTATGGAGGCACTTCTTAAGGAAAGGATAGTGCAACACCTGGAATCCATAGGGGCACAGGATCCAAGACAGCATGGGTTTACAAAAGGAAGGTCCTGTCAAACTACTCTCATATATTTCTTTGACTGGGTAACCAGAGTGGTGGACCAAGGGGGAGCAGTTGATGTCACCTACCTTGACTTCAGCAAAGCTTTTGACACTGTTCCACATAAAAGATTGATAAATAAGCTGGGTAGGCTCGGGGTGGGTCAGAAGTTGGTCAACTGGGTGGCAAACTGGTTGACGGGCAGAAAACAAAGAGTGGTGGTGAATGGCATACAGTCAGAAGAGATGCAAGTCACAAGTGGGGTACCTCAGGAATCAGTCCTGGGGCCAGTCCTCTTCAATATCTTCACAAGTGACCTTGCAGTTGGACCAGAGGGTAAGGCTTGTCTGTTTGCAGATGACACCAAGATCTGCAACAGAGTAGATGATCCAGATGGGGTGGGCAGAATGAGAAGAGATCTGGATAAATTAGCAAAATGGTCAGAAGAGTGGCAACTGGAATTTAATGCAAAGAAGTGCAAGATCATGCACATAGGGAAGAGAAACCCTGAAGCCACCTGTAGGCTGGGAGGGGAGTTGCTAGCAGTCACAAAGGAAGAAAGAGACTTGGGCATCATTATCACCCGAAATCATCCAAGCAGACTCTAAAGCAGTAGGTAAGGCTAGGGGGGTGTTAGGGTGTATTAGTAGGGGTATCACAAGTCGTAAGAGGGAGGTAATAATCCCTCTTTACAAGACACTGGTTAGGCCCCATCTGGAGTACTGCGTGCAGTATTGGAGGCCACACCTTCACAAGGACATTAACCAAATTGAGGCAGTCCAGAGAAGGGCAACCAAAATGGTGCAGGGACTGCATCAGAAGACATATGAGGACAGATTATGGAGCTCAATATGTATACCTTTGAGCAAAGGAGGGAGAGAGGTGATATTATCGAGACATTCAAACACCTTAAGGGCATTAACAAGGTGAAAGAGTCTAACATTTTTAAATATAAGAAAAATAGCAGGACAAGAGGACACAGCATGAGATTAGAGGGAGGCCGATTAAGGGGGAATGTGAGGAAGTTCTTTTTCACAGAAAGGGTGGTGGATGCATGGAATGGCCTACTTCAGAAAGTGGTGGCTATGAATACAGTGCAGAGCTTCAAACAGGCATGGGATAGGCATAAGGGAGCAATACAGATGAGTATGAATATATAGGCCACTGACAGAGCAAAGGCCGATGGCACATTTATAAGGTCGAAAAAGAAATGGGCAGACTGGATGGGCCTTGCGGTCCTTATCTGCCATCAACTTCTATGTTTCTATGTTTCTATGTCTATGTTTCTATTAATTACAGTACATACTGCCACAGTACTTCTGTGTTGGGGCTCATTACCTTTCTTTGCTGCTGAATTCTGATCTAACTCAAACCTTCACCTCTCCAGCAAGTAAATGCTGACTGGCACAACATTTCTGGGTTCTGTTTTTTGGAAGGGGGAACCATGACCTTGACCTGACTGCACTTGCACCACTGTTTCCCATAGAGGAAGCCAGGTGCTAACACTAGTGTACAAACTACTGCACAAGTTTAGGTAAATGATTGGTTAGTAAAGAGCCTATTAATAAAGACAAGAAGGAAACATTAGTAAGTGTTAGTGACAACACAGCCTGGTTTGGAAAGGGATTTTTGGTGTCCCTCGATATAATGAACCGATGATTATAATGAACTGCAATGGCTCCAGATTTGTTCATTATAGCGAGGGAGCGCTGTAGATGGATCCAGACAGGAGCTTACCTTCAGGCTCCTGCCTACAGCTGCATCCAGCAGCACTCTCCCAAGTAGCATCTTCTGTGGCCAAAGGCAGAGCCACATGTTTCCTCCACTTCTGGCCTCTCCTGAACTGAAGAGCAGACTCTTCACTCCCCAGGAACAAGGTGGCAGTGGCGTAGGAGGGCAGAGCACTAGAGAGGAATTCCTCTGGCACCAGTTAAGTTTTTCATCAGCTGAAGAGCTGGCTAGCTTTTACTGTATGTAACAGTTTCAGTAAAAGCTGGCTCACACTTAGCTAAGAAGCATGCAAGTGGCATGAGCTCGTTGTTCTTTCCCGTAATACTATCATTGAACCTGCAACAATGGTATTATGAGTTCTCATAATATAGGGCATGATGGAATGTCATAAAAATCCATCACTTTCAAAAGGTTGTTATGCTGTAGTAGCTATGTCATCGTAGCTGTTATGCTGTACTAACTACGAAGCTACTACAACATAACAACATGAAACACGCTAGCGCATGTGCATTACACGACTAGGAATCGGCTGTGGTGGTGAAAATGACAGCGAGAACAAGTTTTTGTTTATATTTTAAATGAGTTGTTCTACTTTGTAAATTTCATGACTCCTCGTTTCTTGTTTCCTGTTCCCTGTTTGTACTGTAAGTAAAAAAAGCTTTCACTTCTACTTGATGATCTCCATGCATTTACTAGACTGTGTATTAGTGCTGATGTAGTTGGAGTTGGGGGGGGGCAGCCCTGACTGGCCAGCCAGCCACTCGATGCTGTCTCCATGTTACTTGTACAGCTTGTGGTGGGGTGGGATGGCTTCATACACTATAAAAGATAATGGATACCTTTCCCTTTGATAACAAGCATGTTGGAACATCTCGGGGCTGCTGTTGTTGACCGAACCTCTCAAACTTCGCTCTCGAGGTTCATAAGGTCGCCAATGACAACCTCTTGATGAACCAACATGCTTACTACTGATGGGAAGGTATCCATTATCCTGTATATTATCCATGGATTCCAATGATGGTATTGCGGAACATTTTTAGTACACTTTCCAATAGTATTATTAGGAACATCCATATATTACAATATTCTGTTCTATTCTGTCCTATTCCTTCTTTCCTTTCCTTTCTATTTTATTCTTGCTTGCTGTTACCATGAGACTTTGGAAGTCTCACCTGGGGTTTCCTAAAGTGGAAATGCTCCAATCAGGTTGTCCTATGTCTTCACACATTTTGCCAACGGCATGATAGTGCAATGGTTAGAGCAGTGAGCCAGAGATGTGGGAAGCTGCTGAGTAGTATTACTGGTGCTAAGTGTAATTGTTCACGTGAAACTAGTTTCTATTAAAAGGTGCCACATGCTGTACTGCCAGATATTAACCAAGGTGAAGCCTGGATAGAGACAATAGCTTTCTGTTGGTTTAATCATACTTCAGCCTAGAGCTGCGAGCCAAGAAAACATGGTTCAATTTTCAGCTTATCCACTTTTAGTCTCACTCGGTGTAGCTGTCCATATCAGTAACAGTTTACCAGTATGAACACTGGCAGGCTGTGGTTAGTTATTTATGTATTTTTCTGTTCAGGGTGATGCACACATGAACATACACTACACACACATGCACACTCACACAGACCTGCAGTCTCATACCTACATGAATGTACTCATGTACGTGAGTTTACTAATACACAGGCAAACACAACATTCACATATGCACATACACAATGCCTGCATGTGCCCTCTGCTCAATCCTAATCTTTCCTTATTTGGGAAGCATATGGATCTGCTGTAGAGAGGGGAAGTCATGGTATGTTTTCAAGTTATGTGTTTAAATTACTTCTGACCACCAAAACTATTTACTGTAGCTCACATAACTTTCATAGCATCAGTTTAGTTTCCTCATCCATTAAGGGATTACTGAAAAGCGAGCTCTTTCCCAGTCAAAAATGAAAACCTTTCAAAACGCTAATCACCAGCTAAAAGCATTGTGTCCATTTTAAACATATTGTGGTTCATACTATACTAAATGCAATAGAAATGAAAGGCGTTGGCCATCTCTTCTTGAAAGATAAACTAAACATTGTAAATTTCATACTCCTTTAGTGCCTGAAAAGAGCTGCTTATCTCTGGTCCTATATCAAATCTTCCATCACAGTGCTGCTGTCAGCTGTAGGTATCCTTCTGGTACTGCTGTAATACCCCAAAGCTGGTACCCAGGTGCCCAAGTACAGTGCCCCAGTCCCAGTACTCCCCAGTGAGTCACCAGCACACTGAAGGTGCCCCTATCAGACCCCAGCCATATACAGTGGCAGGAGGGGGGATTAGGTAGTTAAACAGGGCACAGAAAGTAATATGAGGGCCTCCCCCACATGCAAAGCTGCCTGCCTGCAGTTTAAACACCTTTTTCCTCTTTAGCCTGTTGATCACTGTTGGTTACCCTGGAGTCTGGCGCCGGCTCTTTTTTTTTTTTAAATAATGCCAACTTGTGCCGGACTGCTGGTTGTCCCCTACTTTGCTAGGGACTTGGCATCCCGAATGTTGGATGGCTATAAGAGGTACAGCACTGCAAGAAAACTGGTAGTCCAACAGCCATCCAGTAAGTGCTCTTAGGTGCTCTGCAGTGCAGTCGGACCTTGTGTGAAGAAGTCTGAAGGGAGAGAGAGAGAAGAATGGTGAACCAGCTGAAAGAAAAGAAAAGTGCTTACTGACCTCAGTGGATCCTGTATTCCTCCTTCTAATGAGTTGGCAGCTGTTGGTTTCTTTTTCCTCTTGACTCAGTCTGGCAGGTTTCCCTTAGTGTTGGTGGTTATATGGCAGTGCAAAGTCTGCAATCAAGAAGAAGAGTGGCAGATCCAGGCGGCTGTGATGTGGGCTTTGTATAGCCCCATTTCTTTAATTTATATTTAGAAGTTTTTCGGGTCCCCCATTGGTGACAGTAAGCAGCGGGGCCACGGTGAGAGTGTCAGCATTAGGAGGAGTAGCATGCAAGACCGTGGTAGTGAGAGCATTGGCTTTGGAAGGAAGAGTCAGTGATCAAGCCCCAGCAGACCGCCTTCCATGAACCTCCAACAGCAACAACACCAGCACCTTCTCCAGCATCTAGCCAGCCTTCTCTTAGTCACCAGATTGACCCATCTTTGGTGGTGAGTCAAGGCAGCAAGCAGCACCAAAGGGCAGAAACTGACTGCATTCTCTCATTTATAAACAAAACAAACAAAGGGAAAGCACTGCAGGCAGCTACAAAGTGAGGGCAGGCAAAGCAACACCCAGGAGGGCCCAGGGGCCAGGCAGGACCCTTCTTGAACTAGAAACATGCCCAAGAGGCAGAAGTAGGGGTAAACCAAGGCCCACGTTAAATAAAGATTATACAATGGCAAGAAAGAATCCTGGCTCCTGATTGGTTAGTTAGCCATCACAGCAAGGATGTTATCCTGGCATAACATCCCTGCTGATCAACTAGATGATGAGCTCATAGATAGGCTCTTTTTTCTCTTGATGACTGCTTGCATCTTTTCTTAAAAAAATATTGTTAAACACTAAAAAACAATTCTTAAAATTATTTTTTTTCTGTATAAAACAATGAGCCATTGTATAATAGGAATAATGCCCTCCAGGGTGGGTGTTATGCTGGGATAACATCCCTTCTCGGGTGTTGATGCCCTCGGCCAGTGGCCTCGGGCCCAACCACCCAAGGTGGGATGTTATCCCAGCATAACACCCACCCTGTCAGGCATTATTCCTTTAACAGCCAAGAAGGGGAAAAGCAAATGGTGAGGACAAGCCTTAATAAAATGAAGTAACTGCCCAGGGAGGCAGGCTAGTAAGGGCAGAACAGGTCCATCAGGCCCATTTTTCCCCTTTAAAAAGTAAACACTGTAGGGTAGTGTTGAGGGCAGAGCAGGCTCCATCTAAATAAAGGAACACCAAGAAGGGCTAACAACAAAGCAGGCTAGTAGCCCAAAGGGTCAGCTCAGAACAAGAAGGCTTGTTTAAACAAATTAATTAACAAACTGGCTGTGAACACTAGCTCCAGCCAGGAGCAGAACAAGTGCAGCAGACAAGCCTCCACGTAGCCACCCAGAAGCATAGCTACAACAGCCCTAGCCAAGGGTTAACTACTGTTTAAGAAATATTTTACTGTGCCCAGAGTCCCTAGCAGGGGAGAGACAGTATGCACTGGATCCCTAGCATACAGGCTCCATCTGATTGGTCCTAAGCAATGAGGGCAGGGCTGTTGTCTAAACTAAAAGTTAATGTGAGTACCTGTGGCAGGGAGGGCATAGCCTGTGATCCGAGCTGTAGCGAGGTACTGTATACCCCAGCTATTTAATTCAGACTTTCCCTTACGTAGTGTCTGCTGTGGTATAGTGCCCCTGGTTACAGAACAAACATTTTAAAGTACAAGTGCAACTGCACTTCAAGTGACTGCTGAATCTTGGATGAACATTTTAAAGTGTAAGTGTCAGTGTATTTGAAGCAACAGTGCCAAATTACATTTGAACACTTGTTTTTATTACAGGAAGTGGGGTGGAAGAAATGAAGGGGGATGGGAGCGGGTGCATTAAAAGTGGGGGCGGGCAAAAAGGAAAAAAAGGAGAGTAACAGAGTGGTAACAAAGCTGGGAACACCATGTGTGCAAGTGCTAGAAATCTAGGAAATAAGATTCCAGACCTAGAGGCCACAATGGGAGAGGCCGACCTAGATATTGTAGCAATTACCAAGTTATGGTGCACTGAAAACCATGACTAGGGCATGGCCATACCAGGCTATACTCTGTTCAGGAAGAACAGGGTAGGAAGGAAATGAGGAGGTGTGATACTTCATGTGAGGGAGGACATTAAAGTGACTGATGTACAGGGAACATGGGGGCAGAGGTACAGTGGGTCACATTAGAGACAGTGAATGTAACTTCTATTTGCACTAGTGTGATCTAAAGACCTCCACACAGGGGCAGGCACTAGATAAGGTATTGATGGATGCCATTGGCAAGACAGCAGAAAAGGGAGAGGTGCTGCTGGTGGGAGACTTCAATCTGCCAATGTAGATTGGAGTCACCTAACTGCTGCATCAGCTAGAAGCAAGGACAGTTTGGATTCCCTGCAGGGGGCCTTCTTCAGGCAACTAGTAAGTAAACCCACTTATGATGGGACAATACTGTACCTGGTACTCACCAACAGGACAATGCTGCAGACATCAAGATGGGGGGGGGGGACACCTAAGGACCAGCGATCACCATACAGTATGGTTCAAAATAAGGATGGCTGTGTAATCATACCGCACAAAGGTGAGGGTCCTGAACTTCAGTATGTATGCGCTCAGTGACAGCTCAGTTGGAGGCTAGCCATGGTGGAGAGAGGAGGGCTGTGCTGGTCGCTGCCTCGGTTTCAGGATGGGTAAAGCGGGGTTGTGGGCCACTACCTGCCACGGTAGGGGGTCCACTAGACTACAAGGGAATTGGTTATGTTACCTATATAGGGGACTGGGGATGGGGGAGTTACAGTGAACACCAGGGAATATTCATTGTAGGTACTAGGTGGATGATCGGATGGGGGGGGCACTAGCCTCCTGAGATCATTTTATTTCTGATAAGAAATGAAGCAAACCAGCACTCCAGGCTTCAGAAAAATTCAGGGAGAATATTTATTGTAATTTTTTACTAAAATAAAAAATCCTTACAATTGTAAGCAATACAAATACAACATCAGTGTGCATTCCTTGACACAAACAATTCTCTCCAGCCTGAAGAGAAGTGTTTGTGTCAAGGAATGCAGATTGATGTTGTATTCTTATTTATTTATTTTGAATGGGGTGGAGATCAGTGAGGGGGGGACCACTAGACATTGGGAAGGGTGATCGGAGGGTGGGGAGTGCCACTAGACACCAGGGTCTTTTTGCAGGCACCAGGATGGGTGATTGAGGGATGGTGCTACTAGACACCAGGAACTACATTCTTGCGGATGAGCACTCAGGGTGTGGGGGATGCCAGTTGCCACCAGGTGTGACGTTGTGAGCAACCACAGGATGGGTGCAAACCTGCCACCACTTCCCATGCAAATGAGCCCATAATGGGCATGCATATGGCCTCTTAGAGCCTTGCATGCTCAATGAACTCATTTGCATTCTGTGGCTGAATCGTGCCACAACTCATGGCACTACCTGATCTAGGGGCACAATTCACTATGGGCTGGAGACATACAGCCTAGGTCCATGCTGGGGCAGCACAAACTGACTTACTGCTGCACTGATACAGGCCAAAATTCAGTCGGATAGAGCCGTTGCACTATCCAACTGAATACAGCAACCTCTGGGTCTGGCACAAGCACAGCACAAACCTTTATGCCCTGCCTTTGCACTTTTTCAATTTCTGGCCCCAGATGTTTTATTTTGCTTCTGGATACCCTGGCGGAGCATCTCCAGAAGGGGTGACAGTGTTTCTTCCATAACAGCATGAAATTTGATGGAGAAACTGTTATCGCCTGGACAGTTCCTTTGTGTCATTGCTTTTATTGTCTGTTGTCTCAGATTTTGTAATAGGTGCTGTCAGTATTCGCTCTTTTTCTGTAGAACCACCAGTATTAATGTATTTGGTGTAGTACTCCATCTCTTCCACTGGGGGTGCTCCTTATGAGTGGGGCCCCTGTCAAATAACCCCTACTACAGAGACTATCTGGTGTCATTTAAAAAATAAATTGGAGCCTCGCCAAGTCTAGGAGTTACTAGATGTCTCAAGCTTGTGGCTAGCCTGTGCTCAGGGTTCAGGAGCTAGTGTTGCGGCTTATAATACAGCCTTGATCGATGCTCTGAACCTCATTGCACCTTTCCATGTTCGCCCCTTGACCTCCTGACATCGCTCACTATGGTACTGTGCTGAGCTGTGTTAGTTGAAGACTAAGGGGCGTGAGTTAGAGCATGCCTGGCGGATGTCTTGCTCTGAGGGGGACAAGGCAGCACTGGGGCTTCACTATTTGGATTATCAGCGGGTAATCAATCTAAAGAAGATGGAGTTTTTGTCTTGGTCAATTACTGTGGCAGGGAATTGCTCCACTGCACTCTTTTGCACTGTAGATAGCTGGCTGAAACCCTCCTGTCTGCAGTCTGGGACAGCATTTTCTGCAGAAAGTGCGATCAGTTTGGGCGCTTCTTTGCCAACAAGGTGTCCTCTATCAGGGTGAGTATTTCCTCCTCTGGCTCAGCTTTTGCTGGTGGTGATCGGTCTGTTGTTAGAGGTCCTCTGCTGAGCTAGAGTGAGTTTTGGCTGGTTTTGGCAGTTGAGGTCCTCCGTGTGCTCACCAGCTTGCATCCCACCAGTTCTGCCCTGGACCCAGGCCCAATGACTTGTTATTAGCTGCTTGGATTCTCTGTGTCCAGTGTTCATGGAGATCATAAATGGATCTTTAAGAGAGGGTATCTTTCCTACAGCCTTGAAAGAGGCTGTGGTGAGACCCCCCCACCAAAAAAAATCAACTTTAGACCCTGATGTTCTCTTGAACTATAGGCCTATCTCTAATCTTCCCCTTTTGGGGAAGGTTATTGAGAAGGTGGTGGTTGACCAGCTGGCTGAGAGTTTGGAGAGTCTGCCCATCTTTGAACCTCTCCACTCTGGTTTTCAGCCCTGGCACAGCACCAAGATGACTTTGGTCAGGGTAGCACATGATCTCTTCATGGCAAGGGACTGAGGGCAATGTACCATCTTGGTGCTCTTGGACCTGTCCTCAGCTGTTGACATGGTAGATCATGGGGTGTTACTGGATCATCTGCAGAACTATGTGGGTGCTACTGGCATAGTCCTGTACTGGTTTAACACATATGTAACTGGAAGATCGCAGCGTGTTCTCCCTTGGAATTTTTCCTTGGGACTTTTCGCGCTGTCTTGTGATGTTTCACGGGGTCCTATTTTGGCCTCCCTGTTGTTCTCCATGCACATGCTCCTGCTTGGAGAGATCATTAAGTGGTACAAACTGGGGTTTCACTGCTATGCAGATGACACTTAGTTGTACCTGTCCTGTGCCCCTGGTGACCTTTCTGCCTCAGGTACACTAAGCCAATGTTTGTCTGAGATTAAAGACTGGATGTCTGCAATCTGGCTATGTCTCAACACTGGTAGGACAGAGGTTATGTTGACTGAGCCTGGTGATGGAGGTGTTTCCACTGATGGAAGGTTGCTGTCCTCAGCAGTTGGTGGGCAGTCCCTACCAGTAGTAAGTGCAGTTAAAGATCTTGGCATTTTTCTAGATGACCAACTGACCCTTGCACAACAGGTGTCGTCGGTTGTTCAATTAATTTTTTTCCACCTCCAGAATATCGCCAGGATCCAGCCATTTTTGATGCCTGATGACCTGGCTACGGTCATCCATGCGTTTGTTGCCAACAGACTTGATTACTGCAGTGCTCTATAACTAGGGCTGTCTGGAGGATTGATGTGTTGACTGTAGCTAGTACAGAATGCTGTGGCAGGATGCTGATGGGTGCTTCTTTGAGGGATCATGTCACTTTTGTTCTGTGCGCTCTGAACTGTCTGCCTGTAAGTTCGCACATCACCTTCAAGATCTGCTTGTTAACATACAAGGCTCTACATGGTTCAGGACCTGACTACCTCAAAGAGCTCCTGGTGCTTTATCACCCTATCCACCCCTATGCTCTGCCGAGGTTGGCTTGCTTGTTGTACCCTCTTCTCGTCTTAAGAGATTGGGCAGCAGAGTTTTTGGTACTTCTGCTTCAGCGCTATGGAATTCTCTTGCACCTTATATACATGCAGCCAGCTCAGTGGAGGCCTTTAAAGCCTTTTTTAAAACTTTTCTTTTTGAAAAAGCGTTTAGGCTTATTTAAATTTTTGATTTTAAATCTTGGGGATATTGCTTCTACTGTTAAGCACTCTGAGCCCTTGGACAGGGCGTACATCAAAAAAAATTACCTTGCCTTGCCTGTAGAGGTCCATATACAAGTTGGAGAAGCAATCTGTGATTTTTTTTCAGGGCTAGTATGGAGGTGTTATGTTTATCTAATATTAAAAGAAGTTTAGATTTTTGTTCAATTGTATGTAATTTTTTTGCTAAACATTTCCATGACATTTTGCTATTTAAATGTCAGTTTTTATGACTTTTTACAATTCTTGATTAAATTCATCCTTATTATTACTGCATTTTTTAAGACTCTCATACTCTGCTTGAATAGTTTTATCTCCTGCCCTTACCTTATTTTCCAATTCTTGGAGACCATGCTCCATATCTTCTCTAATTTTTTCTTTTCCTTATTTTGTCATGATGCCTCAGATATTATAATTCCTCTAAGAGTAGCCTTTAGGGCATCCCATGTCTGAACTACATTGCTGTGATTTTTGTTATTAGCCTTAATACATTTGTAGATTGCTGCACATAACTTATCTCTAAATAGCAAGAAGTGGTCTATGACCAATTAGTAACAGCCCTCTTGGACATACATTTCCCTTTTTATGCTTGGTCTTTTTGTAGCTTTATTTATTTTGTAGGAGGCAGTATAACGCTGTGGTTTAGGCCACTGAGCTGCAAACCTGGGAGACCTGGGTTTGAATCCCACAACCCCCACTTGCATACTGTGTGGCCCTGAGCAAGTTACTTAACTTTCTTGTGCTCTCATGTCGCACCTGGAAACAAGTTTCAGCTTAGTGTGCCTTTCCTGGTTAAACAATTCCCCCCCCCCTTTCTCCACCAAGCTTTCTTGTGACATGGATGACAATGCTCCTACAACTGTGGATTTCAAATTTCAGAAACTCTGAGACATTACAGTGCAGATGCTGTCCCCATTTGTGCTCCTGGAGTCCATGATAGTTGTCACAGAATTCTGTCTATCTGGACCTTCCTGACAAACTATGGCTCAGGGACTTCAGCCATTTCCAACTCCAGCACCACGTTTCTCAAATTTCTGCTGCTTCTGTTGTCATTTCCTACTACTGTGCTGTCTCCAGCTCTGGGACCTCAACCTCCCATTGCTACACTTGCCCAACAAGCAGTGACCTGCCTAATACATGGCTCCTTTTCAGTCTACTACATTCTGTCCTCTTACAATACAAGAAGCAGCAAGCAGTCTCCACTATTTCACTTATATCATCTCATCCTTGGGTCCTTTCAACTCCTCAAAAAGTTTCTGTGTCCCCAAAACATTATGGGCCATGGAGAGTGCAAATAATGTTGCAACTACAAGAGCTCTCCACAATAATAATCATGAATCATATAGCTAAGTATCGACTTGCAATTGCAACTCAACTGCAGATATCATGGTAAGCACGATATTTTGTAGGAGGCAGTATAACGCTGTGGTTTAGGGCACTGAGCTGCAAACCTGGAGACCTGGGTTTGAATCCCACAGCCCCCCACAGCACATTCAGACTCTCATTTTAAACATTTATTGTTAAAGAAATGTTATTGTAATACTGTTTGCAATTGTGATTAATGTGTGTATTTTGTGTAATTGTAATATTGTATTGTGATGTTGTATGTCAAGCATGGCTGAAAAAAAGGCTATGCCCAGTCCACTTCCTGGTTAAAAATACAACAAAAAAAATGCCACCAAGTCTCTCACATAGGGCATCTTTGCCCTTCCAATCAACATTTTCTAAAGAACCACAAGTGGCCCGTCTTCTTTCAAGTCATAGGGGACGTCCTCCCAGTTGATCCACCTATCAGAAGCTTTATAGAACTCTTTTATTTCAAATTTCTCTCACTGCCATCAGGACCACAGGGCCTGCAACTATAGCTAAAGTTCCTCTTGCATAGCATTGGATTTTCTGTACACAGTAGCTCAGCTCTGGACCAGTAAAAGGAGAAGGGAGGAAGGGGGGGAATAAAGGGCAGACTAGATGGGCCGGTGTGGTCCTTTCCTGCCATCAAATTTCTGTGTGAATATGTGTGTATGTGTGTGTGTGTGTGTGTGTGTGTGTCTGTGTGTCTGTGTGAGCTGCCTAAAGAGAAAGTTGATGGCCATTATCCTCTCATTTTCTCCTTGTCTATTTTCTTATCTTGCACCATGAGAGCTGTTGTCATTACTTGACTACCTCACTTGTACTAGGGTGTATTACCACAATGCAGATCCTTCATCTAATACTTCCTTACACTTGCCTTCTCAGTATGGTATCTGGATAATCACATCACCAGCATGTCCTCTTCCAAATCAGACTTAGCAGTGGGATCACCTTTGGTACTTTGGTGGTATGGGACAAAAGAAGGCGATTAGCCCATCATGATTGTCCTTCACGTTTGTGGATCATTGAGTAAGTCCCTAATTAGTTAGCCATTTGTCCAGTTTGTTTTTGAAAGTCAATATGTTAGGCGAGTCAACTATTTCCTGAGGTAATTTGTTCCATATTCTGGGTGCTCTTATAGTTAAAAAGTTCATTCTTTTGTTTGTTTTTGCTCTCATGATCTCCAGTTGTCTGTTGTGTAATCTTGCAACTGTTTTTCTAGTGGAGTATTTGAGACCACAGTTTTGCATCTGTTCTGTGCTTGCTGTGATTTTGAATAGTAATAGTAAGTCCCCTCTGAGTCTTCTTTGAGATAGTGTGTGTAAACCTGTTTGTTCTAATTTAGTGGTGTAATTGAGTTTAGAAAGATGGGGTATTAGTTTTGTTGCTTTGTGTTGAATGCTTTCAATTTTATTGATGTCAGAAGTTAAGTAGGGGTTCGGAAAAGGGGAACAGTAATCCAAAAATGGTCTAACATGAGATCTATAGAGTGGAAGTAGGCATTGTTCAGTTTTGTTTATGAAAGTTTTATTGATCCTTCTGAGACTGGCTTTTGCTTGGTTGGCTATTTTAGTACAGTGTAATGTGGAAGACAAGTTGTTATTGACCAGGATACCGAAGTCTTTTTCTACTGAAGAGATTTTAATAGCCGTATTATTTAAGTAATATGTTTGCAGTGGATTGTTTTTTCCCAAGTGAAGGGTTGCACATTTGGAGACATTAAAGTACATCTCGTTTGTAGATGCCCATCACTCGATTAACAGTAGTTCTGCTTGTAGACCAGAGTCTTTGGTTTGGTTGATAGCTTTTCCCCTGATTTTGATGTCATCAGCAAATTTCACCATTTTATTGTTTCTTGATATGTACATATCTCCTATAAATAAGTTAAAGAGAACAGGCCCAAGCACAGAGCCCTGGGGAACCCCCCTGTTCACTCCCCTTTCCCTGGACATTACATTATTGACCCTGACTTTCTGAGTTCTGTTATTCAGCCACTGGTTTATCCAGGAAGTTAATATGGGTGACAGCCCTATTTTAATAAGTTTTTTAATCAGTAAAGGGTAAGAAACTTTATCGAATGCCTTACTGTAATCAAGTAATATGACGTCCATAGGTGTGTTGTTGTCTAAGTGGTAGCTGATGTGTTCATAAAAAGAAATGAGGTTTGTTTCACATGATTTTTTTTTTCCACTTCTGATCGCCATTTCAGCAATTTTATCCCCCAAAGCCATACAGACTCCTGCCTTGTCGTTTGAGCGCATACACCACGTCCATGGCGGTGACGGTCTTTCTCTTGGCGTGCTCGGTGTAGATGACGGCATTCCTGGATCACATTCTCCAGGAAAACCTTCAGCACACCCCGGGTCTCCTCATAGATCAGCCCCGAAATGCGCTTCACCCCACCTCGGCGAGCCAGGCGGCGGATAGCAGGCTTGGTGATGCCCTGGATATTGTCCCGCAGCACCTTGCGATGTCTCTTGGCACCTCCTTTACCGAGCCCTTTCCCACCTTTACTCCGTCCTTTACCTGCCAGACTGGGTCAGCATTTTTATATATTACCTATGCATGATTCACTGCTCCATGGCCTACAACATTCATTGCATCCCTCAATTCAGTACTACATCATCTCTATCCAGACTTAGCCTATTAAGTGGCAGCCGTCACAAGGGATCACCATCTGGACTATTCACTCAGTCACTACTGTAGCACTTGTGAACTACCGTAGTTTGTTCTTCTTCCCCTGCGGTCCTGAACTTCCTGCACAGATTAACCTGAATGTCCTTTCATCATCATTTCTCACTGTGACTACATCCCTGGCATGGAGAATACTGTAGCTGATTATCTTTCTGTCTTGAATTACAGACTTTCAGACTCTGGCCCCTACAGCAGATCTCATATATGAACACACCACCAGATTTCCAACACCTAAAAGTACATAAACAACTATTTGTCTGAAGCCTATAAAATAAAATGGCAAGACCTCACTCCATTAACCAGAACAGTGTACCTAATGGCTTGGATCAAATACTTGAACTTCAGAGCTATGAAGATCTGAGCCCTTATCTTCCCCACATTCATCAAATTCAAACATTACTGACTTTAGCTCCAGTACAGAACTCTTGGCCAGTTCTGCTCTCAGTAATTATTCTATCATTTCTCTTGAGTTCTCCAATTATATTGTTTATGTGAAGTCTCAAGTCAGCTGCACCACAGGAACCCATTTGGTGGCAAACATTTAATTTCATTATGTTCTAAAATCTCATCACTATCCTCAGATCTGGCATCAACAGTCCATTGATTGATCTGATGCTTCAGACAGCTATGACATGAGTATTCTACAGTTTTCAATACCTGCTGAATTTCCTGAATCATCATGCTACCCGAGTATTCAATCATCCTCATCTAGTTTCAGTACATCATCTGACATGCATAAATGGTTTCAAGCATGGCTGGGACAGATTGAAGTGTTTTTTGGTTACTCGGGTCAATAGCATTAAGGAGGTGAGTGTGGGGGTGGACTGGGTGGGATAAAACTCTGAATGGACAATGGCAGATAGGGAACTCTAGTGATGGACCTTTGGTCTTTTTCTTCAGTCATTGTCTACGTTTCTATGTTTTATTCTAAAGCTCCAGACTTCTAGACAAATTGGCAGTCAGATGAAGTATCTGTTTCCCATTATCCAACCTAACCAATGGAGCCCAATCAACTGGTAGCCATTCAAGTACTTTCAACCGTGCCTTTTCCTCTCCTCATAACAGAAAAGAAATCCAGCAAGGCAGCATTTTAGATAATATCTTACAAAAGGACTCTTCAGACCCATCTAGTCACACATTTTGCAGTGGAGCAGCTACTATGGCGTCAAGAAAGGACCTTCATTTTCCTGACTGTATCATCAAATTCATTAGCCATTGGTTTCCTCTTTCCATGAGTCATATATCAGAGACACAATAACAGCCCTTTGCCAGGCATATAGGCAGTAAGCCCAGAAGGAGTGAAGACCTGAAGCCGTGGTTTTCCCTAGAGGTTACTTTTCCTCAACTCAGTGTACTGGATCCTCGGTCTGTGAGGTGGAGGAGATGATTTCTTTCTGTTTCCATAACTAGAACTTTCAGCCTTTATTCAATCTTCAATCATTCCCTTCAGCCCTGAGATCCCTTTTTTTGGCACCACCATCAAGGATGGAAATACTTCCCAGAGAGCAAGGCCCAAGGTACATTCACAGAAGCACTGCATCATCGCGTAAGCATTATATTTAGCCAGCTGACACATTGAAGGTAAAGCTTACTTGTGGTTCAGTGGGGCAGCTGACTAACTCTGCCTCCAGCACTATAAAAGGCAGTCAATGCCAGACCTCCCTTCCATAGTTTGCTTTGGCCCTCCATCCTCCCCTTCTCCTCAAGTGCTCTCTTTTCTGTCCTTGGGCCTTCATTTATACTTCAATCAGTTCTTTCAACGTTGAGGTCCCTTATTTTGGCACCTGTACCCAGGGTGGAAATACCTAAAAGAGAGCAAGGCCAAAGGTACTTTCACAGCAGTAATACATCACAGAAGCACTACATGCAGCCAGCTGCCACATTGAACCCTCAGCTACCAAAGAAACCAGCTAAAAATAACAAAAAAACATTAAAAAAAAATATTATACAGACAGGAGACCACACCAATGCACACACCATGTATAACAAAAAAAAAACACCCACAGTTTTCATAGATTGCTTATTTATACAGTAACTGCACTTGGTCACATGACCCTCTTAAACCTTTCAGTGATAGCAATCAAGAGCTTGGCCTTCATCCAACCCCAAAAAACAACCGCAGTGAAACATTGGAAAGGACTGGATCTGCAAATGAAAATATATGCAATAACTTTCAGTTTTAGATTATCTGAGTAGCTGAACTGGGCTAATTAAGTGCCCCACTGAGACAGAGCCCAGCTTACAGGGAGGTCTTGGGACAAGAGGCAGCTCATATTCTTACATAAAGATTGGACAGGCAATGACTCATACAGCTCACAATACATATTTTACAAGATAAAGCAGTATCATGAGTTTGTCAGAGTGCTCACTTTGACAAATCGTGAGTGAATGCATTCCAGTGATGAGAGCAGAGAATGGGGTGGAACAGGAGGTCGTAGGTTCAAATTCCTCTACAGCCAACTTAGTGCGTATTCCTCAGAAAAATACTTGACCTCCCTATGCTGTAGCCCAGCCTTTCCTAGCTGTACAATTGGGTGGAAGCAGGAACCCACTAAAAATACTGAAAATGAGATGTTGTAGCATCTCATCTGGGCTTTCCAGGGTTAAATACATTGTAATCCCCCCCCCCAAAAAAAAAGAAAAATGTAAAATCAGTAATCCTCTAATTTGGCTTTAATGCAAGGACCACAAGAGATGGCTCTAACATCAAAGGGCAAAATGCTGTCCCTCTGCTATTACTTGCACAGAGAGCTACTGAACTCTAATTTTTTTTTCTGGCCAGACAATCCACTTGACCTCCTCATACTTTGGTCAAACACTGAATAGAAACATGATCTTTCTGCAAAATAGATTTTTTCTGTTAGTTGGACAATCCTGTGGACATAAATTGTAAATGAAATATAGTGCGGAGAGAAGGTTAGTAAGACTGTGTTCCCCAGCCCCAGGAATTTTGGCCCCTTGCCAACCCCAACTGTGAATAGCCAATGGCCAAAAATATCATTATTTCAGGAGGCGTAGGGGACTCCGGCTCCTGATAGCTTAGTTAGGATTGTAGAATATGGCTGGAGGGCAGAATGTAATCACTTGGAACTATTATGCTCTGCTGTTTGTCTCAGCACAGTTTTATTACATTTTAATTTTTTTATTTTTTTATGTGGAAACTTTGTGAACTTGGATTATGAAATTTTTATGAGTAGAGCTGGCAGGCTTCCTAGATGATTTAAAGCAGCACAGTTCTCAGCTAAGACTTCATTCCTCTTCACATGCAGGAAGCGATCCTCGAGCGTTAGTTTAACCTACTGGTGAACATGCCTGTACACCCAAATCAGAAATATATGCTCTCTCCTTGCTAAAAGCTCATAATATTTTAGTACTGATTAGAAATAATATTTATTGTAACCTGGCAGAGCCTCCAGAGAGGAACATTAGGACCCTTTTGAGAACAGACAGCTCGTGCAATTGTATTATGAACCCAAAAGTGTACTGTTAGTCTAGTACACAAGAAAGTTGTAAAATAATTAAAAACAAACCCTACCCTCAGTTGCTGTCATCATTTGGATGGATTGGACTCCCTTTATTTTAAAATGTTTTGCCAGAGAAGACCAACTGAACTAACAACAGCTCATTTCCAGAGGTGTTTTGGGGGTAGGGAAGGGGACATAGAGAAGTACAGGTACATTAATGTTCCTTCGAATGAAGGTAGGCTGCAAGGATTACACAAGTATGCAGTTACGTTATTCAACAAGTAAAAACAGGTTACCAATAGTACATTAATTTGCTGGCATAGAATACACAGGTATAAAAACAGTTGTAGTGTACATTAATTTGCTTGCATACAGTGACAAGTATAAAGACTACTGTACGAGGTTCATAAGGCATAATGCAAGGCCCCTGTAGAGTGTGCATCCTCACATAGAAACATGGAAACATAGAATCTGATGGCAGATAAGAACCACTTGGTCCACCTAGTCTGCCCATTTCCCTACCTACCGGATAAGCTGTGGATCCTAGTTAACCAACAGCCTACTTCTTCCTACCCCCCACTAGAATTGCCTTATGTCTGTCCCATGCATTCTTGAATTCCTCCACTGTTTTTGACTCTACGACCTCCTCAGGAAGGCTGTTCCATGCATCTACAACACTCTTTGTGAAGAAATACTTCCTCACATTACCTCTGAGCCGTCCCCTCCATCTTCAAATTGTGCCCTCTTATTCTTGCACATCTCTTTTTCTGAAAGATGCTACCCTCTTGGACTTTGTTGATTCCCTTGAGGTATTTGAAAGTTTCTATCATGTCCCCCCTCTCCCTCCTTTTCTCAAGGATATACATCTTAAGCTCCTTTAGTCTTTCTTCATATGTCTTCTGGTGCAGACCTTGCACCATTTTGGTTGCCCTCCTCTGGACATCCTCCACTCTGTCTATGTCTTTGCAGAGATGGGGTCTCCAGAACTGTACACAGTACTCCAGATGTGGTCTTACCAAATGGCTGTACAGAGGGCCAACAACTTTCTGTTTTCTACTGGTGATGCCTCTCCCTATGCATCCCAGAATCCCCCCAGCCCTCCTTACTGCTTTCTTACATTGCTGGCCCACCTTTAGGTAGTCTGATATGACTTCCCCAGGTACCTTTCCATTTTTGTTGTTGTCAGTATCTCACCCCCCCATTGTGCACTCTTCCCCTGGGTTTCTGTTTCCCAGCTGCATTACTTTGCACTTCTTTGTGTTGAATCTAAGCTGCCATACATTTGACCATTCCTCCAACCTTGCCAAGCCCCTTTTCATCCTTTCCACCCCACTTTGCATAACAACCCTATTGCAGATCTTTGTGTCATCTGCAAAGAGACATACTTTTCCTTCCAGTCCCTCTGCAATGTCACTTATAAAGACATTAAAAAGGATCGGTACCAGTACTGAACCCTGCGGTACCCCACTAGTAACCCCCCTTTCTTCACTGTGGACTCCATTTACTATTACCCGCTGTGTCCTGTTGTCCAGCCAGTGTTTTACCCAGGCTACCACCCTGGAACCCACTCCCAGGCTGGCTAATTTGTTTATTAATCTTTTGTGTGGGACTGTGTCAAATGCCTTGCTAACGTCTAGGTAGGCCATGTCCATAGCCTCTCCCTGGTCTACTACATTGGTCACCCAGTCAAAGAAATCAATTAGATTTGTCTGACATGACCTTCCTGCTGTGAATCTATGCTGCCTTGGGTCCTGTGCCCCACTGGCCTCTAGGTACTCCATTTCCTGCCTCTGCCTTGCTCTCACTTTTGTGAAGCAGAATCACATCCACCCTCCTCCAGTCCTCAGGAACCACACCATCCTCCCATGATTTATTAAAAAGGGTAGTCAGTGGTGTTACTAGTTCTTACCTTAGTTCTTTTAGAATTCTGGGGTAAATCCCATCAGGCCCTATTGCTTTATCCACCTTCAGTTTTAAGAGTTCTTTCTGAACCCTTTCTTCTGTCAAAGGACTAATATCAACCCCCCTATCCAGAGTGCTTCTATTGACTGGATTGGATATCTCCCCCTGCTCTTCCATTGTGAATACTGAGCAGAAGTATTCATTCGGTATCCCTGCAGTTATCTTAGGGGTAGGGGTGCCACTACTTTACCGTGCCATGGTTTCCATAGGTGTTTCAGTGGCTCCTGGGTTATTTTGCTCCTTCACAACTAAGGGGAATGTGAATCCAGACTGTAGACACAGCACAGTGCCTCCACCTAGAGAAAAATTTAAGTGGGTCTGGAGACTGGTCAGTGCAGTCCCCTGCGATGCTGTACCTGCCACCTCCCCATTATGATCACCCCACCATAGATCCCAAGCAACAGCAGACAGCTCCACAGTTAGCATGCCCTGTCAACCTACATAGGCAATAATTAGACTTTCAACAAACACAAACTTTATTTAAGGATGACCGTAAAAGGGACAGGGGGTTGGGGTACATGAGATGGATGTGCGCATCCTAGTTGGTGGTCTGGTGCCCTGTACAGGCCCAGGCTAAGCCACTTGCTAACAATGGCTGCTACCACATGCCCTAAGCAGGCCTGGCCAAATAAATGTTTTCTCAGGCTGTCACTATAAAAAACTCTTCAAGACGTAGCCCTTGCACTCCTTCCCCCCCCAACACCACAATGCACAGGTACACTTCAACTGATGTCTGATGTACTGGAGGCTGCTACCCTCTTCTGCCTGGTACCAGTAGTCCCCTGTTTTACACTCTTAGGGAGCTCCCTTAAAAGTCAATGGGAATTGTTGCAGGCTTGCTGAGTTGCACCTAGTTGGCCCTTGTTGGTGCCCTTCAAATTACACCTGTATAAACCTCAAAAACCAAAGGCCATGCCATTGCTTGAATAGCAGAGAGAAAACTTCCCCCCTGAGGTATTTGTACTTTCCAGGGCCTGATGGCTGAATGCACAGAACCAAAATCACAATTGACAATTTACTGTCATTCAGAGCGTGTATTATTACAGTACACGAGCTTGGTACAGTTCAGTCGGCAGCTGGCCATGGTGGTAAGCGGAAGAATGTGCCAGTCACCGGTGAGGTATTGGGGGGTGTGTGGGGGCTCACACTGTCAGGTGGTGGGCCACTAGACTACAAGGGAGTTATGGGAGTGAAGGGGGGGATATTCTAATAAGGGGGTTTGGGCCTGGAGTCCACACCTGATGAGGATTGGGGCAGGTATGGGGGGCACCAAAACATGTTCTGCGGGCGCATCTGCTGCCTGACCCATTCTGTGGCTTGTGGCATACGTGGGAGCTGTGCCCTACCATGCACTGCTACTGCAAGTCACGCAGTGCAAGCTCCTAGAACCTGCTCTTTTCTGCATTGGGTGCAGGGTCCAGGATGCGGGACCATTGCCACAAGCTGCCATTGTCACAGCTTGTGGCACACGTCTGTGAATCCAGTCCATAGGCTTTAGCAAGGTTATTGAAGAAGACAAAGAACAGGGTAGGACCAAGGGCAGAGCCTCAATGAACACCTGCCTCTATCTGGAGAGTGAGGCGAAGGCCCCACCAATGAAGACAGACTAAAATCAGTCACTCACGTAGGCACAGAACCATTTGACCCTGATATCGGATAGCCCAGCAACAATGAGTTTATTCAGGAGGTGGGATAGTGACTCTGTTTCTTGGAAACATGCATATCATAGAAGTTGTATATATTCTTCTACAGGTGAGTTTCGAGTTGGAACCCAGTTGCTTCATTCAACTCCCCAACAAGAGGCAGATGGGGACCCAGGTACAACAAATGCAATAATGCTGTTATTTATAGGGAGTATGGGTTGGTAGATGGATGGTCACCTCCAGAGCACCCTGTAATTGAGAGTTGGGCTTCAGGTGGGGCCTTTCCTGGGTGCAGGCTGCTGCCTTTCCCAGGGCAATATGCTCAGTGTCTCTGGAAGAGCAAACCTGTTAGACAGTAACAAGTTCCAGTAAGATACTAAAGTACCCCTGCATGGGTCCTGCTGAGTTCCTTGTGGGAGTACTTCTCCACCTAGAAGGGGAGAAGTGGGGCAAAGATCCTTGTATGTCCAAGAATCGTATGCTCCCAGGAGCTTTCATTGTGTGAGGGCTGGCAAGTTGGTAGGGGATGGTCTGGGACTTGTCTCCGCTGTTACCCCCAGTGGGAACTAGACACCCTCTAAGTTCAGAGTAATGAGATCTATGGCTAAGGAATGGGTATTTTTATATATGAAGTGAGAATTTTAGTGCTTGCTTACTGTGTAAAGGGTACTCCTGCAGCATCTGCTGAATCTACCAGCAACACTGACTGCTAATAAGGATGTAAAGGACATCAAATAATGGCTAGCTACTCGACTCTACATATGCTTGTGGACATTGGTTCATGTCCTTGGGGCCCATGCCCCCAGACCCAGGTTGCATATAAATCTTTGTTGTGGGCACCCTCCCTTAGACCATTCATCAATACCCTACCCTCTCACCAAGATTGCAGTGCTACCATGTTGCTTCCAGCCCTGCAAGTGATGTCATTGCCCCGTTCATATTTTTTGGGACAGAGGTCTTCTGATGCCCCCCCCCACAGGACCCTCCATAACCTGATGGTGCCTACACTGGCATGTTTAATTTGAGCCCAGGTCCTGTGCAATCACCACTCTTCCTCCATCCTAGGTGGCCAAAAGAATGACATTAATTTATGTTGTTTGGGTAGCTTGCCCCATCTCATACTGGCTTTTATTTATTTATTTGAAATTGTTTTACCAGGAAAGCAACAAAGAGAAAAACAGTCTCGTTTGTGGATGTGACCTGAGGTAGGGGGAAAGACAGATGGTATGGGGAGGGTTATATGGCCTTGGGGATTGGACCTGACTCACAAAGAGAGGCTGCAAGAATTAAACATGTACACCCTGGAGAAAAAATGGAAAAAAGGGTGCCATGATTCAGACATACTGTACAAGTACCTTCATGGGGCACAAAGAGTAGATGCCAAAAAACTATTCTCCTTGAGTTCAAACACAGGGACGAGAGGGAATTCAATAAAGTCAGCAGGAAGAAGAGTAAAAACGGTTGTCCAGAAACACTTCTTCACAGAAATGGTGGTGGATAAGTGGAATAAACTACTAGAAGAAGAAGTTGTACAGGCCAAGTCAATTGGCAACTTGAAGCAGAGATGGGACAGGCAGGTGGGATTAGTTAGAAGGAGGGGCAGTAAAGAAGGGGAGGATTGCTACTAGGACAAGACAGAGTAGTTAGGTAGGGTGGGCAGACTGGATGTACCAACAGCCTTTTTCTGCCATCAATGTCTATGTAGCTAAATATCTTTTATAGGTATAGAACAAAAATTAACAGCGGTAGCAAGAATTTAACCACCGGTTAGAACAACAAAAAAATTGTACACCATGTTTACATTACATTACATGACAAACCCCCACCTAGGGCACATAATGACTTGGGGGGGAAGGAATTTTATCATACAAGGCTCATGTTACACCTGCTAGAACAGTCAGTGATGGTTGGGGCAGTACCAGAGGCCATCATGACACTGCCCCCAAATGACAGATGAATGGGTTACCCTTTGACATGAAAGCCCTTAACAACAATGCTGGCTTTGGGTGGCTATCAGAAGATTCTCCCGATGAAAAAACAATGATGAGATTAAAACCTAGACCTGGTGTTGTTAGCCTTCAATTTCAGGGGCCTGAGTCCTGTATCTTTTATTATGAACCCTAGACATTTGTGGAGCGCTATTGCCAAAAATAGTCTTTTTTTTAAACAATCTGCAATTTATTCCTTCTTTTGAGGGCTTTGACCCCAGATCATCTTACCCTAAAACAACTCCAGGTTACCTCTGTCTCCAAGTTCTTTGACCCATGCTAGGGGACTCTAGCTATGTTAGATGGGATCAAGGTAATACACAAGGGGTATAAAATAGTTGCTTCCTGATGACTTTACATTGATCTTGGATAATTTGTATTGGTCAATAATATGTCTCATAAATAATTTGTTATAGTTTATCTGATACTGCGTAATGGTGATATGTGAATGTTTGTGTATAGTTGTTTGCAAATTTTTGCCTGGGTCACTATTATAAAAGGAATATGTTTTCTAGTGAGCACTACCCGGAGAACATAAGTGAGTGAGTCAATCAATCAATCAATTAGAAAGAAAGTGAAGTCACAGGTTCTTACTAGCCTTCTGAATATAGTAGATCCAGAGAGGGGCTGTTTTTAAACTGATTGCACCATTTCTTTCTCAACATTTTAAAGTTCTAGTTCCAATTTATCCAACATAACCCAACCTAACCTGACCAGTTAGAATCAGAACAACCAACCTGTGCATTATAGCTATTCAACAGTCACCTATTCCCTGAAGGTTTTACACCATAATACACGCACTCACAAAGTTACAGACACAGCACATGCAGATCCTTCACACACACATATGACATACACATACACACACACACACACACACACACACACACACACGCACATGTGCGCACACACACGCACCACACCACACACGTCACTTTAAAGAGCCCCTGACACCATTAGAAAAACTTGAAAAAAATGGGAGATTTAGACACAGTTTAATTTATATTCAATATATTTTTTAATTCTTTCTCTTTTTTATTTATTACTGAGGGCAGTTGTAAGAAAGAGAATTGCTGTCCATTAGACTTTATCTGCTCTTTCTGCTTTCCTACACCTGACATCATAATACCCTGTTTATGACATCATAATTATCTCCACAGTTAGAGACTGTGATGTCATAAACAGAACTGTGATGCCAGGTGTAGGCAAGCAGCCAGAACAGATAAGGCAGTGATCCTGTTTACATGCAAATATCCTTAGTAATAGAAGTAAGGGTGAGAAGTACAGAACAAATACTAAATATAAGCTAGACTGTGTCTAAATATTACATTTTTTCAAAGTTGTCATATGGCGTCAGGGGCTCTTTAAGGACTCCCACCCAGCAGCCTGATAGCAGTGAGGGTGGAATGGATTTACAGAAAAACACAAAAATGTGTGAGTTACATGGCTCTATAAATGTCAGTGACTGTGATAACTGCCTCATTATCTGCATGAGGTGCACTCCAGTACATATCCTGGCGACTAATTATTAGATAAGAGACTCCAATAGAGGAAACTGATTACAGCAGAAACTGCTTACTAGGAACTGCTGTTAATAGGGTAATCAGGCTAAATGAGTTTTATTTCCACCCCTTCTGTCACCACGATGCAGACAGCATGGGCCTGTTAGGAACAGCTTGCAAAGCTTCATGCTGCTGGGAAAACTTTGAAAACAACATGAGACACAATGACTACACTGCTATATAAAAAGACAGGGCAGGCTTTTCAAAGGGGATGCACGCAGACGCAGGTGTGTATTCTGCCTGCGTCTGGTCCACCCAATTCCATTTAAATACAGGATCCTTATTTTCAAAGTAACCCAAGTTTTTGTGACAGTTTTTATGATTTGGTGTTTTTTTCCATTATTTATTTTGATGCATGCTCTGCTCCTTTGGACGTGACTGAGTCCAATGTTCTGTCATGGGTAGGCCACCTATTTGGTGATTTAGAAAACAAGGTCACCATTTTCAAAAGGTTAGCACAGCACTAATCATGTTAGAGCCACATTATTGCCACACTATCCTGGATTCACATGTGGGAGGAAGCCATATTCAGAGGCTCCTGGTGCGTGGTGCTAACCCGATTGCGTGGATGTACAGAATATTCTACTGTGCCCATGCACAAATGAGGGATCTCTTTGCTTACGGGGCACAGCAGTATATTCAGAGGTATTAAAAAAAGCTTAACAGTCTCCATCACAGCACTGTTTCATGCTTTCAAAACTCTACTCTCTTCTCTGCACACAGTGGTGCATGATGCCCCCCCCTTTCCCCAACCAAGTGCTAAGCAGTGGACTGACAGCAGAAGCTTACTCCATGACAGCAGGGGCCAGATTTCTGAAGCCAGATGAATGCCACAAGGTGCTTGCAGCAAAGGGTTCAGACATATCTTGCACCCTGTGGCAAAGGATGCGGTGGTCCCGATTCAGACACACGGCTTACGTCTAAACAGGGACCTGCTGCAGCAAACTGGCATATCACCCCCCTTGCGATATGAATGAGGGTGCGA
This sequence comes from Neoceratodus forsteri, assembly GCA_016271365.2. Lineage (NCBI taxonomy): Eukaryota > Metazoa > Chordata > Ceratodontiformes > Ceratodontidae > Neoceratodus > Neoceratodus forsteri. The sequence continues at coordinate 6,078,542 of JADMNL010000025.1, read as the reverse complement.
CATGCCACAAGAGGGCTTGTGTCATGGCGGGGCTGCAACATCCCCTTTTCTGGGATTCAAGAAGCCCCACTGTGGCCACAGCAAGGGACTCCAGACAGATCAGCAATGAGCTGGTCTCAGCTCCTTGTGCCATGGGCAAATGATGTGGCCACTTGTTTAGGGGCCTCTGACAAATGTGTATAGGGGTGGCATAAGCAGGGGGTGCCTTAGTGGAGGTTAGGATGGGGTGGGCATGCATATAAGTGCAATTGCACCAGGCGGGGGTACCGATATGTGAACAATGCTGTCAGTGGCACGGAATGGGGAGGGGAGTATGGAGACACACAGTGCCATGGCCCTAGGTGGGCATGGCTGGCAGGGCTGCTGCCAAGGCTGTGCCCATGTGAGGGCATGGCACTGTGTATCTCTTTTCCCCACTTCCCTTTCTGTGCCACTGGCAAGTATTGTCATACTGTACACCCTTTAGATGCAACTACTACCGCATGCCCACCCCCTCCCACCCCACTATGGCACCCCCTGCCCATGCTTCCCCCCTCTCCATCCCCACTATGGCACCCTCTGCCCATGCTGCCTCCCTACCCAGCATGCCTGCCAGGTGTGTGCCCCCAACTCCCACCCATCCTGGTGCCTCTGCTGTTTTGCAGGGCAGGGGTGGGATGCCAGATCCATGCGGCAGTTCCCCTAGGTGCACCTACTGCTATGGCACACTTTCTGCCAATGCAGCAACTCCCCAATTTGTGGTGCAGGGACCCTCTTCTTTCTGAATATGGCGCAGGGTCCCTGACACAGCCAGGGTGTGCTGCAGCCTTAGATTGCTGCACATTTGTGGCACTCTAAGTGCTCTTTGAAAATCTGGACCCATGTCTCCACCCCTCAGTCACAATACATTTGCTGCCAAACAGTATGTAATCACACACCTGGCTGCAGTGGCCCCCCCATCCCCCACCCAGGATGGTACAATATAATTCCCTGGCTCTGTGGTCCCTGTCCCCCAGTTGCCTGCCCAGTATAATAAATTAGAATTTCCTGGGTCTTGTGATCCTCCCTGATTGCTTAGCTGGTGTATTTAAATAGAATTCCCTGGCTCTTGTGGCCCCCTCACCCAGGAGGGTACAATATTATTCCCTGGCTCTGTGGTCCCTGTCCCCCAGTTGCCTGCCCAGTATAATAAATTAGAATTTCCTGGGTCTTGTGATCCTCCCTGATTACTTAGCTGGTATATTTAAATAGAATTCCCTGGCTCTTGTGGCCCCCCCCACCCAGTTGCCCACCTGGTACTCTACAATGTAACTCCCTGGCTCTACTGGTCCCCCAACGCATAAGTCACCCACCTGGTATGTTAAAAGACAATTCCCTGGCTTTAGTTGTCCTCTCACCCTCCCAGTTGCCCACCCAGTATGTTACAGTTTAATTCCCTTGCTCTAGTGTTCCCCCAGCTCCCAGCTCCAGCAATCATTTGTCTGGCATGCAACAATATACAGTAATTCCTCAGGTCTAGTGGTCACCCCATCCCCAAAGTGCCTGCCTCTAGTGGTTCTCTGATCACCTGCCCGGTAGGCTAAAATACAATTTCCTGGCTCTAGTTGTCTGGTCCCTCTCACCCCCCTCCCCGATTGTTGTACATTTGCTGCTCAAACAGTAAGTAATCATATCACTGGTTCTAGTGGTCCTGCACCCCCTGATTATATGCCCAGTATGCTATCCTGAAACTGGCCTCGACCTGTCATTGTTCCTAAGATACCAACCCCTTTCTGCACTGTGCTGCACTTTATGGTCCTGTCTGGACATCGTCCCGACATCAGTGTGTTTATGTACTTTTAGTTGTAGCTAGCAAATGTTATCCTGTTATGTGATGTTCACTACCCGACTGTCAATTTCTACCTTGTTATGCTAGGTTTCCTACATGCCTTTCTCTTAAGTCATGCTGCGTCTGACTAGTTACCTTTCTCTGAAATGCTGTATCTTGTAATCTCCCGTGTCGCACCTGAAAATAGGCATATGACTGTCTAGTGTGCTTACCTGGGTAACAAAAGCTAAATAAATAATAAATAATATAATCCCCTTGCTTTATTTATTTATTTAATTTAGTTCACCCGGTAGGCCCAGTGGCCCCAAGAGGTCCCTTTTTCAGGGGCAATCCAGAATTAGTCACAGAGAAATTTCTGGGTACAGGACATTTCAAATACATGACAGTTTTAGGTACAATCACAATACATAGAAGACGAACATACAGCAATGCAAAGCAGATTCTTGACAGCTTTGAGGTACAATCACGGTACATTGCAGACAAAATGCAGCAATACAATGAGTAGACTCATATCAGGAGGCAGATCTAGACTTTCTATGGGACAAAAAGATCTTTTATTGTAGCACATTTGTATAGTCTGTACGTGGTCACCTTCCCATGTAGCACATTCATATAGTCTGTACATGGTCACCTTCCCATGTAGAGTATTGGCACCTGTAGCTAAGGGTATAGGACATAGGGGGCAACTTACCCAGATTAGGATAGTCTACTAGAGGTCAGGGAGTCACAGATTGTCCTTGACATCTGCATTGCCTGTGTTCCCTGTGCAGCTGTTGGAGTCCTTTTTTAAAGGAGGTTAGTGAGCCTGCATTTTGTAACTGGTCTGGGAGATTGTTCCAGTGGGTAGAAGAAGCATGGGTGAAGGACTTAGTCCCTGCGGCCGTTTGTATCCTAAGGACCTCCAGTAGCTTCCAAGATGAGGTGCGGAGCATCCTGCCTGGGCACTTAGGGACCCGCATCCCATTTAAGCCAATTGGGTGTGGGCCATTTGTTATTTTGTAGGTGGTACACAAAAGAGGGAATTGGAATCTTTGGGTAGGGGATGGCCAGTTTAAGGAGTCAAGCACCTCGCAGTGGTGTCACCCCGGGGGTGATTTGGTAGCAAATCATGCAATTTTGTTATAAAGAGCTTGCATCCTGCCCAGCTCCTTACCAGATAGGGGCTGGATGATGGGAGCTGTATAGGTTAGATTGGGCAGGAGGATACTGTCTGCGATTGCAACCCTAGTCTCAGGAATAAGTTGCAAATTCAGTCTGTATAGCAGCCCAAACTTCTGGTGTATAGTTTTGGTGACCTGGTCCACCTGGAATGTAAATGTGAGGCCTTGGTTGAGGACAAGACCCAGGTACTTTAAAGAGCTCACCACTTCTAAGGACGTCCCTGAGGATGAGACAAGGGGGAGTAGCAGGGATCTGTCTGAGCCTAGTGTTCTAGGTCCATAGACCATGGCTTTTGTTTTTTTTGTCATTCAGCAGCAGCCTATTCTTCATCAGCCACTTTTCCAATGTACCAAAGTCCTCCTGTAGCAGAGACTTGAATTCCAATATGCTGCTAGTGGTTATGTATAGTACACATCATCCACATACTGTATTACAAAGCTACCACCACAGTTGTTGCCCAGATCATTAATAAACAGTGAAAACAGGAGGGACCCCAGGATAGAGCCTTGAGGTACCCCCTCCTTGATAGGTAGACTACCTGATAATGATCCATTCCACATAACGTGCTGGGTTCGATGGGAGAGGTAACTCTCAAACCATGCCAGGGAGTGGTGGTCTAGGCCTATGTTCTTTAACTTGTCTGCCAGCAGGCCGTGGTTGACCAAGTCGAAGGCCTTTGCGAGATCAGTGAAAATGACTCCAGTGGTGTAGCCATTGTCAAGGGCCCTGAGGGTATTGGTTGTAAATTTGATAAGTGCAGTGTCAGTACCATGCTTTGGTCTGAAACCATGCTGGTTTGGTACTAGAAGCTGGTGCGTATCCAGATAGTCCTGGAGCTGGTTATAGACAAGTCGTTCCTGTATCTTGGCCAAGATACAGAGGAGTGAGATAGGCCTATAATTGCCAATTGGTTCCTTCTGACCACCTTTATGTGCAGGGACTATGCGGGCCTCTTTTCATCTGGCTGGGACAACTCCTTCTAATAGGGACCTATTTATTAGTCAGGTAACAGGAGAGGCAATAGCGGGTGCAGCCTCTTTCAGTAATCTGGGGACCAGACCATCTGGCCCTGCAGTTCCCCTGGTCTTTATTTTCCTTAGTAGAGAGAGTACATCCTTCCACTTCACCTTTTTCAGATGGAATTCAGGATGTGGGGATTCCGGCCTGCTGGGGTGCAAGTGATCAAAGCCTTGGTGGAGAATTTAGCCTTGTATTCCTCCAGATCAGTAAAGATCATGTTGAAGGCATTGGCTGCCTCCAGGCGGTCGCTAATAGTGTATCCATTGGAGACAACTGGTCCTTGCTGGGGTTTACTCTTGTCTTTCTATAGACCATTGATATGCTGCCCAAAACACCTAGGGTTGGTGAGACTGGCCTGCTGCAGGTGTTTATCGTATTCTCTTTTGGCAGTTTTTTAAGTATTTTTTGCTTTGGTTTCTCAGCTCCTTGTAAGCAACCCAGTCCATGGGTGTACCAGATGTCTTGTATTTCTCCCAGGCCCTATCCCGTTGCTTCATGAGGGTTTTTAGCTCAGGGGTTATCCATTTGTAGCATTGCCCCTTGACTCTGAGCTTTCTGAGTGGGGCATGCTTGTTGGTTGCTTACAAGAAGCTGTTCTGGAAGTAGTTCAGTGCTTTGTCTATGGTTGGAAGAAGCCAAATAGGGTTCCAGTCGAGGCTGGAGAGATAGGACTGGAAATCAGGTGCAGAAAACATAGAGTAATCTCTAGCAGTGAAGACCCAGGGAGAGGTTTGGGGGGGGGGGCCCTGTTCCTCCATATGCAAAATATGGGTGAATGGTCACTCAGGGCATCTGAGAGGATGCCTGCTTCCTGTACATTATGAGGGTTTGATGCAAGTGCCCAGTCTATGATCGAGTGGTTGCCTGAGTTGGTATTTTGCCTTGTGGATACAGTGATGAGCTGGGTCAGGTGCGCATCAAGCAGCCAAAACTTGTGCCCTTGTTCTGAGTCCATCTTCCAGTGGAGATTGAAGTCTCCCAAGAGGAGTACTTCTAAAGGTGTGTAGTCAGCCAGCATTTTTGCTAAGGCCTCTAAGGCCTGCTTGGCTACTTGGGGGGGTGGGGTATAAAGTCCTCCTTGGAGCAAGGACGTGGTGTGCCGAGTATTATTTTTTAGAATAATACTTCACTACCAGGGCATTCTATGGTTGGGAGGGAAGCAATTGACACACACAGGGTGTCTCTAATGTATACTATTACCCATCCCCCTTTCTTACCTTCCCTGTCTTTTCTAAAGGTAGTATAGCCTAGAAGGTCAACTTTGTGTGTTAAGATAGTGGGTTTAAGCCATGTTTCCATCACTAGCAATATGCCAGGTTTATACAGGTCAATCCAGCTCTGGACCGCCTCTATTTTGGGTCTCAGGCTACAGGCATTCATGTAACCCCACCCCAATCACTTGCCTGATATGCTACAATTTAATTCCCTGGCTCTAGTGGTCCCCCAACCCCACATCACCCAACTGGTATACTTACATAGAATTCCATGGTTCTGGTAGATCCCCAACCCCCTAATCACACAGCAGCAGCCCCCTCCCTGTCTCATCCACTTAGGTCTCCTTCCTATATCCCCCTCCATTGGCTCCCAATATAGTTATTAGCAGAGATTGTCCCTCTCCTGAAGATGGTGAACAGCACAGATCCTCGTCAGCTACCATCTGAGTGACAGATAGTGTGCGCGTGCGTGCCTACTGTAGAAACCGCAGGGTTCACAGTTTGCTTGAAACATTAAGAGTCTGTGTAGGGTCTCATTCTCTGTAATGCACTTATAAATGCACATTATTCATCTATCCTTGCTATGCTACCAGGGGGCATTCCTCAGGCAACTAGTCAGCAAACTCACTAGTGATGGGGCAATAATGGATTGGTATTCATTAACAGGGACAATGTTGCAGACATCAAGGTGGGAGGCCACCTGGGGACCAGTTATCACCATATCATGTGGTTCAGTATAAAGATGGCTGTGGAATCGAACCACACAAAGGCAAGTGTCCTAGACTTAAGGAGAGCAGATTTTACAAAGATGGTTGAATGCCTCAGGGATGACCAGGTGGGGGGGGGGGGATGGCCTGGGTAGGGTGGAGGAACATTGGGTGAAACTAAAAAGGAACATAGTAAAGGCAACAAACCTCTGCATCGAACAAGTGAGCAAAAGCAAGAGGACAAATAGACCACTATGTTTCTCAAAAGAGATGGCTGAAAAGGTAAAGGCTAAAAGGGTACCATTTAGAAGGTACATGGAGATGCAGAGGGAGGAGGATAGGGAGATGTATCGGGAAACAGAGGGAATCAGGGAAAGCAGTAAGGAGCGCAAAGGCATACACTGATGAGAGAATAGTCAGGGGATAACAAAAGGGGACAAGACATTTTTTAGGTATGTAAGTGAAAAGAGGAAGACCAGGGGTGGAACTGTAAAATTAAAAAGGGAAGTGGGGACTGTGCAGAGGAGGACCAGGAAAAGGTACTGTAGATGTCCTGAACAAATACTTTTGTTTTGTGTTCACAAAGGAGGGAGAAGGGGAGGGGCCACAAAACAGTAACAGAAACTTTGGAGGGAGGGAGGGAGGTAGATGCTAGTCCTTTTTTGGGGAGAGATCTCTGAAGGGACTTGCTAATCTGAAGGTGGGCAAAGCAATGGGGCCAGATGGCTTGCATCCAAGGATATTGAGGTATCTCAGTGCTGCACCTCTTATGGTCCTATTTAACAACTCACTGGAAACAGGAGTGGTTCTGGAGGACTGGAGAAGGGCTAATGTAGTCCCACTTCACAAAAGTGGTAGCAAGGAGGAAGCTGGCAATTATAGGCCAGTCAGCCTGACATTGGTGGTGGGAATTTTAGTGGAATAACTCCTGAAAGAAAGGATTGTGGCATATCTTTGAATCCAATGGGTTACAAGACCTGAGGCAGCATGGGTTCACTAGTTGGGGGGAGGTCATATCAAACAAATTCGATAGATTTCTTTGACTGGGTGACAACGGAATTAGATCAGGGTGGAGTGGTAGATGTGGCCTACCAACAGTTCAGTAAGGCTTTCAAAAGCATTCCACATAGGAGACTAGTAAGCAAGCTGGGTAGCTTAGGAGTGGGTCCAAAGGTGGTAAACTGGATCAGAAATTGGTTAGGGGATAGGTGACAGAGGGTGGTGCTAAACGGAGTTCACTGCGAGGAAGGGAGGGTGATCAGTGGGGTGCTGCAGAGATCAGGGATGGTACTGATCCTCTTTAATGTCTTTATTAGTGTAACCACTCAGTCCCCTGGGGTTACTAGAATCTCATCAGTTTAGCCACAGGAAGGTACTCGGCAGCTGGTAAAGGTGCTTATTAGGAACCCTTTACAGATTACATCATTGTTTACTCAGCTAGGCTGAGCAGAGAATGGATTATGTAATTAAGAATTCTCGCAGCAGCATAAGCCACTTTGGAATCAGCTGCTCTGGAGGAAGTTTAGAACGTTCAGACGGGAGTCAGTGTGTGTGTAGTCAGCAGTAATGTGAAGTGGATCTCTGAGCAGCAGCAGTGCTCAGAGTGTAGGGGTGCCTGCCAGTCTCCTGTGAGATTGGGTGAAGGAGCCCCGGCAGCTTCTCACCCTAATGTGTGAGACCCAGCAGAACCAGAAGAAGTGGTGGAGACCGTTCATCTGCAGGACCCCATTGGGTCATTTTACACAGAACAATGTGGTTTGAACTGTGTTTCTGTGGGTACAAGGGGCAATCCCCTGATGATCCTGAAGAATGTCAGCTGCCCAGAGAGAAAATGTGTGCAGCTGAAGCTGTGATAAGCTATTTGTGAAGGGGAAAATGATGCTGTTCTTCATGTTTCCATGTCTGTATAAAGGACAAATGAAGCCGTGAGTATGGATTTATGGGACTGTTCTTAAGGGTTGGTCTGAGGTGTATGTGCCCAGAGATACCGCCAGATTGCACCTGTCAAGGGCCAAATTTCACCACAAACATGTGCTGAATGTTTCAAGTTAAAGTTTGGGATTCCTTTGCAATCCAGGTGTATTGGAGGATCCATTTTGATGTAACCAACAAGGAATCGCAGAGACTGGGCATGGGGTAGGATTGGGCATAACACCAGTTTGATTCTTCAGTCAGGGCTAACTGGTTCATGTATGTGCACCAGGTTAAACTGGGCATGTTAACGACTGTCATCGGGCCAGGAGATTTTTTTGAAATGTGTTTAAAGTGTGTGGCAACAACCACAGTATACTCTTTCCGGAAAAGGTAAAGTCCAGAGATTTCTAGTACAGAGGGATAGACACATTTTGAAATGTGTGTACGGAAAAGTTTGTTCTGAGGTGCCCAAACAGTTGTTGTTCTGGAAAGAAAAAGCCTTGCTCCTGTGTTGACAGTACCCAATCTGGGGGACCACCCTGTTCTGCATTTGTTATTAACTTATGTGAAAAAATCCATACTGTATAATCCCATTTTCAGTAGCGGACATTACATCTGTGCTTCCTGAGCGTGAATTGTTATGGGGCCCCCACAGAACTTAGATCTAGCATACACAGCCCTGGCACCTCTCTCTCCCAGAGCCTGAAGTAAATATAAATGTTATTTTGTACCTTAACCCCTGACCCCTTTAGACTACTGTGCCTGGTATTCACCCCATAGAAACATAGACTTTGACGGCAGATAAGGACCGCTTGGCCCACCTAGTCTGCCCATTTCTCTGCCTACAGGATAAGCTGCAGATCCTAGTTAACCAACAGCCTATTTCTTCCTACCCCCAACAAGAATTGCCTTATGTCTGTCCCATGCATTCTTGAATTCTCCCACAGTTTTAGACCCCACAACCTCCTCAGGAAGGCTGTTCCATGCATCCACCACCCTCTCTGTGAAAAAATACTTTCTCACATTGCCCCTGAGCCATCCCCCCTCTATCTTCAAATCGTGTCCCCTTGTTCTTGCACATCTCTTTTTCTGAAAGATGCTACCCTCTTGGACTTTGTTGATTCCACTGAGGTACTTAAAAGTTTCTATCAGGCCCCCCCCTTCCTCCTTTCCTCAAGGGTATACATATTAAGCTCCTTTAGTCTCTCCTCGTATGACTTCTCTTGCAGACCCTGCACCATTTTAGTTGCCCTCCTCTGGACTGCCTCCATCCTGTCTATGTCCTTGCGGAGATGCGGTCTCCCTATACATCCCAGTATCCCCCCAGCCCTCCCTACTGCCTTCTCACATTGCTTGCTGACCGTAAGGTCATCTGATATGATTACCCCCAGGTCCCTTTCCACTTTTGTTGTTGTTACTACCTCCTCCCATTGTGTAATCTTCCCCTGGGTTTTGTTTCCCAGGTGCATTATTTTGCACTTCTTTGCATTGAATCCAAGCTGCCATACTTCTGACCATTCCTCCAATCTTGCCAAGTCCCTTCTCATCCTTTCCACGCCTCCTTGTGTATCAACCCTGTTGCAGATAGATCTCTGTGTCATCTGCAAAGAGGCATACTTTTCCTTCTAGTCCCTCTGCAATGTCACTTATAAAGACATTAAAAAGGACTGGACCCAGTACTGAACCCTGCGGTACCCCACTAGTAACCCTCTCTTTTTCAGAGTGGACTCCATTTACAATTACCTTCTGTGTCCTGTTGTCCAGTCAATGTTTTACCCAGGCTACCACCCTGGGACCCACTCCCAGGCTGGTTAATTTGATTATTAATCTTTTGTGTGGGACTGTGTCAAATGCCTTGCTAAAGTCTAGGTAGGCCATATCCATAGCCCCTCCCTGGTCTACTGCTTTGGTCACCCAGTCAAAGAAATTAATTAGATTCGCCTGACATCACCTTCCCGCTGTGAACCCATGCTGCCTTGGGTCCTGTGCCCCACTGGCCTCTAGGTACTCAACAATTCTTTCCTGCAGAAGTGATTCCATCTCTTTCCCTACCACAGAGGTCAAACTGACAGGTCTGTATAGTTTCCTGCCTCTGTCTTGCTCCCACTTTTGTGAAGGGGAATCACATCCACCTTCCTCCAGTCCTCAGGTACCACACCATCCTCCCATGATTTGTTAAAAAGGGTAGTCAGTGGTGTCACTAGTTTTCCCTTTAATTCTTTTAGAATTCTGGGGTGAATTCCATCAGGCCCCATTGCTTTGTCCACCTTCAGTTTTAGGAGTTCTTTCAGAACCCTTTCTTCTGTGAAAGGACTGGGATCGACCCCCCTATCCAGAGTGCTTCTGTTAATTGGATTAGGCACCTCCCCCTCCTCTTTTGTGAATACTGAGCAGAAGTATTTGTTCAGTTTCCCTGCTTTTTCACTGTCCCTCTCTACCCACCCACCGTCCATTCTATTGAGCCTCACTATCCCTCCCTTTGTCTTTCTACGCTCCCTGATGTACCTATAAAAGGTTTTATCCTGCTTCCTAACCGAGTTGGCTATCTTTTCCTCAGTTTGGGCCTTTGCTATTCTGACTTCTCTTCCTGCTTCCTTCTGCCTTAACTGGTACAGTTCTCTGTCCTGCTCCTTCTGTGTTTCCTTATACTTCCTAAATGCTATATTTTTCTCCCTAACATTTCTCTCCACCTCTTTTGAGAACCATAGTGGCTTTTTCTTTCATTTTGATTTGTTTATTTTCTTCACACAAAGGCTTGTTGCCTCTGTGATGGATGTTTTGATGTTTCCTCGTTGTTGCTCAACCCCTCCTTCTAGCCTGCTTGCTAGTGCTTTCTAAGACTCACTCCAATCTTGCCAAAGTCAGCCCTCCTGAAGTCCTGTACCCTCACTTTTGTATGGCTTGACTCTGTAGCTGAGTTTATCATGAACCACATTGTTTGGTGGTCACTTGTTCCCAGATGGCTACCCACTTCTAGATCTGAGATCCTCTCACTGTCCCCATTTGAGAGTATGAGGTCTAAGATTGCTCCCTCACGAATGGGTTCCAAAACTAGCTGTCTGAGGCATGCCACCTCTAGGGCATCAAGAATAGTCCAACTCTTGGATGTGGCTGCAACAAAGGTGCTTCAGTTAACATCTGGCATATTCTGGTCCCCCATCAACAGTATCTCCCCTTTCTCTGCCATCCTAAGGATGTCTTCCATCATATCCTTGTCCATTCCCTCCCCCTGACATGGGGGTCTTTATACAACCACGGTGTGGATTGTGGTGCCATTTCCAGTCTCTAAGGTGACCCACAGTGCCTCATCCACTCCCTGTTTACTCTTTTGTTCTGTTGCTTTTATCCCCTCCCTTCCCTTACATAGAGAGCTACTCCTTACCCCCCTTCTCCCCTCCCTGTCTCTTCTGTAGGTTATGTACCCTGGTATGTTAACAGCCCAGTCATGGTTCTCTGTGTACCATGTTTCTGTGACTGCTACGATTTCCAGGCATCCCTCTTCCATCAAGGCCACCAATTCAGGGAGCTTGTTGCCCAGACTACGAGCATTGGTACTCATAACCCTCCATTTCTTGATGGCATTATCCCTTTTTGCCCCATATCTGTCCTTATTGTCTTTGTCATTTTCTCCATTTGTCCCAGCCCTTCTCACTATTGACATCTTTATCTTGCTGTTTACCTCACTTACTACCCTGATGTTTTTTTGGGGAGCTAGGATTTCCCTGCTCCTTCCCAGTGCCCCCCCCCTGGCTGGTTTAAATGCTTGCCAATGAAGTATTTAAACCTATCACCTAGGATCCTAGTTCCCCTCCTGGACAGATGCAGACCATCACACCAGTATAGGCCTGCATCACTCCAGGTGGACCCCCAGTCCCCAATGAAGCCAAATCCCTGAGCTCTGCACCAGTTTTTCAACCACTGATTGAATCCCATGGTGTGGAGCACCCTAGCCTCACCCATGCCATAGACAGGCAGGACCTCCAAGAAGGTTACCATGTGTGCTACTTGTCTAAGGCCCCTCCCCAACTCCACAAACTCATCCTTCACTGCTCTGATGCCTTTCTCAGCCAGGTAATTTCTCCTTAGATGGACAATGACATCCAGCTCGCTCCCCATGCAGCTGCTCTGGTGACCCCGAGGATTTTCTCCCTGTCACTCCAAGCCATGTCACCAGGAAGGCACCTTATCTCCCTCTCCCCTTCCTCCCCCAGCTCTACCCCCCCACAATGGAGTCCCCCATAAGGAGTTGTTTCCTTTCCCTGTGGGATCCCATGCCACCCTCCTGTGGATCTCCTTTGTGGAGGTTCCCAGCATCCTCCTTGGTCTCCACTGTGGGTGCCTCCATAAAGGAACCACACTTTGCCAGAACAGCATATGAATTGTGGAGAGGTACAACTGGAGGAATGCACCTCTGTTGCACCACCCTCACCCTCCCTGAGCTCACTGTGGTCCAACTGCTCTTCTTTCTTGGCAACCTCTGAGGCAACTGCAGTGGCCCTGGTGGTCCCTGGGTGGGAGAGGAGGTCCCCCAAATCCTGGCCAACTCAGCCTGGAGATGAGCAACCTCCTCCCTCAGCCCAGAGAGGTGCCTACAGATAGGCAACACCGGACCCTCCAAAACGTCTCCCAGAACACAGCTGCTCCACAGCCACTGCACTGCACCACTCACATCATATCTTATTTCTGGCCCCTTAACTGTTGTTTGGAATATTTACTCTTTCATCTGTTTATTTTTTTTCTCTCCCTACTTACTTACTGCCTCTGTGCCCTTTAAGCTCCTGATTGTCCTGTTCTGAGACAAGAAGTTCCTTTATTTCTCAGTAGTCTCCTTACTTGCTCAGAGTCAGACCTCCAGCAGCTATCGGCTGGGGGGGGGGGACAGAGAGCTACTCTTTTCCTCCTAGGATGGTGAGTCTTTTGTGGCTCTGTGATCACGCACTTCCTGCTCCCAAACAGGAAGTTCCTGTTGTCAGTCAAATCCTGTGCCTATAAAAGTAGAACTGGCTTAGGGTGGGGGGAGGGGAAAGGAGAGCAATATAGTCCCAGTAGAGAAGTATAGTTATAACAGCAGCTCCTTCCTCTTGGTGTTCTCTGCCTGTTCTCTGGCAGAAGCTATCTAAGGCAGTTTTTAAATCTGGCTTTAACCTGGCTTCCTTCCAGCTAAGCCACTCTCCCTACTTTACAGCTCTTTCTACACTTAGTTGATTGCACAGATAACAATTCCCTTCAGCCACCTGAGACAAATACCAAGATAACTGCACAGATAACAATTCACTTCAGCCAACTCAGACAAACACACTAACTTGTTTTTTGTTTTGTTTTGTTTTTACCCCAAATTGAAGGTCCCAGTAGTAGAGTTCTAGTTCTTTAGTCCCAGTAGAGAAGTATAGTTATAACAGCAGCTCCTTCCTCTTGGTGTTCTCTGCCTTTTCTCTAGCTAGGGGTGATGCCTATTGTTATTGCCAACTTGTGGCCTATTGCCTTGTCTGTGTACAAGTTAGGGGGGGTCCCGGTTTTCAGACACTGCTCTTGGCTGGGGCATCGGTTGCATAAGTGACATTGCAGAGCAGCTGGAAAGAAGGGTCTGCTTCTTTGCTGTTGACACCAAAATCTGCAATAGGGTGGACATTCTTGGGGCAGGTGAAAAGGATGAGCAGAGACCTGGGAAAACTAGAGGGATAGTCAAGGCATGGCGGCTGGGTTTCAATGCAAAAAAAGTGCAAAATAATGCACTTAGGGCACAAAAACCCAAGGACAGACTACAAAATGGGTGGAGAGGTATTGACAACCACCTAGCTGGAAAGAGATCTGTGGGTAATCATATAAGATGACCTAAAGGTTGCAGGCAGTGTGACAAGGCAGTCGATGGGCTAGTGGGGTGGTGGGTGCATAGGGAGGGTATCACCAGCAGAATGAGGGAGGTGTTGTTGTCTCTGTATAGATCATTGGTAAGACCCTTTCTAGAGCATTGTGTCCAGTTCCAGAGACCACATCTCTGGAAGGACAAATACAGAGTGGAGGTGGTCCATAGGATACCAACTAAAATGGTGCATGGTGTGCATCAAAAGCCCTACTAGGAGAGACTAAAGGATCTCAATATACACACCCTGCAAGAAAGGAGGGAGTGGGATGTGATAGAGACATTTAAATACCTCATGGAGGTAAATAAGGTAAAGGACAGAAGTATTTTTCAGAAAAAAAGTGGCTTATGTACAAGGAGAGATGATATGAAGTTAGAGGGGGGTAGATTGAGGAGCGATGTGAAGAAGTACTTCTTCACAGAAAGAGTGGTGGATTCCTGGAACAGCCTTCTAGCAGAGGTGGTGAGGGAGAAAACAGTGGTGGGGTTCAAGCATGCATGGGATAGGCACAAGGGAATCATAGTGGACAGGAAAGGAGCAAGGAAGAAAGAGCTGTAGATCAAGTAGGGTCTACGATGATGTATATATCAGTGTCATCAAGGCACGGGTCAGAAAGCATAGGGAAAACCCAGGAGCAGTTGTAAAATTCACCAAAACTTTATTTATAGTAGCAGTAATATAAAAAATAAACTTGTTCATAAGAACTATGTACAGAGGCAAAATAAAATCTTTCTTGTAATCTTACAGCCATTGCAGCTCAGGCTTAGCTCTTTTACATAACTCGTTTCAAACCTCATCCTTTGTAAACATCCTGTCCTTGTAAATTTCAGGAGCTGCTAGAACACTGCTTCTTGAGGCCACTTTTTTGCAAAAAGCTCAACATTTGCACTCAATTAACCTCGAGAGTTTATGCAATCATCTCAAAATATAAATATATACATTTCAGTAGTAACACTATATATTTTCTAAACAATAGGGATCCCTATATCAGTTACATTTCCATACATTGATTTACACATATTTTTATATTAGCTGATATAGATATATAAGAGAGGAAAAACAGACAGCAAGAGAAAAGTGAGAGACAGTGAGAGGCAAAGAATTGGGAGACTGTTCAGGTTAATCAAGTCCGAGGTCTCACAGGAAAATTGGGTTGCGCAACCAGACAGAGAAATGACAGGAAAAGGAAAGACCCTTGCATTTAAACACATTCTCCATAACAAATGGGATTGGGTCCTATTCAACCCTGTTACAAATAGGCAGGGAAAAATGGGAAGACTGAGTGAGCCAAGCAGACCTTAACTGCCATCAGATTCGATATTTCTTTTTTTTTTTTTTTTTTATGAAATATATTTTATTAAGTTTTTCTCCACAATGTTTACAGGCATCCGACATACATTGTATTCTGTTTACATTACAAGGATTTACACAAGGAAGAATTTACCTCTTTTTAAAATATTGGTAGCTGTATAAGGAACAACAAGATAAGCAGATGCTTGTATCCCACCCCTCCCAACCCACCCCAACTGCCAATAGGTAATACTGCCATTTATACATTATATATTACACCTCAATATCTCTTAAACTGTCACAGGATGCAAAGGGGCTCTAATGTTAAATTTGCCCTATTCAGGCCGGATCAACAACAAGCTTAATAGGAGATCCCAAATTTGTTTGAATTTTTCCAGATTATTAGACATCCCTGCTACAACTCGCTCTGCCTGTATAGCAAACATTATTTCTCGATACCATTCGGTGTAAGAAGGGGTGACTGCATCTTTCCAATGCCGGAGTAATATTTCTTTGGCACATGCTGAGATTAGTGCCATATGTGATCGTTGAGATCGGCCCTGAAGAGTAGCATAATCTCCTAGAATACAAATCTCTGGAATAAACTTATCTGACAGACACAGTAATGGGTCCAAATGGGATTTGATGCTGTTCCAGAATGGAGAAACTCTTTCACATGTCCACAGCATGTGCAGCAAGTCTCCCGGAAGCTTTGCGCACCTGGTACAGAGATCAGAGGTCAGGGCACCTATCTGGTGAAGTTTAACCGGGGTATAGAATAGATTATGATTGATTTGAAACTGCATAAATCTATATCTATCCCATTTAATGTATCTATATAGATGTTTCCAGATTCTCGGCCAACATCTAGAATACGTAGATGTTGGCAAAGATTGGTCCCATCAATAACATCTATGATTTTCTAACTGGGCCAGTGTGGTCTGCAAAAAGGTATGTGCATATGCTATTAAATGGGAAGTCAGGAGAGATTTAATGTATGGACCTAGCATAGATGACAGCGTGTTAGACCAAAGCCCTGTACCAAAGTACTTCATTAGCATATGGGAGATCTGCAGGTATTTAAATACATATACCAGAGACCACTTATAAAGAGTGCTGGCTTCCTGGAACAGCATCAATTTATGATTGATAACCAAGTCCTCAATCTTCTCAACTCCCATATCAGGCCAAAATGAAGTAGCTTTAAGAAGTTTACCCGAGATCAAAAAGTTAGGGTTATTAAAAAGGGGTTGTGTTAAGTCCTTATGGCCAACTGTCTTAAGAAGAGTATTAAGTTGCCGTTGTGTTTCGAGCATGGAACCCAGCGGGGAGTCTTTTAGTTTATTGGGAAGATTCTTCTTAGTGAGGAAAGGGAGGGCCCTGGGATTTACCTCTTGTGCTAAGCATAAGGCGTGCTCTATTTCTAACCAGAGGGGATGATAATGAGAGTCAGGAAAAAAGCTAGGGGAAATTAACTAATACCTCATCCTTGTTAGGTGTATCACTAAATAATATAGATAAAAATTTGGGGCCTGTAAGCTACCATCCATTTTTTGACGTGTAAGCTTAATATAACTATGTCTAGACTTTTTACCTGCCCATAAAAAGGAATTAACTATTTTCTGTAATTGAAAAAAACAAGAATTCGGCAAGGCCCAATTGTACATTTGTAATGGGTATGGCATCCGGGGTAGAATATTCATTTTTATTATACTCATTCTGCCCCACAGGGACAAAGGTAATCAGGACCAGCATTTGATATCTTCCTTTAAAGTATTAACAAGGGTATCAAGATTGAGTCTCTTCATCACTTGGGGGGAAGAGCGGATGTTAATTCCCAGGTATTTAAGTTTATCCGTTCGCCACTGTAAACCTAGGTTTACAACCTCTACCTTCTGGAATACTTATTAAGGGGAAAGACTTCTGTTTTCCCCAGATTCAGTTTATAATTAGAGAAGGAGCCGAACTGAGAAATTATTGTAAATGCTGCCGGGAGAGATTGTGAAGGAGATGAAATATGTAATAGGATATCATCCACATATGTGGAGAGTTTGTATTCCATGTCACCTATCTTAATGCCAGAGATTAATGGGGAAGAGTTCAGTTTCCTTATAAGGGGCTTTAGGAAGAGATTAAATAAGTAAGGTGAAAGGGGACAACCCTGCCTCGTCCCTTGCTTTAAAAAAAAAGGAGTGGAACACACACTATTACACTGGACTCTTGCAGAGGGGGAAGAATAGAGTATTTTAACCCAATTTATAAATTCCTGGGGGATACCGTATTTAGGGAGTAGTGAAAAGAGATAATCCCATGACACCATATCAAAAGCTTTTTCTGCGTCCGAGGACACCAAAACAGCGGGTGTGAGGGAATCCTTGGACACAGAAAAAAGGTAGGTCACTTTCCAGAGATGATCAGAGGAAAGACGGCCTTTAACGAAGCCCACCTGTTCAGGACTAATCAGTGAGTCCCAGACTTGTTTCAGTCTTAACACCATGATCTTGGTGAGGATTTTTAAGTCAACATTAATAAGAGAGATGGGTCTGTAGTTAGAGATGAGCAGAGGGTCTTTACCCGGTTTGGGAAGGACTACTATAGTGGCCTGGGTAAGGGAGAAGTCAGATATGCCATTTACATGAAGGTATTGGAAGGTGTTCAGGAGAATAGGTGCTATTATGTTTTTAAATGTTTTATAAAAGTTTGAGGAGAAACCATCTGGGCCAGGTGCTTTATCTAAAGGGAGTGACTCAATGGCTTCAAATATTTCTTTAATTGTTATAGGGGCCTTTAAAGTGAGAATTTAGGGTTCGGAGAGTGTTGGAAGATTAATATCTCTCACAAAGGAATCCAGCACTTGCTGAGAAAAGGAAGAGGTGGGCGGTGTATATAAATAATTATAATAGTCTCGAAAAGCTTTACTAATGTCCATGGGGGAGGTGAGGATATTACCTGTTGGAGAGTAAATGGAGGTAATGATTCTATCTGACATTTGAGACCGAAGCCGGAGGGCCAGGAACTTCCCAGCTCTCTCTCCTTGGTCAAAATAAGATATTTTAGACCTAAGCATGTGAAATTCAGCTTTTTAGGCTAACAATAAATTATATTGGCCCCACAAGGATTCCACTGTTTCCCAATCCTCTTCCAGGGATGAGGCTGATAAGTTGGCTTCAGCTATTGTGATCCAGTTAAATAAGGAGGAAAGGGTCTGATTTTGTTGTTTTTTACGTTTCGATGCGTTACGTATCAATTCTCCTCTTAAAGCACATTTTAAGGTGCACCATAAAATATCCATTTTAGATGTAGATGGAGAGATATAATCCATGAAATTTGAAATAAAAGATTGTAAGTGTCGGGTAGTATCTTCAGATTTTAGAAATGAGTTGTTAATTTTCCATAATTTATTCTTGTGAACGTTAGGTGCAACATTTAATAATAGCTGTGCCACATGATGATCAGAAAAAACCTCAGAGGAATAAAAAACTGATACCACCCCATGGAGATGTTCTACACTTATCAGGAAATAATCTAAATGTGAAAATGAATGATGTGGGAGGGAGTGGAATGAGAACTCCATCTTCTCTGGGTAGGTTATTCTCCAGGGATCTGTAAGGCCTAGTGAATGCATTAACTCATGCAGAGCTTTCTGTCCTAGTGACAGGGACAGTCTAGGCTAGCCTGATCTCTCTAATTTATTTGATAGGACTTGATTCCAGTCTCCCCCCAGGACTATTGGTAACATTGACCATGTGGCTAGTATTGTGATTATGTTCATTAAAAAATCAGGGTCCTCTGAGTTAGGGCCATAGATAGATCCTAGAATAATCTCTGATTGTCCTAAGACCGCCCTAATAATAATGTAACAACCTTCAGGATCAGACATCTCTTGTAATAGACTAAATGGTATCTTTTGTGCAATAAGTATAGCAGTCCCCCTTTGTTGGAAGTTCAGACCTGAGCCAAAAACCTGTCCTACCCAACATCTACAAAAAAAATTAGTTTGAGTAGGCAGGAGATGTGTCTCCTGTAGAAAAATTATATCTGCTTGAAGACTACGAAGGTGCAATAAAATGTTCATTCTCAGCTGGTGTCTGAGCCCCTTTGATGTTCCATGAACAGAAGTTGTATCCTGCCATTTTAATTGAGTATCCGGAACAATTATGTCCTTGTGTACAGGAGTATAAGAAATTGAGTGGAGAGTAAACAAGATGACCCAATTACCTATGGCAGTCCCCATGCCCCCCAAGTCTTTTAAATCCTCCCACCTACTCAGTGTCACATTTCCCGTTGAAAAAACCCCAAGGTAACAACCCCCTGAGCCCCCTGCAACCAAATTGCAGGAGAAACTGAAAACTGAAGGAGAGATTGGTGGAACATCTGGTTGTCAATGGACTACAGGACCCAAGGCAGCATGGTTTCACCAGAGGGAGGTCATGTCAGACCAACCTCATTGAATTTTTTGACTGGGTGACTAGGGAGGTGGATCAGGGGAGGGCAGTGGACATGGCCTATCTGGACTTCAGCAAGGCCTTTGACACTGTGCCACATAGAAGACTATTATACAAACTGGGGAATATGGGTGTGGGCAGGACAGTAGTGTGGTGGGTAGGTAACTGGCTGGGTGGCAGGACACAGAGGGTGGTGGTAAATGGCTGTCACTCCACAGAGAGGAAGAGTGACCAGTGGGGTACCACAGGGATCAGTGCAGGGACCGGTCCTATTCAACATCTTCATCAGTGACATTGCGCAGGACCTAGAAGGCAGAATTTCACTGTTTGCTGATGACACAAAGCTCTGTAACAGAGTAGACACACCAGAGGTGTAGACAGAATGAAGGCGACCTGCAGAAACTTGAAGAATGGTCAGGGTTTGGCAGTTGAAATTCAATGCAAAAAGTGCAAGATAATGCATATAGGGCACAAAAACCTGGCACAATATATCAGTTGAGGTGAGGATATAGCATGCCAAGCAGGAAAGGGATCTTGGGGTTATCATCTCTGATGACCTCAAGGTAGAGAAACAGTGTGACAAGGCAGCAGGTAAAGCAAATAGGATGTTGGGATGTATAGGCAGGGGCATTACCAGCAGGAAAAGGAGGTCATAATTCAGCTATACAAGACACTAGTGAGGCCCCACCTGGAGTACAGTGTACAGTTCTGGAGACCATACCTACGTAAGGACATAGACAGGGTAGAGAAGGTTCAGAGGAGGCAACAAAGATGGTGCATGGATTGCATCACAAGTCCTATGAAGACAGGTTGAAGGAACTGAACATGTACTCCCTGGAGGAGAGGAGGGAGAGAGGGGATATGATAGAGACATACAAGTATCTTACAGGGAGGAACAGGGTGCAGGAAAACACTATTTTTAAGTGAAAAAGATGTTCCAGGACTAGAGGCATGGGATGAAGTTGGAGGAGGACAATTCAGAGGAAACATGAGAAAGAATTTCTTCACAGAGCAGGTGGTGGACAAGTGGAACACCCTGCCAGAGGAAGTGGTGGGGGCTGAAACAATCAGGGGATTTAAAAATGCATGGGATAGACATAAAGGAATTCTGGAGGTCAGGGGTAAGGGGCAACAGACTTCTAGGAAAACAAACTGAACTTACAAGCTCAAATGGGCAGACTGGGTGGGCCATAGGCCCTTATCTGCCGACACTGTCTATGTATCTATGTATCTATGTAAATTAAAGAAAGAGGAATTCTTGACCCCTAACAATGGAGTCAAGAGTGGGGGCTCCTTCCCCAAATGTAAAGATGTGTCTGCTTTCGCCTCGATACTGCAGCATGGCTCTACTCCCTCCCCAGCCCTCCCAGAAAAAAAACCAGCATCACAACATCGTAATCCCCATTTAAACTCCAGGGGTAAACTGTATCAAGTAAAACAGCATGAGAATGATCCACACCTCCATGCAAACATATAATAATATCCACTTAAAAGCTGACACATGCAACATTTCTAGTCTTCATTTACATAACATTGTCTTTTCCAAGACACTTCTATCTATGTAAAAAAAAAAAAGAGAGAGAAGAAAAAAAGGGGGGGGGAGAGGGACTATTCAGGGAGGGAGGGAAAAAGGAAAGCAGGAAAGGGGAAGGTAATATATGTCAAAGCCTTTTATTATAGTCATTAAGGATTTGGTAGTAAATTATATATCAGGACTTAGTGTGCCCGATTTACTTGAAGATCTAAAAAAAAAAAGAAAAAAAAAAAGAAGGAAGCAGAGGAAAAACTTGCATATTCATAAGTCCAGACCTAGGACTGTATCTCAAAATCAGTACCATATGCAGAAACTGGTCAGCTGTTGCCTTCTAACTGAGTCCGGTCTTCTATGGTGCGCTTGCTGCAATGCTGTTGTAGCTACGGAGAGATCCGCACGTACTTGCGCATGTTCGAGCAGCTCAGCAGTCATGCAGAAGAACACCATCCAGTTTTCACTCCACAGCCACCGATTTGGATTAAATCCACCATGTTGAATGCCGAACAGAAAGACAAAAGTAGTGGACCATATAGGCAAACTCGTTTGCGTAGGAGTCCAGCCACCATGTAATTATTTCCTTAAGGACCGAGATTAGGCAGTTTCTGCTCGCTAAAACAAATTCAACACAGGGAAAACCGACATATTCACTATCTCATCAGTTAGCCTCTCCAGCAAATTGAAAATGCACCAAGACCTTAACAAAACATCAGCGAATCTCCAGTAAAATTATTTTACCGTAACAAAGCTTTTTCATACCAGACTTTTGAGGTTGCAGGATCAACGAGCAAATAAATCAGGGAACATAACAGCTAGGTTTTCTGCAGCTTGTTCTGCATTTTCAAATGATCTCCAGCTTCCCTGATATTGGACCGATAACTTGGCAGGGTATATAATTTTAAATTTAGTTCTGGCAGCTATCAGCTTGGTTACTGATGGGTGGTATTCAGCTCGTTTCTGCCTGGTGGCTACCGGTAGATCTTGGGAAATTCTCAGGGGGGTGTCTTCCCATTTTATTTCCTGTAATTCTTTGACTTTAAACAAAATATGCTGCCGGTCTATAAAGCTTAACAGTCGGACAATAAATGGTCTGGGTTTGGCTCCGATGAGGGGTCTGGGCTTTAGCGATCTGTGAGCCCATTCCACATGATAGGTGGTGGAATGTGGCAGAGGGCTAGCAACTTTTAGCAAAAGCTTTTGTGTAAAAGGACCGTAGAAGATCCTTCTGCTTCTTCAGGCAAACCAAATATAACAAAATTATTTCTCCTATTCTGACCCTCAAGGTCTTCAAATTTAGCTTCCACTTTGCTCACTTTCTGTCCGAGTGCCACTATTTTGGGGTTTAGACGAGACTGCCAGCCTTCCAATGAAGTAGTTCTTGCCGCAACATCGGAGATCTTTGTATTTGTTTCTTTTAAATCTGTCTTTATGCTTTTAAGCTCTGATGCAAACTCCAGAAGGGCTTGTTTGAGCGGTTCCATTTCGGCAAAAAATCTGTCTTCTGTTGGTGCATGGCTGTTAGCTGACATTGCATTTTTACTGGTAGTTGCGGCCTGGGTTTTCGCACGCTTAGCCATTTTATCCGGCATTTGAGGAGGTGTACAAGCAGGGAGGCCCTGGCGCATTTCCACTTCCATTGGAGCTTTGAAGGTCCCCTCCCCCGGGTAAATGTCAGTCACAAGTATCTCCAAGCTGTAGAGTGCTACGATGTTCGATCAGCAGAGAGTTTTGTTATAAAGAAGATACTAAATTAAGGGTTTTTAAGAGCATCGGAGAGGGAGCAGAGCAGCCACATGCCTTCTCAGGGTGAGTGCATCATGTGATCTCCAGATTCGATGTTTCTATAATTGCCTCATTTTTTTTGTGTGCTTTTTCCTCCTTGCACTAGCCAGCCCCATTCAGCCTATCCACTCCTGCAGCCCCGACACCCTGCTGTCTCTGGGACTTACCTGCTGGTCTACAGTGGCCCATGGTTTGCCCCCTGTGTCAGAGCCCCTGGGACCGACCTTTATCCCAGGAGGAGTTTAATTTGGATGTGACTGGAGAGCTCAGGAGGTGGGTGCGGGGCCTGTGAGAAGGGAGGTGCCATCCTGCAGGCTAGGGATTTTCCTCTCATTGTTCTCCCCAGGAGGCGTGGCATGCAATGACGAAAGTGGTGCATACACCGAATGTCTGGCATGCCCCCCAACTAGAGCCAGCCGCAGCAGTCGGACCCTTTGCTGCCAAAAGGGTCAGTATTACAATGGTGACATCCCCCCCCACCAGGAGGAGGAGGAGGAGAGCAGTCCTTGGGACACTCGATCCTCCTCCCCTTGGCCCATCCTCCGATTCCCTAGATTGATTCCAATCCTGGGTCGTCAGCAGTACAACCGGTAGCACTACTGCGTTGCCATCAGTCCAGCCATGATTGCTTTATGTTGGGGAGAGGTAAGTGCCCTGTTTTTGTTTGCCTATGATCCCATTTAGCCTGGGCAGAGGAAGGAGTGTAGAATAAGAGTTTAATGTGATGTCTAGGGCAAGAGGCCCAGGAGTAGAAAAGGCAATACCTCAGAAGGTACTTGGAGGCTAGAGAGTTTGATGGTAGGAAACCCAGGTGAATGTCATCAAATGAAGTATCATATCCTGTGACTGAATTGGCAGTTGGGGGGATAGGAGGGTAGGGGGTTGAGTGTTTGGGCAAATAATTTGATAAGGCACATAGCAGAGAGTATGGGCACAAGCCAGAGTACTACTTGAACATATAGAAACTTAGGCAGTTTGTTGAGCACAGTAAAGTTTAGTGATGTGTTAGTGGAGTTAAAAGTAGCTTACCATTTAGACAAGCAATTTGGCTAAAAGCCGGAACAACAGAGCATGTTAACAGTTGCACTAACAGCTAGAAGGTTATAAGGAGGAATTGGGCACCCTAAGTAGTTGTATACATACAGACTAGTCAGCAGTGACATTAAGTATATACAGGCCTTGAGAGACCGTCAGTAAATAAGGTAAACATTTGCAGCTTAATAGTTGAGGGGAGACATTGCAGCGAGATTTACAACCACTTAAAGAGTAATTGCCGCATCAAGCAAAAATTAGAGGAACTTAACA
Source organism: Neoceratodus forsteri (assembly GCA_016271365.2). Lineage (NCBI taxonomy): Eukaryota > Metazoa > Chordata > Ceratodontiformes > Ceratodontidae > Neoceratodus > Neoceratodus forsteri. The sequence goes on along the minus strand of JADMNL010000025.1, from coordinate 6,054,505 downwards.
TATTAGGTAAAACATAACGGAAATATTTTCAGTATTATTGTTCCACTATTAAGTATATGATGACATAAACTGTGTACTTGCACTTTAGTTAATCTTTACCGGACAGTGACATTCATTCCCCACTTGAAGTCTCATGATGCTTTCTCTCTGACATGACAGTCTGCTAACAAGGAAGTGAATGTGATGTCACAAGCAAAGGATTGTGACTTCAGGTTGGGAATAAGCAGTCAGAGCAGCTGAAGTTCAAGGGACAAACTGATTTGTGTTGATCTGATCAATTTTTAATAGTTTTTTTCAGAGGTGTCCGCTGCTGTTTAACAATAGTGTAGGAAGAAATAGACTGCAAGGGCTAATCACACACTGCAGATAGGTTATAAGACAGAAAAGTAAATAAGTCCATAAGGTCCAGGCAGAGGAGACAAGTAAAGTACTTACAGGTCAATAGATGCAGGTCATGGAGTTCACTAAGTCACTCAGTCTGGGTCTGATAACGCTGGGGAATGCTACATTTCCAGTACTGAACCCCACCCCTCAACTAATGAAATTGTGGCTGACTGTCCACTTCAGGAAACTGGCTGCAGGGATTGCAGAGTGACTCAAATCCAAGATTGGGAGCACTTAGAAGTGAAGTCCAAGTCTGTAGCTCTAACCACTGGTCAGTAAGGCAGGCAATATCTCAGAGATGGTGGTGATTCTGGACACTGCAGGTTGGAGAGAGACAGGCATTGAGAATATTGAATTGAAGGGCTCAGGGAAATAATAGAGGGGTGCACAGATTTAAATGCAATGACCCCCCTTCCCCAACTGGCACAGAAAAATGATAGGATGCATATGGGGTTCTGGTGGTTGGAGCTACAGATGCATGGGCGGCTCCTGCCATGCTAGAACAAGGACATCAACAGGGAACAGAGGGACAGTGTGTGGGACCTGTACACTCCCAATGCTGGCAACATTCTAATTGGAATTTTGTGGGTCTGATTAGTAATCACTACTGCTGCTGGGCAGGACTGAGAATAGCGATGGTTCCAACCACTATGAAAACATGTGTGGGCTGGGAGGCAGTGGACCCTGCCACCTCAGATGCTACAAGGATTGCTGTAAAAAGGATGCCAAATGGGAGAAATGGCAATAATTTTCAAGGCTATTAATTTAGGAGCTGTCACTTTAAATCTTAATGAGTTGATTTTACTCATCCTTTGGTGCTTATTTTATGTAAGAGGAAGAAAGTTGCATTTGATATATTACCTTTCATGCACAAACTGAATCCCAAAGCAGTGTACAATCCAGGAGAGGAAGGAGACTAGAATGGGGTGTTTGACTGGGACAGGTAGGGTAGGGAGGAGGTCGGTTGGCAGGTACTAAGATCTGTAGGAGAGATGGGGGATGCATCTAAGCAGAAAAGCTGGTTGAAGGCATGCTTATAAGGGAGTACCCTAACTAGTGAACATCAACAACAGGGATCAACAGCTGGTTGGCCAGGTTGAGGGGGTTTAAAGATGGAAGCGGTTGGTGGGGCAGTTCAGGCTGCAGAACACCCAATCTGCCAAGCAAGAGGAAGAGAAAGGCTGAATGGAGTGATGAGAATGTAGCAGTCATTGGTGGTGTCATAGTTAGGGCAGTGGGTGAGGTAGGAGGGGCATTGCTAAACCAGGATGTTATTTTGGGAGAGGCTGCCTCCCTGTCTGGAGCACAGGTCAAACAAGTGCTATCCAGGGCCAACCAATGCAGCTAGAGGGAGGAGCAGACATCATCATCAATGTTTGCATGGAAGACATATAGTGCACAGGTTCTGAGGACAAGAAGAGGTCATTTATGGAATGATGTATGTTACTAAAGGTTAAGGTATAGCCTAGGCAGTATAGCCTAGAGGTTAGAGCAATGAGCAGTGAATGAGCTTGGTACATCCAGCAGATCAGACCTGGGTTTGATTCTCACAACCTCCACTTGTATGCTATGTGACTCTGAGCAAGTCACTTAACCACCCAGTACTCCCAGGCCGCCCCTGAAAACAGGCACTTGTGCCTAGTGGGCCTTACCCAGTTACCAAAGACTAAAATAAATAAAAAAAAAATAATAAAAAAAAGGTATTCAGGGCAATACTTGCTGAGACTGTCAGACAGTTGCTGCACTCCGGGTAAAATAACAAATCTAATGCAGAGCATATTGCAAATTGATTTTTTGAAATAAAGTGCAGAGTAACTCACAGAGCACAGGAGTTGCCTGCCATTTGCCCCAGCACTTCAACTTATGAGATGTCTTCATCAGGGGGGTGTACTACCAGGATAGCCTGAACCTCTGCCAGGAGGGAGTGGGGTTACTAGTCAGGAGAATGAACAGGGCAGTGGAGGGATTTACGTAGGGCTTGCGGGCACGGGAAAGGCCTGGCGCAAGGGTACACTAAGGGCAAGAGGCAGACAAGGAGGATCAAGGAGTGAAGGACAACGGAGCAGAGGAGTGACAATACAGGAGACCAACAAGGAGAGTGAGAAAACATGATGGGGCAAATAGTCTTATTTACAAGTGACCAATATGAGGTGCGCATCCTGCAAAATTGGTGCCCTTGAGAATCTGATGCACTTAGAAGGCCATGTCTTAATAGCACTGACAGAGACCTGGTGCGGGGAAGAAAATGAATCACCTGTATAGAGGACTACTACTCATTTTACTGGGATAGCCTTGACACAAACAGGGTGGGAGGGCTCTCTTTAGAAGGGAAGGAGTCACTGTGTCAGCCAAGGAGGACATCAGGGGTAAAAACAGTGCCAGAGAGTTATTCTGGGCTGAGTGGGGGGAAAAGAGAAGCAAAAGGGTGGTGCTACATGCCCCCAAACAGTGCAACTGAACATAATGACCTGCTGGTTTGGGAAATTATGCAGCAGCCAAACCAGACGCTGCAGTGATCCTGAGAGACTTCAATCTCCTGAGCATAGACTGGCCTCTTGAGAAAGCTAATAATAAGGCTGAGACTGATTTTCTGGTCACTTTCTAGGACTGCTTCTTAAAACAGCATCTCCAACAAGGAGCAGGTTTCAAGCCATTCTTGATCTTGTTCTTAGCAGTAGGAATGGAATGATCTCCAGTGTAAACATCAAGCAACCTGTGGCACGCAATGTCCACAACTAGGTAACCTTCTCCTTATGATGGGGAAGACTAGCATGGCATCAGCCAACAGGATCCAGAACTTCAGAAAGGCAGACTTTGCCAAGATGAGGGATGTGGTAGCCAAGGAGGAGGAGGGGTTATAAGGCAGGGTAGCTTAGTGGTTAGAGCATACAAGTTTCTGCACTCAGCAAATAAATGAAAAAGGACACATTGAATTTTGACAAGTGTATCAGGGATTTATTTCTAAGTGATGACAAGGGATCACAACCCCAGCACTTTGACCAGAAACTGGTTTTCGTTAGGGAGCTGATGAAGACCAGTTATTGGCCAAAGTACTGGGGCTGTGATCCCTTGTCCTTACTTGGAAATAAACCCCTGATACACTTGTTAATATTTAGTATGTCCTTTTTCATTTCATTGCTGAGTGTAGAAACCTGTGTCCTTTGTATCGGAACGACGGGCTGGCTGCCCTTTCTGCACTGCCTCCTAACTCCTGTGATGTGCTGCTTCTCTACATACTACACATTTAGTGGTTACAGCACCTGCTTGCTAATTGGGAGAACATAGGTTCAAACCTCAGTGCATCAAAATAATTACTGTGTGACCTTGAACAAGTCACATAACTTCCCAGTGATCCAGTCCACCCAGCTGTAGAAACGAGTAGCAGCAGGACCACTGAAAAAAGATGCTGCATTTCTTTTTTTTTTAACCTACTCTTTATGTGCCTCCTCTCACTTGCCCTTAGATTCTCTCTGGTGGGACTCATGACATGACCCTGTCCTGCCTGCCTGAAGCTCCAGTCTCATAGTTCGGCCAGCACTGACTCCTACTCCTTCTCCTAACTCTCCGGACTCCCAGATCTAAGCTCTCCGGGGCAGGACTGCCGACTCCTCCCGGTGACCTTTCTGCCAATCCAATCAGGTTGCCAGGGAGTGAGGAGCACCAAAGCTGGACTGGAAACCCAGCATGGGCATGGAGGTGGGCCCCTGATCCCTACCATTGCCTACCAATGGCAAGGGTCTTTTCCAGTTTTCCATGGTTTTCCCACAGCACAGCATGCAATGATGCCTGCGCAGGCACACTGCTGGCATCTGCCGCACCCCACCCCTTACTGCTCTTGCCCATGCAAGACCCCCAATCTCCATCGGGGCTGCTCAAGTGCCGAGCGAAACCTGGTACCCACCCTGGGAGAGGAGAGCCATCCTCCAGATGCTTAATCCTCTCCCTCCCCAGTCGACCCCCGATGGCCTGAGTTTGTTCCCAAACCCGGGTCGCTGGCATGGCATGAGGTGTGGTTTCCAGTGCCTCAACCCTCAGTGCCACTGGGCCAGCATCAGATGCTGCATTTCAACTGTGCTATCCTGGGCAAACACATTATGTAAAACTAAATACAAATAGTCTCTGGAGAAGCTGCATGAGACTGGTAATGCAGAACAGAGCAGAGTTTGTTGAAGTAAGTGCTTGAAGCAGCTGTGTAGGTCTTCATCCCCTATAAGTAAAAAGGGAAAAGGACCAAAATGTAACCCCCTGGCTCAACAGGGAACTAAGGCAACTGATCCTACAGAGAAAGAGGGTCTGTAACTGTTGGAAAGAGACAGGTGGACTTTAGACAAGCAAGGAGTATACAGCAGCACTAATGACTGAAAAATAGAACTAAGGAAGCCCAAGAGGGTCTAGAAACCAGGCTAGCAGTAAAAGATGTGGGTAACACCAAAGCCTTCTGCCAGTACATAAATGGAAAGCAGAAGGTGAGGGAGGGAGGTAGGGAGGGGTTGGGCCCCTGAAAACAACTGATGAGAGAAAGGAACCTGTGTGTGAACCAAGGGTGATGACTGAGATGGTGAATGGATACTTTACATCAGCGTTCACCAAAGGGACATGACTGGTGTGCTAGTAGAGTGGTGGCCCATAATACAGAGAAACTAAAACCACGAAAGATGAAAAAAGACCATTACAGTGAAAGTCACTGTAATGGTCTGCAGTTCACTGATGCGGTTTCTCCTGGTGTTGCGCTCCTTCCTCAAAACAACTCCGACCTGGAGTTGATCATATTTAAATGCAAGGGGTGTGGGGGCAGAGTCCCCCGCAAAAAACACATTGGTCATTGACAGCACAATACCGAGTGCTGGCATTGTGCCATCTCTGTACTGGATGTCGGCAGATTTACTGTCAACAAAACATGGTGCTTCCCTAATAGGGAGAGCCTGGGGAACTATACTGTATTGCTGAGAGAATCTACCAGGCATCGTAACTCAGACATCATAGAAGTAATTACTATCGACTGCAACTGAACCTCCTGGATAAAGGCACAGGCATATATAACGTATAACCTGAGGCTGGAGGGACCACTTCCATAAAATGGCCAAGTAATTAATGGGATCTATCCAGACACTGTTCAGGTGCTGTGTAGGCCTATCCATTATTTAGAATGCATATTGGCCAGGGCCTCTGCAGATGCTACACAAGCCTATCTAGTATTTTGATTGTAACAAATACTGTGCCTGTTATGGCCTATAATATGCCTGTTTCTTGAGTTCTACAGGGCCTGAAGGGTTCATTAATATGCACACTTGCAGGCAAACTCCAGGCATTACAGATCTAGGGAGCACTCCAGACCAGTTGGAGCTCTCCTTTCATCCACACGTGAGACACTCTTGTTCTGTGAAGAACGTCTCACAGGCAGATGCCCTGGAAATGGGCACGTTCAGGGAACTTTTTTTTAAATTATAATATTGATTATGCTCGATCGCCACTCTTTGCTGTATCAGAGTGGTTTCACTTGTCTTCAGCTTGAGCCATAATAACTCAACTTCACTTCACTTCACTTCACTGTTCTCACTCAAGCCGAATTCGCGTGAAACGACTCTTATACAGCAAAGAGTGGATCCGGGGGACATATCAACATACAAATTACAGACTTCTGCTTACAGGAGTAATACAGGCATGCTACAGGCATAAGATGGACACTTACACAAGCAAAGAACAGATAGTTTGCAGATGCTAGTACTGCAGCTTCAACCAAGATTGCCAAACAGTATGGTCTTTGCATCCACCCCATTAACACAGCTCATTCAGTGCCTCTTTCTCCCATTTCTTCCCTCACTCAGTACATGTGAATGAACTTGTGGGCAGAGGATACAGGTTACATTTCACAACTCCCAGTAACTTTTTTACTTATTGTGGGTAGGGTTTAGGTATGCTTGGAACTAACAAATCCAATCCTATAGAATTTTTTAGGAATTAGGAAATTTATGAAATTCTAATTCCAAATCCAGTTTTTTTTCTGATTCCAAAAAAGACCACAGAATCAGAATCATATAAGGAATCCTAAATATAAACACGTTTTTGCCTTCAATTTTGGAATTAGATTTTCAGACTGTAATTCTGAAAGACCTAATTCTAAAAATCATGTTGGAATCCAACAAGTTTAATTCTGTAATCCAGAATCCAAGAAACCCTATAAGGGTTATCACCTCTAGCACCCAAAACACCTGGCAAGTACCATATTATCTGTGCAGACTTCATTGATTAGATCTATTTAAAAAAAAGTTGTACACACTCTCTCAACAGTTACCCACAACAGCCATAAAAAAAACAGCTGATCAAGTCAAAAAGAGCCCATTGGACACTCCAGTTCCAGGAGGGAAAGATAAAAAAATAATGGCCTTGGATCCATGGATCCTACCACAAGTTTGGATAATCAAGATCCTTGTGGGAGCTGATTTGTTGATGGATGAGGGACAATTTTCAGATTTTTCTGGTGAACATTCTTGAGTGTTGGGGCATGGTACCGGCTGCTGGCTGAACGGGGGATTGGTCTCAGGAGGGACCAGAACTTTTATTTGGGACAAGCACCAGCAGCGTATACAGACTCGTTCTTGCATGCTCATGCCTATTTTTCTTTTCAATCAATTTTTTTTTTTTTTTTTTAGTTGTTTAACCAGGAGTAGCATACTAAGCTGAAAGCTTTTTTACAGGCGTGACCTAGGAGCACAGGGAAGTTAAGTGACTTGCTCAGGGTCACACAGTATGTAAGTGGAAGCTGTGGGATTCAAACCCAGGTCTGGTCTGCTGGATGTCACCAGATTTGCAGCTCAAAGCCTTAAACCACTGCACTATACTGCCTCCCCGAGAAATTTTAAACCATTTGAGATCATTTTAGTCAAATGGCTGAGCTGTTTGAAATGTCACCATTGCCAATGATCCATTGAACCAAGTGTGTTGGAGTGTGACAGTCAAGAACCCCTCACTCACACTGCCCAACAAGGTGATCTCAGAGTTCATTACCATACTTGTGTAATTCTCTCTTAGGTGAGTACTTACCTTTGGCTGCTCATGGCCTTCTCTATCCACTGCCACCAGAGAAGGATGAGGAAAGAAGGAAGGTGAGCGCTAGGATCTCCACACTACCTGCAGCATTTTGGAAAGGCAGATCTGGCAACATGCATTTCCCTGTTGCTGATGAGAGGGTGCAGCATGCCCAGAGACTGAGGATTCTCTTGATCATGCCTCCAGCTGCACCAAACTGAAGTGTGGATATCATACACCATGAAGAGGTGGCATAGACATTACTTAAAGATCATGCGCAAATATTTGTAGATTGTTTTTAATGACTGTCTTAGTCACCTTGGATTGACTAGGGATGTACCCTCACATTGGTCTGCTGGGTCCCCAGAAGAATCCCAGATTTTTATGCTGCTCATCGTCCAATGAGTTTTTACTGTGTGTGGTTTTCCTCATGGCCCCCCCCCTTCACAGATGCATGTGTGCAATGACCTCAGCACATGGTTGGGCGTGCTGTGGGGCTACTGCTGTGCCGATGGGCCAGCTCTGTAGACTGTTTTTAATTTAAACTCTCCTATTTTGTTAGGATGGCAACAGCATTTTCACAATGGTTTTATTCATGTACAGTACAATGTATAAAGTAGCGTTAAAGTGTGTTTTACAGATTTTGTCTGTCATTAATCGCCTATGCTTTCATGTTCAGTGTGTCCCTAACCAGTGCTGGTGAACTGCTGTGTCATGGGGGTGGAGATAATATACATGTTACGTTTCCACGGAGGCTGTCATCTTGCGTGGTGTGAATGCCGGCAGTGATCTGTACCTCAGCTCACTTATTTTCTTTGGCGGCTGCTTTGGTTTGGGCAAATAATTTTATTTTTATAGCAAAAGGAGTGATGAAAGTGAGGGGACATATGTGTACAAAGTACAATTCTACTGTTACCCTACTTATATGAATAAGAACTTCAATATCATATCTCAGACTCTGGAGCATCCAGCAGAATGTCTAGTGAGGTTGACAAATGGGACCGCTCCCAGCTCGATCGCGGGCATAAGTATAAAAATAATAAACTACTATACCCCTGGTGGTCCAGTGGACCGCTCGCAGCCCGATCGCGGGCAGAAGTCTAAAACAAGATTAGATCCCATCCCTGGTGGTCCAGCGGTACCTCCCTCCCCACCCTTCCACTGAGCCCTGCCATCCCGCTCCCCCCCAGTCAGCGGCGGGCAGCAGTTCCCCACCCACAAACCGCCCTGCTGCCTGCCGACTGACTGCGTACAGTACAGCTGTATGCCCATTGGTCCACAGCATGGGCCAATGGGTGTGCAGACCATGCCGTGCTACACAGTCCAGATATGTGAATGATCCATTCACATATCTGGACTATATATACAGTCATCTCTGCGCCCGCCTAACCCACACTGTGAACCAATGGGCATCACAACTGTACTATGCAATCAGTCAGTGAGGCTGGGTGGCTGCGGGTGAGGGAGCTGCTGCCTGCTGCTGACTGGGGAGAGGAGGCGGGTGGCGGGGCTCAGTGGGAGGGTGGAGAAGGGGGTACGCTGGACCACCAGGGATGGGATCTAATCTTTATTTAGACCGAGCAGTCCACTGGACCACCAGGGAATATAGGGGTTTATTATTTTCATACTTATGCCCTGATTGGACTACAGCAGGTTCACTGGTTCCTCAGGGGATATAGGACTGTTTAATTTCCTACTTCTGCCACGATCGGGCATGGGGGGGCGCTACCTGATGGAGGGTGCCGCCGGAACTCGGGTGGTCACCCACAGCTGGCAGCTGCCGTGTTGCAATACGGCAGCTCACCTGTGGGTGGGTGGATGGATGTTGCTCCTTTATTTTTTGGAACAACTGTATGCGGCACATGTAGGGGTTGCGCCTGCATGGGCTCTGCATATCCCGGGCTGAATATCAGGATGTGAGGGGGTATGCATGGGCACGCCCCCCTACTTGCATCGCATACATTACTGATGTGCACCGGCACATCGGGATTTGTGCCACGCACTTTCTCCTTTTGAATATCGCGCCGGGGCGCATCAGTGGGTTGCACATGGGCGCAGCTGTGTTATGCGCTATGCGCAAACCTTCTGAATATCAATCCCTAGCATACTGCTACTACAGAGCTCATACTGCTTGCTTTCAGTTACAACTCTCTAATTACTTGCACTGCACTGCAAACCTACTCAGAGCTCATGCTACTGCTTTCAGTTACCTACAATTGCAGCCACTGCTGTTTACTTTACTTACTATTGTACCCAGTGCTTGTGTTTTTACACTGTGCTTACCACCCTCAAACTACTGCAATGCAACTGCATTCATTATATGTGTGTTTCAGCTCTGCCATGGCTGCTTCATGTTGCATACTCAGTTCTTTTCACCTGACACAGTTTACTCTGACCCTACCTGTGCTTCTCATTTTACTTGCAGCTTCCCTGCACTGCCTGGCTATACCTGCTTTCAAGCATTGTCTCCCTGTTTTATTGCACTTATAACTCTGAGGTCAGCCAACTAGCTCCAGCTGAGGCTGTTAATATAGCTTGATATTAAAAAATCTGTCTTCGCTGCCAAAAATCCTCAGAGTCTGTCACCTTGATTTGGCTTTGTATTGTCTGGCTGGCTTGCTCCCAATTCAGTTGTTTAATTGCTATACAAGTTTGATATGCTGGTTCACCTATCATGACTACTGCTTAATGACCTATGTGCAGGTCTACACTTGCTTCTGCAGCTGTTACTCCTTGCTTACGCATTCCATTACTTCATGCATACTGCCATCCCTTCGGCTTCAGCCTGGGATTCTGCTGCATTCGACCTTGCAAGGTCTCAGCACTCAATGCTCATTATGATCTCAGCACGCCGTGCTCATTCAGTTCACCAGCTTTACAGCTCTCAATCAATTCTGGGGTATGCCAGTCATTCTCTTTTGGCACAGGGTTCCTGCAGCCGATGGTCTCGCTCTGCTTTAAGGCCGCATCATTGAGCGTGTCCAACTTGGGACGGGATCCTTCTCACCTGGCCCATAGCTGGGAATGTCTTCGCCCCAGGTTTGGCTTTAGCTGCCAGCTACACGACAGCAGCTTCTGGTGTAGAATTTAAGACTAGTGGTGAAGGGTGGAAAACGTTACCTCCTTTGGCTCTAGTGTTCCACTACAATGGTTGGCCATTGACTTTAGTGGTTTCCCTAGCGAGGCACCTTCACCGCATTCTCCCTACGATTGCCTCTGGTTTACCTGGTTTGATTTAGGGTGGGTAGGCCAGGTGAGTGCCTCAGTAGTTGTTGCTCTCCTCCTGCACCTTGGATGCACGTATTGTTACAGAGTTTTCTCGCAGCCTTCCACGACGTTCCCACTAGAGGGCTTGAGTGAAAGCCTCCCTCCAAATTGGAATATTTTCCACCTCCCTTTGATTGGGTTTTCCAAATTGCAGCTGCAGAGCCGTCACTAAATACATTTTCCCAAGCCTGGAGGGAAGGCGACCTAGGCCTTGGATCCCCAGAGATTTCCTCCTCATAGGGTTTTTTTCTCTCCTCTGTTGCCTCAGGTCATAACTCTTAATTAGCATAGTTGTTTTCCCTAGTTTCTTTAGGTAGGTTCCGTTGTTGGATGGAGGTGGAGGATGTCCTGCCACTCCCTCTCTCCTTCAGGGATCCCCTTCTCTCGAAGCAAGCCATCAGTATCATGCTACACAAACCTGGGCTGTTACTATGACAACTGAGCATATCATTGCATTATCAAACAGCCTATGCTTCTCTATTACTACGTTACAGTTACTGCTTCTACGTCACTGTTACTGCTTGCCTTATGCTTTCATGTTGCCTCCTTTTAGGGGATGATGCTACATTTTTGGGGGAAGTTCTAGGTACTTTGCACAGGAACCGTCCCATGGCACCTCTAGGGGTGGAACCCTCTCCGAGACTTCCTTGCTTTTGTACCCCTACAGGGTGGTAATTCCTCTGGAATAGAGAGTGCAAATGGCCACAACCAAAACTAACACAGTTACACAAGCATAACACTATACTGGCTGTGTAAGTCAGTGAATTGAATGGCTTTGCCTGTAGTTCGGTGGCCAAGCAGCCAGCCACTCCCACTTCCTGAGCTATATAAGCAGTTCCTCTCAGCCTCACTATGAAGCATTTTGTCTTTGCCCAACCATCCTACCCTTCTCCTCCAGCGGCAGTGCTCTCTCCATAGGGGGATTCCTAAGGTACCTTTAGCAACGGGAACCGTCCCGTGGCACCTCTAGGGGTGGAACACTCTCCGAGAGTTCCTTGCTTTCATACCCCTACAGGGTGGTAATTCCTCTGGAATAGAGAGTGCGAATGGCCTCAACCAAAACTAACACAGTTACACAAGCATAACACTATACTGGCTGCGTAGGTCAGTGAAATATAGACATTGATGGCAGTAAAAGGCTCAATGGACCATATCATAGGACCAGATACTCTCTTAATTTATAATTATAATTTTATACCTTCAATTTGGGCACCAGAATTTAAATGTTGGTATTCTAATGGCCTAACTAACCTGGGTAATGTTTTCGAAAACACATATTCAAGACTTTTACTGCCTTACAGGCAGAATTTAAAAAGCAGCTGATGCCATTAGGACAGCTTTAACAAAACATATTATTTAGACACAGCTCAGCTTATATTTTACATTAGTTATGTATTTCTCATCCCCATTGTTTATTACTGAGACCATCTGTATGCAAATGGAATCTTTGCTCCTGAAGAGTTCATCTATTCCTATTGATTTCACCCTACCGGAGGTCATAATGATGTATTTATGACATCATAATTACTCACATGGCAACAGATTGTGATGTTACAACAGAGGACTATGACATGAATTGGGAGTAAGCAAAAGAGGCAGATGAGCTCTAAAGGATATGTCACTTATTTCCATGCAAATTTCTCAGTAAAAAGTAACGGAAAGGAGAAGTCTATTGAACACATATGGAATGCAAGCTGAATTCTACCTAAATATTATGTTTTTCAAAGTTTTCTTTGAGGCATCAGCAACTGTTTAAGATTCCAAAACAACATCTCTTTAGATACTTTCAGCCTAGAGATTATGTGACTAAGAAAATGGCCCTTTAAACTCATTGGCACATTCACTAATCCATACTCTTATGTTGCCTGACTCATCAGGAAGGAAATTAGTTTCTAGAATTTATCATACCTAATGGCCTTTAATAATACTATTTTGAATACATTATGGGCCAAACGGGAAGATGACTTAGACATAAAACTTTCAGATATGGATAGGAAAGACATTTTGTGGCTTCCATTTAAGGACATTATGTCTACCAAATTACAACAAATTAAATATAATATTTTACATTGAGCATATTATACCCCAAGAAAATTACATAAAATTAATGTAAACATAACAGATCCCTGTCCCCATTGTGATGCTAATAATGCTGTTATTAAGCATATGTTAGCAGAATTCCCCAAACGGAAGCTTTTTTTGGGACAATTTTTTTCAAACATGAAAGGCCATGGACACTCAATTAAAAACTGACAGCCCACTTATTTTATTAGGGTATTGTAACAATAATTCAATAACACTAACCCAGAGTAAATCCTTGCAACTTAGTATTACTACAGTCTACGGCTAACAAGTGTATATTACTGAAATGGAATTATTGCACTCCACAAAGCTATGCCCAACAGACTAACCTGATGGCAGCTCTGATCAGAATTGAGGAAATACATTAAATGCGTCATAAAAAACTGGACGTTTGGAAATGTATCTGAGAACCCCTTAGTAAAGCTATTAATAAAAATGACTAACTCTTTCCTTTCTTTGCTATACAGAGATATTTAAGGAAAACCAGTTTGGAGCGAGTAGTTTGGTATCACTCCACTCATAGAGACCAAGATGCAATTGTTAAATTCTCATTTTTTTTCTTTTCTTGGTTATTTTGTTTATTTATTATGCCTATGCGAAAACCATGCTATACTCATGACTGCAAACATCATGTATTGCAAATATGCTAATAAAGGTTCCTTACATTAAAAAAGGCTTTGTCTTCCAGCCTTACCTAACATTGGTTGTGATGGCCCTTATGGTCACAAGCTGCTTCATTCTCCTTTCCCCCTCCTTCTCTTCCCTTACATATCTCGGGTATCACATCAGGATTGCACTGCCGATACAGTATGGTCGAAAACCGTGCTGATATCTAAGCACACAGAGAAACCAGGAAGGCTTATTTATATTTGCATGGTTTTGGACCATGTTCGTTTGGACTGCGTGGATGGCGTGCTTTTTCCCCGTGTGGAGTTTGGAATCACTATGTTGGCATGGAACCCATATCCCATATATTTGTCCCACCCATGTCTGCACCCTTCTACTGACTTAGCACACATACTGTAAGCTCCCTTAGTGGCTTGTTGCACCAGTCGACCGCTCTCCATGGAAAGGTATTTCCTGGCATCCCTCCTGAACCCCCACCCTCAACAGCTTCACTGAGTTACCATTTGTGCCTGTGTTCCCACTCAGTGTGAACAACTCCTTGCAGTCTACCTTATTTATTCCATGGAGGTACTTGTATGTCTCTATCATATTCCCCCTTTTTGCCTTTCAGAGTGTACATGTTGAGGTCTTCCAACCTCTCCATGTAGGAATTCCCCTTGATCCTGGATCATTTTGGTTACCTTCCTCTACACTGCCTCCAGCCAATCCCTGGCCTTCCTCAAGTATGAGCTCCAGAACCTATAATACTCCAACTGAGGTCAAACAGGGGCTCTGTACAGGGGAAGGATCACCGCCATACTCAAACAGCTGATCCCTCCCCCTTGCATCTCAGCACTCTAGTTGTCCGCTCACTGCCCTATTACTCTTGGCTAATGATTTCAAGTTGCAGGGCATGAAGTTCGGTGAGGACCGCATATGTTGCACTGTTTTAGCCTCCTACAGATTTGATCAGTCCTGTGCACAATGCTGTACTGCTTTCTATATACTGTTTTGCACTGGATACAAAAAAGTACATAGAAATTAATGGGGCACCAGACTGAAGCATTTTGGTTTTTTTCCCAGGTTTTCATGCTTGAGAGATTTTTTTGGGGGGTCGGGGTTGTGTTCCACTGGGTTTGTTCATAGCCTGTGTAACATGCAGTTTTTTTATTGCATGCAGTACTTGTGAAGAGAGTGCAATGCTTTGGACAGGCAATCAGACTTCAGCTGCTGTGACCTTCCAGAGTGTAGGAGTGAGTTTATGATCTCCATGCCATTCAAAATGGATGCTGAACCATGAGGAATCTCAGGCTTTGTGCACCGTTGCAGTTGGTGGCACTGGAAAGGCAGCGAGACTCACCAGGAGTGCATGCAATTAGTTCACCAACCAATGAAATAAAGAAGAAAAAACATTTTTTTAAAATTCTGAAGGTCCCTATTATTATGGCCGGCCAGGGCCGCCGTTATGGGGGGACAACCGGGATTTTTTTCCCAGGCTCTGAGCTATGAGGGTCCCGTCCGAGCAGTGCTTGTATGTATTTATTTAAATTTAGCATTCTCTTTTGTAATGCTGGCTGCCTGCACGGCGCCACTGTAATACCTTTTTCTTTGCCATGAGAAGTCATTTATGCAACAGTCCTTCAGTAGGAATGTTGCATAAATGAATCCCCCCCTCCCCGACGGCAATGAAAAAGGTATTTCAGTGGCACTGCGCAGACTCCTACCCTAGATGTGCTGATGTGGTCCGTCTGTTAGCTGTGTGCATTTTGTGTGGCATTGTGAGTGGGAGGAGCATCTCCTGTGAGTGCCTAGCACATGCTGCTCTGCATGTCTCACTCAGTCACAACGATTCGTGTCGCAGCCTGTCGCCCATCAAAAATTGATTAAAAGGACGAGGGCAGGCATCCAAAGCAACAAATCGCTGGGCTGGGCCGCCACCGGAGTGCACCAGGACAGCATCTGTCCAGTAGTGTGGTCGGGTCGCTGGTCTGTCGCCTTCATGCTTGAGAGCAGACCAGTCATCAGCCATCTGTGTTAGGAGGGATTTTCACTTGTTGTTGTCATCGCCTCGTCGGTCTGCTTCCCGATCCCGAATAGAATCCCCACGCAAACCGAATGCGTGGTAATGGCAGTGTGTGTGTGTGTGTGTCTCCCCTCATTTTTGTTCTCCACTGTCCTCATAAAGACTACTCCAAACATCCAGGCCAGCATCCACCAACCACCACCATAACTACCACCACTATCCAGGTAAAATATCATAAATAAAAATGCTGATATAGTGGCCGTCAGTGATGTTACTTACTAATGATAAGAGGGTACAGGATGGGGAACAATTTATGCATTTTTTTCTGCTTCTTAACTTTTGCTTCCTTGGTATTCCTCCTTCAGGTCTACCTAAGGGCAATGCCCAAAGTGAAGGCAGAGAGTGCTGTAACTGGCTGAAGAATGTAGGCTATTGAGTAGGGCCCTAGATAGGTGTTGACTCCAGTGGTGTGAACAGGAAACATAGAAACATAGAATTTGTGAGCAGATAAGGACCGCTTGGCCCACCTAGTCTGCCATTTCCTACCTAACGGATAAGCTGCAGATCCTAGTTAACCAACAGCCTACTTCCTCCTACCCCCACTAGAATTGCCTTATGTCTGTCCTATGCATTCTTGAATTCCCCCACTGTTTTTGACTCTACGACCTCCTCAGGAAGGCTTTTCCATGTATCCACAACCCTCTCCGTGAAGAAATACTTCCTCACATTACCTCTGAGCCATCCCCCCTCTATCTTCAAATTGTGTCCCCTTATTTGTGCACATCTCTTTTTCTGAAAGATGCTACCCTCTTGGACTTTGTTGATTCCCTTGAGGTATTTGAAAGTTTCTATCATGTCCACCCTCTCCCTCCTTTCCTCTTTCTTCTTTGCGTTGAATCTAAGCTGCCATACATTTGACCATTCCGCCAACCTTGCCAAGTCTCTTTTCATCCTTTCCACCCCACTTTGTGTATCAACCTTGTTGCAGATCTTTGTGTCATCTGCAAAGAGACATACTTTCCCTTCCAGTCCCTCTACAATGTCACTTATAAAAACATTAAAAAGGACCGGCCCCAGTACTGAACCCTGCGGTACCCCACTAGTAACCCTCCTTTCTTCACTGTGGACTCCATTTACTATTACCCGCTGTGTCCTGTTGCCCAGCCACTGTTTTACCCAGGCTACCACCCTGGGACCCACTCCCAGGCTGGCTAATTTGTTTATTAATCTTTTGTGCGGGACCGTGTCAAATGCCTTGCTAAAGTCTAGGTAGGCCATGTCCACAGCTCCTCCCTGGTCTACTGCTTTGGTCACCCAGAGTAGAGAGGCTATCACCTTACTCTGAGGGCATAGTGTTTTTCTTTCTATGTCCTCGCCATGGTGCCAAGGTCTGATGTCTGCATGCTTCTCCGAGCCCTGGACATTTCCGACAGTACCCCCTCCCAACTAGACTTTCAATGTTTGTTGCCTCTGTTTAATGCAAGTAGGCAGCAATAGAGCAGCATGGACAACCCTCCCTACCAAATGGATGCCTCATCCCCCCTGACAGTCTCTGCTCCTGATGGCCCAGGTTTGGAGCACAAAGTCAGGTTGCAAGCCCTCGGTGAGTGACGACAGCCAGGCTGGTCTCAGAGGAGGAAAGCAAATAGTGACTTTTGTGGGAAACTCCTTTTGGACTACAAATTAGCTGACAGTTTCCTCACCACTGACCTACTCTGCCATGGTGATAGGGCCAGAGAATGATAGGTGAATGAATCGGGTAATGCTGTCTAAGGAGAGAGCCACAGGGGCTCTTCAGCTTTTGTTAGACCTAATTTATTTGGGTGCCTTTGTAGATATTAAATTTTTGTCGAGTGACAGACCTTCAGGACCTTTGAAAAGTGCACAAATGCATAAAATATTGGTGTGTGTCTTTTGCTGCTGTTGCTGCTATTCTTACTGTAAGTTTGCAATCAGTTTTAACCTTGCTACAGTATGTACATTAAAGTGCAGCTGACACCTTCAGGAGAACTTTAACAAAACAACAACATAACATGGGAGTGGGGAAACAGAGGATCAGATGGATAGGGAACTGGCTGTCGGAGCAGACCCAGAGGGTCGTCGTTGGGGGGATAGTCTCATCTCCAGGGAAGGTCATTAGTGGAGTTCTCAGGGATCAGTCCTTGGCCCCCTCCTGTTCAACACTTATGTCTCTGACATAAGGAAAGGTATCAGGAGTGAAATGAGTCTCTTTGCAGATGACTCAAAGCTGGGAGTGGTGGTGGATGGGGAGGAGGGGAGGGTGGCCCTACAGGTGGACCTAGATGCTCTGGAGAGGTGGTCAAGGAAGTGGGGACTGACGTTCAATGCAGGGAAATGCAGGGTGCTGCATCTGGGCGTCAGAAACCCGGGCCAAGTGTAAACCCGGGGGGGGGGTTTGCTACAATTCTTGATGGCTGAGAGGGACCTGGGGGTGGTGGTGGATGTCAAGATGAACAAACCTGAGACTTGTAGGAGGGCAGCGGCCAAGGCAAACAGGTTGCTGGGATGCATCGCTAGGGGGATCACCTCCAGAAGGAGGGAAGTGATACTCCCTCTAATAAAGTCATTGATTGTGGGTTAGGGAAAGCTTCACAAAATGTTGTTTTTAGCTTCACTAATAACCCCAAAACTCACCAGACAGCATCAGAAATCCCAGAGCTTCTGGGAGCCTGGCAGCCCCCAGGTTCCCGGCTTAGTTGGTTAACAATATAGGGGCCCTAATCAAACTGCCTGCCTGGGGCCCTGGAATTGTTAGCTACAGCCGTGTGGCCAGCACAGTGTTCGTGATGTAGGCTGGACAAATGAGACTGTAGTAGGCAATATGGCAGTTTCATAGCACTTGATAGCTTGACGAAAATGAAAAAAAAAACTAACTATCCTGTTAAAGGGACACTATCAACTCCTTAGGCCTCAGAATGTCCCTAGATTAAACAAGTATTTGTCAATGCCGAATGTTTGCTTGCTGGCATTAGCAGTGGAAGTGCAGGAGTTAGACAGATGCAGAATAGGAATTGCAGTGAAGTATTGAACTGACACCAACCCCATCCCCACCCAGTAGAGATGGACAGGCATTGGGGTGTGCCTTTGGGGCATCGCCCATAATGTTCAAGTAACTTCATCTCACACTACCCTGCAGACACCGACAAGTGTCGAGGTGTGCCTTGGGGTGTTTGGGCTTTACACTCACCCCATTCCATAAGGAAATATGCTGAAATGGGTGCAGTATAGGAGAATGGGGTGAACCTTGGGGCCGAAGAGTCCAAGGCACACCTTGATGCCTGTCATTGGCTGCAGGGTGGGGGTGTGGGTGGAATGGCGTGAGCATTACTGTCGACAATCCTAAGTCACACCCCTGATGCTTGTCAGTCCCTACAGGGTAGGGCGTTATGGTTGGAAACCCTAACACCCTGGGCATTTCTTGGTATTTTCACTCCAAGTTTTCAGCATGGGCTTTTTGTGACCCCACTGCATGAACAGTGACACTATCAGCTCATTAGCCAAAAGGTGATTTTGCACAGCGACCACACCATTTGGCGCCACAGGTGTGAAAACACATTTCGAACAGGATGTGAAAAATGACAGCTGTACTGTTTATGAGGAGGTGTAAAAAAATGGCAATGTTGAAAATCTGGAATGAAAATATAAAAAAATTGGTGAAGTCATGAATGTGCGTAGAAACAGCGCGATGCACACCCATAATACAATTATTTGGGGTTTTTTTACACCAGATTTTCAACATAGACATTTTGGGACCTCTGCTCATGAACAGTAGCACTGTGATTTTCTTACTCTGTCCCGAATGTTGATTTGGCACAGCAACTGCGCCATTGTGCGCCAGATGTGCGAATACACATTTGGGGCAGGATGTGAAAAATGGCAGCTATACTGTTCATAAGGAGGTGTGAAAAAATGGCAATGTTGAAAATCTGGAGTAAAAATATAGAAAATTGGTGAAGTTATCAGCATGCATAGAAACTGCGCAACACTCGCTGGTAACGCAGTCATTTTTTGGAATTTGTTCACCAAATTTACAACATGGGCTTTTTGGGACCTCTCCTTATAAGCACTGTCACTGTGATTTTCTTAATCTGCCCCAAATGTTGATTTTGCACAGCGACTGCGCCATTGTGCAAAAGTTAGGTTGTTGGTTAACTAGGATCTTCAGCTTATCCTGTAGGTAGGGAAATGGGCAGACTAGGTGGGCCAAGCGGTCCTTATCTGCTGTCAAAGTCTATGTTTCTATGTGCGAAAACACATTTTGGACTGGAATGAAAATATAAAAAATTCTCGAAGTTACAAGCGTGTGTGGGAACTGCACAATGCATGCTCGTAACACTGCTATTTTTTGGAAATTTTCACCAAATTTGTAACATAGGCTTTTTGGGAACCCACCTCATGAACAGTGACACTGTCATTTAGTTAATCAGTCCCGAAGGTGATTCTGCACAGTGACCGCGAAATCACCTTTCAGAACCGAATAATGACATGACAGTAACTGAGTTCATGAGGTGGGTCCCAAGAACCCCATGTTGAAAATTTGGTGCCAAAAGTTGCAAAAATGGCCGAGATATTCACCTAAGTTGAAACACCCCTATTTATGCCATTATATAGCTTACCAACATTTCTTCAGTTCGCAGTCAGCTTTGAAGAGTGCAGACAGTTTCCGCTCCACCAAAGATTGTGGCACTGGACCTCTGGAGGTAAGGTTGGGGTGGGGGTGCAGGGAGGTGTGGTGCGCAGAGGGTGGGTGTGGGTTGGGAGAGGGGCTGCAACAGACAGCGAGGGACCGTTTCCTTGTTTACAGGTTAAAAAAAACTTTGCTGGAAGGTTTTCTTTTTTCCAGGTATATTTGGCACGCTGGGGTGGGCGCCCAGTGCGGCACCTGGGTGTTTTGGGGGGACTGGAGCCAACAGGGATTGAGCACCCCATCGGCAAAGAAAACGGGTCTGTGTTTGGGGGGGACATGATGCCGAGGGGGATTAGGCACCCCCTCGGCAGACAAATTAAACTAGGTGGACATCATACCGATGGGGATTGGTATCCCCGTCAGCAAATGAATTGGGGAGGGGGCATGCCGACTGGGGGATTGGGCAGCCCCCACGTCGGCTTTCGTGGGACTGTGAGAGGTGGATGGCGACAGCTGCCACCATGTTTATTGAAATGTTATATCAGGCAAGGCACATCCTGTAATGAGGGGGTGCTCCCTCATTGCAGCAGCGAATTTCTTTCAAGTTGGTGGCATGCTTCTGAGCTGCTGTCATAGACAGCGTGCTCAAGCATTGGTGCCACAGAGACAAGCCCCAAAAAGCAGTGGCGGAACTGGTCACAACACTGCTGCACTTCCACAACCTACAACTCCAGCAAGCTGTCACAACATGTTTCTTGCGCATGTGCACAAGCAAACATAAAAACATGTTATGATTGTTCGTATTAAGTAGAGACTGCTGTTGTAGCTTGTTGTTTGACACTGATTTTTTTTTCTTTTAAAAGGTAAAAAAAACAGTCTGCCCCCATAGTGGTGTTACCACACAAAAACATGTTTGTTTACATTCCTTGATCGGCTCCCACTGCATCTTTCCTGTACTTAGGAACACCCCCATCATAGTCTAAACACCCATCATGCAGCAGTAGTAGAGGAGAGGAGACTATGCATCATGAGTGGCTGCGCTGTTTGGGGGTGTTTCTAACATTCAACAAGTATGCAATAAGAAAAGAGCCGGGATTTGAAGCAAAACAAGGTTGGTTACAACTATGTTATAATCTCTTGTTGATACTTTTGATTCTTTCTATAGTTTTGCAGGGCTTTCACTGCAGACCACTGTAGCAAACAGGAGCTGGATCACAGGACAGACTCCAAGACTCAGATAAGTAAAACAGCTATCTTATTTTTATTTTTAACTGCTTAACATAACTCAGCAGACTCGACACAGAAGCTGGTGTCTTAAAGGGGCTCTGTCACCATTTCGACTGAATTTTTTAGTCAACTTTAGCCATTTGCCTCTGTTACCAGAATAAGCAAAGAAGCTGCTGTGACTGCCATAAAGTGTGAACAAATGCTATTCTGTACCTTTTAGGCTTATATTTTCTTTTTTATCAGCATGCTCGAGATGAGCGGCCCGCCAAACTTCAGAGCTGCCAGAAGCATTTTGCTGTGGTGAACGTGCTTCTCTACTGGTACAGTCCCGATGACTAAACTCGTACATGAATGAGCTTACGTTTTTTGGGGGCAATAACAGTTATGGCTACTGCTCAAAAAACTGTGCATTTTCAGATAAGTAGATGCCCCTCTGGAATGAAACAAGCAGTGGAAATGGCAAAAAAATAACTTTGAAAAAACAGAGCTGAGAGTCACCTGATGCACCACAACGAGTGAGCAGCTCAATCTGACTTCTCTCCACCCTACCCTCCAGTTTTGTTGTTTTTCTTCATTACACTTTGGATTTTTCAGGCACTACTCAATTATTTTACCTGGTGTATGACCCTGAAACCTGAAGCTGGAGGCAGAATCAGTAATTATGGAGGCAGACATGAAGCCAGCAGCCATACGCCACACTCTGCCACCAACACCCGAAAGGGACGAGAGCTCTATATTCTCCAAAGCTCAGGCTCTGATTGCCAAAAGCACATCTACCTCTCCCATTGCATTGATGGAGGACTGCTTTTTACAAGAGATGTCACCCTTGAAAGAGGCTTTGCAAACCGTAACTGATGAATTCCACCTAACTGCGGAGGGCCTAACTCGTCGGATAAATGACGCCGAGGCCCGCATCAACTCCATGAAAGATTGGAGGAATCAACAGGAACTAGAGGTTGTTTCTCTGAGGCAAACAATTACCCATCTAGAGGACAGAATGAAGGACTTAGAAGGGCACAGTTGGTGCAACAACATTATAGTAATTGGTCTCCCAGAAGGAGCAGAGGGCCCAAATGTACTGCTATTTACAAAGAAGTTCTGTGAAAAATTTTCAGGCCTGTCACCTACGTTACATCATAGAACAGGTGCATAGAGACCTCCGTCTAATGACCCTGGCAGGATCAAACCCTTGACCCATTATATTTAAATTCCTGAACTATCTGGATCACCAGCTCTACTCACTAAAATCCGGGGGCTCCAAGAGATAACCTGGGAGGGCCACATATTTTGAATTGTGCAAGATCTTCTCCGTACAGTGAGATTGAAGTTGGTGGCTTATACCCTGCTGGTCTCTAAACTGTTGACCGTCACATCGGCTTTCAGATGCTTTATTCAACTAGATTGCAGATAAACCATCAAGGGGTCTCGAAAAGCTTTGAATTGTATGAGCAAGCAAAGATGGAACTTCCTAAAACGTTCCCCAATCTGTTCAAATCAGTGACCTGATCACACTGTATGAGAATCACTTTTGTTCATGAATGTCTGTGTACAGTAAGTTCCTCCTTTTGTTTTTCTTATGACTTTAGCCTTGTAGTTTGCTGATGGCTCACCAAGTGAAACACACTGACTCAGCTCGACTGCTGTCCTTGTATCTTTTCCAGGTGAGCCACCTGTTCTTAATTGTTTGATGTTGGCTTTCTGGGGCTTGTAACAAAGAGAGCCTCCTACAACATTAGACGGAACGGGCTTCCCCAGGTTAATTAATGCTGTAAACTGTCACATAAACAGAGTTGTGCCCTTTTGCTCCATCTTGGTACACCCCTCCCTGGCGAGCTTATATTATTGGGTGCCTATTAAACCAAGGGAGCCACATCAGAGTCAAGTGAATCTCTGCTCCACAATTCTTCCTGCGGACAGGCTCCACATTTTTAATGGGCTGCAAGTTGAGGACTCTACACATTGGAGTCATAGCCCTCTCCAAGATACGCTGCTACACATCTCTCAGTTTGTCCCATTTCAAATGGTCTGATCTACTACGGGAATCTTGGAGGCCCCAAGATCACTCCAAGAGTTCTTCCCTTATTGGACGAGACCAGCTGTTATGTCAGTGGAACCACTTTGATATTGGGGTAACTGGACTGACAAACGATTCTGGGACTTTGGCTCCATCCCAGAACAGGCTGGTCTGTATTAGTGCCTCGACCATGAATCATTGCCTTGGTGAGTGAGCCATGTAGGATCGTGGCAGAACAATTTCTTCTCTCTATTCAATCATGAGGACCACTTCAAAATGGACATACCTTACTCATTTCTATAATCCTGGTGAAATAATGGTTAGCTCAATTATCTGTTTTTGTACACTATTGTATTAGTGTTGCATAGTTGATGTTTCCCTGAATTTTAGACCAGATGGCATGTAATGCTTTGCAGAGCTCCATAGATCAGTAAAGTGTTCCACTGTTATCTAAGGCTAGCTGTGTTATTTCAATTTCAATGTGGAAATTCTCTGCATTACGCAGCCTTTTATTATTATTATTATAGTTATTGTTAAATTGGTCACAGTGCCTGTTTTTATTCAAGAGGATGGTGATTTCCTTCTAGTTTTACTCACGTTTCTGAAATTTCTATATCATGATAGGGGGTGAGGGTCATAAGGTGGATTGAGAGATTCATCATGGACCTTAGAGATGAGGAGTTGTGGTCATTTGGACCAGGGGGGGTTGTATATCATTTCTAATCGGTATTTCTTGGGGGGGTTCTGTTGCATTTTCAGAGTTTGTTCCCATGTCTTATTAGTTCTGGGAGAGTTACTTCCGTGTCTGTATATTTGTTGGGTGGTTTTGAGCTGAATGTAATGACTGATCAAGTATGACACAACATGATTATTGTGTTTGGGCTGGTGGGTGGGAGGGGGACGATGGTACGGCTCAGCGGCCCTACTAGAATTCCAACCACTTTTAAGCAGAGATGGGAATGGCTTTCATAATCTTTTCCATTATACAAGGTTATGGCTGATCCATACACATTGATAACTTGGAACATCAAAGGTGCCCAAGAAAAGTGTAAATGCCATATGGTGCTGCAGCACTTTAAGAAATTGCAGGCGGGAATCGCCTGTCTGCAAGAAACCCACCTTAAAATGGAAGACACACTATTTCCGGCAGGAATGTGTGGGGCAGATGTATCATCGTATGGAAATGGTAACAATAACAAACAGGGTGGGGTAGCGATCTTAGTAGCAAAGAATGTACCCTTTCAGTTGATTCAGGAGTATTGGGGTTCAGAGGGGTGCTACATTCTCTTGCATGGCAAACTGGGGTTATCCAAAATATTGCTAGGCTCCATCTATGGTTCCAATACTGATACTCCTGCATTTTCTCTATGCTAGACACTCCTGGCACCCTTTGCCCGCTCCCCCATATTGTTAGGGGGAGACTGGAACTTAGTTTACCAACCTGATCTGGATAAATCAGGTCCCAACAGACAAGGTCTTACACTGGGGCAACTGGGACTTCGGGAATTGCTGAATAGAGTAGGCCTGACTGACCCATGTTGTCTCCTCCACCCCATAGATAGGCAATACACTTTTCATCCCACCTCCCCCTCACAGAACATTTTCACAAATTGACTATTTTCTGATATATCAGGAAAGTCTCCATGGTCTCCTCTGTCCCACTATCCTCCAAACAGTCATATCAGACCATACACCTGTGAGTCTAGGCCATACAATTTGTGGGTCGGGTGATCGTGATGTTGGTGTGGCAGTTGAATGTGCAGCTGCTTCAGGACCCTTGCCTCCGTTAAAAAAAAAACTGTATAAACAACTTCTTTTTGTAGAATGAAAGTATAGTCACTGTCCTTGATGTTCTTTGGGGAGTAGCGAAGTGTACCATACGGGGTGAATGTACAAGATTAACATTCAAAAGCTCCAAAGCCCATGCCTCAACGCACAATCAGCTTTTGTCTGATATTAGACAAGTTAGAGCACACTCTGCGGAGGGATACCTCTGATGATGTCTGGTCCCGCTTAAATGTATTAAGAGCCCAGTACACAGACATACTGGTGCAGAAAGCTGAATGAACTATTTGGAGAACCAAGACGCAGTACTTGGAGTCAGGGGAGTGTGCCAGGAAGCTGCTGGCACTCTGACTTCATCTGCTAGAGACTTCCAAAATTATTCCAGGTATTCAACCCAGCCCAGATGCTGCTGTCATGACTCAACCTTGGGCGACAGCGGTGATCTTCCACTCCTACTATTCCTCTCTTTATTTCGATGACCCTTCCCCTGACTCATTTGCAGAAGACCGAGTTGCATCTTATGTAAACCTCCTTTCCCAACTCTCACCCCCTCACAGCGTGAACTGCTTGGGTGTCCCATTTCTGTCTCTGATGTTCTGGAGGCCATTAAGCAACTACCTCCTGACAAGGCACCTGGGCCTGATGGTTTATCAAAAATTTATACACGGCTTGCTCCCCAGAGTTGGCCCCAATTTTGGACCGATTGTAAAATTATTGGTATACCTCTGGATTCTCAAATCCTTCCTTCATGGAAACTTGGGTAACCATTATTAAAAAAACCGAGTAAGGATGACTCGCACCCAGGAAATTACAGGCCATTATTGTTACTTAATTCAAACCTGAAAATTCTGACCAAGATATTGGCTAGCAGGTTAGCTACAGTCTGGGACACCCTAATCAGTGCAATGCATGTCAGTTTTATGAAGGCGTGAGTGTCTAACAATCACCTACGGAAATGACACCATTTTATTTCCACGTCTCGGGGGGGCAAGAGTCCTGCGGCTTTGATCTTCCTCGACACGGAAAAAGCATTTGGCCGGGTCTCATGGTCCTACCTTTTTTCTTTTTACAAAAATTTGGCCTTCTCCCTGAATTTATTACCTGGCTCCGTCTTTTATGCGGTAACCCCATCATCTGCATCTGCTGTAACAGTGTCCTTTCGGACTCCTTACCATTACGTCGTGGGACTAGGCAGGGCTGCCCCCTCTCCCCACTCCTCTTCAACCTGTACCTAGAATCACTGATTTATAACCTTCAAAATAACCCAGAGATTAAGGGTATCTTAGCTGAAGATAACAGGTACAAGTTATCTGCGTGTTCAGATGACTTACTATTGCATGTCACAGACCCTTCCACCTCTATCCTGGCCGTGCTGGATGAACTTTCTCTCTTTTCGGCAGTTTCCGTCTACAAATTAAATCTAAGTAAAACAAATGTTCTTCCATTGAACAGTTTAGTGAACAAGTAGGATATCCTCAGTATGGGACTTTCCTGGGAGCCTAAGTTGCTAACTTACCTGGGTATACATATTTCCTGGTCCTCCACAACGTTGGTTAAAGACAACTTTTCCTCTCTATTACACACCATTAAACTGGACCTGCATAGATGGTCGACTTTACCTCTCTACTTATGGGGATGGGTTAGTATTATTAAGATGAACATCCTGCTGTTATACTCCTAGGCATGCTATGTGTGTTCCTGCCTAAATGTGTCAATTGAGCGATGGAATTAAGGCAACCGCAAATCCAGCAAAGGGCTATTCGGTGAATGCTAAAAGGGTGACGGCGCATATAGACACCCTACAATAAGCGTGACAACTGCATTACTGCTTTTTCTGTGGGGTGCTGTGCCCCCCACTCCCACATTGTTGGGGGGGCTTTGCCTCACACACACACCTTACTTATATAACTAACTACAAGGTCGTACCACCTTGGTGGGGGGGAGCAGTTGTCGCCCGTACCTTAGGGTGCTGAAAAGCTACCGTAGCCCTTTTAAGGTTCGCCAAATTGATGTCACTGAAACTGCTGTTCCTGTAATTCCATCGTTCAATTGATGCACTACCATCATAGTTTCTCCACTTGCAAAGTTTACTGAATGACTTTTTGTGGAAAGACCAGGCCACCCATTGTTCTTATCTCAAAATCACTGTGCCAAAATTTCATAGTGGGCTATGACTCCCAAATATATTTTTATACTATTGTGCCCTTCATAGCAGTAAAATTTACCAATGGGGTAGCCCTGGAGAACAACGGACAGCTCCTGCTTAAATGCCTTTCTAGCTAGAAATTGAGCATTCCCTTTGTCGAACTGCTGGAATATAACTTACCAGCCTGCTTTATACTAAGCTGTCCCAAATACTTCCCTCCCTTTGAGCAACACCCGTTGGTTGGTCCATGAAGGTACACCAACAGCTTGGATCTTACTTAGGTTTGGGGTGGACCAAAAGCGTGACCCTGTCCGTCCTTGGAAATCCTAACATTTGCATTGATTGACGTTCCATTCATCTTTCCTTTTGTCCTCAGCGCCGTGACATTTCACTGGCATCCTTATTAGAGGGGGACAGATTTGTACCCTTCCAAACCATTGGGAGAACACTTTCAGCTTTCAAGGGCATTTAGTTTTAAATATCTCCAAATAATCCATGCAGCTTCCTTATACCTAGGATCCAAGCCCTGGGTAGTGCTAGAATCCTCTATCCCTGAATGTTTTTTTTTAATGGTATTGCAACCACACCCAGTGTCTGGGCTATACCATCTGTTGCAGCTCCTTGACACCAATACTCTAACCAGAATTTGCTACTACTGGACGCAAATCCTCAACCTTTCAGAGGATCCCACAGTATGGCGCACCATAGTCCCTCCTGCCTAGTCCCTATATATTCAGACAGCTTCTCTACAAAGGCCTGAAAATGGCATGTGGCTGCTTCCACTAAGCGTTACCCTCTGTCTGGGCAGTCCCCTAACTTCCAAATCATCTTGGCCTTCTTTTTCCTCCCGGTCGGCCGGCATTCCCACATGTTAACTACCCCTCCCTCCTCCCTCTTTCCCCAAGGTTGCCCCCTAGGGGGCCTTCTCCTTGTAGTCTGCCCCCTTCTCTCTCCCTTATGCATCGGACACCCTCCTTGCACATTGCCCTCCTCTGTGTCCTTACTTTCTCCCTCCCTTTGCATCCTTCTGACTATTACCAGCATACGCTGCATACTAAATGTTATATCTTGTACTGGCCTTATATGTTTAGTACAGTTTATAATGATCGTGTATCCTATATCACTCTGTATTGCTGCCTGTTGTATTTTAAGCTGTTTGTACTGTTAGTAATTCTTGTCCTATGTGTCCAGGACCATCTTGAAAATGAGCTTGCTCAATGATGTAATCTGCCTGGTTAAAGTTTGATTGATTGATTGATATGGCAGGATTTATGCAAATACATTAAACAAGACAGGCTACATATAACCCAATTTCAAATTCTCCACAACTTATATTACACCTCATATAAGCTCCATAAAATGGGCAGACTTCCATCTCCCTTATGTTCTCACTGTAACCTTGCTGAAGGACACCTAAAGCATATTCTTTGGGACTGTATCAAGGTAGTACCATTTTGGAGTGCCATAAGGTCTTCACTGGACCATTTCCCGGGCCTAAATGATCTTTTCAAATCAGATATT
The DNA here is from genome assembly GCA_016271365.2 of Neoceratodus forsteri. NCBI lineage: Eukaryota > Metazoa > Chordata > Ceratodontiformes > Ceratodontidae > Neoceratodus > Neoceratodus forsteri. The sequence goes on along the minus strand of JADMNL010000025.1, from coordinate 6,025,776 downwards.
TGTTTGGTGGGGTGATACCCTATGGATTTGGTATGTACCCACAAAGCTTACATGGCCCTAATTGTGACTATTGCAAAGCTAAGTATCTTACACCATTGGACGGATGATGTCATTCCCTCTTATAGAAAACGGCATCAGGAAATCCTAAGTGCACTAATGGTTGAGAAACAGATTGCATCATTGCGAAGGTGCCCTCGGCAGTTCCGAGATCGATGGGAACCCCTCTGCGCGCTACTATCTTTACCAACAGCAGAGTCATGATCCCCGGCTGCTTTACCCCATTAAGTTGGGAGATTTTTCTGGCTACATTATTAGTCCACCGATGATCCCATCATTAGCTTAATTAGGGCTGCTGCGCTCTTGGGTGAGTGGGGAGGGGGTGGCTTGGGTGCTTCTTGTTTGTTGTTGTTTGTTTCATTGTTCATTTTATGTTACAGTTTGTTGTGGTTTGTTTCTTTTTGTTGTTGGTTTGTAAGCCACTTTGAATAACCAATAAAGTATATTAAGTGAAAAAAAGCCAAGATTCTGAGCATGTGTATTGTGGACCACTAGTGCGCATGCTCAGGCTCTCAGCCCTGTTTTTTCAGCTTTATTTGGCATTTCCACTGCTCGTTTTCATTCCAGAGGGGCATCTACTTATCTGGAAATGCAGTCTTTTGAGCAGTAACCATAAGTGCTGAAAAAAAGAATAAGCCTAAAAGGTATGGAATAGCAATTTTTTCACACTTTAGGGAAGTCACAGCAGTTTCCTTGCTTGTTCTGATTACAGAGGCAAATGGCTAAAGTTGACTAAAAAAAATCACTCGAAATGCTGACAGTGCCTCTTTAACACCAGATCAAAACTGATCACAGCTGCACCCCAGTTCCTGAGAGCATGACTCATACTGAAAAAACTCTTAAGGAGACAGCAACATACATTGCAAACTACACATTAGTCTGCGTTTCAGTTCTACTAAGCAAGGAGGCAGATAAACAACCAGCAACAGCAGTGAATTGTAAAGAATGTAAGCAATAATAAAATGGGTGGTTTTAATCAGAAATAATATGTTACAAAAAAGGTTGACAGTATCCCTATAATTAAATCATTGTCGGTGACTCAAAAATACATAAACAGCACACAATACTAAATAACTGAAGCTGAGATATCTGTTTGGGGGTGCACAAGGGGTACCTGGAACTGACCGGTGGGGTGGGCAACAAAAGGAGGGACCTAGGTGAGTAATCTGAATTGTATTCCATGTGTAATCTTGTGACTGTCCTACAGATGACAGTAGTTAGCATTGCTTCTATACACAGAGACACACTGTACAGTATATGCATTATGTTTGAGGGCCTGGCAGACTCAAAAAGGTCCTGACACTTATTATCAGGATCAGAATCTAGGCCAAAGTCCTGATAAGTTCTGATTAGTTTTGATTTAATTCAAAAACTTTAGGAAATTAATGTTAACATCTGAAAACCGTCACTACATGCCTTAAAAATAGAAAATAAAGCATTTTGATAACCTGAGTGTGTTGGTCTGTTATTCTGACTCTGTTCTGCCCAATACTTTTTTTTTTTGTTTGCGTTTTGCTCTGTCCCATATTTTTCTCTACTGAAGAGGCTCACCTTGTACTCCACATGCTTGAACTGCCTGACTGATCAAGAGACAGATGCCATCCCCATCACAAAACATACATTCCTATACTCCTCTGGTTTGCTGATCCTGATTAAACACATACCATTTCCCAACTCTAACTCACTATGCAAACCCCCAGTCCCTCCTATCTGGTAGTGCTGATACCAGCCCTGCCTTCATATGTATATCCCTGCTCCCCATCTTATGCAGAAACACCCAATACTGCCCCAGTATAAAAATATCCCTATTCACATCTGCAGACACCCACTCCAACCCAAAACAAAAAAGAAAAAGCCCACTGAACATACCGAGCCACACAATAAATTCAGAGGTGCAAAAGCTAACTTATTGGGTATAGCACACAGATATAAGAAATACAGTACTTACAACTCGGTGAAAACACAAGCTGGAGACCTGAATGGCCAACAAAACCCACATAAATGTTTTGCCTCAAAATCTGAGGCTTTGACAGGGGGCGTTAGTGGGTTACAAATGCTGACAATTTATGCCATCCAATAACGTGCTTACTAGGAATTCTAGTTGTCATTTACAGTACACAGATCATTTAAAGTTCTAAACTTTTAAACAGGCAGCATACAAAACAGTCAACAAAAAACAGGGTGCAAAGCAACCACAACATAGTGAATTACAATGCCCTCAAACCCAATAAAAAATGAATAGCAATAGAGATGCAGCAAAATTATTAAATGAAACAGATTGATCCAAACACTGTAAGCTCCAATTCTAAAAACTCATATATTAAAGGCTTTTTAATATATATATATATATATATATATATATATATATATATATATATGCATGCTAATCTATAACAGGTGCAAAACTGACACTGAAAGCTTATGTAAAAAAATACAGAAAAGGAAAAATTAACTAAATGCACCCATCCAAATATACATATGCTCTAAAATGTACACATGACTCCAATTCTTGAAAGTGGGGAGGAAGTGGAAGGGAACTTTAAACCCCTATAGTAAGGCATGAATATATATAATATACTCCTTGCCGCACGGACTTGCCGGCAGGGAGAGGATCCGTGGGTGGGCAGAATTATTAAGAAAGTGGGGGGGGCAATGTTGGGGGGGGGATAACAACAGGAACACCCCAAAAAAAGAAAAACATAAGTGGCAGACTCACACCCAGGTCAGCTGCATTGAGCCACTCAGTTTGGAAGCCATAACCCTACCCACTATGCTACACTGCCAGGCAGCACACACTTGCAGGCATTAGACTCCTTGGCATGAGTAAACACAGCTACATGAACAGTGCTATTCTGAGCACCTGCCGCTATATTCATGTAGCTGTTTTCAGTCACACTATTTTGTCCATGCTAATTTAATGGTGCTATTATTGCCTCACGATATTAACTGGATACCTATAAACCCTGCTTCCTCTCTCAAGGTATGCTAACAAACTCTGTAGCTAGGTAGATAAAAATGTTATACTGGAACTATTTTAGCTCCTCTTGCTGCCCCCCCCCACCCCCACACACACACACTCCATCAGTGTACAGTGTGTAGTACTGGAGGTCTTATCTAAAGAAAGACATCAACTTTTTGTAATTTATATTCTGTGTTTTTGTATCTGTTATCTTTTCCCCTTTTCCCCTTACCCCAGGACACATTTGGAAATCAACAGCTCAATATGTCTTCCTGGTAAAGCGTTTTAAATAAATAAATAAACAATGTATTGGAGATGGTGCAGAAAAGGGTGACCAAGATGACCTAGTGACAATAGGGGAGGTCATACAAGGAGAGTCTCAGAGACCTCAACATGTATTCCCTGGAAGATAGAAGGGAGAGGGTGACATGATCAAAACCTTTAAATTCCTTAAGGATTTCAACAAGATTACTCTGTGGGTCTCTTCAACCTTCATGGGAACAGAACTTCTAGATGGCACTGCCTCAAAATGGTGGGAGGGTGCTTCAACAGGGAACTGAGAATACACTTTTTCACTGAGAGGTTGGAGGCAAAACAGAACTAGTTGCCGGAGGAAGTTGCCTCCATGAAGACTATTGACAGCTTCAAGAAAGGCTGGCACAGGGTAAAAGGGAAAATCACGTGAAGAGGCGGGATGGTGGGAAGAGGGGGCACATCGAAGGGGAGGTAGAAGTGGATAGTGTAGTGGGGGGCAGATCCCTCAGTAGTTACTGAGGGTCTGCAAACTTGAGCAGACTGAATGGTTCATAAAGCCTTTTTCTGCTGGCAATTGTCATATCTTCATACATTCGTATGAAGTTGTACTGTTCTTCAGTGAATGCATAATAACAGCAAAACATAATATGGCAGTACTTAGTTCCTTCATTTAAACAGAGCAAAACAATTCATCTATTTATTTAGAAATTTGTAACCATGAAGGGGCACTGTAAGGCTCATTTCAAGGCTCAGGTGAGTGGAGAAGGCACAAGAGAGAAAATGCATATACAGGTAAAAAAAAAACGATAACATAACAAAAGGTGTAATTATGCAATCTGTTGTGCGCACAATCAGTGCAGTTTCATATTACATTTGTTGGGATGAGGACCTGACAGTGGGAGCCACCACTATCAATGCCAGGGCTCAGTCACTCCCATAAATCAACTTTCAAGCCATGGCTTACTTGCCCTATATACTCTGCCCTATCTGCTAGATTACACACCCTTTGCACCAATACTTCTCAACCTTTTGACAAAGAAAAGTGGAACTTTGTTAAACAAACGTGGTAAAATAAGGGACACATCATTAAACTTGAATAAGCAAGCTCAGAAAGTTGTGGGAATTAACCAGTGCATTTATTTGTGCCAAGTTTACTTTTTGAATCACATTTTTATTATGTTGAAATTGCTGTTTTAAAGCCTGAGTTTATAGCACTTTGGGGGCAGCAGCAGGACCTTATAAATTGCAGAGCAGATGTGGGGCTGAGCAATTTTATGAGGCAAAATGAGAGACATCCCTGCTCCGTCATAATGTGGGATTAATGACTCTAGGTATGTTGCCACCAAGGTCGTCCAACATCTGTCATCCTCCCCTCTCCTGATTTCATCACACTATGGGCCTTATGCACTAAAGGTCAGGAAATATGCACCAGGCAAACCTATCCCACCTGCCTATCTCTACACCTGGGAACAGGTGCGCACATGCTGGTAGGCACTACCAACAGCCACCTGTCCATGACCCTGCCCCCATGGCGCACAGGACCACACTGGGCTCCCATGGTGGAGTAGTGGTCCCGGGTGGACATCCAATAGGAAGCCCATACTGGGTCCCAGAGTGGATCCCTAATGTGGGCAGGTGTGGGTCCAGGTACATGAATGGTGCCCACAGGCAAATGGACCTGTGACACCTTGCTGCCATCCCCAGCCATCAAATGGGCCCGTAGCCTGCACCACACATGATAGCCCCCCTGTGTGCTGACCTCCCCTGGCATGCCCACACTGGTACAAGGTGGCACATGCCCCTCCCTCCACACACAGGTGCCCACTGCACCCCATGGCCTGAACCAATCCTGCTCACCAGTGGATCCCCCCATGGCACCAGCTACCCCCCATGCCCTGTATCATCCCGCCAGTGCCACGGTTGGAGATGGCCAGCAGCACAGCCCTCTGCACACCTCCATGGCCTCTGGCCATCTGACATATGTGAGCGCGCATCAGCTGTGCACCGCTGCAGAAGTCATACAGCCGGTGGTCATGGAGGTGTGCAGAGGGCTGTGCCACTGGCCATCTCCAACTGCGGCACTGACAATGCAGCTATGGTGGGGGGATAGGGCTTTGTTGCCATGGGTGGTGGGGACCTCTGATAGGGGGTATGTTCAGGGGAGATCCAGGCATCTCTGCCTGTGTGGGCTGGGGGGACTGCTGTGTGCAACCAGGGTTGGGTGACTCCATGGGGGGGCAGTATGGTCCATGGACAGGTGCTGCCAGGTGGAGGGGGTTGGCAGTGAGTCTCCGGGTGCCATGCTGCAGTGACTGGCTGTATGGGAATAGTGGTGGGGCCCTGGGTTTGGGTGTGCAGCATTAAGGGGTTGGGGAGTGCACTGTAGTGTGTGCAGTGGTGTCTGCCACGGGGGTATGGGGTCAGTAGCCAGGCCAAGCTGTGTGTGGGGGAACTGCCCACCTGTTGTGGGCCATTCAGCTGTCCAGTGTGCATGAGGGCTGGGCACACAGGGGCACTTATGGCAGGGCTGTCCCTGGCATATCAGCCAGTCCTTTATGCACCCACCCAAGTAGTGCAGCACTACTTGCCTTGGTGCATGGTGCATAGAGCTGGCATATCCTCCGCCTGCCCCTGGCACATTACTGTTCACATGGCTGGGGGATCAGGCACGTACCAGCTGTGCACCTCAGTTGTGAATGCCATGCGACCACTGCTCCATGGCATCCTGACTTAGTTATGCCAATGCACCGGTTTATGCGGCGCATTGGCATAGTGCATAGGGCCCTATATGCACAAACTCACAATATTTTATTACACAAACCTGATGTGATGATTGTCTCACTCTTCTGTCCCACTAAGTCAGCAGTTGCCAATCTGCTCACTTGCTCACTTGCCCATATGTCCATCTGACCACTAACTCACCTATATGTTCTCCTGCCCATTCAGCCACCAAAATGCATTGTTTCACCTTCAGAGTGGCTGCAGTATTTCCTACCTGCACAGACTTCCTGTGTGTTTCACTAGCTACTGACACTATACCTTGCTGCTAAAAAAAAGGGTGCCAATGCATATGGATGGCATGCTGTTGGCCAGACGAAAAAAACATTTTTCATTGTGGCATTTATTTTTTTGTAGATTAGTCAGGGTGATGCCTTGGCATATGAGACTGGTGAAATTGTTTCTTTTTTTAATTTTAAATTACACTGTACTGAACAAAGTGAGAGAGCGGACTCGGATACAAGGCTCCAGCAAAAGAGTCCTGATCTCCCCAAGTTCACCAAACAGAGTCAGATCCGGGGGTGGGGGGGGGGCACATTCTGAGTGGACCAGTCCACCCAACCCTATTATATTTATATTCATAAACTGACTTTTTTATAGACCAGGAAAGGAGGGCTAGAGAATACTTCCTACTGTATTCTCATTCTGTGGAGATGGGAATATTGTTGCATGCCAACTAACATTGAACCAGATTAAGCTGCTGTGGGTATTATTTGTGAATAGGGTAGATTTGGCCAGGACACCAGGGATATTCTCCTACTCTTGCTGCAGAGGTCACTGCTGCTCTCACAAGCAAAATGGAGGAGCCAAAGTTGTACAATGCTGGAGACGCAGCTGTTCGGAAGGAGGAACTGGTCTCTCTTCCCATCCAGATAATCAGGAGGTCTCTGGTGCAGGATTGCAGCAAAATGTGGATGCTGAAATTTCAATGGAAGTGGATGCTTTGAAACCTGACAGAGCTGATACAGCACTGTTTTTTAAGTTACAGAAAAATAAATTCCACGTATTGGCCATGTTGGAGTAGGTAGATGCCTCCCTGGAATCAGAATGTCTCAAGTCTGGAGAAGGTCAGTCAGGGCCCAGCATGGAACAAGTACATGTGACACTGTGCACAGTTTCTCAGTTGTCTGCTGAGTTGTGCACAGCAGGAGAATCAGCAGTGACTACTCATACATGCCTCCAGTTGGGAGGAGCTGATGCCAGTAAACTACTGGGCCTGTGAGGATGCCAGAAGGACACTACCTGAAGACTTAGTTAGGAATCTTGCTCCCCTGAGAAAGCCGTATGAGTGGCTGGCTGGGTCATTTCCTAGGATGGGAAAAAATGGCTGCCAAATGTTTCCAAGCAGCAAATGACAGGGTGAACTGATGGTATCAGATCAAAGGCGTAGGAAACATCTGAATCAGGTAGAGCACAGGCAGAGGCCATGGGTGACAGTGCTGACATTTTAAGAGGTGAAAAAAAATCATGTGCTGACCAAAATCTTTCACTGCAGGAACCAGATGCTGTTACCCAACTTTCTGCAAAGAGTACAGATATTGTAACTTTGCCTTACACTTACCAAAAGATTGCTCCTACTACCGCTACATTTGATCCAGTAACTTAACTCTGCATGTACTGTAAGTTCTAAATCTTTGCCTAAGGATAATGCTCTGTCTAATCATTAGAGCAATTTGCTTTCATCTGTGGCACCCTCTAGGCTGAGACAAGATAGGAGGTCCAGGTACATCAGGACAGCAACAGACAGGGGTTCGGGTACTAGGCCCCATATGCCTAAATCCGGGAGCAAGGGGGTCTTGTATGGCTTTCTAGCAACACTGCTGAGCCTGAAAAATGGAAGAATGTGGTTTGTTTATGATAAACAGGGATTTTGGAGCAGCCCCCAGATCATATATATGTACTGTAGTATGCAAACTCCTTAAGGACTCGACTTTTACTTGACTGAGATAATTATGCAATCATTCATGGGTCTAGTAGAGTACATATGATGTCACCGTTAAAACACCAGCTACCTTAGAGCAGTTTTGGAACCTCTATAATTTGCTGAAAATGTTAGATCTCTGGTACCCCTTTCAAGTCATCCCTCTGACAAAACCCACTATTCACACTGTCACTGCACGTTTATAGAATGAGGGTGGAATGTTGCCAGTGTAAGGTACTGGTTGACACAGTAGTGCAAGGCATTATGTAATGCAAAAACCATCATGGACAAGGAACATATTTGGATTCAGGGTGCCTTTTTAAGGTGCAGCTGAGGCATACCAAAATAGGGTTACAACATCTCCCTAATTGTCTCTATTTGGGTACAGACAGAGTCCTTTGCTTTTACTGCAGACAGCCCAAGGCCTGCTTTAAGTGTGGTTCCCCAGAGAATCTTTGCAGTGCATCTGACAAAATAAGGTACACGATTTGTCTGAATTATGGCCACGCATGTAGTTTCTGCCTAAACGATCTAAGGTGCAACCTTTGCAAAGAAATGTGCCACTCATATTACCAGTGTACCTGGGCAATGTACAATCAACAGGACTCACCAGAACAAGATGACATCTTGGGATGCACTCAAAAGGCCAAGGTGGTGCACTCTCAACAGGCCCGATGAGAAGCCCAGACTCCCCAGAACCCACACCCCCTCCTCCTCCACCCGTGACCCCCCCCAGCCCAGGTGAAGGGTGCTCCCATTCAGGATTATACTCAGACTGTTACACCAGATCCTTTGCCCCCAGACATGGGTATGCAATTATTTTGCTGACCCATGAAATAAGAAAGAAAAAAACTTCAGTGTTTCTTTTTTTTTATTCTTAAGGTCCTTAGTATTATGGTTGGCACAATATCTAATGTAGGCAAGACAAATATGCTACATCTATTGACTGTCATTTTATGTACTTTTATCATTTGCATGTTAAATAAATAAGAATGTAACATTTCCATACTGTGTAACTGGTTTTAGTCATCATAACAAAATGTAAGCTGCACAATCATAATAATAAAACCAAAACACTAATTAAAATAAAAAAAAAGTTCTATAGAGTACATCATGCCAGTTTGCAAGGGTAGGGCACGATAAAGGTAAACAAGCATTTGTCAATGCCGAATGTTGTCTTGCTGGCGTTGGCATTGGTAGTACAGGAGTTAGAAAGATGCATAATAGGAATGGCAGTGAAGTATGGAACCGACGTCAAGCCCATCCCACCCTGTAGAGACTGACAGGCATTGAGGTGTGCCTTTGGGTCGTCGGCCATAATGCTCATGCCATTTCACCTCACTGTATCTTGCAGACTCTCACAAGTGTTGCGTTGTGCCTTGGGGTCGTTGGACCTTACGCTCACCCCATTCCATAAGGAAATATGTTGAGATGGGCGCAGTATAGGAGAATGGGGTGAACTTTGGGGCCGAAGAGTCCAAGGCACACCTTGATGTCTGTCAGTGGCTGCAGGGTAGGGGTGGGGGTGGAAGGGTGTGAGCATTACAGCCGACAATCCAAAGGCACACTCCGACGCCTGTCAGTCTGTACAGGGTGGGATGTTATGGTTAGAAACCCTAATGCCCCAGGCATTTGTTGGTATTTGCACTCCAGATTTTCAACATGGCCTTTTTGTGACCCTACCTCATGAAAGCATTTGGGGCCTCTGCTCATGAACAGTGGCACTGTGATTTTGTTAATCTGTTCTGAACGTTGATTTCCCACAGTGACCGCGCCATTCGTGCCAGATGTGCGAAAACACAGTTCAGACAGGATGTGAAAAATGACAGCTATACCATTCATAAGGAGGTGTGAAGAGATGGCAATGTTGAAAATCTGGAGTGAACATATTAAAAATTCTCGAAGTTACAAGCATGCGTGGAAACTGCGCAACACACGCTCCTAACACAGACATTTTGTGGAATTCTTTTTTACCAAATTTTCAACATAGGCATTTTGGGACCTCTGCTAATGAACAGTGTCACTAGGATTTTCTTAATCTGTCCTGAACATTGATTTCCCACAGCAACTGCGCCATTGTGCGCCACATGTGTGAAATTACATTTTTGGCAGGATATGAAAAATGACAGCTGTACTGTTCATAAGGAGGTGTACAAAAATGGCGATGTTGAAAACTGGAGTGAAAATATTAAAACTTATCGTAGTTACAAGTGTGCATGGAAACTGGGCAATGCACGCTCATAACATAGTCATTTTGTGGAAATTTGTTACCAAATTTTAAACATAGGCATTTTAGGACCTCTGCTCATGGACAGTGTCACTGTTATTTTCTTAATCTGTCCCAAACATTGATTTCCTACAGCGACCGTGCCATTGTGTGCCACATGTGCGAAAACACATTTTGGACAGGATGTGGAAAATGACAGCTGTACTGTTCATAAGGAGGTGTGAAAAAATGGCAATGTTCGTCAGGTATTTCCGGACACCAGCGATCCTGGGGAAGTTTCTAGGCAACAATTCCTCAAAGTGTTGGAGAAATTGCGGCCAGTTACAGGCAGCATATGTACACATGATGTGGAGTTGCCCGGTGCTATCCACCTTCTTTCAGGATTTACAGCTGGCCCTAAGGACAATAATTGACCCAGGATTGACTCTGACTCCCTCTTGTTATTTCTTTTTAGAGGTTCCAAAGGAATTCAGAGACTCCTCTACAATTAAGTTCTTGAAAATAGCATTCCTAGCAGCCCAGAAGGCCATAACTAAAAATTGGATGTCCCAAAATCCTGTCACTTTAAATAAATGGCAGGAGATCATGATTAATATATATAGGATGGAGGCGTTGACAGACTCCCTGAACAAAAGGCTACCCCAGTTTGAGATTCTGTGGAGGCGTTGGGTCCTATACATGGCGGGGACGAGACCTGACTTTACCCCATAATAATGGGGGCTTTTGAGAGTCTAGGCTAGACTCTACATAGAAGACTCAGGAATGTGTGAAATATGGTGACCCCCAGTATTTACAGGTATGGTTTATACCTAGTTATATAAGCTAGTTGGCAAATGAAGTGAACGAGAAATAAAGCTGGTCCCCTCCTCTTTGTATGTTAGAAGGTGAGGTGGTATATATATATGTTATAAGCTTGATGAAACCCTTGTGCATGTAACACAGTTATTAAATGAATATCAGCAGTATGACAGGAAAGGGAAAAAGAAAGTAAATTATATTTTTTTTTCTTAAGTTTCAGAAATTGATAGCTATGACCTAGCGAATACTATATACTAGACACTTGGGTCAGAAAGTGAGTAAATGGAATTGCCTATGAAAACTATGTAATTTATTAATGTGTTACCTGTTTGTATGTAAATTGTAAGTGTCTTGTTCTCTGGAACTAAAACTACAAATAAAGAAAGTTTAAAAAAAAATGGCAATGTTGAAAATCTGGAGTAAAAATATTAAAAATTCTCAAACTTACGAGCGTGCGTGGGAACTGCACAATGCTTGCTCGTAACACAGTCAATTTTTTTGAAATTTTTTCACCAGATTTGCAACATAGGCTTTTTGGGAGGCCACCTCATGAACAGTGACACTGTCATTTCATTAGTCCCAAAAGGTGATTCTGTACAGTGACTGTGAAATCACCTTTCAGGACCGAATAACGACATGACAGTGACTGAATTTATGAGATGGGGTCCCAAGAACCCCATGTTGAAAATTTGGTGCCAAAAGTCACAAAAATGGCTGAGACCCCCCCCCCCCAACATTGATGCCATTATACAGCTTACTGGCATTTCTTCAGTTCATGGTCGTCTTTGAGTGCAGACGTGTTCCCGCTCCACCGAAGATCATTGTACTAGGCTCTGGAGGTAAGTATGGGGTGACGGCAGGGGGTAGGGATGTGGGGTGCGCAGAGGGTGGGTGCAGGTTGGGGAAGGGGGCACCAGACACAACGAGGGACTGTTTTCTCTTTTACAGCTTAAAACAAACAAAAAGACTTCACAGGAAGGTTTTTTTTTTCCACAGGTTTCTCTTGGTACACTGGGGTGGGCTCCCAGTGTGCCACCTATGTTTTTTTGGGAGGGGGGACTGAAGCCGATGGGGATTGGGCCCCCCGTCAGAAGAGAAAATGTGTCTGTGTTTGCGGGGGTGGTGCATGATGCTGAGGGGGATTGGGCACCACCCTTGACAGTCAAATTAAAAGAGGGGGACATTATACAGATGGGGATTGGGCTCCCCATTGGCAAATGAACTGGGGAGGGGGCATGCTGACAGGGGGATTGGGCACCCCTGAAGTCAGCTTTCAGATGGCACTGTCAGAGGCAGACGGCAACAGCTGCCACCATGTTTATTGAAATGTTACACCTGGCAAGGCACGCACTGCAATGACGGGTCACTCCCTCATTGCAGCGGTGAAATTGTTTCAAGTTGGTGGCATGGTTTTCAACTGCTGTCATAGACAGCAAGCAATTTCATTTGTGCCACAGAGTCCAGCCCAAAAAAAGCAGTGGCACCATTGGCCACAACATGACTGCACCTCCAAAACCTGCTATTTCAAGCTACCACAATATGTTGCTTGCGCGTGTGCAAGACAACATAAAAACAATGCAAGAGTACATTTGGGATAGTGAGATACTGTAAAAAGAAAATTATATGCATATTCAAACTTCCTGAAGTCACTAAAGTTATATATTCACACATTCTACACAATGCTTTTAATCAAGATAAGAAATACTATGAACCCAAAACTGCTTGATTCAAAACAATTATACTTTCTCTTGTCTCACTGAGTAGTGATTTGGGTACATTGGTTACTGAATATTGTTTTGCAAGTACTGTACTTTTCACAACATCAATAATGTGAAACAGCAGCTAAAAAGTGCAACCAGATGGTGCTGTTTAATGGGTTTTTTTTTGTTTATTTTAATGTATTTCCTGGTTTTATCACCAAAAACCGGTTAAAAATTACACTTTAACAATAAAAGTGGTGCTATTTCAACTGTTAATGTGTAACAATATGGGGCAAGTAAAGAAATATTAAATTTATGGTATAGACAGGAAAAAACATTTAAAACTCATGTATGCAGATAGTAATGATTTTTTCCTCTTTTCTCTGTCTCTTTGAACACTCTTCATTATTTGATGCATTTTTAACAAGCTGCTTTTAAAGTTTTAAGAAAGGCTCTGTCATGTAGCCAAGGTATTTTTATTGATATCTGGGATGACATGTGCAGTACAATTTGATTGTCTACAGATGGAGGTTCAATAAATCACATTGCTTCCTTAGGGTATAAAGGGGTAGCAGACCAATGCCTCCCAGCCCTGATGAAGGCATGACATACAGTATCTTGATAAATTGTCACCTAAGCCTTCCTTTGGGGCTAATGAAATTGACTTTCACAATGTAAAAACTGCTTCAAAACAACCATCATTGCTGTTATCAAAAATTTTAAATTTTTAGGTGCCAAACAAGCGTAACTTGTAAGCCTCTATTGTGGTCATGCATTCCCTTTTCTGCATTTCAGTACAGGTTAAGGATGCATTTTGTGTGAGTGATGTGCCATGTGTCAGGGTTGTCAGACTTAGAAGGCTGCCTGATCTGCTGTGCTTTAGGTCCACCTGGCTGGGAGGGATGGTTGATTGATTGCCAATCAAACCTGACACATGGCATATCACTCACACAAAAGGTATCCACAGCATACACTGTACACTGTTGAGTACAAACATTTTTGATTGGGGTAGCATTAGAAGACTAGCTGAGTACAGATTTCTCTCTCTGTTGCTGGAAGGCAGGGAAGTCAGCAGAGTGTCATCGCTAATTCAGAGTACAATCTGGAAGTAAGGATTAAATTGACAAGATATGAGTGGGGAATGAGTGGCAAAATAGCAGTGGGAGTGAGCATATCTCTTCATGCTCATTTGGAAATATCAGCATCTGATTACTGGCTGAGGCTTGGGGAGGTATGCCTAATCACACAGGCATCTCATTGGACTGGGTAGGGGAGGTGGATTAGTGTTTATACATCCTTCAGTTCCCTAATTAATCTCTGGATTTTATATCAACTTTTTGTGCGGTGTGGACATGTGTAACTCTGCTTGGAGTGACAGCAGTGGTCATAGACAGGGTTGGAGCCAGCAGAGGACAGTTGGTCATCAGGACAGCCGAGACAACTCAGACAAAACTTGAGGCATTTTTGACAAAGTAAATGGACCTACTCAAGAGTTAAGTGGACAAGCAGAGATTAGATAAGAAAGATATCGCTACAACCCATTTTTTCTTTTCAGAAGGGGATCTTCACTATTGACACTACCCACCAGTGATTTTTTTCTGAGTTGACTTGGAGAATTCCTGTACTGGCAGAGATGGGAGTGGGAGAAATGTTTAAAACATTCAGGCAGCTATGGCAGTACTAATTTGTGTATACTTCAGAACAGTGTTCCAACATCCTGGAAAGGAGCCATCATTGTCTCTATTTTTTATGGCTGTGGGCAGAGCCTACAGCCATCTTGCTGTCTGTAGCTGGAAAAATGGAGGAACGTGGAACACATTTTTGGACATTTCAATGTATCCTCCCACAACTATAAATCACTATGCCAAATGAAGTAAAATACTCCCTTTTTTCTGTTTAGAATGTTGGGGACAGCACTAAAGCTGATTATCAGATGGCCATTAGGAAACTGAAACAGCTTGTTAAATATTGGTTGCCTGTTAAACTGGGGATTTGTTTACCCCCTTTGAAATGCAACAACTTGCACATTTAAATACTTACCATTTAAAAATGTTCTTGCTACTAGCTTCAGTTGGGCAAGTGTTGTCTTTCAAGAAAGATTCATACTTCATAAATGTCACCTTTTCCCAGGAGCAAGTCTAAAAAGATTTACACTGGTTTTTAACCTCTTAAGACACTATTTGATAAATACTGTCTCAGACATATGCCAGGTCATCTGTGAACTATCCAGGCTAATTATATAGCAGTCAGCAGTCATTTTTTACTATGCTTTTTGGGGAAAAAATATATTGAGCTACAGCAAACACACACACACACACACACACACACACACACACACACACACAAAATATACACCCATCTTCATGGCCACAACATTCAAAATAAATACTGCAATCTAATATATTATAAAACAATAAAGAAACTGTTTATGTCAGTGAACACAGTGAAGTTCAGTTTACAGATTTCCTTTAAAGAGCTAGGCCAGGACATTCAAAGCAGTTGCATGGTGCAACTGAGTTGCGCCGGCTCAAGTGCGGAATTGCACCAAGGAGCGATATTCAGTGGGAGCCATTGCACAGCGTAACTCTCATTGCACCAATGCACAACTATAATGAATGCATGCGTAAGAGCAGGAGGCGTGCCCATGAATATTCAGCGCAGTGCGATATTCGACCGTGGAACCATGACGCAAGTGCGAAGCAAAACCTGGATGCGCTGAGCAGACTTGAGCCTATAAATACAGGGCACAAGCATACAGACAGCACTTGTGCCAGGTGAGAGGGAGCAAGAGATAGAGAGTGGCAAGAGATGTGGGACTGACAGACAAACAGACAGGGCAAGGGAGACAGAGCCAGTCAGAGACAGAGACTGCCACAGGCAGCCACAGGGGTAGGGGGGCAGAGGTGGCAGTGGAAAGTGAGCCTGGGGCTGAGAGAGCAAGAGTGACAGGCAGGTACAGTGTCACGCAGTGCATCAGGGTGGCACCCAGCCTGCAGCAGCTGACCGCCCAGG
Source organism: Neoceratodus forsteri (assembly GCA_016271365.2). NCBI lineage: Eukaryota > Metazoa > Chordata > Ceratodontiformes > Ceratodontidae > Neoceratodus > Neoceratodus forsteri. Next base: position 6,010,069 of record JADMNL010000025.1, on the reverse strand, counting down.
GTGAGACAGGACATCGGGGCCATGGATAGTGAATCCTTACTAATGGAGGCTGTAATGAGGGGTGTGACGGGGGCAGGAGGACCAGAAATATGGCCGAGGAAGAGGCTGTCAGCAGTATGCCCTGAACAGGTGATACCGTGCCCACACCACCTTCAAGAACTACACAGACACGGAGATTGTGGGATGGTACCAGCTGAACAGGGCCATTCTGAGGCAGCTCTGTGAGCTGTGCAGTGAGGAGATGCAGGCACCCACAAGACAGAGCCACACAATGTCTGTGGAGACAAAAGTGACAGCTGTCATGTGCCTGCTCACAACGGGCACCTTCTGGAGACCAACAGGGAACACCACAGGCATAACCCAGTCGGCCACGTCACGCCTCCTCACACAGTTCTTCAACTCTCTGCTGCCACATGCTTTGGAATATATCCATTTCCTCAGCACACAGGCGGAGCATACAGCAACCATGCAGGACTTCCACAGGGTAGCATGTATGCCTGGCATGCTTGGGGCCATTGACTGCACCCACATGGGCATCCACACACCACCTGGCCTTGGGGGTGTGGCCTATATGAATAGGAAGGGGTTCCCTAGTGTGAACTGCCAGGTGGTGTGTGATGCCAAGGGGTGCATCACCAATGTCTGTGCCACACACCCTGGGAATGCACATGATGCATTCATCTGGCACAGCTCTGCGCTGTGCCATGGGTGTGTAGCATGGGGACATCCCCAGGGGCCACCTAGTGGGTGAGTATGGGATGGGCAAGGGGTGCTGGGCAGATCAGGCCATGGGATGGGGAGGGCAGGGTGGTGTGCTGGCGAGGGTTCCAGGGATAGGCAAGGGGTACAGCAAAAGATGACACAGGGCTAACCATGTCATTATCCACACAGGAGACAGCGCCTATCCACTGAGGCCCTGGCTGCTCACCCCCATCGGCACTTGCCGTCCCCAGCAGATGAACGCTACAATGAGGCACATGCCAGCACACGAAACATCATTGAGCACATCTTTGGGATGCTGAAGGCACAGTTCTGTTGCCTAGACAGGTCTGGTGGTACCCTACAATACAGCCCCTCGAAAGCCTGTGGCCTATTCCTGGCCTGCTGCATACTGCATAACATGGCCATTGACTGTGGGATAGCTGTCAAGGCTGATGAGGGTGACAGTAGCTAGGATGATGATGGCAATGGGACGGAGGGTGGTGGACAGCCCCACGTGGGCAGAGGGATCCCAGCTACAAAGAATGGTGGGGTAGCATTGGGACACCATCGCGCAGGAGCACTATGATGCATGCAGGTAGGTGGTGCCTATCCCATGCAAAGACAACGCACACACAGGTACAGCACATAGGCAGGAGCATGCATGTCAATGGGCATGCACACACAGAGGCGTGGTGCAGGGGTGGGGTGGCAGTGGCACACAACCACACACAACTGCACACAGCATCACACAGCAACACACACATGCACCCACGCACCCAGCTGCTGGCAAGTGGTGGGGATCAGATACATTGCACCGCTGCACAGGTGCAACTAGTGCAGAACTGCCCTCATCACACCCACGCTACATGGGCCAGCGGCCAGGCAGGCATGAACACAGGCAGTGTGCGGCGTGACACACAGGCACCACACCAGTGGTGTGCACACACACATGCTGCCTATGCACACACAGGGCAGTGGCTGCAGACTGCAGTCAGAGCAATGTGCACATCAGGGCCACTGCACAGAACCATGGCCACTGTGGCCATGGGGGTGGCTGTGCTGGGGCAGATCGGCAGCCAAAGACTTCTCATCGGCCACAGGGGGGTGTTTGCAACAGCCCCCCAGGGGTTGTACTGTGGGACCATGACCGGGTCAGTGCAGGGGTGTGTAGGAGTCCAAACAGGCCCTCCCAGGTGTGCCTGGGATGCCAACAGCAGAGCCTGGCATCTACAGAGAGGGTGTCGCCCAATGCTGGGATCATGGGGTGGACAGTGCACTGCGTGGGGTCTGTGGTGGCAAGCCAAGCCCTGTGGCAGCCAGCAGTGCAAGGCCATCCATGATCACATTGACTATGTGATCCTAGGATGTGGTCGTGTCCTCACGCAAGTGCTGTATAGTTGCCACGAGCTGCACAGTGTCCCTCTCACACTGCTTGGCCTCCTGGCACACCTCTGCACAGAGTGCATGCACCCCAGTGGCAAGCAGCACCTTTTGCTCCATAGAGGCCCACAGCAAATGGGTGCACTCTGCCAATGGGTCGGTGCCCAAGGAAACTTGGACAGGGCACTGACCCTCCTGCGGTGAACGACCACACTGCAGAGACTCCTACTTAGGTGGATGCTGCACAGTGGAGTCTCCAGGAGGTAAGTCCCTATCAGGCATCCCAGCAGTGGACCCCATGTCAGGCTGCCCTGTAGCCCCTGCTGCCATTGCCCATTCGGCTGCTGAACATTGCCCATCGCCTGCACGGCCATACCACCACCACCACATGGCACAGCTGTGGCAGTGAACACAGCAGCACCCACAGTGGCAGCGGGCAGCTGTCCCTCTGCTGTCAGGCCACTGGGCGCACTGCCTGTGATGGTGTCTGGTATGGGCATCTCCCCTACAAAACCACCCATGCTGTCCAGGGTTATGGTCAGGTCATCATCAGTGTCAGACCCCACCCTGATCTGTGTCTCCATGAAAGGATGCTGAGACTGGCATCCTGTAGAAACACATCCAGGGCCTCATCTGACTCCATGCCCAGGACATCCGACTGAACAGTGGTGATGTGCTGCTGCCAGTCAGGCCCCCAGATGCCCATGGAGGTGGATGGCTGGTCCTCCGGGGGCTGGGCCTGCCTCCAAGGCTGCTGCTGGTACCCCATCCTCTGCATGCAGGTGTGCTGGTGCTGAAAGAGAAAGCAGGTGTGTCAGTGATGCAAGGCCCCCATCCCCCCAAGGCCCCCTTCCCCCCCACCACAGCCACTGCATGCTGTGCATGCCCCACATATGTACCATGCACTGATGGGCTGCCACCCATTTGGAATCCTCCACCTGGCACACCCTCCACAGTGCTGTGGCGTATGGTGGCTGCCACCAACTCATCCTGCGCCATGAACTGTGGCGCATCAGCAGGCCCCCCTGCAATGGCTTTCCAGCTGCGTGGATGGCCACCACCTTCTCTTTGATGTGCCACTTATCTGCGCCCACCTTCTTGTGGCACTTCTGCACTGACCACTGGTGGCTGCCCTGCTGGTTGGTGCGTGCCGCCACCTCCTCCCAAGCCCCAGCCCTGGCCTGTGGTGTGCCTGAGGCACCACTCAACAGTGGATCCATGTTGAGGCAGGCCTCAAACAGGGCCTCTGCCTTTGTGAAATTGGGCCTGCATTTCTGAGCAGGCCCATGCTCCTCACCCTCCTCACGTTATAACATGTTGCTACCTGTGGACATGGACGGCACAGTGTGTCAGTGGCAGCAGAACCTTAATCTGTCCTCCCTGCTGTGCTGTCTGGGCTCAGTGTGCCATAGCAGCATGTGCAACTTACCTCAGATGGTTGCAATACTGGTCCATGTCCTGTGCCAGTCCGTGGCACTTTTATAATGAAACGCATTCAAATGAGCAGTGGTGCAACAGTAATGACATGCTAATTTCCCCAGTGCACCATGCATTGGCTGATGAGCTCATTTGCATGTGGTGGCTGAATATCGTGACTTTGCTGTGTGCGTAATGAGATTGCTCCAGAGCAAGTCGCGGCACAATGCCCAGGCATGTGCACTGCCCAGGACCACAGTGCACATGCACCAGTCGGTGTGCTGCCACCTATTGCGCACTGTGCACCCACTGTGCAATAGGGACTGTGGTGCACAGTGCACCATGCCTGCTATTGCGCACAGGCGCACTGTGTGGTAGCTGACCCCTGACCCCTGGTATGACCCCTGACCACTTGTCACTCCCCTGCCATGTGCCACGTCTGGCCATGCCCATGTCTTGCATCTCCAGCATTGCACAATGGGTGGACACAGCACATGTACCCTCACATCGCGCATCTGGTGCATGTTGTGCAGACGTGTGCCTCCGGCTGCCATTTTGCTTCCCCACAATGCGGTTGGCACTATGGCACAGCATGGTGTTTGGTGGGCAAGGAACCGGTCCCAGGTTGAACTGGTGAATCTGGTGACATGTGTCCTGCCACATGCCCCACAGCTTTTCGGACAGGTGCCCCTGCAGCAGCCAAGGAGAGTGGTGTGGCAGGGGATTGCTGCTAGTCTGCATCAAGCCACTGGGGTGGCCAGGACAGGGGAGCAATGTCACGACAGGTATGGGGACCTTGTGCAGTGGGACCCAGAGCACCTGCAATGGTTGCAGGCATGCATACAGCGAGGGGCTGTGCCACAGCCAGGTAAGTTAGACCATTTTGCATGTGTGCCCTAGTGCTGTACTGTGGTGTTGGCTTGGCTGCCTTGCATGTCCTGCAGAGGGGTACACTGGCATCGTGCACATTGTGGAGTGGTATTGCCAGCTGCAGCTTGTGTTGTGATACAGCTTTGCAGGCCATGTTGGGCAGGGGCACACCCTGTACACAGGGGTGGGGGTGGTGGGCAGATGCTGTGGATGTGTCTGGATATGTGCCTGTCTTTGTTCCATTCCCGGCACCTGAGGATCGATGCCATGTGAGGGTGGTGACAGCAGCAAGAGCAGCACAGCAGGCTGCAGCGGGCTATGGAGGCAGTGCAGGAGCAGGAGTAGGACCAGCATCAGCAGGGCCGCTGAGGGCAGGTAGGCACTGTCTTGGTCCTGCACACTTTACTTGGGGGGGCAGCAGGGGAGTGGGTGCAGGCATGGCCAACTGTACCATGTGCCATGGCAGCTGCATGTCACACTGTGCGTGGTGCATGCCACTGTGGGGCAGCCATTGCACACGTGTGCCAGCTGTTGGTGGGGTGGGTGTGTGCCCGGCTGACACTGTTGTTGCTGTGGTGCTGCTGGTGCACTGTGCCATGTGACTGTCATTACGCAGTCGGGTGGCCATTGTGTGGCGGAGACCACCTCTGTACAATTTTCTGGTGTGCCGAGTGGCTGGCAGGCATTGGCCCATCCCCTGTGGGTGGCTGTGGTGGGCACTCCAGGGGTGTGTGTTCCCACTGCCCGTTGCACATGGGTGGGCATGGTACCTTGGGATATTGCACTGATCACTTGTCCTATCTCTTGTCATAGGTGTCCAGCGGAGGAGGTGGCTGCCTCTGTACTGCCGGCTGCTCCAGCAGTTAATACTGGTGACATCCACAAACATGGAGGCAGTCCTGCAGATGCGCCAGATGATGTTGGTGGACTGGAGAGGGAGAGGGCACCAAGGGGTGGCAGGGCATGGCCACCATTAGTTTTTGACCCAGCATTCCCCTGTTTCTCCTGCTGTACCTCCCCCATCAGTCCCCTTTCCCACTGTACAGTCCCTGTTCCCTGTCCCCTTCCCTCGCTTCCCTACCCATTCCCACCCTCTTGTTCATGTACATAGTTTTGTATTGTTCAATATATATTTTTTGATGTACGTGCCTGTGTCCATGTCTGCTTTGCAGGTGGTGTGAGGAGTCATGCTGCAGTGGCACAGTGTATGTCCATGTGGTGTGTGCATGTTTTGCATCTGCCGTTCACTGCTGTGTGCTGTGGTGTGTCCCACTGTGATGGTGTCCTGCCCCTTGGTCAGTAGCTGTGCCTTGGGGTGCCCATGGGGCAGCTCACAGGGGTGTATGGCATGCGTGTGCTTGGCTGCATGGTCCTGGATGTGGATTGCTGTGGTCTGGGTGGGTGGGGGCATGGCCTGCAGCCTGTGGGGGGGACTCCATTGGTGGCCCTCCATTGGCCATTGGTGCCACCTGTTGCTTGCTATCGGTGCCACCATTGTGTTCTGGGGTGGGGTGTCTGGGTGCCTGTGTGCACCCTGCTGGTGGTGGCCTCCTGTGGCCTGACACTGTCTTCCCTGTCCCTGGGTCTGTTCACTGTGCCATGTCCCCCTCTGTTGCTCTGCTGTTCTGCTCCCACAGTTGCCTGGGGCATCTCTTTCTGCCCTATGGCGCAGATCTGTTTGTGCCATGGCGCATGTCTGTTTGTGCCATGGTGCAACTCTGTGCCATGGCATATCTCTGCCACATTCAGGTGGGTTGCACTGGTGCAGTTCAACATGTGCAACCTCTGAATATGGTACTCGTTGTACCATGGCACATCAGTTTTGCACTGCACTGGACTTGCGCTGGCCTTTGGCGCATTTCTGAATATCTGGCCCCTAGTATAATGCCTAAAACTAATATTAGATTTAAAAAATATTCAACCATTACCTTTTATAGCTGAGGTCAATTTTTTTTTTCCCTTTGTTTAATTAGAAGATTGTTTACCTGATGTTAGTAGGCATAGGACAGTTCTTAGCCTGGCAGATTGCATATCTTACTCTACTGCCCCACACTACATCATCAGCTTTGTGACCTCACTGACTGTGACATCACTGCTGCTTAGGAACAGCAAGTGAGTGACTGCCAGGTTGTTCACCTGTGATATCACAATGCTGATGATGTAGTGTGGGGCAGTAGAGAAAGCTATGTCAGCTGCCAGGCTAAGAGCTGTTCCACGCATTCAGCACAATATTATCAAAAAGAATACTTTCTGCAGAGCAAAAGGAAAAAGAAAAATACTTTACAAATAAAAAATTACAGCTGACTACTACTTAACATTTGTATTATTTTCCTGTCTGCCTGTTTTGGCTCCACTAGCTCTTTAAATATTTCTTATCCTATATTTTGCATCCTGGATAGCGTTGGGGAGATGCTAAATCTCATTGTCATTGTAATCTTCATTTTACACATTTTACACTGTATTTACTTAGGGTGTCCCAGATTAGATGCAATATCTTGTTTTCAGTGGGGTCTTGATTTTACCATTTTTACAATGTGTTTTATTCAGGGTAGCCTAGTCTAGATGTAAAATATTATTTTCAGTGTGCTATGATTGTACCCAGTACAGTATAATATTGTGTAGATGTAGAGCCCCACTGAAAATAAGATGCCATGTATTCTGTGAATCATTCAGGCTAAACATATGACAATCAGCAGGCATAGTCTAAGAAAACACATTGTAAAAATGTGTAAAAGGAAGATCACATTGAAACTACTTCTCAGCAGATCTGCATTATGCAAATTCATTAGAAATAATAGGTAAAGCATCCCAAAACCTCTCCACAGCCATATTGACACTGACCAGAGTTTGTTAAACAAGCATTTGTCAATGCTGAATGTTCATCATGTCCACTGGTATCATTTGTTGGGAAGGGGGTATTGAAAACCCCCTTGAAATACATTGCTGTTGAAACCCTGGTTTGACTATGTTTTGGCAAGCTGTTATATTTTGGACAGCATTTGACTACAGTAGCCTGGGTACCAGGAAGGCTTAGTTGAAAATGTGGGGTGCATCACTGGCCCCGGTGATGCTGAGGGTTGAGGTACTGGATGCCACACCTTGCGGCACTCTGGAAACCCATGTTCGGAAAGGAGCATGGACCACTGTGGTCAGCAGGGGAGGAGAAGGATTAAGCATCCCAGGGACAGCTCTCCTTCTCCAGGGAGAGGGGTGACCAGTTGTTGGTGTATGCCTGGTGCCTACCGGTGGCTGGGGGCTGGCACACTGATGCTACAGACATCAGGTCAGAGGTGGGGCAGACACCAAATGGAGTGCACACACGAGAGTGTGCACGGCACTGTCACTGGTGTCCTTGCACACTCCACCTCTGAAGGGGAGAAACCAGAAGGGAAAAACTAATGGCAGATGATGGAGGAAGCTTGCAGGTCCTGCCCTCGAACAGTCAAGGCGCTGACCCCCGTACTTGATCTAGTCTTGGGGGTAGTTGACTGGTGTCAGCTGGTGGACATTGGGAGACAGGACTGGGGCTCCATCCAAATAGAGAGGGCCATGGAGCAAGAGTACAAATAATTCAAAACAAAATTTGCAAATATTAAAGAGTTCCGCAGTTACTAGCATGCGTAGTGAAATTGTGACAACTGGCCATAACTTTGTAATTTTTTCATATTTTGACACCAAATGTTAAACATAGTCTTCTTATCAGCCCACCTCAAGAACCCTGTAGGTGAAAAGTTCAAATCCATGGAAAAATGGCTTTCCACACCACAGGTGAGAAAACACGTTATAGGCAGGATGTAAAAAATGACAGTTGTACTGTTCATGAGGTGGTGTGGTAAAAAGGCTATACTGAAAATGTGGAGAGAAAATATTGAAAATGACCGTTACAAGTATGCATAGAAAATTTTGAATGACCGAGTGTAACTCTGCCATTTTTTGGAGTTGTTTCACCAAATTTTCAGCATGGTCTTTCTGGGACCCCACCTCATGAAGAGTGCCACTGTCATTTTGTTCACTTATCCTGAAAGGTGATTTTGCACAGCAACAATGCCATTCTGTGCCACAGGTGTGAACACATGTTTCAGGCAGGATGCAAAAAATGTTGAAAATCTGGAGTGAAAATATAAAAAATTGGCAAAGGTACGAGTGTGCATAGAAACTGCACAATGCACCCTCATAATACAGGCATTTTGTAGAATTTCTTTTACCAAAATTTCAACATGACCTTTGTGAGACCTCCCCTCCTGAACAGTGGCACTGTGATTTTGTTAATCCATCCCGAATGTTGATTTAACACATCAACCGCACCATTCTATACCACTGGTGTGAAAACATGTCTTGGGCAGAATGTGAAAAATGACAGCTGTACTGTTCATAAGCAGATGAGAAGAAATGGTAATGCTGAAAATCTGTAGTGAAAATATAAAAAATTGACAAAGTTATGAGCCTGCGTAGAAATCGTGCAACACACGCTCATCATGCAGTCATTTTTGGGGATTTTTTTCACCAGATTTGCAACATGAGTTTTTTGCGACCCCACCTCATGAACAGTAGCACTGTAGTTTTGTTAATCAGTCTCAAAAGGTGATTCCATGCAGTGACCACAAAATCACCTTTTGGGACCGAGTAACGAAATGTCAGTGACATGTTCACGAGGTGGGGTGCCAAAAACCCCATGTTAAAAATGTTGGGCCGAAAGTCCTAAAAATGAGATATCAACATAAGTTGAAACCCCCCCCATTGATTGCCATTATACAGCTCTTACCTTCATTCTTCAATTTGCCAGTCGGCTTTGAAGAGTGAAGATGTGTCCCGATTTGAAAAAGATGACAGCACCTGACCTTTGGAGGTAAGTATGGAGTAAGGGAGGGTATGGGGAGGTGGGTGCTTAGTGGGAGGGTTTGGAAGGGGGCAGGGGGGCTGGAGAGACCACGAGGGATCATTTTCTGTTTTGTAGGGTAAAAAAAAAAATTTTATTAAAAAAGATGCCGGGGGACGGTTTTCTTTCTTTACAGGTATAATCAAAAAAAATATTATTTTGGGCACACTGTGGTGGGCTCCCAGTGTGCCACATGAGTTGGGGGATACAAGGCTGACATGGGGATTAGGCACCCCGATGCCAGCTGTGCAAGTGGCATGGGGAGGCTCTGACACCAGGAGTGGACATTCCAGCGTGAGAAAACTTAAACAATAAAAAAGTAAAAATTACTTGGCACCCTGGGATGAGCTCCCAGTGTGCAACAATAGTGCACTGGGGGACATGCCGGCATGGGGATTGGGCACCCCAGTGTCGGCATGGCTCGATACTGGAGGGTGTGGTGGATGGGAGAGAGTGAGGAGGACAGCATGCTGTGGGAGGCAGCGGGGGGGCCCGAGCTTCAAAGTACAGAGCCGCACTGCTACTGCATCAGCTCTGTCCTTGAAAAACTTGCCCAGACCAGCCCCCTCAGAAAATCAGTGTCATCAGGACACTGCCTGCTAATTCACCTGCCACAGACCGGCCCCATGAGCACTGCTCTCCTTTGGACTCGCACCCCTTACACCCCCCCCCCAGCAGCTGTCATAGCAACATGTTTGTCTGTGCTTGCACACAGGACAAACATAAAAAGGAGATGGATCAGATCCTAATATGTACAGGCCAATTTCTCTTTTAGATATAAATGGCAAAATCATTTCTAAATCCATACTCAATAGATTATTAGAACAGCTTTCCAGATTGGGTAATTTATCTGAGTACAAAGCCAGGTTTCAGGCAGGGTACAGCACTACAGATAATTGTTTTATTCTGTTGCATCTATTACGAGAAATATGTATTCTTAAGAAAACCAAAACACTATGTAGCCTTTATTGATTTTAGTGCTGCATTTGATAATATTTCTTGCGATATCTTATGGTAGATTATGCTTCAGAAAGGTTTTCAACGTGAATTTATTAGTAATACAAAAGAGTGCTGTAGTGAGATTTGGGCTCAGATAAGAATAGGAACCAAAGGATAGCTCTCTACAAGGATTACGACTAATAAAAGAGTGAGACAGGGCTGTGTCATGGCCCCAGTCTTGGTGTGTGTGTGTGTGTGTGTGTGTGTGTGTGTGTGTGTGTGTGTATATCTATATATCATTTACTTGTAAAATTGTTGCTTTCTCACACTGACTCCCCAGTAATTGGTACTAGGCCATGTCCACTACTAGCATATGCTGATGATCTGGCTCTCTTCTCATTATCAAAATCTGACCGGCAAAGAAAATGTAACATGTTAAACAATTATGAAACACTTAAAAATAAATACAACTAAAAGTCAGGTTATGATTTTGCCTCCAATGATAACTCCAAAAGATGGTTAGTAGGGGATCATAAAATAGAGACTGTTAAAACATAAGTATATTTGTGCCTTACCTTTTCAAATATTGGTAGTTGAGAACAACACTTAAAATCACAATCTGCAAAACTTAAACAAACGTCTGGTGCCCTTTTGAAATTTAATATTAAATATGGGGGTCTTTCAGTTATGCCTTTAATAAAAGCTATACAAGCAAAGTATATTACTCAGGCTTTATATTTAACTGAGGTTTGGGGCTATAGGAAACTAAAAAGACTAGAAACTCCATTAAATAAATTGCTGAGAGCAGCTTTTAGCCTGGGGGGGCTTCTACTCCTGCTGCATTAGTAAGAGCCGAATTGGGTTTTCCTAGTTTGGAAGCCTCGTCTATTACTAGACTAATTGGGCACAGGACAAATATCACAAGGATGGCCTAACGTAGATTACCGCAGGAATGCCTCAAAGAAAAAGAGAGGTGGAAAAAAAAATACAGTCCAACTGGCATAGTCAACTTGAGAAAATTCTACATGATCATGGTTTACAATATCTAAAGGGGTGTCAAGAGAAGGCATTCAAATCAGTTTGAAATATAAAAATGACTGCACAAACAATGTATAAATAATATCAAAACAAAAGATTGTGAAAGCATATCAAAGTTGAGGACTGCCATACGGTTAATGGAAAATGATGGTGTTCACGTGTACAGATTTTACCTGGATGTACTGCTAGATGTTGAACTAAGAACTCTGTTTACAAAATACAAGTTGGAACTTTTTAAAAGTAATGCACTTGTAGCTAGGTACAGTAAATCAACTGATACTGCAACTAGTTATTGTAATTGTACAAATCAGGACATAGACAATCTATTTCATGCGTTTTTTATTTGTCCATGGTATAATAAGCCAAGAAACTGCTGGCCACTTCCTGACTGGTCACAAATTGGAACTCTGGATAAAAATATCCTTTTAGAAATTACGTTGACAACACAGGATGAATATGTAATAAAACAAGAGGCAGTTTTTTCAGAGCTATTTCTATTGTGCGTGACAAATATAATTAATCGTGCATAATATATCAGTATCTTTTCTAAATAACTGTGCACGTTACTGTCAATTTTATATCTTGTGCACGTCTAGATTTTAAATATTTATGAACTGCTGTATTTGACTGCTTCTGCATGATGTGCAGATATTGTGATCTACGTATTTTTAGTCCTTATAATGGTCTATGACTGAACAAGTAAAATTTATTTACTTACTACTTACCAGGGAAAGAGAGAGCTCAATTCACTACTAATGGAGCAGGGAGGGTCCAACAGCTGCAAGATGGGTGCTAGTATGAGTATTTTATTTAAGTAATACACACCAGGGTTGAGTTTTCAGCAAAAGAGTAGTGGGGGTGAACGTCCTATTAAAGCCTGTTAGTGTTTTATCCAGTGATCAAGCATAACGAGCTCAGATGGGGTTGTACAAACTAAAAGCAGTTGACAGTGTGGAATGGTGAAGTGTGGTAATCTATAACCTTTTTTATGAAAATGTTCAATGCCAGTTCCCAGCAATGCCTGGGTCCAGCCCTATACCTCAGCAATGCTGACATGCTGCAGCTGTCAGGAAGTTTCCTATACCATGGAATAGCAGCGTGAGACATCACAGTACCATTGCTCTCCTTCCTAAATGTGCCTTTGCTAAAATAAAACTACAGAATATTGGGATCCCATTATCCATTTGAATATACATCTGATAAAAGTATCTACAGCTCCCAGCACAGAACTGCCCATTCTCAAGTACATTTGTTTTATTTCTGAAGTTTTGGCTGGGAAAGGCACCCTGAGCTGAAGCTCAGTTCCAGATGCATATAAATTGCACAGACAGGTTATCTGACTTGCTTAGGGTCACACAGGACACAAGGGGCAGCTGTGGGGGTCATACCTAGGTGTGTGGGGTCTCCAGGTTCACAGCTTGATGCTCTAACCCTCTTGGCTTTATTGTCTCCCATTTGGTGCAAGACCTGCTCAAATAATGTAGCTATTTCTGCACCCCACCTCCATCTACTGCGCACCAGCTCTCATTGCAGCACTGCCCAGTTCATTCAGCCTTTTTGCAAAAGATAAATTACCCCTCACCCTCGGCAACATGCAGCTGTGCCTGCTACCCATCAACCTTCAACTGTGCCCCACCAGGAGGCCTTTATCTTATTGATGTGCTGCCTTAAATTTTGGGGATGATGAGGTGCGGACTTTGAACTGGCAGGCTGGGGTGTGCTGCTTTGGGAAGCACTGAACTGTTAGATTGAGAAATGGGCAGTTGCTAGGGTCATTGAACTGCTGAGCTAGAAGTCTGTAATAGTCCAAGCTGAGCTGGGTAGCTTTGGGAGGGTTGTAGTAGGGTGTAGTAGGGGGCAGTCTGCATCTTTAGATACACATTTTGGAGGCAGTATAGCGCAGTGTTTTAAGGCTCTGAGCTGCAAATTTGGAGAACTGGGTTTGAATCCCACAGCCCCCACTTGCATACTGTGTGACCTTGAACAAGTTATTTAACTTCCTTGTGCTCCCAGGTCACACCTGTAAACAAGCTTTCAGCTTACCGTGTCTCTCCTGGTTAAAAAACGAACAAAAAAAAAAAATTGTCTGTGTGAATCCTTGTTTTCAGAAGGCACTGCTGTTTTATTTAATGGCTTGAATGTGCTAAACTGAGGCTTCCTGAACTGGATGTTGAGCCTCTGTGTGTATGTGTGTGTGTGTCTGTGTCTGTGTGTGTGTGTGTGTGTGTGTGTGTGTGCGCGTGCGTGCATGCGTGTGTGTGTGTGCTTGTGTGTGTGCGTGTGGCTGGGAATCTGTATATCTGTCTGCATGTTAAGCTCAAAGGGAATGTTCTGGGATGTGGTTTTGGGGCTGTGGTCGTCTGCATCTTTGGGTAGTCATTTTTTTGGTGTGTCAGTCCTCACTCATGCAAGGTATTGTCATATTATTTTAAAGGCACTGTAAAGCAATAGTATGTGTTAGCAGGCAAAAAAGTCATCATACAGTTTTTAGCATTAATATATTTTAGACATAATTAGATTAATTATCAGTATATTTTTATTTTTCTCAGCTGTTTTTAAAACAACTTTTATTACTCATTTTGTAATTAATTACCCAAGTCATTAAACATGCCTGCCACTAGCAATTGTTAAAATACCCTTACTTGAGGTCTCTTTTTGACTTTACATGCTGGATTCCTACTATAGACGTAGTGGGAGGATGTTAGCACATATTACCAATAGTAAACCGCACTGTGTCACACCAAAATATTTAATTTATTTGTAGTGGGTGTGGCTAAAGAGCAGTTCAAAATCTGGTAAATCAGTTCCAGAGTGTAATACAATTAAAACAAAAATGGATATATTGATGTTTTTGTCAGAAGTACATTACTTAAAATCTACAGTATATGATAAAAGTGTTTTTCCTCTAACAAATACAGCTGCTTTGTGGGGGGAGGGGGGATTGGTAAACTGTGAAGTTGTGTGGGTGCATGCTCCTGTGTGCACAATGTACCTGTTTGATGCAAAGCTTGATGTAGAGGATTTCAGCGGGGGTGTGGGGGTCTTTGGGTAGCAGTCTGTGTTTTTGTAATGTGCCAAAGCAGATGTGTGTTTGCATGTGTATGTGTTTGTATGGTGTAGCATCTGTGTACACATTGTTTAGCATTAATGCAGTATGTGTTTGGTACTATATAAAAATGACACATCCGTACCTTGGTGTCACTCAGTACCATTGGTATTTTAATTCATTATGTTTAGGGCAATTTCCATAATTTCAGAAAGAAAATCAATGATTATTCCTGTTTTCCAATCTGGCAATCTGCTGAAATGTAATCATTGCTGCCCCATATCATGGCTTCCGCCACTTACTAAGGTCATTTAATGCATTACTTTTAACCAGTTAATGGTCCATCTTACCAAATACAGTGTGATATTTTGACTTAAGTGCAGCATGGATTTACACCAAGGCATGGTGGGAAAGGCAATTCTATTTATATGGTGCCTATTCCCAAAGGCTCTGGGTACCTCACAATAAATCAAATATTTCAATACAATGCATTATAAATAAAATACATAATTAAACTGTCACATGGAAGTTGCACAGCAGTGCCAGGCACAAAACTCAGTGTAAATAAATGTGTTTTTAAATTACATTTAAACAAGGCTAGGGAAGGCACACCTCTCACTTCCTGGGGAAGGGTGTTCCACAGGATCAGGGCATCCTCAGTGAAAGCTCTATCTCCTGAGGATTTAAAGACTGGAGGCAGTATGGCGCAGTGGTTTAAGGCTCTGAGCTGCAAATCTGGAGACCTGGGTTTGAATCCCACAGCCCCCACTTGCATACTGTGTGACCCTGAGCAAGTCACTTAAGTTCCTCATGCTCCCAGGTTGCACCTGCAAACAAGCTTTCAGCTTAGTGTGTCTCACCTGGTAAAATAATTGGCAAAAAAAAAGATGGGCTCTGGGTATGGACAAGAGGTGTGCCTCCACTGACCAGAGGGGGCAGCAGGGAATGGTGGCTCAGGCAGTCTTTCAGGTAGCCTGGACCCAGACTATGCAGGGCCTTGTAAGTTAAAAAGCACACCTTAAAGTCGATGTGCCACTGCACCAGCAGAACACGGAGAACCAGTATGCTATGCTCAAACTGGGAGGCCCCAGCAGCCAGCCGGGCTGCAGCCTTCTGGACCAGCTGCAAACAATGCCACAACTTCATGGATAATAAAATTGCAGGAATCCAGTCTAGACAAACTAGGGTGTGCACAAATGTCACCAGAACAGCTGGTTTTAGAAAGGGTTTTCTCCCATGCTTTAAGAAAAAAGATGGCCACCATGTTGGATGGTTCATCTGCTGAGCTCTGAGTTACCTCAACTAAAAAAAATTTACTTCATTTGGCTAAACAGTGCAAATTCGGCACCTTTGTTAGTCTGTTCGTGCAGACTTAGCTAGTAATTCTCAATTGTAGTTCTAGCGGTGGAATGCAAGTGATTAAGGCAGTTTAGTTAGTTTTATTGTTTTTAGTGCAGGTTTTCAGTACTGCTGTTCCACATATTGCACTTTTTGGTGTTTGAGCATTCCAGAGGTTTGCATCAATCTGGACCACCACATCATACTTGCAAGCATTTCCCTGTTATATTTGGGATTTCCGAATCTCCTGAATAACTTGATTTATTATATGACAGGGAGTAAAGTTTTACTCTGATTGGATACTGCCCATTGAAAGAAGGCACTACTACCAACAGGCGATAACTAGTACCAGTCTAGCAGCCGATAACTAGTACCAGTCTAGCAGCCCAATCACTGAAGCACTAGATGCTTGTGCTCACATTCCAAAGCAGTTACAGAAACTGCCATTGTTTAGTACAGTAAATCGTCAGTAAAACATAAACCATCCAGAATGTCTGACATTCCTGACATTTACTTTTCCATCTATTTTGAAGAAATAATTTCTGGTTTCTTGAAGGATGAGGAGGAGGAGCAAGCCAGTACAGCTCCCCCAAAATAAAACTCCCAAATCAGCTGTGATAGCCTCACTGTGGAAAGCCCCATAAGTACTTCACACAGTGAATTTGAATGTGGCAACACTGAAGAAATGAGCAAACACGCTCCCCAAACAGTCACTACTATGTTTGACATGGCAGAAATGCACTTCAATCTTGTTTTTAATGAAAAAAAATCAGAGGTTTCATTCAGAAAGAAGAATCATCTCACAGCATACTTCTGTCTAAACAATGTATCATCACAGACACTGTGACAAGTTGTTGATGCTCTGCGAGTACTGTAGAAATCTCCATGAAACTGTCCTGGTAGCGCATAGGACTGAGGTACTGGATGCCTTACTTTGTGCTATGCTGGCGACCTGGGTTCAGGAACAACCTCAGGTCGTCAGGGCACTGGCACGGGGGAGAAGGATCGAGCAGCCCCATGGCAGCTCTCCTCTCCTGGGGGAGGTGGTCACCCTCCTGTAGTTCCGCCGACACCATGTGGAGGTCCAGTGTTGGCTCAGGCAGAGAAGGTGACACGAAGGCAGGGCGTCTCGACACACTGCATGCGCATGCCTCCACACGTGCTGGTGGGCCAGAGATGGGGGTGGGAGAAAATGAGGGTAAAAGCCCAAAAATGTATATTGAAAAAAAAAGAAAAAAATCTTCTCCATGCTGGAAACTCCCACCGTGTGTACCAGTAGCGATCACTCACACATTGAACATTCACCTCACTGTGAGCTATCAAATAATGGTTTAATTTGTCCTCATGTTCAGTTTGTAGATAGAGTGCCATGGAATCTAGCTGACTGTCACAGAGTCACTGATAGCACTGCAGGCTGTGAAAGTGTCTTGTCGGCATCTCTACCCACAGACCCGATAAAAGTTAAGAGATCACTCACATGCTGAGGTTTCCCAGCATGAGCGAGCTTCAAGAAACAGTGCTGAAGCACATAACTTAAAAATTTCAGTCGGAAAAACAGAAGCCGACACTGGCAATCTACTTATACCGATCTTGAACACGGCTACCACTATTGGTTTCAGTCGGAGAGCCGCTAATGACATCAGCTGCAGAATAAGGGGTGCTAGCTGCACATTCGAGCAGACTTGATAGACCTCTAGGCCTTTATCTGCTGGCAGATTTTGTATGTTCGTATCATGCGTCTCCAGCGGCATCTTATCCCTGTAACACATAAACCAAACAGGCTGCTTCAAAGTCAAACAGTAATAAAACTGCTCAATGTTTAGGGAAAAAAGTTACTAATGTTTTGTTCCTTCATGGAAATAAGCTCCCCAGCCACTTTTAGCAAATTAAAATGTGCCACATAATAATATTGTGTTCTGCTGCCCACACCCCTTAAGTTTTGGGACTACTTTCTTCAGTATAATGTTATGTAGACAAAAATAAACTAATCTGACTTTTAAAATACAGATTTTATGTCTGAAAATATATTTTTATTACAAAATGCCATATGATAAGTGCAATAAGATATTACATTGTGTGAGTAGTAGTGTGATCACCACACTTCTAGGGTCAATAAGGCACTTGACCTGTGGCCTCATGCCTCATTATGCCCCTGGGCATGTGTAGATCACACTACTACCCATACCCTGTCATGTCTTATTGATTACATAAAGTTAATTATTTTACCTGCCTGTTGGCTGTGAGCAGCACCTGCAGCTAGAATCGTTTGCTGTTTCATGCTCCTCTTTTCCTCTACGATCCTCAGTTTATGGCTCCCCCTCATTCCTAAGTCTGTCTGTAGGGAACTGGACTGAAACCAGCCTGACAGTTGTGTCACTCGTATCATCCAGAGGATTTGAGTGGCTTACGCCTGTAAAGGGTGGATTATTTTTCATTTGCTCCTGGTACGTTATTAATGTTTTCCATCTTTATCAAAGTTTGGTTCAGTGTCTGTGGAGGAAAGACATCACCAAGACTAATGGGTTAGACTATTCAGGTGGTGGACATGCTGAGGGGGTCTGGGTGGTCCTGTGCACGTTCTGAGTGTAGGGCTGAGTGGTCTCTATAGCAGGGAGGCTGCAGGGCATTTGGCTTGAGCTGAAGATTGCTACTGGTTCACATGCTCAACCTTCCTTGTTTCTGCCTGTTATTTTCCCTAGATCTTGTCATTGCCAGGGCCGGGGGCTCTCTGTGATGGGGCAAGCCTCCTTGGTTTCATTGACTGCTTCTGTCTGACTCCTAGTGAGAGCAGGAGAGGAGGGAAGAAGGCACTAGATTTGCTGGACCTGGTCTCTGTGGACCTATCTACCTTTCACAAGTACCTGTTATCTGTACCCTGTGTGTGAGAGAAGACAAGAAACAGTTTCATTTTATGTTGGATTATTATTTCATTATCTGGTTTAATTTGTTTCTTTTGACAGACTTTATGGACACTCTGTTACTAATAATTCTGCTATATCATTCTATCTAACGCCTATAAAAACCTATTGTAACCAGCAAAGGGGTTGAAGAGTCCATTTCCTGCTGTGACCCCACAAAAATTGAAAGCAGCACCATCGATAGTAAACGATCTCAACTCAAGGAAACAATTCAAAATAAAGTAACTCACAGTCTGCTCCATTTAAGATGGATGCACCTTGCTCCCACAATGTTCAACATAAAGTCCCAAAGAGCCAGCATAAAGATAATCACTTGCCTCTTGTCTTCTTCGCCCAATGAGGCCCTCTCTGAGCATGCCATTTCAGGGCATCATTGGAGTCGTCAAATAAAAATGTTTGCCCATTTGTGGGACTTGTATATTTTATTTACTTTTTCCAAACTATTCTTGTAACTTTTAAGTCCCTCCCCATTATTTGTTTTACATGCATTGCTGGAATGGTGTAGTCCATCATTTTTTCTTTAATAGCTTAATGTAGTGCAATACACTGTAGTTATCTTTAAATGTTACTTTTAGCTCGACCTCGGGATAAAAGTTCTATATTAGTTAAAATTCCTCACATACCTATGTGGGGAACTGGAAGGCGTTATACCTGTATGGTAAAAATGGGATTTCTTTTGCTGTTTTTGGTTATTTACAGTCCCTATAATTGCTCTGTGCTGTTATAAGCTGTGGGGTATTATTTGAATAATTTTAGATTATGATTACTTCCCCCAATGTCATACCTTAAGGGAGGGGATCACTCCATATCTTTCATAAGTGGATTGTATCTTTGAGCATTTAACTGTATCCCTCCATGTGTATTTTTATTGTAAGTTTTGCCTTGAAATTTATAAAAAAGTGAAAAAAAAAACTGTTGTGAAGCTCCTTTTAATTGAAGGCTGAATTTTATTTTAGTTATTACTGCAAAATTCTAATTTTGGAGTGTGTGGGTTGTGTGGCTGTTTAGGTTTAGAGACTAGTGTGTAGAACTTAATTTGGATTCAATGGGAATGACAGTGTGTAGTTTTTGTGTGATTTTAATACTGTAATTGTGTGGGATGTTTTTAACTTATTTAGTGGGAGGAAGATTTTATTTTATTTTTGGGGGCTTGTTTTAGTATGTGTCATACAGCTTCCAGGCCTCACCGAATCAACTCCGCAAAGCAGCTACAGGAGTGGCGTCCCTTTAGAGGGCTTCCTTGCACCTTACTACAGCAGTAATTGATCACTGCAGTAGGTTTGGGGTCCTCCAGGTGTGCGGCTCAAAATATAGTTTAGCTCCAAGGCTGGATGTGGGCCAAGGTCATAAGTGCTGAGTCAAGAAGGTTCCCTGGGGTAGATCCAGCTAGGCAACCTAGCCTGATTCCTGTTCACTGGGCTCCTGAGAATTCCAGTCAGCAAGTAGCTAATGGACTAGCTGACAGCCTCTGCCCTTAGGACAGTTCATTGTAACACCAGATCACAAAGGAATAAAATGACTGTGATGAAGGCTTGCATCACAGATTCCTTAGTAGATCTAGTGTGCATCGTGGAGACTTGGTTGGTGGATGACTCAGGCCCTCAGTTGGAGGCAGCCATTCCTCCAAGTTATTCAGTGGTGCATTGTCTTAGGTGGGAGCACAGGGGTTACAGGGTAGCCATCTGATTTAGATCTGCATTAGGACTGATGGCATATCCCAAGGGAGAGACCAAGTTGTTTGAATTCATATTGGCAAAAGATGGGCCAGGTACAAGTTGCAAGAACATTTTCATATACCGGCCTCCAGGATAAGGCAGTGAATTCTTACAGGAATTAGAGTTTCATGGCTGCTCCTGTGGTGAAGTCACCTAGGATCCTTGTTTTGGGTGATTTCAACACATTTTTCAGTGATGAATCATACATCTCTGTTTGGAATGTAGTTTCTCCAGCTGATGTCTTCACTGGCCTTCATACAGACAGTTGGCACTGGTACCCTTCAGCAGAGGTTCCACTATATCACAGTGACAGGAATGTTGGTTACCTCCCCTACAGTGACACACGGTCGCCGACATCCTCGACACCGCTGCCCGGACCCCCGTCTGATCACTACACTGACACCTGTTCAGTGTACATGTGGGGTGGCTCTTCCCCCTGCCCCCCTGGACTTATGGAGTCCAACTCCAGGTGGGAGGGTGGATGTCAGGGGAGAGCAGCTAAACTCTGGAGTCGATGACTCAGTCTTCATTCAGGCAACCTGGTCGACACTGTGGGTGTCGATGGGTTGGTGTGGCTGTAACAGCAACACTATGAAAGCATCGCTGTTACTGTGGTATACCATCAGCAGGGCCATGCCTTAGACCTGGTTTTCTAACTGGGTCTTGATATTAGAAATGTCAGAGTTGATCCAGTCACTTGATTGGATCATCACACCTTGTAGTTTCTTTGAGGAGTTCCCCATTTAACCACCCTAGTGCAGATGGTCAGCAACCATCCTGTTTGTAATCTGGAGCCTCAGCTCCTCCTGGTGGTGCTGGACTTCTCAAGCATGGAGATGGCCTGTGAAATAGGAGCCAAGGTAGCAACGGAGAGCTATAATATGGCTCTTACAGTGGCATTTGAGTCCCTAGCACCTTTCCATATTTGCCCTTTGATTTCCTGCTGCAGGTCATCTTGCTTGGATGGTGACCTGAGGAGGCTGAGGAAAAAGAGATGGAGGTATTAGCATTGTTGGCCATGGTCCCAATTGAAAGAGGACAAACTGGGGCTAAATGTTCATTACAATGAGTACCAGTGGGCAATCAATTCAGAAAACGTCACTGTTCCTGCCACAGGTGACTGCTGTTGGGAAAAAACATCCTGCTCAGCTCTTAAATACTGTGAACAGGTTATTAAATACAGCCTGTCTACAATCCTGCAAAGCCTTTTCCACAGGAAAGTGTGATGAGTTTAATTGGTTCTTTCAGGACAAGGTATCATCATATATCAGTATTTTGATTGTCTTGGTGAGGCTCACTCACCCTGTACACAGGACTTTGCATTCTGGCCAGTTTGCTGCTGCTGTGTATTTGTACCTCATCAAGGCCTTGGACACAGTGAAATTTACAATAGACTTTATTTCCTTCTCTGTGTGCTATGAGTATTTCTCATGAGGTTGTCTCTTGGTTTAGGTTTACCAACTATTTAAATGATCATCACCAATGTACCAAAACTGGGTAGGCTGTGTTTGTTCCCATAAATACTTGCATCCCCCAAGGCTCTATTTTGGGGCTGCTCTTATTCACCTTAACATTTAAACACACTGTCCTTACTTTGTCATGATGATAACATACTTTCATATGTTAATGATACAGTCATTTTCACATCAGGTTCAAATTATCCTCCATTCCTTCCTCCCTCCAAGAGGGTTTCAGTGAGGTTAAACAGTGGTTTGTGAACCATAAATTGGTAGTTAATGTATTGAAAATGAAGTCCATCATGTTTAGTAACTCCAAGAAAGAAAGTTGGCGTTCTTCAGGTCTGTCTAATAAATCTTTGGAAGATTCTGAAATTGAACAAGTCAAAGAGTTTAGGTACCTTGGTCTCACCCTTGACAGTACTCTTTCATATGAATTTCATA
Organism: Neoceratodus forsteri; assembly: GCA_016271365.2. Lineage (NCBI taxonomy): Eukaryota > Metazoa > Chordata > Ceratodontiformes > Ceratodontidae > Neoceratodus > Neoceratodus forsteri. The sequence goes on along the minus strand of JADMNL010000025.1, from coordinate 5,987,930 downwards.
TTTTTCAGTTGGTAAAGAAGACCTACCTTAAGCTTGATGTATTATATTATCTTAAAGACAAAGAACCTCAGTACGCAAGCACTGAGGCAATGGTTACCCCAAAGGTCACTGGCTGGGAAGCCAAGTTTCAAGGAAATATAAAGTCACACATACCCCCATAATGCAAAGCATCATGGGTTGTATATGCAAATCACCACGGAATATTATGCTGGTTCAACTTTAAGCAGAAAAGCATGGTACCGAAAGGCCTCTCACACAGTCTGCAAAGGGTGCCAACAGAAGACACATACACATCTTTCATCCTACCAGGACTCATCAGTGTGCCTCATCTGTGTGACATCCCAGTGGAATGAACCCGCTACCCTAAGATGGTCTGTCTGGGTTATGTTACAGTGAAACCCAGTAAAACCAAAAAACAAGCTAAAAAACAAAGAACCTCAGTATGCAAGCACTGAGGCAATGATTACCCCAAAGGACACTGGCCGGGAAGCCAAGTTTCAAAAAAATACAAAATCACACATACCCCCATAATGCAAAGCATCATGGGCAGTATATTCAAATCACCACAGAATATTATGCTGGTTCTACTTCAAGCAGAAATGCATGGTGCCGAAAGGCCTCTCACACAGTCCACAAAGGGTGCCTGAGTGCTTGCGTACCAAGATTCTTTTTCTTTTAGCTTGTTTTTGGTTTTTATTGGGTTTCACCACAACATAACCCAGATAGACCATCTTAGGGTAGCTGGTTCATTCCACTGGGGTGTCACACAGACGAGGCACACTGATGAATCCTGGTAGGACTAAACACATGTATGTGTTTTCTGTTGGCACCCTTTGCAGATTGTGTGAGAGGCCTTTCGACACCATGCATATCTGCTTAAAGTTGAACCAGCATAATATTCTGTGGTGATTTGCATACACAGCCCATGATGCTTTGCATTATAGGGGAATGTGTGAGTTTGTATTTCTTATTATACCATTTTAATTCCTTTTTTATCTACCAAGCTCTAGAAGGCTTCTTGCTCAAAGTTTGCTCCTTTCTCCCACTGATTATGATTTAATGCTTTATTCTTCTGCAAATTCTAGAGCGCTGTCTAGGATGAAGGTACTTTACAATAAGGTAGCTAATTTTGCTTCTCAAATACCAGCTAGAACTCATGATTGTACTGTTTTGTCCATGTTAAAATGGCCTTCTTTCGAATGACATGTTCACTGTCAAAATGCGATTTTGTTGAAAAAAGTGATTTTAAATTTGGTTCCTCCTTCAACAATGAATTTATTCACAGATAACAAAGATGCTTTTACCAGGTCCTCAACAGTCATTTCCAGGTTCCCTACATGCTTACCTCATTTGTCCAGAGATGTCTGCTTTTCATGGCCTCTATATTTTTTAATCTACTTCCTGCACATGTTGTTATTTTATCATCCATTTAGTCTTTTAAACAGCAGTTTAGACTGTACATGTCCCAATGTCATACTTGTGGATGTTTTTAACATTGCTGTTATTTGTCCATCACTGTACTTATTTTTTATCTTTATTGTACCTGATCATCCATGAAAATAGGCTTTTAGCTCTCAGGACTTACCCAAGTTTATCAGCAGTAAATCAACCATATCATATCTACTGCACACTGACACATCAGTTGGTGCAAACACATGCGAATCAACAAATGCCTGGTTCTGTCCCCCACAGTGGTAGCACCCATGTAGATCGCTGATTATTGAGCACTGCACTTTTGAGCGACTGAATAATAACGCTCTACAAGAGAGCGAGTGGTGGAATACCTCGCTACATCCTGTGTAGTGAAAATCCGGTAACTTGCCCCATGGTTCGCACCCCCCCTCAAAACTGGTTATTTAAGTTTCGGGGGGGTGTGGGGGGTGCATCCCCCGCATGAAAAAATTATTTCTGTGTGGTTAGTTAGGTATTGTAGTGACCGTCGCCATTTGCAATGGTCTGTACAATATCTGTCACCCTTTTGACTATGGGCTCAAGTTTGCCCGCTCTATGTGTTGGCAGTCTTTCTGACTCACCTTTATCACATGGAACTCCCCGCAGTTATTCCTGTTTTGCAGAGAGCTTGTGAAACTATGGATTACATTTAGGATGTGGCTGTAATTGAGTTTGACCAGACTGAATTGAAAGGGAGCCATTTTAGTCTTGATTTCAAATGTATGGTAACCAAAGATAAATAAAATCCAGCTATAAGGTAAGCAGATAGCCACTAGTGATTTATTGCCTCTGATGTTCTGATGGGCTCATTTCATTTGAATTAACTTCTTTAGCTGTATTTCCCTGCCATCTGGCACCTGCGTTTATAAATGCGATTGGATATTGTCTACCAAAAGCCAGTGATTGTCTGTTTTCTCAGTGATGAAAGACCTGTCACTGTCACTGTCACTGTCATTGACCATGACCACTACAAAGCCCGATTCAGCCACATCCATGAGACAGGTGATCCAGCCAGGGGTACAGATCTAGCTGCCACTGTCTGCATCGCACCATGTAAAGGTCTGTCTAGATGGTGTGGTAACTGTGAGTATCTCAACAGAGCCCTCCAATCCTGCAACTAAAAATTCTAGTTCATTTCGACAGGGACACTGTTCAGAGATCCTTATCACTAGGTCATCAGACTTTGAATTACAATATGGGTTTTTATTTATTGTTAACCAACTGTGCTATCACATGCAGTGCAATTGGATATTGGGGCTAGATGTGATCCAATGCCTGGTTTCTCAATGAACTGTGCACAAGAGAGCACCCTATGGGACATAAACGTAAAGCAGTGGGTAATGGGGACTGCCTAGTGCTGTCAGGTAGGGTTAATGTGCTGGCCCTGGCCACTACTGTTAGCATCAAGATAGCCATACTGTTAATATGACTTTTTTGTCTTAACCTTACTCTTCCCTTCAAGACCCAGATCCTGTTTCCCCCAATAAATGTCCTGGTTATTTTTTTGCAATTACTGTCTCATGAGCATATTATTATAGACAGAAGAACTTCTTGTTTGGGACTGCACTGTGTGGGTTACAGGTGGGGTGGTATAATTTGAGGGAGAGTGGGTAGGTACTGCAACCAAGGGGGTGGTACTAGATTTAAAATAATATCTCAGGGTGAAGACATACCATGCAACTCATCACCATTTGAGACACCGAACTCCCATAAGGAGAACTAAGAACCCAGGTCTCTCAACCTTAGGAAAGCATCATGGGTGACGTAGTGGAGATCTTGTAAACATCAGCACCAGACCCCATGGAGACCAGGTCCACAGGCAATGATGATATCACAGCTCATCAATCTCTTGCTTTGATTGATGAGCAACAATTTCCTTGTCCTCCCTTTGACCTGTTAATGTTGCAGATGCATCCAGCTCTTACTACATGTCCTGAGGATGTTACTGTCCATCACTAGCACTGCCAGCCCTTCTGTCTCTGCTTGGCCTAGTAATGCTACAGTCCATTATTCATCTTACTGACTTAGGTGATGCCACAGGGCATCACCTTTTCTTCCAGACTGATGATGTATTGTCCATCAGGGTTGTTTTAGCCCATATTACAGTTCATTATCCATACTATATAAATAAAGGGACCGGAAAGGCCCTATTCAGTGTTTTCTGAGAGATTAAATATGCTCAGTTTAGTGGCAGCCCCACTTGGGGTGCTCTCAGTGGCGGCACCTGCAATTTGGAACTCTTTGCCATACCATCTTAAGAGTTCCTCCTCAGTGAAGGTGTTTAAACGGGGCTTGAAAAGCCATCATTTTGTATGGATGATGAACTGTATGAACTTGCAATTGTAAAAGAATGTTATTGTTGAAGACTGTATATCTTTTTATACTGTATACTTGTCCGGGTTAAGCATGAAAAGGACCCTCAGTCCAGTGCTCTTACCCAGTTAACAAATTAAAATAAAATAAAAAATAGCCTTTGGACCCAATGTTTGACTTTTTATCTGTACCTCTAATAATTTTTATTATTGAACCTGATTTTTTTTTATTGTTTATTTTTTGATTATTTTTATGTTATTCGCCCTGCACTCTTGGGGTAATCCACTATATAAATAAAATTGCCTGCCTTGTCTTGTCTTACTTTGTCTAGGACTCTGGGGCATCGGTGGAGTATTAAGGGCCCTCACGTTGAATGTACGTGAATATCAAACTAGTGTAGTTCATGTGGACAGGTTGTGCAACCCAGCCTGTCTGCAGCTCCATCGAGAGTTTTCACTAAAGGAGTGCAATGAGCTTGCTCGATTCTTTGTGAATAAGGTGGCCGACATCTGGTCAGAGATCTGCTTGACTCGCTCTATAGGGGATGCGGTTGGTCAGTGCTCGGTCACTGTACCTCGTACTTCCTGGAGTACCTTTGACCTGCTGGAGTTCGAGGATATTATGTGGATTGTCCAGAGGATGTGCCCTACGTGCTGCAGTTTAGATCCAGGCCCAACTTCCCTGATTTTGGTTTGTTATGAGACCAATGGCCCAGTTCTGGCTCAAATTTTCCGGTGCTCCTTGGAATCAGGTGAGTTTCCAAGCTCCCTGAAGGAGGTGGTGGTGACACCCCTTCTAAAGAAAACTTTTTTGAACCTGGACACTTTAGCTAACTACAGACCTATCTCAAACCTTCCCTTTATAGGAAAGGTTATTGAGAAAGTAGTGGCAATTCAACTGGAGAACCATTTGACCATCCATAATGTTTACCAACCTCTTCAGTCTGGTTTTCATAAGAGGCACAGTACTGAGACTGCTCTGGTTCAGGTGCTTAATGATCTCCTGATGGTGAGAGATCAGAGAAACCGTTCCATTCTGGTACTCCTTGATCTCTCTTCAGCCTTTGACACTGTACATCATGGGGTGCTGCTTGAGCACCTGAGGTCCATCTGTGGCCTGTTGAGCACAGTGCTCAGATGGTTTACATCTTTCCTAACTGGTAGAACACAAAGAGTTGTGTCAGAGATTTTTTCTTCTGACTCTTTCCCTCTGTCTTGTTGGGTTCCTCTGGGCTCGGTGTTGTCCCCCATGTTGTTTTCAGTGTATATGCTACCCCTCAGAGACATTGTAAGACAGTATGGGCTGAGGTTTCACTGCTATGCTGATGATACCCAGCTCTACCTGTCTTTGGCCCCTGACCAAGCAAGTGCTCTCTCAGTATTTAACAACTGCCTCGCTGAAATCCAAGACTGGATGAATTTGTTCGTTAAAGTTGAACGTGGGAAAGACCGAGGTTATGGTTGTGGACCTGGGTCACAGGATAGAGGAGTTGAGGACTGATTAGTCCTCTAGATTATTTCTGGGGGGCGCTCAGATCCTTACCTCAGAACGGGTACGCGACCTGGGAGTGGTGCTTGACGACAGGTTGATCCTTCGTTATCAGGTGTCAGCAGTCACTAAGTCATCCTTTTATCACCTTAGGAATATTGCCAGGATCAAACAGCTTGTTCCATCCAGTGATCTGCCTGTGTTGGTCCACACCTTCGTGACCTCATGCCTTGACTACTGCAACTCCCTTTACTTGGGGCTTCCTGGGGTTTATATCTGCCGCTTGCAGCTAGTCAAGAATGCTGCTGTTAGATTGTTGATAGGGGTGTCTAGGAGGTTGCATATCACTCCTGGCTGCCAATCCAGTGGTGGATCACCTTTAAGGTAGGTTTATTGACCTACAAAGCCCTACACGGACTTGGCCCTGACTACTTGAAAGAGCTTCTCATTCCTTACACCCCTGTGTGACAGCTCCACTTGGCTGACGAGGGGTTGCTGGAGATTCTGAGGGTTACTCTGAAATCCTCTGGGGCCCGTGCTTTTATGTTTGTAGCCCCCACCCTCTGGAATTCTCTGCCCTGTCAGCTCTGGGAATGTGTGACCGTGGGGAGCTTTAAACAGGCACTCAAAACTTTTTTGTGGAATCAGGCTTTTTTAGGAATTGTTATGATTTTATTGCTGTTTTATGTATTAGTTGTAATATTTTTATGATAGGTTTTAACACTGTAAAGCGCCTTGGCATTTGAAAGGCATTCAAAAAATAAAGTTATTATTATTACGTACAAAATAAAGTGAGGGATGTGGGGACCCACTATCTTAAATCTTCTAATCAAGAAAAACCTAAATGTCAACTGATTCTGTTAAGAATGAGGATTTGGCCCAGTGGCGCAGAGGGTTGAGGGGCTGGCACCTTACCTCGGCCCACGCTGGTGACCCGGGTTCGGGAACAGACTCAGGACATCGGGGGCTGGCAGGGGTGGGAGAGGATCAAGTGCCCGTAGGACTGCTTTCCTCTCCTGGGGTGGATAGTGGGTTGTCATCGCACTGCAGCAGCCTCTGGTGAAGACTAGTAGCGCTTCAGACACACGCAGGAGGGATCAACTGGAAAAGTGGAAATACCACTCCACAGCAACTGGATGATGGTTGTCTGGCTCTCTGAAGCCATCTAGATCCTACTTAGCTCTCCGCCTCAGCAGCATCCGCGGGGCCAAGTGTTGTGCTGGTCTGCCCCCCCTTGGCTGGCACTTTCCCCCTCGGAGGAGGGGGATCCATCCAGTGAAGGGTTATGCCAGGTTACCCTGGGGGCTGGCAGTGATTTGAGCAGAGGCTTGGAGGACAGATGGGTCAGAGGTCAGCCTTGGCAAGCCCAAAGGAGTGGCTGCCATGGATCATGTAAGGGGTAAAAGAAATTACACAAAAAAAAAAGAATGAGGACTCTGGCCCCACACCCCCTATTTTGTTTCATTTAAAAAGCTGCATGTTTCTTTGTTTTATGCCAAAAGGAAAAGAAATGGAGCACTCTAACAAGTGAGCTGGTGGAGTGTGGCATGAAGATGGCAATACAAAGTATCTAGAACAAAAACCAGAATGCCCCCTGATGAAGAGGCAGTATGCGAAGTGCCAAGGCATTTGGCTGAATTGCTGCACTTTTATATACACCATTTTGTGAACAGAATTCCCCATTATTTTTTCAATCCAGTGTGTGAGCTGGTTTTTGCTCTAGATGTTTCTCTGTTTTCACTACAATCGTTAGTGCTCCATGAACACTGATTCTCTTAGTATAGCTTAGCAATGTGCCTTGGTTCCCATAGCCCTAGAAATACCTATACTACAGTATAATACTGTAGCACAGCATAGAGTTACACTGTGAGACGACTAAAATGGTTCTTCGTCTTCCACTTACAATGACTCTGCCATCCCTTTTTATGTTTGCTTGCTCGCATGTGCAAGAAACATAGTGCCATCATCCGAGATTTCGGAGGTGTGTCACCTCCTCCTCCAATTCAGTCAGTGTGTTGGCAGGTGCGGCCCCTGTAAGCCAATGCATGCTGGAGCTGTCTATGACAAGCTCCAAAATGCAGTGGCATACAGTTGAAAAGGGGAGCTATGCTTCAGTGAGCAGTGATAAGATATTGCCTGCTCATGCGCAGCTCCTCCTACAGAAATGCATGCATACTGTGTGCTGCCCTCCCCCCCACACACGTATAGCGGAAGGCGGTGCCCAATCTCCCATCAGTTTGTGCTGTGCTCCCCCCCAAAGCCTTCCACATGCCACGCTGGGTGCCCACCCCAGTGTGGCAGCTCCTCAGAATAGCCGTAGGGGGTGCCCAATCCTCCGTTATGGCTCCACGGCCCCCAGCCATCCTTGTGCCACGCTGAGAGCCCCACCCCAGCATAGCAAGCACGTCCCCGTCATCTTTTTTTTAACTTGCAAAATAAAAAGCGGTCCCACGGCGCTTTCCTTCCTCAGTCCCCTCCCACAACCCACACCCACCCACTACGCACTCCTGCCTCCCACACCCCACCCCATACTTACCTCCGAGCTTGGCGCGACAATCTTCAGTGGACGAGAACACATCTGCACTCTTCAAAGCCGACTGCAAACTGAGAAATGCCGGTAAGCTGTATAATAGGCTAGATAGGGTTTTCCAACTTTTGCATATCTCAGGCATTTTTGGAATTTTGCACCACATTTTTCAACATAGGGTTTTAGGACCCTTTCTCATGAATGATGTCACTATCATGGTGTTATTCAGGCCGAAGGGTGATTTCACAGTCACTGCACAGTCACTGCGCGAAATCACCCTCCAGGCCCGAATAACACCATGACAGTGACATCATTCATGAGAAGGGGTCCCAAAAACCCCATGTTGAAAATTTGGTGCAAAAATTCAAAAAAATGACTGTTTTACGAGTGCGCGTTGTACAGTTCCTATGCACTCTTGTAAGTTCGCGAATTTTCAATATTTTCACTCCAGATTTTCAACATTGCCATTTTACCACACCTTCTTATGAGTAGTACAGCTGTCATTTTTCACATTGACAAATGCTTGTTTATTGTAGAATGAAGAAGGCCAACACTTTGCATTGAGGGAGGCTGTTGAAGACACCTGAATTTTTAAAAAAAAAATGAGGGGATGTCTCCATACTCTGAGTCACTTGGTGCTGTCTGTCATGCTGGAAAGAAAAACAATTTGGTTTTATAAAACACATTTTATTCAAACAGTATCCCAATGTCCTTTTCAGTCCGGGAGACAGAGAGGAGACAACAACTACCATTAAGTGCATAGGGAGATTCAGACAGCACAGCAGCAAAGAGGTAGATAAGAGAGAAGAGAGAGAGAGAGAGAGAGAGAAACAAAAAGATTTCAGAAAGGTTAAGCAAAGGAAGGTTAAGTGACTTGCTCAGGGTTATACACTGAGTAAGGGGTGTTGGTTTGATTCAAGCCTAGTATTCTAGAGTCACTGCTGTGTGCTGTAACCACTAGACCAAAGTGCATTGCTACAGTGCATTAGCTACATCTGGATTGTAATCAATCAATTTTTATTATTCTGCTGCCAAGCCTGATGATGTCAAAATCCATTACCCTTCCTTGTTTTATTACTATGTAACAATAATGCCCTTTGTGTCTAAGCCACATGTAAATGAACCTCTATTGAGGTGCAGTCTGCAAAGTAATAGAATGAAAAATAATGCATTGTTTACCGAAAGTAATAACTGGTGGCTCAAACTTTTATTAGTAATCCTGTATCAGTAGGTAACACTTCAGTCCACCCAATCATTTTTTAATGCCAGGCCAGGTTTACTTGTACCTATTCTAAGTGGAACTGCCAGCTGGGGATAATAGCTTTTAAATAAAGAGCCAAACTGATTACTTTATTACAGTTCAGTAGGGAGCTTCCCTGCCAACATTGCCTCACCTCCAAGGAGTCTGCTCACCACTTAAAAAATCAATAAAAACTCAGCACACCCACTGCATTAGGTGTCTCATGTTTTCATTCCTTTTTATCAGTTCTACTGTACTGAACACATATCCTGCTGCCCAAGAGCATTTGCGAGATAAGAACTTCATGCAGGAAATGGGAGGGTGAAAACAACAGTAATTTAAAGCAGTACAGCAAGTTTCTGTGTGCTTCATTTCCTCCAGTAGCATTATTGGTATTTGTTTTACTCATAAAATGTATGTTGCCGAAAAGTTGATAACAGGGTGCTAATAACACTGTGACAAACTATTTCGTCTTCATCTAGAACAGATAATGACATGAGGGCATTATCTTTTTTTTTGTTGTTGTTCTTTTCATGTCAAAGACAGTTAGAGTAATGTGTGCTGCTTAAAGAACTCCTAAATCATCTTTTCTACACATTTTGTATTTTTTTTAATTACTCCATATGCTTGTAAAAGTGAGGCTGTTTTTACATTTATACTGAAACTGCATTTATTAAAGTAGAATAAATGTAGTTTCATAGCATTTGAAAATTGTAAACACAGCCTTTCCTGATTCAAAAATCCTGTTATCAGAATCCTAAAATGGCTGCCCTGATGATGTCATACATGAGAGAGATGCCAGCTGTGCATATGCATTCTAGCTCTACTAGCCATATTCAAATGCAATTAATGTTAACATTAAAAATGATAGCATGGTACTGTGAGCATGGACGTTATTCAGGACAAAAATATCTACAAAATGACTGGTGTTTCATTTATAGACACCTTTTAGTTTTTTTTTTTTAAATTAGCAAAAAAAAAAGCAGCAGCAAATTGAATTGTCACTTTTTCAATAAATGGATGCAAATAACTTTAAAACAAAAAATGATAGCATGGTACTGTAAGCATGAGATTTGTTCAGCACAAAAACATATCTACAAAATGAGTGATGTTTCATTTATATATATGTTTTAGTTTTTTTATAATAAGCAAAAAACAGCTGACATTTTTTTTCACTTTTTGCAGCAAACAAATGCAAACAGCTTTAAAATGAAAAACAGTAGCATGGTACATTGAGTACAAATGTTGTTTAGCACAAAAATATTTACCAAATGAGTGGGGTTTCATTTATAAATTACTTTTACATTTTTTTGCAATCAGCAAAAAATGGCAGGAAATTAAATTTTTTTCACTTTTTGGAAAGTATGGCATAAATGGAATAAGCTTCCTCCCGAGTGGGAATATTGTTGATGTTTTTTGTTCTTGTTCCCTCCTCCAATTAACCAAACTGCAATTTGCTTTCCAAATAGCTCCCACCTTCCAAACGGGGTAGAAAACTGTTGTATGCTTAATGTTTTCATTTCTGTTTTCTCCTGCTCAGTCAATGTTGCCTCATCATGATAATGTGAGCCAGAGATTCTCATATTCCCACTTTACGTTATCAGGCAAAGTGATCTGGGGCATGATGCATTCCTTATGCAGCCACCCACCGACACCTTCCTTTTGTTCCTTACATTTAGTCAGTGTGCATGAAAACTGCCTTTGCCATACTACCCAGAGCTACATCTTGTTCTGCTCCTGTTCCCCTCTTTTGGTTTCATTTTGTGTCATTCAACTGTGTGTCATATAAGTTATAATGATACCTCTGTTTCCAGGCAAAGAACCCATGCACCTGGTACTCCTCAGAGCAGCCATCTGCTGACTCTGCCACATTATTAGCATGCACTTTCATGGCACCATAGGTTCCTTCAGCACCTGATTGAAGACCTCAGCACTTCCCAGGTAGTTCATGGCACTCAGCTGCACCTCATACCTCACAACTCACCTGGAGCATGTGATAATTTAGCACTACTGCACACCTTGCCATGTGTTATTACCTACAATTTACAATGTTATTCTATGAGAATTTTGTATCGCACTTCCCAGGTGTATGAAGGCACTCAGCTGTGCCTCAGGCCTCACAACCCACTTGAGACATACAGCAGGTTAGTATTGTTGCACACCCCATTGTGTGTTATTGCTTTCTTACAATTTAAAATATGATCCTATGGCAATCATATATCACACTTCCCAGGTGGTTGAAGGCATTCAGCTGCTCCTCATGCTTCACAATCCACCTTGGGCATGTGATAATTTAGTATTGCTGCATTCCCTGCATTCCCTGCCATGTCCCTGTCATTCAGCCTGGAAAGCTTATCAGGTCATCCCTGTAGTCAAGAAGGGTGACCCCAAAGTCCTAGCGAACTATCGGCCCATAGCCTTACTACCTACCCTTAGTAAGATCTTAGAGAAACTTATCCATCACCAGATTTCTACCCACCTACTGGATTTTAATATTCAATCACCTGCTCAATATGGCTTTAGGGCTGGACATAGCACCACCACCACCCTACGCTTCTCTCCAAAGGATTTTCTGACAGTTAAACTATTTTTTAATTTACAGGTGGCTAAGGAGTTGAAAAAGGAGCTTGCAAACTCTTCTTATCTTGGAAGTAACCTCACAAGGGTTTGAATGCTGCATTTTGGTTGTCCCTTGGGGGTAGCTGGATTGACTACTAGGATTTTGGGACAGAAACTAGTTTTAAATAATGTACTGGTGTGTAGGAGTTTGTGATAGTTAAACTATTTTTAAATAAGTTACTGATGGTTAGTTGAATTACTATAAAGGGCAGTACTCACCATGGTGGTGGAGCAGTGGTGTATTTGATTGTTTCTAACAATCACCTGTAGTTGTGGACTACCAACCCCCCCCAGGAGTGGCATTTCCTTTATAGCTATAGTTCTGACATCACTTCCTCAACAGGTCTTGGGGACATAACTATCATTCTTAATAACCCATCACAGTGCATAAAGGTTAAGTACACACCATAAAAAAAAATTATATATATTGCATATTGTATATTATAAGGGAGAGGGACATGTGGGGAGTGGTGCAATGCACTGGCTGTGGGGAAGCAGTTTTCCGGGAGACATCCTGGAAACTGTGCTGCTGTCCTATTTGCAGGCAACTGTCAGCTCTGAGGGAGGAGATTGCCCACCTCCAGGCTGAACTGGCAAGGACTAAAGAGGCCTCCCCCACTCAAAGAACACCACTGCCACAACCACTGCCTCAGAGGTTGCCAAGTATGAAGAGCAGTTGGACCACAGTGGGTTCTGGGAGGGTGCGGGTGGTGGAACAGAGGTGAAGCCCCCTAGTTGTACCTCTACATAAATCATATGCCAGTCTGGAGGAGCAAGGTTCCTCTGTGATGGCACCCTCAGTGGAGACCAAGAAGAATGCTGAGGACATCCAGAAGGGAGACACACAAAAGGGTGGCAAGGGACACCACAGGGGAAGGAAACAGCTTCTGATAGGGGACTCAGTTGTTAGGGAGGTAGAACTGGGGAAGGGACAGGAGAGGGGAAGTAAGGTGCCTGCCTGGGGCCATGGCTTGGAGGGACAAGAAGCGAATCCTCACAATTGCAGAAGCAGCATCACAGGAGAGGGAAGTAGATATCATTGTCCACCTTGGGACAAATGACCTAGCTAGGCATGGAATCAGTGCAGTGCAGGATGAATTTGTGGAGTTGGGGAGGGGCCTCAGACTGGTAGCAAGCACGGTTACCTTCTCAGAGGTGCTGCCAGTCCATGGCTGGGTAAGGCTAGGGTACTGCACACCATGCAGTTTAATGAATGGTTGCAAAACTGGTGCAGAGCACAGGGCTTTGGCTTCATTGGGGACTGGGGGTACACCTGGAGAGATGAAGGTCTATACTGGCATGATGGTCTGCATCTGTCCATGAAGGGAACCAAACTCCTAAGTGACAGGTTTAAATGCTTCCTTGGCAAGCTTTTAAACTAGGCAAGGGGGGAGGTGATGATAAGAGGCAGGAAATTTTAAGCCTCCCCCCACAAAACATGGCAGGTAGTAAGGCAAACACTGAAGTACAGAGCTCAACAGAGGGCAGGACAGGGATAAATGGAAAAAATAGACATGGGCAATAAGAGCAGGGATGTGGGGGGAAAAAGGATAAAGCCAACATTAAATGGTGGGCAATGAGTACCAATGCCCATAGTCTGGGAAACAAGCTTCCTGAGCTAGTAGCCCTGATGGAAGATGAAACGGATATTGTGGCAGTCATGGAAACATGGTACACAGAGAACCATGACTGGGATGTCAACATACCAGGGTACACAGTCTACAGAAGGGACAGAGAGGGTAAAAGAGGAGGTGGAGTAGCTCTACATATAAGGGAAGGAAAGCTACAGAACTAAAAAGTAAAGGGGGAGGACAAGAGGTGCTCTGGGTCACCTTGGAGACAGGGAATGGCATCACAATCTGCTCAGGGGTTGTATACAGACCCCCATCTCAAGGGGAGGAAACGGACAAGAAAATGGTGGAGGACATTCTCAAAATGGCTGAAAAGGGGGAGATACTGTTGATGGGGGACCTGAATATGTCAGATGTTAACTGGAGGACATGTACTGCAGCCACATCCAAGAGCAGGTATTCTCGATGCCCTGCAGGGGGCAGGCCTTAGACAGCTAGTGTTGGAACCCACTTGGGAGGGAGCAATACTAGACCTAGTACTCTCAAATGGAGAGAGGATCACAAATTTAGAAGTCAGTAGACATCTGGGAACAAGTGACCACTGCACAGTGTGCTTCATAATAAGCACAACCATGGAAACAAGCCATACAAAAACAAGGATACTGGACTTTAGAAGGGCCAACTTTGGCAAAATGGGTGAATACCTGAGGAATGCACTAGCAAATGGCCAAAAAGGAGGGGTGGAAGAACAATGGAGAAAAATCAAAACTGCTATCATAGAGGCAACAAGTCTTTGTGTGAAACAAATAAAAAAAAACAAAGCGGAGTAAAAAACCACTATGGTTCTCAAAAGAGGTGGCAGGGAAGGTTAAGGAGAAAAAGGCTGCATTCAAAAAGTATAAGGAATCACAGAAGGAGCATGACAGGGAACTGTATCAATTAAAGCAGAAAGAAGTGGGGAAGGCAGTCAGAATAGCAAAGGCCCAAACTGAGGAAAAAATAGCCAACTCAGTTACATTAGGGAGCATAGAAAGGATAAGGGAGGAATAGTGAAGATTAGTAAAGAAGAGGGGAGGTGGGCAAAGGGAGATAGTGAAAAGGCAGAGATACTGAATGAATACTTTTGCTCAGCATTCACAAAAGAAAATGAGGAGGAGTTACCTAAACCAGACAATAGAAGCACTCTGGGTAGGGTTGACACCAGTCCATTTACAGAAGAAAGAGTCCGAAAGAACTCCCAAAACTCAAGGTGGACAAAACAATGGGCCTGACAGGATTCATCCCAGAATCCTAAAAGAACTAAGGGAGGACCCAGTGACACACTGACCACACTTTTAACAAATCATGGGAGGATGGGGTGGTACCTGAGGACTGGAGGAGGGCAGATGGATTCCCTCACAAAAGTGGGAGCAAGGCAGAAGCAGAAAACTACAGACCTGTAAGTTTGACCTCAGTGGTGGGAAAATGATGGAATCACTTCTGAAAGAAAGAATTGTTGAGTACCTAGAGGCCAGCGGGCACAGGACCCAAAGCAGCATGGATTTACAGCAGGAAGGTCATGTCAGACAAATCTAATTGATTTCTTTGACTGGGTGACCAAAGTAATAGACCAGGGTGGGGCTGTGGATATGGTCTACCTAGACTTTAGCAAGGCATTTGACACAGTCCCACACAAAAGACTAATAATCAAGTTAGCCAGCCTGGGAGTGGGTTCCAGGGTGGTAGCCTGGGTAGCAAACTGGGTGCACAACAGGACTCAGAAGGTAATAGTGAATGGAACACATTCCAAAGAAAGGGGGGTTACTAGTGGAGTACCTCAGGGCTCAGTACTGGGTCCAGTCCTTTTTAGCATCTTTATAGGTGACATTGCAGAGGGTGTGGAGAGAAAGGTATGCCTCCTTGCAGATGACACAAAGATCTGTAACAGAGTTGATACACAAGGGGGGGTAGAAAGGACGAGAAGGGACTTGGCAAGGTTGGAGGAATGGTCAGACATATGGCAACTTAGATTCAGTGCAAAGAAGTGCAAAGTAATGCACCTGGGAAACAAAAACCCAGGAGAAGAGTACACAATAGCAGGGGAGGTACTAACAACAACAAAAATGGAAAGGGACTTGGGGGTAGTCATATCAGATGACCTAAAGGTGGGTAAGCAATGTGAGAAGTCAGTAAGGAGAGCCAGGGGGATACTGGGATGCATAGGACAGGGTATCACAAGAAAAAGGGAAGTGGTTATCCCTCTGTACAGACAGTTGGTGAGACCCCATCTGGAATACTGTGTGCAGTTTTGGAGACCCCATCTATGCAAGGACATAGACAGGATGGAAGCAGTCCAGAGGAAGGCAACTAAAATGGTGCAGGGTCTGCATCAGAAACCATATGAAGAGAGACTGAGAGAACTTAATATGTATACCCTTGATGAAAGGAGGGACAGGTGGGACATGATAGAAACTTTTAAGTACCTCAAGAGAATCAACAAAGTCCAGGAGGGTAGCTTCTTTCAGAAAAGGAGATGTATAAGAACAAGGGGGCACAATTTAAAGATAGAGGGGGGATGGCTCAGGGGTAATGTGAGGAATTTTTTTTTCACAGAGAGAGTGGTGGATGCATGGAACTGCCTTCCTGGGGAGGTTGTTGGGTCTAAAACAGTGGGGGAATTCAAACATGCATGGGACAGACATAAGGCAATTTTAGTAGGGGGTTGCAGGAAGTAGGCTGTTGGTTAACTAGAATCTGCAGCTTATCCAATAGGAAGGGAAATGGGCAGACTGGGTGGGCCAAGTGGTCCTTATCTGCCATCAAAGTCTATGTTTCTATATTTCTATGTGCTATTCCTTGCTTACAATTTACAGTGAGATCCTAAGATCATTTTTACTGCACTTCTCAGGTAGTATGCAAGTGTGCATGTGTATGGCTACAGAAGTGCTGTATTATGATAATGGATGTCTCTTACGTCATTTGGAAAGAGTTGTATGTTGTTTCTCTTATCTGATGATGGATGTCAGTGGTTGCTTGTGTTGCCTTCCCCCTTTGGCTGCTGGGGGGAATGCGGAGTTAGTTTTGAAAACCCTAACATCACATTTCCATATTACTGCCACTTTAATAGCAACTCAAACTGATGCATTAATGGAGATTTTTTTCAAATAATATATAAGGGATATTCTACCCCCCCTTACTGGAAATATTGCCGATATTTTTGCCAATTGACCAGATGTCATCACGAGTGGTGAAACCAAAAGTGATGTCATCAGGTCAATCGGCATAAGAACAAAAAGTGTCAACAATATTTCCAGCAGGGAGGTAGCATTATCCATTTATACCATACCTCCAAAAAAGTGAAAAAAAATGTTTTATTTCCTGCCATTTTTTGCTGATTATAAAAATTCTAAAATGTATCTATAAATGAAACACTGCTCATTTGGTAGATATATTTGTACTGATCAACTTTAGTGCTCTAAGTACCATGCTATCATTTTTGTTTTAAAGCTATTTGAATTTGTTTGTTGCAAAAGGTAAAAAAAACAGAATTTTCTGTAGTTTTAATTTTTTTGCTAATTATAAAAAACTAAAAGTTATGTATAAATGTAGCACCACTCATTTTGTAGATATTTTTGCAATGAACAAATGTTATGCTAACAGTATCATGCTATCATTGTTTTGTTTAAAAGTTACTTGCATTTGTTTGCTGAAAAAGTGACAATTGAATTTGTTGCTGCTTTTTTCCTAATTCAAAAAACAAATTAAAAAGTAACTATAAATTAAACACTACTCATTTTGTAGATATTTTTGTGCTGAACAACTTTCATGCACACAGTACCATGCTATCATTTTTGATTTTGAAGTTATTTGCATTTGAATACAGTTAGTGGAGCAAGAATACATCTGTACAGCTTGCATCTGTCACACGTTTGCCATCATTGCGAAAGCCATTTTAGGATTCTGAGAGCCGGATTTTTGAATCAGAAGAGGCAGTGTTTACAATTTTCAAATGCTATGAAACTGCATTTATCCTTCTTTAATAAATGCAGTTTCTGTATAAATGTAAACAACAGCCTCTCCTTTACAAGCCTATGGAGTAATTAAAAAAAATACAAAATGTGTAAAAAAGATGGTTTAGGTGTTCCTTAAATAAAACAGACACAAGACATCTGCATAGTACACTAAAATAAATCTCTCTGTACCTGTCTCGTAGACAACATCTCACAACATTCACCATACTGAACACCAGCACTTTTTTCCCAAAGTGAGGGTCCAGGTTTTCTTCGATGTGAGAAAACTTGATACTCACTAAAAATGAACGGCAGCATCTTCAGCCAACTGGAAATGCATTGCGTTCTCGTATCATTTTCCCGAAAGAGTACCAGCAACTTCTGAATAATTAGCACCACCATCTTTGACAAACAGGTGGTACTGCCATGGTATCATTTCTCAAAGGGGATACCAGAATTGCTGTAACAATCAGTGCCAATATCTATAAATAATGAGGAATCTTGTCTCAGTGTGATCTACCAATGGGAATCCCAACATCTCCTTAATTAGTACCAACCTTTTCAGATAATTTGTCAATATACTGTTTCAGTATCCCTTTCAAAAGGAGTATCCAAGCCAAGATCTTTAGACAATTGAGAGCATGAGCCAAGTATCATGTCACAAAACAGGTACCAGAATCTCTCTAATATTAGAACCTATAACTTGAGATATCTTTAAGTCTTGTCTCAGTATCATTTCGCAAAGGGAGTACCAGAAGCTCCCAAGTAGAGACGGTCAAAGTGGGGAAACTGATTTATGAAATTCTCTGTGACGTTTTCTTGACTTCACGTAATGTGAAGTGTCACTTTGTGTAGTTCTTTGCTTAGCAAAAGTGCTGCTAAAGTGCCACTTCACATAGTTTTTACCAGCCGAGGAACTTCACCAGTGATGAACTACAAGAAGAGCATGCCTTGTGAACAACATTTTTTTTGTGAATGTACCTGTCCCCACCCATTATGCAACCATCCTCAATCCCCTCCCACCTCCCAGATGTGTGAAACATAATGTCCCCACCCTGTAACCCACTAATGGCCACCTCCCTCCTTCCACAGAATGGTGATCTTCCTTATAGTATAAAAGTAGAATTATTGGGTGACAGGTAATAATTCCTTCTCCCAACTCATTCCAAATCAATAAGCACCCACTTCCACCCACCCTATCAATGACACTGACACCCTAAATTATCAACTAACCCTTCTACCCTAACCTTGTACCCTACTGAGCCTCTAGCACCCAGCATCCCTCATTCATCCCAAGTCCCCAAAGTTAAAGACTATGTGAGCAGTATCAACTATAAAACATCTATTTATTTATTTGTTAATTTTTTTTATTTTTTATCATTTAACATTTTATCGCCTGCTGTGGTGCACTCCGGCTTGGGGCATCCAGCCGCCGGCTCCACCTGCCTGGAGAACTGAGAAGCTCAAACTGCGCTCAGGAGGATCCAGGATGGCCAACTTGCCATCCCGCTGGAGGGCTCCCCTTCTGCCTCAGCCAGCCAGGGTAGCCCCGGACCTTCCCCAACAGGACTCCACCAGAGTCCTCCAGGCAGCTCGGAGCGTGGCCATCAAGCTGTATGGTCATGCCCAGCCATTTTCCTCCTGATTGGTCCCCCAGAACATGGACGTGCAATGACGTCTGGACACAGCGTGCTGACATCCGCCACATTCCCCCTCCAGTACCCCTGCTCCAATAGTGCCCCCGGGCATCCCCAAGAGCTGCTACAGCGCGGTGAGATTCTCCAACCCACCCCAGGATGAGGAGAGCAGTCTACAGATGCTCAATCCCAGTCCTCCCCTGCCAACTCCCGATGACCCAGGCTTGTTCCTGAACCAGGGGTCACCAGCGTGGCGCGAGGTGTGGCGTCCAGCGCCTCAACCCTCAGCGCCACCCAGCCAGCTATTTATTTGTTTATTTATTGAAATGTTTCATCAGGAAGGCACACTGAGTGACAAGTCACTCATCTCCTGGTGCAACCTGGAGGGAAGGGATACAATAGGAGTGAGACATTAAACATTCAAGTTACAAGATCAACATTAACATACAGTTGTAAGGCAGGAGTTACAAGCAGTGTTACAACAGTGTTGCACATAATAGGTAGAAGAGTGGACAATAATAAGTGCTGGGTTAATAAGTAAACAAGTGTTTATGTGAAAGAAAAGGGGGGAAGGAGAAGGAGGAGTGAAGCGGGGGAAGGGGAAGAGTCAAGTTCAAGTTACATTCAAGTTACAAGATCAACATTAACATACAGTTGTAAGGCAGGTGTTACAAACAGTGTTAAAACAGTGTTGTGCATAATATGTAGAAAGAGTGGACAATAATAAGTGCTGCGTTAATAAGTAAACAAGTGCTTATGTGAAAGAGAAGGGGGAAAGGAAAGGAAAGGAAAGGAAAGGCTGAGGTGGGGGGGGAAGAGTCGTGTCCCTGGAGACCCCTTCAGGATGCAAGGAACCCTGCAAGGGGACTAGGGGGACCAGAGAGAAGGGGATAGGCAGTGTCCCAGAGAGACCCCTTCAGGATGTGGGGAACCCTGCAAGGGGGCTATGGGGCTAGACAGAAAGGGGGGATAAGGCTGTAGGGATTAAAGATGGAGGAGAAAGAGAAAGAGGAGGAGGAGGTGTGACTTAAATGCTAGGAGGGGGAATAGGACCTAATCCAAGAGAGGACCCTTCAGGATGTGGGATACCCACTCAGCGGGTTGGGGAAGGTCAATAGATAGGGATTAAAACAGTGATAAGAGTGTGAGAGAGTGAGAACTGAACCCTTGAGGGGGAGAGAATTCACACCTTTGGAGGGGATGGGGCCTATCAATAGTCCATCAGGATGCATGGACCCATGGGGAGCATTCAGGGTCCTCTTACGTTCTGTGAGAGATCAAGGGAGGCCAGTAAGGGGGGGCAATTTGGGGGATGGGGAGGAGAACTAGAAATTTGGGAGATGTGGGTGCACAGGATAAAATGAAGGTGATGATAGAGGGGTAGGGTTTATCCAGGGCTCAGAGGAGGGAATTAAGGAGGGATCTGGCAGAAGCAGCTAGGTACAAGGTAATTATTAAGGGCAGAACTGATGGAGTAGGCAGAGGATAAGTGCTGGATTTGAGGAAGGAGGGAATTTCAAATTTTTGGGAGGCAGTGAGAGTAACTGGATTAGCCGATTAGGGTGGATCTGCAGGGGACTACCAGGGTGCGGGAGTCAGTTGATCTAAGGGAATGGGAGGATGAGGATTGTTATAAAGGAGGAGGTGCGGTAGGAAGGGAGCTCACCCAACCAGTGCTTGAAGGTGAATTTAGCACAGTGGGAGAATTGCCTATTCATAAGAGAGGGGAAGGATAGGACAAGATAAAGATCGCAGTGGTGGGTGTGAGTGGGGGCATCCAGGGCAAAGCAGCAGAAGGAATTAAAGAGGATGTCCAGTATGGCCAGGGAAGACTTAGGGGCAGCACCATAGACTATGTCACAATAATCAAAAATGGGCAGTATCATCTTCTGAACAAGTTCACACCTAGCCATAGGAGGGATGCAACTACAGTTCCTAAACAGTACACAAAGCTTGGGGCTCAATTTTTTCTGAATGATGTCAATATGTCCAGAGAAGTTTAGGTGTTGGTCCAACAAAACACCTAAGTACCTGAAGGAGGATGTGTCCTCAAGTAAAGTCCCATCAAGGGTGTGGAAAGTGGGTAGGAAGGGAAGCCTAGAGAGTCTCTGCCTAGTGCCAAAGGTCATGGAGACAGCCTTCTTGGCATTGAGGAAAAGTTGATGGTTAGCAAACCAAAGCTGAACCTTGTCGAAGTCTTGCTGTAAGCTGGTTTTAACCTCAGCAAGACAGGAGCCAGATGCATACAGGACTGTATCATCAGTGTACATATGTATAGCAGAGGATGAGGGGTAAACAGAGGGAAGGTTGTTTAAGAAGATGGAGAATAGGAGGGGCCCTAATACAGAGCCCTGGGGACACCAGTGCTAATTGGGAGGGGAAGTGGCATCAAAGATCTTAACTGATTGGGTTCTGCCAATAAAGTAGGCCTTCAACCAGTCTGTGGTGGAGGGAGATAGGCCAGCTGCTGGGAGTGAGTTGAGGAGAAGGAAGTGAAAGATGGTGTCGAACACCTTTGCCAGGTTGACAGAAATGGCAGAGGTAATTTGGCCATTGTCCATCCCGGTTAGAATGGAGTCTGTGAGCCATAGGAGAGGTGGGGTGGTTCAGTGTTTTTTTCCTGAAACCAGACTGGAAAGGGATGAAAAAGGAGGTGTCAGATAGAAAAGAGGTGAGTTGGGAGAGGACAATGTGTTCATGAAGCTTGGCAAGGGTAGGGAGGAGAGAAATGGGGTGATAGTTGCCAGGGGATGAGGGGTAATCCCCTTAAAGAGATGGCCACTGCATGTTTCCATGAAGAGGGGACCAAGGCTGTAGAAAATGAGAGAGTTAGGATTATTGAGAGGGGGTAGGCAATGGCTGAAGCAGAAAGGGAGAGGAGTTTTGGATTGAGGCCATCAGGGGAGGCACCTTTAGAGGAGATGATGGTGCGGAGAGCACTTAGGGCATCATTTGGGGTTACAGTAGTGAAAGAGAAGGGGAGGTGGGAGGGTGGTGGAGAGGGCACACCAGTAGAGGGTGGGTAGGGTGATGGGTAGGAGGGAAGGGATTTCAGTAGCTCAGTGGCACAGGAGGTATAGTAGGAGTTAAATTCTGCAGCTACAGCTGGTGGGTCAGACACTGGCGAGCTATTTACTTTAAGTACCGGGGGGTGGGTGAGATGAGGAGGTAAATAGGGCATGGATCACCTTCCAGAACTTTGAAGGGGAATTTATGCTGGTGATGAAGGCAGATTTGAAGTATTAAGACTTGGCTAACCTTGTAGCCCTGGTGTAAGCGTTTTGGAGCATGCGGTAGTTTGCGAGGTCACTAGGATGCTGGGTAGGTTTATAATGCTTCCAGGCTCGATTTTTAGCCCTGAGGTAGGACAGAAGTTCAGGGGTTATCCAAAATAAGTGATTACCTCTGACTCTGGTTTGTTTGAGTAGGACAAAGGTGTTCTAGTATACAAGAAATAATTTTTTTGAAGTAGGAAAGGGCCTTATCAACTGAGGGGAAGGAGGTTAGAGGGGACCAGTCAGAAGTGACAAGGTTAATCAGGAGAGGTTCAAGGTCAAGAGACTTAAATGAGCATAGTTGTATGGATGAGAACACTCAGTCTCTGGAAGGAACAGTCTGCTCCCTTCGTTATCCTTGAATATGTAAATGAATGTTGATGATGGTGTCATCTATAGAACACTGATTGGCTGACAAGGTTAATAGTCTTTCGTTCTCTAAATTCTTTTGTCTAAAACATGTTTATTTTAATTTATCTAGTGTGTCAAACATTTCACCATTTGTTTATACGTCTTATACATTTTATAGATATTTAATACCTTAACCTAACTGGTTAATTTATTTTACTGGGAGTTCCATCTCTGGGAGAGGGTACCAAATTAAAATTATATTTCTTCTACCATAAGAGCAATGTTAAAAAAGTGCCAGAAGGAAATTGGGGTTCCTATTTCCAGATGCCTGATACTGTGTGAGCTAGGGTACCCTTGAAAGTTTCTGGACTGCTGCAAGAGTTTGTTCTCTTGTGCAACTGTATATTTTGTATACTGTACAGTATTGCTTCTATTTGTGACTTTCTCTGTAATCCCTTTTCCATGATCACACCAAAAACATGTTTTGTCTGCTGGCAGCATTGGTGGTGTGTTAATCCAGTTGTCAGCCATATCCTTGTATTAGGTGTCAAAAATAGAGATGAATCTCAAGATTCAAAATTTCCAGACATTTGATGTGAAAGTAACCATTCTCCGGGGAATCAAACCTAGGCACTGACTCCTGATGGCAGCTGCTCTATGCACTGAGCTAAAGAGAAATCCCCACTATCTAGGAGCTCTGACTGAGTTGTTGACTTTATACACTGCCATTTCAGCAGCTACCACCTGACGCTGCTCGAATGTTAATATTTCTCAGCACTGTAGGGCATTCATTTACAACTGCTCATATTTAAATGGCATGCATTGCATTACAAAGGATACATTTTACATATATACAGTAGTATTGACCATATGGCTTTCAGCTACAGATGAAAAGCAAGAGTAACCCTTTAAGGGGAGGGCCTGATTTAACAAACCTCTCAAACAACACAAGTAAGCATTAATCCACCACGACGAAGGTGGCATCTAATGGGGAATTAATGCATGGTTGGGACTGTTGTGGCACGAGACCGAAGGCAGAGTGCCTACAATGGACCAACCATGCATTAATTCCCCATTAGATGCCACCTTCAGAGTGGATTAATGCGCTTGTAACATGGCAAGTACAACAAACTGTGTAGTGTCACTGTTATTTTCATCCTGTCAATAAGAGAAGACAGACACACATTTTCCACTGGTTACATTTCTATCTTGCACTTTGTGAACATTGAAGACACACCAATTTATATCCTTATGTTGTGAAAAGTACAGCAAACATAAGTATGACTAAACTATGTGTTAACATATCTTTCACGAAATTTGTCTCATCTGTGCGGCATTTATTTTACTTGTGGCGCTAGGAGGTCTATTATATGTTACTTTCTCTGTCTCGCTATCTGTCCCTCAATCTGTTTTACATAATATCTGACTTGGTCTCTGTGTGTCTCCCCGTGGCTCTGATGTCACTGCATTCGTCATTTTCTACCTGCCATTCTGTGCCTTGCTCACTGATTTCCTGACTCGGTTCCACATGTTTGGACTGCCCTACATGCGTTTCACACACCTAGAATTCCACTTCAGTCTCTCCTACACTATGCACAACTCAACATTTACCTTACTGAACATTTCCTCTTCTGATGCCTCTGAGGGTGAGTTGCACTCCGGATATTCCTTCCCGGTTGCTTCACTCTCCTCGTCCGCGTCACTGCTGCCTCACCGTCTACATTTCCAGATATTTCGACTGCCTGCTGTGGACTGTCTGTATTTCAGTACACTACTACTGTGTCCTCTGTGGTTGTATCAGGTAGTTCACAAGCAACACGGCGTTATCGTGCCATAATGCCGTGTTGCTCTTGTACCACCTGACACATTTCAACCAATTGTGTTTCTTATTTTACATCTTCTTCTATTTGCCATGTTACAAGACTGAATAAGCACTGGTGACATTGTGCCCCAGGTACACCTCATCTTGTTGACTGTATTTTAAATGTACCAACGAGCTGGCATTTTGGATAATTGGTGGTAGGTGTGACCTTTTTGTCTAGGCTAAAGGTTCACTTCAGTAAGTTTTATGTACACTCTTTTTAGTCTTTCCTGGTACACCAACACCTTTTATGAGGCAGAACTGAGGATTCTATCTGTAAAAAGTCTGATCATAGTTAGAGTCCTGTAATATATATGCAAAAAGTCAACAACATCTGAAAAGAAAGGCTCCCAAATTTGTTTGGAAGAGGCAATGAGATTTTATATATCTGAATCACTTATTTTTGCTTGGCTCAGTAATGCCAGGGACTATTTATAAAGCAGTGTAGCGTGAAATTACTGGTTATTACAAGAACAACTGGACTAAAAGGTTAAATGAGGATTGATGGGGTTGCCAAGAAAATAGATGTTAGGGAATTCTGATTTGCCCATGTAACCCTTTACTACCCATTATATAAGGCAGCCCATAAATGAAAACCCTATTTCAGTTTTCTGCAAAACTGAAAAAGGAAACAGTTCTCTTAGTCTGTCATTCTCAGCCTACAGTATACTGGATCAGCTGTATAAGCCTGTTTAAAAGGTAACAGTTGTTCTGGGGAAGCCTTGTCTGCATGCCTTGCAAAATATCTGCATACCTATGATGCCTCGCACCGTGGCTTTAGATTATATCTGTCATTTGGAGAGATGCCCAGAAAACAATTTAGATACTTGTTTTATGGTGTATAGTAGAGCACTGTTCTACGTAAGCAATAATACCCAACATGGTGGGCGGTATTGGGCAATACCGTACCGCCCAGGGGCGTAATGAGGCCTGATGCCACAGGCACAGGGCCTTATAGCTCCTGGGTGGTCCGGTATTGCCCCATACCGCCCACCATGGAGGGTATTATTGCGCTTTTAAAAATGGGTACTGTAATGTATTTGTTTAAAAGGCATAATTTTATATTTAAATGTTAAAACATTTAGATATTTCATTTATTCTGTAATAAAGTAGTTCCTACACCTGCATTACAGTACCTTTTTTTGAGCTTCTGACTTTTCTTTCTAGATCTGGATCTAGTTGTCATGGTTATCCTCTCACCCACAGACACAGAGATAGAGCAGGCTGTGGAACAAAAATGCAATGAACTCTTTTAAAAGGGGTACATTAATGTTTTTTTTTTTTTTGGATTTGCTCTTCATTTTGATGCGACATTGCACAGTCAGCGTACATTTGAATTGTGTAGTCGCTCGTCCCCCCCGATAGATGCTAAGATTGCTTTGGGATCAGGAAGGGAAAGCACAGTAGTGTGCAGGGGGGTAACAAAGCAGCGTTAGTGTTTTTAAATGCTGAAGCCTTTTCAGTCATGCTTTTTCTTCTTTCAACATCAAGGTGAATCAGGAGGCAAACCCAGGACTAGCGGGACACTGGCTATGTTGGGAACAGTTGCAGTTACGGTGGCGATAGTTTAAAAGAATGGTTCCTCCCTTCAGTGATTTTACCCGTTCTCCAAAAAAAGACTGCCTCTGCCAAAAACAAACTTACTGGTCTCTCCGTTTTTTAACCCTCACTCTTACAGTTAAGCCGCTCTGTCAACCCGGAAGTAACTATACAGCGTGAGGCAGCAGAGCCACAACTGTAAGTGTAGCTTCTCGGTGGAGGTAAGGAACTGGAGGAGTTACAAACAGGCCTGTAAGCAGACAGGAGGGGTACAATTTTAAGTTAGAGGGGATCGGGAGCAGTAGTGCCGTCAATTTTAAAAGAATGGCATTGGCGCTACTGCCCATTGAGCCGTTGGGCAACAACCGCGATCAGGTATGAATGAAGGTTCTGTTTTGTTAAGGAAAACAGTTCGTTGTTGCCAAGAAACAAGTTGGTGTATGTGGTGTGTGGGGCTGCAACCTTCGGGGTCCGTCTGCTACTCTGACTCGTTCGGGGCCGGGGGTGTCCTGCCGGCTTGCGTGTTGGAAATTGAGCCGCCGGCTTGGGGAGAGAGACAGATACGCCTGTGTCCTGATGCCTGTTGAGCTTTTGACAGTGAATGCAGGTGATTGCTGTAACTGTAGATTTGTGATTTTACTTTTTTGTTATGTGCTACTACTTTATTCTGGCTCATAGTACTGGATTCGGGGAGGGGAAGGCCGCAAACTCACCCGCTAAGCAGCAAATAAAAATTTCAGCATTTTGAAATGAGAGTTCTTTTTGCATACTGATCTGTGTGATTAGGTCTGTGCCAAGCTGTGCCAAGCTGGCACTTTTAATGCCCGGGCTCTATTGCCTGATAGACGCCCACCTTGCCAGGGCTATCAGCCAATCAGAGCCTGGGATTTCTGATGCCCATTTTCTAAATAGAAATTCATCCTTTTCAAAATGCTATTGTACCACAGTTCAAAGGTCATGGAATGTGATTGTACCCTTCTGTGGTAGAATAGCATTCTAGAACCTCTAGAGACTGCACAAGTCCGTTTCATTGTGAAAGAGAAAAAATAAAACACAATGCACACATTTCACATAATACTATACACTATAAAAAATACAGGATGAGCAACTTTATGCATAATCAGTGTAATCTGCTACCTTAGGGTTATGATTCCCACGGACCTCTTGAGCTTCACTCTCGAGGTCAGAGGGAATCAGAACCCCTCTGTGGCAGAACACACTGGTTGTGCATAGTTGCCCATCCAGTATTCTCTATATCCTGACAAACCTTTACAGATTTCTTCTCTGTTACTAAGCCTCTGTTCTTTTTTTCATGTTGATTTTTTTCCTTTGTGCCATTTTATTTTAAGCCATTTTGCATTATTATGCTCTATTTTTTATAATTTATTAGAGCATTGAGAAATGTGGAATTCTGCTGGTGTAATTCATGCAGAATAGCAACTCCACCACAAAACACTTTTCAGAATTGCCTGGGTTCAAATCCCAGTAGAGGGCTCACATTTTCCTCATGATTTGCCTCGCAGTGGCTAACTGCACTGAGAAAAGAAGTTGATTTGTGTGTTTTAATCCTTCAGAATTCTGAA
This sequence comes from Neoceratodus forsteri, assembly GCA_016271365.2. NCBI lineage: Eukaryota > Metazoa > Chordata > Ceratodontiformes > Ceratodontidae > Neoceratodus > Neoceratodus forsteri. The sequence goes on along the minus strand of JADMNL010000025.1, from coordinate 5,960,485 downwards.
AAAAACATTTCTTTGTAAACAATGGTCTAGCTTTCTGTGGAAATGAATCCTCAGTTTATATAAATCATGAATTATTAATCTCAAAAATCTATTCCACTTTTGAAATTTTGGAATTCTGCTACCAATGGAATTCCACAGAATTAAGAGGAATGTTATGAAGTTCTATGGAATTCTGTTCTGTTGGAATCTGAAAATTCCGCACAGCCCTATAATTTATTTGAAGGGGAACTGTCAGCACCAACAGCTCCAGGCCAAGTGCGGGGCTGGTCCCAATTTGCAATTTGTGTACAAAACAATTTTTTTAACTTTACTGTTTACTGTAGTGGAGTAGGTTGTATAAGGCTGATTCTGCCAACCTGAAAGCTAACATTTTCTGTAACTACAAATCCTGGAATCCCCTGCAGCTGACATCAGAGTAGGACTGCAGTAGGGGGAGATTCAATAGCCTGCAGTGCATGGGAGAGTATTTTTAAACTCTGATCTTTTATTTGCTGGTCCTGCTGTCCTCCCTAGGCTAGGTAGAGTCATAGATGATTGTACATAGGCCCAGAAGAACAGCAGGACTGATAGACTTCTGACTGGAGCTTACAAAAGCTCTAACATACACTGCAGGCTACTGAATCTCACATTGATATAGCCCTACTCTGATGTCAGCTGAAAGGGAATCTGGGATTTGTAGTTTTAGAAAATGTCAGCTTGGAAGTTAGCAGAATCAGACTGATACAATCTAATACACTGCAGTAAACAGTAAGCAAAAAAATGTTTTCACATATAAAGTGTAAATTGGGATCACCCCACACTTGGGTCTGGGGCTGTAAGTAATGATTGTCCCCCTTTAACAATTTTGGACAGAAAAAGTACACTCAGACAAAGCTCATTTACAGGTGTGACCTGGCATTGGGGGTATAAGAAATAAACACAAATTACAAAAATGTAAAATACAGTAAAACATTTTCCAAGCAATGAACAGAGCAGAATTGTGTAGTGCAGCAAGTAGAAACAACAGCAGCTGTGAAACAGTAAATCAAGGGTAATTAGAAAATACAAACTACAGCATACTGTATATTTTCAAAAGAAGATACAGATGCAATTTATAGAGAAAAACTGTAGTGCAGTGAATGGAACTATTCACTAGAAAATCATCAGTAGTTACAATCCGAACCGAGCTACATTTGTTTATTTGAGAAACCTGCAAAAGCTGAAGCAGCTGTGGTCTGTAACATACAGTAAAATAACATCGGAAGAGAAATGGTTCCTGGGCAATTAGCAGTAAATAAAGAATAAAAGGAAGGAAACAAACTTAACTTGATAAGTATCTTTTTATGGTATTTTGTTTTCTTTTATTGTCCTTTCACCTCATTAACCAACATTTTGTGTTGAACCAATTTTATCAGGGAAAAGTATATGTTCTAAAAATAAACAGATACAAAAATGTAAAACACTTATTTATTTGAAAGACATTTAACCAGGTAAGCAAGCCAAGATAAAAATAGGCTCATTCTGATTTGTGACCTGGAAGTGAGGAAGGCATAGGGCATGGAGGTTGGTACAAGTGCTTTCTGTGGGTGGGCATAGCAAATTAGGGAGGCTATAGATATGAGCAGCACTGAACTTTTCCTTTATTTTTGTTTCTTTTCTCTGATGCCTACCGCCTACTTGTTGACAAGCAGCACTAGCACACAACACCAAATTAAATAAAAATATATGTACAGTATTTTTAAAACAGTCACTCATGATTGGTCGACTGAACAGCAGCTACTCAAATTCATTTCCACTTCAAGTTCTCCTTAGTCTGACTGACTTAATTTGGTTCCAGGTGATAACGGCGACCACAAAATAGAGATCGCCATTAGGGCAAGTCTACATCACCGAAAATACATTTCGGTGATGTAGATGCACAGTAAAAAACAAGAGGGCACCTGAGATGTAGGTTTTTTGCCTTTATGCAGGGGGCTGTGCCCCCCCACCCCCTACTAAAGGATTCTCAACTCCGGGCAGGTGCATGTCGGAGGGGGCAAAAGTAAAAAAAAAAAGCCCGACCCGATGCAAAAAAACCATGAACATGCCCAGAATAGAACCCAGCACCCTCCCAACCCCAGCCTGCCATTAACCCACCATGCCACATGGCCAGTGCAGCAGCCCACTGCCACACTACACCCCACAAACCCTCCCTCCACTTCTGCCTGTCGCACGGCATGGTCCCTCCCCACCTACCCCCACGCTTGTGTATACATAGCTACATCCCGTCGCTATAGTCGCCAAACCTCTTATCTGATCACCCCCCCCTTGCCAGGTAGCCCTGTGCACAGGTGCCATAATTGAGTCACCCTTTTTGAAAGCACTCAGTCGTGGTCACCCTTTATAAAGGATACCCTTAATTTGTATGCACACATGGTGCAATACACTTCAACCAACCTGTTTCCCCAGCACAGCACAGCACAGCACCAATCATACTGGTCAAACTGGCCAGTTGATTGAAAGATGCTGCATTAAAAGAAAGCCTTCTTTTTACTGTGCCCATCCTGCTATAAGGCAGCCCCCTCTCCCATACACTGCTGCAGGGGAAGACTCTACATCCCTGTGCAAATGACAGCTCCTGGTGAGTGAGTTGTTTGCTAGACTTCAGGGACCAGATTTTCAAAAGTGAGATAGTTGTGCACCTGCAAAAAAAAGATACGCAAAGGAGGGTTCCTTGTGTAGCAGCTCCTTTGGCTGCATGCACTCAATATTCAAAAAGATTACCCCTTTTCAAACTTTTGCATGACTTATGGCAGTTTACACATTTTTGGGTGGGCAGCTGTGGAAAGAAATGAAAATGACCCATGTGTATAAAATGCTGAAAATAGCATTCTTACATCAGTGGGGATTGTGCACAGGGATTTACCATGACCAACCCATTGAAAATCGAACTGCAGGACTAGTGCAATTGGCTGCAAGAAATAAAACTGTGAATCAGGTGATCATCCCAGACATTACACCACAGTAATTGTGAACTGACATTTTTTTGTCATGTGGAATTTAATAAAATGTTCTGCACTGATCCCAGCAAAGGCACTTTTTTCTTTCTCTATGCTGTTTGGGTTCCATGTATGTGCACACAACATCCTAGTGAATGAAAATGTAATTATCTGTGCAGCATCAGGCTGTGCAATAGAGAAAGAGTAAGGTGCTTCTGGGACTCCCAGGTTTCCAGTTGCCCTGGTGGCACAGCTGGTAGTACAAATGGAATGTGATTCTGGGTGGCCTGGGTTCAAATCCCAGCTGAGGCACTCATTTGTTTTTGTCTTCTGTTTGTTTGGGTTCCATATGTGGGTATCAAATAATTTGGACTACTCAGTTTGGGTGACTACAACATGAGCGACTGGCAAACTACAGTGACTCCACCTACAGAGCTACAGCACACATTCTGCAATTGTGGTTATCAAAGTGCGGTGTGGTGTTAGAATAATAGAAATGGGGGGGGGGGGCACTGCATTAACCAAATAGCTGTAATATGCATTGTTGAAATGTGAGTTCACTGTTATTACATTCACTGTAATTACATTGCTTAAATTGCACTTGCTGTAATTGTTTAGCTGAAATGATCATATGAGCCTCACCATACCTTCATGAATGAAAATGAATAACATATTGTTAAGTTACAGCAAACTTCATGAACGTGAAAACATACATTCTCAGTGTTCTAAGTTTGCATTCCGAAGATTTGATAAAGTGTCCAAATGTTGTTTTTTTGTCTCACAGTTTGAAGAACAAGGTTCCACATTTGGAGGATAAAAGGTTGAGGGGATGGTTCTACCCTCTGTTGATACCAGTCACAGTCGCAGTCTCAGCATATACCATCATCCTGGGCAAGCTCTTCCATCTATCCACCACTCTTTCTATGAAGAAGTACTTCCTTCTATCTTTCTTGAATTCCTCCTCTTCCAAGCATTTAAGAATGCCCCCCAAGTTATTGATCCTTCATGTCACTGGAACAGGTCCTGTCAAACTGCCTTATTTATTCCCCTTCAGGAATTTGTACATTTCAATCATGCTACCCATCTTCCTTCTGTCCTCCAGTGAGTACATGTTCAGTACAGCATGATGGCCACAGGTCTCTTCACACTAAATTGTAATGTGTCTTATCCCTGTCATGAAGGCACTAGTTCTAGTGGGTTAGAGGTTAGTTTTGTCCACATGCCCATTCTTTCCTTGGCCTCTCATGTAAGACAACCAACAAGGGTGCCACTTAGTGCAATGCATGTTTCTAGTTTTGTGATGTGGATAGCTGTCTACAAAATGCATGACTGAGATCCACCAAAACTCGTTTCATATAGGCCACTGGGCAGCCATCAGAGGATTAATGCTTTTGATCAGTACTATCCTGAGCTGGAGATGAGCAATTAAGTTGGAGGTTAATGGCAGCTGATGTCTCAGTGGCAATCTGAAAAAATGGGGTAGAATTTTGAGAGCCTGGTGCGGGAGCTTACAGCCCTGGCACCCATAGGTTCTACCCATCGCCAAACCCTTCGCTGTAACTGCAGCTGATTTTCCAATCTCGGGTGCAGTTGTGACACTTTTCATGGATTATGGCAGCTTGAGTCAAGTATCTGGCACAAGCTCTGTAAAAACGGCCCCTAGGATTGCTACAAGGTTGACCAAAGAAAGTTGGTCAACCTTGCAGCACTTGCCACACGGGATAGAAAATCCTGTTAGATTGCCGCAAGCCCCATGCGCCGTATAATCAGTGCACCAGGACTTGCGGCGACCTAGGTCATTTGAAAATCCTGCCCATAATATTTAGACAAACTCAGTTTATGGTTCATATTTTACTGTGTCTCTGTCATTCGTTTTTACTTACCAAGGATGTCTTCATACAAACAGGATTTTTGCCCCTTAGATGTTACCTGGTCTTACTGCTTATTGACCACCTTAAATCATAACCCTTTTCTTATGACATCACAGTTCCTTCTTTGGCACCAGATTGCGATGTCACAAAGAGAGGATTATGGCTTTAAATGGGGAATGAACACCAACAGCAGATTACCTCTATAGTGCATGTGTCCTGTTTTTGAACAACACTTGTTAGTGCTGGATTCTAGTTGATAGCCTAGAGATTAGAGCACTAAATTGTGATCCATGAGCTCTAGCAAACCTGGCTTTGAATCAGACAACCGCTGCTTACATATTGTGTGACCCTGAGTAAGTCACTTAACCCCCCTGTGTTCCTGGGTCAGACTTGAAAGCTTTGGCTCTGTGTGCCTCTCCTAGCCTAAAATTCGAAAGAGACAACTTAATGATGCAATTATCTTTAATAATAAAGAATGAAGGGAGAGTAATACTGAAAATATTTAAACTTACAAGTTAGGTCTTGTGTTAGTATTATAGGCAGGATTTTTAAAAGGATCTGTCAATGATTTGCCAAATCCACCTGAACTGTTAGACCATATTTTAAATGATCCAACTGCTTTTGAATATTGTATCCAAAAAAGGACATGATTGTGGCAAAAAGGTAATGAAAGTCACATTTGTAAAAACATCTTGCAACAAATCCTGACTTTTTGCTGCAAATGGATGTATGGTTAGAAAATAACAGAAGTGCTGCCTGGATGTAGTTGGACAGATGCTGATGAAGGTGCAGCATGCATTTGCAAATGCATCTAACCCTTTCAAAAATATTGTCTTATGTAATGTTTCTCAAAGTTTTCATAGAGTTATCAATTGTTCCTTAAGGAGCTAAAGTACTGCATGCAATTAATAATTAACTTTCAGAAATAGTCAGCTATCATTTCTTATATCTGAAATCTGGAGGCTGCCATAGTCAGCGCTGTTCCTCGCTATACATCATCATCATTGTTGTGACGTCACTGGCTGTGACATCACTAGTAACCAAGAAAAGCCAATCTTCTGCTGCTTGACTGGTAACCTGTGATGCACGTTACTAATCAAGCAGCAGGGCTTGTGATGTAACAATGACTGAAGTCACATGCTGATGATGCAGTGGGAGGAACAGAACTAGATACATCTGCTTTTATGTAAAGCATTGCTTTTAACATGAAACCCAGTACTATCTGGTAGAAAGCCAGCTAATGAGCACACAGAAATGAAAAAAACATACACACTTCAGAAATAAAACAAAACAAAAATAATAAGGAACTTCTTTAAATAATTACTAAGATTTTCTTTTTACTATATTTTGGTGATATTAGCTTCTCTAGAGGCTACATCAGTAACCTACTGGCAATCCAGTGAGTCATTCTGTACCTCAGATATAATGCATCATGCAGTATATTTACATATCTACAGTACACTGAATAAAATACTGTGTACATGTTTATATCTCTAAAATAACACACTGTGCATACAACTTTTTATGTCTTTCTGTGCACATAATATTGTAGAAGTTACTCTGAAAGTGCAAACATGAGTTTGGCATAGGAACACACAGTCACTTCTATTATGAAGTTTATTGCATTCATGATAAACCTTGTATGAATGGGAATGACCGTTGTGCAGCAGGTGGTAGGCTGGTTATCTACAATATTGTGTATCTTTGTAAGTTTTCACAGTATCATCAATTAATTAAAACTAGCATACTCAGACTGAACAACATTTATACTTTGTAACAATGATTTTAGCTCCAGTGCTCACATTCCTCACACCTTAAATATGCTTCAAACACAGTGAATCAGTTTTAAGAAGTTTTAGTTCTCAGAGATTACAACTGAATCTGCGGTGCAATCCCAGTAACCCGATTAAGGTAAACTCCTCTCTTGGGGCTAAAAACTCCTCAAAATCAATATTATTGCAGTATGCAATTGAACTAACCTTAGTGATACTTAATATGTGTAGGGGTAGCAATAAAACATTATGTTTGTAATATGGTGTTATTTCTATTTTTAACTGCATCCCATGATCTAGCCTATTACCCTAATCAGATCTTTGTGACACTGTGTGAAATGTTTTCCACCCAAGTTCCTCTGTATTGACTTCAACCAGTACAACTCCTAGAATGCACTGCACTAACCTCTTTGCTGTGATTATCCTTTATTGCTTCCTGCCTGCCTACCTGTATGCAGTCTGTGCTCTCTAGGATTGCATGAGTTATGATAATGAGGCCAGAGGCAGCAGAAATCAGTTTGGGAGGGAAATGTCACATCGTGCAGGGATTTAGGCAGGTCTGAGCAGTTTCTGATGGTCTGCATATAAATGACTACAGAATGTATGTTTTCATTTAAGCACATTTCAGTCCCTTGCCATTTGCAAAGACAGCCTCACCTAGAAGTCAAAGCATTACAATCAGTGGATGGCAGCAAAGATGTGAACAAGAGGGTCAAGCCACAACTATAAAACAAAACACAGTTCATATCAGCAGAACTCCATTAAACTAGTGCATTCTAAAACAGATGTGATTTTAAAGCCAGTGCACTCATTATTACAGAGCATATTTACAAATAAATCCGAAATGTTCCCTCTTGCATTTCATCTACAACTGAGGCTTATTCTGTAGCAGAAATCACAATGCCCTGATTATGACAGCACAGTTATTTTCACAGCAACTTTCGTGGTGATTTTGATATACTTCCCATTACAGATGTACAAAGCTGGCAAACTTTGCTTTGCAAGTTAATTCTAGAAGTTTGCCAAATTTGAGAAGTGTGAAGTGCTGACTTTGCAAAGTTTTCAGCTGGTGAAGTGACACTTTTTCAAGTGAGGTTATGCAGATTTGCTGCCAGAGTTACAACTTTCCTGTGACTTCACCTGGCTTCCCCTGAAAAAGTACCACTTTCCCAGGGAAACTCATTGTGAAGTGGCAAAGTGGGCAATTTGCAAAGTTTTTTGCAAGAGTAAATTTCACAACTCCACCAAAACTTCACTGGTGAAGTAAAATGTCACAACATCTCTATTTCCCATGATGCTTTGCATTTTAGTGGGTATGTGTGATTTTGTATTTCTTAGACAACTGACTATAATGTTACAAGTAGAAAGTTCCAGTGAAATTGCAAATTTTGCAGTGCGAAATATTTTGCAAAATTCCACGCATGGTGTGAAATTTCACCCACAAGATGCAGAATTTCACCAGTCAAATGTGGAATTTTGCCTGCGACTGGTGGAATTTTGCCTGCTGGTGGCAAAATTCTGCATTTTGCAGGAGAAATTTTGCATTTCTCTGGCGAAATTCTGCATTTCACCAGCGGGATTTCTCATTTTGCACCCATAAAATATTTCACAAAATGCACGAATTTCACAAAATATTTTGCAGAATGAAATTCTGCAATTTTGCACAACACTAATTACAAGCAGATGATGATGGTGTTAGCTCCAGCCCTGGCCTCAGATGTAAATTGCTGTATAAGGCCCTGTTCATATTGGCCTCCTCAAACTGCTTTAGCAAAACTGAACTGGTTTAAGTTAGCATATGCACTGCTGCGCTGGTAGAACCATTTTTGAAAAGCATTGTTCACTTCAGACAGCCTGGGGAGCTAGCCTTAAAAATGTTTTAAGTTGTAGCAATTTAGCAGAAGAATTCTGACTAAAGAAAAGAAAGTCTTACTGCTACGTGCCCATAAGGAAAAGGTAATAGAAACACAGACAGCGACGGCAGAAGAAGACCAATGGTTCTTTTATTCTGCCCAGAGTTTCCTATCTGCTCTGGATCCTACTGTTCATATGGGGTTTTATCCATCCTCGATCCCCCCCGCCCACACACACTCCCCTCTCTACTGCTACTGACCCAAACAATTACCAAACCATTCACTCATGCTATGGCTGAAATAATTAGGGCTTGGTGCCCACCACCTCTTCTGGCAAATTTATCACCTGCCACTGGTGGCAATAAATAGCAAGCACAAGAGCCTCCCGAGGTAGAGGTATGTTACCTCAAAGTGCTGGGATACACTTGTTTGTTTGCAGCTTTTTGATAACACTGGCATGTATTACATATATACTTTTCTAACTACTGTAGCTTGGAGCTATACCACTTTCTTTTGTTTTGCTCATGAGACTTGCAGTCCATCCCCAAATTTATTGCTGATTCACTCTTTCATTGATGGCTGAAAAAACAATTTTACCTTTAGTATGGACAACCAGACACAATTCTGTGTACAGGAGTTTAATAATAGCTGATTACAGGGAGAACATCCTTAACCCCAGCAAGGGTGACTCACTAAACTGTTACCAAGGATGGTTACTATGTAGTGTGGTGGGCACACTAAACAAATGTAACTAAACTGGTTTTGAAAATGGCCTTTTGACAGGGTTAAATAAGACCCTGTCCATTTGTTATGTAAAAAGAGTGAAAAGCAATTATCTGTTCTATCCTCTCCTTTTCTGTCTCTTGTCTGACTGCACAGTTACATTTTCTCATGAGACCAAGGAACTGATCACCCCAACAGTCTCATGATTCTCCCCCTCCTACTATCTCCCTGCCTTCACTTGCAGTTTCTATCTTTTCTTCCCCTAGTGTATCTGTAGTTATAAAAATATATGTGAAGATTTGTGTGAAACTGGGATCCTTTGGTTGGAAAATGTATATAGTTACACTGTTGAAATGAATGCAAAAACTATTTGGAACTGACAGGGTTAACTTTGAGATGTAGTTTGACCTTCACAAACTCCTTTGCAGAGTTGTCAACAGGAGACTAGTTCTGGGACACACTGTTCTAGTCTGTTGCAATTGCAAGGAAAGAAACAGACAAAGTTCTGATACATATTGAGAAAAATAGGATGTCTGTTAATGAGCTCAGGATGCAGAAATTAATTGCCAGGCAAAGACTTCTATAAAAAGAGAACAATCTTTTGTGAGAGACAGTCTGAAATTTAGAATTAGAGATACCCTAAGATGAAGGACTTTGTTTTCTTTGTTTGTGCTGCCCTTGTAAATAGCTGTCCTGAACATTTTTTTAATTTTACTGTTATTGATAATAAACACTTTCATAACTGCTTCTAGTTTTCCTATGCTTCTTGACCTTTGCCTTGATGACAGGCCTCAAAAGCAGATCTACAGTGTGGACAGGCCTATCAATGTGTTATGTAGCTGTCCATAATGATAGAGAAATGAATTAAAAAGTGTGTGATCCCCCTTGGTGTAATATCCCAGTGTCTTCTGTATATCTGACCCAAGCTAATTAGGGAATTGTCACTTTTCTAGTGCTGTGCAGAACGCCGAATTCCGCTAGTGGAATTAGTGTGGAATGACCATTCCACCAATATAATTTTCACTGGAATTTAGCTGGTTCTTCTGCAGAATTCCACCTACTGTGATCCATGGAACAATACTCAGTGGAACAGCATTTTATTCCATGGAAAATCATTCTGCAACTATATTCTGCTGTGGAATTGCACCATTCCATTTCTGGTGGAATTTCAGTGGAATTTTTAAAATTCCACAGAATGTGATTCCGTAGCAAAAAATCATGAAAGACTGAGCCGGCATAGCTACAGGATCAATACCATAAGGATAAGTCCTAGTAATACAATTTACTTGCATCAATGTATGTTTCTCTCTCTCTCTCTCTCTCTTGCTATATATTATAGTGGTGTGGAAGTGCCATTACGGTTAGGGTTGAGCAAGAGTTTCTATATTAAATCTCAAACTTTGAATTTTAATATCTTCATACCCATTCAATGGATTTGCACAAAAGTTTCCATGCATGGTCTTGGGGGGTAGATCTCTTGATGTGCTAAGTTTCATTCAGTTCGAATGTGCAGATTCTGAGGTGCAGATAGTGAAAAAAGTAAAATATCAGTGTTTTTTTTCTGTATTTTTTTTGTCATCGCCTAGCACCCAGATACTTTGGAATTTTGGTCTGAAATTTTCAGGATACAAAGGGCATGGCTGGTTTGATGGTAAAAAATTGATCCATTCTAAAGTTACTAAATGTTAAAATTTTGGTTCTGAGTGTGCTCAGTACAATCTTTTGGATAGTTACTTGGAATAAAAAAAGAATTTGGTCCATATGAAAAAAGAACAATTTTTACATGAGTGTCATCCTTTTTCAAGTGAAAAAAAAATACTTTTTCATATGGTCATCATCTTGTTTCCATTTAAAAAAAGTTTTAAAAAAATCCACAAAAATGACTTTCTAGAAAGACACCAACACATGAATCCTGGTCATCAGGACCGTATTAGGTGGATTCTGCACTTACATTTTGGAAAAATGACCCCCAAATATGTTTTTTTTACATTTAAAATCCTTTCTTGTGACTTGCTTCCATTTTTCTTGTATGGCCATATAAAAAAAGCATTTGGCATACGAAAAAGGATCCCTTCATATGAAAAAGAATCTGGGAAAAACTAAATCCAAATACTTTTTTAGTATGAGGGCATCCTTTTTCATATGAATGAAAAAAGCTCACGATAAAGGATCCCTTCATATGAAAAAAGAATCAGGAAAAAAACCTGATTCCCAATTCTTTTTTCATACGAAGGAATCCTTTTTCCATGAGCCTTTTTCATTCATGCAAGAAAGGATGCGCTCATACAAAGAAAAATAGTTGGACTTAGTTTTTTTCTCAGTTCTTTTTTTTTGTATGAAGGCATCCTTTTTCATACGAGTTTTTCATTTAATACAAAAAAGGATTTCTTCATACAAAAAAAGATTTTGGACTTAGTGTTTTTTTCCCACATTTAAACTTTAACAAGCCATAATTGCCTCAATATTTGGACTTAAGAAACAATCTATATATCAAAATAAAGGTCTTAATAAGTACTGCAAGAATAATACATAATCCCCCCAAAACAATGTAGGGCACACATAAAAGAAACATAAAAATAAAAAAATTGAAATTTCCATAGGATAACACTGGAACTTTAACAAGCCATAACTCCCTCAATATTTGGACTAAAGGGACAACCTATATATCAAAACAAAGGTCTTCATGAGTACTACAAGAATAATACATACACCCCCTCTAAACATTTAGGGGAAATATAAAAAAGTAAAAAAAAATAGCATAACACTGGAAGTTTAACAACCCATACAACAAAGAAAAGAAATATCTGTTTTGGATCTGGGCCCTGTGCTTCCACAGCAGCATAAATGTATGCATCTATGGGCGGATGGAAGCACAGGATCTGGAGAGCCCTATGCTCCCACAGGCAAATCATGATATGAAAGTAATAAAATGAATTGCAGAAAACTTCATTAATGTACTAGATAGGGTTAAACTGACAAAAGTAGAGAAATGTAGTGTCAATCAATCAATCAAATTTTTATTTATCCAGACGATCACCGTTGAGCAAGCTCATTTACAAGGTGGACCTGCAGTTAGTCAGAGATGGATAAACATACATATATTACATAAAAAGTAGGATTTGGGAATACAGATTTACATGTGAAAGGTACAGTATAAACATTCCATTACACTAGTGGGGAACAGGTAAATATCATCACATACGTTAATTGTACAAAGTAAATTTTTCTTATACATGTTTGAAGGTGTTGATTTAATACTAGTATTAGCCAAGGGAAGGCAGATCTCAACCATTACATCCCCCAGGAACTAAATCTAGCTTATACGGGGTGGCTGGCTAGGAAATTGGCCATGGCTTAGAGATGGCCCAAAGATCCAAAAACCAACAGAACAGCTAATTAAGTGTCATGTTGGATTAGGTAGGGAGGTGCCAGAGGTTGATTGATTGATTGATTGATTGAAATGTAGTGTTAGGATTTCCAACCCTAACATCCCATCCCACCCTGCAGGCAGCAACAGGGAAAAATTGTTATGGTTTGACATCTGCTGTGTCTTCGCAAATTAGGCATGGGGTGTGATTTGGGGCTGTCAACCCTAACACTCACCCCATTCTCATTTACTGTTGGAATAGGGTGAGTGTTAGAGTTTACACCCCACCCCACCCTGCAGGCAGAAACAGGAAAAAACATTATGATTTTACGTCAGCTGTGTCTTGGCAAATCAGGCATGGGGTGTGACTTGTGGCTGTCAACCCTAACACTCACCCCATTCTCATTTACTGATGGAATAGGACGAGTGTTAGAGTTGACATAAATATATTTTGGGACATTGTGAGTGGGCTCCCCAGTGTCCCACAGTGGTTGGGGGTGGTGGATGTCTACTGTCGACACAGGGATTGGGCACCCTGACGTAGGCAGAGACATTTAAAAAAAATATATTTTGGAAAACTGGGAGTAGGCTCCCCAGTGTCCCATGCTGGTGGGTGGGAGGATGGAGATTTCTACCACTGATATGGGGATTGGATACCCCGATGTTGGCAGAAACTTTTTTATCTATAAAACATGCCTTGGCCCCTTTGAAGGCAATAAAAGGATAAAATATCCTTTTATTAGGTAAGCACCAACAAGTGTTTACCTAAACATGGGCCGAGATGCATGATTCCGGGTTTATTTTGGGAAAAAAGAATGTCCAGGAAAGATTCTGGACATTTACAGGGCCAACGTTTGTTTTTTTTTTATATTTAAGTAATGCTGCAAATTTGCAGTGATTTTAATGAAAAGTGCCACAAATTTGTAGAAGTTTATGTGCAACAGTGCCTTTACTTGCACAAAAACTGCCACAAATTTGTGGCGGTTTCACAAATATAGTGACACAAATTTGCCACACTACAAAGGGCTGATTTAAAAAACATATTTCTGGCTACTGTTTTAAAAAAAACTAAGGCCAGAATGATGTTCCTTGGGCCCCAATTAGGCTAACACAACTGTTGGTGTTTACCAAGGAGCAGTCTTTTTTGAATTACAGTGTTTATTTCCCTGTTGCTAACTGAAACAAGATGACGGCAACACAGCACTAAATTTTCCATTTGAGGCAGCAAAAAGTGCTTTCACAAAAGATAAAACTGCTTTTGCACAACACACATATTTTTTTTCCATAGGCTATAGTGGGAAACTTTAAAGCTTTATAACTTTTGAACAGATTAATATTGTTTCACCAAATCTTCAAAAGGCACATCTGCAGCCCAGATCCCATATACCCTTACAATTTCTGACCAGACCCCCAAGCCCTTTTGGCGATGTGAATAAGCAAAGAATTTGCACCAAATTGGTAAATTACACTGTTTTTTGCATTCCGCAACTCCACAACCACACCACTGATCAGAACAAAACTAGCCAGATCCTGAGATCTATGGTACCAGATGGCGCATGAACAATTTTGTGCACATCAGTCGTATGGTTGAAAAGTTATTAAAGTGCAAAACTTTGCATTTAACATAGAAGTGGCCAGGCAACCCTAACTATATATCTATATCTATGTTAACCCCAAAATAATATGTAATAGTTATAATATCAGGGATAGGCTCACCTTTTGCAAACTGAACTTGGAGAGTAGATCGTATGTTGCTGAAGAAAAAAGATTTTCAGCACTATATGAGAAATAAAATATCAGATTTTATTTCCAACAATCCCTATGTCATACATCTGTAGCTGTAAAATAGGAATCCTTGAAAGCAGTCCTGCATGGAGCTTTCATCGCTTATATATCACATAATAAAAAAATGTGGATGATCAATATCCTTTTAAACTGGAGAAACAGATCCAAAATGCTGAAACAGCACGTATGGAATCCCCACCCCAGTAAGGTCACCAGTCCTTGCAACAACGTAAGTGGGAATATAACACTGAGCATAACACCAAGATAGAAAGAGCACTACAGCAGGCATCTATTTTGATGGAGACTTGGGAGGGAAATGGTTGGCGTGGCAACTACGTGATAAGGAAGGGGTCAAAAATACAGCCCAAGTACAGAATAGTGGGCATGATATGCAACATGGTGAAGCAGAAATTGGTAAATATTTTCTGTCTTATTATGAAATGGTATATTCTTTGAAGGTTACCCCATCTGAGACTCAGTTTGACAGTTTTTTTGCTAAAGCCAAACTACAAACAATAACTATGATAAACAGCAGCTGGATACTCCAGCCCAGTGGGAAGACGTCGAGAGGGCAATTAATCACCTTAAAGGGGAGAAGGCTCCTGGGCCAGATGGCTATCTATTGATTTCTTTAAAATCTTTCTGCATGACCTTCAGGCTCCCCTGCAGGACATGATTGCAGAATCTCTAAATCTGTGTGTTATGCCTCCCTCCATGCGATCTGCTACTATCAGCATACTCCCAAAGCAGGTTAAGAACCCCCAATTTTGTTCCTCTTACCATTCAATCTCTCTCCCGAATGCTGATTGCAAAAGTTTGGCCTGAATACTGGCTAGGAGGCTGGAAAAGGGGCTTCCTTACATAATCCATGAAGACCACACTGGCTTTGTGAAAGGCAGACAGGGGAAACTGAATGGTAGGTGTGCACTTAATGTAGTGGGGAAACTGAATGTTAGGTGTGCACTTAATGTAGTGTGGAGATGGTCTGGGGCTAAGATCCTAGGAAATCCAGGAAAACTAGCATTCAGTGCTGAAAAGGCATTTGATCATGTGGAGTGGAAGTATTTATTTTAAAACCCTACATAGATGTGGGATGGGAGAAAATATGACAGGATGGATTGGAGCATTGTATTATCAACCTGTAACCCAGATTCTCATAAATGGTGTACTTACAAAAACCTGCCAGTTGTCTACATGAACAAGGCAATGGTGGCTCCTCTCACCTCTCTTGTACGTGATGTCCCTAGAGCCCCTTATAGCAGTTATCAGACAAGATGAGATAATTCAAGGCCTACTGGCTGGTGGCTGGCATCATAATATAGAGGATAATGTATGGGTCACTATCGGTAACCAGCTCGTTAACTGTCAAGAGGTTGCCATGGTGACCTTGTAAACCTAGAGAGCGAAGCTCGAGAGGATTACGTAGCCATGGCAACCTTAAGATGGTTAAACCAACTGGTTGCCAATAGCGAACCATACATTATATTTTATTGTGTATGGTTCGCATAACAAATAAAAAAAAATAAAGCAGAAACCTTACAGCTGCTGTTAGATCAATCACCACTGCTAATTCTTGGTCATGCTCTCACTGCCATGTCCATTTGAGGAAGGTCATTGATTTTTGTAGTGCGCATATGCAGACTGTTCCTAGTTGTTAACCCATCAATGTGATGTACCATCGATGGGTTAACAATATCATGATGTCACATCGATTGTAAAAAGTTGTTATAAAAAGGCAGACTTCTACCTATAACAACGTTCTACCATACTTTATCTAGCACTTTTTGCAGATGACCTATTAGTGTAAATCCAAGATCTACAATGTATCCCAGCTCTACATACTACACTCCTGAAGTACAGTATTCTAGCAGGACATAAACTTAATTGGTAGAAGAGTGAGATAATTGTGTTAGGCCAGCTTGATTCTAGCTTTCTGACAGAAACTCCTCTAAATTTGAAAATTGTCCAGTCCCTGAAATACTTAGGTATTAAGATACATAGGAACATACCAAATTTGTACAAAGAAAATTATGTTGGCCTATTAAAGAGCTGGTGACACGTTCAGGAGAACTTTAATAAAACCAAATATTTAGACACAGTCCCACTTGTATTTCCCATTAGTCCTTTATTCCTTCTCCCCGTTATTTATTACTGAGGTCATCTAAATGAAAACAGGATCTTTGCTCCTGAAGAATTTGTCTATTCCTGCTGCTTTCTCCCTACCTGAAGTCACAGAGCACTGCTTGTGACCTCACAGTTACTCCCATGGCAACAGATTGTGATGTCACAACAGAGGATTATGACTTGAAGTAGGGAGTAAGCTATAAAGGCTGATGGACTCTAAAGAAACTCTGAGCGATAAAGATCATATATTCATGCAAATTTCCTTAGTAAGAAATAATGGGGAGGAGAAATATATACACTATAAATGGAATGAAGGCAGAATTGTACCTAATTATTATGCTTTTTAAAGTTTTCTTTGAGGCATCAGTAGCTTTTTAAATAGTATAAGAAAGGAGTGTGAGAGGTGGGAAAATCTTCATTTATGCATGATAGGATGAGTCAATTCAGTTAAAATGAACTTTTCATAGGATTCATAGGATTTTTCATGGGATTCACAGGTTGGATACAAGTCTATTTTATTAATCAATAAGACTTGTTATTATATTAATGGATATTTGTGCGTCCATTATATATTTCTCTAACCTGGTTTTAAAGATGTCACTGGTGTCACTGAATACTGTCTCTACAGGGAGACTGTTCCAATAAGCCACCATCCTCTGATTTATCCAGACACCCCTCTTATTAATTTTATATACCTCATCCCTCAGTTAATAATTGTGTGCTCTTTTATTTTTATCTGTTATCTTAGCTTCCAATCCCATGCATTCCTATAGGTCACTGTTCTTAAAAGCTGTATATACAGTACAAGGCACAAATCACGTCTAAGGCATCTATATCCTAAAGTGTACAAACCCAATTCCTGCGATCTTTCCACATATGGAAGATGTTTCAATTGGTTTACTCTCTTGGTTGCTTTCCTCTGTGTCCCCTCCAAGAGTCTAACATTTCCCCTATGATAAACTACCCAGAACTGAGCACAATACTCCATTTGGGACCTCAACAATGTCCCAAACAGTGGCATCAAAACTACACTTTCCCTACTTCTAATATTTCTAAGTATGTAGCCCATCATTTTATTAGCTTTCTTGGATACTTCCATACTATGTTGTTTGAATGACGATTTCTTTTGTAATAACTGTTCCTAAATCTCTTTCACTATCAGTAGTTCTGAGTTTGTTCCATGTAAGAAAATCTTGCTAGTTTGTTTTTCTTGCCAAAATGCATGACACTGCACTTATCAATATTAAAGGACATCTTATGTTCCTTAGCCCATATTCCTATTTGGTTCAGATCTTCTTGAAACTGGTGAATTGCATGTTTGCTGTTGACTACTGCACCCGGTTTAGTGTCATCAGCAAACCGGCAAAACCAAGAGTTGTTAGAAGTCTGCAATGACGACACAAATATATTAAACAGGGATGGGTCCAGGACACATACCTGTGAGTTCACTAGTCACCTCACCCCATTCGGACATGAAACCTCTGATACACACACACACACACACACACACACACACACACACACACACACACACACACACACACACAGTGTCTTCTGTCACTTAACCAGGCAATAATCTACTTTATAATGATTGGGCTAAATTTAAGTTCTTTAAGCTTCATGATAAGCTGTTCATGAGGGACCAAACTGAAGGCTTTGGAGAAATCCAGGTAGATCATGTCTACCGGTAACCCATTATCAATTGCCTTGCTGACCGGTTCAGAGAACTGGAAAGACTGGTCTGGCACAGTCTCTGAGGCCTAAAACCATGTTGTGAGATGCCTAGAGACATCCTTTTACATGTATTTGTTTGTCTAATTCTTTTATGTACTCCTCCATTAGTTTACTTATTATACAGGTTAGACTTACAGAGCTATAGTTCTTATAGTTAAATTTTTGACCCTTTTTTAAAAATTGGTGTCACATTTGCTGTCCTCCAGTCATCAGAAACACCTCCTTCTGCTAATGAACATTCAAACAATTTAGCTGTAGGCCCCTGCTAGTTCTCTTAACACTCTGGGGTGGATAACATCCGGTCCCGGTGATTTAACTAGTTTTAACTTTTTTAATCTCTCCATAACATCATTTACCTCAAAGCTTTTTGCAACATCACAGTCACCAGATATATTATTTAATAAACTCATGGAAATATCCTTAATCAGAAAAGTAAGCTCCAGCACCACTCAAAATCACTCAAATATATAGACTTTTATTTATATAAAATATAGACGGACGCCAAACATAAAACAACAAAAGACCGGCTAGCCCTCTAATGGTTTTGCACTTATACGGTGTGTCATCAGGAGGTGCTGAGCCAATGAACATACAATGCTGAAATTTAGAATGCTTAAAGGGGCAAACCCCATTATGATCTGAAAGTGCTTAAAGGGGCAAATTCCATTACCATTTGAAAGTGACTAGTGCAATAAGTAACCAGTGCATAATAAAGTTGTATCCTTGTTCTAAATTGAGACTATTAGGCTTTTAAAACATGAAATAATTATGTTGTGTTTGGCTTTTTTTTTAAATGCAGTCAGCATTGAAGATTAGAATGCCTAAAGAATATAACAAGATAGGATATGTGATATATGGCTTTAATATTTCAATATTACTGATGTTGTATTTGTTTACGGTTGATATTATGATTTTTTTTTTGTCACTGTGTTTACACTCTAGGACTTTATTATGCACTGGTTACTTGTTGCACTAGTCACTTTCAAATGGTAATGGGGTTTGCCCCTTTAAGCATTCTAAATTTAAGCACTGTGTGTTCATTGGCTCAGTACTTCCTGATGATGCACCGTGTGTGTCCAAAACCGGTAGAGAGTGAGCCGGTCATTTGTTGTTTTATGTTTGGCATCTGTCTATACTTTATATAAATAAAAGTCTATATTTGAGTGATTTTGAGTAGTGCTGGGGCTTGCTTTTCCAATTACTCATTTTTTTGCTTCGCACACACTCCTAGCGGCAGAGCGGTGATTTGTACTTTCACTTTGGAAATATCCTTAGCCTGAAAAATACTCAATAAATGCTTATTTAAGTTATTTGCCATATCTTACTCATTTGTTGTCCAGGTATCCCCTATTAGTAGTGGACCAACCTTCTGCAGGCCCCTTTTTTGATTATTTATGTATTTGAAAAATGCCTTTTTATCTTCATTTGTTACAGTGGCCAGTCTCTTCTCTTCATTTTTTTAATTTTGATAGCTTTTTTTTTTTTTACATTTTTGGCTCTATCTTTAATGATGTGCCACTTTTCTGACAAGGTTTTCTTTTTTTTTTTGTTACTATAAGCTCTTTTTTTAAAATTTTATTATTAAACCATATTGGGATGATCCTTTATTATTATTTAATATATGGATTGTTAAAATAATATGCTTGAAAAGCATACAAAAAAATCCTGGTAATACCATCGCTCCTGGAGTGATAATACTACTGTTCCTGAGTGATAATACTATCATTGGGGTGCTGTAATACTGTCGTTCGGCACTCAAATGATAGTATTATCAACAAAGCTGAAGAGTGCATGTGCAACTCTATCCCTAACGTCTTAAAAAGTGTACCTTCTGATTGGCTGCTTTTCCTCTGTGAGCAGGCAGAACAAGTCTAAAAACATGGTGGCTTGCTCACTTGCTTAGCGAGACAATCTTCACAGCAGCAACCGTTTTTTTTTTTTTACTTTGAAAACCATTTGTCTTGGTTTATTAACAATCCGACTCTCTCCGGGGCTCCTGTGCTCACCCGATACCGCTATCGACAACCACTAAAAAAAAAAAACATGACTAAATGAAGCCCACAGCAGCCGCTCATCCACACAGGACTGGGGAACCCTGCCAGCACTCACATCCACCCGCTGACTGCAGTGGTCAAACGGAGGTGGAGTCAATTCACCTCGTATCCATATATTAAGAAAATAATAAATAGGTTCTGGTATAATACAGTCTGAATTTGGGGACACATGAAACCTCTCGAGCTTTGCTCTCAAGGTTTTCTGTGTCCCCAGAACCTCTCAATGGAATTACTACCTTGTAATACACCAGAACCTATCTATTATTCTATTTATTTTATCTTCTCTGGGATAAATGTTGTAGTACAATATTGGCCTTTTTGCTTAATCCTATTCCATATTTGTTGTACACTAAATTCATCAGGTTCTGTTTCCCAGTCCCATAGCTTTAAGTGATTCCTCATTTCACTATAATTTGCCCTGTTTAAACATTTAACTCTTGTGGTTCCTGACTCAACCTTCCAACCACCTGATATTTTTATTTCTACCATGTTGTGATCACTGGTTCCGAGTGGTTCTCTTACCACACATTCCACAATATTTTCCTCCATACTACTAAGTAAGGACTAAGTCCAACAGACTTCAGCCTCTAGTGTTTTGGTGTATGTACTATCCAAGGTTGTTAGTAATACGGATATCAATAAGCTTTATTTCTATTAAAGTTGTCCCTTCCAGGGTGTTCCAGTCTATATTTAGTAGATTAAAATCTCCCAGAATCAGTGTTCTACCACCCAAATCCATTTTTTCAAATGCCTCCATGAATCTCATATTGTCATATTTGTTCACACCTGGTGATCTGTAGCATAAGACCATTTTGATTTATTTTATTCCCTGGTTGTAAAATGTGTACCCATATTTGTTCTAGCTCCATTTCACTTCCCTTTATTTGTTCAGTTGCTTGTGCTTTAATAGCATCGTTGATAAAAAGAGCCACACCACCACCCCTCCTATTGGAGCAGTTTACACAAAATAGATTGTACCTCAGTATTTCCCTCCCCCAGTCATCATCTCTCCTCCAGGTTTCAGTCACTGCATAAATATGAATACTTTCTCTAAATAACAGTCATTTTAATTCCTCACTTTTATTAACTAAACTTCTAGCATTGACTAATATGATCTTTATATCTGCTGAGTTTTCTTCATTTCTGCTGATATTCAAATTTGTAGGAATTTTCTGGGTATATTATTCTTTTAACCTTCATTATCTATGTTTTTTTGTTGGTTCATATGCCCATTTCACTACAATATTCCTTCTCCCCACACTAGCTAGTTTAAATTTGCACTAGCTATGGCATCACAAAAAATATTTCCTAGTAATCTACTTTTCTTTTTACTTGAGTGGAATCCATTTTAACTAAAGAAATCATATGTACCATTATATACTTCCCATGCTGTGATACACTTTATATTTTCAAACACTAATGCTGCAATTTGTTGTTCAGTTTAATAATTTTTCTGGTCCATTTGTAATTGGTCTTTGGTACTGGCAGTGTCTCAGACAAGAAGACCTCACAATGTTTTTCAATGAGAGATTGATAAAATAGATTGAATTAATTTAATATTTCTTGCTCAGACTGCCTCCTCACATTATTTGTCCCAGCATGCACTACTACCAGTGGTTTGGCTCCAGCTGTCTTTAATATGTTTGGTAGCATGCTTCTAATATCATTTATGGTAGCCACTGAAAAACTGTTACTTGCAGTATTTACCTTTGCCACTGGTAGTATACCAGTCATTATATCTTATAATAGAATCATCATGAATGTATATTTGTCTAGATGCTTCCTCTTTTTCTTGTTCTGTATTCTGTTTGTCTAGCTTTGTATTTTGTGTAAGGTTTTCCTCAGTGTTTATCTGTTTATCACGTACTATGGTTGTAATTCATCTGATTGTTCCTAAAGGCTTTCAATTACATTTAATAAAGGTGTAAACTGGTTCTTTAATTGTAAATTGAACTCATTTTCCATCCTTCCCTTTTTTTTAATTTCCTCTTGTTTTCCACATAGCACCATTCATCTTCCTCATCTTCCTCCCTCTGTCTTTTACCAGAACCCGCATTTGTTTTTTTATTGTTAGAGGGGCTTAATATTTCACCAGTAGGCTTGTTCCTTTCATAGAGCTGTTTTTTTCAAATGTTTAACCTCTAGTTCTAGTCCAAAAATGACTGTTTTAGTTCTTTCAATTCCAAGCATTTTATGGCGGTGAATGGGTAAAATCTATACTTGCTTCTATTGTAAATGTATTACATAGAACACATTTGATTCCTAATTCCCCATTGTTTAAGGTAACAATATTCTGATGCATTGTAAAATGGATTAAAAACTCCAAAAGGACTGTAATTCAATACCTGTTATTTGAGAAGGTAGATGAAGAGAGTTCCCTGGCTGACTGGCTATAACTGGTTGACTTACTTGCCTCTGTCAGAATCACCTCTGCCCAGGACTCACCTCTCCTCGCTGAGGCTTCAACTTCAGTCCCTAGGGAGCAAAAGTGACATCACACAGCTTCCTGTGGACATCTGGGCTACAAATTATCAAGTTTAAAAATACTATGGCAGTAATCGGCCTTTAGAAAGACAGATTATTGCCACTAGAGTGCAAAAGGTGAACTTCCAACCACAACTACGCTTGTGGTTGTTTATTCCTCCAACCATTGCTCACAGGGTTCAAAGGTTACCACAGTCTGATGCTGGCATTGTAATTCAGGAGCTCCCCACTCACTCCAGTGGTCTAAAACACTTTAAAATAATAAAATCCACTCAGTAGTTTCAGCTCAGCTCTGTCAGTGCTACAGACAGACCTCCTATTGCCTCCCTCATTGAGGCTTCAGCTTTACCCCCTCAGGGTATATATATATATATATATATATGTATATATGTATATGTATGTTAAAGACAGCCGGACCCAAACCACAGATAGTAGTGCATGCCTATATCTCTTTCAAAATCTGCTTATAAAAGTCCCAGAATACTTTTTAGGTAATTAAACAGTATACCAAAGGAATTCTTGTGGTGTGGCAAAGCAGCAAGAATAAAAAGAATTATATTGCATTTACCAATAAGCAGTGGAGGATTAGCACTCCCCAATTTCAAATATTATTACTGGGCGGCTCAACTTGTTTTTTTAGAAAATCCTGTGGCTCACCCCGCACCAGTTTGGAGAGTGATTGAAGATGAATTCATAGTAGATGGTCTGCTTCAGGGGTTTTGCCCTCATTATTTTATACATCTCTGCAGTGATGTAAAAATCCCTTTATTCATACTGTGGTTAGGCTCTGGTTAGGGGTACATAAACATATTGGCCACAGAAAGGGTCTCTCATTAAACACTGCAATGCATTCAGGCTTTACTGATCGCAAAAGGTATAATTTTTTTTACATTTAGTTGTCCTGCATTGGCGTAGGAATAATTTGACAACTGTGGGTGACATGTTTTAAGGGGGAGGATAAAATCATTCATATAATTAAGACAGCAATATGATATTCAGGCCAGAAAATTTGTTTGCTTACTTGAGAGTCAGACATTTTGTATCAGATAGCATTTTTTTGCTCTCCCCATAGAAGAAGCCCTGTATAAATCACAACCCAATTCCCCTATCCTGTCCATCTTATACAAGCTTTTTCTGAGATCTACTCCACCACCAATTATCAAAGCTAGAACTCCTTGGGAGTTTGACTTAGATATAACAATAGATGAATACAATCTGGCAAGAAGCCGTAGAGCATGTCCATAGTTGCTCTGTTTCCAATAAAATACATAGACTACAAATTAAATTTTCTGTACCAGACATATCTGACACCATGTAAATTATAGAAGTATAAACCTTCAAGGCAGGCCACATGTCCAAAATGCCAAATAGCCGTGGGTGACTTCCTACATATGGTCTTGACATGTAATAAAGAGTCCCATTTCTGAGCTCTGGTGCTTGCAAATATGCAAAGAATCCTTGAGGCTAATCTTCCTGGGACTCCTTTAGAATTTATGTTAGGCACTGAAACCACTTTGGACCAGTATCCAGTAAACAAGGTGACTGAAATTGGGTGCCTACAAAAACAGCTACTCAATTACGGTGCCTGTGTTCATGGCTACCTAGTGGGGGGGCAACCAGATTGGGGGGTCAGTGAATGCAGTGACAGCATGTTACTATATGCACATGCATGTGGGGGGGGTAGGGTCCACGCTGTGTGATGGGCAGAAGGGGAGGATTTGTGGGGTGTAGTGTGCTAGTGGGCTGCTGAGCTGGCTGTGTGGCATGGTGGGTTGGTGGCAGGCTGGGGTTGTGAGGGTTCTGGGCATGTGCTACTTTTTGGTGCCAGTCCGGACATTTTTTTTCTTTGTGTTTTGCACCCCCCCCAACGTGCATCCCCCTGGAGTTGAGAATCCTTTAGTATAGGGGGCAGGGAGGCAGTAGGGTTACCACCTGTCCTGCATTTCGCAGGACAGTCCTGATTTGGGCAGCTGTGTCCTGCAAAAAAACATGAAAAATAATACATTTTCTGATTTTTTTAGTAGAAAAAATATTTTCTAACTTTCCTCTAAATCTTGTAGAAAACTATAGTACCTTAACTAAAATACATTAAAATGATATGAACCCATAGAAGCAACCAAGAAACTATAATACTTAGCCTTAATTCTGATGATATTTTATTTATTTATTTAGATTTTGTTTACCAAGTAAACCCACTGAGACCATAGGTCCCTTTTTCAGGGGTGACCTGGGGTGAATACACCACCAACTTTACATTAGGTACAGTATACAGCATCGAAAATATATATACAATTTGTATATTAGGTACAGCATACAGCTTCAGAGACAAAAATAATATATATACAGTTTGTACAGTAGGTTGTGTAACAATAAGGCAGAGGCAGAGAGCATGAAGCAAGTAACAGTAATTCAGAGAAAAATGCATTGCCCAGGGGAGAGGAAAAAAAAAAGAACAGATGTCCAATGGGTCATTCACAAAGAAAAACATAACACAGTTTGTAAAGAGTATACAGTAAATAGAGGTTAGTTGGTACACGGGGCGCCAGGGATTCTTAGATAGCCACAGTAGTTCATGAGGGGTAGGGAGTTTCTCTAGCGGTTACAGCAGCAGTGGCTCAGTTACAGGAGGTAGACTTTGAGACCGGCCTTGAAAGAGGAGAGGGAGGGTTTGTCAAGCAGGGAAGAGGGGAGCGAGTTCCAGAAATGAAGGGCGGTGTACTGGAAGGAGCGTTTACCTTGATTAGTGCGGATGCGGGGGGTATGTTCAATAGTCAACTTGAGGTAGACCGGAGGTTGCGTAAGGGGGACTTTAGGGTAAGCAGGTCACTAAGGTGAGGTGGATGTGTGTGGAAGGAGTTTGTAGGAAAGGCAGGCAGGGAAAAGGATAGTTTAAGCTTGAGTGCTGGCCAGTGAAGGTCCTTAAGAGCTTCATGAGTGGTGCCACCTAGGGAGGAGTAGGTTGCAAAGCAAGCAATGTGGTAGTAGAGGTGGAGAGAGATTGGTTAGCTCAGTCTCTCTGAGGACTGTAATAATACAGTAAAGAAGGGAGGAGGCTGCAGTTAGCAATGGTTCTACGGCCTCTCCAGAGAGGGAGTTTCCAAGGCAGTATAAAGAAGCCCAGTCTCTGGTGGATAGATTTAGTTAGGATATCTATGTGAAGTTTGAAGGTTAGCTCCTAGTGAGGGTAACCCCAAGATACTTAAATTGGTCTGTGACCTCAACACGCATACCTTGAGCTGATGTTATGGGGAGAAAACCACAGCGGTCTTTGCCTAGTCGCCAGGTCCCGAAGAGGACAGCTTTTGTCTTGTCTTCATTTAGCTTGAGATGGTTGGCAGTTAACCATGTTTCGAGTTTTGCCAGGCAGGATTGAAGTTCAGATATAAAGAAAATAAGTCTATTGCACTAGTCAAGGTTACATACTGTCCTGTGAAAAATTATATTTTAGTAAGAAATGTCCCACTTTGGGCTTCTTAAAAGGTGGTAACCCTAGGGGGCAGCCCCATGCATAATAAAAAAAGTCCAAGTCTCCAGTGCCCTTTTGCTGTGCGCCAGGAGTGTACATCACCAAAACTGATTTTCAGTGATGTACACTAGCCATAACGGCGATCGCCTTTCCGCTATGGCCATTATGACATGGGACCCTTTGGACCAAAAGAAGAAATATAGACTCTAGGAACTAGCACTAGTAAATGCTAGGAAAACAGTGGCTCAGCACTGCTTTTGTGAAACTGCTCCTACAGTAGCACATTGGCTAAACAATCTCACTTTATGTATGCATATAGAAAGATGCCAGGTGATGGTGAATGGACAGGAGTCTATATTTCAGTGGACCTGGACACCTCTGATCAAGGCTATTGAGACAGATATAGTAGCAATACAACTTGCATGTAGAGGACAAGAAGCACAACATCTTTATATTTTTTTGGCAGTGTTCCAGTACACAGAGAAGCTAACACCAACAGTAGAAGTAAGATCTCTTACTACATACAGGTAACATGACTAGTTCAATCTGTAAGACATGGTAAGCAGAAAGCCATTTAACTGTATTTGTGTACTTTCATTATATTTGGTGTACTCATTTATAGATAATTGAAATGTTTATGTTAATTTAACATACTACTGTATGTAATAGTGTTTTATTGTATATGGTCAACACTTCCTAGATGTATGTAGTTGGATGGCCTGTATCTGTGCTTTTCATCTGTGAAGACTTCTAAATAAAATATGTAAGCACTCTCAATTTGGGGCTTACCTGTTGGGCTCCAGCCCCATCAATGCCCAGCAGTGTCCACAAGTGGCTCTTAGTGGGATTTGGACCATGCCATACCTGTTTCTTTGCAGCAGCCATGGCCATGGTCCTCTAGGTCCTCAGCCCATTTAGGGATAGGTGCCGAGGTCTGTTGATGGTTCTGTGCCTCTGGGCACTAAGGGGGCTAGTCTACCAGTCTGAGGAGCAGCCCAGAATCAGACCGGCAGATGTAAATAAAAAACATGGCTGCCTAATGCCTTGTGCATATGCGTGGCTGGGGGGGAGTAGAAATTTAAAGGAGCCACAGCTCTAAAGTGCTTCAGCTCTGTGGCAGCTATATAATGTTGTCCCCGGCTACAGACGAGGCAGTGGAGCTAAGAATCGCTGTCAGAATGCCTCCAGGCAATGAACATGTGGGTTTTGCCCTCAGAAGGGCTAAAACTAATAACAAAGGGCTGCAAATGTGTGATGGGCAACATATAAACAATTATGGCAGCCCCCAGGGACTTGGATAGCAGGGGGATACTGGGAAATAAGTGAGAGGGTATCAAAATTGCTCTAAAGTGCTTCAGCCAATCAGAATGGTACTTGCTCAAAATTATAAAAGGGACAACCAGCACACCAAAATGGGAGATGAGCCAGTGGATCTGAGCTGGAGAGACTGTTTGGGCTACCTGGCCCTGAGTTCTGTTCATCTGCTCATCAGCTAGTTTGGCCCCAGATGTTGTTTAAGAAGCAGAGCACCACAGAAAGCAAGAGACAGTGGAGGGGAACTGAGCTGTTGATTTGCTCCTCTTGAAGAATCTGGAGTTTGCAGCTGGAGAGCCCAGAGAATGAAGTTGTACGGCTAAAGAGATTGAGAAACACTGCTGCAGAGAGAGAGAGAGAGAGAGTCTTTAAAGATTTTGATGTCAGAGAAAGTGAAGGAGCTTGGAGCGATACTGTGAGAGCAGAGACTGTGAGTGGTGCAGCTGGGAAAATAAAGAGTTCCGTGGTCTGAGAACTGTCAGCCTAAGCAACTTGTCTTTCCCCTTGGTGGGGCAAGTGTGTGGAGATTGCTCATTGCTGCAAACCAAGAGTGACTGTGAGTGCTGGGGCCAGAGACTGAGCCAAAACCCAGCTATATTGCTGCTACAGGGAAAGTGTGTGTGCAAGCATCAAGTCTGGGGACCCAGTCTGCCCTGTCCCCAGACCAATGGAGAAGAGTAGCAGTGAAGAAGATGGCAAGAGGCCTGCCTGATGAAAACTGTCTACAAAGGCCTCAGAGGTGAAGTTGGCAAGGCCAGGCAGGTGAAGATCAGCCTTCTTCAACTCTTCAAGCTGCTCCACGCTGCTGTGGTGCATCACTGACCTAATACCTCAACATACTGTGCGACTTCAGATCTAGACTGTGTAATTACCTCTGGGCTGCGGTTTAGAGGAGAATTTTATTAGCTAGCTAGCTAGTCAAGAAAACGGGGACAAGTCCTGGCAGGACTGTGCCAGGTTTAAAGCTGCACCCAGGCATCAAAGTTAAAAGCAATCTGTTATTTGCACCGCAGTGTGGTACCCACTGAAAGGGACTATAGACACTCAGCAGCTGCCAGTGGGAAGCCACTTGAACCTGCAGGTGGGAGGTGGGGATACTTTGTGGGGTAACATTGTTTAAGCATGTTACAGAAGTTAGTGTGCTATTTTCCTCTCCTTTTCCCCTCCCACAAAATAAATACTGCTATTGTTCATGTTATATGCTGGTATTATGAATTACTGTAAAACAGGGAAAGTGTTGTTGTGTGGGGAAGTGTTTTGTGGGGGTCATCTTATGCATTTTCCTGTGTGGTGGCAACCTGTAATCTGTTCACAGGTATTTTTTCCAATTGTTTAACCAGGTGAGGCATACTAAGCTGAAAGCTTGTTTACAGGTGCAACCTGGGATCACGAGGAAGTTAAGTGACCTGCTCAGAGTCACACAGTATGTAAGTGGGGGCTGTGGAATTCAAACCCAGGTCTGCAGATTTGCAACTCAGAGCCTTAAACCACTGTGCCATACTGCCTGCCATTACCCCAGGCAGAGGCAGCGCACCATTTCTCCTCCCCTCTCCTCTACCGAATCCAGGCTGGCCCCTCGAAGGTGTGTATAGTGCTGACTCCGAGGGCCCTGGAGCAGCCAAGGTGAGTCAGAAGGCTGCTACAAATATGTTTATAAAAAAAAGGTTGCTAGAAAGTGTGACAAAGCAGTGGGGATAGCTAGTGGGATGCTAGGGTGCTAGTGGGGTGCTAGGGTGAGGTGGAAGACTAAAGTTTGCAAACAAAAAGCACCTAGCTTTACCTGAGCTTTTTGTCTTCTAGGTTTGCTTGAAAGAACAGAGCAAGGAGAAACATTAAGGCTTCTTTTGACTAAGCAGAGTTACTGTTTTGTTACTATTTTGTTTTGTGCTTACAGGTTTTGCAGTTTGATCTCTCTTTCTCACTTTGAAGGAGCTGATTGTTTTTCTTCCACAGTTAGACACCTTTAGAACTGCACTGTTGCATTAAGGCAGAGTAGAAAGAGGGGAGGAGAGAAAAACAAAAGGGGGAAGTCAACAATAGTCATGTTGCAAGTGGTGCAATGCAGCGGCTGTGGGGTGGCAGTCTTCAAGGAGATGTTCTGGAGACTGCGCTGCTGCTCCATCTGCAGGCACCTCTCTGGGTTGCGGGAGGAGGTTGCTTGTTTCTGGCCAAGTTGGCTAGGATTCAGGAGGCCTCCTCCCCTGCCCAGAGACCACCGAATCTACATCCGCTACTTCAAAGGATGCCAGGAATGAGAGGCAGTTGGACAATGGTGGTCTCAGGGAGGGTGAGGGAGGTGGGGCAGTCATATCCAACCTGAGGTTACAATCCACAACTCCTACACTTTCTGGCAGGGTGGGACTGTCTTAATGAGACACCCACAGTGGTGGACAAGGTGGATGCAGGTATCCTCCACAGAGGAGACCCCATGGGGATAGCACGGGACCCCAGAGGAGAAGGAAGTAAGTCCTAGTGTGGGACTCTATTATTAGGAGGTAATCCTAGGGGTGGGAAACAGGGAGGTGAGGTGCCTATCCGGTGCCACCACTTGGACAGATCGGAAGTGAATGCAAAGGATTGCTGGGGCAGCAAGGTGGGAGGGTGGGTTAGATGTCATTGTCCACCTGTGGACAAATGACCTGGCTGGGGACAAGGTGAGGGCGGTACAGAGGGAGTTTTCAGAGTTGTTGAGGGGGCCTTAGACAGATGGCATGCATGGTAACTTTCTTGGAAGTGCTACCTGTCTGTGGCATGGGGGAGGCCAGGGTACTCCACACCAGGGGAGTCAATGAATGGCCAAACAGCTGATGCAGAACTGAGGGATTTGGCTTCATTGGGGACAGGGGGACCACCTGGATAGACACAGTCTTGTATGGGAGGGACCACCTGCATCCATCTGGGGTGGGGGCTGAGGTCCTTATTGAAAGGTTTAAATGTTTAATTGGCAAACATTTAAACTAGCCAAAGGGGTGGTGGAATTAAGCAAGAAAGAATCAGCTGCTACCCCCCCCCCCACAGGTTAAGGCAGACAAACAGACAGATACTAGAGTCAAGAAAGGAACATTTAAACTAGCCATGGTGGATGGTGGAATTAAGCAGGGAAAATCCAACTGCCCCCACAACACACACACACACACACACACACACACACACACACACACACAGAAAGGTATACAAACAGGCTGATACTATGGCCGTGGAAGCAACAAAAGGAAACACAAAGGGAGATAATATCGGGGGAGGCATGGAGGGAAGGCATAGGGATCAGAATGGGGGGAGCTGATACAGGTGGGGGCATCAAAACATGGAAAGCCATGTGTACAAATGCCAGGAGTCTGGGAAACAAGATCCCAGACTTAGTGGCCTTGATGGTGGAGGCAGACCAAGACATTGTCGTAGTCACTGAAACACAGTAAACAGGAAACCATGACTGTGATGTTACCATACCAGGGTACACAATCTTCAGGAGAGACAGGGAGGGCAAATATGGGAGGAAGGGTGGCTATATATATCAGAGAGGGGATCAGGGCAACAGAGTTAAGGGGAAGACAGGAAGGCGAAGAGGCACTATGGGTCACATCAGAGATGGGAAATGGCTCCTCCATCCCCACTGAAGTTGTCTACAGACCTCCAGCACAGGGAGAAGAAATAGACAGGGTATTAGTGGAAACCATGCACAAAATGGCAGAGAAAGGGGAGGTGTTGCTGGTGAGGGACATAAACATGCCAGATGTTAACTGGATCACATATGTAGCAGCCACCACTGTGACGCTCTGCCACCTGCTTATTGTTATTTTGTATAATATTTGTGTTATAAATAAAATGTGTATGGTATGTGACTGCCTGCTTAAGGATGGTAGTCAGTGTAAGGAGAATTGACCTTTGACCTCAAAAGTGTCAGTGTGAGAAAATAGCAGGATGTGATAAACAGACCAGTAAAACCACTAATTAAAGCTTTCCTTCCAGAGGAACAGTTTATTACCCCTTACAACCTGCTCCTGCTTTTGAAGCTGGGAACTAAATATGAATTTTATGACCCTAGCAGGAAGGGAAGTCATTTGGCTCATCCTTTATGGTTTTCTCACCTAGAAGAGAACTAGTGACAGATTGTGGGGTTATGAAACCTCAAAGGGTATGTTTTGATCAAGAGATTCATATTTTGGGAAATTGCTAGTTGCTGATTTTCACAGTAATAGCATACATCCTTGTGGATATCCATACTCAGATTACAGATTTATCACAGATCTAACAGTGACCTCACTGGTGACATCACCAGGAGGTGGAGAAAACTGACTTTTGAATTGGCCTGCACCTGACAAGTTTGTGCAGAAGGACTCTCTGAAAATCAAAGACACACACAGTCTGTGGACTGGTAACTAGGCACTTTAGAAAGATAATTCAGCTGGAACTTTTAAGTATTTTTGGTAGGCGTCTTTGTGTTCTGTAACTCCCCATTTATTTTATGTGACTGTAAGTTATTGATATGTTTGTTCTGTGTTTGATATTTTACCTATTTTACAATTTTTAGTAAACAATATTTTCCTTGAAATTCTGCCTGTGTTTCTCAGTTTTCTTTTGCATGTGAATGCTGAACCAGTGTTTCATTCTGACAGCTGTTAAGGGCTTGAATGTGTTACTAATCTTGCTAAAGGTAAGAATATACCTAGGTCTCATATTGAGTCATAAGGGTACATTTTGGAAACCTGACTGGGTGCCCCTGGGTGAAGGATTATATTGCATTTCCCCAAAGAGAATATATATCCGAGTCTGTTAACTGAGTATGCCAGCATAAGGTTCACATTTGACCCCCAGAACTAGAGGTTGGTAGGTGATTTGGACCCAAAACAGACAGGAGGGTTACCCTGTTTGTCTCCTCTTCACACTATTGTGCTTCAAGGTCGGCACTGTGGGAGCAGAGGGCCTGACCTCCGGAGTGCGTTTGTGACAGAGGAGTTGAGATGTCTTGGATGCCCTGGAAGGAGCATGCCTCAGACAGCTGGTGAAGGAGCCCACACAGGCAGGAGCAATACTAGACCTGGTTCTCACAAATGGTGACAGAATAACGAATCTATCAGTGAGCAGCCATCTAGGGTCCAGTGATCTCCATACAGTGTGGTTTAAGGTGAAGACAGTAGTAGAGCCAAGCCACTCAAAAGTAAAGGTCCTGGACTTCAAGAGGACAGACTGCAAAAATGGGGGAACACCGCCGGAGAATCCTGGTGAAGGGGGAGGGAGAGGGGAGTGGAGGAACAGTGGGAGAAACTTAAAGGAGCCATAGCAGGAGCGACAGGCCTCTATGTAAAGCTAGTAAACAAAAAGAAATAAAAAAACACTATGGTTTTTAAAACAAGTGTCAAGGAAGGTTAGGGGAAAAAAAACAAGTGTTCAGAAAGTACAAGGAAACACAGAGGGAGGGAGGGAGACAGGGAAATGTACCTGGCAAAGCAGAAGGAGGTGGGGAAGGCAGTCAGGTGTGTAAAGGCGCAAACTGAAGAAAGGATAGCAAAATCAGTAAAAGAAGGTAAAAAAAACCTTCTTCAGGTATATCAGGGAAAGGAAAAAGACCAATGGAGGGGTTGTGAGGTTGAGTTAAGGATATGTGTGTGTGTGGGGGGGGGGAGTGTGCAGAGGGGGACCTAGAAAAGGCAGAAATTCTAAACAAATACTTCTGCTCAGTATTTACAAAGGAAGGGGAAGAGGAGGGACCAAAATTCGGGGGTAGAAACACAAACGAGGGAGGGGGAGGTGGACACCAGTCCATTCATGGAGGAGAGAGTCCTAAAGGAACTCTCGAAACTAAAAGTGGACAAGACAATGGGACTGGATGGGATACATTCCAGAATATTGAAAGAACTCAGGGAGGTACTAGAGGCACCACTGACAGCCATATTTAATAAATCACTAGAGGATGGAATGGTACCAAAGTACTGGAGGAGGGCGAATGTGGTACCACTACACAAAAGAGGTAGCAACGTGGAGGCTGGAAATTACAGGCCAGTCAGTTTGACCTCAGTGGTGGGGAAAATCATGGAATCCATGTTAAAGGAATGAATTGTGACATACCTGGAGGCTAGTGGGGCACAAGACCCGAGGCAACATGGATTCACAGCAGGGAGATCTTGTCAAACAAATCTGATGGATTTCTTTGACTGGGTAACCAGGGTGGTGGATCAGGGAAGGGCAGTGGGCATGGCCTACCTAGACTTTAGTGAGGCATTTGACGCCATCCCACACAGGAGGCTAGTAAGCAAGTTGTACAGTCTGGGAGTATGTCCCAAAGTGGCACACTGGGTCCAAAATTGGCTGAGCAACAGGACACAGAGGGTGGTGGTAAATGGAGTTCAATCCTAGGAGAGGGAAGTTACAAGTGGAGTGCCACCACAGGGCTTGGTTCTGGGGCCGGTCCTCCTCAATGTCTTCATTAATAACATTGTGGAGGGGCTGGAAGGGAAGGAAAGCTTTTTTGCGGATGACACCAAGATCTGCAATAGGCTAGACACTCCAGACGAGGTGGAAAAAACTGAGAGACCAAGGCAAATTGGAGGTGTGGTCAAGAGAGTGGCAGCTTAAATTCAATACAAAAAAGTGCAAAGTCATGCACTTGGACCACAGGAATCCTGGAGAGGAATACAAAATGGGGGGGCAGGTACAAACAACAGTAATACTGGAAAGTGTCCTGTGGGTAAACATAATGGAACACCTGAAGGTGGCCAAGCAATGTGAAAAGGTGGCGTGGAGGGATGGAGGGATGTTGAGGTGCATAGGGAGGGGCATCACCAGTACAAAACAGGAGGTGGTGATGCCACTATACAGACAACTGGTCAGGCCACATCTGGAATACTGTGTTCAGTTCTGGAGACTGCATCTCCGGAAAGACGTTGACAGAATGGAGGAAGTCCAGAGAAGGGAAACAAAAATGGTGAAAGGAATGCACCAGAAAACATACGAGGAAAGACTGAAATACCTCAATATGTATACCCTGGAGGAAAGGAAAGGAAGGGGGGGGGGATATGATAGAGGTACTCAAGTACCTCAGGGGAATCAACAAGGTCCAGGAGGGCAGCATCTTTCAAAAAAGAGATGTGCAGGAATAAGGGGTCACAATATGATGCTTGGGGGGAATATTTTTTCACAGAAAGGATGGTGGATGCATGGAACAGCCTCCCAGCAGAGGTCATAGAGGCTAAAACAACTGGTGAGTTCAAGAATGCATGGCATAGACAGAAGGCAACCCTAGTGATAGGAAAGAAAGGATAAGCTGCTGATTATTTAGGATCTGGAGTTTAAATAGGTAGGGAAATGGGCAGACTAGGTGGGCCAGGTGGTCCTTATCTGCTGCCAAAATCTATGTTTCTATGTTAATGGTAACTAAAAGGGGGGGGGTAAAACCAGAGATCAAGTAGGGTCTGTAATGTAACAGTAGGTAGGGAAAATGGGCAGACTTGGTGGGCCAAGCTGTCCTTATCTGCTGTCAAATTCTATGTTTCTATGTTGGACAAAATGCACTAATTTCTTTGCCCTTAGAGCACTATGTTATAACTTTTATGTCTGCTAATTTTATTTTTTTTACCTACTGTTTTCACTTCATGGCTCCTGTCTCTCACCACAATGATCAGGGTTGCCCTGGTTACATCCTCCCTCTGGCCTGGAGGATGGGCTACACTTGTAACTGAAGCGAATGCTGTTCTGCGATCAGCTGTGTGGGAGAGGTGAGTTCTGGGTTGCCTATGCACAGAGTGAGATTCTGGGGTTTGTTTGTTCCTCTAATTCCCTTTGATTGCAGCTGACTGGTTACCTCATAATGTCTGTTGGAATGGTATTCTATGTACTGTGGTTGGCCGTGGATAGCATGAGTGACTTCTTTTGTTTTGCTGAAAGACAAAAGGGCAGAGAAAGAAATGTGCACAATAGTCTCACGGTTAGCACTGCACTAACATGAATGACGCTACACTAACTGGACATGCCACATATGAATAGGGAAGTACCATATTCAAAGGGCTCCTAGTATCGTGCAAAACAGATAGTGTGATCATACTAAATACAGCACTGAGCCCATGAAAATGAGAGAAGCCACTTTCATACAGCGTGCAGTGGTACATTTAGATGATCCTGGAAGCACTAAAAGGCTGCTGAAGTAGCACTATTTAGCACTGTCAAAACCCTATTATTAACATGCACTGTGGTGCCTGACCCCTGTCCCCCACTAACTGACAGCACTGTTGCCAGGCAATGTTAGGACACCCACCCCCCTTCCACCCTGATCCCTGCTGAAATACTGACTTTTCCCTGGGCAGACTAGTTTTCCCCCCTTCTGCCCTAATCCCTGTTACACTACCTTGTAAGCCCCCCCAGCCTAGCCACGCAGCACCTACACCCCTATACCCCCTCCCCAGTCTGGTACCAACTCACCCTAGAAAAGTCCATATAGGACTGCAGGCGGAACATTGGGATGATGTTCTGTACAGACTCTCCTTTCATCACCTTGGCTGGCAGTCATCTGAATGACAATGATCATTCACACAGTTACTGTAGAAACAGATGTCTGTATAGTATTCTTGCACTCAGTTTCTGCCATTTAGACAGTGCCAGGGCTGAGGCTGTAAGAGGAAGGTCTGTGCTGATTGCCATCCAGTGTTTTGCCTGCAGTTCTGGGTGGGCTTGTCTAGGGTGAGTCATGCCAGCCAGTGGTGTTGGATCCCAACATTATCACCATAAGCATCAGAGGCACTGGATGTCCCCATTACAGAGACAGAAATTATGGCTACAATTAAGGGGCTAAAGAATGGTAAATCACCAGGATGCAATGGATATCCTTCTGAATGTTATGAAATCTTTGCGATGTAGCTTACCCCACTGCTCCATCAGGTATTCACAGAGGTGGCAGACAGGGGAGCAATTCCTGCTTCTTGGTGCCAGGCTCAGTTCAATATATTGCCCAAACCAGGTAAGATCTGAAATAATTCTTCTCTTACCAGCTCATTTCTTTACTAGGGGTGGACCTCAAAATCTACATGGGCATATTGGCCGACTGGCTGCAAAAATGCATCCCCAACATAGTGCACCCATACCAGACAGGTTTCATATGGGAAGATTCATATCAGATAATATCAGGCAACTTTTGAATATACACTATATCACTTTCTTTAATAGGCTGAGTGGCAGTGTTGGAATTACAGGAGGGCTTGCCAGTGCTTGCCCCCCCCCCCAGTTCTGAAGAGAGCCCCGCTAGTTCATGCATTACTGCCATTGACTTATAATGGGAAGGGGGCTCAATTTAAACATAGAACTCTTATGGGCCCCCTTAGCTCACAAAGTGTAATTCCAACACTGCTGAGTGGATACAATTAAAATTAATATTTTATCCTGGCTGCTCTTCTTCTTTCAGACCCTGCCAGCACCCATCCTAGAATCCTTCTGGAAAGCTTTATTAAAAGATATAAACCGATTTATTTGAGCAAGGATACCCCTGGGCAAGAAAGGCGATCCTCACAGCCCCCAGAGAACAAGTAGGCCTGTACTACCCAATCTGAGATGGTATTACCTGGCAGCCCAGTCAGTGGGAATGTGCTCCTGGGTCAAGAGGCAGGTGGCATCTCAGTGGGTCAATATGGAAATGGAAAAAGACCTGCCAGTACCGGACTGGGCCTTGCCACTAGAACCATTTGGGCCAGAGTTAGTATGCCAGGTTTCTAACCCATGGGTAAAGCACCCTGAATGTTGTACTAAAAATCAGGCACACGCTACGGTCAGAGGGAGACCTAAGGCCCCTGAAGCTCCTGTTCCATCACATACAATTTATATCCCCCAGAACAGATCCTGGTTTCAGACACTGAGCAGAAAAGGGACTGACATGTTTTTCAAAACTGGCCTCAACAGGTCAGATCATACTCTTTGAGACCCTGAAACAGAAGTACAGTTTAGGCCAGAGAGATAAGCTCGGACCAAGGTAAGTAGTGCACTTCCTTCAACAAAGGGGGAACCTGACTAAGATCACCAGAGACAACACAGTTCTAGACTATATATACTGGATGGTCACACTTAAAGATAAGTTTAGATACACCTCAGGATTTACAAAACGCTAATCGAGGGGGATGAACAATCACTGGCACATATCAGGCCAAAGTTGGAGCAAGAGATTGGGGCACTTGTACTGGAGAAAAAGTGCTGAAAAGATTACAAGGGGGATGGAAAATGACATCAGCCCCAGTTTGGAGGGAATATGTCTGGAAAGTTCTGGTCAGGTTCTTCCACGCCCCAGTAGTGATCAAACCCATTGGTAACAGTAGATGGGAAGCATGCTGGATGAAATGTGGTAATAGGACACTCGCATCCATATTTTCTGGGAGTGTCCAGTTATAGTGAGGTATTGGTCACAGGTTCACCAGATCACTGCAAAGATAATAGATGCAAACTATCCATTTTCCTTCACAAACCCAATATTACTGTAGGTTTCCTGATAGCAGGCACACAGCCAGCTAGAAAGAGGAAACAACTATATATCATGTTAACCACAGCACATAAAGTTATCACAGCCACATGGCCATCAGATGTATCCCCCCAGTACACTGTCTAGAAGAATAAAATGCAAGAGGTCAGGAGCATGGAACATATGACTGTAGCAGTAAATCTTAGACTTCAGTCATTTTTAAATGTATGGAACCCAGGGGAAGCACACTAACCACAAGAGCTTTAAACACTATAAAGCTTGTTGGACATTTTGATATTTGGTTTAATGCAACTCTTTCTATCTGGCAAAAGACTACACAACCAAGACATAGACTTCTGTTATTGGACCCAGGTGACCTGAACATTTGCCTGTTGAGTTCTGCCTGGATGAGACCTGCTGGGGGTGTTCCTCTTCATCCCTGGACTTTCTGCCTCCATGTCATCAGCTGAGAAATGTGTAGACTCTTTATCCCATTCACAGCATTGTTAAGCTCATGTGGAGCCAGGTTAAGCTTCCATGTTGTTATTCTTTTTATTACCCTAGAAAGGCAGTATAGCGCAGTGATTTAAAGCTCTGAGCTGCAAATCTGGTGACATCCAGCAGACCAGACCTGGGTTTGATGCATTCACTCGGCATACCCGATAGGTCCAACACTGCCATCGGACCATCAGGGGACACACCCCTCAGAGGGTGGTATTGGACCATCTCCATATGGGCAGGCCTACCAGGGGGGGGGCAAGAAACTGAACCCGATGGTGTGATGGTCAGACCACATTATGGAAGTATGTGTGATGTTGTGTTTCTTTGAAACTTGGCTTATTGTCAGTGCCCTTTGGGGTAACCCTTGTTTCAGTGCTTCTGCACTGAGGTTCATTGTCTTCAGGTTTTTTTTTTTATTTGTGCCCCCACCACCTAAGCAAACAAGGCCCACATAGGGGAGGCTGAATCTCAACTGAAAAGTTAGATCACAGATCAGTGACTCAGTAGGTGCTGGCTTAGTGTAGAGGAAAGAATCGTGTAGTCTTGTTATAAACTGATGTACTGAAGAGGGGATATGCCATTTCTGAAGGTTATCTCCTGCATTTTGAATAAACGTCACATAGAGATTGTGTGTTGAACTTGAAGTTCGGTGTCTGGTCCATGTGTTTTCCCACAACCCCTCCACAGTCAAATTTTGAATTTGCTATTTTTGTTGTCCCATTTTCATCATTAACTGCACAAATGCCCCTGTAAATTGCAAAGGCAGCATTTTTAAATGTTAACTATGACTACCTGTAGCTCAAGAGGCAGAGGAAATATTTAACTCAATGGCAGAATTTGACGAAAATGACAACGGATGTCCTGGTATTCAAAATCAGCCTGCCGACCAGTTGTCCTTTTCGGAAACAATGCTGGCAAGCAGTGAGTCCATAGATGAGCTGCCCACCTCTGAAACTGTTCAAGAAACCTCGGGAACTGAAGTAGGTGAACTGGAGAGTCAACAGCCCATGCATGATCAGCAAATGAAAAGTAAGAGCCATGTTTTAGTTTTGGATGTTGACGTTAATCATATTGAAGAGGAACATCACAAAAGAAACACACTTAAGACCACAGTTTGGACTGTCCATGTTTTTTGTGACTGGTGTGCATCATGTGGGAAGATCCCAGACCTGTCAGCTATAAGTCAGGCTGATTCAAACAGCCTACTGCCCGAGTTTTATGCTGCAGTAAGAATTTTTGCTGGTAATGAATATTCTATTGGCAGTATGCACAGCATAAGAGCCGGTCAGAACAGATATCTCAGTTCAGCTGCTGTGGGACTGTCAATATAATAACTGACCCTGCATTCAAAAACTGAAAATAATGTTTTTATCTCTGTGCTTAAAAAGTACAGAAAATCACAAAAAGACATGAGTAAATACCACCCTGCGGTGACCTATGGTGACATCCAGAAACTGAAGAACTCACCAGCCCTGTCACCTGACACAGCACATGGTCTTCTGAGAAAGATAAGGGTGGACGTGCAGCTCCTCATGGCCAGGCATAGCAGGGAGGGGCAGCGTGATCTAAAGTCCTCAAACTTCGTCATCAATCAGGACGAGAATGGGTTATGATATATTTCCCTAAACTTCAATAAACACACAAAGAACTACTACGATCCTATAGGACAGGGAAAAGAAAATCTGAGATGGTTCATGTAGGAGAGACGTGGTGACCCACTGTGTCCTGTTAAGAGCTTTAAGAAATACATCAGCAAGCTGCACCTAGAGTTGAAGGTCTTGTACATGCACCTTAAGCATCTGCTGCAGTCATTCTTTTTTTTTTTATTTGTTGAGCTCTTTTTACAACTCCTCACTGGCCCCATAGACTTTTCTCCAGTGGGAGTGGGGGCACCTGTTTCCTGCCCCATCTGAGATCCTCCTAATCTGGCTCGCTAATCCGGGGAAAGCTCTACTTCAGCTCCACCGACCACCCTTCCCCCATGGCTCTGAGCCCCCTGGGGTGGGACTGCCATTAACTCCTCTGGCGCTCTATCTACAATCTAGAAGGATGGCCAGGGACAGGAGGAGAGACACAGCGACCAGCTTGACAGGACCCAACTCTGAGCATGATAGGCATCCTTGGCCCCACCTTCACCTGTGTGGGTACCAGGGCTTTTCCTGTGTTCAGTTGCCCCTCAGGTGTGTGGACATGCAAGGACACCCTGTATGCAATGGGTACACTCCCACGCCCATGTGTAAGGCATCTACCATCACTGTCATCCCCCTGGGAAGCATGCCACTAGTCACGCTGCCTCCAGCCACCACCAGTAGCTGTTGGTACTGAGGGAAACGCACCCACCCATCCCCAGGAGAGGACAGCAGTCCTCTGGATGCTCAATCCTTGCCACCCCCTACCAACCCCTGGCTGCCCCAGCTCACTCCTGAACCCAGGTCAGCAGCATGGCTCACGGTGTGGCATCCAGGACCTCAACCCTCAGCTCCACCGGGCCAGCCCAGCCACAGTCATTCTTAGACAGTTCTCCAGTGTGGAATATTAGGGAGCCCCTTGGAGTAACTATCTGTCCACTATGATGGGAAGACTGAACAAGGAAGCTGGGCTGTCAAAAAAGTACACAAATCACTCGCTAAGAGTGGCGCAGTACAGCTTTTGTCAAAGGCAGAGTTAGAC
The DNA here is from genome assembly GCA_016271365.2 of Neoceratodus forsteri. Lineage (NCBI taxonomy): Eukaryota > Metazoa > Chordata > Ceratodontiformes > Ceratodontidae > Neoceratodus > Neoceratodus forsteri. The sequence goes on along the minus strand of JADMNL010000025.1, from coordinate 5,919,384 downwards.
AGCAGAGAGATTATGAGGGTAGCAGGACACTGGAATGAATGAACCCTGGGAAGTTATAGGTCAGCCTCTATGGATGACAGGAAGAAGTGGAGCAGCATCCTTTCTGCACTTGAGAAAATATCCTTTAAACAAATTCCTGTGCCTCTTTCCACACAGAGAGATCCAAACAGCACAACTCCACAGGAAGCTCCATGCACAGTAGTGCTGGTCCTTTCAATCAATCAATCAGTCAATCAATCAAATTCTTTATTTATCCAGGCGAACACCATTGAGCAAGCTCATTTACAAGGTGGACCTGCACTTCACAAGTCAAGTAACAACGTATATACAGACAAATAGACAGTAGATATAAGAGTACAACAGTACAGGTAGGCCTGCAATAGACAGGATAAGTAAAAATACATTTGGATTCAGGTAAAAGACAGTCGGTAAGGATATACATAACAATAGGGTAGCAAGTCAGTAAACATTAATACCAGATACAACAACATACATGGTTTAGTATTCCTGTAAGGTAAAGGCATTATAGTCCAGCGAAGAGATTAGTTGAAGTGGAGGCTACAAGTGAAGAGACATACATAGTTTAAAAAGACCCAGGCACATCAAGGGGGGGGACATGTGTCGGGAGAAGTGGGCAACCAGTGGTGGGGGGGGAGGAGTTTGGAACTGGGATGATAATAGGAGCGAAGGAATGAGATGCTGTGGGTACACAAGGAATAGGTGGGTGAGGGAGGGTGAGATTTGGGATGGTAGATAAGTAGGTGGCTCAGGCCAAGTTATGCACTGAATCAAGAAGGAAGGAGGATGGGAAAAGCAGGGAGGATGTGGAAGGGGGGTTGTAAGTAAGCTAGGATCATTGGAAGCAGTTGCAGGCTTCTGTAATGTATTTTGAGTATAAGGTCTTAAACACAGTGAGACTAACAGGAGTCCTCATGCCTAAATGTATTTTTAATGCACCAGTGAACTTTGTCAATTACAGCATGTGATTTTGTTATTTTGTCCTCCCTGGATGACGAGTACAACGCGTAGTTAAGTACCGATTATTTATTTTCTCCACCCCAACCCAAAGTTGTGGGACTATTTTTCTTCCATGCAGCTTTAAAGTATCTGAATAAATGTTATTGTGTTTTGCCTTTTGCTTGAATTGTAGCCATTTTATAAGCACAATAAGACACTCTGGGGATGTGCATTGCACTTTGATAACTGCACTCATAGGGGCAGATGACACTTGGCCTATTGCTTTGTGCCTAACACCCCTGGAAGTGTGCTTATCACTGTGCAATGCACTCCCTGCCATGTCTTATTGCTTACGAATGCTTCTACCCATTTCCACAACTGGATGGCCTGGAGCACTGAGAGGTTAAGCGACTTGCCCAAGGTCACAAAGTGATAATTTGTATCTAGCAGGGTTTAAACCTGTGTTCTTCCAGTTCCCAAGTCAAGAAGTAAAAAGACCACACAAGATACTACAGACTTGAGTGTTCAGGAAATAGGCTGACTATCACTAGAAGAAAGAGGGAGGTGGTGCTACCCCTGTATAAATCACTGTCTCTCTATAAATCACTGGTAAGACCCCACCTTGAGTACTGTGTCCCGTTCTGAAGACCACATCTCTGAAAGGACATAGACTGAGTGGAGGTGGCCCAGAGGATGGCAACTAAAATGGTACAGGGTCTGCATCCAAAGTCCTATGAGAAGAGCCTAAAGAACCTCAATATGTACATCTTGGAACAGAGGAGGAAAAGGGGGGACATGATAGAGACCTTTAAATACCTCACGGAGGTAAATAAGGTGCAGGAAGGGAGTGTTGTTCAGAAAAAAAAATGCTCTAGAACAAGGGGACATACTATGAAGCTGGAAGTGAGTAGATTCAGTAGAGACATGAGGAAATATTTCTTAACAGAAAGAGTGGTGTATTCCCAGAACAGCCTTCCAGTGGAAATGATTTGGGCGAAAACAGTGGTGGTTCAAAAATGCCTGGGATAGGCACAAGGGAGTCATAAAGGTAAGAAGGTGGGGGAGGAGAAAAAGCTATAGATCAAATAGGCTCTGTGGCAAGAATGAAGGCAGAAAAAAAGATGGGCAGGCTGGGTGGGCCAAACGGCTGTTATCTGCTGCCAGATTCTATGTTTCTATGCATGTCCTATGACTATTACATACTGGATGACTGTGATTTTGGTGTCAGCTAGTGTGTGCTCTTTGTCTGTTCTGAATCACATGGCGATTGTACTACTGTAGGTTACTATGTAGTAGTGCCACTGATGTCATTTTCTACAGCCCAGATAACAACATAATGACCTCATGAATACTAACATGACACTCGCAAAATGGCATTATGTGATTCATGAACAGAACTACTGTGCCTCTTAGCAGTACTCCTGTTGCTCCTTGAATATTTATTTATTTAAAATTTGGTAACCTGGAAAGGCACACTGAGCCGAGGCTCACTTCGAGGTGTGACCCTGGGAAATGGGGATCACTTACAAACAAAGGGAACAATTACAACATGGCAATATACAAGTGCGGTAGTGCAGAAATGGTCGTGGTCTCTTTATTTACCATGAGTTAATTTCATCTTCATGAATCTAGCCCCTAGTGTGTATAGGGCCTTATAGGCTGTACTTGTTAAAAACTAATCATAGTATGTTGAATATAAAAAAAATTGATGCCTTTAAGTAAAATTTCAAAACATGATTGTTGAACATATTTTTTATTTGATATAGTCTGTATTATAAAGCATCATTTTTATAACTATGGCCAGTAAAATGAAAATAGGTTTATCTCTAGACTTTAACTGTTCTGGCTGGTTCTCAACAACTGACATCATGAACCCCTGTTTGTGATATCACAATCTGTTACTGACTGTGCAATGGATCATGATATCATATAAGTAGAAGGTTATTATATTAGGTGTAGACAACCAGTCAGAGCTGATGAAGTCTGGGGACAATGATCCAGTCTTCATGTTAACCTGCATAGCTATGATGAACAAGCATTTGTCAATGCCGAATATTTGCTTGCTGGCATTGGCATTAGTAGTGCAGGAGTTAGAGAGATGCATAATAGGAATGGCAGTGAAGTATTGAAGTAACGCCAACCCCGACCCTGTAGAGACTGAAAGGCATTGGGGGGGTGCCTTTGAGTCATCGGCCATAATGCTTATACCATTCCACCTCACCCCACCCTGTAGACACCAACAGGTGTCGCAGTTTGCTTTGGGGTCTTCGATCCCTATACTTAACCCTTTTCATAAGAAAATAAGCTGACATGGGTGCAGTATAGGAGAATGGCGTGAACTTTAGGGCCAAAGATCCCAAGGCACACCTTGATGCCTGTCAGTGGCTGAAGGGTGGGTGTAGAATGCTGTGAGCATTATGGCCGATGAACCCAAGTCACACCTCCGACACCTGTCAGTCTCTATAGGGTGGGAGTTACGGATGGAAACCTCAATGTCCCAGGTGTTTGTTGGTATTTTTGCTCCAAATTTTCAAAAAGGACTTTTTGGGAGCCCATGTCATGAACAGTGGCACTGTCATTTTGTTAATCGGTCCCAAAAGGTGAGTCCATGCCACGACTGTGAAATCATCTTTCAGGACCAAGAAATGAAATGACAGTGACAGTATTCATGGAGTGGGGTCCCAAGAACCCCATGCTGAAAATTTAGGGCCACAATTCCTAAAAATGGCTGAGATAGCAACCTAAGTTGAAACCGGCCCCCCATTGACTACCATTATAGGGCTTACCGTCATGTCCTTAGTTTGTCGGTCACTTTTGAAGAGTGTAAACGTGTTCCCATTCCACAGAAGATCACTGCTTCTGACCTCCGAAGGTAAGTATGGGGGGGGTTGAGGGGAGGTGGGGTGTTCAGAGGATGGGCGGGGATGGGCTTGGCAGGTATGAAAAGAATGTAAAGGTCCCTAGTGGCAGACCAACACCAAAATGCCACATATGAATGGCGTTATTGGGTGGATAACATGTATACTATTAACAGCTAATTTGAAAGGTCAAATGATATACTGTAAACTGCCCATCCAACAGCCTGACTCCGTATATGCCATATATTTTCATTTGTGCAGACGTACAGGACCTTCATAAGTCACTTCTGGCTTTGCAGCTTGTGAGTTGTGGTGGTGTCCCCTCACTTATCAAGATAACTTGATATATTCTTACTGATGCCATTGCATACTTCTGAATTATGACTGTAGGACAGATAGACCTGTTCGAGCAAACTGTATTTTCTGTGTAAACTGAAATCAATAACTTATCAAAGGCTGTTGTTATATATCTCAGTGCTGTAATGAAAAAACACGCAGTGTGTAACACCCATGTCATTCAAGGCTTCTCTGAAGTCTTGGCAGAATTGAATAACTGAGTGACAGGCAGTACTGTACCTTCCTATGGTTGCATTTTACAGGAAAACATGAAACCAAACTGCTGATTACGTATTCTCTTTACTCTCTGCAGTGATACCATCTTATTTAACACTGCCCACAGAGTAAATGGTAGGAGAGAAAAACCTATGTTTTAACCTTCACTGGAAAACTCAGCTTCAGAAATAAAATGTTTTTTGAATTGCACACCAGTTTTTCATCAGCTAATATCAAAACAGAAGTGCATAAAATTAAAAACAAAACTGGTCGTTCCCCTTTTGTACTAACAAAAATATTTAATACATTTTCATGCCCGGGGACTGGCCCCTTTATGAAGATGACCTATGTGTTTGGGAAGTCACTCAGCTGGAGAAAAGACACCTTACCCCCTCGGGGACTTGCTTTGCTCACATCCAGCACTTGGAAGATCTGAAGCTGATGATCTTGGTCCGGCCCAATACAGACCAACCCTCTGCAGGGTTCCGAAGTGGTTTCTCTGCCCCCAGGGTCGATGATGGGATTGGGACCAGAGCTGGGACCCGAACCACAGTGGCAGAACATGCTGCTCAGGAGAGGCGATATCAAGATGTGGGCTGCTGCATCCTGTGCTCGGCGCTGTGCCAGCAGCGGGGAGATGTTGGGGAGCAGCCAGGAGTGGAAAGGCTGAACCCGGGGAGCAAAGGATGGGCAGCATGGAACTCCCTCAGAGAGGATGGGGATTTCTCACTCCCACTGAAACTCATTTAGCTGGAGATGTAGTTCATGCCCAGGGACTGGCTCCCTTGGGAAGATGACCTAAGTATTCGGAAACTCGCTCGGCTGGAGAAACGATGCCTTACCCTCTCGGGGACTCACTTGGTTTGGGTGGAGATGCTTTACATGCGCAGGGACTCGCTCAGTTCTGGTGGAGAATTGGATGCTTTATGTGCTCTGGAACTCGTTTGGCTCGAGACGCCCCTCGTATTGCCCACAGTCCCTCCGTCCGGGAGGAGAGGATGCTGTCAGTGCTCTGGGAGTTAGTAGGTAAAGAGATAACTGTTGGCGTCAACATTATACAAATCAACATAGGTACACTTCTCTGTTGTAGTGAGCGGAGGGGAGAGGTTACCTCATGAGTATCCCAAGGGCCCATTCAACATTTGACTTACTGCCCCTCAACCTATACATCCTAATTAGTAGGCAGAGGTAGTACCCCTTGGAGTAGCACCGCCTAGGGGTTACATTACTATTTTTGCAGATGTGTCCCAGATTTTAGTCGACTTTTGTCCATAATCAAATAGTTGTCCCTGATTTGTCACAAGGGAGGTTAAGAGGTATGCTCCCAAGTCTTTGCACAGCTCTAGGTCTACAGCCTCCCCCTGTTTTGTACATGCACATAAATATTTATTATCACAGGTCAGCAGTCAACTGACAAAACACAGTACACCAGAGATTACAACTTAAAATTAGGATGTCTTAAAAAAAATAAAAAAATCCATGCCCATTTATAGTATACCCACCTGTATTTGTTGTTTCCACTCCATGGTCAGCTGGACAGTCTAACGCCGCTGTGTACTGTGCATTTTTTTGTTGAATTAACACACAGTGTACAGCCCCTTTTAGAAACCTGGCAGAACCCCCCCCCCAAGTCAACTACCCAGCCAGAGCATGATTTCTTTGTTGAATTAACTGTAACACAGAAATGTGGCAGAACACCCTCATCACTGCCGCCGCTGAAATCAACTACCTGGCCACAGGATCAGCATGATCACTACCCCCCCCCCAGTACATTTGTAACACCCCATCCCACCTGCAGAGAGAGAGATCTGGATCTGTCAGATGAATGTGCCTGCCGGTCAAAATGACTGCACTCCTGGTGCTCCAGTGATGCTTTGATGTGCCCGCCTGGTGAGAGAAAGGTGACCCGACCGGCCTGTTCAGTCTAATTAAGTTAAATTGTGACAAGCACTAGCAGCCTCACCTCGGCTCAGGCTGGACTCAGGAGTTAAATCTCCTGACTGTGACATTACATCCCACCAGTGAGAGTTCAGTCAGGGCTGGGGAAAAAGGCAAGACACTGCGCAGCAAGCACTCTCAGCTGCAGTGCTTCCAGGGGTTACAGCGAGCCTCGAGGAGACCTCTGCCGTGACTGTGACACTATGTTCCACCAGTGACAGTTCAGTCAGGGTCGGGGAAAAGGGCAACGGGGTTACAGTGAGCCTCGAGGAATCAACTACCTAGCCAGAGTGTCAGCATGATCACTATCCCCCTTTGGCACATTTTTCACACCCCATCCCTCCTGCATGTGCCTGCCGGTCAAAATGACTCCACTCCTGGTGCTCCAACGATGCTTTGATGTTGTGCCAACCTGGTGAGAGAAAGGTGACCCGACTGATCTGTTCAGTTTAATTAAATTAAATTGCGACAATCACTAGTGGCCCCACCATGGCTCAGGCTGGATTCGGGAATTAAATCTCCTGACTGTGACACTATATCCTGCCAGTGAGAGTTCAGTCAGGGCCGTGGAAAAGGGCAAGGCACTGCACAGCAAGCACTCTCAGCTGCAGTGCTCCCAGAGGTTATAGAGAGCATCGAGAAGCCCTCTGCCGATGGTGCAACAGTAAGGACAGCGTTAGTGGTTACCATGGGGACACCCCAGGATGCTCCCTGCCTCAGACTGTGCTGGCTGAGCTCCGGCAAAAGAAAAAAGATTTCAGGGGAAAATAAAATAAAAAATGTTTAACTTGGGAGGCAGCAAATATGATACACAGTACAATCCAGGCAGGATCCGGTACCAGTGTTAATACACCAGCAAAACCGGTACAGTTGGAGGGTCGGGACTTACTCTGTTTCTTCCGGTTTGAGTGTAGAAGCCTCTTGTGTGCTGGGACTTGCTCGATTTGGGTACGGATGCTACTGGCACACCAATTTTACAAAATGCCAGTAAATGGTGGGCAGAGTCTTCCTACAGATCGGAGGGCTAGAGATACTTTGTAATGGCCGCTATACAAATGAGAGGAATGAACTGTACTCTCTCATTGGTGCGGTTCTTTTCTCTCCAGTGAAGGCTAGCTGCCACTGTGAAATTTCAATGGCTGTCATGCTGTGCTTCACCGTTCATTGGTGTATCAGGGTCGTGCCCGCTGTGCAGTGCTCTGCATTGGACTTGTCCCTGATACACCTCTGAAATGCAGTACTGTTCCAAGGTGTTTCTAGTGCAAGCGCACAAGCAAATACAAAAAGCTAAAGCCGAATATAGAAAATATGAGAATTGGCAGTTGAATGTTTCTACTGTATCTTTCCTGCTATACCTTAACTTTGCCAGTCCCTGTTGGGATTATTATCTTATACCACTAGACAAACAATGACAAGACTGCTGGCTCAAACACTAGAGACCCCTGTGGTGGTTCACTGATCCAGCTATGTGACAAAGTAGTACTCGTTACCTCCTTAATCTTGCAAACTGTAGCCATGTTAGCGTAATATGAGCATTAAAAGGAAACATTGTACATTTTTCAGGGAATGTGCTATCCCCTTGACAAAATTGCTTCTGCATTAAAAAACATTCCAGATCCACCGACACCCACTGGCCTCAACTCAACAGGGGATAAATACCAAGAGATATTTAACAACTGTGGTGTAGCTGGGCAGTACCGTTGTGAGCAACAACACTCTTTGATGCCCCAAATAGAAATAAAAGTGGACCAATTAGAAAACAAGTTTTTTTGTGTGTGTCATTCCTGTAATATTTGTAGGTTTGGCAAAGAGAGTAGAGAATTCATACATCCCAATACAGGAAAAACATACCCAATCCAAGGATATGTGACTTGCAAAACCCAATATGTGGCACATGTGGGGTGGTGCAATTGTGGATTGGTTTATGTTGGTTAGACAAAACGTCCATTGAAAGAGTGCGTACAGGAGCATGCCAGAGCAATGTCTAGAGTTAGCAAGGATAGTGCAGTAGGGGACAATTTTATGAAATACCACAACTGTACTCTTACGTCTTTTAAATTTAGAGCATCAGAACATGTTCCTGAGTTTGAGAGAGGAGGAAACAGACTTAAGAAGTTGCTCATGAAGGAAACAGATTTAAACTTCAGTCACTACACCCACAGGGATTTAATACTGAAATGGATTTAAACCTTTTCTTTGAAAAGTTGAGAGGGTGGTCTGAATGAATGTTTGCTTCCTGAACTCACTGCTGGCTGCTAAAATATGACATATACATAGGCTAAAATGTAGAAATTATTTATCACTAGAAATCTGTCAGTCAGGGGCAGAATTGGTGGATTGATTATGAAATAAAATTTTGTAATTGTAGTTTTTTCAAGAAAATATGGGGGATATGGATAAAGGGAGGAAAATATTTCCCCTCCACACCTATCTTACCCCTGCTGACAACCACTCTTGATGTGAAGTTATATTAAAATAAAATTACACATAAGTGGGTTTCTGTAATGAAATTACTTAAATGGAAGATATTAAGCATTTTTAGTGATTGAAAATAGAAATCACGTCTTTTTTCAGAAATAATTTTTTAAGACTATGGGGTTTTAAAATTATAGTGCACTTGAATTCAATGGATTTCCTGCACAACATCACGTAATAGGTGATTCAGTAATTACAGTGGAGATGAGAAAGTACATGGTTAAGCATAGTATGGGGCACAATGTAGGAATGCACATGAATATTTAATTGTGATAATGATTTCCCTATTTAAGCACGTGATGAAGACTGTTACGGCCCTACACAGGGGTGTTTATCTCATGGAGGTTTTGCTACAATAAAAGTTTTTACATTTCTTCCAGCGTGGTGGGTGCACTGCTTTAATTTTTACTGTTCTTTTAAGTGGTTACCTGCTTTAGCGGCAGCACCTTTGGTGGCAGTCGGAGTGTGTGGTTCTTTTATTTGTAGTTCCAGAGTTGCACCAGCATCCCATGAAGACCCACACAAGACTAACATGTCATGCTATCCACCACTGTTGTGGTCCTGGGCAAGTATTGGACCACCCGTAAGCCCACAATAGAGCTGGTAATGGGTCTGTGTGGAGGAGGGTGTGATCGGGCAAGCTGGGGGGACAAGAAAATCTTGATAAAATATACATACCTCTGTTCATTGAAAAATACCGTTCTGCCTGGTTGAGGGGACAGTTTTCCCTCTAACAGATTTCCAGTATAACCATCAGACAGCCTCAGTGTATTTTGAAAAATTGGGCCTCAGACAGTGGTGAGGGTTGGGGCTGGGTGCATATGTGCTGGGGAGAACATGTTGAAGAGATCAGACACACTACATTTAGATGAGTTCACCATTTTCAGATGCACATAGAGAAACCTCCCATTCATAAGAAACACTGACATTCTTGTCCCCTCCTGATCGAACACAAGTGCATATGCTACACAGACACTAGGGGCTGGTGACATTTTTATTGTTGTTGTAAAATGGTCCAAATGTTCATATATTCACTCCACTTTCAATTCCTGGCAAGTTGCATACATTTGTACTTTAAAAATGTACCAAATCTATACATGTTAATTATTTATTTACATGTTTTGGACCTCCTATACTGTGTTTTGTAAGCAGAGGTTCTCATTTATTTATTTACAGTATTTTATCTCCAAGGGATGTGACGACCGGGGTGCCGAAGGGATCAGTGTTGGGACCGATGTTGTTTGGGATTTTCATTGCTGATATCTCCCACGGTGTCCAGAATAAGATCAGTCTCTTCGCGGATGACACAAAGATGGGAGCGGTGGTAGATGACATCAAAAGGTAGAGGGGGCTGCAGGAGGATCTGACCAAACTACAGGAGTGGTCAGAGGCATGGCAGTCAGAGTTCAACACCAAAAGGTGCAAGGTATTGCACTTCGGGGCTAAGAACCAGCGGAGGAGCTATCAGCTGGGGGGGTACAGCTAGAATGCACTGAGGAGGAGAAGGATCTAGGGGTGCTCATAACAGGGAGTATGAATAACTCAGCTCAGTGCAGGAAGATGGCAGCAAAAGCCAACAGGATGCTGGGCTGCATAGCAAGGGGACTCTTCTCTAGAAATAGGGAGGTGATCCTGCCCCTCTATAGGTTGCCGGTCAGGCTGCACCTTGAATATTGTGTGCAGTTCTGGAACCCATTCCTGAAGAAGAACATCAAATTGTTGGAGGATGTACAGCATAGGGTGACAAAGATGATCCAGGGACTAGAGGGATACTCCTATGAGGAGAGGTTGGGCGAGCTGAACATGTATTCCCTGGTGGAGAGAAGGGATGGGGGGACATGATCAAAACCTTTAAATACCAAAAGGGATAAACAAGACTAGTATAGAAGGGATTTTCCAGATCAGAAGGGGGAGGGTTACGAGGGGCACCGGCTGAGACTGGGGTGGGGGATTGAGGAGGGAAGTCAGGAGATAGCATTTCACAGACAGGGTGGTGGACAAGTGGAATACTTTGCCTGAGGAGGTGGTAGCCTGTAGCACAGTGGATGGCTTTAAGAGAGGATGGGACAGAGCGAGAGAGGGGTAATTATGAAGAGGGAGGGGTGGGTGGGGCAGCTGCAAGGTGAGGAGCTAGCTGCACAATTGAGCAGACTCACCAGACTATGCGGACTGCATCAGCTGGCCTTTTTGTATGTTCATATGTTCATATTTGTTTATCTCAAAAGTTTTACTAGGAAAGACATACTGAGCTGGTAACAGCTTGTTTCAGGAGGCTTCTTGGGGGATGGGGAGAGGGAAAATCCAACAATGTGTTACAGAAGTGCAAATGATACAAATAGTAAAAATGAAACCGCAATAAACATCAAAAATTGACAATTAACAATTATACACAGGAAAAATAGGTATACACTAAGCATAAGACAATAACAGAGTGCAATATGTAATATAAGAATTAGTGGTGGGAGGAATAGTTGCAAATGCGGAGGGAGAACTGCGGAGCTGCTCTAATGTGGGTGCAAGGCAAAGGGGGAGCAGAGACTGTAGGGAGACAGATAACAGCCCAGGGACCAGTATCAGTGGCAGCTGCAGGGGGTGTGCGGGGAAGTGATGGAAAACTGATTTAAGAGATGTGAGGTGGGTTAAGTGGATAGTAAGGGGGAGAGAGAGTCCCATGGTTTGGAGAAGCAGAAGAAAAAGGCAGCTTGGGAGCAGAGGATTTTACTGGGGGGAGAGTGAAAGAGCAGAAGGTGGAAGTAAGAGGTAGAGGTGGGGGGAAGAGGAGAGGATGATCCTGGGAGGAGAGGGAGGCAAAGCAGAATTTAGAGATAAAGGAGACACAGTGGGTGAAGTGTCTGGCATCAAGGCAGGGGAAACACAGAGAAGAATACAAAGAGCAGTGGCGGGTACTAGGGAGTATGTTAAGGGAAAAACAACCTAATGAGTGAAGGGGGGTACAGTCCAGCCAGGCTGGATTTGGAAGCAGCACTGTAAACCATGTCACCATAGTTAGAGATGGGGAGCATCATCTTTGAAATACTCTTTCATCAGGCAAGAAGTGGATATTCCCTTTATTTCTGTAACGTAGATCAGTTTTTGGGTGAAGCTCCTGATTGATGTTATTTATGTTCACCGAGAAACTGAGGTGATGATCTAGCCAGACTCCAAGGTACTTAAATGAGGGGACATCCTCAATTGTTGCACTGTCATGTGTGTGAAAGGAGGGGAGAGTGGCAAGGCTAGCGAGCCTCTACCTAGTGCCAAAGGTCATGGAGTCTTTTTTGTTGCAATTGAGGGACAGCTGATTTGCCTGGAACCAGTGTTGGATGTTAGTAAAGTCCAGCTGAAGCCAGGCCATAAGGTCATGGGCAGAGGAGCTGGAGGCAAAGAGACCTGTATTATCTGTGTATATGTGGGTAGATGCAGAGAAGCATGCAGTGGGGAGGTCATTCAGGAAAATGGAGAAGAGCACTGGGCCAAGGACAGCCCCTTGAGGCACATATGAGCAGATAGGGGGTGAGGGGGAATAAGGAATTACCAGTCTGGACAGCTTTAGACTTGTCCTCAATGTATGAGTAGAACCGCCTGACTGAGAAGTCAGAAAGCCCTATTGCCTTATGCTTGACTAGAAGGAGTGAGTTGGCAATTGTGGTGAAGACTTTTGTCAAATTGACAAATATGGCAGAGAGGACCAGGCCCTGATCCGTACCAGATGGAATGGAGTCTGTGAGACAAAAAAGGCAGGTGGACATGGAGCAGGACTTTTGGAAGCCAGACTGGAATGGAGTGAAAAACAAGGATGAGCCAAGGAAAGAGGAGAGCTGGGGGAAAACAAGATGTTTCTGGAGCTTAGCCATGGTGGGGAGGAGGGAGATGGGTTGGTACTTACCAGGAGAGGAGGAACAATATCCTTTAGGAAGGGAGATGACTACATCCTGTTTTTAAGTATTAGGGAAGGAAGCTAAGGAGAAGGAAAGACTGAGAAGGTACAGTAGATAATAAGGAGAGCAATGACTTGGGCAAAGAGATGCAGGAGTTCGGGGTCAAGACCATCAGGGTTCATGTCCTTATGGAGGTTTAGAGTCTAATATACCTTAATGGATATAGCTAGAGAGGTAGAAGAAAATAAATTGGGGTGGGGTGGTAAGAGGGGAGGAGGAAGAAGACACAGAACGTGAAGAAGAAGTTAAAAGCTGAGGCTACTGCAGGAGGGTAAGAGCTAGGAGTGTCATCCACATTGAGGACAGAGGAGGGAACTGAGTAGGGGAGGAGAAGATGACAGGGATAATCTTTCAGAATTTGGAGGGGTGGTTAAGGTTGTTCTGGAGTGTGGATGCTAAATATTTGGACTAAGCAAGCCTGTAGCTATGGTACTGGTATTATGAAGGGTCTGATACTTGATTAGGTCAGCGGAGGAGCCAGTTGACTTGTGGGTTCACTAGGAAAGGTTACTGGCATGGAGGCAGGCCAGCATCTCTGCTGAGATCCATGGGAGGTTCGAACCTTGGACCCTATTTTTGTGTTTTTCTCTCAATTGTTTAACCAGGAGTGGTCTTATGCGTGCGCAAGCAACATTTTGTGGTAGTAGGAGAAATGCAGAGGTGTGTCAGTGTTGGCGAATGAAGGGCACGGTTTAGTATGTGTGTCCCTCATTTTCCAATTAGCCAGCATGTTAGTGGTGACACAAGTATTATGCAAAGTGCCACCAACTTGAGACAAATGTGGCGCTGCAATCGGAAACAAGCTCGTCATGCAGCGGCACAGATGACATGTTTCCCCTACGTGCATTGCCTGGTGAAACATTTCAATAAACATGGCGGCGGCTCCCACCTTCCACCACTCACAATCCACAGAAAGTCGACTTCGAGGGTGCCCAATCCCCATCAGCATGCCCCCTCCCCAGTTCAATTTGTTTGCCGATGGGGTGCCCAATTCCCATTGGCATAATGTCCCCCCAGTTTAATTTGTTTGCCGATGGGGGTGCCCAATCCCAGTCAGCATCATGTTCCCCCCAACACAGACACGCTTTCTTTGCTGATGAGTGCCCAATTCCCATCGGCTGCAGTCCTCCCCCCCAAAAAAAAACAGGTGGCACACTGGGAGCCCACCCCAGTGTGCCCAAATGTATGTTTTTGTAAAACCTGAAAAAAAAACCTTCCCTTGACATTTTTTTATTTGTCCCTGTAAACAAGAAAATGGTCCCCTGTCGTCAGAACGCCCCTATTCCTCCAACCCAGTACCCACCCACTGTACCCCACCTCTCTGCACCCCTCACCCCATACTTACCTCCGGAGGTCCAGCACAGCGATCTTCGGTGGAGCGGGAGACTTCTGAACTCTTCAAAAGCCAACCGCAAACTAAAGAAAATCACGATAAGCTGCATAATGGCATCAATGGGGGGGGGGGTTCCACTTAGGTGAATGTCTCGGCCGTTTTTTTGACTTTTGGCTCCAAATTTTCAACATGGGGTTCTTGGGACCCCACCTCATGACCACTGATATTGTCATTTCGTTATTTGGTCCTGAAAGGTCATTTTGTGGTCACAGCACAGAATCACGTTTTGGGACTGATTAACAAAGTGACAGTGTGACTGTTCAAGTGGTGGGGTCCCAAAAAGTCCATGTTGCAAATTTGGTGAAAAAATTCAAAAAAATGACTGCGTTATGAGCGTGCATTGCTCATTTTCCACCCATGCTCATAACTTCGGCAATTTCTCATATTTTCACTCCAGATTTTCAACATTGCCATTTTGGCACACCTCCTTATGAACAGTACAGCTGTCATTTTTCACATCCTGCCTGAAATGTGTTTTTGCACATGTAACGCACAATGGCATGGTCACTGTGGGAAATCAATGTTCGGGACAGATTAACAAAATCACAGTGACACTGCTCATGAGCGGAGGTCCCAATATTCCTATGTTGAACATTTGGTTAACAAAATCCCCAAAATAATTACATTACGGGCGTGCGTTGTGCAGTTTCTACGCACGCCCGTAACTTCACCAATTAATCATATTTTCACTCCAGATTTTCAACATTGCCATTTTTTTACACCTCCTCATGAACAGTAGAGCTGTCATGCTTCACATCCTGCCCAAAATGTGTTTTCGCACCTGTGGCTCCAAATGGCGCAGTCGCTGTGCAAAATCACCTTTTGGCTAATGAACTGATACTGCCACTGTTCATGAGGTGGTGTCATAAAACGCCCATGTTGAACATTTGGAGTGAAAATACCAACACACGTCCGGGGCATTTGGGTTTCCAACCATAACACCCTACCCTGTAGAGACTGACAGGCGTCAGGAGTGTGACTTGGGACTGTAGGCTGTAATGCTCAAGCCATTCCACCCCCACCCTGCAGCCAGTGACAGGCATCGAGGTGTGCCTTGGACTCTTTGACTCCACAGCTCGCCCCATTCTCCTATACTGTACCCATCTCAGCGTATTTTCTTATGGATTGGGGTGAGTGTAAGACCCAAAGACCCCAAGACACACTACGACACTTGTCGGTGTCTGCAGGGTAGGGTGAGGTGAAATGAGCGTTATGGCTGAAAACCTAAAGGTACACCCCAATGCCTGTCAGTCTCTGCAGGGTGGGGGTAGGGCTGGCGTCAGTTTACTACTTCACTGCCATTCCTATTAAGCATCTCTCTAACTCCTGCACTACCAATGGCAATGCCAGCAAGACAACATTTGGCATTGACAAATGCTTGTTTCTAAGGGGGGGGCATGTTGATCCCAGATTGAAGTAAATTTGGAGATGAAGGGCAGAATTTATGTTGCTGGCTGTAGGGATGGGAGACCAGTTTATAGATGCCAGGTCAGCATGGAAGGAGGATAAGTCCAGCAACCTGAATAACCAGATCTGAATGAATCTGTTGGGGGGGGGCTTTGGGAAAATAAAACTGGTGGACTCCGTGATCAGGTGGGAAGATTTTGTTTTGGCATAGTTTATTTAGAGAAGGGGAGAGCCACTTGAGGTTAAAATCAGAGAGGATGAGTAATTCATCAGAGGAAGTATGGGAGGAGATGTTGGTGAGAAGCTCAGTGACTGAAAGTGGGGACATACCAGAACAGCAGTAAACACCAGCTATTAAGATGGGGACAGCGAAAGGGAGAGAAAGTTTGAGAAGGAACTCATAGGCAGAGGGGGAGTGGCAGAGAGCACTGGCTTGAACTGTGTGCTTGTGGAGAGGTAGACTGCAACTCCACCGCCCCTCTACATGTGATCCAACACATCAGACTTGAGAGCAACCTTAACCAATTGCAGTAGTTAAAGTTTAGGACAGAGGCTTTTGATATTGACATGTATCACTCCCAGACCTTTGGAGAGATGAAGACAGATGACTACGCTATCAATTTAAGCCTGTCAGCATCCAGGCAGGACTTCTACCATGCTCTCTCCAGCCTTCGACCAACTCACCTTAACTCCTTCATGGACTCATCATATTAAGGGAACCTTCGGCGAAGACTGAGTGGTTGAACACGGACAGGAGCAATCAAGTCCAGAGCATCTCCCACTGTCTTATTATAGGCTAGTCCGAGGTCCCCTGGTCTTATGCTTTCACCCAGCAATCCTGATAGGTCCAGAACCACCGATAGACCACCTAGGGTAACTCCCCTTAAATGGCGGTACCGGACCACCTCCGAAGGGGTAGGCCCATTTGGGGGGGCCCCGAAACTGAACCCTATGGTGTGATGGTCAGACCAACTGACTGGTTCCACCCCCAAATCAGAGATCTCCATCCCCAGGAAGAACAGCAGAACCAATGAGTGACCCACCTATATGGGTAGAGGGTAACCACCTGTGTAGGCCCAGCATTGTCATAAGCTGGAGAGATTTTGACCAAGTGCGGAGTTCAGCTTTGAAGAGTGCAGGCGTGTCCTGGTTCAGAAAGATCTTTGCTCCTGACCTCTGGAGGGTAAGTATGGGTGAGGGTGGACACGCAGAGGAGGGTGGGAATGGGGAGGGACGAGGAAGACAATGGTGGAACATTTTCTTGTTTGAGGGAAAAAAGACCATGAGGAAGGTTTTCTTTATTACAGGTAAAAAAAAAAATAGGCACACTGCTGTGGGCTCCCAGTGTGGCACAATTCTGGGAGTGGATGCGCTGCAGGATTGGGCACCTGATATGCAAGACATTTAAATGGGGTGTATTCAACATCGGGAGTGGACATCATGGTGTCGGAAATTAAAGGGGGAAACTGTTTAACCAGGAAATACACACTAAGAGGGGGATGCCAACATGGGGACTGGGCAACCCAATGTCAGCTTTCCGGGAGAATGTGGCGGGTGGCAGGAGCTGCCATGTTATGGTGTGCCATATAGTGGAGGGGGGACATGCTGACACAGAGATTGGGCACCCCGATATCGGCATTCTGGGGATTGTGTGGTGGACGGCAGGAGCCGCCACTTTTATTGAAATGTTCACCAGGAAAGGCATGCATCTGCCGCTGCAATGACAAGCCTGTCTCTGATTGCAGCGGCAGATTCGTTTCAACTCCATGGCTCTCTCTGAAATTGCTGTCATCGGCAGTATGCTCACTGGTTGGTGGCTGAGGGACGCACCCACTAAAGCACCCCCAGCATTCGCCACAACACTGACACACCTCTGAAATGTGCTACTACTGCAAGATGTTGCTTGCACATTGGCACAAGCCAACATAAAAAAGGCACCTTCCACTTCAACTACCACAGAGATTTTAAAATCCTAGCTTCAAACTCCTAGTCATAGTATAATAATAACATTAAGCTGGAGTGTACTTGGAAAAACTACAGTTGATTAAATGTCTTGGCCTTGGGTCCCAGGCATTTAATCACCCACATCAGCTGGTTTTTCCTCTACGTACTCTGATTAATGGAATATTATCGCATAAATAAAATAACAATAAAATAAATAAATCATAACCAATTGCATTTATTACTTCAGCCTTCCCTACCAGTGATGCTGCTTCATACATAGAGCCTGGCCCTGAAAGAATCTGGTAGTAAGTCTCAGAATAACAGAGAATGGACCCAAATGGCCTCTTAATCAACAGCTGGCAGCTGTGCTATGATAAATTTGACTATGTGCAAGTTTGCTTGTGTTTATGTGTGGGGGGAGGGGGTTGTCATTCATTGGACTTGTGTGATCTGTGGCACCTGCTAGTATCCCTGAATGTAGAAGTCAGTGATAAGAATAGCGTCTAGTGTGGCAAGCGGCATGTGGGCCTCAGTCCTGCTTATCTTGCAGACACTACCTGAGAGACATCTTTATCACTCTTATCAGCCTGTCTGACACAACACATGCATTAACTGCAGGAAACAAAATTATTTATTAGTGCTGACCTTTCACAGTCATGAAAGCGGCACAGCCAGAGCAAAAACAACTGCCATTGAAGAGGAAAGATGGCTTTAATCTTTATTAGCCTTAGACTAACATATCAGAGCTAGGAACCATGACACTCTCATAAACATCAGCCCAGTTCACTTTTTTGGGACTACTTGGCTTAAACCTATAGTGCCCTCAGAGATAAAGGAGGCTATTTCCCTTTGTCCCATACTCCTACCAAGGCCTACTGATCTCCCTGAACAACTCTACAGTACCCAGGCCCCCCAGTCATATGCCCCCCTATACTGGACACCTAACCCTGGTGGCACTTGGGGAGTGCTACAGGTTTGCCCTACATGGCCATGTCTCCAGGACAACACATCTGCCACTGATTTCTAGGAGTAAAACCTGGAGACTGAAGCACTACCTCAGATGTACCAGAGGCCTTACGATAATGTTGTTCCCACTGTCTGGCAATGTCCACCCCAACCCCAGGCCCTGCTGGTAGCTCTGGGTTTGCTACTACCCATAGCCATGAACCTCTGAACATGGTCTCCCCAAATATCAGTAGTCCCCCACCTAAATTTGCCCAATGTGAAGCCTGGGTTGAGTTTGTGCAAGCAGACATTATTTGCCTAACTGAAACTGGGCTCAATCCACACATACCTGATGCCACTATCTCCATGCCAGGCTTCAATATCTTCAGAGAGGATAGAACAGGCAAACGAGGTGGGGGCTGCCTTATTTATCTCAGATCAGACCTGCAAGCCTCTAAAATCTTGATCAAAGAATTAACCAGGGACTGTGAATGCCTAGCAATAAAGCTTTTGATAGGACGGTCACGAGGGCACAAATCTGTTGTCATCCTGTCTATATACTGTATATCACAAGGCACTAGGTCAGAAGAGCACTGTCAATAATAGCACCATCCAGAACAGCGCCGTATTAACAGCGCTCTTCAGAAGAGCAGCACAACCAAATGCCACTGCGCAACACAGCACCAACAAACAAGTAATATGTATTTATGTGGGGGGCTCTGCCCCCCGACCCCCGATCTTTAGGATTCCCACTCTGGGGGGAGTGGATCTCGGGGAAAGAAGAAATACATGGGGCCGTGGAATACTGTTTCCAAGGCCCCTTGTAAAAAAAAAAAAAAACAAGACCCCACAAGAAAATCCTAAAGGGAGACCAGGATTAGAACACCTATTTCCACTAACATTCTGCTTTCTGCCTTAGCCCTCCACACCATAGGAGCAGCTCAGCAACCTCCTGATTTTCTCTGTCCTTGTGGTGT